>CM033474.1:99078850-100532938 GCA_019447015.1 Hymenochirus boettgeri
CGAAACACAGAAAAGCGACATCATATACAGTGCAGTGCAGTGAGAATGCCTCTGATTTGTATGTGGGGGAGACCAACAGCAACTGCATCAACGTATGGCCCAGCACAGAAGAGCCAATTCCTCGGTCAGGACTCAGCCTGTTATCTGCTCTTAAGATAAGGACATACCTTTGAAGATTTAATGTTAATACTGGCAAGGAACGTGACTGGTTCAAGAGAGGTGTTAGAGGCCATTTATGTGAAAACAAAGAAACCAAGCCTAAATGAGGTGGGGGGTTCGACACAAACTGTCCTGCCATGTACAATGCTGTTTTAACACCTTACTCTGGGCGTTCCTATAACACCTCTTAGCCACTATCTATCACACCCTTAACACCTGGCTGTGATATGCTAATTGGGATTTTCCAGGGTACATAATTGCCACAGATCTTGTACAAGTCATTCTGAATTGAGAAAGCCAGTCGGATGACTACGAAACGTCTTCAAGAACTACATTTCAAGTCCAGTTGATCTAATTGAATACAACAGATATAACGGATTATTACATTGGGAGGTGCGATTGCCCCTTCAGCCATCAGACTATACTAAGAAAGAAGCAAAGAGGCAGCAGTGACCAGTGGGGTATTTCACCCACCTCTAATGACCCCGTCTAGGATTCGAGAAATTAAGAAGAATTTTCAAAAAACATCGTATCCCTGTCTGCTTTAAACCGAACAACACACTGAGGCAGCAATTGGTACATCCGAAAGACCCAATACCAAAACACAAGAAAAGCGACATCATATATGCAGTGCAGTGCAGTGAAGAATGCTCTGATATGTATGTGGGGGAGACCAAACAGCAACTGCATCAACGTATGGCCCAGCACAGAAGAGCCAATTCCTCGGGTCAGGACTCAGCCATGTATCTGCATCTTAAGGATAAAGGACATACCTTTGAAGATTGTAATGTTAACATACTGGCGAAGGAACGTGACTGGTTCAAGAGAGGTGTTAAGGAGGCCATTTATGTGAAAATAAAGAAACCAAGCCTAAATAGAGGTGGGGGGGTTCGACACCAACTGTCTGCCATGTACAATGCTGTTTTAACACCTTACTCTGGGCGTTCTATTGACCAGTGAAGAGAGCGAGGCCAGACTGGACCAGCGAGGGCAGCAAGTAGGCAAACAACCAGTACACCCCTTCCCAAAAAGGAAGGGGGGGTATTATTATTTATCATTCAACTGCCCCCCTAGCCCCCTCGATTGTGTCCAAATCCGAGGGGGGGATCGCAAGATATCAATCCCCCAAATGCTGGTGCGGAAAGGGAATGCTTTCCAGGACTCGTGCAGAGGCGCAGTGGAAAGGGAACCCTGTGACGTCATTGGACGTCCGGGGCTTCCCTTTAGTGTTCCCCACTTCTTCCATGGTGGTCCAGTGTTGGTTCCGATCGCAGATACTACTGAGCTATAGCAGCAAGCAAAAAAAATAGAGTCCTAGGGGCAATCGGGGGGCAGCATTCAAGTGCCCCCCTAGCCCCCTCGATCCCCCCTTGATTTAATAAAAATCCGATGGGGGGATCAGGAGTTTGCAGTCCATAAAGTAGGTCCCCCTCCTCCATTGCCAGTCCCTCGCTGGTTCAAAGGATATTGCCACTAAGGGAGACCCCAGTGATGTCACAGGGCTTCCCCCTTCACTGGGGGTCTTCCCTTACAAGTGCTCTGATGCCCCCTAGTGGTCTAGTGAGGGTACTGCACTGCAATCTCCATTCAGATCACGCTGCAGTACCTGTATAGTACAAGCTGTCATGCTGACAGCTTTACTATACATTTTGTGAATGGAACTCGAAGTTCCATTCACAAATAGGATTTTTTCTGAGTCTTTGCTACTTAGATCACTTCTGATCACCAAATTATTGATCTTTTGCCAATGAATGAAAAATCCCTTCCTGGAGAATGATTTCCGGGAAGTGATTTTTCCGATCGATTCGAATAGAGAAAGGGCATTTATGCCCGTATTCCAAGTTCGGTATCATTCCCTTAGATGATTTGATGATCATCTTTGGGAATGATCCAAAAAAAAGGGGAAATGCACACAAAAAAAAATCTTAAAGTGATACACACACTTTTTTTTTTAAACCTAAAAACTATAAATTAGCAAAAAACTTCTCCAAGCTTCCCAATGTCCCCGTGAATATCGGTAAGTAAACGCGGATCATTATTGTTCAATTTCAAGGGAAACTAAGCCTATTTTAGTAGGGAATTTTGCAGAGGTACCAAAAAAAGACCGATTGAATTTTTAGGATCAGTTAAGTGTGCAAAAACTTGTGTGACTCTCCGTACTAACTGGTTTTCACTAAAATACCACTAAAAGGGGGAGTGGGGATAGGGGTGGGGGGTGGGTTTGTGGCGTTTTTTAATTTTTTCTTGTAATTACAATTGCGCATATCCCATTTGAGCTAGTTGGTGGCCCCGTCTCGTTTTGCACCCACACATATGGCAACACCGTTTGATTCAGGACATGTGGGAGATTGCCATTTAGTGGGTTTTTTTACTTGCCAAGTGGGTTTAGGTAGGATTACAACCATTGAGTCCTCTTATTTTATTTTTTCACAAAATCTCCTAAAAGCACGGAGTTCTATGAATAACAGCGTCTGGAATTCTTCATGTTATACGAAAGCATGATCTATCACATAGCTGAAGGTGTGTAGCTTCCAAAAATATATAGTTTGTGTGGGGGTATTTCCAATTTGATTAGGCTGTTCAAATTACAGAACACATTTGATTTTTTTTCTTGTAATTGGATTTGTGCATATGTCCCATTTGAAACTAGTTGGTGGCCACATCTCTGTGTGCACCCACACATAGTCATATATACCGTTTGATGCAGGATATGTGGGAGATTGACATTTAGTGGGTTTTTTTTTGCTTGTCAAAAGGGTTTAGGTAGGATTTCAACCCTGAATATCTCTATTTTTTCACAAAACCTCTAAAAACACAGAGTTCTTTGGATCACTGGGTCTGGAATTCTTCATGTATGTATGAAAGCATGGCATCGTAACGTAGCTGAAGGTGTGTAGATTCCAAAAATACTATAGTTTTGGGGGGGAATTTCCATGTTCGGGACCGTTCCTTAAAAAGGGTAGGCTGTTCAAATTACAAAGCACTTTGATTTTTTTCTTGTAATTGCATTTTGCATGCATCCCATTTGGCTAGTTGGTGGCCACGTCTCTGTGTGCATCACACATAAGGCATACCGTTGATTCAGACATGTGGAGATTGATATTTAGTTGGGGGTTTTATTTGTGGGGGGGCATTTCCACGTTTTGGGCGTGTTTTGAAATTACAGACACTTTGATTTTTTCTTGTAATACACTTGTGCATGCGTCCCATTGAGCTGTTGGTGGCCACGTCCCTGTGTCATCCTTGCATATGGCATACTGTTTATTCAGGGCATTGGAAGATTGATAATTGACAAGTTTTTTTTACATGACATGGAAATTTGCCATGATTTTTAACTTTGAATTGTATTTTAATAAATTTTTCCTGAAATATGGTAAAAAAAAGAAATTTTCTGAAGCTGCGCGCCCACACCATTGGTGGTATGCATAAAGGAATCACGCCATTGTGTAGCTGAAGGTGTGTAGATTCCAAAATATATAGTTTTTGGGGGGTATTTCTATATAAGGGGTGTTTAGTCTGACAAATCTAAAAGTTGCTGTAATTGGGCCATTGTTCATTGGCTCACTTGTGGCTAGTTGATTTTTGCATGTGTAACACATACATAGGGCATCGTTTGATTCAGGACATTTGGAATTGATATTTGGTAACTTTTTTTACATTACTTGGGATTTTGGCATGATTTCTACCTTTGAGAGTGTTTTTTTCAAATTTTTTAGAAAATCGCTAAAACTGTGAACTTCTACGAAGAACTGCGCCCACACCATTGATGGTACGATATTATGGTTTGTGGGGGTTGTTTGTGGGGAAAAATTGCAGACTGTTCAAATTCAGATTTGGCTGAATATTTTTTGCTGTTTCTGAGCCATTGTGCATTGTTTCACTTTGTGGCTTTTTGCTTCCACCGTGTGTGTAACCACACATATGGCATACCGTTTGATTCAGGACATTTGGGAGATTGATATTTAGTAACATTTTTTTACATTCCATCAGGTTTTGGCATGATTTCTAACTTTTGAACTTGTTTTTTGTTCATTTTTATACCGTTTTATTCGGGAGGCTTTCAGATTTGAGATGCGTTTGAACTTTCCTCCACAGTTTTTAGCTGAAATTCGCATTTGATTTTGTCTCTGATTTTACAGTTGAGGAAAAAAAGGAAAATGTGAGAAAATAACTTACAATTGGCGAAGAGCTGCGTCCGGGTATCTGCATTTTGATCGAACTACCCACTCATAAAATCTTGTGGGTGTGTTAGTTTCTAAAAATATCTCACTTGGTGGGATATTTTAGTTAATTGGTAGATATTCTATGTTAACTCTCAGTAGTAGTTATACATTTTAATTTGGTGTAATATCTTGAAGGTGCAGTT
The DNA here is from genome assembly GCA_019447015.1 of Hymenochirus boettgeri. Taxonomy (NCBI): domain Eukaryota; kingdom Metazoa; phylum Chordata; class Amphibia; order Anura; family Pipidae; genus Hymenochirus; species Hymenochirus boettgeri. Next base: position 99,083,376 of record CM033474.1, read on the forward strand.
TTAGTTTGGGGGGTCTCCTGTACAGGAAAAGTGTGGGTACCTACATATAGCTGATATTGTTGTACTCGGGAGTATCAGAGCTTTTAGAAACAGGGAGATTTTTGTGGTAACCTTAAGATAACTATAAGTAAAAATGGGAAAAATCCATGAAGATTTGCAAATTCTTTTTTTTTTTTTTTTTTACATATTTTACCCATAATCCAGTAAATTTCCAGAAAAGTTACAAAATTCTGTTTACCATTTAAAGTACACTTTGTGCTGAAAAAAACAATGATAATATTCCTGATTTACTGCAAGGTTCCTACTGTAAAATTAGTCTAAAGCGATTAGGGCAAAATCCTGAATATTCTTCTGGCAGTTAACGCAAAAAAATGAAATTCTTCTGGCACTCAAAGGGTTAAACCACAAATTATTATCATTACTTACTGCTTATTCAAAGGCCTAAAGAAGACAATCCCTCCATGTTACTAAGGCAAGCTAGAAGGAACAGAAAAAGTGTTAAATTAATTTAAACCGTATTATAAAAAGTTTCTGAAAGTAGGCTAGTAAATTCAATTTTGATCCCAAACAACATGAGCTAATTTTATTCTTAATTAATAACTCACAGAATAGATTTCATAGATCCCTTTACGTCCTTCATCGCATTCTCGCCGAACCCAGTGGCGGTTAGGTATGCACAGATTCCATTTAACACTTTACTTGAAAACCGATAATCTTCCCATTGCTGAGTGTAAAATTTTAGAACATTTTCATCCATCAGGTCTTCTCCTCCTAAGAAGAAATTATATTCAATTGTGCTAAACCATTTCAAACATTACAAATATTTCCTGCCATACATGTGCACAGCATATAAGAAAGTCCTATAGAACACAAGGAACACAGCTGCCCAAGTCCCAATAAACAAATTGTTGCGAGAAATATTATGCTAAAATCACCAGACACCTCTGACAATGCACACATTTTTTAATGATTTGTTGCTAATAGTTTTTTAGTAACTTAAAAATACTTGCCTTGAGGAGATTTGTCAAGTAATTTTTCAGAAACTCTTTTAGCCTTTTGTACAGTTCCAAGCCAACAAAACTGGGCACCTCCAGGGGTCTGGCCTTTTGGATTTTGATGGTTACCCCAGCCCCTCTTGCTTGATTAGACTGATGTACACTGGTGCAATAGTTATAAACATGACTGAAATAATATCTTAAGGAATGCAGAAGGTATATGAGTACAGTTGAAAGCTTTTCTGTCTATAAAAAAAACAAGAAATTACCCCTGCATGTGAGCAGTTCGCTTAACATGAGTAATATTACAGTGCTGAATGAATAATAGAAGATAAAAAGCACACAACCAGGGTTCAAATTGGCTTCGTTCACACTATAGTGAGTTTTGATGCGATTTCCCGGTGGAAACATTGCACCAAAACAACACTTCTCATAGAGTAAATGGCACCGTTCACACCCATGTGCTTGATACAGTGCATTGCGTGCAACACACTGCCTGTAGCAGTTCTGCGTGTTAACGCAGTGGTGCCATATAAAAAAATGGTCGCCACTATGTGATAAGGCACGAAACATTGTACTAAATCGCAATCGTTAGTTCTGCTGCGCTAAATAAACGCATAGTGTGAGCGTAGCCTAAAACCCTTTCAAAAAGTAAGCACTATGGGGGGATTCAATATGGCCAAAATGTCTAAAACCCCATTAACCCAAAGTAATATAGGGTGTTGTTTTTGACAAATTTTAGGTCATAGCACAATTTCCAAATGTTTTTGGAAATAGCGATGTGCTACCGATGCAAAACCACTTTCGTTAAGTTTCGTGTACGTGTTCTGCATGGGACTCAATCCAGTGCAATACCAGACTTAATCTCGTTTATGTCTTGTATTGTATCATGGGATTGCGCAAAGGTAATAACGAGCCTGACCTTACTGAATCTCCCCATATATTTTTTTGAACAGTCATGTGTTTAGACTTTCAGAAAAAACCTTAAATCTCTATTATCTCAATCTACTTGGCAATAATCTGTTAGGACAACCAATTGGAACGATGACACAAACACCTGGAGTGGCGGATAGAAGAAAGGACTGGCAGACATCTACATTGAGGAATGCGGGGGAGCCAGCATCAGTAATTGCCTGAGACGCACAGCAGCAGTGAGCCAAGGGACCAGTTTTGGTATTATATTTAGAATCTTAGAAGAAACTTTTTAAAGGGACACTAAACAGATTATGTACTTATAATTATCTGTATCTATATCACAGGGAGACGAGAACGCTTATTCCCTCCTTCCTGAACATTAGAACACCTATGTAACAGTGCAACATTTACCTACTGCACTCTTACTTGACTCCAGTGACAGTTGAAAATATCCCTTGATCAACTCAGATTTATGTATCATACCAGAACAGCAAACATCGAATTGAAACCCTAGCTTTTCCCAAAACACCAAAACCCCAAAAGGAAGACGTCCAAGTAGCACCCCAGTGAAAAACCCCTCCGAACGAAGACTAACTAACCCCAGAAGGACCTGCCCAGAATACGTGCCCAGATAAGAACAAATACCCAAGTAGCAAAAGAAATCCCCTGCCAAGGTGCATAGTCCCTCGAGGCCCAAGAAAAACCCCTGGAACCCTTCAAAAGCCTGCACAGGATTCATTGCATACCCAAAGGGGGCCACCAATGCTTTGTATAATAGGGATAATAATAATAATAGAGAAGGGAAAGTTTAAGTATAAACTTTAAATTTGCTTGAAAGACTGCATTTTGGAAGGGAATTTGTGTGTTTGTGCTGCAGATTTTAGAACTCATAATGTCAATGAAAGAGGCCATTGTTGTTTTTTACTTACCCTTTAAATATGTCACTGCATTAAAGTAGGTCAGTTGGTGTTGTGTATTCATATCAGGTTGGGGGATAAAATACTAACTTTTTTAATGATTGGTCAAATTAGTTTTTTGACTTTAGGTACCCCTTTAAGTATGACTGCAACAGTAATGGAGGGTAGGTCAGTAGCTGTGATACCTGTATCACGTTGGGGGTTAAACAAACAAATTTTTTTGATTATGATCAAAATTTACTTTTTTCTTTTTTGTGTTTACAACCATAAAACTATCTTTTATTGTGGATAAATCTAAATTAGTTTTTTTGATTTAGTTTACCTTTTAAATATGGCTTCCATGGGAATGGAAAGGTAGGTCAGTAGGTAGGTGTACCTGTCTGTGTGGGGGGTTGGGGGTATTACCATTTGTATTTATTACCATGAAAAAACAGTTTTGAAATATCCACATTTGAGGATTGTTACATTATAATACATGGGAAAAATGTCCAGAATCCGCCGATAACGCTGTAACGCTTCCGCGGATTCCTTAGCTAGAAGATAGCCCTCTTTTCCTACATGCCCCGCACGTCTGTACCGAACTTCATGTCTCTGACTCAAAAACTGTGGGAGGAGATACGGTCCAAAAAGCGGACAAATTAATAATATTTTTCTCCCTTGTATCCATACCTCTCTTTATACAAGACTATCAGGGTTATTCAATAAAAGCTCTTATCGTTAAGATGTGCACTAGGCTTCTGTTTTTTGTATGTATTAATTATTTGGTCACTAGTTGCACTGTTGTGTGGATGTATACTATCCCATCTTTTGTATATATCGTTAAATAAGTGCTAATTTTCCCACAACCATTTATATGTTAGCTTTCAAATGTTAAATTATATCTGGCAAAATAAGGATCATTTTAATAGAACTTTTATTGTATCTCCATGAATATCTTGCTGGCTCTAGCTGTTGCCACCTGGCACTGCTTGCTACATTTAAGTTTGTTATCCACCAAAACACCAAGCATTAAGACATTCAGACATTAACACAGACCCATTTATAGTAAAAGCGCACAAGGATTTTTAAGCCCAAACTGTATCACCTTACATTTGTCAACATCTGCCACTTAGCATTACAGGGACAGGTCCGACCTCCTATATTAAAACTGTGTCGATGTCTCACCCTACATACAGGTGGTGCTATGAGAACACTAACAAATTGGAGACTATGTAATAGAGCAGGTGGCACAGAAGTCACCTGCCCTAAACTAAAGACACTCAAATTAGCACTGCATCAATAAAGGGACACTAGTAAAAATGCAATTAAAGCACATAAATAAACCAAGCCCACAGGAATAGCCAAACTAAAGTTGTATTATAGACAAACACATAATAACAAAACAATAACTAAAGCCCCATATAGAAACCCCCCCCACAGTCACCCACACTATCAGCAGCAGATGAGAGAAATAACTAAATATGTATAAATGGCAACACCGTCCAAATAGTTACTTATATATAGGCACCATGAAGAAATCCTGTGCTTAGCTGGATGCACCATATCCTTGATCACAGTTCCCGATCTGAACACAATTGTAATCCACAAACTACTTCCATGATACATAGTTACGTCCTCCATGTTACCGATCTTAGTCCAGTCCTCCGATCAAAGTTCTTCCTAAGAGGTTCCCAGGTCACCACATCTGCGTCCGTTTCCACCGATTAACGCTTCATATGTACCACGCTGGAGTCCACCATTACTTCCCTTACTAAAACTCTCTCTGCTGCTACTGCGGGTGCCAGTACGCCACGCGGTTTCGTCACTCACGTGACTTCTCAGGGCGTTCAGACTTCCCCGCTAGGGGCACTTATATGTGTAGCATACGGAAACTCCGCCTACACCAATCTCTGTCCCTTTCCTGGTTGTTAACCCTTCAGGCCCAAGGAGGATCAAATAACCTAAATCCTCCATACGTTACCAACCCACTACCCCCTTCGATTTAAAAAGTCGGAGGGGGTAGATTCAGAGAAGGGTACCCATAATACAGCCCAGGAAACTAGTACCAAAATCAACTACACAAACATAATATTGTCTTATTATGGACCAAAAGGCATTCTCTTAAATAGTTACACATATAGATGCATTTAACCTTTATATTGGGATCCTACATTTAAAGGGATCTATACCCAAATTAGGTCACTTTCACCCTCTCAAATCACAAAAAGCATCCATAATGCTTTCTTCATTCATACCATGAGGGCACATTGTATTTAAATTGAAATCCATTTCATTTCACTCTTCAAGAGGGCTGTATTCAAGTCACCCCCCCCTTATACTCATACTAAGATGTTCCACACCACAAAAAGAGATCACTGGGATTACCATTATGCTTCTCTAATACATGCTTCGCCACACTACTCCCCGTGCCGGCTCTTTATTTATATTGCTCTAACGTGCTCCTGAATTCTTGCCGTGAGTGGACGTTTAGTCTTGCCCACTACTTTAGACTGCAAGAGCACGTTATGAGGTAGATCCAATTAGGGGTTTGGCACGTTATCAACCTCCCTATTTTCCAAATCTACCATCCATGCCTGACACCTTATTACTTTCTGTCATATACATACACATGGACACGTCCACAGCGCTATTTCCTTGGGCTTTCTTTATGCCCAACCATTTATCCAAGTCGCCACCTGGCTTTTCTCTTGATATGACTATGTGATAGAAAGTCCCTCAAAGATTTTGCCCTCCTGGCAGTCATAGAGGGATATGGGTCAAACCCTTTCTTCTTAGATCAGTCTGTCTAAGCAACAAAAATCAATATTTCGTAACATCAAGCAATTATTCCATTCATAATTATACTTGGTGATCAATCTGATCTTTCCAACCCCTCTTTATTCTTATCGGGGTCCCGTTTCCATACACCAAATAGATCTATTGGTTCCTCTTGCTTTTATACGCTCTTATAGATCAGAATGTCCATAACCCCGGCGAGAATTCAGGAGCACGTTAGAGCATAAAAATAAAGAGCCGCACGGATTAGTGTGGCGAAGCATGTATTAGAGAAGCATAATGGTAATCCATATGTGATCTCTTTTGTGGTGTGGAACAACTTGTATGACTATAGGGGGGTGACTTGAATACAGCCCTCTTGAGAGTGAACTGAAATGGATTTTCAATTTAAATACATGTGCCCTCTGGTATGAATAGAAATGCATTATGGATGCTTTTGTGATTTGAGAGGGTGAAAGTGACCCTAATTTGGGTATAGATCCCTTTAAATGTAGGATCCCTATAAAAGGTTAAATGCATCATATGTGTAACTATTTAAGAGAATGCCTTTTGGTCCATAAAAGACAATATTATGTTTGTGTAGTGTATTTTTGTATTCAATTAGATCAACTGGACTTGAAATGTAGTTCTTGAAGACGTTTCGCTAGTCATCCGACTGGCTTTCTCATTCAAAATGACTTGTACAACGAATCTGTGCAATTATGTACCCTGGAAAATCCCAATTAGCATATCACAGCCAGGTGTTAAGGGTGTGATTAGATGTGGCTAAGAGGTGTTTTATAGGAACGCCCAAGTAAGGTGGTAAAACAGCATTGTACATGGCAGACAGTTGGTGTCGAACCCCCCACCTCTATTTAGCTTGTTTTTCTTTATTTCACATAAATGGCCTCCTTAACACCTCTCTTGAACCAGTCACGTTCCTTCGCCAGTATGTTAACATTACAATCTTCAAAGGTATGTCCTTTATCCTTAAGATGCAGATACACGGCTGAGTCCTGACCCGAGAATTGGCTCTTCTGTGCTGGGCCATACGTTGATGCATTTGCTGTTTGGTCTCCCCCACATACAATCAGAGCATTCTTCACTGCCCTGCACTGCATATATGATGTCGCTTTTCTTGTGTTTTGGTATTGGGTCTTTCGGATGTACCAATTGCTGCCTCAGTGTGTTGTTCGGTTTAAAGCAGACTGGATACGAGTTTTTTGAAAATTCTTCTTAATTTCTCGGAGACCCCTGCTACATATGGGATGACCATGTTCTTCCTCCTGTCTTGCTTTTCCCCTTCACTGTTGGTATTCTTGTTCTTTTCTTTCCTTCTACTTCTTTTTGACAAGGCCCAGTCTGGATATCCACAAGTTTTAAGGGCTCCTCTGAGATGTTTCATTTCTTTAGCCTTGCTCTGTGCTAGTGGGGATGTTCCGGCTCTTTGTTGCAGGTTCTGATGACCCCCCTAGTCTGATCTAAAGGGTGGTGGGGTCAAACATCAAATACTGATCTGTGTGTGTTGGTTTGTCTGCCATGTACATGCTGTCTGCCATGTACAATGCTGTTTTAACACCTACTCTGGGCGTTCCTATAACACCTCTTAGCCACTATCTAATCCCACCACTCTTAACACTGGCTGTGATATGCTAATGGGGATTTTCCAGGGTACATAATTGCCACAATTCTTGTACATTCTTTTGAATGAGAAAGCCAGTCGGATGACTAGCGAAACGTCTCAAGAACTACATTTCAAGTCCATTTATCTAATTGAATACAACAGATATATCCATGACCTGGATGAATGAGACACTTCTCAAGCATGTTTGTGTAGTTGATTTTGGTACTAGTTTTCCTGGGCTGTTATGGGTACCTTCTCCTGAATCTACCCCCTCCGACTTCTTTAATCGAAGGGGTAGTGGGTTGGTAACCGTATGGAGGATTTAGGTTATTTGATCCTCCTTGGCCCTGAAGGGTTAACAACACAGAAAAGGGACAGAGAATTGGTGTAGGCGGAGTTTCCGTATGCTACACATATAAGTGCCCCTAGCGGGGAAGTCTGAACGCCCTGAGAAGTCACGTGAGTGACGAAACGCGCGTGGCGTACTGGCACCCCAGTAGCAGCAGAGAGAGTTTTAGTAGGAGAAGTAATGGTGGACTCCAGCGTTGGTACATATGAAGGTTAATCAGTGGGAAACGGACCAGATGTGGTGACCTGGGAACCTCTATAGGAAAAACTTTGATCGGAGGACTGGACTAAAGATGGTAACATGGGAACGGTAACTATGTATCTGGAAGTAGTTCTGTGGATTACAATTGTGTTCAGATCGGGAACTGTGATCAAGGATATGGTGCATCCAGCTAAGCACAGATTATCTTCATGGTGCCTATATATAAGTAACTATTTGGACGGTGTTGCCATTTATACATATTTAGTTTATTTCTCTCATCTGCTGCTGATAGTGTGGGTGACTGTGGGGGGGGGGGGGGTTTCTATATGGGGCTTTAGTTATTGTTTTGTTATTATGTGTTTGTCTATAATACAACTTTAGTTGGCTATTCCTGTGGGCTTGGTTTATTTCTGTGCTTTAATTGCCATTTTACTAGTCCCCCCCCACAGTCACCCACACTATCAGCAGCAGATGAGAGAAATAAACTAAATATGTATAAATGGCAACACCGTCCAAATAGTTACTTATATATAGGCACCATGAAGATAAATCCTGTGCTTAGCTGGATGCACCATATCCTTGATCACAGTTCCCGATCTGAACACAATTGTAATCCACAGAACTACTTCCATGATACATAGTTACCGTCCTCCATGTTACCGATCTTTAGTCCAGTCCTCCGATCAAAGTTCTTCCTATAGAGGTTCCCAGGTCACCACATCTGCGTCCGTTTCCACCGATTAACGCTTCATATGTACCACGCTGGAGTCCACCATTACTTCTCCTTACTAAAACTCTCTCTGCTGCTACTGCGGGTGCCAGTACGCCACGCACGTTTCGTCACTCACGTGACTTCCTCAGGGCGTTCAGACTTCCCCGCTAGGGGCACTTTATATGTGTAGCATACGGAAACTCCGCCTACACCAATTCTCTGTCCCTTTTCCTGGTTGTTAACCCTTCAGGGCCCAAGGAGGATCAAATAACCTAAATCCTCCATACGTTACCAACCCACTACCCCTTCGATTTAAAGAAGTCGGAGGGGGTAGATTCAGGAGAAGGGTACCCATAATACAGCCCAGGAAACTAGTACCAAAATCAACTACACAACCCTAATCTTGGTCTTATTATGGACCAAAGGCATTCTCTTAAATAGTTACACATATGATGCATTTAACCTTTATATTGGGATCCTACATTTAAAGGGATCTATACCCAAATTAGGGTCACTTTCACCCCTCTCAAATCACAAAAAGCATCCATAATGCATTTCTTCATTCATACCATGAGGCACATTGTATTTAATTGAAAATCCATTTCAGTCAATCTTCAAGAGGGCTGTATTCAAGTCACCCCCCCTTATAGTCATACTAAGTTGTTCCACACCACAAAAAGAGATCACATATGGATTACCATTATGCTTCTCTAATACATGCTTCGCCACACTACTCCGTGCCGGCTCTTTATTTTTTATTGCTCTAACGTGCTCCTGAATTCTCGCCGGGGTTATGGACATTCTGATCTATTAAGAGCGTATAAAAGAGCAAGAGGAACCAATAGATCTAATTTGGTGTATGGAAACGGGACCCCGCATAAGAATAAAGAGGGGTTGGGAAAGATCAGATTGATCACCAAGTATAATTATGAATGGAATAATTTGCTTGACTGTTTACGAAAATATTGATTTTTGTTTGCTTAGGACGATGATCTAAAAGAAAGGGTTGACCCATATCCCTCTATGACTGCCAGGAGGGCAAAATCTTTGAGGGACTTTCTATCACATAGTCATTATCAAGAGAAAAGCCAGGTGGCGACTATGGATAAATGGTTGGGCATAAAGAAAGCCCAAGGAAATAGGCGCTGTGGACGCTGCTCCATGTGTATGTATATGACAGAAAGTAATAAGGTGTCAGGCATGGATGGTAGATTGTGGAAAATAGGGAGGTTGATAACGTGCCAAACCCCTAATGTGATCTACCTCATAACGTGCTCTTGCAGTCTAAAGTATGTGGGCAAGACTAAACGTCCACTCACGGCAAGAATTCAGGAGCACGTTAGAGCAATAAAAAATAAAGAGCCGGCACGGAGTAGTGTGGCGAAGCATGTATTAGAGAAGCATAATGGTAATCCATATGTGATCTCTTTTTGTGGTGTGGAACAACTTAGTATGACTATAAGGGGGGGTGACTTGAATACAGCCCTCTTGAAGAGTGAACTGAAATGGATTTTCAATTTAAATACAATGTGCCCTCATGGTATGAATGAAGAAATGCATTATGGATGCTTTTTGTGATTTGAGAGGGTGAAAGTGACCCTAATTTGGGTATAGATCCCTTTAAATGTAGGATCCCAATATAAAGGGTTAAATGCATCAATATGTGTAACTATTTAAGAGAATGCCTTTTGGTCCATAATAAGACAATATTATGTTTGTGTAGTTGATTTTGGTACTAGTTTCCTGGGCTGTATTATGGGTACCCTTCTCCTGAATCTACCCCCTCCGACTTCTTTAAATCGAAGGGGTAGTGGGTTGGTAACGTATGGAGGATTTAGGTTATTTGATCCTCCTTGGGCCCTGAAGGGTTAACAACCAGGAAAGGGACAGAGAATTGGTGTAGGCGGAGTTTCCGTATGCTACACATATAAGTGCCCCTAGCGGGGAAGTCTGAACGCCCTGAAGAAGTCACGTGAGTCGAACACGCGTGGCGTACTGGCACCCGCAGTAAGCAGCAGAGAGAGTTTTAGTAAGGAGAAGTAATGGTGGACTCCAGCGTGGTACATATGAAGCGTTAATCGTGTGAAACGGACGCAGATGTGGTGACCTGGAACCTCTATAGGAAGAACTTTGATCGGAGGACTGGACTAAAGATCGGTAACATGGAGGACGGTAACTATGTATCATGGAAGTAGTTCTGTGGATTACAATTGTGTTCAGATCGGGAACTGTGATCAAGGATATGGTGCATCCAGCTAAGCACAGGTTTATCTTCATGGTGCCTATAGTATACTATTTGACGGTTTTGCCATTTATACATATTTAGTTTTCTCTCATCTGCTGCTGATAGTGGTGGTGACTGTGGGGGGGGTTTCTATATGGGGCTTTAGTTATTGTTTTGTTATTATGTGTTTGTCTATAATCAACTTTAGTTTGGCTATTCCTGTGGGCTTGGTTTATTTATGGCTTTAATTGCCATTTTACTAGTGTCCCTTTATGATGCAGTGCTAATTTGAGTGTCTTTAGTTTAGGGCAGGTGACTTCTGTGCCACCTGCTCTATTACATAGTCTCCAATTTGTTAGTGTTCTCATAGCACCACCTGTAAGTTGGGAGACATCGACAAGTTTTTTAATATAGAGTCGGACCTGTCCCTGTAATGCTAATGGCAGATGTTGACAAATGTAAGGTGATACAGTTTGGGCTTAAAAATCCTTGTGCTGCTTTTACTATAAATGGGTCTGTGTTAATGTCTGAATGTCTTAATTGCTTGTGTTTTGGTGGATAACAAACTAAATGTAGCAGCATGCCAGGTGGCAACAGCTAGAGCCAGCAAGATATTCATGAGATACAATAAAAGTTCTTATTAAAATGATCCTTATTTTGCCCAGATATAATTTAACATTTGAAAGCTACATATAAATGGTTGTGGGAAAATTAGCACTTATTTAACGATATATACAAAAGATGGGATAGTATACATCCACACAACAAGTGCAACTATTGACCAAATAATTAATACATACAAAAAACAGAAGCCTAGTGCACAATCTTAACGATAAGAGCTTTTATTGATAACCCTGATAGTCTTGTATAAAAAGTATGGTACAAGGGAGAAAAATATTATTAATTTGTCCCTTTTTTGGACCGTATCTCCTCCCACAGTTTTGAGCTAGAGACATGAAGTTCGGTACAGACGTGCGGGCATGTAGGAAAAGAGGGCTATCTTCTAGCTAAGGACCCGCGGAAGCGTTACAGCGTTATCGGCGGATTTCTGGACATTTTTCCCATGTATTATAATGGTAACAATCCTCAAATGTGGATTTCAAAACTTTTTTTTTCATGGTAATAAATACAAATGGTAATACCCCCAACCCCCCACACAGACCCAGTTACCCTACCTACTGACCTACCTTTCCATTCCCATGGAAGCCATATTTAAAAGGTAACTAAAATCAAAAAACTAATTTAGATTTATCCACAATAAAAAGTTTTATGGTTGTAAACACAAAAAAGAAAAAAGTAAATTTTGATCAATAATCAAAAAAATTGTTTTGTTTAACCCCCAACGTGATACAGTATACACACTACTGACCTACCCTCCATTACTGTTGCAGTCATACTAAAGGGTACCTAAAGTCAAAAAAACTAATTTTGACCAATCATCAAAAAAGTTGTTTTTTTTTTTAACTCTCAACCTGACACGGGTACACACACCTACTGATCTACCCTCCATTACTATGGCAGCCATACATAAAGGGTACCTTAAGTAAAAACTAATTTTTGACCAATCATCAAAAAAGTTAGTATTTATCCCCCAACCTGATATATACACACCAACTGACCTACCTTTAATGCATGTGACTTATTTAAAGGGTAAGTAAAAACAACAATGTCCTCTTCATTGACATTATTGAGTTCTAAATCTGCAGCACAAACACCAAATTCCCTTCCAAAATGCAGTCTTTCAAGCCAAATTTAAAGTTTATACTTAAACTTTCCCTTTCTAATTATTATATTATCCCTATTATACAAAGCATTGGTAAGGCCCCATTTGGAGTATGCAATGAAATCCTGTGTACAAAAGGACATATTAAAAATAGAAAGGGTTCAAAGAAGGCAATTAAATTAATTGGGACTAGAGAGCTTCAATATGAAGACGATTGGATAATTTACAATTATGCACACTAGAGAAAGGCGCTTGCAAAGGGATATAATCACTATGTATAAATACATTAATGGGCCATACAGTAAACTATCTGAGGCACGCGGCATCACTTAAACTGGAAAAAAAGAAGTTAAGTCTTCAAGTTCGAAGGGGTTTTTCACTGGGAGAATGCTAAAACTATGGAACAGTCTTCCATTATATGGGGTTATTGGATAGTTTTAAGGGGAAAAAAAGCTAGATGAGTTTCTAAATATAAGAATGTTTGCGTGTTACTGGTATTGATACATAAATCTGAGTTGATCAAGGGATATTTTCAACTGTCACCTGGAGTCAAGTAAGAGTGCAGTAGGTAAATGTTGCACTGTTACATAGGTGTTCTAATGTTCACAGGAGAGGGAATAAGCTTCTCGTCTCCCTGTGAATATAGATACAGATAATTTACTAAGTACATAAAATCTGTTTAGTGTCCTTTAAAAAGTTTCTTCTAAGATTCTAAATATAATTACCAACTGGTTCCCTTGGCTCACTGCTGCTGTGCGTCTCAGGCAATTACTGATGCTGGCTCCCCCGCATTCCTCAATGTGATGTCTGCCAGTCCCTTTTCTTCTATCCGCCACTCAGGTGTTGTGTCATCGTTCCATTGGTTGTCCTAACAGATTATTGCCAGGTAAATTTGAGATAATAGAGATTTAGGATTTTTTCTGAAAGTCTAAACACATGACTTGTTCAAAAAAATATATGGGAGATTCAGTAAGGTCCAGGCTCGTTATTTACCTTTGCGCAATCCCATGATACAATACAAGACATAACGAGATTAAGTCTGGTATTGCACTGGATTGAAGTCCCATGCAGACCCACGTTACACGAAACTTAACGAAAGTGGTTTTGCATCGGTAGCACATCGCTATTTCCAAAAACATTTGGAAATTGTGCTATGACCTAAAATTTGTCAAAACACACCCTATATTACTTTGGGTTAATGTGGGTTTTAGACATTTTGGCCATATTGAATCTCCCCCATAGTGCTTACTTTTTGAAAGGGTTTTATAGCTACGCTCACACTATGCGTTTATTTAGCGCAGCAGAACATAACGATTGCGATTTAGTACAATGTTTCGTGCCTTATCACATGTGGCGACCATTTTTTTATGTGGCACCACTGCGTTAACACGCAGAACTGCTACAGGCAGTGTGTTGCACGCAATGCACTGTATCAAAGCACATGGGTGTGAACGGTGCCATTTACTCCTATGAGAAGTGTGTTTTGGTGCAATGTTTCCACCGGGAAATCGCATCAAACTCACTATAGTGTGAACGAAGCCAATTTGAACCCTGGTTGTGTGCTTTTTATCTTCTATTATTCATTCAGCACTTTAATATTACTCATGTTAAGCGAACTGCTCACATGCAGGGATACTATTTCTTGTTTTTTTTTAAGACAAAAGCTTTCACTGTACTTCATATACCTTCTGCATATTCCTTAAGATATTATTTCAGTCATGTTTATAACTATTGCACCAGTGTACATCAGTCTAATCAAGCAAGAGGGCTGGGGTACCACCATCAAATCCAAAAAGGCCAGACCCCTGGAGTGCAGTTTGTTGGCTTGGAACTGTACAAAAGGCTAAAAGTTTCTGAAAAATTACTTGACAAATCTCCTCAAGGCAAGTATTTTTTAGTTACTAAAAAACTATTAGCAACAAATCATTAAAAAAATGTGTGCATTTGTCAGAGGTGTCTGGTGATTTTAGCATAATATTTCTCGCAACAATTTTGTTAATTGGGACTTGGGCAGCTTGTGTTTCCTTGTGTTCTATAGGACTTTCTTATATGCTGTGCACATGTAGGCAGGAAATATTTGTAATGTTTGAAATGGTTAAGCACAATTGAATAAAATTTTCTTCTTAGGATGGAGAAGACCTGATGGATGAAAATGTTCTAAAATTTTACACTCAGCAATGGGAAGATTATCGGTTTTCAAGTAAAGTGTTAAATGGAATCTGTGCATACCTTAACCCCAGATGATTTCCGGGAAGTGATTTTTCCGATCGGATTTCGAATTAGAAAATGGGCATTTATGCCCGTATTCCAAGTTCGGTATCATTCCCTTAGATGATTTGATGATCATCTTTGGGAATGATCCAAAAAAAAAGGGGAAATGCACACAAAAAAAAATCTTAAAGTGATACACACACTTTTTTTTTTAAACCTAAAAACTATAAATTAGCAAAAAACTTCTCCAAGCTTCCCAATGTCCCCGGTGATATCGGTAAAGTAAACGCGGATCATTATTTGTTCAATTTCAAGGGAAACTAAGCCTATTTTAGTAGGGAATTTTGCAGAGGTACCAAAAAAAGACCGATTGAATTTTTAGGATCAGTAAAGTGTGCAAAAACTTGTGTGACTCTTCGCAAAATCTGGTCCACTCGAGGATCCGCGAATTTTCGAAAAAATGTGAAAATTCGCGAGCGGACCCATTAAAATAAAAAAATCGTCGAAAATACGAGAAATCCTCGTAATTTCGAAAATACGAGAAATCCTCGTAATTTCGGAAATTTTCGAAAATACGAGAAATTCGTGGTCCCGAAGGCGGAAAATCCGGAAAAATTTGCCGTTCGCGAACGGGATAAATCTGCGGCGGATCCGGGTTCGGATCCGTGAACCGGCCATCCCTACTTGTCGGTAGCCATCCCTACTTGTTGCTCACCCCCACCAAAGCTCAAAATATTCAAACTAGCTCGTAGTTTGGATAGTTTGTATACTTTGAGTTCATACGAACTCAGAAAGTTCGACCCGAATTCAGGGTTCAGATTCAAGTTTGGGTCCATCTCTAGTATTTATATGGTTCTATATTTGTAGGTAATCATTTGGCAATTAGGAGCTGAGCCGGTGACATCTTTGGTGGTTGATAGGATTCCTCCTTTTCCACTGGTGTTGTGTCTTTTTCCCCATAGTATTCCCTCTGTTGTTATCTCCAGGAAAAGCCCCAAAAAATCAATTTTAATAAAGTGTAGAATGTTATCATAAAAAGTTGTTGGTTTTCCTGATGCAAAGAGCATGTGGAATATAAACGATTGTGGCCCTCCAATTAACAAATTCAAAAGTATTGAATTTTTTTCCATAATATTGGTATTTTTAATACCAATATTATTATGTCCTTTACAACATAACACACATGAAACAAACTTCCTAGAGCTCAAGTTAACTGGTAATATATCAGATGGTAAATTGAAATTGGAGCCTCTCAATAACCAGTAACAAGCAATAACCAAACACTGGCTATATCACACATTCAATAGAATTGACATTTAATCATTGAATTTATATAATGTCTAAATAAAGTCTTTCCCCTTTCATGTTCCTGTGAAGTTCCCCATTCTGGCCAATCCATTTTGTAATTAATTGTTGACTGCAACGCATGCCAGGCAGTTTTACCAGAAAGATCATGGGTACATCAGGAGGTAAGATTTCTAGTGTATAGACAGATTAAAAGCATATCATTACAACTAAAAAGGTTGTAACTTGTGGTTGGTTCACTTGAAAATTACAGAATTTATTAGGGAGTTTTCATAGATATTATACAAAATATATAAAGAAAAATATTAACCTGCATTCGTGCTAGATTCCATTTTATATTTTAATTCATATACAATTAAATATGCAGCCAGAAAACCTTTTAAATTTGCACCTATTTCAGAAAGATAAGGAACAAAATGGGCATTTTTCTTTCTACCTGTGGGGCACGTACAGTAGCAGTAATGTTGTCTATACTATAAAAGCAGTCTAGAAACCTGCCCAACTTTACATAGATATTGCTTTATGATTGACATTGTGTCTGTACTGTAATCAGGCCAGGCAGTATTCCAAAATGTAGCAAAAAAATAGTAGATGTGTCTTATAAATATATGGGCACCGTCAGTCCTTGTTGATTATTTTATAAAATGTTTCTTTCAAAAGTGACACAGCAAAGGACATCTATCTATATGTTTATTCCCTTTATGATGATTTTTTTTAATTTAAAAAGCCTGCCTTTCTCTCTGGATAAATAAAAGCAATTAGTTCAACAACATGGACAAATTAATTTGAGTACAGCCACCACTATAAGATTTGCTTTATTCTGCTAGGTCATACTCTATCAGATTCAGTACTTGGATATGCAGTAGGCTTCTATTTTGTATGTATACTATATTTAATTGGTCACTAGTTGCACTCTATAATGTGTGGACAGTATTTTGTGCGTCATCTATCTATAAGAATGTAGGAAGTTTCTCAATCAATATGCATGGCATACTAAGGAGCATAGATTTTGCATATATTCACGTGAATTTGCGTTATTACAGTACTGTCGTGCTCCCTGGATGGGTGCTGCTGCGAAGCAGCTGTGAAACAAGGAAGGATTGAAATGCAGCAGAGATCAAGGTTAACCAGTTTATTGTACACACCAAACACACAGTGAAATGGTAACTAATACTATATACAAAAGACTAATGAAAAGACTAGGCTATATACAATAACTAAAGACTAAATACAGATGACTAAAGACTATGAACAGGAAAAGATAGATGGGAACTGGAACAGGAAAAAAGGGCAAGGGAACAGGACTGGAAGACAAGGAGCAAGACAAGATCTGTAACAAGGCAAGGTCTGGAACAAGTATCTCAGGAGCAGAGAACAAGGTGAGGAGTGATGAGTGGAGAATAACCACTGAAGACAATAGTTGAAGATCTGGCAAAGGGAGTGGGTGGAGTCCTTAAATAGCTGAAGACTGATAACAGGTGAATGTGATGAGAGATAATTGTCCAAAAGGTTACACCTGAGTGGAGCTATATTACACCTGAGTGGAGCTCAGCAGCTCTAATTTTACAGGTTTGTACAGGCAATTCCTATAAATAACAGCATATCACATATTATTCTATCATATATTATTATATCACATATTATAGGGCATGTCCACCCTCCAAATTAAAATTCAACCCACTACTGGCCCCACTGTGTGGTTTAAGAAATCCTTACCTTATATCAATGCTCCTTATGGTTCTTGTCCAAAGTCCAGGACACTAAAGAGTAGGAGCTGTTTTCCTGTATGAAAGGTTTCTGTCTTCTCCTTGTCCCCTGAGAGGACAGTGGCAAGTGCATGGGAGCCCTTTCCCCCCTCCCTCCCTCCTGATCCATCACTGGCTGCCCTTCACCTAATGTACAATTTTTATATATAATGTAGGGCATCCATTCCCACCTTCAAGCACTACATTAGTTGGCTTAAAAAAGAATCCAAACTCTGCTTACAGCCCTTCACTCCTGCGGCTGCCAGTCCAACCCCTATTACAAGTTACAGCACACAGAGGGACGGATCAGAGCGCTGCAGGGCTGAGAGGCTGTAAGTAGAGTTCTGCTTTGTTTTTTAACAATCTAATATAGCGGTTGGGAGTTGGAAAAGATGCCCTACAACATATTAAAAGTGATTTTTTAGGGTAGAGATGCCCTTTAACATTTTTATTTTATATTTTACCATGCACTCCTGGTGCTTTTGTTTGACGGTGCTGTTTCCCTCCAACCCTCCTTCAGTTAATGCTTATTCTTATAAAATATAGTTGAGAAATGCACTTTCATATTATTCAATTTTTTTGTGACATGCTGTGGTGCACAACGTTTCGGAGGTCCTTCCCCTTCCTCAGGTGCACCTAAGGAAGGGGGAGGACCCCCGAAACTTTGTGCACTACAGCATGTCACAATAAAAATGCAATAATATGAAAGAGTGCATTTCTCAACTATATTTTATAAGAAAACCCTTTAACATACACGTTATTATATCACATGTTATTGTATCACTTTATATTACATATTGTATCATACCGGTATATTAATAGATCACATTATATATCACATATTATTATATCATATGTCATTATATCACATATTAATATATCACATGTTAAAATATCACATGTTAAAATTTAAATTTTCAAAAAATTTGAAAATCTGAGCTGTAGAACCTTAGAAATCATTTACACAGTAGCAGAGATTGTAATTTGTTAACCATGAATGACCTCTTACTAGAATCTTTAGCTGCCTGCCAGCACACTTTCTGTAACAATTATGAGAATCAGCAGAGAAAAGAAGGCAAGGGGAGGGAGATGTGTAAGCAGAGCAGGGTTCATGGTGTCAGGAAGGGTACTCACTTTCCAGCCTCTCCATTCCTCCCAAGATGGTGGTGCCCATTAAACGTGTGCGCTGACAGCATTGCGCCTTGCACGTGACATCCCGCAGGGACGCCATCACGTCCGTAGTGACGCGCAGGAGCTGTGACATCACTGGAAGGCGCCGGCGGCGCAAAGATTTAAATTGACAGCCTCAGATTGCCCGGTGCCCGATTATAGCATTTCAAACCTGAATCTGTTGTGCTGGGTTTCTTTTATTTTGTATCCTGATCCTGCCTTTGCAATTGAGTCTGTTCCTGCTTATACTTTGTATCCTGATTCTGCCTTGCATTGTGTCCTGTTCCTGCCTGTCATATTATCCTATCATTCCAAGACTGTTTCAGTTGCTGTGCCTCCTGACTAGAGATGGTCGAACTATTGAAAGTTTGGTCCGTTTTAAAATTTTCGAACTATTGTAAAAGTTCGAAAGTTCGAAAGTTCGAAAACGGACCCATTAAAGTCTATGGGAGGCAAAAAGTTCGAAAAGTTCGAGTCAAATACAACTAAAATATTAATGGTAACTTAATGTAAATGGCTGTGGGACCTGGGAAATGGTCTGGGGAGCATGTTCCAATATCCAGGACTTTCGTAAAATCGATTTTACTCTCACACGCGCTACTTTCGAGCTTTCGAACGTTCGAGGTAACATGGACAATTTACTCGCAGATTCGATGCTCGCCTATAGGCTTTAATGGAGACTTTACTCACAGATTCGATGTTCGCGCCTAGATACCATGTACATTTTACTCGTGGATTCGAACGTTCGAACGGTCGAACATTCGATAAATCATCGAAAGTCCAGGAAATATCGAAAGTCCGCATCCAAGATAGTTCGAGAAGTCCGGGTCCGTTCGAACTCGAACAGTTCAGCTCGAACTCGGGTTCGAGTTCGAGTTCTATGCCATCCCTACTCCTGACCTCCTCTGTGGACTCCTACCCTTGTTGGTCCCAACTTCACCTGACATCAGTACAGGTACCTAACACATGGTGAGGCTGTGCAGAACTTTTGAGTGTCACAGACACTACAAGAAGGCAGTAAGTAAGGGAAGATGGGGGCAATTAGGAGCACTTACTAAATATTAATAATTTAATGACAAAGCAAGCACAGATAAATATGTGAATACCTCCATTTTTCTTCTCTCAAATTGTAGTTTCAGATAATGTAAAGTTGTTTTAGTATAGTAACCCTTTAATGTTAAATTGTTTTTTTTTAGGTAAACAAACAAAAGTGTTATCTTGTTATACTGTATACCCTTAATTATGTTCAAGGACATCCTATAAATTAGTATTGTCTCTCGTTACCTGACTTGACCTCTATGCTAATTGTATAGATTTTTCTATTATAAAAATATTTTGCTTTATCTTTTCATTAACTAGTCTACCTTTATGGTTGCGATTTCCTTGTACATTGTGTTCTGAAATAGGCCGATGCACTACTCAGATATTGATGAGGTTATATTGCTGTTTAATTTTAAAAAGGACAATTCTTTTTTTCCCAAAAGGCAGAAGGTATATTTTTTCTTGAAATGCTGTTATTCAAACAAAAAATCATTCATCTGCATCGAGAATATAATCTATAAAAGATTTTAAATATTGCCCTTTTCCTAGCAGCTTTGAAATGCTAAAGAACATTGTGTAGCCCTGTTCATTAAATGAATCATTCCAGGAAAACTGGGAAACTTCACACAGAATAATATTAAATGGGATTTTGACGTTAAGTAAAGCGGATTTTCTTTTACAAGAGGCACATAAAGGATTTAGAGTTCAACTGCTGTGATAATGTGAAATATAGTCGTGTTTTGCTGGAAAAGTGTCAGATTTCTTTCCTTGCAGTAAAATGCAATTGTATTCTGTATTGTTCAATGCTAAACAATAAGATGTGTCTGGAAGTGCATATAACATTCTGTTTATGTATTAGGTAGGATATGTAGATGAGAGGTGCTTGGGTTGTGCTTCCTTTCAGATTATCTATTGCTAATACCTTTTACACATTCCTAGAAATAAAAGATTCCAACACTTGGCAATGTTTACAAAACTAAAATACTTCTGTGTGTCATTTTATAGCAACAAGAAGCTTAGACATGGAAAACATGCACAGTGTACAGTGTGAACCTAGTCCCTGGTTAGATCACAGGCCTTATCCATCAATCACAAGCTCGGCTACCTGTCCACTGAGCTTTGTATTCATTCCTCAGAGATATGCTTGGTACAACTATTTTTAAAACAGCAATACATATGGCAGTGCAAACAGACTATGTTGTGCTTTTGTGCCACCTGTCAGCCTTTTTCTTTATATTCTGAGCATAAGCTGCAGAGTGTTTGAACACATATATTGGGCTTATATATATAACACTAAATAGTATGGAAAGGGAACATGAATTCTGGTTCCCAAAAGAAACACAAATAAATGTAAGTGTGTTCTGTTTTAAAATCACAGGTTTAAAAACAGAGATAATAAACATTAATATTTAGCATACTTAAAGAGTTATAATTATGTAAAATCATTTCTATAAATTGTGCCATTTGGTGATCGGTAATAAATGCTTTGTTAGGTTACCTGTCTAGAGCAAAAGAGATAGAATAGGTACAAACTTGAGGATGATTGAATACAATTTATTGATACATTTTAACAGGGATACATGGTTTGGAGGTGTAATACTTGGTATGGGCATCCGGTCACTATCACCCGATGAAGAGCTAGCTTTTGAATTATATGGGGATATTACTGTCAACATGTATGAAATGCCTTTTATCTGCAAGTGTTCAATCCTGTGTCTTTTGTAGCCTTTTGTGGTCTTGCATGTGGACTGAGACTGATCTTCACTTTATATTATTTTCTAATCTTCGTGTAACCCATCTCAGATGACTTGTTTCTTTATCATAACAAATGATGTAGTTGCCTACTTTAATATATATTGATAGTAGGTCTGCAGCCTGATGACTTTATATAGTTCTGGAACTTTTATGTAACCTCTAATAATAATTATAAATATATCTCACCACAATTTTCAGATGCAACATTCAACGCTTTATAAGTTATATGAGTATCAAAAAGGTCCAGAACTGAGAATTGATTATTATCAATTGTGTCTATTTAGTTCAAAATTAATATTTGCTTCATGAGGAGACACGTGAACTTTACTTACAATACTGAATTCGATATACCGTAATCACTTTCCATTTTCAGCTGAAGGAACAGCTGTCTAATATTTCTAAAGTGATGTATTTGGTACAGCAAAACCTGGTTTTATATTTGAAAAGACAGCATCTCTATGGCTGGAGTAACATGTTTCATGAAGGTCAACCTTGTCATTCACCTTTTTGTGTAATAATGCATAGGTATATATGGATCTCATCTGTGACAGAT
This sequence comes from Hymenochirus boettgeri, assembly GCA_019447015.1. Lineage (NCBI taxonomy): Eukaryota > Metazoa > Chordata > Amphibia > Anura > Pipidae > Hymenochirus > Hymenochirus boettgeri. The sequence goes on from CM033474.1 coordinate 99,105,570, forward strand.
GATAAAGTAAGTGTAATATGCAGCATGACACACAATTTTACATCAGCATCTGGTCAGATTTTATACATGTCAACTTTCTCAAATTTAGATTTTTACTGTAACCCCACTGCCTCTTTATGATTTATTTATGATAACAATTTTTTTCTATCATCACCTGTGAATTTATTTTTGAATATTATGATTTTTTATTCAAAGCAACCAAGTATTTAAAACACAAACAGGGTTATTCAATATAAGTTCTTATTGATAAAAATGGTGCTAATTTTGCCCCAACCAATCAGATGTTAGCTTTCAAATGTTAAATAAGATCTGATTGGTTGGTGCAAAATTAATGTTTTAAACGATAAGAACTTTTATTGAATCTCCCTGAAAATGTTACCAAGATAATAATGCTGGTGTAAACATATTCTGAAATAGTCTGTGGGTCTGAATTCATTGGATAAATATTTATTCAATGGGTTAGTTAGTTTTCAGGGAGCCAATGTCCATCATCTGTGTAATTTTCAAGTAGACCTCTTTCAATTGATTACATAGAAATATAGAAGTTGTAAGTTGCAGTTTTAGTTTTACTTTATGCAAACAATCAAACAAATAGGAGAGAGGGATAAAAAAGGGTATATAGTAGCAAACATGGTAATACGTATATTATCAAACGTTCATTCACCCTGGTCCACAGGGAAGCATTGTGCAGCTCCTCTCTACCCTCCACCACAAAGATGTGACTATCCTATTGAAAATATAGATGGTGTTTTGTGCATGACCCACATGTCATTTTAGTCTGAGCTCCTCACTTGAACTGTACAGCTCCTCGCACTCCCACGTTACTTTTAATCTTCCACGGTGCTGCTTCCCTCAACTGCTCAACTATAGGCAGTACATTAATAATCCAAAATAGTACCAGGGAGCCGCACTCAGACAAGATATACTAGTGTTTATTGTGATATAGCGGTGCACAACGTTTCGGGGCTTCCCGAAACATTGTGCACCTCACTGCATTTTAACCAGATGAATTGGGTGTGTTAAATTGATCCTGACCAGTGTAACTAATGCAAGGGCCCCAAGTACTTTCATGTCACCTTTTATTCATCAATATTATGCTGCTAGATCTGTGTTTGTCTCCAATGTTTTTGAATGAGGCATCGTACTGCAGTGAGTACATGTTTAATAACATTCTTCTCTGTTCTGAGCAGATGTGGGTGTGTGACATTCAGGAATTGTGTTGGGGAAAGGGGTTTAGAACGGCCTTCCAACAAGTCCACCAGAGTTTGTACAAACATCCAATATTGTTCCAAATCTGGACAGGACCAGTAGATGTAAAAGAGGGTCCCAGTGTCTCCTCCACATCTCCAACAGGACTTTGATATTGTCGGGTTAGGTGCATGTATTATGTCTTGTGTAAAATACCACTGTAATAAAACTTTATACCTGTTTCCTTTGTGTATAGTATTAACTGAAGATTTAGCAGGTGTGCTGCAAATGTCTCCCCAGGATTCCATTGAGATTTGAAGGTGTAAATATTTGTATACACATTCGATCGTGGGTCCTGACCCGCGACGCACGATGTGTATGAACAAACATTTCGGCCAATAATCGGCCCGTGTATGGGCACTTTATCATCCGAAACAGCCATTCATTTGGTGGTCGATGCCCGATCCGACATGCGGATCTCCGAACAAGTGCCCATTTCGTCCAATAAAGTGCACATACACAGGTCGCACTTGTGTACAAATCTTAAGGCTCTTTCCCATTTAACCTACACATGTGTTTGGAGAAAGGTTCAGTGGGTAGAGTGTTTAAAATATAGAATATGGATGAGATTATTCCTTTGCTCCATGGTCCCTGGAGAAGCAGTAGCTCAAAATGAGTTACATTTCGGAATATTCCATATTTTGTGTAAAAGTCTTATCCTGCATATGACAATGCATATAGGAAAGTGTGGGAGGGACTTTTTTCTTCTTGAATCCTAAATTTGAAATTCCTGGTGATCTTATCTAGTATATCATGGTATGTTAATGGCTCTAAGTTTGTCCATGGTTTATAGCAAGTTGAGATTAAGCTTGTTGGAACGTCTAGGGTTTGAGCGATTTTGTGTAATAATTTTATTTGCTTGGTACCACAAAAAGTAATTCTCCTAGGGCCTTTGGTTAGTCTTTTTACTGTGTGTTGAGGGAGAGGCAATTAGTGTATGAGGAAGTGTGCAGGGTATATTTGAGCCCCTCCAAATTCCGCCCAACATGCCTGTGGGTTAAACGATGACCAATGTGTTAGGTGGTGAAATTGTGATTTGTGATGCCTGGTAATATTTAGTCAAACCGGGAACGCCTTAACCTCCCTGTTTGCGTCTTGCTGTCACTACTTTTCTCAACAGCCTGTGGGCTTTGTAGTCCCAGATAAATTTCATAAGAGCGTGTTGCCATTGGTTTAAGATCTTTAAGGGGATTTCACTTGGGACTGTCATGAATAGGTATTTAACTTTTGGCAACATAGTCATCTTAATTGACAAAATTGACTGTATTTTTTAAGGACATATACATAATTTTTTCAATAATAAAGAATAGTAAAAGATTAAATCTTTCTCCTAACAGTTTTTTCCTTTTATTTCCCCATTTTGTTTCTGTCAATTGTGAATAGTAGATATTAACACTTTTTCTTTTTTACATATTAAGGAGTCTGCTATCAATGAATTTCAGTTAGCTCACAGACCAGGGTGTCAGCATCTCAGATGCTTTGATTGGGATATTACCGAAATGTGGAGCCGGAAAGTGAAGTTTTCATTTACTTTCAGATAGGGACACTAATGAGAAATGCATTGCACTGAGCTGTGCTAAGATCAGGTTCATTCATTATCCTCTACCTGCAGCTCCGTACTATGTTGTTTCTAATAGTGTAAATATTAAAGGGGTAATATAAAAGGGTATGCAGATGGAATGCAATCTGTGAAAGTTTGTGACAGATTTTAATACATTTTTAGAAAGGTTTGGGCATGCATTGTGCATTTTTATGTAAAGTGATTGCAATTAAACAACATACATTCTAAAACTATATGTGTTTTTAATATACATGTTTTTCATATGTTGCAGATACTGTAGCTAGACAGATATTTAGAAGCCCTCAACTAATGCTGGCCATACACAATGACTTTCATTGTAAGTTAATAACTAGGGATGGCATAGAACTCGAACTCGAACCCGAGTTCGAGCCGAACTGTTCGAGTTTGAACGGACCCGGACTTCTCGAACTATCTCGGACGCGGACTTTCGATATTTCCCGGACTTTCGATGATTTATCGAATGTTCGAACGTTCGAGTATCGAATCCGCGAGTAAAATGTACATGGTATCTAGGCGCGAACATCGAATCTGCGAGTAAAGTCTCCATTACAGCCTATAGGCGAGTATCGAATCTGCGAGTAAAATGTCCATGTTACCTCGAACGTTCGAAAGCCAAAGCTCGAAAGTAGCGTGTGAGAGTAAAATCGATTTTACTTAAGTCCTGGATATTGGAACATGCTCCCCAGACCATTTCCCAGGTCCCACAGCCATTTACATTAAGTTACCATTAATATTTTAATTGTATTTGACTCGAACTTTTCGAACTATTTGCCTCCCATAGACTTTAATGGGTCCGTTTTCGAACTTTCGAACTTTTACAATAGTTCGAAAGTTCGAAAACGGACTGAACTTTCAATAGTTCGACCATCTCTATTAATAACAGATTAAATATTGGAAATACATATAATCCACCCAGTCACCTTATTCTCTGTATAGAAAAGTATCATCCAGCTAACTTCACATATTGCATTAGGTTTGTCATCTGGGCTGCACATTTCTGAAGCTGAATGAAACTTTCACCATCTAAAGGTAAATGAAACCTTCAAAGGTTCACTTCGTCTTTACTCTACTTGCATTCAAACATTCGATAATTAGCCCATAAACGACTTGCAGATTTGTTAATTCGATATTTACTTGCATATTGGTATAATAGACATTTTACTTGCATATTTGTTAATTCGATATTTACTTGTGAACACGGGTTTGAGTTCGAGTACTAGTCCATCTCTAGTAGAGACGTGCGGTTTCCACCAACAAATGAGCACCCACCAAATGGCCGTTCCAGATATTCATATATGAATGGCTGCTCAATTGGACATCATTGGTGGTCCAACCAATACACAATAAGACCAGCAATTCACAAATATGTTTAGTAACAATCAGTTTCCACACTCCATAACATGTTTTTTTAAGGCATCAGAGCACGTTTTTATGGTCAAAACAAAACTGCTGACATATTTGGTTATTTATAATGAAATCTAGAAGAAAGTTTACATGTTAGAGAAAAATAATCATGGTTAATATATTTATCTACTGAATGGGTAGTTAAAAGCTTCAAATACTCTTTAGCAGACATGGGATTTACTGTAAAATACTTGTATGACCATAATTCTCTGAAAGCCAAAAGTAAAGATGGGATCTCAGACACGGATCCATCACGGAACCCCTAAGTTCTGATTACGAATGATCCTTCCAGACAGATCGTCTGGATTTCAGGACTTTGGAGCCTATTTTCTATCATTATCGAACGTTCGATGATTATCAAATCCTATAATCCTCGAAAATACGATCAGAATCTCCAAAATAGACTCCGATCGTATTTTCAAAGGTTATCGAATGTTCTGAGATATTTTCGAAAATAGCCTCGAACATTTGATAATAATCAAAAATTCGGTCCATTTTCGGATTTTTGGATCTTGGTGATTTTCTCAATATCTGGGAATCCTAAAAACCAAACGAAACTGGTGAGTTTTGGCCATCTCTAGCAAAAAACATAAGGTAGGAGCTGCTATTCCTAACTTCTTTTCTGCTGTAATATAGAAACACTCAAGCAAGAAAGTTTGGGAGAAAAACTAATTTCAAATTAAGATTGGCTTTCTCAGTGCGATCATGCCAATAAACTTTCTTGGATGAGCCCCTCTTTATTACAGCAGAACAAATGTAGAACAAATGTAGGAATAGCATTGCCCTTTCCTATAATTATAGAATAATTTTAGAATAATTATAGAATGCATGGAGAGCTTTTATTTCTCAGTATATTAGTTCTTTTAGCTCAATGGTTGCTGGGAGCTGAAAATCCCTAAAAGTTCTTATCGCTAAAAATGGTGCCAATTTTGCCCCAACCAATTAGACATTTGAAAGCTGATTGATTGGGGCAAAATCAGCACCATTTTTAACGATAACATCGCTCTGTGTTTGTTGGTTTTCGCCATTAATACAGCATTTTTATTACATCACCCTGATGGTATTTAAAAATTAGCATGGATAATAGGGAACAAAAAAATATGTTACTATTAATAAATATAATATTTCTAAATAAATATCACCTGTAAACCTTGTTTTTATTAATTAAAAATATGTAATAACAATTAATAATATATATTATTATAAATAGATTAGAGAAAAATATTCATCTAATGAAACAGAATAAAAATGTCAGAATAATATTTAATTTATGTGTGATTTATACATTCTGCGTGTAAATATTAAATGAGGAGAATAACTTGTCATGTGCCTTTCTTGTGCCCCCTTTTCAACAGCAAACTTCTGCTTCTGTGAGATTAAGCAGTTTGTGTCACATTGAGTGCCCTCTGCAAGCTGGGAGATAGAGGAATTAAACTAGAAACGGACAGTGAGGACTTAAATGTCAATTCCTCGCCTAAAAAAAGTTCTGAATTTGTTAAAACTTAAAGAGCCATTATAGTTTTTTTCATTTGAATTTTAAAAGCAAAATAACTCAAAAAACATTTCTGTGAAATGTAGCTAAAAAGTATATTGCTGAAATTTCATTTGATGATTTATTTTCACGTAAGGAGAGTATTAACAAAAGAAAATCCGAATTTTTGGAGGTTACACATATTTCAGTGTGCCCCAATAACACACACCTTGGGGCATATTTATAAAGGTTTGTTAACTTTCTTTATGGCCTCTTTTTCACTAAATTCAGACATAACACAATTTATAATGCGGAGATAGTGCATAAGTGCCCATATACAGTATGTAGCTTGTCTGTGGGTCCTTAGAAGGTGTAATAAGTGTCCAGGGGGGTGTTTGACTATTTTCAAGCATTTGCTTGAGTACGATAGGTGGTTTTACTAAGATCTGCTTTTTACATTCGCTTGCTGTCATTCTCTTTTTTTGCCATGAAAGTAGATTTAACGCAATACGTTGTCACCGGTACATATCCCTGATACAATGCTGCTCATCGCCGCAAATAAACTTTTTGTAAGGAAATCGATTGGCTTTCTAAATACGGTGCCATTGCGATATCCAGGACCGGATTTATACATCGGAAGCCTGTAGGCACGAAAAGCCTGGTTCCCTTAGCCCCACCCCTAAATACAGACCACCCCCCCAAACCACAACCATTTTCTCTTTTCTGGGAAGAAAATAGACTATATAGGGGTAGAGGAGTTGGGGAAAATTGACAGCCACTAACCTCAGGCACCTCTAGGCACGTGCCTCCTATGTCTAATGGTAAATCCGGTCTTGGCGATGTCCTGCGATAGCGAAATAGTGTTTTTAAATTTGTCCCTTTGTCTTATTATTCTAAAGAAAAACAGTATTCCCAGAGAAAAAAACAATGAAATGGAAGTGAGTAGCTTAGGATGGATAGTTCAAAGATACAGGATGACATATTTAAGAATATATAGTAAAAGGGTCAAAAGAGATACATGTAACACGGCTTCCAGTAACCTGGGGTCTATAAAAGCCTTGTTTTAAAAAAAGATATAGCACGGTCGGACGTGCGGCCATACATATAACGATCGTATCGGCTTCCTTTACTAAAGTAAAGGGAGCCGATAACAACCAACAGAAATTTTCCGTCTTTCCCGACCAACCATAGTGGCGACTACAGTCGTTCATCGTCACTACGATCCATCAGGAAAAGCACATACACTTGAACGATAATGGGTTTTGCTTTTTGCGAAGTGTGTTTCCTGTATGCATAGGATATCTATATTATTTATTTGGGCTTCTTTCCATATGGGGAATTTAGTCCTCTAATATTATATGTCATGATTTTTATTGTCATTTTGGGGTTTGTTGTATTTGCTTATTGTTAGTTGTTTTTATGTTGTTTCAGTAGTTGTAGTTTTGTAAATAGTATTCTTTTTTTGTTGTTCCTCTGCTAGAACCTTTGGATGGGGTATGGGAGGGAGGGGGGGTAATTGTGTGTTGTCGGGTTCATATGGTTTTGAGTTTTATTACTTCGGTGTTCTCTTGGGTGTTCCCATTTCATGGGTGTCCTCTGAGCTATCTAGTATTTAGGGTTTTTTTTAATGGTTGTTTTTTTTTTTTTTGAGGAAGTTTGTGTTTGTTGTGTTCTGAAATGTGTTTAGTATATACCTTTTATTTTTAATCATATCATAGGTGTTGTATACATATATATTCAAACAAATAAAATTTTTATAACCATATATACATATTTAAAGGGAGAAACGCGGAAATTAAAAAAATAAAAAAAAATTGTATATCTGACATCACCAACATATCAATTTAGTTTCACCTGAGCAGCGCAGATGAGGCCCCGGTTTTATTTCAAGTATTTTTATCTTATGTCATCCTTTTTTCCCTCCCCTCTTTTTTCTCTTTCTTCCTATCTCTTCTCTTTGATGTTGGTTGTGAGGGGTGGTTCCCCATCTGCGCCGCCTGCCGCCCGCACAGTTTTTCTCTCATTATCACTCAGGAGTTATCAGCATATTATGTAATAACATTTAAAAAAAAAAAAATCATGGCATTTAACATTTAGGCGGTTTTCACATTCAAAATAATAATGATTTCATCGCCGTGTGTGTTGTATTCTCACTATCACGGGGTGTACTTGAAGGGGAGTGAGTGACACATGAGACAACAAAAAAAAACAAAAAACACAATTTTGTTCGATATTTTAAGCATATCAGATTATGATTTCGCTTGGTTTTACAAATGGAACTTTTGATTGGCAGTTTAGATTTGGAACCAGATTCCATCTCTACTCTTTAAAGGGCATCTATAGTAAGAAAATTAACTTTTTTTTTCTTTCCTTCCATGTGTCTCTGTACTGAGATACACAAGTTAGAAGAATACGTGATTGCATTCCTGTACTCCTACTGTACTGTCAATCAAATCTGTGACGTGATCCTCTTCCCTGCTCAAGTCCCTCCTCTCTGCTTTGTTTGCACAAACATAGAAATAAAAACATTAGAGGGGGGGTGTAGCTTTGACTGCCGAGATAAGGCTGCACTTGACCCCCCTTCTACATTGCTTTCAATGATGGGTCACAAAGAGAGAGATCACACTGCAGTAGTAACTGTACTGTTCTCCCTTCTCTTACATCTCTCCAAGACAGCTTGCTTTCTATTGGCTATTGTGCATGGGTGTGTTTTTCAGGATGTTTGAACTTTTAACTCCTACTGCACATGATAAGCTTGTCGGTTAGCCAGAGTTGAGACATGAAGGAGGTAACAGAGAGGAGTGGGAATGGAGGAGTGCTGCACAGAGATCTGACACCATGGAAAAACAAAGCCACTGACAGAGGTAGGAAAAAAGGCAGCACAGAGTACATAAATTTAACTTTGCAATGGGCCAATGTGTTTTGTGTTGGAAATTAACACTGGCAATGATACTGTCAGGTTCATTAACCAGTTCAATGCACAGTGGCAAGAAACAAGATAGATTCTAACTAAAAACTGTGATCTTCTGACTAATGACTTGAACTTTACCAACTTTGTCACAGATAAACCATTGGTTACAGCCAAAAGATGCCAAAATCTGAGGGGCAAACTTGGTAAAACTCACTTTGTACATCTGCTAGTGACCCTACAGAGAGGGATCCGACTCACAGGTACTTATCTCTGTGGGAGCTGTACATACTGCCAATTTATGGATTCTAGAAAGATCGTCATTAGCACAGATGGCACAAGACGCTTTGATATCAGAAAATACTTTAATTGTAGATCGCAGAATGTAATTTATGTGCTTATCTGTCTGTGTAATAGACTTTACGTGGGCAAGACTTGACAACAACTTAAACTAGAAAGGGAAAGTTTAAGCATAAACTTTGAATTTGGCTTGAAAGGCCGCATTTTGGAAAGGAATGTGTGTTTGTGCTGCAGATTTTAAAACTCATTAATGCCAATGAGGACATTGTTTTTACTTACCCTTTTAATATGGCTGTCACCTGAATTAAAGGTAGGTCCGTTGGTGTGTGTACTCATGTCAGATTGGGGGATAAAACGCTATAACTTTTTTGATGATTGGTCAAAATGTGTTTTTTTACTATACTTTTGGTTATATATAAATATGGTTGCCCCATGAATGAATGGGTTGCTGAGTTGCTGCGTGTACCTGTCTCAAGTTACAAAAACAAACTTTTCTTTGATTATTGGTCAAAATTAGTTACCCTTTAAGTATACTGCCACGGAAATGGAAGGGTAGGTCAGTAGTTGTGTGTACCTGGGTCAGGTTGGGAGTTAAAAAAAAATTGTTGACGATTAGTCAAAATTGTTTTTTGACTATAGTTACCCTTTAAATATGGTTGCCATGGAAATGGAAGGGTAGGTCAGTAGGTGTGCGTGTACCTGTGTCAGGTTGGGGGTTAAAAAAATTAACTTTTTAAAATTTGTTTTTGATGATAGTTACCCTTTAAGTATGGCTGCCACGGAACTGGAAGGGTAGGTCAGTAGGTGTGTGTATCTGGGTTTTGTTGAGGGGGGTATGTCTTTTTTTGTGTTTAAGACCATAAAACTAACTTTTTTTATTGAGGATATCAAAATTAGTTTTTTTTTTAACTTTATCTACCCTTTAATTATGGCTGCCACAGGAATAGAAGGGTAGGTCAGTGTGTGTGTGTACTAAAAATACTATACTTGACCATGTGGAACGTACAATTTATATGGTGCTCCCAGGGGATATATTACAAAGTATAAACTACTTTGGGATACAGACATCCTATATACAGATAAGACGAGTTTGTGGAGTCCAGGCAGGTATGGTGTGAGGTGCACACACTAAAATCTGTGCCACATCGGTAAGTATCAATATATATGCTTGAAGGGAGGCAAAAACAATCATCAGGTGCTGAAAACCATGTACACAACGTTTCGGCGGTCCAGAAACATTGTGTATATGGTTTTCAGCACTTGAGTGTGCCTACAAGCATATATATAACCCATATACAGACCCCTCCATAAATGGGCACTACCACTTGATGGTCTAAAAAAATTCCTTTATTTAAAAAAAACACAAAATCCCTACATTACCAACCCCCTGTTCATATAAACCTTCAAACATAAAATACCAATTAAAAACAACTATGACTGGGTGTCCCAGGACTGTATGGTCACAGTTAACCAGGAATTTATTTAGACCATCAAGTGGTAATGCCCATTTATGGAGGGGTCTGTATATGGGATGTCTGCATCCCAAAGTAGTTGATAGAGTAGGTGTGTGTACACATGTGAGGTTGGGTCAGTAGGCGTGTGTACCTGTGTCAGGTTGGGGGTTAAAAAAAACAACTTTTTTAATGATTAGTCAAAATTAGTTTTTTTACTAGGGAGGGTAGGTCAGTAAGTGTGTGTACCTGGGTCTGGTTGAGGGGGTGTCTTTTTTGTGTTTACAACCATAAAACTATCTTTTATTGAGGATAAATCAAAATAAGTTTTTTTTTACTTTTTTTACCCTTTAAACCTTGAAACATCAATTTGAAGATTGTTACCTTTTATGGTCTATGGGGAAAAAATGTCCCGAAATTTGCCGATAATGCCTTAATGCTTCTGCAGATTCCTTAGCTAGGTAAAAGCACACTTCTCCAGAGTTTATTTAATTTTTTTAACTTAAAGGGCATCTAGAGTGGGAAAATCATTTTATTTTTCTTTCTATGTGTTCTGTAATTCCCCCCAACCCCCAGAGTATTTTCTTCAGAACATGCCAGTATAGTGTGTAGGCTTACAGAAGTTTTACAGCAAGTCTCCCAATTACTCCTTCCTGCTCACTAAAATGCTTGGCAAATACTGGGTTAAAAACAAAAGCTTTCACCAACTTATTGCATGTCAAAGGGAGATCGGGCTGCAGTGATAACGCAGGACTCGGTCTCTCCAAACTCCCCCCCTTCCCCCCCTCCCAGACCTTATGTAGCACTATCTTCAGAACAACAGAGAAACTTCCTCTCTACAGGCTCACTGTATACTGAAGTGTTTTGACCTATTGGGGTGGGGGATATATCGATCTTAGGCTCAGATTGTATGTTTCCATTTTACCCATACTATTTTTTGATACTGATTTCAATATCAGTATGATTTCAAGTATATTGCCTATATCCTCTCTGCTCTTTCTAGTTATTTCACTTATGTAAACAGGTAGTCTGGGTGTGAAAACCCCAGACCCTTCACTCACAGATCAGAGCCAATCCTTTTTCTCATATACAAATACTGACAGTGCAAAGAAATGGAGTACTCACTCTTGCTTGTTGTTAACCCAGGTGCATCTGCCCCAGGTCCCTCGCAGTATCCCGTACCATCCAATCAAATAGTATTAGGGTAGCGCACACTGGAAGATACACTTCACCCAAAATCTGATCATACGTGAATTAAAAACTTCTTTATTAAATAGAATAGTGTGTCTTCCAATGTGTGCTTCGCTAATTCTCTTTGTCTATCTATCTATCTAATTATCTATCTATCAATCTTAATTCCATTATTTGAAATTTTAGATAATAAAGTAAAAAGCTTCCTTAACACTGATGCTCTTAGACAGTTAGTCAATGAAAGGGAGAATTCAAAAGGTGCACTGCTCTTTTCCTCACACTAAATTATAGAAGTAATAGGCTTTTAGAGTAGACTGACACATAGTTACTGTGAAAAAGACAATTAAATGTGGGAAGCCACTTTTCTTAACACATTTCATTTTTATGAGAGGTTTTGAGGCTCGATAAATCTTTAATTTTTTTCTTTTACCCTGCTTCTTTTTCTCTTAATTTTCCGTAGAACATAACAACTTTACTAGAATCGTTAGAAAAACCCAAGTTATCTTCTGCTTCAGCCTCCCCCTTCAATCTGGCATATATAGTGAAAATGGATCATATTCCTTTCATTAATTTCAAATCTGACTGTATCTTCAAAGTGTCCTTTTCATTTTTGCTTACAAAGGAGAAAATAAACATTTGATTAAAGGAGAATGAAACCCAAAAATAAAAGTTTAAAGGGAAACTATAAAGTTTTTTTTAAAAACAGTTAAAATAAAAGGTATGTGAGGCAGGGAGGAAGGATTGGTGCTTTTTACCTCTCAAAATCATTTCTATGAGGAGCAGCAGGATAAAGAAAACTGCTTCTGCCAGTCTTCCTGTATGCTTCAGCACTATCTTTAATATAGAATGGCCCAGGGCCATAACCTGGCAAAAAAACTGTATGTGCTGTAGCTCCTCAACAAAGCAATATTGGGAGGTAGGAATAATCAATAATCAATCTCCTTGCCCCAGGTGCTTTTCATTTTTAAAAAGTTCATTTTTACAGTATAGTTGTCCTTTAAGTTAGAAAGTACTTACCTCAACAACCTTCTCAGCATGGAAGATTCCACTCAGATGCCTTTCCTTTTCCTGTACTCATTTTCAGTTCTGTTCATTCCCCAACTCTGAAGCTGACATTTCCCCTTCTCTGCCAGTACTTTTGCCTTCATTACATTTTCAGCACCTGTGTGATTTCCACTCCTTCATCTTAACACCTATGATGTAAGTATTTATTGAATCATCAATATTCAAATTGCAGAAATGTCTGGGTGGTGCAGAGTGATTCACTGATTAACACTTTCCTAGTAGCAGTGTTGTAGTGTGATGCATATAGATGTCTGGATATCTGGGGTTCCCAGAGCTGAAATAATACATGTCTCACCAACAGCTTCCACTCCACCTAATCTAAACATAAACATATATATTGAAGGTGAAACATAGGAAGACAAAGGTCTAGGGTCAATTAGTATATTGATATTTTTTGTAACTAGTCAGTGCTATTCCATATTCCCTTGTGTTTATTTAACACACTATGCACCTATGGTTCCCTAAAGCTACAATCAACTGAGCCACAAGCAAATAAGTATTTAATCAGATTTAATCTATGCCCCTTGGAATCCAGGGGCATATAGGAACACCCCCCCTTAAACATAGTTGATTATCAGGTAAATCAGAGTATTTCATTCATCATAGCCTGGAGAATGTGACATTCATATCAGAAATCAAGAGTGTGAGCTCTATTGTGTCTCCTTCGCCATAAGGCTTGGAAGACTTTCCAACTCTGTTCGCACATCCGATTGCTGCTGTGACAAGAGACTTTAGAAAATTGAATTAATTGAATTAAATAAAAACATTGAATGAGAAGACACGGATTTCGAAGATACAATACTCCATTAACAGGCCAAGGCAATCCTGCACATATAAAAACAAATATGAAGAACAGGGAATGGTTACATTTCAGATCACTGGTGATTTTATATATTTTTTTTATATGCAGTTAGGCTTGTAGACCAACCGTTTGAGGGCTAGGCCATACTAACGTATTTTAAGTGTGTTTTGCACATGCGATTTTGGTTAAAATGGAAATCTTTGCAAAGGAAAAATTCCTGCGATTTCCAATGCGCATGCGTTTTGCGTGCACCATTTTTTTACGCAAGCGCATGCGTTATTATAATATTAAATTACAAAAATGCATGCACAAACGTGTGGTAATGCTCACAATTGCAGCCTGAAAGTTTGTTTTATTAATACTGTGCTATATTGGGCAGGAGAACATTTTCTCTATGACCCCAGCTCTAAATAATCAGTACAATTAGTAAACTAGATACCTTATTACAGACAAAAGAAAGAAAGTGCACATAAAAAAGTCATCAGGACTACAATTTTTGAACATTTAACTTACTTTGATCTTTGTGTTTCCCTTTAATAAACAAATCAGCACTTGTTTTTATGAGAAATTAGTAAAAGAGAAAATAAAAACCTGTGTAGAAAATAACCATCAGCATTTCGTTTAAGACTTAATTTATTTAAAAAAAATTGCTATTCAGCTGCAGTAATACAAACGTCGCAGATGCAACAAAACTAGGTGAAAACTAATGTGTTTTTTTGTCCAATTCCCAAGTAACCTTTTTGACTTTAATAATTACAGCTTTCTTTGTAAAAACAAACTTGCTATACCTTGCCAGGGAAAAGAACTTCTGTATTGGCAATTTAAGTAACAGTGGAGCTTAGAAACAAACAGGCTAATTGAATCAATCTATTTTTATTCGATTAATATCAACAGCTACATAAGAAATAGTGAAGCAGGCTTCTTTTGTTGTTTAATCAATTTTCTTATCAGCAATGTAGCTTGACAAATGTTTGCTTGTAGAATATATAACTTATTTTCAGGACACTGGAAAGATATCACAAAATGCCTTTATGGGATTGTTTCTAAATCTACACAAATTTAAAATGGCTGTGGATGAAAAATTCAGGAAGTGCCTTAGATGAATTTATTGTTTTATAAAGTATAAGAATGTACAAATCTGTCTTTCTTGCCAAAATATACAGTTCCACTATTCAAAGTATAATTAATGAAATTTATAATTAATAAATAAAATGATATAGAGAGGAATGTAGTATTTGGTGTCTAATATACCATATCACAAATCCATTTTTCTGGAGTTGTCCACTTGGGGCCACCATCTTTGCCTCAGGAAAGTCAGCTTTCAATATGAGACCTTCTTCATAATGGGCTTTTTTACTTTACTGAAGAAAAATGACATATGTCTAGCATAGGTCAAGATTAATAAAACAAACAGAAACTTGCTGGTTTGGGATCTGACAAACCAGCAACACAGACAGATAATATTTTCTGATCATGTATTTTTTTCTGATTTTGCCACATGAAAGGAATAAGTCCATGTCAAGTCACAAGTAGGACATGCAAATCAAGCATTTCCTGCTTATTCAAACGATTTTAAATAATTCCAGATGTGTTAGATTTCACCTATACTCTGCAAGAGAAAACTACAGCATGTACATGGTTAAATCATTTTTCAAATATCATGTGAATGGTGGCCAAAACCATGTTGCATAGTTAGCTTGTCCAAAGGAGGTCATAGAAATGTCCGAGTTAAACAGAAAATAAAAGATTTCCATTTCACTTTAACCAATTCCTCTCACCCAGCCAAGTTATGAATAACTGCATTGTTGGTCAGGCTGTGAGCAAGCTGTAGAGCTTTGTTATGCCTTCAAAATAACCATTTTATAGTTTTTTATTCCTAAGCTATTCTGGGTAGACAAAAATCTTTACTATACATTAATGGGTCGATGTAGCAATAAAAAGTGTCTTACCTGACCTCAGTCCCACTTTAGACTTCTTTGTGAGACTTACTGCATCACGGGATCTAATTTAGGTAAAACGCACTTTTTTTACTACATCGGTCGATAGTACATGGGGTAGCATTAAACAGGGAAAAAAAGGGAATAGTGGCAACTGTGCCGGTTTTGCAAAACTAACCAATGCAACTTCTGCGATGTTATATTGCTATTTCACCAGACCTGCATTTGACAGATCTGTGCGTGAATTGGGAATTAACGAAGAGTCGCAATTGTGATATTAAGGGGGAACTGTTGTCCCCATACAAGTGCCCTTTATTAAAAAGAGCTGCTCCTTCTTAAAATTACTACAGGATCATGCTTCTAGATGCAGTCTATCAAAATTTACAGCAGTATAAAGTGTGGTGTTCCTGCTTACACCGTGAGCTGTGACATCACCCTTCTTACTCATTTTTAAAGCAAGCCATAAGACTGAAAAGAAAACATTTTCTCTCTCTAAGGTGTCCATAAGTAGAGGAAAGGACAGAATGGTTGCAGGCCTGTGACTAGCTTTAAAAAAAAAATAGATTTTTGGGGGAGGGGCTTTTTTACACACCTGTAACAGTGACTCAGAGCAGACAAGGAAATGTAACTTTACAAGCCTGTAACTTAAATGCAGAAAAAAGCAATGCTAACAGGTATTGTGAACTCCATCCTAACTTAAAAATAAACAAGTCAAATATTTTCAAATTTTTTTTAAAAGACATTCAATGGGGGAACAATTACAGTATATGAATGCCTTGCTTGCAACACATTTTTATAAAAGCATGTGTGCATGTGTGGGTGCATTTACTGTTAAAAGTAAAATGAGTATTTAGTGTTGCTCCCTGATCTTAGTTTACTGACAGGTGTACAGAACACATTGAGCATGTGCTCAGTTAGATAATCAGACATTGTCAAAAGCAAATGGGGTGACCCCCCGTGGACATCATTTGAAACATGGAAATGTATTCTTTATGGCAGCTATGGTAAACATCAGAAGACTAATGTATATTGAGCTACACATGCTATTTATTTGCCAGGTTTTGCAGAGTTCTGTGTGCATGAAGGCATTTCCCTCTGCCCAGGATCATTTAAACAGGAAAAGAAAACATGCCCTATATTATAGTATGACAAACATTTGAACATGTACAGATACAGTATAAACTAACAAGTTCTTACCTACCCTCTCCAAATAGGCAGAGAAAGTAGGTATTTAAATCCGGCACATTTCCCTCATCCCTTTAAACACCCTATGAATGTTAATAATAAATATAACACTTATTACATCAATAAGCAAAAGTCAGGCGGGGGGCCCATTAAAGATGATATCACCGGTTTATATATAGTATAGTATTATATATTTGTTTCCCTGTAGGCACCCTCTTATTTAGATGATCCACATATTCACATTAATTATAGGGGAGGAGCACGACACCACCAATGTATTCTACAGATACAGTATAAGATAATTGTTGGCCAATTTGGCAGACAATCTAATATGTGTGGATGCTCCCCTCAACAGAATTAAACAATCTGTTCTGTCATATCTCTTTATAATGTCAAGGATTTACCAGGTATAGAATACAAAGAGCAAGAAGGAAAATTGGCTGATAAAATACAATCCTTTATTTAAACATCTCTAAAATTATATCAAAAATGGTAAAGGGAATAAAATGAGCTGCCTCATGGACCCCTCTTTCTAGGTGACCAAACCATCCACTAAACAAACAGTTACAGTAGCCCACAGCCCTGGCTTTATTAATCATCATACTGCCCAATAAGCAGCCTTCTTGCTCTTTGTATTCTATGATTGCCATATGGGAAAGGCTTCTTATTACCCAAGGAATTATTATTTATTCTGAAAGATTTACCAGGTGTCTTCAGTCTTGTGTTCATATGCTGGTCATACATTAGTAATTCCCATCAGCAGGTGAAAATGCTTGCTTACTGCAGTTTCCATATTTAGTTGGCACAGTAACATGCAATGTTTTATTCTAAAGTATGCCATATTCTAAGTAATTCAAATCCTCAAACTGTTTAATTAAAAATTTTCCCCTGAAGAGAATCTCTGCTTTCTCTTTAAAATTCAGAAGCAGTGGTATACCAAAGCAGAAGATTGAATGGCATTCTGCATGTAGAAACCATTAACATTTATATCTTATCATCATTACCTATCACATACCTGCATTTAAAGGGTATCTCCACTGATAAAGCAAACATATACTTGCCCGTATAGTATAAGGGAGCATGTATGTAGTGGAAACTTGTCAGCGGAAGCAGCAAAGGAGCAAGACTGTGGGTAAGTGCCAGCTCCTTTTTAATTAATTGAAGGAAAGGAGGTAAGACTTAGCTCCTCTACTTCCTGTTCTTCAATTAATGTAAAAAGGGTATGTTCGCTTTCTTCAGTGGAGATGCCCTTTAAATAAAGTGCATAAATTATATCAAGAGGCTTCATCCTTTTCTTACTTCAGGGTAAAATTATTGTTACAAAGAAACAGTTATTTCTTAAACTTCACATAGGAATTTACACCGATCCATTAAGACAAGGCTAAATGTATATCCTAACATTACTTCTGAAAGGATTACTACATTAAGACTGCAATTATCACCATTTATATGTTATATCTCATTCTCCAGAAACGTTCATCACTGTAAAATGCCTTCTAGCTCTTAAAACGTTTAAGTGATGTGATTCCTAAAATGGGTGTATCAAAAGGTCAAGGTATCTCTTAGGACATCACAGTATAGTATAATATATCTGTTTATCCTCTATCAAGATTCAGAGACAGAAAGAGAACAACCAAATCAGAGAATACTTCAATGTGTTGTTTATTAAGGCTTGTGTGATAAGGCGAATGTACCAGAGCACGAGCATGAATTGCTAGGGTTGTCAAATCTTCCATTTAAACTCCATATGAAATCTGCATGTTACAAGGCTAAATACCAGTTTACTTTATGGATATGCTCTATGGCTATACAGCATGATGCTTCTTATATAAATACTGACCAGCATTTCAAAATGCAGTCAACAGGTTTTTATTTTGTACCAGCAGCAAAGTCTGTATATCTTACTGAAAAGTGTATGTTCTAAGCAGATTTTTCAGAAGCAATCCAAATATGACACAGGCTTTCAGATAAACAGCTGAAGCATCCAGGATAAGCAACTGAAGCATCTAGTCTTTGCTTCCAGTTCTCTCTGGTTCTGGGATACACTGTCTGCAACAGATTTTTGTTCCCTGAGTTAACCCTTGTTGGGCTGTAAGCAACCAGTAAGTGGTGTTTTTCAAACTAAATATAGTGATTAGAACTTTCACAGCCTATTTATTAAGATAGACATTGCTGTGGAGTTATTTTTAGTAAGCAAAATAAATGTCAAATGCAGAATGTGTTGTTTAGAATATTTTAAGGATAAGCACATTTTTTGTGGAGCCACTAGCATTATATTTTGTATCAACTTTTGGCATCAATATCATGACAGCATTGCCTGCATTGAGTGGTATACTACATGCATGGCTACACACACAGACATGGCCCAAAGTGCAGCAAAGCATAAGGGCAAGTATAGCAAAAATATTTTATGCAGATCTGTAGTTTAATAGTTTTTCAATTTAAGGGGGAACTGTGGTCTCTAGACAAGTTTTCAAATGGAAGGGCAGTTTCCTACTTTTAAAACAAGCCATCAACCACCTCTCTACGTGCTCCACAGCCCAGGAAATTATTGACCAGAAAGTTAATGGGTAGGAGTATGACATGTGACATTCCAAAGACTCCACCTCACCACCAGCAGAGCACAGCCTCAGACTTCACAGTGTGTGTGAGAAACAGGAAGTCCCTCCCCCTCCCTGCTGTGTGAAGATACTTTTCTTGTGAGTAAGGGAATCTACAGCCCTACCCTCCTCATGGCCCCTCTTACTCATGGGTGTCATGGTACTCCCACTCATGGGTGCTGTGGCCCCACCCACTTGTGGGTGCCATAGCCCCTCCCCCACTTAGACCCATACCCCCTACAGAAAACTGTAAAAACAGCCTTTTCAGGCAGAGTTCTAACACTGCTTGTAAAGGTTGCTTTTACAGTTTTTTGTAGGGGAAGGTATGGGTCTAAGATCTAAGTGGGGGAGGGACTATGGCACCCATGAGTGGGCAGAGCTATGGCACCCATGAGTGGACAGAGCCATGGCATCTGCGAGTGGGGGGAATAACACCCGAGAGTGGTGCAGGGATAAAACACCCGTGAGTGGGTGGGGCCAAGTGGAGCTGCAAATGAAAGGGCCAAGGTGGTGTTGTAGGGGGGGGCAGCAAGGGAAGGGGCCAGGGGGGCTTGCAAAGGGAGGAGGAGACACAGGGCAGAGTGACTGTCACATGGATTCAGAGCAGGTAGCAGGAAGTGCATGGGATCTGGTGATGCTGCTTCTATATCACATATAAAAATGTAGATATCTTCAAAACTATTTAAAAAAATAATTAAAGTTAATTGCAAAAATACTCAGGAAAGCAATTTCTATCAATTTACTTTTATTCAATTTTATTCAATTTATTTTGGACCACAGTTCCCATTTAAACACAAATTTTGTTCCCCCTTGCAGCTTGTAAAACCCGATTAAATGTCACAGATCAATCACAAAAAAATGTGATAATTTACACATATCATAATAGAATGATGTTTAGGATTGATAGCTAATCTTCTTGGGAGAATCACTTTCTGGGAAGCAATTTCTGTGAAGTAATTCCCTCCCTCCTTTTACAGAAAAATACTTTGGTCATTAGTATTTTTTTATCTTATTAGCAAAGAATATATTAGTCATACAAGTTATATACATTTTTTTTTTAAACGTCCAACAACAAAACCGCACTGACACACAAAACAATTTATATTAGGCTATATCTCTACATGTATGGCCATACTAGCAAATCTGGTTGCTTAAAGCTATCTGATTTAAGCACCCAAGATGTGCGCAGGGTTTAAATATGCCCTACCTCTAGACCAGACTTGCCCCAATGTATTCAGCTATGGCTCTATAATTTCCAAGATGTGCCCCAGTGATTTTCAGCAAGCCACACCCCTTCAACCACACAAGCGGCAAAGTGCAGAAAATTAGGCAAAGCTGAGAATTAATAAATTTTATTTAACAAAATATTAGGAGAGTGCAGAAAAAAAAATGAAAATAAAAATGACTTTTACACTTTATAAATAAAGTATACCCCTACATAAGTATATAAAAAGGCTTCTCCTAATAGCTATACAATTGCAAAGCATTATATATGATTAAATCAAGAAACACACATATGGTCAGTGTTTATGACAACCATAACGTTAATCGTAAATTGTTTTCCTCCCACAGGAAATCACGTTAACATGACAGGGAAGAACCGCTGAATAGTTAGATGTTAAAGCCAATTAGTCTTTAACGTCTACCTACTGTATGACCAGCATAATGCTTAGATGTACCACTGATAGGTACAAACCTACACAAGGTAGAAAGCGAGCTTTTAGGTTTAATACAGGTTATCTTGCAATCAATTTGAAAACTAAATTTTTAAGTAAAAAACTAATATCCCACAAAGAGATGGTATTGTTCTATTCTTCGAAAGCTCACAGCATTTACAGAGCAGAGACCATGAAGTCTTTTTTTCTATCTCTTTTAACTACAACTCAACCTGCAGGTTCTGATTTTAACAAGAACATGCCACCATCTAGCTGAACACTTTCTATTCATTCTGATGAATTTCTAATCAGCTTTAACATTTAACTGCAAAGCAGTTCTTTCCCCAGCTGGAACACTTTATGATCAATGTTATAGCTTTAACGTTAGTCATAAGACTTGTGAAGTGGATGGGGAAACATAGTGGAAACATCACTGGTGTATGTTACTAGTTTATTACTAGTTACTAGTGTATGGGCACCTTTAGTAAACAGAGAACTGACTAGCTTAGCAGATTCAGGAGGCATTCCCTGGTAGTTCCTCGGTTCCTCTTATTAAATAAACCTCTGAATTGGCACCATCATAATGTACTTTCACCAGTAGATAGAGAACAATTTATTGAAAAATTAAACCAATGCTTTCTTGAGATGGAAGAGACACCCTGGGTTAGTCTTGCTGCTGGTATCACAATGAAATTGGCAAAAATTTGGTGTGAAAACCAATGAAAGCATCTTTAAAGCAAAAAACGTCTTCCATATCTAATGATTTCCATGTACTCAGAGCCAGATCATACATAAGACAAACTAGGGCCCAGGAAACCTCAGTGGGTCCAGTTACAGTTGCAGAAAATTGCCATGTGTTCCTAGTGCCCATTCAATATTATTGATTGATCCACCAATAGTCCTGATAATAATAGTAGTGTTTAGTATAGATGGCTAATTTTACTGAAATCTGTTCCGTTGCAGATTCACTGATTTTCCAAAAAAATAAAAAATACAAAAATACACAAGCCAAAGGGAGATAAAAAAAAAAAAAATCTGCCTAAAATAAAGGTATAAATAGCAATGGTAACTTGTAAATGGCTTAAAGACCTAAGAAATGGTCTAGAGAACACAAATGAAGGCTTAAAATCTTTTTTTAAAAAAACAAAACACTGTCCAATACCGGAAACTTTATGCACTTCCTGTATATAGAAATTTTTACTTTTTTTGAGTTAAAAAAAAAATCGACAATCTTTGAAAGTTCAAGAAATTTTGAAAACATTTCCATGGTTCTGAAAAATTCAGAAATCCGCAAAGTCTGAGTTCTGGCGGATCTGAGAAATCCACTTCAGAACCGGGTTTGGGTCAATCTCTAGTGTTTAGCATGTTCCATTATGGAAATCCCAATATATGCCCATCCCTCCATACAGTCAATCAAGGCTGTGATAACTGATAACAGCCAATGATTGAATGCTGTTTCACCTGCTGCCTCCTCTGCACATACTCAAAATTATAAAAACCTCATTGAACACAAAGAGGAGGCAGATTACCTTTGCCAGATAAAATATCTGGTTACAATGCATGTAATAAACTCGTAAAAAAAAGAATAGTTTTTGTGACAGGTTCTTTGAAGCAGAAACCTAATGGGGATATCCTATATACAATTAGAATTGTTTGTGCACTAGAATTCTATTGTTCTATTGTTTGAATGTACAGTATTGTTTGAGTGTACAGTATTGTGTGAGTGTACAGTATTGTTTGAATGTACAGTATTGTTTGAGTGTACAGTATTGTGTGAGTGTACAGTATTGTTTGAATGTATAGTATTGTTTGAGTGTACAGTATTGTTTGAATGTACAGTATTGTTTGAGTGCTTTTAGTGTATAAAAGGCAAGTACAGTACTAATAGCATAGTACCCAGCTAATGAACTTAAATGGAAATGCAGAATGTAATCAATTTTAATTGAATTCTAAATGCACTTCTATTCTATTTTAAGACATTTTAGTCCCCTTAGACTTACAAAAACCTTGATATTCTAGCACAATGTTAAATAGAACAATTTTTTTTTAATTACTTCTGCTCAACACCTCCATGACTCTCTAGCCAGCCAGATCCCAGACAGAGAACATGTGTCTGTTCTTTTATAAAATGTGAGCTTTAATTAGCAATCTTAAAGGGCATGTCCACCCCCAAAACTATAATCCCCCCAACTACTGGCCCCACCATGTAGTGTAGTTTAATCCTTACCTCACATCCCAGCTCCATAGGGTTCGCCTGTAGTCCCCCCCAAAGTCCCAAAAACTGCCCACCAGGAGGCTAGCAGAGTCCATATAGGGCTCTGCCTGCTACCTTGCCTCCGGTAGATATTTGCCATGTGTACTGCAGCCCTTCTCCCCCCTCCCTCCCCCTCCCTCTCCCTCCCATTCTACTATCCCTCCCCCTAGCATAAAACCCCTTTAATAAGTTGTTCCCCCATGTCTCCCAGCCCCAACCGCATATTTTTTATTTTCAAAAAGCTCCCCAAACTCTTACTTACCTCTCCTCTTTCCTCTGCTGCACTGAATGACCGGCAGCCGCGTCCGTGATTGGCTGCCGCCCCTCTGCTTGGTAAGTAAGAGTTAGTAAGAGTTTGTAAGAGTTTGGGGGGCTTTCTGAAAATAAAAATTACGCGTTTGGGGCTGGGAGACATGGGGGAACAGCATATTAAAAATTACATTTAAGGGTGGACATACCCTTTAAAAACGTTACCATTCAGTTACCAAAATTAGTGCTGATTGTACAATAAATGGATTTGGGATCATTATTACCTACTATACAAGTGTTGTTTTTTTATTACTATTATTATTATTGTGGATATATATAGCGCCAACATCTCCTGTGTATTCATTCACATCCCCTAAGAGCTTACAATATAAGCACATTTATTTGACACTTACACCCTATCAGTATGTCTTTATGATTGTGGGGGAAACCGGAGTGCCTAGTGGAAACCCATGCAAGCTCAGGGAGAACATACAAACTCCTTGCAGATGTGTTCAAGGGTGGAATTGAACTCAGGACTTCAGCGCTGTTTAGTAATATGGCTTTCATTAATGTTTTTAACAGATAATTACTAATGAAAAACATATTTTCATCTAAACGCCAATCTGATAATATAATCAGTTATTTTGAATGGTGTATGTATGATATTTTTGCCCTCATATATGAGAGTATATGAAAAACAGGGGCATCACTCATGTTGTGCCAAGGTCTAGTAATTATTTGGTTGCACTTTTTCTAAAAAAAATACATTCCAAACTTTTTTTTGTTTAGCATATGTTTATTAACAAGAGTGACTATAAAATGGGAAATCAGAGCAGATCTTCAATTTCACATGCTAGGCTAAATTGTGTAATTCCATGTATTATCTTTTGGGCAGTGGTTTTCAGTACTAATCTCTATGACAATTAGAAAGTTGGCACAAAGCTGGAATTTCACAGAACTTGTACCATGGGAATACTGAATGTCAGGAACCAGAAAAATTGGAAGTTCCAACTGCTGAAGTCTGTTGAAAATGTGCAAATCCTGCCAGATGGCTTCATAACACAACAGCAAAGTTGTTCAGAGGGCCTTACATTTAGGGGAAAGGATTAATAGAAGATATGCTTAGCTCTCCCACAAGGCTCTGACCATCTGGTGTCCACAACACCTGTCTGCACTTTGCTCTTCTACAGATAATCGTGTTAACTCTAATGTCTCTGTTCATATCTTAGCTCCTTAAAAATAAATAACTTCAATATATTCTAAATCAAACCCAGCTGAACACTGAGATGTCATTAAACATTCAGGTATGCTTAATTCCACCTTAAATATTTAGATTCTTTATTAACATAGCAGTGAAACACATTCCAAACATATTTCTATGTAAACATTTATCCTTTTGCAGATGGACAGTTCTGCCTGCCAAGCATTCAATATCGTGCATTATTTAGGATTTATAACGCTTTTGACTTGCAACAGCATGTGTTGGTTTAGATGGTGTGTTTATAGAAGCAGAAAAGATCTGTGCCATGGTCAAATTACCTTACATCAAGGTGATGCATCTAATATTATTAAGTTACTGTGTGATCTTTAATGATTGTGCTAGCATTGTAATTTTAGGTAGACAAAAATAAACAAACCCCAGCACTCGTAAAAACTGTTACACCTGACTCAGTAATGGTAGATATAAAATTCAATGGTGTAGTGATTAAATATTCAGTCTCTATTATTTTTAGACTTTTGGGAATCCGTAGTTGAGTTTCTTTTTGACACCTTTTTCTCTCTCGCCAATGCATCTGAAACTAGCCCCTTATTAGGGATGCCAATTCTTTCTTTTAAAAATCAAAACATAAAATCTATATACACCAAGCTAAGCACCAGTCTATGATTAAATGCATTCTGTATGTCTATGCAGGAAGAGGTGGTGACCCCACTTCTAATTTATGTGCAAATGGATAGGGAAGGTGGTAGGATCAAGAGTGTACAACAAGAGAAGTCCTGTGGAGGGGAGGAAAAACCCCATGAATAATTGAATACAACCAATTCAAGGATTCGTAGCACTGTGTGATAAGGAGACCTAACTGTATAAATATGCATATACATCTCTTAACTATGTATGAGTTTAATTTTGTTATTAAATATAAAACTCCATCCCAGTGTCCTTGTTTTGATATCCACCACTACATATGTGTCATTCATTAGAATAGCTTGTATTTAGACTGTAAGGTACTTTTTTTAATATATACATATTTTAAGAAGCATCTGCTGCATTGTATGCTCTATTTGGAGGGGCTCCTTTAAAAGCTAACTTTTAATAGAAAAGTACCTTATTCTTTGCTTATTTTAAATTGTATATAAATTGCAGGTCCTGTACATTTCAGAAACACACTCAATTGGGAATTTTGACAATAACCAATCCAGCTACTTTATTCTATTTTGTTTGACAGCCTTTGTTATTGCTGCTTCAGGTGCTGAATCCACATATATATATACAAATCTGCATTCTTTTGATATACAGAAGTCATTTGCATGGCAAAAAAAGCCTAAACAGGAACATTTCTTTCACATTTTCCAATCCTCTGAAATTATATAGACATTCATTTACATTTTAATATCACACATTATACTTTCTTCATTTTGCTGAATGTAAAGTGATGCCTCAATTTAGATTTTGTTCAACCAGGAGTTTACGAGATGCTTCATTTAATTTACTTGCTATTCAGTATATGGAAATTCCATTAAATGATTTTGTCCGTCATGTTATCATATTGTATTAACTTACATTCACTAAAGTGGCAAAAAAAAAGTTTCAGCGTTTTTTTCATTCTAGCAGATTTCTAAATAATACAAAAGACAAAGTGAGTTTTAGTGTTGGGCTATCGAAAGGCCTTGAAAAAGCAATTAAAATAGAAAGCCAAAATCAGAATCTCCATGAATTGAAAAACAGGATTTATAAGCAAAGATTTGATTTACTGTAGTTTTCAGCTGTAAAATAACATTACTCCTGAGTCCTGATTGGTTTAGTGGATTCTCTGAGATAAGAGTAGGGTAGGTTAAAATAGTTGAATTAGATAGATGTACTGTATGTCTTCATTAAGTCTACATACCCACCTTAAGACAAAGAGTCAGATTAGTAGGCAGGCAGATGATAAATAGATACTACAACAGATGCTACTTCTCACTAGTCTTCCTGCTTCTCACCTCTCTCTCCTTCAGTCAATACTAAACTCTGCTGCATTGTTTCACTCTCTAATAAACAAAATCCTAAATCACCTCGGACAACAACCTGGCTCCCCATTATATAGAAATAGGGTAGTATACATCCACACTATTTCTATATATATATTGCTCATTGCATTGGGGTTTGAGCAAGCCTATGTGTAATGTGTACTCCATCCATAGCGGATCATGTGTGCAAGTGCTTAGAGCTGGAGAGTCAGTCCCAAGAAAGCAAGCGAAAGAGAAGCAGGGACTTTCATCTCATAAAAGGCAGGACTTATATAAACACAATGTTTGAGAATTACGTCTCCTAAGAAGGTAAAATGTTACTAAGGTGAAAAGGGTTAAAAATTAGGATCCAGCAGAATAAAGCAAACTGTGAAGTGGTTGCTGGGCTTAAAATAATTTGGCCAAGTTATTGAACTAATTACTTTAATTTATCCAGAAAGAAGGGCAGGCTATTTAAGTCCCAATACAATGGTAAAGTAAAATGTAAGCAAATTAATTGGATGTGCACTAGGCTTCTATTTTTTGTATGTATTTAATAAATTTATTTACTAGTTGCCTTCTGTGTGGATGTATACTACCCTATTTCTATATATATATTGCATGTTGCATTGGGGGTTTGAACCAAGCCTCTGAGTAATATTTACTCCACCTATAGTGGGCCATGTGTTCAAGTACTTAGATGTGGAGAGTCAGTCCCAAAAAAGCAAGAAAAAAAGCAGCAGGAACTTTTATCTCATAAAAGGCAGGTACTGATATAAACACACTGTTTGCGAACTATGTCTCCTAAGAAGGTGAAAAAGGTTAAAAGTTAGGACCCAGCAGGAAAAAAAAACATGTCTCCCTAGTATATAGAAATAGGATAGTATACATCCATCCTATTTCTATATATATATTGGTTGTTGCAATGGGGTTTGACCAAGCCTATGGGTAATGTGTACTGAAGAATTGGCTAGTAATCTGAAACTGGTGATGAGGCTGAATAACTAAGACTTGAGAATTGTCTGATAATCTGAAACCGATGAAATGGCAATAAAGTTGTGCATTCCATGCCTCAATTTGATTACAGATTCCACTTGCACCTTCCTATGAACACTAAAACTATACTAGTCCTTTGTTTAAAACATAGCGTCAAGATAATTTAGTTTCATTTTCTAAAAAATATAGTTGATTTACATTATTTTTTTGGGACTAATGGAAAATGACTGATTAAACCACTAATGAGGGGGGGAAATTACATGTATTTAATATTGAATAGATAGCACAATATTAAAGAGGGTCTCTTTTTGAAGAGAACATAGTCATTAAGTGACTATAACACAATTATATGATAACCTAGTCTGTCATGACATAAATAATTAATGCATAATAATGAATGGTACACACAGGGTGATTTTGATCTGATATTCTACAAGAAAGCTACTTACCTAAACTTGCAATTGCGCTTATGTCCCCTCTCTCAGTCCAACACCTGTGAAATGAGAAAATGCTAGAATCATAAATGACATTATTTTCAATAGATCACTTAGAATAATTAATGATAAACACGTTTTGCATAGTCACAAAAAAGGCAGTTGTCTGCCTTTTATGACATCCTAAAAGTTCTTAAAATAAATTTTTCCTTTTTGCTGGCTCATACAGTTGCATCCTAAAATCCCCTTGAGAAGTGTTCTCTGAGAAACATAGAACAGTGTGCCACACACTATATAAAACAGGCCATCTCTCTTTATATCTCACTATGAAAGGCTGGATTGTCTTCAGATTAATTGTATAAGTTATTAGGGCATATAAAGTAGGAAATGCCATTAGTTGGTTTTATTTAGATTTCATAATCACTCAAAGGCATATACTGTAGAGGCTGAGAATAGAAAAAATGACAGCAATGAATCTTAAGTTCAGCTTCATCCTGCATTTTTTCCTTTTAATGCATGGCTGTCAAATATCTTGTATTATTTAAGCCTTACCTTGGGTATTTTCAAAGCTTGAAAAATATCACTAAATTATTCTATCAATTTAAATAAAGTTAATAAAAAAACATGGAATCTGTACTGACACAATTATAAGCATTTCCAAGTTGATGTTTTCATTACATATTTAAGAAAGGACACTTAAGGAGTCAATGGTGTCACATGCTATGCTATACATATTTGACAGCAAGGGTACATTATTTATAATGATTCACAAGGCTAGATGGTACAGTTTAATTTGTGGTGTTCCTAAGGGGTCTCTCCTGTGACCTGTGCTTTAAAATGTATTATTAAATGACCTAGAGCAAGATTTTTAATGTATGGTTGTTGGGCTTGCGGATGATAAAGAATTGTGCAAGACTTTATGCTCAGTGTAAGATGTCACCACTCTGCAGAGCAATATAAATATAAATAGAGAAATGGGTTCCAAAATAGCAAATGAGATTTAGTGCTGAGTTATGCAATTTGGCAAAAACAACATGAATGCTGGTTATACCTTAAATAGAAGGGTGTTAAGTATCTGACTAAATTAAAAATTTAAAGCCAATGAGCATATCAGAATTTTTAAATCCATACAGTGTCAGGCAGTACCTGCCAAAGCAAATAACATACTTGAATGCCTTAAGTATGCTGAGGTGTTTCAAGCTCCTGTTCATAGAAGGGATACCAATGAGTCGGAAGGGGTACAGCGATACGAAGAAGATGGTAACAGGAATGAAGAAATTGTGTTATGAAGACTAGCAAATGTGGTTTGTTTCCTCTAAAGAAGAGATGTTTGCAAGGGGATATAATACAAATATGTTAGAGGGCCTTAAAGACAAAATTAAAGGTGTTTTCATTTTAAGCAATGTAAAAAGTTCTTCACTGGGAGGTCAGTGAGACTAGGCTCTAATGGGCTTGGAGAAACATACAGGGAGATTCAATAAAAGTTCTTTTCGTTTAAAATGGTGCTAATTTTGCCCCAACCAATCAGAACTTATGTAACATTTGAAAGCTAACATCTTATTGGTTGGGGCAAAATTAGCACCATTTTAAACGATAACAACTTTTATTGAATAACCCTGATAATATCCAAAGTTGCAGTTAGTTAACTGTTTTATCAACCCAGATTAACAGTGAGTTTTATTAATGATTTTCAGTAATAATAGATTAACAATAGACATTATGTATGTCCTTACAGGGTAGGATTCATGTCTGAACAGGTTTTAGAATTCTGTGGCTGCTAATGTAACCATTTATTATATTAATAATTTCCGAAATGTTTTTGTTAGCTCTTGTAGCACATGCATGTTAAAATAAAGGCAAAAGGGGGGGAAATGATTTACAAATAACTTCCCATGTAAACTCAAACTAATATGTTTAACCATTTAACTGCCACAGATCGTATATTCACGATCTGTGCAGTGAATACTTAAACTGCCACAGATGGTGAATATACGATCTGTGGCTGGCCCTTTAAAAAAAAAATGGGCATTCAACTGCCCCCCTAGCCCCCTCGATCCCCCCTCGGTTGTGTCCAAATCCGAGGGGGGGATCGGAAGATATCCCTACCTTTAGCCGGGTCCGCAAGGAGGAAGCCTGTCCCACGTGGAGTCTGTGGAGGAAGCAGAAAGGGAGACCCCGGTGATGTCACGGAGCTTCCTCCTTCACCGGGGTCTTCCCTTGAAGTGGTAGGATGCTGCCCCTGGTGGTCTAGTGGAGGTACTGCACTGTGATCTCATTCAGATCACACTGCAGTACCTGGTATAGTAAAAGCTGTCATGCTGGCAGCTTTACTATACTTTTTGTGAATGGAACTCAAAGTTCCATTCACAAATAGGATTTTTTCTAAGTCTTTGCTACTTAGCGAAGACTTAGAAAAAAAATGGCGACAGAGATCAAAATTTGGTGATCACTTCTGAATACCAAATTATTGATCTTTGCCAATGAATGAAAAATCACTTCCTGGAAAATGATTTCCGGGAAGTGATTTTTCCGATCGTATTTAGAATTGGAAAACGGGTATCATTCCCTAAGATGATTTGATGATCATCTTTGGGAATGATCCAAAAAAAAAAAGGGGAAATGCACACAAAAAAAATCTTAAAGTGATACACACACTTTTTTTTTTTAACCTAAAACCTATAAATTAGCAAAAAACTTGAATCATCTTATTTTATTTTTCACAAAAGTTCTTTGGATCACTGGGTCTGGAATTCTTCATGTATGTATGAAAGCATGGCATCGTAACGTAGCTGAAGGTGTGTAGATTCCAAAAATATATAGTTTGTGGGGGGAATTTCCATGTTTTGGGACTGTTTCCTTAGAAAAAGTGTAGGCTGTTCAAATTACAAAGCACTTTGATTTTTTCTTGTAATTGCATTTGTGCATGCATCCCATTTGAGCTAGTTGGTGGCCACGTCTCTGTGTACATCCACACATAAGGCATACCGTTTGATTCAGAACATGTGGGAGATAGATATTTAGTTGGGGTTTTTATTTGTGGGGGGCATTTCCAAGTTTTGGGGCTGTTTCAAATTACAGAGCACTTTGATTTTTTTCTTGTAATTACACTTGTGCATGCATCCCATTTGAGCTAGTTGGTGGCCACGTCCCTGTGTGCATCCACGCATATGGCATACCATTTGATTCAGGGCATTTGGAAGATTGATAATTCACAAGTTTTTTTTACATGACATGGAAATTTGCCATGATTTTTAACTTTGAATTGTATTTTTATAAATATTTCCTGAAAATCTGGTAAAAAGCAAAATTTTACATGAAACTGCGCCCACACCATTGGTGGTATGCATAAAGGAATCACACCATTGTGTAGCTGAAGGTGTGTTGATTTCAAGAATATATAGTTTTGGGGGGTATTTCTAATATAGAGGGGTGTTTAGTCTGACAAATCTGAAAAGTTGCTGTAATTGGGCCATTGTTCATTGGCTCACTTTGTGGCTAGTTGATTCCACGTTTGCACGTGTAACCATACATAGGGCATACTGTTTGATTTAGGACATTTAGGAGATTGATATTTGGTAACTTTTTTTTACATTACTTGGGATTTTGGCATGATTTCTACCTTTGAGAGTTTTTTTTTTTCAAATTTTTTAAAAAATCTGCTAAAACTGCGAAATTCTACGAAGAACTGCGCCCACACCATTGTTGGTACGAATGCACAAACTACAGAATTACGTAGATAAAGGTGTGTGGATTCGAGAAATATATGGTTTGTGGGGGTTGTTTTGTGGGGAAACATTGCAGAATGTTCAAATTCAGATTTGGCTGAATATTTTTGCTGTTTCTGAGCCATTGTGCATTGTTTCACTTCGTGGCTTTTGGCTTCCATGTCCGCGTGTGTAACCACACATATGGCATACCGTTTGATTCAGGACATTTGGGAGATTGATATTTAGTAACTTCTTTTTACATTCCATCAGGTTTTGGCATGATTTCTACCTTTTGAAGTTGTTTTTTGTTCATTTTTTCAGACAAATGCGAACTTCTACGAAGAACTGCGCCCACACCATTGATGGTATGAATGGTTTTGACACCTTACCCTGGGTGTTCCTATAACACCTCTTAGCCACTATGCAATCCCGCCCTTGGCTGTGATATGCTAATTGGGATTTTCCAGGGTACATAATTGCCACAGATTCTTGTACAAGTCATTCTGAATTAAGAAAGCCAATTGGATGACTAGCGAAACGTCTTCAAGAACTAAACTTCAAGTCCAGTTGATCTAATTGAATACATCAGTAGAGATGTCCGAACTTTGAAAAATCTGGTCCGAAATCTGGTTCGAAAAAATCCGTAAATTCGAAAATCCGCGAGCGGACCCGTTAAAACGTATTAAAATGAAAGTTCGGCAAAATCTGCATTAAAAGTGGTCAAAATAGCCTTGATAACGTACACTTAATCACTCAGGGACCTGGGTAATGGCCTTAGAAACACGTATCAATGCCTACAATACCTAAAAATTGCAGTCCGCTAGCGTGAATTTAAAAAAACGGTATTTTTCGAAAATATGAGGATTTCCGTAAAACCGCGGATTTCCGTAAAACCGTGGTTTTCCTTTAAAACGAGGAATTTCGTAAAAACGAGGAACCGGAACTTCCTGCCTGCAAAATGGCGAGTTCTGCAAGGCAGCTATATGCCATGCAGTACCTCCTGTCCAGGGGGTACGATAACTTCCCCCCTGGCACCTATCATGTGCGGCGCCGAAAGCGCGGGATTATGGAGGGGCTCCAGCGCCGGCTACTGCGACGCTACGGCTACCAGACCACTGTCACTACCCTCCAGAGACAGTGGTCTGATCTCAAGAGGCAGAGGCCTCATTATGTTCAGGCCATACGGCAGATGATGGAAGGCAAGTATACTTTTTATTATATTACTGTATTGTAATAAGTAGTAAAATATTTTAATTCACTTCTGACAAAAACATATTTATATATATATTTTTAAAAACATCAATAATCCTTAAATTTGGCTTGAGAGAGAGAGAGATCCGAGTTCTTTGTATTTCTCATTCACTGGTTATTATTACCGGTACATTATTATTATTCTTATATTATTCAATATCAGCCCTATTTAAAGGGTAAGTAAAGTCAAAAAATAAATCACTGAAAAGCGACTTTATTTAACATAACACCTATAAATTCAAAATGATACCCACACATAGACACAGGTAAACACACTTGGTGGCCCACCCTTCCATTAAAATGGCAGCCTTATTTAAAGGCTAAGTAAAGTTAAAAATGAAATCGATCATTAAAAATTGATTTCTTTTTACCTTATAAATGCACACTGATACCCACACATAGACACAGTTAAACACACTATATTGACCCACCCTTTTAGTTACATGGCAGCCCTATTTGAAGGGAAAGTAAAGTCAAAAATAAAATGTTGATCAATTATTAAAAATTGATTTTTACACTCCAAAATTAAAAATGTTGTGTTACCCAACCAACTTTTCCCTTTCCATGGCTACAATACACACAATAAAAATATAAGTACTTAGCCAGAATATGGTATGAAATCATTGCCATCCTTCCTTTATATAAAATTATTTTCCATTTTGTGGAGATTGCATTGAGTTTTTAGACTGTACTATGTAGGTGGGGGTAGGCTAAAATAATATTATACATAGTAAAAGTGTATATTGTAATGTAAAAGGTATAACATGAATTAGTTTATTAATATGTACAAAATAAAGATATTTAAGTGTGTAACAGTGTGTAAATGGCATATGAAATAAAAAATAAAAAAGTACTAACATACAGAATCTCCCCACGATTGAATGGACTGGTCAAAATGGGAGCTATAGACACACCTCTCAAATGTATTAAATTCTGCATGGAAGTTTGCTGTCATTTCCTTATTGTCCTTATTATCCAATAGGTGTGCTTCTTGTAGCTGCTGTAGCACTACATCTCATCCTGACGCAATGCATGCTTTACAGTAACATCCTTTAGCTTTGCATTGTGGTAGAGACTTACTGAGCATGTGCGAGTTAATGGCCAATCAAAAGAAAGTTAGCTTTCCCAGTAAGTGTAGATGATATCTAGCTGTATTGCATTGTGGGAGAGAACTTCACATCCTGATGCAATGTGTAGTGGGAGTGGGTGGGCGTGGCCAAACGACCCTGAAGGCTGGTAAGTGTCTATGTTATTAGTTTTTTGCTTTAGTGAACACTCTCTCTGTGTGTGTGTCTCTCTCTCTCTGTTTGTCTCTCTCTCTGTTTGTCTCTCTCTCTCTGTCTGTCTGTCTCTCTCTGTGTCTGTCTGTGTCTGTCTCTCTCTCTGTCTGTCTCTCTCTGTGTGTCTCTGTCTGTCTGTCTCTGTGTGTCTCTCTGTCTGTCTCTCCCTTTCATTTTTTTTACATATTTTACCCATAATTCCAGTAAAATTTCCAGAAAAGTTACAAAATTCTGTTACCATGTTAAAGTACACTTTGTGCTGAAAAAAACAATGTATAATATTCCTGATTTACTGCAAGGTTTCCTACTGTAAAATTAGTCTAAAGCGATTAAGGGCAAAATCCTGAATATTCTTCTGGCAGTTAACGCAAAAAAAATGAAATTCTTCTGGCACTCAAAGGGTTAAACCACAAATTATTATCATTACCTGCTTATTCAAAGGCCTAAAGAGACAATCCCTCCATGTTACTAAGGCAAGCTAGAAGGAACAGAAAAAGTGTTAAATTAATTATAAACCGTAATTATAAAAAGTTTCTGAAAGTAGGCTAGTAAATTCAATTTTTGATCCCAAACAACATGAGCTAATTTTATTCTTAATTAATAACTCACAGAATAGATTTCATAGATCCCTTTACGTCCTTCATCGCATTCTCGCCGAACCCAGTGGCGGTTAAGGTATGCACAGATTCCATTTAACACTTTACTTGAAAACCGATAATCTTCCCATTGCTGAGTGTAAAATTTTAGAACATTTTCATCCATCAGGTCTTCTCCATCCTAAGAAGAAAATTATATTCAATTGTGCTTAACCATTTCAAACATTACAAATATTTCCTGCCATACATGTGCACAGCATATAAGAAAGTCCTATAGAACACAAGGAACACAAAGCTGCCCAAGTCCCAATTAACAAAATTGTTGCGAGAAATATTATGCTAAAATCACCAGACACCTCTGACAAATGCACACATTTTTTTAATGATTTGTTGCTAATAGTTTTTTAGTAACTTAAAAAATACTTGCCTTGAGGAGATTTGTCAAGTAATTTTTCAGAAACTCTTTTAGCCTTTTGTACAGTTCCAAGCCAACAAACTGGGCACCTCCAGGGGTCTGGCCTTTTTTGGATTTTGATGGTGGTACCCCAGCCCCTCTTGCTTGATTAGACTGATGTACACTGGTGCAATAGTTATAAACATGACTGAAATAATATCTTAAGGAATATGCAGAAGGTATATGAAGTACAGTTGAAAGCTTTTCTGTCTATAAAAAAAACAAGAAATAGTATCCCCTGCATGTGAGCAGTTCGCTTAACATGAGTAATATTACAGTGCTGAATGAATAATAGAAGATAAAAAGCACACAACCAGGGTTCAAATTGGCTTCGTTCACACTATAGTGAGTTTTGATGCGATTTCCCGGTGGAAACATTGCACCAAAACACACTTCTCATAGGAGTAAATGGCACCGTTCACACCCATGTGCTTTGATACAGTGCATTGCGTGCAACACACTGCCTGTAGCAGTTCTGCGTGTTAACGCAGTGGTGCCATATAAAAAAATGGTCGCCACTATGTGATAAGGCACGAAACATTGTACTAAATCGCAATCGTTATGTTCTGCTGCGCTAAATAAACGCATAGTGTGAGCGTAGCCTAAAACCCTTTCAAAAAGTAAGCACTATGGGGGAGATTCAATATGGCCAAAATGTCTAAAACCCACATTAACCCAAAGTAATATAGGGTGTGTGTTTTTGACAAATTTTAGGTCATAGCACAATTTCCAAATGTTTTTGGAAATAGCGATGTGCTACCGATGCAAAACCACTTTCGTTAAGTTTCGTGTAACGTGGTTCTGCATGGGACTTCAATCCAGTGCAATACCAGACTTAATCTCGTTTATGTCTTGTATTGTATCATGGGATTGCGCAAAGGTAAATAACGAGCCTGGACCTTACTGAATCTCCCCATATATTTTTTTTGAACAAGTCATGTGTTTAGACTTTCAGAAAAAATCCTTAAATCTCTATTATCTCAAATCTTACCTGGCAATAATCTGTTAGGACAACCAATTGGAACGATTGACACAAACACCTGGAGTGGCGGATAGAAGAAAAGGGACTGGCAGACATCTACATTGAGGAATGCGGGGGAGCCAGCATCAGTAATTGCCTGAGACGCACAGCAGCAGTGAGCCAAGGGAACCAGTTTTGGTAATTATATTTAGAATCTTAGAAGAAACTTTTTAAAGGGACACTAAACAGATTTTATGTACTTAGTAAATTATCTGTATCTATTATTCACAGGGAGACGAGAACGCTTATTCCCTCCTTCCTGTGAACATTAGAACACCTATGTAACAGTGCAACATTTACCTACTGGCACTCTTACTTGACTCCAGGTGACAGTTGAAAATATCCCTTGATCAACTCAGATTTATGTATCAATACCAGTAACATGCAACATTCTTTATATTTAGAAACTCATCTAGCTTTTTTTCCCCTTTAAACTATCCAATAACCCCATATAATGGAAGACTGTTCCATAGTTTTAGCATTCTCCCAGTGAAAAACCCCTTCCGAACTTGAAGACTTAACTTCTTTTTTTCCAGTTTTAAGTGATGCCCGCGTGCCTCAGATAGTTTACTGTATGGCCCATTAATGTATTTATACATAGTGATTATATCCCTTTGCAAGCGCCTTTTCTCTAGTGTGCATAATTGTAAATTATCCAATCTGTCTTCATATTGAAGCTCCTCTAGTCCCAATTAATTTAATTGCCCTTCTTTGAACCCTTTCTATTTTTAATATGTCCTTTTTGTACACAGGATTTCATCGCATACTCCAAATGGGGCCTTACCAATGCTTTGTATAATAGGGATAATAATAATAATTAGAAAGGGAAAGTTTAAGTATAAACTTTAAATTTGGCTTGAAAGACTGCATTTTGGAAGGGAATTTGTGTGTTTGTGCTGCAGATTTTAGAACTCAATAATGTCAATGAAGAGGACATTGTTGTTTTTTACTTACCCTTTAAATATGTCACATGCATTAAAGGTAGGTCAGTTGGTGTGTATTCATATCAGGTTGGGGGATAAAATACTAACTTTTTTGATGATTGGTCAAAATTAGTTTTTTTGACTTTAGGTACCCTTTAAGTATGACTGCAACAGTAATGGAGGGGTAGGTCAGTAGCTGTGTATACCTGTATCACGTTGGGGGTTAAACAAACAAATTTTTTTGATTATTGATCAAAATTTACTTTTTTCTTTTTTGTGTTTACAACCATAAAACTATCTTTTATTGTGGATAAATCTAAATTAGTTTTTTTGATTTTAGTTACCTTTTAAATATGGCTTCCATGGGAATGGAAAGGTAGGTCAGTAGGTAGGTGTACCTGGGTCTGTGTGGGGGGTTGGGGGTATTACCATTTGTATTTATTACCATGAAAAAAACAGTTTTGAAATATCCACATTTGAGGATTGTTACCATTATAATACATGGGAAAAATGTCCAGAAATCCGCCGATAACGCTGTAACGCTTCCGCGGATTCCTTAGCTAGAAGATAGCCCTCTTTTCCTACATGCCCCGCACGTCTGTACCGAACTTCATGTCTCTAGCTCAAAAACTGTGGGAGGAGATACGGTCCAAAAAAGCGGACAAATTAATAATATTTTTCTCCCTTGTATCCATACCTCTCTTTATACAAGACTATCAGGGTTATTCAATAAAAGCTCTTATCGTTAAGATGTGCACTAGGCTTCTGTTTTTTGTATGTATTAAATTATTTGGTCACTAGTTGCACTTGTTGTGTGGATGTATACTATCCCATCTTTTGTATATATCGTTAAATAAGTGCTAATTTTCCCACAACCATTTATATGTTAGCTTTCAAATGTTAAATTATATCTGGGCAAAATAAGGATCATTTTTAATAAGAACTTTTATTGTATCTCCATGAATATCTTGCTGGCTCTAGCTGTTGCCACCTGGCACTGCTTGCTACATTTAAGTTTGTTATCCACCAAAACACCAAGCAATTAAGACATTCAGACATTAACACAGACCCATTTATAGTAAAAGCAGCACAAGGATTTTTAAGCCCAAACTGTATCACCTTACATTTGTCAACATCTGCCACTTAGCATTACAGGGACAGGTCCGAACCTCCTATATTAAAAAACTGTGTCGATGTCTCACCCTACATACAGGTGGTGCTATGAGAATCAGTTAATCATATTATTATTTGTGATGATTGGCTGGGAGACACTAGCAGGTGGAGACTCGGAGGTCAACATGCAGCTTAGCACAAGGGGAGTGGGAAACAAACACAAGGTACCTAGTTAGCATGTGCAGGAGGAGTTTTGGGTCCAGGACCACCAGGAAGAAGCAACACTAGAAACCAGCAGTGACATCATAGTACCCTGAAATGTTCTATAAATGATTTATACACTAAAAGGTTAAATTCATAGTTGAGGGACAACTGGTTTTATTAAGTGGAATTTATAGAGTCTGTGGAACTCGCTTTGTATTTTTAGTTTTAATTTTCCTTTAAGACCATAATATTGATCACAAAATAACACAATATGTTAAGAAAAATAGGATAGTGTACATCCACACATTATAGTACAATTAGTAACCAATTTAATATAATACACACACACACAAAATAAAATTCTAGTGCACATTCAATTCATTTGCTTTCATGCTTTGTTCCCATTAAGATGTTCTTTAGATAAATCAAAGCAATTAGTTTCTAAGCCCTGCTACCACTTCAGGGTATGCTTTAATCAGCTGGGTCCTACTCTACCAGCACATGTGGCAGCATTACAATAGGAAATGTTTGACTTTTACTTTATTTCCTAAACAGTTGTTGCATTAGCCTCCTCCTTGAGTTAGGTCTACGTATTCAGGCTTAGTCAATAGCAAAATTTAATTTACAGGCCTTGGTGTACTGAGGCAAACATAGGAGTGATTAATGATCTACTTTTAGGAACACACTGCCCGTGATGTTACAGGTTCAAATCCCTAAATTAAATTTTAATTTTCTTTCTTACTCAATGCTTGGTAGGTAATGAATTGCAAAAAATAACTTTTTTTTCTATAAAAAGAAAAGGAATGTGTAGGGAGTCGAGATGTTTTTTTAAAAACAACTGTACAATGTTTAATATTTCTTGTGTGTCTGAGAGGTAGGATCTTCTGTAACACAATTTGTGCCAACAAAGGCGAGTCTCTGTGTTGTATGATTGGCTGTCAGCTTCTATAGGGCAAGGCTGCAGCTTTCTTTTTTTGATCCGCTGTGCATTAAGAGAGAATGTTAAGTCTACTGCCTACACTTTGACTTCCACCAAAACAAAGAGGTGGATTATGTGAACTGACCCACGGGTTCATTTTATAAACAGGCACAGCAAAGGGAGAGATGAGGCACAGCTTGTTGTATTTTTGTGAATTCACTCTGCCCCACCTAAAAAGAACAGGCATGGTCATTGATTTTACTTGGCGTAATGTAGAGAACTTCTCGGATGATCTTTTACTACTACATGTGCTATGATGCCACTGGCAACAGAAATGATTGGACCATTTTCTCTATTTAAAATATTTTCTTGACTTTGCGTTACTGGATTTCACAGCTGCTAAAGCAGTGGTACACACTTTAACCATAAAGGAACATTTTTGTTGGATCCAACGGATTTGCCCCTTTATCAGTAAAGTCTTTTCTGCAGTTCTGGGCATTACCAAGGCCGACTGGAGCGGCCTGAAAAATTTCCCTTGCCCACAGTCATCTACTTAAAGGACAAACAGGGGAAACAGGACATTGTGCAGTATTTCATGTTAGACTTATATATTTCATATTTCAAACTATTATTTAGAGTTTTGGGGGGGTGATTTACCTGTATGTAAGTTTTCATTTTGGGGCTGGACATGCCCTTTAAGTATAGGGAGTCGGCCATGGCTGAAGGAAATGTCAGTCCCTAATGTTCTCCCAATACTTTATATAGGTGAAGGCTTGGGACTGTCACCTGATCTTTCAGAAATGATCAACAGAATGGTAAAGACTCTGTCATCTTTTATTGCAATGCTCTATAAAGTGTATACCCACCCTAAGAAATGTAAGTGATAAATTATTAGCAGTTTCTGAGCTAAAAGTATAGAGAAATAGTTTTACTCTTAAAATGACTTTACTGCAGGACTGAGATAAAAATACCTAGACTGCAAAATTCCTTATATTATCCCTTCATCAGTTTATCAGTTGGCAACATGAAATAAGCCTCACAAGTCCTGTGTGTCACTTTTCAGTGGGCTGTCATCTTATAAAACCAAAACCAACCTCCGAATGTCTCTTCCTATTGTGCCCCTGCTGAGATCCACCTCACCGTATAAGATGTGACATTTAAAAGTTGGAATCTTGTTTTACGTTTTATTTGTGAGATTTTAATTTTCACGCTCCACTTGCTGTAATTCGCAATCATTTATTTTTTTTACTAGATGTCACTTTGCATAGATAATTTACGTAGATTTCTTAATAATTCTGACAGCTAGACATAGATATTTAGAGGATTAAACGTGCATATAATTTTCTGTTAAAGGAACACACTCCCAAGTTTTGCAAGTAAAAGCATTTAGGTTAATTTAAAGAAGAACTAAAGTCCCCAGACAACATTGTCCCAATAGACAGAGCACATTCACAAACACACAACAAGCTGTGTCTCATCTCTCCCTTTGCTGTGGATGCTGGGTGATTTATGAAAATAACCTGTGGGTACTAGGGGTCACCTCCCATAATTCACCTTATCTGGGAACACCCAGCAATGTGTACGCAGTACACTTCACAGGAAACTGCAGTCTTGCTTCCTGGAAGCTGACAGTCAATCATGTTACATTTCAGAGATCCCTCCCTCTAACATAGAGCACAGTTTTTTTGTAAACACATTACAAATGCTCCTATCCCTAACAGTGATAAATACCTTTGCTTTTCATACAAAAAAAGAAAAGTAATCTTTGCAGTGTATGTCTTTGCTAGCATGGATGAAAGAAACAGAACATTTAACTTTTCAGCAAATAATAAATATATGTATGGGGAATCGAACCAGCAACCTTCTATACTGTGTCTTTCTAAAAAGAAAGCTTTCTACCTCTATGCCACAAGGGCTAAGACTTAAATATAGAGTACATGTAGAGTCTAACAGGGTTATTCAATTGAAGTTCTTATTGTTAAAAATGGTGCTAATTTTGCCCCAACCAATCCAATGTTAGCTTTCAAATGTAAAGCAATATCTGATTGGTTGGGGTAAAATTAGCACTGTTTTTAACGATAAGAATTCTTATTGAATCTCCCTGTTTATCTTTTGCTAGACACGCAATAAAAACAAAAAAAAGGGGAGCATGGGGAATTGAACCTGTGTCCGAATAGTATGATTACCAGCACTTTAGCAGAGCGCACCACCAGTGAAATTATCAGTAAAATCAGTTCACTTTTTTGTATTGCTACTGGAAGACTGTCAGCAATTCACACTGGTTGGTAAATAAATAACAGAGCTGCTATATATAAAGTTTGTACATATGTAGAAACCTTATATTTTTCTAGAAACATGGAAACAAACAAACGCACAAAAAAAGCAATAAACTCAGGCAGTAGATTATGTTGTATTGTTTCATAAGTAAACTACGGGATTAGAACTTGTGACTTCTTGGTCTGTTGTACCTATAAACAGAGCATTTACATGGAGCACACACCAACAACTCAACTGTGAACACAGCTACATTTAGAAAATGTATCTTTCACTAGAAGCTCAAAACTTTGTGCATAGAGACAGCTAATCCTGGGGTCAGGGGGCGTGGCTCTTTGAAGCCAACATGGGCTGTGAGTTGTACTGGTTGTTACTGAATCTATTACTTATCTACTAAATGGAAATATCTTCCCAGAATCTTTCAATGTATTCTGGGAAGAAAAGCTTTCACATTAGGATTAAAAAAAAATTAAGTTTAATTCTCCTTTAATAAAAGCTGCAGACATTTGCCTGTGCAGTTATGCTGGCCATACACTGTTAAAGGGTATGTTCGCTCAAATAAAATAGATACCCTTTTTAACATTAATTGAAGAACAGGAGGTAAAGAAGCTAAGTCTTACCTCCCGTTCTTCGGTAGGGAAATGGTTAAACTTGAGCAAGCATGCACACAGGCAGAAATTTGCACCTCTTCTTAAATAAGCCCCAATGTTTTCTTATTGTGCAAACATCCCTTGAAACGTTTTTACTAAGTGACCATTATCAGGATCTTGTTAACTGTCACTTGGTTCACCAAAATACATTGAGACATGTTTGCCCAGTGAAAAATGGAATGTTTGCTTGCAAGACTTGGAAGTGAGTTCCCTCATACCAAAATGATTTATATTTTATACTCTATTTTTGTTTGTGCTTTGCAGGAACAACGAACAACTGCAATAGCTCGTCCCCTAGAGATAAATGAAACTGAAAAAGTGCTTAGAACATCCATCAAAGAAGTTCTGGTAAGTGTCCCCTAAATATCAATTAGATATATGTTTTTGAAATGCAACTTGTACTTTATAATCTACATGTTATACTTTCTACTAACCCCAGGACTATGGCACACTAGGTACATTCAATTTAATGAAATTTAGACGTGTAAATTCTGCCTGGTTCCTTCTGAAAACATTTCCTTTGTTCTAAGTTTGAGAGTTGGTGACGCATTGCCGCTCGTCATTAAATCCCATCGGATCTGAGGGAAAAGCGACCGCCAACTATGCCATCAAACTACCAACGTCAGAATCGCAGGCAATAGTTCCAGACTGAAAAGTTACATCAGATTTTTATCCACTCCCTTCAATATAGTAGAGGGAGCCGATCTGATTGGCCTGTGTATGAGCGAACAAATGATCATTTTATATTAAGAATATACAGTAAAATCTATCCTGTGTATGTGCGAATAATAGCAAATTCAGAATCAGATTCTGATGGAATCCGATGTGAATTTGTGACCTTAGTCGCATGTGTATGGACACCTTCAGAGTATTTGAAAATTTGTGTGTAAGTTTATGTATATACACACACAATGTAATCAGATCAAATAGAACTTGACTTTAAAATTAAAGGACAACTACACTGTAAAAATTACTTTTTAAAAGTTGGGGCAGGGAGGCAGCATTGATTATTCCTACCTCCCAGTATTGTTTCCTTGAGTAACTACACCATGTTCAGTTTTTCCAGGTTAGGCTGGGTACACACAACTGCACTATTTGTCCTGATTGAGTGTTCGCTATGAGCGAGTGCTTCGGGGGACAAATGTTTGTGTGACCGATCGTGCGGTCCCATAGGGAGTCGCATGATCGGCCGTGATTTGCATAGAGGCGAAGGCTAAAGAAATTAAACATCTCAGAGGAGCCCTTAAAACTTGTGGATATCCAGACTGGGCGTTTGTCAAAAGAAGTAGAAGGAAAGAAAAGAACACGAATACCAACAGTGAAGGGAAAAAGTAAAACAGGAGAAAGAACGTGGTCATCCCATATGTAGCAGGGGTCTCCGAGAAATTAAGAAGAATTTTCAAAAAACACCGTATCCCTGTCTGCTTTAAACCGAATAACACACTGAGGCAGCAATTGGTAC
Source organism: Hymenochirus boettgeri (assembly GCA_019447015.1). NCBI lineage: Eukaryota > Metazoa > Chordata > Amphibia > Anura > Pipidae > Hymenochirus > Hymenochirus boettgeri. The sequence continues at coordinate 99,149,360 of CM033474.1, forward strand.
ATCTGAAAGACCCAATACTGAAACACAAGAAAAAAAAACATCATATATGCAGTGCAGTGAAGAATGCTTTGATTTGTATGTGGGGGAGACCAAACAGCAACTGCATCAATGTATGGCTCAGCACAGAAGAGCCAATTCCTCGGGTCAGGACTCAGCCGTGTACCTGCAAAACCCTCGGTATGTAAGCCTGTAGAAAGCAAGTTTCTCTGTTGTTTTGGTTAGTTAGGAGAGACCCGAGTCCGGCCTTATCACTGCAGCCCGATCTCCCTTTGACAGGCAATAAATAAATTGGTGAAAGCTTGGGGAGGGGGGGGACTTCTTTTCCTTACTTGTTTTTAACCCAGTATCTGCCAAGCATTTTAGTGAGCAGGAAGGAGTCATTGGGAGACTTGCTGTAAAACTTGTGTAAGCCTACACACTATACCGGCATGCTGTTAAGAGATTTGATTGACAGCTCAAGCAGGAGTGGTGTATTGAAATCTTCACTTCTTTTAACATATATGGTATATCTCGGGACAGGGGAGGAAACTGAAGAAAATAAAGGTACTCTGGGGGTTGGGGGAAATTATAGAACACATAGAAAGAAACAAAAAAAATTACATATTCCCACTATAAATGCCCTTTAATAACTTTCGTTTGCACTGGAGCCACTTTTTACCTTGGGTTATTTTGTGTTTATCGGCCTATATTTTAGACTTTTAATAGTATAGATTTATTTGTGCCAATAAACTGAACTTTGATTATGTGGATGACAGGTGTATAAGTGCTATATAGGGGTACTTGAGAGAGTTTTCTCTTTCCTCCTTGGTGTTGGTTCTGGGTGTAAGTCCACTCCCCAGCCACTTAAGTTATTCTTTAAAACCTAAAGCAAGCAAGCAGGAAATGGATTGAATTGCTCTATTTATAGGAAATGTTCATTTAGTTAAAGTATAAAAAAAAGTATTAAAAACAGAAGTATAAAAAATCCACATGTATTTATTTCAGTAAATGCAAAAACATACTAAAATATGTATATATGAGCTGGCCAGCTTCACATATAAATAAATAAACAATACCCCAATATACAAACCCCCTAAAACAGACAAATAAACCTCAGCAGCAAGAAAAAAAGCTCTAGGCCTAAATATATCTAAACATAGGGGGAGTAGTACCAGTAAAATAAGGTGCGTAGCACTCCGTAAAAACATAATCAAAGTCCAGAGTATATCCAGGCACTCAGTCCATAGAGACAATGCCTAAGTAATAACGCAGAGGGAAAATGTAGCTAAATGTTGCTGAATATAGCAAAAATGTGTGCGCACATTCACAGGAACATCAGACTCCACCGCTTAGACAATATTAGATGTCCAACATTCCTTCGTATAAATACCTCTGGTCTCCTGGGCCGTGGGATCACTATCTCACTGTAATACCCCCGTTCACCGAGGTCCTAGTGGAGGAAGTGAGTTGTCAGCTGAATAATCCCAACTTTAAACCGGTAGTAAACCGGGATGAAAAAGCCTCTTGAGATCAGCACTTGGGGGAGAGGTAGAGGACCAGCCTGATATATTTGGTGTGTGTTCCAATGGAGAATATTGTCCCAGGTGTTTAGCGTCACCACCACAAGCTCCTGTTTCACTCCAACAGGAGCTTCCTCGGGTAGTGACGTAGTAGAACTCTTCCATCTTTTATTGGACCAATTCCTTCAAGAAACTTTATTAGTCCCAAGAGTAGGATGCCTGATCCATATAGCCATATACTCCAAATTGTGTTTAATCTATTCCAAATGTATAATAAAGTGTACTCAAATCATTTCTATTATTTACTGGTACTGAAAGCATTTCTATTTTTTACTGGTACCTCACTCCTTAGAACCTACTAAAAAACAAGTTGTGTATAGTTAATACCACACATCATAAAATAAATTATGTATAGAGAATATAAATATCAAACATTAAAATCAACATAACCCACCCCATTCCAATTTATAAAAATGGAGCTAGTTCCATTTGATCATTAAGACCGTATAGTTGCATTGTATGATATATAAATATAAAACGTTGTTCCAATTTCAGAAGTTCCTGATCTAGATCTCCTCTCCTTGCATAAAAACCTTCATTTAAACCACCCAGTGCCAGAAACATACTCCCTTCAAACGAGGAGTGATGTTTCTCTTTGTAGTGCCCATAGATATATGATTGATTTCCCCTAAAACCAAGTGAAAGATCTTTATGAGGTGCATTATCTGTACTCTTATATGCACCCACCGCTCTCCTGTGCTCTCCAATCCTAACAGTGAGTTTCCTATGTACCATTTGTTACATGGACATTTAATACCATATGTAACCCTTTGTGACTGACAATTATAAAAAGTGGTCCAAGAGTGCTTCCTATTCCCTATCATGACAAACCCTATCAAACCTTGCCATACCCGCCTATTTACAATTAGTGCATTTACCACATTTAAACATTCCTTTCAATATTTGCATACTAGTGTTTAAGACTTCTTTCTTTCTATCATTAGGTACCAGACTCGGGGAGAGAATATTCCTTAGAGTCATTGGTTTTCTAAAAATTATGTTGGGTTTCTTACCCACAATTTTAGCTAGATCCTTATCATGCTGCAACACTGACCAGTGCTTGTTAAAATATTAAATATTTTTTGACAATCTTTATTAAAATTAATAATAACTGCTGCTTTATTTCTATATTTATTTTTGTTTTTCCTTGTCTTAGGGATTAGGAGGGTATTTCTATCAGTATTCTTGGCTCTTTCATTAGCATAATCTATGCATACAGTGTGATACCCCTTTTCCTTAAATCTATCACCTATTATTTTCATTTGTTCCACAAACTGATTTTCATCCGAACAATTACGTTTCATTCTTGGCATCTGTCCCACCAGAATGCCTTCTAACCACGATTGTTTATGAACACTCTCAAAAAAAAAAAAGTTTCCATTAACCGCTTTAAATGAGGTACTAGTGGTTAATTTCCCATCCTTGGCCTCAATTAGGAGATCAAAAAAAAAACACATTCTCAGTACTGTACACACTTTTGAAACTGAAGATGTTCATGCGATTTACCAATATACACAAGATATTCCTCCAATGCCTCTGGGGTACCTGTCCATACCATGAGAATATCGTCTATAAATCTTTTCCAATATAGACAATTTCTCTGTTTGCTGGCCCCCCAGATAAATTTCTCTTCCCAGAAGCCTACAAATAAACCAGCGTAACTGGGCGTGAAAATAGTGCCCATCGCGGTCCCAGTACGCTGGATATAACAATTACCTTCAAATGTAAAACCCTTATTGCTTAAAATAAAATCTATACATGTCATAATAAATTCTATCATAGTGTCATCAAAATTCCCCTCATTCCTGAGGCTTCTCTCCCCTCATGGGGTATGACCGAATATAAGGATACAATATCCATGGTTACCAATATGTAATTAGGTTTCCATTTAACACTGTTAAGAGAGTTCAACACCTCCATTGTATCCCTAAGGTACGCTGGGAGTTTCCTTACAATCGGTGCTAAGAAGAAATCTACAAACTTCGATAGATTCTCAGTAGGAGAACCTATCCACGAAATGATTGGTCTCCCCGGATGGTCCTCCAGACTTTTATGTATTTTATGGAGGTGATAAAAAATGGGTAACCTAGGTTTGGAATTCCATTTGGAAATTATTTTCTTCTCCAAAGCTGTCTGGAGGACCCTCCTAAGGTCATCATTTATCTTCTTCATAGGGTTAAGTCCTACCTTATCATAGGTTTTGTTGTCACTCTTCATATATCCACCGCACACCAGTTTTAATACGTAAAAAGAACTCTATTGTGTCTTGAGAAAGGTGTCCTGTTGACACCGAAACGTCGATTAATAAATCTTTCCACGTATTAAGACTGGTGTGCGGTGGATGTATGAAGAGCTTAGGTTTTGTTGTCATTCAGTTGGTGGAAAGCTTATTCTATATATCTCTCTCTACTTTGTATAACTACCCCCCCTCCCTTATCCGCAGCTCAAATGACTTCTTAAGATCCATTAATGTTGCCCTTTCTTTCTTAGACAGATTATCTGTATACAACACATTCGACTTCTTCATATTCCTGAGATCTCTTTCTACTAGAGCTCCAAACAGGTCCACAGAGGATCCCCGTAATCCTACAGGGTTAAAAGTAGATTTGGACTTGAAGGGGGTATTACAAAGGGACTCGTTTATCAAGTAAATCAACCAAAGTGGATACCGTTTCTATATCTGCAGTTGGGGGTTCTGTGATCCCCACTTTATTAAGATACTGTATGGTCTCTATTTCTCGCTTCTTATCCACATTAATAAAGTATTTCTTTAAGCTAAGGGTACGCATGAATTTATCAAAATATACAAAAAATAGTGTCTGGGGGAGAAAACACTGCCCCGTCCACCTAGATCCGCCACAAATGGCACAACCATATACCGGGTCTCAATACAAAAGATACTTTATTGAATACATCACTAATTACTAAAAATACCCCACACCCTCATATAAAACATACACCAAACTACCGGGCGTCCCCGGTTATTAAAAAGCAAGGCTCGCTTCCCCCATGCTCCGTTCCTCCTGGTACTATAACAGCAATTAAGACCACAATGTATCATATGTTATCGGGACTTAATAGTGAGAAGCCATGTCCGACTTTCATACGATACCTCTTCACGGACGGACCACACTCTTCACCCGAGTATGCCTACGCTGCTTCGCTTCCTGATGGCAATGTCTCCTAATCATCCGGCTTCAGTGTTCGTTTTGGTTCCACCGCGAAGTCCACTGTTATCTCCAGAGTTTACCTTTACAACGGCGCTATGAATCCAAACGCAGGGGGAGCTGCCAAACCTACACGTGTTTCGCCATTGCGTATTTCACGCACCGGCTTCATCAGGGTCCGCATGAATTTATGCAATCCTATATATATATTAAACTTATCAACTGATTGACTGGGGGCAAACTTTATCCCTTTCCCCAAAAGAGTGGCTTCAGAGGATGTAAATCCTCTCTAGGTTAGGTTAAAAATCCCCTTTATCTTTAGATCCTCATTAGATATGGTTTCCACACTCCCAACATTCCTACATTGTTCAACTACCTGGCCTGGCATTTTGCGATCGATTTTTCGATTGTAATTAAGTCTGCCAGTAAAACTGCTGTTCTACTCGACATAGCAATCGATTTGGCACTCATCTCGGATTGAATGTTGGTGTAATGAGTGTAGTATATGACCAAAGTTTTAGGCTGAGTACACACTATACAGTATTTTTGGCTGACCTACCGATATTACTGTGTATCGATCTGATGGGAAAAATTATTTTATGGTGTGGGTGCCAATGGCCGTGACCAGTTTGCATGAACGGACGATCAGGTATGCTGGTAAACAGCAAACTGTTGGCCATGGCTACTTTTGCAGCTTTTAACAGTGATTTGTCCCTACCGACCGATGGCTAGTGGGAATGGTCGCCTGGGACAAATGTTGTCCGTGTGTACCCAGCCGTAGAGTTTACAAGGAATGATTCCCCTTTATCTTCTAACAATAGAACTACTACTCTTAATTCCACAGGATTTTGTGTTAAGTCCTGTACTATGTGACTCTTTATGGTGACGCTTTCTTTCCACCAGGAACAAGTCCAGAAGATGAAAGATCTGCTAAGCAATGTTGCATCTGATGAACAGAGCCTTGAGGCTAAGATTGAGAAACGCAGAGATGAATTGGAGAGAAAAAGAAAAAGGCTGCAAACCTTTCAGAGTGTCAGGTTGGATTCTTTATTGACTGCACATCCCTGTCATCCCTAACGCAATGGTTCAGTGGAACCCAGTGTACTGTAGCTCAATTTCAGCTGGGCGCATTTATTGACATTCTCTTGTAGTTCAACAGATTACAAATTTGGACACATTGAGCCTACACACACAAACGTACAGATACCGTACTTAATATATTACCGTTACTGTAATATTTCAGGTTATACACTGACCACAAACATTCTTAATACCAGTTTCATTTTTCCATGTGTAAGTTAACGAGAAAACTGTAGGAAAGTTTCAACTGATTACTTAGCGTTACCCGTGTGTGCCTTGTTAATTATTTCTAATTATTACTCCTCTGCTGAAACATTGGACCAATACCAGAGGGGCTAATCTCTCATTGGAAACAGGGCAGTCACCATTGTTATTTCGCAATTGCAGAGGAAGTGCTGACCGGTCCACATCATTTGTTGGAAATAAGATACATTGTTACGTATGTTAAAGGGCATGTCCACCCCCAAAACTATAATCCCCCCAACTACTGGCCCCACCATGTAGTGTAGTTTAATCCTTACCTCACATCCCAGCTCCATAGGGTTCTCCGGTAGTGCCCCCCCAAAGTCCCAAAAACTGCCCACCAGGAGGCTAGCAGGTCCATATAGGACACTGCCTGCTTCCTGGCCTCCCGGAGATTTTGGCCATGCGTACTGCAGCTCTTCTCCCCCCTCCCTCTCCCTCCCTCTCTGCTATCCCTCCCCCTAGCTTCAAACCCCTTTATGGCAGCCTTCCCCCATGTCCCCCAGCCCCAACCGCATAAATTTTATTTTTAGAAAGCTCCCCAATCTTTTACTTACCTCTCCGCTTTCCTACGCGGAAGTGAGCTGCCGGCAGCCGCATCCGTGATTGGCTGCCGCTCAGCCAATCACAGACGCGGCTGCCGGTCCTGCCCCTCTGCTTGCATTTCCTCGCAAGCGGAGGGCCGGGAGCGCGTCGGAGGAAAGAGGGGAGGTAAGTAGAGTTTGGGGGGCTTTCTAAAAAAATAAATAATGCGGTTGGGGCTGGGAGCCCATGGGGAATGCCATATAAAAAAATAAATATTAGGGTGGACATGCTCTTTAAAGTGGGTATGTCCTACCTGCCGCACACTACCAACGTGTCCACTTCTCCCGCACACTGGGAGAGTCCAGCGCCCAGGAGGACCGGCACTTCCTACACGCAACAAACTGTAAATGAAAAACATATCGGGACGACTCTGCTACCAGTGCTTCAAAATCCAAAATTTAATTCATAACCAACGATGGTACAAACATGGTACAAACACACGGAAAATAACACCCTGCATGTCTTTGACGTGTGTTTTCCCCATGTTTGTACCACCGTTGGTTATGAATTAAATTTTGGATTTTGAAGCACTGGTAGCAGAGCCGTCCCGATATCTTTTTCATTTACAGTTTAATGAGATACATTGTGCAGCCTGGTCCTGTCACTCACAGCTATGCTGAGCTCTGCCGTGTGTCGTTTCTACTTTAAAAATGTAACATATGGGTTTGTAAACACACATGTGGAAAGGACCATGATTGAGGCTTGGTGCACCTGTTAGATTATATTGTTATCGAAGGTCCATAGATGATTGGTCCAGCAGTCTTTATCTAAAAACTGTCTGGCTACTCATCAGTGATGTATAGAGAAAGGAAGGTGAGCAGCCAAGAGACCCCGTGCTGTGCCCTAAATAGTGTTTAGTGATCCAGCAGAACGGATCACTAAACAAACGTCAGTGGTAGCCACCGTAGATTAGATTTCCAGCCTAGGTTGTTGTCCGTTTTAGTTGTCAATTATCTAACATGGCTTTAGATTGTGGGCCGTTATACAGACTTGCATTCAGTGTTCACATATTTATTTAAAGTGTAATTCTGCATAAACCTATTGTAACAGGCCTGCGTTCATGGATGAATATGAGAAGATTGAGGAGGATCTACAGAAGCAATATGAGGTGTATGTGGACAGGTTTCGTAATCTCTGCTACCTGGAACAACAGCTGGAAGACCATCACCGCATGGAACAGGAACGATTTGAGGTAATATCTGTTGTATTCAGTTAGATCAACTGGACTTAAAGTTTATTTCTTGAAGACGTTTCGCTAGTCATCTGACTGGCTTTCTCACTTCATTTGATTTGAGGCCGTACTTTACCTGTTACTCCAGGTTTTATATATTATATCAGAGACTTTCAGCAGTTCCCAGTGACCTATTCAAATTATATTACAATCTATATTTTCTTTAGTTATAAATTACTTAAATGAAGAGTCAGTTAGAGAAAATATTTTTACTATCAACATTTCCTGGGACACATCTATCTTCAGCAAACTAGTAGAACCCAAACTAGAGACTCCTAGAATTGACACTATCGCCATCTAAGGACCTATGGCAGGCAGTGCTTTCCTGCAGCTGGGATACCCTTTATTTTGGGGATCCAATATAATCACGAGGATAGGCTGAGGATAATACTAGTTACATCCTTTCATTCTTCTCTTGCAATTGACTGTGGCAGAGATTCTTTTCTCATGTTGTATATGTATTTTTGTGTGTTGTGCTCTGAAACTTTTTAATTGATTTATATTATGTTTTAAATTCTAGTTGTGATACCATACAATTCAAAATCTACCAGCATTCCCTGGCTTCCCCCTGTGGTTAGGGGAGTTGTAATTTTCAAACCTCTTGAGGGATGTAGGTCGGGATACATTGTTGAGTATAAAGCCAGGTGTTTTCACATATGGCATAAACCTTTTTTGTTATTGATTTCTCTCTGATCTCATTTATTCACTGGCCTTCTACAAACTGCCATGCAGAGCATCTTTCTTCTTGTTTTGCTGTTAACACTTCTGGCTCCTTGGCAGCACAATATGGTACCATGGCACAGTCTGAGGAACTCTGTTTCGGACAATACAAGGCTCTGGTGCAGTCTAGCACACGATGAAACCAGAAATAGGTCCCTTGTGTTGTACACTAGAAATTGGGGTGGGTTTTCTGGATCAATCCATTTATAGGTAGACTTCATTGGTGGGGTAAAACGAATTGCTAAATCTTAATGGGTGTATGTTATTATTCAACTATACCAATTATATACTTACAGCAATTGGACATTTTCCTATCAATTCTAGGGAAAAGCTGAATACTCAGGTTAAAGAATTAAATACATAATAACTAGAATATGTACATATTTGCCAATTTCAGATCTGCTTCCAGTGTACCAGTGTTAGGAACATTAATCTCATAGTGCTGGTCTCGCTGACTGAAACTACCCACAGCTTGCTATTACATCTTGTATTTGTAAATTAGATATGTCACATTACAGGGGTCATTACAATTTCTATAATGTGACTATTGCCTTAAGGCCAGGGCCACACGTGAACATTGGAAATGGTACACAATGTACTAAGATCCAAATACCAGGCAGAGGTGTCTTATTAGCTGGGGATGTGTCCAGTGCTGTCATTTTGTAGTGAAAATGGTTTATTACTAAAACTAAAGAAAGCTTCTGGCTAAACACATATTTCCCTGACATAGCCCAGAAACTGCAAATAAAGGGGGTTATTTAATAAAAGTTCTTATCGTTTAAAATGGTGCTAATTTTGCCCCAACCAATCAGATGTTTGCTTTCAAATGTTACATAAGTTCTGATTGGTTAGGGCAAAATTAGCACCATTTTAAACAATAAGAACTTTTATTGAATCTCCCTGTAAATGCTTTATTGACGCTCTAACCCATAGGCGCTTGTAAAGGGCAACTATAGTGAAAAAAAAACTTTGTCTGTATACAATGTATAGATCACTTAGTATAAGCTGCCTTACTTTCATGTTTCTGTGTGGCTTCATTTCTTCACACTGGCAGAAGTTTGTACCAAGCTGTGTAGTCCCCCTCCCCTCTCTGTCTACTCCCCCTCAAGCAGTGACGGGCTGTATACAGAGTCCGAGCATTGTCAGTTGAAAGGACTTTAAATGAAGTGCTGACATCCTGTTGACCCCTCCCTTCCAGAGCTAGACTGCAAGCAATCAAAGTGTGGAATAAAGTAGCAATATGCTGAAGGGAGGGGCAGAGGGAGAGAGAGGACAAGTGGTGCAGATATTTTTTTTGGGGGGGAGGGGCTGTTTTATAGTGTGTTATGCTCATATTACTGGGTTAATGGTTTATTGATTGTGTTTAGCACTACAGCATTTGACTATATGTTGCACATGGTACATATAGTGTGGGTGAGAGTGTGTGTGACAGTACTGCATGGGAGCTTTGGATTGTGAGGGTGTGTGCCTTTGAGTGACAGATGAGGTGTAGCAGCTCCTACAAATCACAGCATATTCAAAGGCTTATATCTCGGGGACTATGAAGAATTTAAAGAAACTAAAGGTACCCTGGTGGTTGGGATGACTTATAGGATACATTAGAAGAAATTAAAAAAAAACAATTTTCTCACTATAATTGCCCTTTAAATCTCCCTTCAGTTTCTCATGATCCAATTCAACAGTTCCAGGGGTCCAGCTGATTTAACCTTCTAATTTATAGCCCTTCTCAACCAAACACCTTGCAATCTGTTTTAACCATCGCTGGCTAAATATTAACCAGGATAAACCCAAAATATTAATCTTACCGCTCCACAACAAATTTATAAAACTCTACAGGCAGACTCTACCTTGCTAGATGGAATAAACTGCAAGTCTATTGGATAAGAAGAATAAACTCCTTAGTACTACTTAATATTTTACTTACAATTTGGCTAGACCAAAATCCTGCCTTTCATTTGGGATGGTAAGACCCTTTTATACTCAGTGCCTTGTTGTATCAACTGACACATCAAGTTGGGCTAAAGGTTCGTACACACGTGCGATCGTGGGTCACGACACACGATGTGTACGAACATTCGTTTTGAGAGAAAATCGGCCCGTGTATGGGCCCTTTATCAGCCGAAACGGCCGTTCGGTCAGGGATCTCCGAACGACTGGCTGATAAAGGGCCCATACACAGGCCAATTTTCGCTCAAAACGAATGTTCGTACACATCGTGCGTCGCGGGTTGGGGGCCCGCGATTGCACGTGTGTACAACCTTTAGTCCCTTGTTTAAATTTACTTAGCAGCCCAGCTAAATAGACTGATCGCATGACATTGTCAGACTGAACTAGTTTGGTTAACCTGGAATCAATATCTCCCTCCCATACAGTGGCTTGGATTCTTGCTCATCACTGGCATCTCCCTGCCATGATAAGTCCAAGTTTTTCAATTAGTTTGAGGTTAAAAGGCATGATTACATTTAAATATAGCTTCACTTTTAAAACAAACATACCGTTGGTTGATCCTCCCTTCAGGTTACCAAATACAGGTTTTCAGTTTGATTGGGAATCCATTCACCCTCAAAAGAAAATGAAACGTATGAAGCTATTAACAGGGGATGGTTAAATGTTGTTTTAATGAAGCAGCCGTATAGGTACTATGTAGAATATATAACATCCCACTATCTTGGGTGCAATATAGCCAAACCTCTGTATGTTTTAGATGTTAGCATGGGAAATGCTTTTATATTGTTCAGTGGGCATGATCATTTATACAATCATATAGCAAAGAGTGATTCTCCATAGTTCACACAGCAGCAGTTCTCCAATACATAGAACACTACACCCTGCATACTTCCCTATTCCGTATCTCTCCTTTAGATAAGTAAGAGAGGGAAGTAAGTAAATGACTGGACTGTCTGCACTAGTGGATGAACCTTCTTGCCTCACAGAGCTCTGTAAATAGCCAATAGGAAGGCAAGAGATGCATAATCTGTTATTTAGTCTTTAATTCTACTTTGTTATACATGGCTTACAACATGTCTTGCAGGAAGCTGAAAACACACTACGGACAATGCAGAACAAGCTGAGGGAAGAAGAGAACAGATTGCACAAAGCTGGAAGTGAGTATTTCTTGGATGTATCTCCATCTGTTTAAGGATCTGCATGTCCCTATTATTTTAATACCTGCTGGCTCTTGTGATATTGTTGCGCACAAAATTCTTAAATAGCAAGGATGCTGGCGGCTGTAATTTAGTATAAAGCAAAGAGATGCCCCTTTAGGCCAATAGGCCTATCTTGTAATTCATCACCTGTTCCTGTTACAAATGATCTTGCCTGCGTATGTTCTACGGACCACCCCAGGAAGTCCAAGAGCCAACCATCCCTAATGAGAAAAAGAAAGAAAACCAAAAGGGAAGGGAGCTGATTGTTATTTAGAAGATAAATTTGAGAAACATACTTGGTGCTAAGAATGGTCGGGGTCCAGAACTAATACAGTGACTGATTTGGTTTAAAGGTCTGTTATTTACACTGACCTGCATATCAGATTTATTTGTTTTGATGGTTAGTGGGATATGAGGCTTCTAATACTTCGATTTGGATACTGAAGAGCAGGCTACTAGGTTAGCAGGTAAATTGTAGGCTTGATAGAAAGCTCTCAGGGGCCCTCATGGCTTAAGTATCATGAACTTATATTCGTATTAAATAAAAATCGAATGTTATTGTATCATCTAATATATCTTGTGCTGGGTACACTGCCGATTGAAGGTTAAAGTTAACCCATGTATTTAAATCTATGGGGACATCGAGGTACAAACTAAAAGCCTGGGAAGTTCTGTATGTACCTCGCATTAAAGTTTATAAAGGATGTAAGAAACTAGCATTGAGGTTTATTTTGCAGCCTTCCTTCTCAATGGTTTCCTGCTGAGTTAATACCTTTCTTTTATCTCTAGGAGCCACCCAGCAGCACCTGCATTCTCCATATGTACACAGACTGACTTAATCTATTTTTACCCCTGTCTCAGATAGCAATGAAAACTCTGACAGTGAAATTCAGGAAGACGAAGGCTCTGATGAAATGGACGGCACAGAGAGAAGAAATGTTAGATCACACAATGGGCGTATGGTAACCAATCAAGGTAATAAGAGGAATTGTATTTTGTTGTTAGATTTGAACAAACTATTTTAATATTCTAAATGTATGAAGGAGAGAGATGGATTGTTGGTGAAGCCACACACTTTACTATAGCAGAAGGAACCCAAAACATCACAAAGGGAACTAATAAAAATGCAATGGAAATGTTTAGTCTGGCCCAATAGATCCCTATGCCAACAGTGTTAATGGATAATTTTATGTCTATTCAGTAAATCCCATAAGAATATGCAGCATGTGTTTGGCCACCCTTAACCCACATAGACACGTGCAATCACGGGGGCCAATCCGCGACGCTTGATGTGTATGCACGGCTATTTCAGCTGATAATCCTGTCTATACACGGTACTGTTATCGTCCAAAACATCTGTGCATTCACATCATGCATCGTGGGTCAGACCCCGCAATTGCACATGTGTATGAAGCTTTAGGCTGTGTGCACACAATCAGACTTTACGCCCTTTGCTCCCGCCAATAGACCTACTGCTTGCTAACCCGATTGGTAGTCTGTCCGACAGTAATAAAATCTACTGTGCCAGTCATTCCTATTGTCAATGGAAGACTGCAGGATCGACTGGGATTTTTGAAAATGGACCAATCACTGAGGCCGAGTGATTGCCTAATACTCATTAAAAAGGGATAGTCAATATCTGTATGGTAACTTTTATTGATAATAACCTTAGCCGGACTTTACTAAGGATATGTTATATGTATGTATGTTCTCACAGGAAGCTCAAGTGGTCTTTTTGTGGGTACGATGGATGGAGGAGACAGTGATGATGAAGTAAGTGCTTCAGAGAAAAGATGGGATATATTTTATTTACACAGTGCTATAGAAACAACAAAGATATACCTTGCAATCTCACAATAGTTGCACCATTGCTGGTATTTTAAGTAAAAACATTTAATGCAGCTGCAAATTACAGAAAAGGTCATAGGCCTCTACAAGTCCTTTTACCTTGTGATTGGTAAGAGATGTCGGTAAAGCCCTGTACACACAAACAACCATGTCTTGGTTTGACCCACGATATACAATTGTGTTCCAAATGGTCGATGTGGCCGTCCACCGCTTAGTCTATGGGTGCTCGTTTGGAGTGTATCATCAACGTCACCCGACGGCCATTCAGCCCGAATGAACACATGTCTACGAAAGGTTAATTCTACACATGCAGTAACTGACAGTTTTTAACTCCTCCCCTTCCTTCATTAACATGGTCTCCAATGGCAGAGATGGGAGTATTGTCACAATGTGACAATGACTGTGGGTGGAGCCAGAAAAGTCCATTATTGCATGAGTAAAATTCTGCTTTATTAAAAGGCAGCAAATTCGAGAGGTGGGCAGAGCAGCAGTCATTGGTTTATATTATTTTCCTTCTATAGCTTTTATTTGAATATTTTCTTTCTCACATTTCTCTGCATGTACATTTCTGCTTCTTTTTTTATTTCCTTGCTGTCATTACAAGGTGGTGGTTCCCAGCCCCACTAGGATGCATTGCCTCAAGGCTTTTGGCACTCAGAAGCAGGTTGGTGCTCTCACTCACAACGCTTTTCATAGAAAGGGATGTGATCCAGGCAGTGTTAAATTGCAGCAGTGTTAAGTTTAATTGCCCATACACATCTCACTTGGCTATAGGGTATTTAACCTGTTGTATAAATAAACCTTTTCTTGTCTGGTTAGATATGGAGAAAAAATGGATTTGCAATGGTTTTATACATTTTCCCACATACAGGATGATTCTGATGACAGTGAAATAGATGTGGATGATGAAGACGATGATGATGATGAAGAAGACATTGATGAGGATTTCATGAGGGTGAGAAGCCATGGGCGGGAGATGCCTATGGGTAAACAGATTCGCCGGCCTAGAAAAGCTGATTCACTTTTGGAGAGTGACAATGACTTCTAGGTGGAGTCGATATCAGAATACTATTACAGGGACAGGTCCGCACCTCCTATATTACAAAACTGTGTCGATGTCTCACCCTACATACAGGTGGTGCTATAAGAACACTAACAAATTGGAGACTATGTAATAGAGCAGGTGGCACAGAAGTCACCTGCCCTAAACTAAAGACACTCAAATTAGCACTGCATCAATAAAGGGACACTAGTAAAAATGGCAATTAAAGCACATAAATAAACCAAGCCCACAGAAATAGCCAAACTAAAGTTGTATTATAGACAAACACATAATAACAAAACAATAACTAAAGCCCCATATAGAAACCCCCCCCCCCCCCCCACTCACCCACACTCTCCGCAGCAGGAGAGAGAAATAAAAAAAATATGTATAAATGGCAACACCGTCCAAATAGTTACTTATATATATAGGCACCATGAAGATAAATCCTGTGCTTAGCTGGATGCACCATATCCTTGATCACAGTTCCCGATCTGAACACAATTGTAATCCACAGAACTACTTCCATGATACATAGTTACCGTCCTCCATGTTACCGATCTTTAGTCCAGTCCTCCGATCAAAGTTCTTCCTATAGAGGTTCCCAGGTCACCACATCTGCATCCGTTTCCACCGATTAACACTTCATATGTACCACGCTGGAGTCCACCATTACTTCTCCTTACTAAAACTCTCTCTGCTGCTACTGCGGGTGCCGGTACGCCTACGCGCGTTTTGTCACTCACGTGACTTCCTCAGGGCGTGAGTCGATATCAGATCTTGATGGTTTGATGTCCCCTCCCACCACATATAATCTGACATTCATTCTAACCATAGACCAGCTTCTATTGGCAATGTGCATTGTAGCAAAATTGTTGAATCTCTTTGGTTTCCGATGTAGAAAAGCATTTGTGAGATACACCCAAATTTGATCTGCTTAAAGTACAACTTAATTTGCAATCTATCCAATGGGAAGTAGTACCTCTTGCAGAGCATGTCTTCCCATTGGTTAGGCCCTATGCCATAAAAGGGGGTGGAGCCACAACTTTAAAGTTGTCCTTTCAGGAACAAAGGCAGTAATTATAAAGGATCGATGTTGATAAATACCCAAATCAATACTTTTACCTCCCACAAGTGTTATTTTCCATTACAGTTGTAAAGTTATGCCATTGTTGTAAATTGCAAATAGTCACAGATATTTTATGACTGTATCAACACTTGCGGCCATCAATGGGCCAATCAATATTTATTAATGTTGATCTTTATAAATACCGTCCCAAATACCATATGAAACTTCTGTATCTCGGTGACTTGATGGAATATAAAGGCAAGTGATCAACTATTCTAATCAGCTTAAAGGGCAAGTCAGCCCTGAAATGAAAACTTACATACAGGTAAATCACCCCCCAAACCCCTAAATGGTAATAGTTTGAAATATATAAGTCTAACCTGAAATCCTGCACAATGTCCTGTTTCCCGTTTCTGCTTCCTGGTTCTTCCAGTTAACAACTGACAGTTGAGATCACAGCCAATGACTGAATGTTAATCCCCTGTCTGCCTCTTCTGAGCATGCCCAGGCTCAGTACAGGTTTCTAAATTGCTCAGTTTCCATGAGGCATCCAGAAGCATAGCAGGCATACAGTAATGAATATATTGGACAAACTATGACATATAAACATATTTTAAAGAGGCCGTTATTTCTAAAATATGTTATTATGGGGGTGGAGTTGTCCTTTAATAAGATCAATAAAAGAGGAAAATAGTTTTTAGCCTATATTTCTCCTTTAGCAATGTGTTTGTTTGGGCCCTATTAATAAAGGCACAGTATTGTACGATTGCTCATACAATACCATAACGGTAGTCTACTACCGCTTGGTATTGTACGGGCGTGCAATGGTAAATGTACAACTATGCCCGTATTTCTTTGATAACACGCAGTATCGCAAATTTGCGATACTACCGTTTTTTCAATAGGGCCTTTTATTCTGCTGCAATGTTCAGTGAGGCTTTAGATTTGTGTAGGTTTAAACATGGCTTCTTTCATTTTCTCTCAATTTGACGATAATTACCTCAGTTGTACATTGTTACTAGTTTAGGTTTTTGCTGTGCTGTGGCCTTAAAGCATTGTTTTTCTATGTTTCCTATTTTGTATTCTACATCATTATTGAAAATGATCCATAATTTGTACTCATTAAATAATAAACATTGGTATTTATTGAGCTAAGTGCACATCCTGTAATTCCCATCTGTCATTCGAAAATTACATGTAGTGTAATCGAAGGGGATGTGATGCGTGTTTACTAGTATTGTATTAACCCCTAGTTGACCATTGCCAATAAGCTGTGATAGTTCTAATTCAATGCCGAGTTTAACGTTCATTGTTTGCCTCTTCTGGGTAATTTAATTGTTTCCATGTTAACCTTAAACTAAATAATTTATTTGCTAAATATGGGTCCATATTTATGAAGGCCGGTATCACTATTTCACAATACTATGCCTTTAACGGGCACTATTTGTATGACCGCGATTACACAATTACGACCGTGGCCGTGAAATTGGGATCGTACAATTATGATCTCGATTGGAATTGTGCGATCGCCTACACAATACTATAACAGTAGTGTTCTTCCGTTTGTATTATACGGCTGTACAGTTGTAAATGTATGGCCGGGTTGTACTTTTATTATAGCATGTGGTATTGGAAGTTTCCTTTAACGTGGGTTTATAAATTCTGCTCCTGAGGTCTCTAGAAACCAAAGTGTCTTCATTACCTAGAAAGCATTGTCTGTTTTTTTTATTTAAAGTCAAAAAGAAATCAAGCTTGAATGTAAACTGAAGGCATCCCTTTTATTAAATAATAATTTATAGAGCAATTCCTGCATTATCCATAGGCACCCGATAGACACCCTCCAGAAATGCAAATACATATTGGAGCTGCATAGCAGCAATGGGTGTGGCTGTGTGCACTGCTGCTTTGTACACTGGAATACTGTATTTTCTGGGTGCATGGTTAGCAGAGAGTTGTCATGAGGTTACATCCATATTGGCTTAAGCGTCAATCCTCACAAGAGCTTCGGACTCTTAGAAGGGAACAGCAGATTCTTAAGTACGGTGATTGTACCAGGTTAGTGTCTACCTGCTCATCTTTTTAGCATGGGGAAATGTCAGTTGATGATGAGGCTATGCTCTGTTCATGTATATAATAGATTAGGAACTTAAGATATAGAACCTTCTGTCCATATTTGTTTGAATTATTTTTACTGTACACAATGCAATACATTCTAGAAAGAGATCTGTTCTGGTGGAAACCACTTTCCCCTATGTTCTATATATCAACCTTGCAGTGTGAAGCTCCATGCTTGATAGTGTCACAAATCACCCTGGCTCCTGATTGGCTAATATGATTCCCCTGCAAACTACAAGAGATAACATTTCAGTGTCATTCACAATATACACAGTATTTAAGGGTCAATAAATAACTAAATGGTCCAAATACATGAATTGAAATGAGAAATACTGCAATTTCTTACATTTTTAATTCTATATGTTTGATTGTTTTAGTGTTATGGAGATCTTTTTAAATTTAGGTGCCCTCTGGGATTTGCAGAGCAATGTAGCATTAGCAGACCAAGGGGTATGTATGTGTGTATAGTTTATACATACATATATTTGTTAGTCCGCGGTATTATAGAATTCCGGTACTGCCGGTTAGCGTAAAAGTCGTACAAAAAAATAAGTTACAGCAATATAAAGGGTGGGTTTTCCTGCTAGCAATGTGAGCTGACATCACCAGCACTACTGCTCAGGTTGGAGCATACCCACTGCTGGAACAGCATCATCTGCATCTGTATGTTCACCCCTTCTGGAAAAATGTAGTGTTATGCAGGAACCCCCAAAACCTTATTTATGTTATGTTTAAAGTTGACAGGTATGCTCCCAGAGAGAGAAATTATATAAACTCCACAATCCACCGTCTTGGCTCTCTTATGCTTCCTGGTAAGTCTGTCAGTCATGGGCAATGGCTGACTATCATTACATGATAAACCTCCAGACCGAGGAAGCAGCAGTGGATTGCAGACTTGTAAGTATAATTTCTCTTTCTGTGAGCATATTTGACAACTTTAAGCATAATGTAACTGATGTTTTGTGGGGTCCTGCATAAAATCCTAAATTTTTTCCAAAGGGAAGGACATACACTTTAATTATTTTTTAAGCTAACCAATAGCCTGAAAAAAACCCTAAGGTGTCCATAGGTAGAGGAAAGGGCAGAGAAAAAGAGATTTTTTGGGGGTGGGGCTTTTTACACAGCTCAGCACAGACACGGAAGTGTAACTTTACAAGCCTATAACTTAACATCTAGAGAAACCTCCTCCTAGGCTTATTTGAAAGGGATGTGAGAGACTTTTCAATAGAGGACTTGTATGGAGACCACAGTTACCCTTTCATTTTAAATGTTATGCAAAGCAGGGATTTTTTCATGTCCCCAGAGTCCAGGACAACTAGGAAAACCCAAAACATGGATAGCTGTATTATTATTTCGGGGTTATAGATCACCAACATATTCCGTAGCACTTTACAATAACATGTATACATTTACATCAGGCCCTGCCCCGAAGAGCTTAGAATCTAAGCACATTTATTATAAGCACAACCTATCAGTATGTCTTTATGATTGTGGGGGAAACCGGAGTGCCCGGAGGAAACCCACACAAGCACAGGGAGAACATACAAACTCCTTGCAGATGTGTCCAAGAGCCACTGTGCTGCCCAACCTGTATAGAGTATCTACTGAGCATGCTCAGAGCTCCATAGAAGCTGTGGCATTCTTTATAGGTAAATGGGGAGGAGACTCAGAAGTTTTGAGTTTTTATAAATAATCTTTAGTTCTCTGGTAAAATAATCTAATATAGGATAGGATTGTTCTCCAATGTAAAAGGTACTCAAACGTTAATTCTGCAAACAGTAAATCAACATTCACCCTGAAGATTTACAGCAATACTTATATGGAAAAATATTAATTGTAAACTGGACCAACCTGATTGAAGTAAGAGAACGATTTCCAGAAACAGCATTAGCGAGACATATGGCCCCATCCAGAACAATTGAGTTTTCTTGCAGACTGTGAATTCACATGTAGTTGTTAATTAAGGGCATACAGGTGTTAGTGTCACTATTAAGTGTAATTCTTAGATAAAACTTGGTCATATAGTTACCCACCAGTGTAAGTGCTTAGGCCCTATTTATTATTGATTATATTGATTTATATTGATAGTGATACCGCGCCTTTAACGAGCGTAAACGTCTACATTTATTATTTTTAGGTCACAGACGGCCAAATCCCACTATACAACCTTTAATTTATAGGGGTATGTGACATGGTGAAATTGCTCTTTTAGGCCAGTGACTACTTACTTGAGGCTCTGCAGGGTACTGTTAACCTTTAAAGCACCAGCCAGGGCTTTTGCTCCACGCAGGCCAATGGAGTTCCCTCGCAAGCTGCATAGAAGACGTGATGTCTATTAGTTTTATCTATATACATAAACCTCAAAAACGGTAGACCTCTATACTACTAATGTGCACCCCCAGGCTATAGCCTAAGGCCATCCATAGATCAGAATATCTGACACTTGTGCCATCTGAAACTGTCAATCCACAGACCTGATATTTATTGGCCATCTACCGTATATACTCGAGTATAAGCTGAGGTACCTATTTTTGTCTCAAAAATCAATTATGATTTATGAATCAAAATTATGACCACTACTGCCTTCTGATTCTGTATTGTTTTGAGGCTTTAGTTGCCCTCTAAAATGGACAGCAGAATTCCCATACAGTAGTATGGCTATTATTGTATGGGACTACTGTATGGGAATTCTGTCTATTTAAAGGGCAACTAAAGCCTCAAAACAATACAGAATCAGATGGCAATATTTTTAACAATAGATACCATCATACTGATCCCAGACGATAGTAGTGCCTGCCACAAGCCCACAACCTACTGCTTAAATACAGCTGATTGTGTGTATGAATAAAACATGTACGCAATCAGCTGTTTAAAAGACCGGACCAAACTTCCAGAACCAAACCGATAGTTTGGGTCTGCACTTTTAAACAGCTGATCGTGAGTATGTTTCATTCATACGTGCGATAAGCTGTTAAAGAGATGGTCATGGAGGGGGTAGGTGGGTGGGTCAGGGGCCGAGTCTCCATTCTCCAACGGT
Organism: Hymenochirus boettgeri; assembly: GCA_019447015.1. Classification (NCBI taxonomy): domain Eukaryota; kingdom Metazoa; phylum Chordata; class Amphibia; order Anura; family Pipidae; genus Hymenochirus; species Hymenochirus boettgeri. The sequence continues at coordinate 99,170,202 of CM033474.1, forward strand.
TATATTCAGCACATTATGAGATGCATTATTAACCAGATATTAGTAGTTTTATTTTCCCCATTCTGCATGCACTCAATCAAGGCTATGGCTGCTTTTTTACCTGCTGCCTCCTCTGCACATGCTTAAGCTAATAAAAATCTCACTGAGCAGAGGGAGGAGGCAGATACCTTTGCCAAAATGGAAAATAACTTATCATTAAATATGGTTAAAAATGCATGTAATAAAATGCCTGTGTTTGCAGGCAGATAATTCACTTGAATAATTGTGAGTGCTGCTCTCATCATCTTATATTAGATAATGGACATATCACCATTGGGAGAATATCCAATTCCAATCCCGTCTATTTAAAGGACAACTAAAGCCACTGAACCAGAAGGCAGAACACCTTGATATAAAACCAGTAATCTGTGTCTTACCTCTGATTATGATATGTGCACTGGGAAATTTACCTAAATAACATATGGTTTGTGCTTTACTTTACCTAAATAACATATGGTTTGTGCTTTACTTCACAGCATTCTTGTATCACACAGTTTGGTCAATGACCATTATGTTCTGCACATGCTCAGTCTTTAGCTATGGCAGAACCTTGTTACAGTTGGTCACACCCATTAATAATCTCTAGCCAATCCTTTTACAGGACAGATAAAGCAAGGAAGCATGTGACTGAGGTCAGGAGGTGTGGTCTGACACTGCACATACACACAGATACTTCATCCAGTTCTTAACAGGCTTACATTTACTTTAATACAATTTACCGAGTTGGTATTTTATAGCTTATTTGGTGTTTTTAGGGGGGTTGTTTTCAGATTCTGCAGTATAAAAAATGTGGTTAAGTTCTCCTTTAAGTACTTACTCCAGTATCCTTAGACTCTTGTTGATGACCAGTGCATTAGCCAATGACTGCGCGCCACATGCTCCGATCATTGTACCCTGCAGACTGTACAAAATGCAGAAAACCCAATCAAGAATTAATGGAGGGTTCTATAAAATTTAGACCCATACTGTGCACAGATAAACATTTTCATGATCCTTTATGCTTGATAGGGAATACACAACTGTATTATTACTTGTGCAGTGTACCTTGCCACAGAGCTGCCTGTGACTCCCGTGTTCTAGTGTGTTACTGACCCCTAAAAGTCCAACTTCATTTTGCGATAATTGAAAATGTGTGCATATCTTAACCAAACCTCCCTAGACAGGAACTTTACATTCTTTCTCTATGTATAAATAACACTTTTAATATTACTGAATTAAATCAAAAGCTTTTTTTTAACTTTAAAGGGGAACTACATTTTCAGAGAGGGCTGTACGACTTTCACAATAGAATTTGTATGCGCACTCCTGGAATGAAATTGCAGAATTTTTTTGCATAATAATCTAAGCACGCAGATCAGTGGCGTGTTCTGGGGGGATTCCTGGTGCCTGCAATCCCCCATTTCTGCCTGCTCAGTGCTGTCTGCTGTTCTACTTCTCCTTGTACCCATATAGACTGTTACATAGATTGTTACTTTGTAAATTGAGGTGGGAGTGAGAAGCAGCATTTGTTTGTTTAAAAAAAAAGTCTCCAGTCTGCCCTGTGATTGACAGCAGCATAGAAAATTGTCAACATTAATCTTGCAGCTGCCTGAGGTGATTGCTGAGACTGGGTTTATATACAGTACTTACTGTACCTACCCCACTGTGATGGAGCTTAGTGAGCAGTATTAGGGGACATTAGGAAATCCTGGAGGTGGTTGTATAGCTGACTGTCAACATTGTTTTATATTATATATACACAGGAGCAATGGTTACGTATATTCTTAACACAGAACAATCATTCGATCTGCCCATACATGCACCAATGTTATTGGCTCCCTCTACTGTAGTAAAGGGAACTGGTAATCAAAATTTTTCATCTTGCCTGATAGGTCATGAAACCGACAAAATTCTGTCAGATCTGCCATCAGTGTCACAGCTCTGATTTTGTTCCTGACCATCGGCCCGCGAACGTCTCTGATGGTTCACACGATCGGCAGTGATTTGCCGACATCCAATCATCCGTTTATACTATCCAATCTAAGCACATTTATTTGACACATACACCCTATCAGTATGTCTTTATGATTGTGGGGGAAAACGGACATAATACAGCCCAGGAAACTAGTACCAAAATCAACTACACAAACATAATATTGTCTTATTATGGACCAAAAGGCATTCTCTTAAATAGTTACACATATAGATGCATTTAACCCTTTATATTGGGATCCTACATTTAAAGGGATCTATACCCAAATTAGGGGTGTCCCTTTATTGATGCAGTGCTAATTTGAGTGTCTTTAGTTTAGGGCAGGTGACTTCTGTGCCACCTGCTCTATTACATAGTCTCCAATCTGCCACTTAGCAGCCCGACGTGGCAATCTATCTAGCTTTAAATGGTTGAGACCTTGCTGACAATAGCTACTTTGAAATCATTAAGAAACAGATTAAATAGAAGTGCCCACACAACACAGAACCCTGTGGCACACCACTTTAGTCCATATCGAGGAAGCACCATTAACAACTACTTTCTGCATACAATCCATCAACCAATTTTCTATCCATGTACAAATGTACCACCCAAGCCCAAGTGGCCTATGGGGGACTGTATAAAAAGCCTTGGCAAGATCCAAGTATCTACTGCCATGCCGGAGTCCTAATTCCTCCTTACTTTCTTATAAAAGCCAAGCAAGTTTGTTTGACAAGATCTGTTCCTCATAAATGCATGCTGGTTACTACTTATAATGTCAGTCCTTAAAACATACTCTAGAATATGTTCCCATATAAAACTTTCCAGTATCTTCCCCATTACTGAAGTTAAGCCTTGATGAGGCATGATGCCCCTGTGCATGCACACACACAATGAACGGGCGTTTTGTGTGATAATTCGCTTGGGCGTAATTCGTCAAATTGCCTTTCGTAATGCATGCACACAACTGCGACTAATGACCTTGATGCCTGTTCGCTAGTCTATCTTTTACTTGTAAGTATGTGAATAGACTTTTATTATTATACCTTTTAAGGTCAGGATCTAATTAATTAACAATTTATTAGATCCTGACCTTAAAAGGTATAATAATAAAAGTCTATCCCCATACTTACAAGCATGACAGAAAAACAAATCTCATACAACAATAAAGATGGGAATATTTCCAGGCTTTAGGCTGTTGCTTTATTTACCCAAAAGAAAGGCTTAATTTGTCTCACTTGTACTTTTCAGTGGTAAATAGATCTGTGTGTTAATTTGCACACTGGCATACAATATATATCATGCAGATAAAAAAAGCACAATGTAGTACGTGTGTGGAAAGTTATATGAATAATGTAGAGCTCCCAGTTGTTTATTCTGAACAACAATTATTTTCTACAGTGGGTAGATACTAGAAAATTAGACAGGAATAATTATAAAGTTATTGATAACTAGAGAACATTATGAACAAAAATATTAACTAGCATGAAACTATCCCCTGTGTAATATAACCCCCTAAAATGTTGTCTGGCTGTCTGAGTACCTTATGAAACGGATTCCAATTCTTCAAACCTGAAAAATAAACATCTTATTCAGGCACCGCCATCTTGTTCATGCATAGTTCCGATTTTGAAAGAAAACTACAATCCCGGCATGCAAGTCAGTGACATCATCATCCCTTCCCTACTGGCCTGCTCAAAAGAAAAGGGGCGGACGAAGAGGCACGTCTTGTAAAGAACTGGCGCGCCTACTTAAGGAGGGGCGCGCATTCAAAAGTAGGAGCGCGCTCTTTCTATTGCATGTGTACCAGCACCATTTGGAATTCTTTACGGTCTGCCGGTTTTCTCTAGATTCTGTGCACAAAGTAGCAGCAGCAAATTTAAACTGTAAATAGGCAAGAATTGTTATTTGTGCATGTCTGATTAGTGTAAGGTGTGTGTCAGAATGGTGTGTGTGTGAATTGTCATGTGTGCATGTCTGATTAGTGTATGGTGTGTGTCAGAATGGTGGTGGATTTTACCCTAGGTGGAAGGAGCAGGTCGGATGGATCCAGACGGTGGGAGGGGGGTGAGCTGGGGAGGATGAAGGTTGCTAAGGAATGGAAAAGGCACAAACGTGGGTGACGTAAGAGAGCTTTGATTTACACAGAGATGCCCCTGGTCTGCATATAGAAAGTAGTAAAAACTTATGTATCTTAAAATTGGCTGAACAGATTATAATGATTTTTAGCTTGTTTTTTAAAGCTAAGGTAATAGAAATAAAATAGCACACATAATGGCCAATAATATATTAGATTATTGTTTTGGGGGTGGACATTCCCTTAAAATGGAGTACAATTAGCTTTCTAAAGAATCCTTAACAAAACATACACTTGTCCATGAAATAAAAGTCCAGGTTTGTATTTATATTGATATATAAATGATCAGGGCTGGATTTATACTTTTTATTCCCCTAGGCCTACTAGTTCATATTGTCCTGTCCTAAACCTGTTTGCACTCTGAAAATTTGAGTCAAAATTTCAGCCTGACAGACCAAAATATTGTGGTGAACAGTTATTCGGACTCATCCTTGGCTGTCTGTCTGGGATAATCTTAGCTGTGGTTGCCAGGTCAGGACATCAGTAAAAATAATCTTAAATTCTATGTACTTTTTCAATCACAAAACACATTGAATTGGACATGTAAATATAAAGATGGAAAAGATCATATAAGAGGAGCGGTAAACTACCCAATAGCCATTTACAGCCACTAACATTCATTAATAGAAACAGGGACCTTAATAATAACATCTTAAAAATATCTCTCCCACACAGTACATTAATTAAATAAATCATTCATCCATCAAAAATAAAAAAATGTGTAAATGTATTGAAAAATAACTGAATTAATTAATTATGAACACACAATAAATCAATATTATCAATACAATAGGTATCAATAAATATATAAGTGAATGAATATTGTACAAGACTCCAGGGATGGGTCATGGATGGAAGATACATATCTCCTATTTTTGGTCTTGTTTCCTTTTAATGCCAGTACATTGGGGGTTAACCTGCTGCAGGAAGGAATGTCTGCAAGGAGCTCTGGGAAAGAGGAGTGTGTGATTGCCTGAGCAGGTGTATTGCTGATGAGCTGTGCAGGCTGGAGGGTGTGTGGATCAGAGCTCCTGGCTGGATTTCCCAGTGTTACAAGGAAGGAAACCTTCTTGCTAAAAGAAACACTGAGGTGTGTCAGTAAATGAACTGTATTTTATTTGCAAAGTCTTTAAAGTTTGGGCTGCTGAAGAAAGCTGGACTTTTTCCTTTGTGTTGGATTACAAAGTGAACTGCATAATTTGATTTGCTGAGTGAAGCTGCATTTCCTTTTTTCCTGTTTGACTGTTTTTCTGCAGATGCCAAATTTATGTTGCAAATAAACAAAACCATTATTTTGAACTTTGAGGCTGCCTAACCTGTGTGAACTTGATCCCAGATCCCCCTGAATATTACAACTGGTGTTTCGGATGCGGGCAGCAGCCATCACAGAAAAGTGCATGTACTGTTTTCTGTTTTACATTTAAAGGCCAAGTGTGGTGCACACAATGGAAGAATTAGTGTGCCAGTTAGCTATGGCTACAGTGCAACTGCAGCAGAGTATGACAGTGCAACAGCAAGCCACTGAGGCACAACTGAAAGCTCTGCGTGAATCGACCACAGCGAAAGCGCATGCCTTGCGGGAGTCTACAGAGGCACAGTCTAAAATGTTGGCCGAAGCCGTACAGCAGCTCGCTCAGGGGCGTGAAACAGCTGCTGTTAACCCTAGCAGCCAGGCAACCATCCGGGCCAGTCATTTTTTGCAAAAACTGTCACCCTCAGATGACACTGAAGCGTTTCTTGCTACGTTCGAGAGAACGGCGGAGCGAGAGGGATGGCCGAGAGAGCAATGGGCTGGCCTTATTGCACCTTTCTTAACAGGAGATCCGCAAAAAGCATATTTTGATCTGCCTTCAGAGAAAGCTAAAAATTATGATGATTTAAAAACCGAGATATTAGCCCGCCTTGGAGTAACTACAGCTGTCAGAGCACAGAGAGTGCGTAGCTGGAGATATCAACCAGATCTACCCCCTAGGTCACAGATGCATGACCTCATACAGCTGGTGAGGAAGTGGTTGCAACTGGAGACCTTGACAGGACCACAGATAGTGGAGCGCATTGTCCTGGACTGGTATTTGAGGGCCCTTCCTGGACTGTTACAGCGCTGGGTGAGCCATGGGGATCCCAAGACTGCAGACCAGCTCGTGGATATGGTGGAAAGGTTCTCCGTGGTAGAGGATCTTCTAGGACCCTCAAGGCCTAGGAACTACCCTGCTAACAGAGTGACCAAGACCTCCTCAGTGTCGGAAGGAGGAGCTACACGGTTTCCTGGCTCAAGTGGGGGGTCTAGCAATAACAGCACCCCTAAAGAGGGTGTTGTGCCCCGGAAGGCTGGCTTAACACAGTGCTGGAAGTGCCAAGCCTGGGGGCATGTGAGGGCGCAGTGCCCATTGCAAGAAGAGCCAATGGAATGCGGAACTGTCCGTCGAGTATCTTTTCATGCTCAAATAAATTGCACTGCACGCCCTGAGAATAAGAGGCAATTTGAATGCAGGGTTAATGTGAATGGTTTCCCTGCTCATGCTTTACTAGATTCAGGAAGCATGGTGACTCTGGTGCATACCCGGGTGGTTGGACAGGTTGATCCAGCAGTACCCACCCTGCGGGTTATTTGTGTACATGGGGACACTAGGGAATATCCCTTGGTTGCTGTCTTCATTGCTACCACGTGTGGAACTATGAGACATAATGTGGGGGTGGTACCCTCCCTAGTGTATGATATTATTATTGGATGTGACTTTCCATTGTTTTCAGAGTTATGGAACTTGATGCAGCATGATTCAACTATAAGGTTAAAAGAAGTAGAAATGAGTGTCCATCCACTTGTCCCCATGTCAGAAGGGGATCAGGTGGAATTACCCCTGCAAGAGGTAGCAAAAGAATCTGGGTTAACCTCTGAGGGGGGGGAAATGTCTCCATTACAAGTCATGCTTGGGGAGGATGAAGGGGTCCCCTCCACTGATACTGTTCATCCAGGTTTGGAAGTGGGGAGAGGAGCTTTTGGTACAGCTCAAGTACAAGACCCCACTTTAGTACATGCCCGTCAGCAGGTAACTGTAATAAATGGGGTGCCGCAAGAACCCGGGGCTGAGAACAGGTATCCCTATTTTGCAATGAATGATGACTTGCTGTATCGAGTAGCCAAGGTACGCTCTGATGTAATAGAGCAGCTTTTGGTTCCTCAGCCCTACAGGCGAATGGTACTGGATATGGCCCACAATGAGGGTTTGGGAGGACACCTGGATGCTGAAAAGACGGAGGCGCGGGTTACGGACCGTTTTTTCTGGCCCGGGATTAAGGCAGATGTTAAAAAATACTGTGGTTCCTGCCCGAAATGCCAGTTAACCGCTCCGGCTCCGCATTTCCGAAGTCCCTTGGTGCCCCTACCCATAATCGAAGTTCCCTTTGAGCGGATTGCCATGGACTTAGTAGGCCCGCTAGTAAAATCAGCCCGGGGACACCAATACATACTCGTAGTACTAGACTATGCCACTAGATACCCAGAGGCCGTCCCTTTGAGAAGCCCTACTTCGAAAATCATTGCAAGGGAGCTGTTTCAAATGTTCTCAAGGACTGGTTTTCCTAAGGAGATCCTTACCGACCAGGGCACCCCATTTATGTCAAGGGTGATGGCAGATCTCTGCAAACTGTTTCAGATTCAGCAGTTGTGGACCTCTGTCTATCACCCCCAGACGGATGGCCTGGTCGAGAGGTTCAATAAAACCCTGAAGTCCATGCTAAAGAGGGTAGTACAAAAGGATGGTAAGGATTGGGACTGTCTGCTATCGGCATTGCTGTTTGCTATCAGGGAGGTTCCTCAGGCATCCACGGGCTTCTCGCCATTTGAGTTGGTGTATGGTCGGAGGCCACGTGGATTGCTTGATCTTGTCAAGGAATCCTGGGAAAGTGAGGCAACTCCTCATAAAACAGTTGTTGAACATATTTCCCAAATGAGAGACAGAATTGATAAGGTGATGCCCTTGGTCCGGGAACATCTTCAGAGTGCTCAGGAGGCACAGAGGAGGGTGTACAATCGGTCAGCGAAGGTTAGACACTTTCAAGTGGGTGATCGAGTGGCAGTCCTAATACCTACTGTGGAAAGCAAGTTCCTGGCCAAGTGGCAAGGACCATTTGAGGTGGTAGAAAAATTGGGAGAAGTAAATTACAAGGTGTACCAACCCGGGAAAAGAAAACCATATCAGATCTACCATGTAAACTTGTTAAAACCCTGGAGAGACCGGGAACCAGAACTGGCATTGGTAAGCCTAAGCCCTGAGCCCCACAAAGGGATTGAGCATGTGAAAATATCCCCTACTTTGTCCATGGCACAGTCTCAACAGGTGAGAGAGTTCTTACAGAGGAACAAAGAAGTGTTCTCAGAACTGCCAGGTCTTACTTCACGTTAAAGAGCATGACATAGTCACTGAGCCTGGAGTCAAAGTGTGTGTCAGGCCCTACCGCATTCCCGAAGCCCGCAGGAAAGCAGTCGCAGATGAGGTTAAAAAAATGCTGGAACTGGATATCATTGAAGAATCGCAGAGTGGGTGGTCGAGCCCCATTGTGCTGGTTCCTAAGCCCAACGGTACTCTGCGATTTTGTAATGATTTCAGAAGACTGAATGAGGTGTCAAAATTTGATGCCTACCCCATGCCCCGAGTGGATGAGTTGATAGAAAGGCTAGGCCCAGCCCGGTTTATTACCACTCTGGATCTGACAAAGGGGTATTGGCAGATACCTCTATCCAAAAGGGCGAAGGAGAAAACCGCATTCTCCACTCCGGATGGTCAGTTCCAGTATAAAAGGATGCCCTTTGGTCTGCACACTGCTCCAGCCACCTTTCAGAGAGCAATGGACAGGTTGCTTCGGCCCCATCAACGATACACTTCTGTGATTTTCAGTAGGGACTGGGATTCCCATCTTCCCCGTGTGCAAGCTGTGTTAGACTCACTGAGGGAGGGAGGCTTCACAGTGAACCCTGAAAAGTGTGCCATTGGCATGGAGGAGGCCAAGTACCTTGGGTACATTGTGGGTAGAGGTTTGGTAAAACCCCAACTCAATAAAGTAGAGGCAATAAAAGACTGGCCTTGCCCCATTACAAAAAAACAGGTAAGGGCATTCCTGGGCCTAGTAGGATATTACCGGCGGTTCATACCCAACTTTGCTACTCTAGCAGCACCATTGACTGATCTGACTAAGGGTCGGAAGTCAGTCATGGTGAGTTGGAACATGGAGGCCGAAAAAGCCTTTCAGGAGCTAAAGTCGCTTTGTGTCAGCATCCGATATTGGTTGCTCCAGATTTTTCACGTGAATTTGTGGTGCAGACAGATGCATCAGATGTTGGGCTGGGAGCTGTCCTGTCACAGGTCGTAGGTGGTGAGGAGCATCCTGTGCTGTTTCTGAGCAGGAAGTTAACCACAGCCGAAAGAAGGTATGCTGTGGTCGAACGGGAATGTCTGGCCATCAAGTGGGCCCTTGACTATCATTACACCTATTTTTTGTTAGGTAGGAAATTCCCGGTTAGTTTCAGACCATGCTCCTTTGACTTGGATGATGAGAAACAAGGAAACCAATGCCAGGGTGACAAGGTGGTTCCTGTCCCTACAGGAATTTTCGTTTGTGGTAGAGCACAGACCCGGGAGACTGCATCAAAATGCTGATGCCCTCTCCCGAGTCCACTGTATGGTGTCCAGTAGTGCCTCCACCTCCTCCGGGTTGAGGCAGAGGGGGGGGATATGTACAAGACTCCAGGGATGGGTCATGGATGGAAGATACATATCTCCTATTTTTGGTCTTGTTTCCTTTTAATGCCAGTACATTGGGGGTTAACCTGCTGCAGGAAGGAATGTCTGCAAGGAGCTCTGGGAAAGAGGAGTGTGTGATTGCCTGAGCAGGTGTATTGCTGATGAGCTGTGCAGGCTGGAGGGTGTGTGGATCAGAGCTCCTGGCTGGATTTCCCAGTGTTACAAGGAAGGTAACCTTCTTGCTAAAAGAAACACTGAGGTGTGTCAGTAAATGAACTGTATTTTATTTGCAAAGTCTTTAAAGTTTGGGCTGCTGAAGAAAGCTGGACTTTTTCCTTTGTGTTGGATTACAAAGTGAACTGCATAATTTGATTTGCTGAGTGAAGCTGCATTTCCTTTTTTCCTGTTTGACTGTTTTTCTGCAGATGCCAAATTTATGTTGCAAATAAACAAAACCATTATTTTGAACTTTGAGGCTGCCTAACCTGTGTGAACTTGATCCCAGATCCCCCTGAATATTACAATATGCATTCAAATAGCTAATTATTATTATCCAAAACAAATTATTTAATCCAATCAATTTGATCCGCTAGATGGCAGAGTAAATCCTCTGTTGCCTGTGCAGCGACAGGAAGTGTGGGTGAGCAGAGTAAAAGGTCGTCCACATATTGGAGCAAGGTAACTTCCGGATGTGATTGTTTCCATGAGTCCAAGATGGAAGTCAATGCTTTTGAAAATTGCGTTGGCGAATTCTGAGCCCCTTGTGGCATTACGGTCCAGCAGTATTGTTCCCGCTCATGCGTGAAAGCAAACAGGAAGCGGCAGGATGCGTGTAGCGGAACACTGAAAAATGCGTTACATAAATCCACCACGCTGAAGACGGAAGCGGAAGGAGGTATGCCACAAAGTAAGGTGTGAGGGTTGGACACAATTGGTGTTTCCAATATTGTAGCTTCATTTACAGCCCGTAAATCTTGTACAAGGCAGTATCTGTCGGGTTCACCTACTTTCCCTTTCTTCTTGACAGGAAACAGCGGTGTATTGCATGGTGAAGCGGTTTTTACAATGGCACCATTTGCAAGGAGGGTACATATTTGCTGTGAAATGGCGTGCGATTGAGCAGGTTTCAAAGGGTATTGAGGTTTCCGGGGTAGAGCTGCCCCCTCTTTAAGGTAAACCATCACAGGCGGGACTTTTAGACGTCCTATGTCTTCGGGGCCTTGTGACCACAAAGAAGGAGGGATCCAACAAAGGGCATCATCAGGTATGGTGGAAGGCGAGACTCTATGAATCTATAGACATCAGGAGGGGAACAGAACAGAGGGATGAAGCTTCGGTTTGGTCAAGAGGTGTTGATACTGTGACAGAGCCATCCGGCAAGAACACCACCTTTGCTTGTAGTCTGGAAAGAATGTCAGTACCTAAAAAGGTTTAGTGGACAAGTGGGTGAGACGACAAAACGTGCCAATAAGCCAGAAAAGGATCCCACTTGTAAAGGACAGGTCAGCGGGTTGGAACGGGGAATACCATCTACTCCAACGCAAGAGACATCTGAATTTGTGAGAGTAGCTTGTTGTGGTAAATCTTGGGTCCTGATTACGCTTCGGGCTGCGCCTGTGTCTATCAGGAAAGTGGTAGGGGTCCCTTGGATTGGCAGGGTTATTTTGGCAAGGGGTCCGGATGCCAGTCCAAGTCCTTCGACAGGTAGAGACATAATTGGAGTTGGGGGGTCCGACACAGGTTTGCCAAACAAGTTAAAGAGGAACTGTGGTCCAAAAATGACTTTAGGTAAATTAGGAATTGCTCTCCTGAGAATTTTTGCAATTTATTTTCATTGTTTATTTTGCATAATTTTGAAAAAAATATTTACATTTTTGTGTGTGATATGGCAGCAGCATCGCCAGGTCCCCTGCACTTCCTGCTCTGAAACCAGGTCAGTGGATGACAGTCAATCTTCCCTGTGTCTCCTCCCCTTGCAGTCCCCTCATCTAGCAGGCCCCCCATGTCCCTCCCACTCATGGACCCCATGGACCCTCCATTTGCAGCCCTCCCCTATATGGGAGCTGACCCCTAATACCTACAGGTTAAGTTCATAAATCACCCAGCAGCCACAGCAAAGGGAGAGGTGAGACAACGCTTGTTGTTTGTGAATTTACTAGTGGCCCCCCTGCTCCCGATCCACCCAAGCTGGCCAGGGGTTTGACATCACTTAGTATATTGGGATGTTGTCTGGAGACTTGCCTCTAATCTGATAGCGTAAGCTGGCTCCTCCCTCCATGCAGTCAATGAAGGCTGTAACTGCCAACAGAGAATGATTGGCTGCTATTTGCACTGCTGCCTCACCTGCACATGCTCAAGCATTTATAAAGCTCATTGAGCAGAGGGAGGAAGCAGATACCTTTAAAGAGTGGAAGAGAATATCTGGTTAAAAAATACATGCAATAAACTGGTAAAAATAGCAATTGGGGCAGGTAACTGGCAAGTCACCATTTTTTTGTTTTAAAAGGTAGACATGTACTTTCAAGCATCTGTGACCTAATACATCAAATTCACCTATATAGATAAATCAGTAGAAAAGAAGATAGTCACGCTAAAAGAAACACCCAAAGAACACCATGATGGTAAAGTTCATTCAAATTAAAAAAAAAGATATGTATTTATCATCACAATCGTGCCTGCACACACAGCTTGGTATGTTTGAATGTCCTCTTAGTTACTCATACAAAACTCAGTTTTTACAATGAGTTGTTTTCATTGCACTCATATCAGAATGAAATATTACATTTGATAATGCATATTGGGTTTTTACTTTTCCCCTTTGGACTGATCTCTAATCAGATAAATTTACTGAATGACCGGAGATTTTTCCATAAATCCAAAATATGCCAGTTGTGCACAAATAAGTGAATTAAACAATACTATTGTTTCCGTAATTTTCATTCCTAAAATGTTGATTTGTTCACAGAATATTAAACGTATGTTTACAATATTGACTGTAAAACAATACAATTAAATCTAAATTATTATCTGCAGTGGGAGGTAGAAGAATTCTTACCTCCTGTTGTTGAGCACAACACACACAGCTGCTGAAGTTGTACTTGTGCATTTTCAGCTTTCTTAACACAAAAGATCCACCAATCTCGAATTAAAAGTTATAAGGCATTGTACTAAGTAGGAAAAAAATTGTGGACAGCTATTTTTGTACCAGATTTGCAACTCTAACACTAGTCCACAAATAAGAAAAGATTACTGTATTTACGTGAGTATAAACAATCCCGAATATAAACCGAGGTAATTACTTCTAAATGATAAACTAGGAAAACTACTTGACTTGAGTATAAACCGAGGGTTGACTTTCTCCCATAGGCTGCCCCATAGTTCCACAGACAGTCCTATAGAAAGTCTAATACACAGCCCCATAGATAGTTCCACAGACAGTCCCATAGAAAGTCCAATGCACAGCCCCATAGAAAGTCCCATGCACAGCCCCATAGAAAGTCCCATACACAGCCCCATAGAAAGTCCCATACTCAGCCCCATAGAAAGTCTCCATACACAGCCCCCCCCCACCCCACTAGCCCCTAAGAAAGTCCCATAAACCAGCCCATAGAAAGTCCCATAACACACAGCCCCATATCAGCAAGTCTCAATACACAGCCCCATAGAGCCCCATAGAAAGTCCCATACACAGCCCCATAGAAAGTCCCATACACAGATGTGCCCTACATACCTTTCTGTGCAGCTTTAACACTTAAAGATCGTTTTTTTTTTCCATTTGCCTTGCAGTCTGGGCTGATCTGAGTGAGCAGGACAACAACTGCCTAACCCACTGAAATTAAGAGGATTCTCTGTGTTACAGGGTACAGCTTTTGTTTTCCCAGGGCTATGTGTAGCAGCCATATCAGCACAGACCCGAGTATAAACCGAGGGGAGACTTTCAAGATGATTTTATAGGGAAAAAAATTTGGTTTATACTCGAGTATATACGGTAAATGGTGTTTTTTATGACAAGATATATAATGAAAAAATAACACAAGCAACATTAAGGATACGTATATAGTTCCATATATCTTGACTTTGCCATGCTCTGTCTGGTATAAACTTGTTGGATCCCGGCCCGCAGGTCATCCCAAATTTGGTCCAAGCCAATCTGTTTAAGTCCATGTGGATTTTGACTCCTGTTTGAAGACATTTTGTCCTTTCTTTCTGGGTTTCTTTTTTCCTGTTAAAAGTCCTTTAATGTCTTAACTTTTTCAACTCGCTTATTCCTCCATAAAAAATTTGATGCTTTCCAAACTTCATATGAATTTTGATACTTTGGGTAAATTGAGATCTTTTTAGTTAAAATGCCTGAAAGTGAAGGAAAACAAATATGCATTAGAATACTTTGAAAACATCACAATATAAAGCCGAAACCGGTCTGTAGTTGGCGCTCTGGATTTGCATGTAGCTTGTGGAATGCTGTAAAAGTTTTTTTAAAAGATAAAGGTTTCCTAAAAACTTCCATGGAAACATGGTTAATACCCAGAAGTCTGTGTTCCTTATTTGCATATTGCTGAAAAGGGAGTTACAAAGCCTTTATTCTCTTCCTATCCGATTTAATTTATTGGTGACGTCTGTCTATAGGCTCTTCAACTGCCAAACCAGAGGCCTGCACTACACTTATGATGGCTCAATTAAGCCCGAAAACGTCTGTAGTTGGCGCTCTGGTTTTGAATTTAGCTTGTGGAATGCTGTATAAGTCTTTTTAAAGATATAGCTTTCCTAAAAGCATCCATGGAAACATGGTAAATACCCAGAAGTCTTTGTTCCTTATTTGCATATCACAATAATCAAACAGCGAATTGCCCTTTTTAAGATGGTACTAGCAGTGTAGCCCACTTTTTTCCCCAATTAAAACCTTGACGGACTAAGTTGTTTCTCAGCAGCAGCGATCACTCAAGTCACCAATAGACAGCAGCACAAAGGTCCGACTCAGAGGTCCAACTCAGAAGTCCTGCGCAGGTCTCATTTTTAAGACCCGCAAATCCATTACCTGCATCTGACCACGCTGCTGGGTTCCATAGCTGCACCCAACCCAATGGTAGCCAGATTCACAACCTATTCTGCACCCAATTTTAAACAGACCCACAACCTGCACCTGCAACCAGACCCGACTCACAACTCATTCAAAATCCCCGTGGTTTACTCTAAGTGCAAATTACCTGCGGGTACCAGACGCAATGCAAGACTTAAATCTTATCCCCAGTTAACTTAGGCGATCACTCGATTAACCAACAGATTGCAGCACCAAGGTCAAATCTCATCCCCATTTTCTTAAGTGGTCACTCAATTTTACCAGGACAGATCTCATCTTCAATTTATTTAAAGGGGAACAAAAAATGGGATAAGGCTTGTGAGCTAAAACTTACCATCATTTCCCCCTCCACAATGATAATTGTTGTAAATATTCAAGTGTGTGTAGGAATGTCTGGCTGTCCTAAATAGGGCAACAAGATGATACAATAAAAAATTGTTTGTAGTTGCCCATTGGGTACATCCACCATCCTTACCCGTGCATTGATTATTTAAAACACATATGATTGCCAGCAAAGTATTGTAAGGTTTTAGTTTACTTGTAAAATTACTATGCTTGATGGGAATTGTATGCTTTTAGTAAGTTTTAATTTTTGGAGCTGTTAAGGCAGTGTCACACCATGATGCAAGGACTTGCATTGTACACATGTGCGATCGCAGGTGCCGACCCGCGATGCACGGTGTGTAAGAAGGGCCGCTCCGGCCAACAACTCAATCAGAGATCTGCCCGGAGAATCGGGCAACGATCCCCGAACGAGCGGCCGATTCGGCCAATAAAGTGCCTATGCATGGACCTATTATCTGGCGAAACGACCATTCGTACACATCGTGCACATCGATCGCACGTGTGTACAAACCTTTAGGGCTAGGCCACACTAATGGGATTTTTAGCAATAATTGTAAGTGTTACACCCATGATGTGGCCTAGCACACCCATGATGTGCTAGGCCACACTAACGCATTTTTGCCATATTTTGTGATCCGCAATCACATTTTAATTTATAATGTAAATCGCACTTAATAAAAGTCTATGGAAACGTACGAAAACAAAAATCAATAGGCAATGCGTTTTTTTTAAGGTGAAGTTTTACCCACAATAACCCTGGGAAATGAAAGTGCTAATGCACATAAAAATGGCACTGCTAGCGCATGACAAAAGCGCACAAAAACGCAGAGCTTTTTGGTGCGGTGTAGTGTTGCCTCAAATAACAGCCTGCCAAACATATTCATTTACAAGCACCTGTTCCTTATGGATAAAAATCGTAAACTTTTACAGTATGTTCAAAAGTTGTGCATGATAGGATATGTATGCAATATTAAAGGGCTGCTTTTATTTTAAATCCGATTATAGGGGACTTTAATTACCCTGATATTGACTGGCATAGTGGAACTGGCCAACACAGAAGAGGGTGATGAGTTCCAAAATTTGCTGCATGATCATTTTCTCTCACAGGTGGTTGAAGTTCCTACTAGAAAAGGAGCTCTGTTGGATCTGGTAATATCTAACATTGTGGAGCACATTATAAAGATTACTGTAGGCTTAGGGAATAGTGACCATGAAATTGTGTCATTTAGCGAATTATATCAAAAGTAAAAGTGCACTAGGTTAACAAAGACTTTTAATTTCAGGAATGCAAATTTTACCAGGTTAAAAGCAGCTCTTCTGCATGTCAACTGGGATTATATATTATCAGGTAAAGGTACTGAACAGAAGTGGACTGTATTTAAGGGGATTTTAAATTTAAATTTAAATTTATACCCTTGGGAAATAAATGTAAAAAAATAAGTCCACACTCAGGTGGCTTAAAGGAATAGTTCTCTGAAAAAAGTGAATTATTCCTTTATGCATTAATTGAAGACCGTGAGGATAAAGAGCTATGCCTTACCTACCATTCTTAAATCAATTTCTGTGGAGTAACGAACGAAGATGGAAGAAACGTACATTTCGCGCAATCCACGGCAGCCACACTGACATCTCCCGACCTCTTCCTGGTTCTGTTCAGCTATAGCGTCCATAGACTTTTATTAAGTGCGATTTACATAATAAATTAAAATGAGATTGCGGGTCACAAAATATGGCAAAAATGCGTTAGTGTGGCCTAGCACATCATGGGTGTGACACTTACAACTATTGTGTGCTATAATTTAACTTAACCAGGAAGTGGTCGAGAATTTCAGTGTGAGAGCGGAACTTTTGAACATACTGTAAAAGTTTACAATGATTTTTATCCATAAGGAACAGGTGCTGTTATTTAAGGCAACACTACAACGCACCAAAAAGCTCTGCGCGTTTTTGTCATGCGCCATTTTTATGTGCATTAGCACGTTCATTTCCCAGGGTTATTGTGGGTAAAACTTCACCTTAAAAAAATCACAATTGCCTATTGATTTTTGTTTTCATGCGTTTCCATAGACTTTTATTATGTGCGATTTACATTATAAATTAAATGAGATTGCGGGTCACAAAATATGGCAAGAATGCGTTACAACTATTGTGTGCTATAATTTATCTTAACCAGGAAGCAGTCGGGAATTTCAGCGTGAGAGCGGAGGATCACACAAAGGTAATTTTTTTTTATTTTCGTTCCTGGCTCCACAGAAATTGATTGAAGAACAGGGGGTAAGGCATAGCTCCTTAACCTCCCGGTCTTCAATCAATGCATTAAAAGTATAGTTCACTTTTCCAGTGAACTATTCCTTTAATTCTGATGTAAAGAGGGAAATTGAAAGGAAGAAAATGGCATTAAAACCCTTTAAGTCAGAGGGAACCGAAAGGGCCTTTAGATATTATAAAAACTCTAACAAGGATTGTTAAGAAAGCAATTAAGTTAGCTAAAATTACAGGACATGTACACTGTTATAACAAGTTTTCATTACTGGATAGCTAAACAAAGCAGCACTAACCCCAAACAGTTTTTAAGTATATTAATAGTAAGAAGATGAGAACTGAAAATGTGGGGCCATTTATTAATGGGGATAAATTAGTTACGGAGGATGGCAATAAATGAAATTATTTTTTCCCCCTCTGTATACACTATAGTGGATCCACGCACAGATAGCATAGTGTATAGTAGCAATAATGGAATAAAAGATGCAATAGCACTTCAGTTAACTGAAGTGCAGAAAAAACTACCGTATATACTCGAGTATAAACCGAGTTTTTCAGGCTGAAAAATCAGCCTGAAAACTTGGACTCGGTTTATACTCGAGTCAGTAGCTTACCTGAGCATTCCGGCAGCCGCACAATCTTTCTGTGTACTGGCGCGCCGGCCTGACGTCACTGCCCGGCGCCGGGCAGTGACGTCAGCCGGCGCGCCAGTACTGGAATGAGCGCGCGGCTGCCGGAATGCTCAGGATACCGCTAAGGATACCGTACCTGCCAGGAAGCCCTTGAGGACCTTGTGGAGGAGAGCCCACAGGGAGAAGAGCCCACAGGTACAAACTGAACTGGGGGGAGGTGAGGGGGGCATTCAAGATGTTTGGGAACTACAATTCCCAGCATGCTTTATTAGCTGGGAGTGTATGTAGTTTCCAAACATATTGAATGCCAAGTGAGGGTGGCATTCAGATGTTTGGAAACTACAACTCCCAGCTAATAAAGCATGTGGGAGTTGTAGTTTCCAAACATCTTGAATGCCACCCTCACTTGGCATTCAAGATGTTTGGAAACTACAACCCAGCATGCTTTATTAGCTGGGAGTTGTAGTTTCCAAACATCTTGAATGCCAAGTTTCTACCCTCGGTTTATACTCGAGTCAACAACTTTTATTAGGATTTTTAGGTGAAATTGGTACCTGGTTATACTCGGGTCGGTTTATACTCGAGTTTATACGGTAAATAAGGTAATATTAATAAAGCTCCTGGACTGGATAAAAAACATCCTCGGGTCCTTAGGGTGCTAAGTTCAGTTTTATCCAGCCTTTTTTTCTTATTTTTGCAGATTCCCTCATGTCTGGAAGTGTGCCTATGGAGGAAAAAACTGTTGTAATTCCAATGTTGAAAAAGGGTAGTCATTCACGCCAGGTTATTACAGGCCTGTAAGTTTAACTTGTGGAAAAATACTCCTATAACTCACTACGATCACGCGGCCATCCCCTTGTATTTAGTACAAGGGGAGGGCCGCGAACGAGAGAAATTTTCAGCAAGAAAAAGCTGTTTCCAATGCCGACCATTCGGCGGCATTGGAAATGGTAATTTCAGCCGTGCATACATTAGAGATATAGGGCCAGTTCAGTCAGTGCCGACGGGATCGGACCTATATCACTAATGTGTATGTGTGTATCCAGCCAAGGTTGGTTGGGCTGGATTGGCACATTTGCACACATAGAAAATTGGTTGATGGATATGAGGCAGAGGGTAGTTCTTAATGGGGCTTCATCAATATGGACCATTAAAAGCTTCAGGGATGCAATCATTGAAAACAAAAGCTTGCAGTCAGACTGCAAGTTTTGTTTCTATGATGATACTTCTTTCCACTGGAGTAGGAAGCTACTTATGTAGTCTGCACCACACAGGCGGTGTGCACTTGGACAATTTGTGTATTTAAGATGTGCAATCATTGCAGATGGATCTAGATAGATTGTCACATTGGGCTGCAAGTGACAGATGAGAGTCAATGTTAAAAATGTAAGGTGATGTGATGTGGCTAGAGTCAGCAAGATATTGTGTTGTATAAAGAGAGGTATGGATTCAAGGGACAAAAATGTTGTTTCTCCCTCTTTACAAAGCATTTGTAAGGCTCATTAGGAATATGCAAAGCTATTTTGAACCTGTGTACAAAAACGACATCTTGGAAACGGAAAGGGTTCAGAGAAGGGCAACTAAATAATAAAGGTAGTGGGGGAGCTTGAATATGAAGACATTAACAATACAATAAACTATCTGGGGCATTGTTCACCAATAGAACATGTCAGAGGACATGCAGACATCCCTGAGGCGACACTGTAATGTGCTTGTGCGTGCATGGAAGCGTGCATGCAGATGCGTGTTGGTATGCACTTGTGATTGGCCAGTGGATTTCAATCGGAGAACATGCAGTTGCGCAAAAAAAGCAGAACCGCATACGCTCTGATTACAAATCACACATGCAGCGCTCCTTAGCGCACTAATGTGGCCACATCAACTGGGCCACACTAGTGTACACTTTTAAAAGCGTGATCGGATTACAACTGCGATGGGATTGCGCTTAAAAGCACTTAATGTGGCCTAGCCCTTAAGACTTGAAGAAAAGAACTTTAATCTTCAAGTTTGGAAAGGGTTTTTCACTGTGAGAACAGTAAAACTATGGAACTGTCATCCAGTCAACGTTGTGATGGCAGGTTCATTGGAAAGTTTAAAAACAAAGCTGGATGAGTTTCTAAAAACAAGCAATGTTGCATGTTGTCTGGTATATATATATAGTAGAGTTGATCCAGGGATATTTCTTATTGCCACTTGGAGTAAGGAAGGAATTTTTTCCCCTTAATATTTTGATGGGGTTTTTTTTTGCCTTCCTTGGATTAACAGTTAGGCAGGAAATGTAGATATTGCAGAGTAGGTTGGACTGGATAGACATATGTCTTAATTCAACCTCAATACTATACTATCTGCTTTGCTGGACTGACACCAAGGTAGTGAAAACTTCATACGCCCTTAATGTGGAAGCCACATCAGAGAATGTTTTTTTGTAAAGTGTGTCAAAATACACAGACCATATAAATAAAAGAAAAAAAATCTATCACCCGATAAAAAAGCAGAAAAAGAAAAGCGATATTGAGGTGGACATGGCTTTTCTGAGAAATGGGTGTGACTTATGGAGGCGAGCGTAGCTTGTTGAGGTGTCTTGACTAACACTGACTGGTGGAAACAGTGACTGTTAACCCACAGGGATTGGGATATATGTTTGCTAACAGTGATTGAGACATATGTTTGCCCACAGTATAAGTACACAAGTTTGCTTACACTTTTTGGTATACAAGCTTGCCCAGAGTAACTGGTAATAAGTTTAAAAAACAGTGATAGGTGCACGATTGGTCACTGTGATTGGTTAAGTGGTACATTATCTCAGAAATGTTATCAATTGCCTTCCATATATGTGTTTGTAGGAATTGCCCCTCCCTTTTGCCTGTGCGCCATAGACTTGAATGAGGAATCAGTGTATCTGGCTGTGTATGAGTAGCAAGTTCATATTGCAGTGAATCGTTTGTTTATGGCTTTAAACAGTGATTTTGTATTTGTCAGCGTTCAGGTTTGTTTTCTAGCACTAATTTTAAATATCAGAAGTGTTTTTACAGTGAAACCTGATTATGTTAGGGGATATTTATATAAGCTCCGAGATCACATAACATTTACAGCATATACTAAATTGGAGTAATCACCTGAGCGCACGATTGAAAATGATTGCATTTAAAACTTGCTACATCTGTTTCCTCTGATTAACAGGTTGTTTTCAAACATTTTCTAACTCCCACATGCCACATTTCCTCTTCTATTAGAGAATGCTGGGATTTGTAGTCCAACTGAAAAAAATTTCTTCAAACCTGCTGCAAAACACTTATCCACAGAAAGACATTTTCATACATATTCAAAAAATACAAAGCCAGTGCAGTTATTGGCATAATTTATTTTACATACTGATAATCAGAGAAAAAAAGAGACTACTACACAGCAACACCCAGTCACAAGAACTGCAGACAGCCGATTCAGGCAGCCAACTAAGCTCTCTAACAGAGCAATTAACACAGAGCCGCTATCGCTCACTATCAATGGCTGGCTTATTGTAGTCAATCAGAAACTTTCAATTTCTATCTGTAGAACTACAACTCCCATGATCCATTGTATACAATGCATGGCACTCTCTGCATCAGTGTGTTTAGGTCTGTATGCTCCTGTCTGATTGGTATGGTGATACAGGTCACCTGGAATCGGTAATTAATGTGCAGCTTTCCATCTTCAGTGATTCAGCTCCAGCTTGGTGAAATCAGAGAACAGAAGCAACAGCTATAGACCAATTCATAGAGCCAAAAGGTGCTTTGGGTATAGTTATTGATAATATTTAAAGGGCATGTCCACCCCCAAAACTATAATCCCCCCAAAATGGCCCCATCATAATGTGTAATAAAATCCTTACCTTACATCCCAGCTCCATCTGGTTCTCCTGTAGTCCCCCCCCCCCCAAACGTCCCCAAAACTGCCCACCATGAGGATAGCAGAGTCCATATAGGACTCTGCCTCCTATCTGGCCTCCGGGAGAAGTTTGGCATGCGTACTGCAGCCCTTCTCCCCTCCCGATAGGATTCCCTCCCCCTAGCATACAACCCTTTATATATAACATTCCGTCCCCCCCAGCCCCAACTGCTATATTTTTTATTTTACAAAGTGCCCCAAACATTACTTACCTTCCCTTTTCCTCTGCCGCCCTGAACTCCCGGCAGCCGCGTCTGTGATACTGTGGGGTGAGGGTAATGAATTTTATACTGGGGGTGAGGACTAAGGAGAATTAGGTTAGCTTTAGATAGTTTGTTAGACTAGTTCGGTGTAGTTAGGTCCCTGCTGAAAGGTCTACCTTAACGTGGTAGTAGGGTTTAATCTTTTGGCAAAATATTTTATTCAGTAATTATTTTAAGGATAAATGTCTATTTGAGGAAATGTATAAATAAATACCTCAGTAATGCCAAGTTCAAAATGCCCACTGAGACACGCCCACTGATTGAAACCCACGCCCACTTGTTAAGCCACACCCACCCCATCACTACGCATAGAGACGCCATTCACTGTTTGGCTCAGGTGGCAAAAACCCTAGAGACACCCCTGTTAAGCAGGTTACATAACAGATGTGTGAACTACAGTCTTCTGCTGTTAGTAGAGAAATGCTTGGAGTTGCAGGGATCAGGTCAATACACCACCCCCAAATGCTGGAATCCCTTACCTTGTGCCAGCGGATGGCGGTATTAGAATTGCAGAATTGTGGTTGAAAGGGAAACCCTGTGATGTCATTGGACATCTGGGATTCCCTAAGGTCCCCCCCTCACTTCCTCCCTGGTGGTCAAGTGCAGCAGTAAACTACGATTGGGTTCCAATCGCAGTTTACTACTGAGCTTATAGCAAGCAGCACTGTTCGCTATAGTATTTGTGAATGAATCGGTGATATTTCAAAGACTTAGAAAAAATATGTCAGCAGAGATCAAAATTTGGTGATCATTTCTGATCACCAAATTATTGATCTTTGCCAATGACTGAAATTACTTCCTGGAAATTTTTTCTTGTAAGTGTTTTTTCCGATTAAAACATGGAAAATGTATTCCCGTATTCCAAATTCGTTACCATTCCCAAAGACGATCTGGTGATCATCTTTGAGAATGGTAAAAAAAATTTAGTGAAACAAACCAAATAAACTGGTGATAACACATTTCTCCTTTTACCTAAAACTACAATCCGGGTTTGTAAAGTTTGATTAGTAGTCCACATTTTCAAGGAAAAACTAAGCCTCAATTACACATGCAATGAAATTGTACATTGACCGTGTTGTTTGAGTTTGTTTGCTGCCATGTCTCTGTGTGCACCCATGCGTATTGCATAACATTTGATTAGGGACCCTTGGAAGATTGATATTTAGTGGGTTTTTAACTTATGTGAGTTTGTATGAAACCATGGCAGTTGCGTAGTGAAGGTGTGTAGATTCCAAAAATACCGTATATAGTTTGTGGGGTATTTCCAAGTTTTGGGGCAGCTTCCTTTAAAAAAAAAAAAGATAGGCTGCTCAAATTACAGAGCACTTTGATATTTTTTTTTTGGAATTGCACTGCGTCCCATTTGAGCTAGTTCTTGGCCATGCATATGGCATACCGTTTTAAGTGCGTTTTTACTTGTCAGGTGTATAGTTGCTTCAATGTCTGTGTGTTACCATGTATGTGGCATACAATTTGATTCGGACATTTGGAGATTGATATTTGGTAACTTTTTTACATTACTTGGTGTTTTGGAATGATTTTACTTTTAGCGATTATCTAAAAAAAAAAAATTAGAAAACGCGTTTCAAAGTTAAAATTCTGAGGTGTGTCCACCATTGCACGTATAAATGAAAAAATTGCACTGTTGCGTAGCTAAAGATGCGTAGATTCCCAAGAATTTACAGTTTTGAGGGGGTGGTTTTCTAAGTTAGGGGGGTGTTTAGTGTGAAAAGTCTGGAAAGTTTCTGTCAGACCACTGGGTATTGGCTCACTTTGTGTCTCTTATGTCCATGTGTGTAACCATGCATATGGCACACCGTTTAATTCATGACCTTTAGTCGATTGATATTGGTAACTTTTTACATTACATTAGTATTTGCTATGATTTTTAACTTTGAAGTTTCTTTGTTTTTTTTGAATTGACCAAAAAAATTCTAGAATTTTTTTAAATTGTCTAAAAGATTCTATGAAGAACTGCACCATTGATGGTATGGAGAAAGAATGTCACTGTTGCATAGCTGAAGGTGGTGTAGATTCCCGGATTGTATGATTAGGGGGGTGTACGTGTGAAAAATCTGAAATGTTGCTGTATTAAGGCCACTGCATTCTCATTTTGTGGCTAGTTGATTCCACATCCATGTGTCTGGAAGCATGTCCCAGACACACGCACCCTACTTCCGGTTACACGCACAATACTTTCGGTAATCCTAAAACGTTCGACCTATTGAAATCTTAACAATTGAATTCAATCACAATTGAATTTGGTCCTTCTGCAAACCTATATAAAGTGCTGCAAAGCTCCGCGAGCTCAGAATCATTGCAGCTGATGGCAGAAAAAAGACATCGATCAAGAGGTCGGCAACACCAGCGCGTGGTGGTGTACTGGCAGCGCAGTGACATCGCCCGCGTTGGGGACATCATGGAGTTGTGTGTCGCTGACAAAAAGACGCAGAGACCTGAAAAGGTCCTTTTAAAAGGGCATCTATAGTGAAAAAAACACAATGCCCCTTTGCAAAGTTAAATTCATGTATCGCTGCTGCCTTAACCCTTTCACTGCCAGGAGAATTTCATTTTTTTTTTTTTTGCGTTAACTGCCAGAAGAATTTTCAGGATTTTGCCCTTAATCGCTTTAGACTAATTTTACAGTAGGAAACCTTGCAGTAAATCAGGAATATTATACATTGTTTTTCAGCACAAAGTGTACTTTACATGGTAACAGAATTTGTAACTTTTCTGGAATTTTACTGGAATTAGGGTAAAATATGAAAAAAAATGAAACGTTTGCAAATTTTCATGGATTTTTCCATTTTTTACTTATAGTTATCTTAAGGTTCACACAAAAATCTTACTGTTTCTAAAAGATATGACTCCCGAGTACAACGATACCAGATAAATTAGGTACCCGACTTTTCCTGTACAGGAGACCCCCCAAACTAAAACTGCACCTTCAAGAATTTACACCAAATTAAATGATAACCACTACTGACAGTTAACATAGAATATACCAAATTAACTAAAATATCCCACAAGTGAGATATTTTTTAGAAACTACACACCCACAAGATTTTATGAGGTGAGGTTAGTTTCGATCAAAATGCAGATACCCGGACGCAGCTCTTCGGCCGATGTAAGTTATTTTCTCACATTTTCCTTTTTTTCCTCAACTGTAAAATCAGAGACAAAATCAATGCGAATTTCAGCTAAAAACTGTGGAGGAAAGTTCAAACGCATCTCAAATATGAAAGCCTAACCCCTCCCGAATAAAACGGTATGCCACATTCTGGGTGTACCCAGAGACATGCTACCAACTAACCCAGAGCATGACCAGTGCCAAATGTCAGTAGCAGCAAAAAAAAAATTAGCCAGTTTTGTATTTGAACAGTCTGCAGTTTTTCCACAAAACACCCCCCCAAACTCAGAAATACCCCCACACAACTATATATTCTTAAATCTACACACCTTCAGTATGTAAAGCTGTAGTTCGTCATTCATACCATCAATGTGTGTGGGCGCAGTCTTCGTAGAAGTTTGCACTTTACCAGATTTTCCAAAAAAAATGAACATCAAACAACATTCAAAAGGTAGAGATCATGCCAAAACCCCATGGAATGTAAAAAAAGTAACCAAAAATCAATCTCCCAAAGTCCTGAATCAAACGGTATGCCATATGTGTGATTAACACGCGGAAGTGGAAGCGAAAAGCCACAAAGTGAGACAATGCACGATGGCTCAGAAACGGCAAAAATATTTAGCCAACTCCGACTTTGGACAGTCTGCAGTTTTTTCAACAAAACACCCCGTAACTTAGAAATAACCCCCACAAACATATATTCCTGAAATTTACACACCTTCAGCTATGTACACTGTAGTTTGGTTATTCATACATCAATGGTGTGGCGCAGTTCAGTTTTCGTAGAAGTTCGCATGTGTCTGAAAAAATGAACAGAAAGGTAGAAATCATGCCAAAACATCATGGAATGTAAAAAAAAGTTACTAAATATCAATCTCCCAAATGTTCTGAATCAAACGGTATGCCATATGTGTGGTTACCACAGTGGACGTGGAAGCCAAAAGCCACCAAGTGAAACAATGCACAATGGCTCAGAAACTGCAAAAATATTCAGCCAATGAATTTGAACAGTTGCAATTTTTCCCACAAAACAAACCCCCCAAACCATATATTTCTCGAATCCAGCAACCTTTATCTACAAAATTCTGTAGTTTGTTCAGTCGTACCATCAATGGTGTGGGGCAGTTTCTTCGTAGAAGTTCAGTTTTAGCAGATTTTCTAAAAAATTTGAAAAAAAACCACAAAAGGTAGATCATGCCAAAATCCCAAGTAATGTAAAAAAAGTTACCAAATATCAATCTCCCAAATGTCCTGAATCAAACGGTATGCCCTATGTATGTAGTGCAAACGTGGAATCAACTAGCCACAAAGGGAGCCAATGAACATGGCCCAATTACAGCAACTTTCAGTTTGTCAGACTAAACACCCCCTATTATAGAAATACCCCCCAAACATATATTTCTTGGAATCTACACACCT
The DNA here is from genome assembly GCA_019447015.1 of Hymenochirus boettgeri. NCBI lineage: Eukaryota > Metazoa > Chordata > Amphibia > Anura > Pipidae > Hymenochirus > Hymenochirus boettgeri. The sequence continues at coordinate 99,197,119 of CM033474.1, forward strand.
TTAGCTATACAATGGTGTGATTCCTTTATGCATACCACCAATGTGTGTGGGTGCAGTTCATGTAAAATTTGCTTTTTACCAGATTTTCAGGAAAAATTTAAAGTTAAAATCATGACAAATTTCCATGTCATGTAAAAAAAACTTGTCAATTATCATCTTCCAAATGCCCTGAATCAAACGGTGCCATATGGGTGGATGTACACAGAGACGTGGCCACCAACTAGCTCAAATCGGACGCATGCACAGTGTAATTACAAGAAAAAAAATCAAAGTGCTCTGTAATTTCAAACAGCCCCAAAACTTGGAATGGAAGCCCCCCACAAATAAAACCCCCCACTAAATATCAATCTCCCACATGTTCTGAAATCAAACAGTATGCCATATGCGTGGATGTACACAGAGACGTGGCCACCAACTAGCTCAAATCGGATGCATGACAAGTGTAATTACAAGAAAAAATCAAAGTGCTCTGTAATTTCAAAACAGCCCCAAAACTTGGAAATGCCCCACAAATAAAACCCCCACTATATATCATTTCCCACATGTTCTGAATCAAACGTATGCATATGGTGGATGCACACAGAGACGGGGCCACAACTAGCTCAATGGGACGCATGCACAATGCCATTACAAGAAAAAATCAAGTGCTCTGTAATTTGAACAGCCTACACTTTCTAAGGAAACAGTCCCGAAACATGGAAATTCCCCCCACAAAAATATATATTTTTGGAATCTACACACCTTCAGCTACGTTACGATGCCATGCTTTCATGCATACTGAAGAATTCCAGACCCAATCCAAAGAAGTCCGTGTTTTTAGGAGGTTTTGTGAAAAAATAAATAAGATGATTCAAGGGTTGAAATCCTACCTAAACCCATGGCAAGTAAAAGCCCCACTAAATGGCAATCTCCCACATGTCCTGAATCAAAGGTATGCCATAAGGGTGGGTGCAAACAGAGACGGGGCCACCAACCACCTCAAATGGGATCTATGCGCAATTGCAATTAAAAAAAAATTAAAAAAAACGCCACAACCCACACCCCAACCCTATCCCCACTCCCCCTTTTAGTGGTATTTTAGTGAAAACCAGTTAGTCGGCGAGTCACACAAGTTTTTGACACTTTACTGATCCTAAAAATTCAATACGGTCTTTTTTTGGTACCTTTGCAAAATTTCCTACTAAAATAGGCTTGTTTCCCTTGATGAAATCCAACAAATAAATGATCCGCGTTTTTACTTACCGATATCACCGGGGACATTGGGAAGCTTGCAGAAGACAAAGTTTTTTGCTAATTTATAGTTTTAGGGTAAAAAAAAAAAAAAAAAAAAAGGTGTGGTATCACTTTTTCGTGTGTATTTCCCCTTTTTTTGGGGGATTATTCCCAAAGACGATCATCAAATATCTAGGGAATGATACCGAACTTGGAAACGGGCATAAATGCCCGTTTTACAATTCGAAATCCGATCGGAAAAATTACTTCCCGGAAATCATTTTCCAGGAAGTGATTTTTCATTCATTGGCAAAGATCAATAATTGGTGATCAGAAGTGATCACCACATTTTGATCCTGTCCCCATTTTGTTCTAATCTTCGCTAGTAGCAAAGACTTAGAAAAAATCCTATTGTGAATGGAACTTTGAGTTCCATTCACAAAATGTATAGTAAAAGCGGTCAGCATGACAGCTTGTACTATACTAGGTACTGCAGCATGATCTATATGGAGATCAGAAGCAGTACCTCAACTAGACCACCAGGGGCAGCATGGTACACTTCTTAGGAAGACCCGGTGAAGGAGGAAGTTCTGTGAGTCACCGGGGTCTCCCTTTCCGTTTCTGAAGAGCTCCTCCTCGTGGGGACCGGCTGATGCACCATTAAGGTACTGTATCTCCGACCCCCCTCGGATTTGGACAAACGAGGGGGGGGATGAGGGGGCTGGGGGGCAGTTGAATGCTGCCCCCCGATGGCTCCTGCGGGGGGCAAATTTTTTTTGGGATGGGGGAGGAAGCCACAGATCGTGTATTCATGATCTGTGGCAGTTTGTGCATTCACTGCACAGATCGTGAATATAGGATCTGTGGCAGTGAAAGGGTTAATCCTATCTCTGTCAGTGACTCTGTTTAACCATGGTGTCAGATCTGTGTGCAGCACTTCCCCCTTCCTTCTGTTACCTCCTCCATGTCTCAACTCCGGCTAACCGACAAGCTTTTCATGTGCAGTAGGAGTTAAAAGTTCGACATCCTGAAAAACAAACCCACACACAGTGGCCAATTGAAAGCAAGCTGTCCTGGAGACACGGAAGAAGGAGAACAGTACAGTTTACGATCTCTTGCTTTGTGACCCATCATCAATCGGTTCTTAAAGCTATTAAGAAGGGGGTCAAGTGCAGCCTTATATCTACCATCAAATCTACCTCTTTCCCCCTGCTAATGCTCTTATCTCTATGTTTATTACAGAGCAGGGAGGGGGGATCACGTCACAGGAATTTGATTGACAGTCCAAGTAGGAGTAGAGGAATGCAATCACGTATTCTTCTAACTGGTATACCTCAGGACAGAGAGGGAATCTGAAAAAAGTGAAGACACTCTAGGGGTTGTGGGGAATTACAGAACACATGGAAAGAAAGAAAAAAAAAGGTCATTTTCCCACTATAGATGCCTTTTAAGGACAAGGGAGTTACTGGTTTTGAGCTGCCACAAGGGCACTTATAAGTACCAGGGAGGGGGGTCCCGGTTCCAGCTTCGGGACCCCTTAAGCCCCAAAGGGCCCTTGTCAGGGCCTCAAGGGCACGTCTAAGTGCCGTAAAGGCACTTATAAATGCTGGGAGGGTAAGCCCCAAAGAGCCCTTGTCAGGTTTCGAGCTGCAGGACCCTCGAACATCCGGCTGTTTGTCAGCCGTTCGGCAATCCGCAAGCGGCTGTTTTCGGGAATCTCTGGCCGTTCGAGGCATGCTGAACGTTCGAAAATCCTCGTACATTGGAGAATCATTAAATGTACAAGGATTTTTGAAAATAGTCCTGCGAGTCCGGAAAATCAAACTAGTTTGAGTACGAACTAGTTTGAATAGTTCGAGTTCGTCTGAACTCATAAAGTTCGAATTCGGTTTTTGCGTCCATCTCTAGTCCCGACCAGGAATATTCTCGTGTAAGGTAAATATCTTCTATCTTTGTCCATGGTTCCTGGTCAATTTATTGAAGAACTGAAGGTAAGGCCTAGCTCGTTAACCTCCCTGGTCTTAAAGGAATAGCTCAATTTTCAAGTGAACTATTCCTTTAACTTGAAGAACAGTAGTAAATGAGCTATGTCTTACGTCCCTTCCTTCAATAATTCTGACAGGAGCCTAGAGAGAAGGAAGCAAATTTACCTGTGATCAGGTAAACCCCATCTATGTTCCCTTACAATGTAAGCACATGTGTATTCAATGTGCTTACATTTAGCATAGATTGGGTCAGCACCTGTCAGTTTGCTTTTTTCTCTCAGGGTTCCGGTTAGAGATACCATTCCAGTGGCAATAAGCCCATAAAAAAATCTCTGAAATAATGGCCAACTTTTGATTAAAGTACACTGCAAAAGTTATCAGGAAAGCATTTGCTTTAACTTGTATTAAATCTTTAATTTTCCTTTTAGGTCTGTATTTTGAACAAGTTTAAAGGGTATGTCCACCCTTTCTACAAAAATAGTTAAGGAGCACCCCCCCAAATATATACAATATACTTGAATATAAGTTGATGCGAGTATAAAGTTTCTCATTTTTCAGGTAAAAATAGGTACCTCGACTGACTCGAGGATAAGTCAAGGGTAGAAATTATGACCACTACTGCCTTCTGATTCTGTATTGTGAGGCTTTAGTTGCCCTTTAAATGGAAAGCCGAATTCCCATACAGTAGTCGCATACAGTAATAGCCAAATCCAATATGAAGAAGTAGGCACTGGATGACCGACAGCTTACTCTTCACTTTTTGGGATAAAGCACTGCATAAGAACCATAAGGAGCTGACAAGTAAGGTAAGGATTTTTTTTTACACTACACAGTTGGGCCAGCAGTAGGGGAAATTTTAGTTTGGGGAATGGACATGCTCTTTAAAGGATATGCACACTGTAAAAAAAACAAACAAAAAAACCTTTAGATTAAAAAAGCTTTAGATTACTAAAGCTGTGGCTTTAAATATAAAGGTGTACTTTTTTTTTTTTTGTTCTACTCCCACAGCCTACCTTTACTCCTTGAATGTTGCAGACTTCCTCCTTCTCTGAAATGGTATTTTAATCTCCCCCCCAAGACTGTGCAAATCTCCACCATCTTGCTGTGTTAGGTTAGTTTGCAGGCATTTGTATAGTGCGTGCCTCGTCATTGTGCTGCACCAACGTCGCGCCCAGTGACGTCACACGCGCTATACAAATGCCTGTAAACTATCCTCACACAGCAAGATGACAGACTTGCACAAGGTAACAAATGGGAGGGGGGAATTCTCTCAGGAGACCTTTAAATGTGGGGAACTTTCTATGGTCTGGTGTCACTTTTGAGATCCAACCTGGTTGGGGGTGTGCATTATTTCTTCTTGTCTCTGGAACTCAGAACTCTGTAAGTTCTGTGTTTCCTCCTTTTTATTTTCTAATTTTATTGTATGTCTATATGTTCCACCATTTTCTATTTGTATTTTATGCACTGTCTACCTTTTAGAATATTAAAGGAATTGTACACAAATGTACACTCATTTCTATCTATAAATGATTACATTTAAGCAGCACTTACAGGGAGATTCAATAAAAGTTCTTATCGTTTAAAATGGTGCTAATTTTGCCCCAACCAATCAGATTTTATTTAACATTTAAACACTAACATCTGATTGGTTGGGGCAAAATTAGCACCATTTTAAACGATAAGAACTTTTATTGAATAACTTCAACCCAGTACATGTTTTGCTAAAGCTCAGTCCCCCAGCCAGACTATCTGACTTTCTGTGAGGGCAAGCATGCTCAGTAATCCCTTTGAGGCAGCATTGGGAGACGGAATTTCCCATCAGAGTATATATACATAACAGAAAATTGATAGTAAGATACTTGATTGACAGCTGAAATGTAACATGTTTCAAACTAGATTTCTAAATAAATAGGGTCAATAAAAAAATGGTACAGTAAGGGCAAGGCACCACTAATGCACATTAAAACGCAAGGCAATTTTCCGCATTTTAAAAATGCATCGGAAACTGTTTGTGTGCGTTATAATGCGACTGTGAATATGCTACAGTGCGTTATCATATGTCTTCAGTTTTTGAACTTTTACTGCGTTTTTATGCTTCCTCTTGTCATTTCCTTGGAGGTATATCTTTTGTTGCTGGTAAGAGAGGTTGTGTTTGTTCAAGATGGTGCTTGAATTTTTGATTCTGCTGCTTTTGGTAGCTGTTGTCCACCATAGGAGAGAAACAGGAGATATTGGGTCCTTCCCTTGTTGCAGGAGAGAAGGGGGTATTTTGGACACTCTATTCTGACTTCTGGATTTCCTGAGACGTTTTAGTCCTATATAAGGATGTCGATAGAAAGGTAGATTTTTGTCCCCAACCCCCTTCTACAAAATGCAATGTAGAATGTTTGTTTGTGCTGACATACATATTAATCCCTCTCTTTTTTCCCCCCCTTATTTTTTATCCAGTTTTGATCTACTAGACACTATGAAGGATGTTTTAAAAAAGTATTGCACCTATTGAAAAGCTTATGATCATATTGAGCTAAGAATGCCAATGAATTATTTTTTTTTAAGGGGGTTTGTGTAAAAATGTATGGAAATGAGTAGGTCTTTTGATTCTTCATAGTGAGCCCCTGGCGTATTTCCTGGTAGGCCCAACACACCAGCATGACACAAATGGGGGGAGGGGGTTGCAATGTATAGAAGGAGGAAATACATTTTTTTTAAAAATACTTACACTTTAACGTTTTTCTATTTTTCTTGCAATTGGACACACTTTTTGTTCTCTACACCAAAGAATTTTGCCGAAGACATGCAGACTGTTGTGCAATCGAAAGCACAATAAATGGAGAGTGCTACACACCTCCATACAGATGAAACCAACCCATGCTATTGCAGTAGTCAAAGCTGCTAAACTACCTACGGGTCAAAGGTTATTGTCCCTGAATCCATAGAGCAGTCGCTACGTAATATTGCCACATGGAGCAGTGTGTGGCATTGCATAAATTGTGACTGAGGGTTGATTGTCATGGCAAACCCAATCTATGATTATTTTTTTTCCTTGATTTCCTATGATTATAGTTATTTCCCAATTTTTTTTAAATGTTATTTTTCACATTCCTTGTTGAAATTTTTATTTTCAAAGAACACTAATATAAGATTTCTTCCAACAAAGCTTTTTATTGACTGCCAATAAAAAAAAAATCCTGTGCATTGAGCATAAGGTATTTTAGGTGAACAAAACAAACATGAAAATGTTGTCATTCTTGTGCATTTTTGCTTTCAATTTAGATTTCTACAGCAGGCACTTTAAAGATGGCACCATTTTATTTCTAATTGCAAAATTTGCCATTCCAGGTAAACATATTATATTTGACATTCAACAAGTGCTATAACAAAGTTAGCTCTTTTTTATGTGAACCATTAAACCTCATGTCTGTCAAGGCACATACTTAGGTACTAGCAACAGAAAAGACACATTTGATTATACAAAACAAAATCACTTTAACAAGTGCAAATGCTATAGTCCTCTGGAAACATACTCACTGAAATGCCTGGAGAGGGTACAGATATTGAGGACTTGTATGCTGTGAAGATAACAATTCCACATTAAGACATAGGACTTGAAGATATTTCAGAGGTGGGGGTAAAAGTGGCTAATGAGATGGATTTTGGATATGACTGAGAAGATGGTGCTTTGGAAGAACTGAACTTTCACAATGCTGGTGCGGTTCCTGTGTAGCTGGGTAGAAATGTGGATGCTATGGTCTTTGTATGGAATGTTACATTGATCCTGGATACATTGCTCTTGGTATCGGTGGTCTATACTGCATAAGCGTTCTTTAATGCCTGTTCTGTATTGGTTGATGCCATCTTGACTGAATTGGTGCTTCTTGTTGTGGATGATTGGAAGACTTTGTTGGCATGGGTGGTCTTGTATGACTCGATAAAGCAAAAGGTAATATTGGGTACCTTTAAGAGGAAGAATGCATTGTTTGCAGATGTGGGGATTTAAACTCTGATGATGGCAATGCATCCTGTTCAGGTGATTTATGTAATTGACACAGAAGGCATGTGTGATCTAGTGGCATCCATCACAGCAAACGTTAAAATGAGTAAACCACTTCTCATATTGTACTTTATCAATAAGTGACATCTTTGTGAGCCAACCATTTTAAGATCTTTCATTTTTTTCCCGTCTAGTACTGTCCTCACATTGTGTATCGTGGAAATCATTGGGTCCTACTTTTTTTTTTTTTTCCCTTTATGCCTTTTACCCAATGCAAACCTGTAAGGAGTCCTGGATGGTCTTAGAGGCTGAATTTGAAGATGAAGGTGCTCTGGCATGATCTTCACTAGGAGCAGGTGTTAGTGGACCAGCACCTGGAGAATCATGTTCTTCTTTTTACAGAAGGGGATCTGCAGCAACAGACGTGTCCAGATTTTCGGAATAAAGAATGGAATCCTCTCATGATATACTGGGACACCCTCCGCAACAATGTTCTTTCTATGAAACTGGTAATTATTAAATTTACTCAGCAAGTTCCATCACTGGTCTCAAGAAGTCCTGCAATGTAACATATCTATGCAAAATTTCTGCTGATGCCAGAGCCACTGCCTGTGTCCTCTCTCTGCATTGGGGTTTCTCTTAAAGTTGTCTTTCACAGACCTCCAGTGTTTCTTTACATCTTGAACTATAAAATAAACATCTGTTTATAATGTACGTATATAAAAACCACAGGGAAAAAGCACAAAAAGAAATGCATTTGTCCTACACTACTACAGAAACATGCTAATCAAACACATTGCCATACTACTGCCATCATGAATGTTCGGTTATTTTTATTAAAAAAAATCCTACTATAATTTCATAAGGATACTGAAAAAAATTATAAATTAAAATTTTCATTTACCTTCCTTGTCCTATTTGCTTGTCTGTCATTGGCCCAGACCTTTTCAAATAGTTTACTTGCTATATTCTTCCAAATCTGCTTGGTCCAATGAGCGTCTTTATATGTGGCATTTGCCCTTGTCATATAGCTCTGGATGGTATTGAACTTTTGCAATGAGGTCCTCTGTTACAATTCCAGCCATTTTGGATTAGGCTTAAAGTCAGCAACTTCAGTCTGCAGAAACAATGGCCCTACAGCCACTGTACAATCCTACACCAGTATTTACCCACAGTTAGCTGTTTTTCTTTTTTTTTGTTCTTTCTTCACAAAACACTGCATGCCACAGCACTTCTTGTCTCCCTTGCCCCAAAGAAAGTGACATAACCGGAAGTAGCTGATATTCTTCAAAATAGCGCACAATATTAAAAAATACATTGAGTTTGTATGCGATGTATATGCACTCTCATTGACTTGCATTATATGCGCATCTGTGCGATGAATAAAAAAATGCTCAAAAATGGTGATCGCATGCGCTTTCAAAACGCAGCCCATTACATTGAGTAAAGTGACACTAGCAAAACGAGAGACGAATGCAATCTGATCACCAAACGCTCATGAAAACCTATAGTGGGGCCTAGCCCTGATTGTTAGGAATAATTATAATTTCAAGCAATGGACAATGAAAAAAATAAATTTTCCAGTGCACATATCCTTTAAATCTAAAATGTAAGACATTTTGTCATTGATGTTCTAAAAAAAAAGTACTGTATATACTCGAATATAAGCCGAGATTTCAGGCTTTAAAATTAGCCTAAAAAACCTAACCTCAGCTTATACTCGGGTCTTTTAGCTCCAAATGCTGCAATTGCGGGTAGTAACCAGTAGGTGACGCTGTGTTAAGAAAAGTTACAGGAGCAGCTGATATGCCTTTACATTCCTTCCTGTAGTCTGGCTGCTGGGCTCAGCACTGTCACTGCTCATCTAGAGGCTGTAAATCTGATGGGTCTTCTTAGTTTGGGGCAAAAAATGTCTGCTAGTGCAAATGACAGCATGAAACTACAACTCTCAGGTGACATTTTTAACTATTGGGGTAAGAGTGCCCTTTATTACCGTATATACTCGAGTATAAACCGACCCGAGTATAAACCGAGATACCCAATTTCACCTAAAAATCCTAATAAAAGTTGTTGACTCGAGTATAAACCGAGGGTAGAAACTTGGCATTCAAGATGTTTGGAAACTACAACTCCCAGCATGCTTTATTAGCTGGGAGTTGTAGTTTCCAAACATCTTGAATGCCAAGTTTCTACCCTCGGTTTATACTCGAGTCAACAACTTTTATTAGGATTTTTAGGTGAAATTGGGTACCTCGGTTTATACTCGGGTCGGTTTATACTCGAGTTTATACGGTAAATAAGGTTAATATTAATAAAGCTCCTGGACTGGATAAAAAACATCCTCGGGTCCTTAGGGTGCTAAGTTCAGTTTTATCCAGGCCTTTTTTTCTTATTTTTGCAGATTCCCTCATGTCTGGAAGTGTGCCTATGGATTGGAAAAAAACTGTTGTAATTCCAATGTTGAAAAAGGGTAGTCATTCACAGCCAGGTTATTACAGGCCTGTAAGTTTAACTTGTGGGAAAAATACTCCCTATACTCACTACGATCACGCGGCCCTCCCCTTGTATTTTAGTACAAGGGGAGGGCCGCGAACGAGAGAAATTTTCCAGCAAGAAAAGCTGTTTCCAATGCCGACCATTCGGCGGCATTGGAAATGGTAATTTCAGCCGTGCATACATTAGAGATATAGGGCCAGTTCAGTCAGTGCCGACGGGATCGGACCTATATCACTAATGTGTATGTGTGTATCCAGCCAAGGTTGGTTGGGCTGGATTGGCACATTTGCACACATAGAAAATTGGTTGATGGATATGAGGCAGAGGGTAGTTCTTAATGGGGCTTCATCAATATGGACCATTAAAAGCTTCAGAGGATGTGCAATCATTGAAAACAAAAGCTTGCAGTCAGACTGCAAGTTTTTGTTTTCTATGATGATTACTCTGCTTCCACTGGAGTAGGAAGCTTTATGTAGTCTGCACCCACACAGGCGGTGTGCACTTGGACAATTTGTGTATTTTAAGATGTGCAATCATTGCAGATGGATCTAGATAGATTGTCACATTGGGCTGCTAAGTGACAGATGAGAGTCAATGTTAATAAATGTAAGGTGATGCTGGCTAGAGCCAGCAAGATATTGTGTTGTATAAAGAGAGGTATGGATTCAAGGGACAAAAATGTTGTTCTCCCTCTTTACAAAGCATTTGTAAGGCCTCATTAGGAATATGCAAAGCTATTTTTGAACCCTGTGTACAAAAACGACATCTTGGAAACGGAAAGGGTTCAGAGAAGGGCAACTAAAATAATAAAGGTAGTGGGGGAGCTTGAATATGAAGACATTAACAATACAATAAACTATCTGGGGCATTGTTCACCAATAGAACATGTCAGAGGACATGCAGACATCCCTGAGGCGACACTGTAATGTGCTTGTGCGTGCATGGAAGCGTGCATGCAGATGCGTGTTGGTATGCACTTGTGATTGGCCAGTGGATTTCAATCGGAGAACATGCAGTTGCGCAAAAAAAGCAGAACCGCATACGCTCTGATTTACAAATCACACATGCAGCGCTCCTTAGCGCACTAATGTGGCCACATCAACTGGGCCACACTAGTGTACACTTTTAAAAGCGTGATCGGATTACAACTGCGATGGGATTGCGCTTAAAAGCACTTAATGTGGCCTAGCCCTTAAGACTTGAAGAAAAGAACTTTAATCTTCAAGTTTGGAAAGGGTTTTTCACTGTGAGAACAGTAAAACTATGGAACTGTCATCCAGTCAACGTTGTGATGGCAGGTTCATTGGAAAGTTTAAAAACAAAGCTGGATGAGTTTCTAAAAACAAGCAATGTTGCATGTTGCTGGTATTAATATATATAGTAGAGTTGATCCAGGGATATTTCTTATTGCCACTTGGAGTAAGGAAGGAATTTTTTCCCCTTAATATTTTTGATGGGGTTTTTTTTTGCCTTCCTCTGGATTAACAGTTAGGCAGGAAATGTAGATATTGCAGAGTAGGTTGGACTGGATAGACATATGTCTTAATTCAACCTCAAATACTATACTATCTGCTTTGCTGGACTGACACCAAGGTAGTGAAAACTTCATACGCCCTTAATGTGGAAGCCACATCAGAGAATGTTTTTTGTAAAGTGTGTCAAAATACACAGACCATATAAAATAAAAGAAAAATCTTATCACCCGATAAAAAAGCAGAAAAAGAAAGCAGCATATTGAGGTGGACATGGCTTTTTCTGAGAAATTGGGTGTGACTTATGGAGGCGAGCGTAGCTTGTTGAGGTGTCTTGACTAACACTGACTGGTGGAAACAGTGACTGTTAACCCACAGGGATTGGGATATATGTTTGCTAACAGTGATTGAGACATATGTTTGCCCACAGTAATAAGTACACAAGTTTGCTTACACTTTTTGGTATACAAGCTTGCCCAGAGTAACTGGTAAATAAGTTTAAAAAACAGTGATAGGTGCACGATTGGTCACTGTGATTGGTTAAGTGGTACATTATCTCAGAAATGTTATCAATTGCCTTCCAATATATGTGTTTGTAGGAATTGCCCCTCCCTTTTTGCCTTGTGCGCCATAGACTTGAATGAGGAATCAGTGTATCTGGCTGTGTATGAGTAGCAAGTTCATATTGCAGTGAATCGTTGTTTATGGCTTTAAACAGTGATTTTGTATTTGTCAGCGTTCAGGTTTAGTTTTTCTAGCACTAATTTTAAATATCAGAATGTTTTTACAGTGAAACCTGATTATGTTAGGGGATATTTATATATAGCTCCGAGATCACATAACATTTACAGCATATACTAAATTGGAGTAATCACCTAGACTGCAGATTGAAAATGGATTGCATTTAAACTTGCTACATCTGTTTCCTCTGATTAACAGGTTGCTTTTCAAACATTTTCTAACTCCCACCATGCCATACATTTCCTCTTCTATTAGAGAATGCTGGGATTTGTAGTCCAACTGAAAAAAATTTCTTCAAACCTGCTGCAAAACACTTATCCACAGAAAGACATTTTCATTACATATTCAAAAAATACAAAGCCAGTGCAGTTATTGGCATAATTTATTTTACATACTGATAATCAGAGACAGAAAAAGAGACTACTACACAGCAACACCCAGTCACAAGAACTGCAGACAGCCGATTCAGGCAGCCCAACTAAGCTCTCTAACAGAGCAATTAACACAGAGCCGCTATCGCTCACTATCAATGGCTGGCTTATTGTTAGTCAATCAGAAACTTTCAATTTCTATCTGTAGAACTACAACTCCCATGATCCATTGTATACAATGCATGGCTACTTCTGCATCAGTGTGTTTAGCGTCTGTATGCTCCTGTCTGATTGGTATGGTGATACAGGTCACCTGGAATCGGTAATTAATGTGCAGCTTTCCATCTTCAGTGATTCAGCTCCAGCTTGGTGAAATCAGAGAACAGAAGCAACAGCTATAGACCAATTCATAGAGCCAAAAGGTGCTTTGGGTATAGTTATTGATATAAATATTTAAAGGGCATGTCCACCCCCAAAACTATAATCCCCCCAATAATGGCCCCATCATATAGTGTAATAAAATCCTTACCTTACATCCCAGCTCCATCTGGTTCTCCTGTAGTCCCCCCCCCCCAAAAGAACCCAAAACTCTGCACCATGAGGATAGCAGAGTCCATATAGGACTCTGCCTCCTATCTGGCCTCCGGGAGAAGTTTGGCATGCGTACTGCAGCCCTTCTCCCCCTCCCGATTAGGATTCCCTCCCCCTAGCATACAACCCTTTATATATAACATTCCCGTCCCCCCCAGCCCCAACTGCTATATTTTTTATTTTACAAAGTGCCCCAAACATTACTTACCTTCCCTTTTCCTCTGCCGCACTGAACTCCCGGCAGCCGCGTCTGTGATACTGTGGGGTGAGGGTAATGAATTTTATACTGGGGGTGAGGACTAAGGAGAATTAGGTTAGCTTTAGATAGTTTGTTAGACTAGTTCGGTTAGTTAGGTCCCTGCTGAAAGAGTCTACCTTAACGTGGTAGTAGGGTTTAATCTTTTGGCCAAAATATTTTATTCAGTAATTATTTTAAGGATAAATGTCTATTTGAGGAAATGTATAAATAAATACCTCAGTAATGCCAAGTTCAAAATGCCCACTGAGACACGCCCACTGATTGAAACCACGCCCACTTGTTAAGCCACACCCACCCCATCACTACGCATAGAGACGCCATTCACTGTTTGGCTCAGGTGGCAAAAACCCTAGAGACACCCCTGTTAAGCAGGTTACATAACAGATGTGTGAACTACAGTCTTCTGCTGTTAGTAGAGAAATGCTTGGAGTTGCAGGGATCAGGTCAAATACACACCCCCAAATGCTGGAATCCCTTACCTTGTGCCAGCGGATGGCGGTATTAGAATTGCAGAATTGTGGTTGAAAGGGAAACCCTGTGATGTCATTGGACATCTGGGGATTCCCTAAGGTCCCCCCCTCACTTCCTCCCTGGTGGTCAAGTGCAGCAGTAAACTACGATTGGGTTCCAATCGCAGTTTACTACTGAGCTTATAGCAAGCAGGCACTGTTCGCTATAGTATTTGTGAATGAATCGGTGATTCATTCAAAGACTTAGAAAAAATATGTCAGCAGAGATCAAAATTTGGTGATCATTTCTGATCACCAAATTATTGATCTTTGCCAATGACTGAAATTACTTCCTGGAAATTTTTTCTTGTAAGTGTTTTTTCCGATTAAAACATGGAAAATGTATTCCCGTATTCCAAATTCGTTACCATTCCCAAAGACGATCTGGTGATCATCTTTGAGAATGGTAAAAAAAATTTAGTGAAACAAACCAAATAAACTGGTGATACACACATTTCTCCCCTTTTAACCTAAAACTACAATCCGCGGTTGGTAAAGTTTGATTAGTAGTCCACATATTTCAAGGAAAAACTAAGCCTCAATTACACATGCAATGAAATTTGTACATTGACCGTGTTGTTTTGAGTTTGTTTGCTGGCCATGTCTCTGTGTGCACCCATGCGTATTGCATAACATTTGATTAGGGACCCTTGGAAGATTGATATTTAGTGGGTTTTTAACTTATGTGAGTTTGTATGAAACCATGGCAGTTGCGTAGCTGAAGGTGTGTAGATTCCAAAAATACCGTATATAGTTTGTGGGGTATTTCCAAGTTTTGGGGCAGCTTCCTTTAAAAAAAAAAAAAGGATAGGCTGCTCAAATTACAGAGCACTTTGATATTTTTTTTTTTGGAATTGCACTGCGTCCCATTTGAGCTAGTTCTTGGCCATGCATATGGCATACCGTTTTAAGTGCGGTTTTTACTTGTCAGGTGTATAGTTGCTTCAATGTCTGTGTGTTACCATGTATGTGGCATACAATTTGATTCAGGACATTTAGGAGATTGATATTTGGTAACTTTTTTTACATTACTTGGTGTTTTGGAATGATTTTTAACTTTTAGCAGATTATCTAAAAAAAAAAAAAATTAAGAAAACGCGTTTCAAAGTTAAAAATTCTATGAAGGTGTGTCCACCATTGCACGTATAAATGAAAAAATTGCACTGTTGCGTAGCTAAAGATGCGTAGATTCCCAAGAATTTACAGTTTTGAGGGGGTATTTCTAAGTTAGGGGGGTGTTTAGTGTGAAAAGTCTGGAAAGTTTCTGTCAGACCACTGGGTATTGGCTCACTTTGTGTCTCTTATGTCCATGTGTGTAACCATGCATATGGCACACCGTTTAATTCATGACCTTTAGTCGATTGATATTTGGTAACTTTTTACATTACATTAGTATTTGCTATGATTTTTAACTTTGAAGTTTCTTTGTTAATTTTTTTGAATTGACAAAAAAATTCTAGAATTTTTTTAAATTGTCTAAAAGATTCTATGAAGAACTGCACCATTGATGGTATGGATGAAAGAATGTCACTGTTGCATAGCTGAAGGTGTGTAGATTCCAGGATTGTATGATTAGTGGGGTGTACAGTGTGAAAAATCTGAAATGTTGCTGTATTAAGGCCACTGCATTCTCATTTTGTGGCTAGTTGATTCCACATCCATGTGTCTGGATAGCATGTCCCAGACACACGCACCCTACTTCCGGTTTACGCACAATACTTTCGGTAATCCTCAAACGTTCGACCTATTGAAATCTTAACAATTGAATTCAATCACAATTGAATTTGGTCCTTCTGCAAACCTATATAAAGTGCTGCAAAGCTCCGCGGAGCTCAGAAATCATTGCAGCTGATGGCAGAAAAAAAGACATCGGATCAAGAGGTCGGCAACACCAGCGCTGGTGGTGTCACTGGCAGCCGCAGTGACATCGCCCGGCGTTGGGGACATCAGTGGAGTTGGTGTCGCTGACAAAAAGACGCAGAGACCTGAAAAGGTCCTTTTAAAGGGCATCTATAGTGAAAAAAACACAATGCCCCTTTGCAAAGTTAAATTCATGTACTCTGTGCTGCCTTAACCCTTTCACCGCCAGGAGAATTTCATTTTTTTTTTTTGCTCAAACAGTAAATGGCCTGTGAGTTCCGTGCACTCTCCTGCTTGAGTCTCAAACAGTAAAGCCTGAGAGTTCCATGCATGTGCGTGTGCACTGAACTCACAAGCAGTACTGTTTGAGGTTTAAGCAGGAGAAAGCAGAGGAAATCTCAGAGGGTGGAGCTTACATCAGCAACCATTAACAAATGTCAGCAACTTTCAAGGCACAAAGGCATAGGTAAAAAAAATATGGCAACAGTATTTTTAAGCTGCAGCTTTCAAATGAACATAACTTGATTTTACAGTGCACCTATTTTTAAAGGGCATCTATACTGAAAAATATATTATTTTAATTGACCATAACTGGAAACTATAATCTTCCAACCACCACTGTATCAATGTATCATCTATCATGAAATTATGCCTCGATCTAACAGCCACTTGGGGATGAAAGGTGCCTAGTCTCTTGAATTTATGAGGTGATCTGATATTTTTCTATCACCCAGATCTGGAGGCTGAAGACGTACAACCACAATACTAGAATAAGACTATAACCACGATATAGTTATTTATAGTATGTCTATAAATGTTTATAGAGCGCAATGCCATGCAATATATTAATACAAGAGAAGGATAAAAAATATTTATTTTTAGTATTAGTATACATGTGCTTCAACTATGCAACATAAGGAGCATACAATCTACATTAACCTTTATGGTGGCATAGAGACTATGTTGATACAAAAATTTGAACCATTATTGTAACACATGTCAATGAAAAACATGCAGGCACAGAATGTGAATACCACTGATGATCATACTTCACACATTGCAGGTGTTAAAACAGTTGCGACCAGTAAAAACCTCCATTGTGGTTAACCAAATCAC
Organism: Hymenochirus boettgeri; assembly: GCA_019447015.1. Taxonomy (NCBI): domain Eukaryota; kingdom Metazoa; phylum Chordata; class Amphibia; order Anura; family Pipidae; genus Hymenochirus; species Hymenochirus boettgeri. The sequence goes on from CM033474.1 coordinate 99,213,722, forward strand.
AACTTGCTGTCTTGCACTTCTTACTATAAATTTTACAAAATGATCCAAATATAATATGTTAAAAGAAAGACATATTTTTCTAAAGGGCATGTCCACCCCCAAACTAAAATTAACCCACCACTGGCCCCACTATGTAGTGTGTAAAAATCCTTACCTCACATCCCAGCTCCAAATGGTTCTCCTGTAGTCCCCCCCCCCACCCCAAAGTCCCAGAAACTGGCCAGCTGGAGGATAGCAGAGTCCATATAGGACTCTGCCTCCTGTTCTTCTCCGGGAGAAGTTTGACATGCGCACTGCACCTTTCTCCCCCCTCCTCCCAATTTTGTCTCCCTCCCCTAGCTCCAAACCCTTTTATATAATGTACTGCTCCCTCCCCCAGCCCAAACCGCATTACTATTATTCACACTATTATTTCTCCCTTCGCTGGTCTGAACTCTCGGCAGCCGCGTTTGTGATTGACTGAGCTGACAGTCCCGCCCCCTGCTGCTTGCAGTGCAAGCAGAGGGCTGGGGCAGTGCGACGAAGAAGAAAGCATGGTAAGTAAGATCGGGGCACTTTCTGTGAATAATAGTAATGTGGTTAGGGCTGGGGAGGGAGCAGTACATTATCTCAAAAGTTTATCAGAAGGGCAAGTCCAGCCCTCAAATGAAAACTTACATACAGGTAAATTACCCCCCAAAACCTAAACTGTAACAGTTTGAAATCTGAAATATATAAGTCTAACCTGAAATCCTGCACAATGTCTTGTTGCCCGTTTCTACTTCCTGGTTCTTCCAGTTAGTTAAGTGTCAGTTATGGATTTGACAGTTGACATCACAGCCAATGACTGAATGCTAATTCCCTAGCTGCCTCTTCTGAGCATGCCCAGCCTGTACAGGCTCAGTACAGGTTTCTAAATTGCTCAGTTTCCATGAGGCATCCAGAAGCATTGCAGGCATACAGTAATAAATTCAAGGACAAGTAAATATATCAACTATTTTAAAGGGTATGTCTACCTTGAAATTATTTTTTATATGTCATTCCCCTCTTCCCCCCAGCCCCAACCGCTCTATTTATTTTATTAGAAAATGCCCCAAACTTTACTTACCTCCCCACTTTCCTCTGCCGCGCTGCCAGGCCCTCTGCTTGCGAGACAATGCAAGCAGAGGGGCGGGACCGGCTGTCGTGTCTGTGATTGGCTGAGCGGCAGCCATCACGGACGCGGCTGCCGGGAGTTCATGCGGCGGAGGAAAGAGGGAGGTAAGTTAAGTTTGGGCACTTTCTAATAATAAATAGAGCGGTTGGGGCTGGGGGGACAGGGGAATGACATATGTAAAGGAATTACACTAGGGGAGGAATTCAAATCGGGAGGGAGAGGGAGGGGGAGAAGGCTGCAGTACGCATGCCAAACTTCTCCCGGAGGCCAGGTAGGAGGCAGAGTCCTATATGACTCTGCTATCCTCCTGGGTGGCAGTTTTTGGGACTTTGGGGGGGGGACTACAGGAGAACAAGATGGAGCTGGGATGTGAGTAGTGGATTAACTACACTATGAATGGGGCCATTTTGGGGGGGATTATAGTTTTGGGGGTGGACATGCCCTTTAAAGAGGCCATCTTTCAAAAGATGTTTTGAGTTGTCCTTTAAATACACAGTTACCTAACTTCACTTCCAAATAATAAAGAACCAAACCAAGTGAGGGTACAGATGGGGTGTTTTTTGATGTAAAGTCTCTTTTTATGGTGGCTCTCAGTGTGCCTGTCTTTTGTAAAAAAAACCACAAAAAAACCACCATTGGTAAAAGTGTAATGAGAGGCTAAAATGAAGCCAGGTTTGGCTGAACTGATTTGTTGTAGACGATGCTTTAATCTCCCTTGCCATTTTATCTTCTCGTCCACAGTATTTGGTTTGTGAACCATGCTAGTTTGATATACTTAAATCGCAACTTAAGGAACACTAACAAGAGAAAATCAACTCTGTGCCATTCGTTTCTATTACTTACAGGGAGTGAGAACGCTTATTCTCACCTCCCTGTGAATAATAGGACGCTCGGGGACCTGGAACTTACCTTACCCGCCGCTCCACTCGCAGCCGCTCCTTCACTGAACAGCTGTTCTCTCCCGATCTCGCGCCCTATCTTTTGCATTGGTGTGCTGCACCTAAGATAGGGTGCGCGGTCGGGACAGAGCGGCTGTCAGTGAAGAAGCGGCGCGAGTGGATCGGCGGTAAGGTAGTTCCAGGTCCCCCGACGTCCTATTATTCACAGGGAGGTGAGAATAAGCGTTCTCACCTCCCTGTGAATAATAGAAACAAATGGCACAGAGTTGATTTTCTGGATTATGGGACTTTAGTGTCCCTTTAATTTACAAAAAAAAATGTATAAGCCAAGGTTTTTATTTTTATTTTTTAAAATGACACTAAAAAGCTAACTCAGGTCAGGTCATTAACTGGAGGAAGGAGCCACATAGGAAAGGAGCTATAATAATAGCGGTATGTGTGTCCGATCAGTCTTTCAGATCAGTCAGTTTCCACGTGGCTGCTGCATACTTAGACCGGAGCAGTGTTCTCCCTAGGTCTTCTACCCACGCGCCAATCCGGCTACTTTTTCATTCCACCCTCCTGGAAAATATTTCTTGAAAGAACACTGTTTGTAATTTAATAAAAATGTAGATGTAGGTTTAATAGGTGTGCCATTAGGTCAGTAAAACCCCCCACCAAAACTGCCCGGGCAAGACGGCACAACAACCTGCAACGCTTTGTATGTGGATCACATGTTCTTGTGCTGCCGTATTACATCTAGGTTACATCCAGATGTTTTAAAACTACAACTCCCAGCATTCTGCAACCATGGAAAACTGGGAGTCATAGTTTTCAAAAATCCAGTAGTGGGACGAAAGTTAGACATCCCTGACCTATTAATAGCATGATCGAAGGCTGTTCATTTCCCATTAGAATATAAAAAAGGCTGTATTTGTTTCAATGTAGTTATGCTACAGAGTTTAAAGGGCATGTCAAACCTTAAAAGTAATTAAAAAACATTAATAATAATTAACTAGTAAGATAGTGCATATTTAAAGGGCAATTATAGTGAGAAAATTTTTTTTTTCTTCTAATGTATCCTATAAGTCTCCCAACCACAGGGTACCTTTAGTTTCTTTAAATTCTTCATAGTCCCCGAGATATAAGCCTTTGAATATGCTGTGATTTGTAGGAGCTGCTACACCTCATCTGTCACTCAAAGGCACACCACCACACAATCCAAAGCTCCCATGCAGTGCTGTCACACACTCTCTCACCCACACTATATGTACCATTGTGCAACATATGCAAATGCTGTAGTGCTAACACAACAATAAACCATTAACCCAGTAATATGAGCATAACACACTAAAAAACACCCCTCCCCCCCCAAAGAAATATCTTTATACATGCAAAACCAGTGACTCAAATGGAACACTAATACAGTATATATAATACAGTAATACAGACTATATACCAAACAAGACACACAGTGCAATCTATGAATATATAGACTAAAGCAACTGAAATGTAACAGGACAACAAGCAGTGTCACTGTGTTTGTGAAGGTCTCACTACAAGCTGCTGTTACATGACTCTCTCTTCAGTGATTATGATCTCAGCTAAGCGGGGGAGAGATATGAACTTTAGGTAAAAAGTAATAACAATTAGCAAAGTTAGAGAACAGGAGAGTTCAGTAACTACTTGTAAAGAATCTCAGCACCACTTCTTGTCCTCCTCCTCCCCCTCTGCCCCTCCTCACAGCATATTCCTACTTTATTCCACACTTTGATTGCTTGCAGTCTAGCTCTGGAAGGGAGGGGTCAACAGGATGTCAGCACTTCATTTAAAGTCCTTTCAACTGCACAATGCTCGGACTCTGTATACAGCCCGTCACTGCTTGAGGGGGATGTAGACAGAGAGGAGGGGGACTACACAGCTTGGTACAACTTCTGCCAGTGAAGAAATGAAGCCACACAGAAACATGAAAGTAGGCAGCTTATACTAAGTGATCATACATTGTATACAGACAAATTTTTTTTTCACTATAGTTGCCCTTTAATTTCCCCCCACCAAATTTCCCACCCAGCTACTTTTTCATGCAACTGGCTGGAAAAAAATTCTGGGGAGAACACTGCAGAGGACAAGGAGAACCGAGCAGGTGAGACTTCAGGAGAGACACGGGCTCGAGCACGTCGGTGCAGGCACATCAGTACGTAAGTTACGCGCCTCCTCTTAGCCCTTAACGACTGGAATGGAGGAGCAAGGATTGGTCAGTGGAACTGGTAAGAAAACAAGACTCTTCTTCTTTGGGGGCTATGGAAAGAGTTGGGCGGGTGTATTTTGTTTTTTGTTGAAACCTTGCCACTACAGTTCTTAGAAACTACAACTCCTAGCAACCAAAGCATGCTGGGAGTTGTAGTTTTCAAACATCTGGAGTGCCAAGGAATTGTCCATTTAAGGGGCAACTTAAGCCTCAAAACTTAACAGAATCAAAGGAGCTGGTATCTATTGTTGAAAACATTGCCTTCTGATTCTGTATTGTTTTGGGCTTTAGTTGCCCTTTAAATGGACAGTAGTATTCCTATACAATAATCTAGTTCCATACAGTAATAGTCAAATCCAGTACCGGTAACCTCCAATTCCTGCCACTGCAGATGTTTAGAAACTACACTCCCAGCAACTAAAGCATGCTGGGAATTGTACTTTCCAACCCCAGAATGCCAAGGAATTTGGGGTTACTGGTATGGATTTGGCTATCCTGTATGGGAATTCTGCTGTCCATTTAAAGGGCAACTAAAGCCTCAAAACAATACAGAATCAGAAGGCAGTAGTGGTCATAATTTCTACCCTCAACTTATTCTTAAAGGGACAGTTCAGTGGAAATTATCAATATTTGTTAAATTGATAGTTTGTGTAATGCCTTCTTAGTTCTACATATTCTCTCCCGTTTTGAAAAAAACAGTTGATTTCATACCCTTTGCTGTTCCCTGCTGTTGACATTAGTGAGCTGACATTTCAGGTTCTAACGGTCCTTCTTCTTCCCAGGATGCACCACTTCCTTGGAATGTTCCTAACAGTTATTTTTATTGATTGGCTGTTGGATGGGTCAAAGATGCTCAGATCTCTACTGAGCAACTGAATTAACCCAGGCGCTGGGTCAAAGGCAAGACCATAACTGTCTCTACTAGGGGTCCTGCAAACAGGAAGTCAGTATTTCGGTTGCATTATTTATACACAGTCAATACTGAATGGGCAGGTTTAGGTCATTAGATGAAAAAATACTGCTCTTTTTTCTGAAAAGTATATGTTTTGCACTGAACTCCCCTTTAAGTCAATCAGTTGCTCGTTTTTTCAGGTAAAAATAAGTACCTCGGCTTATACTTGGGTTGACTTATATTTAAAATATAGGGTAGTATCCCTTAAAAAACTTACGTGACAACCCTGATTTAATAAATAATACCTTTTTTCACATACTATAACCTACCCCTGTGGTGGATTTCTATGGGAGGAACTGTAAGGTTATAGCCTTATAATCTTAACGTTCCAGGAGGAGAAGGAACCAGAAGCCACAAAGGGGTAGGTTATAATAAATAATGCACCCCTAACTGTAAATTAAGGGATATTAGAAGTCAGCTTGGAGTTCCGCGTCCTATTAAAAGGTCTCGGCCTAAGGCCTTTTGCTTTTTATAGTCACGGAACTCCTCAGTGACTTCTAATATCTTTATAATTTACAGTTGGGGGTGCATTATCCACTTATATCACATAAAAATATATAATACCTATACCCCTGTGCAATATAGACATCTATCCATACCCAATAGTGCTAATACTACTAAAAACCATAGATATGCTGTTAAAAAATCGCTAAATAAACATTACGCCCTGTTTATTCACCTTATCTGATTATTATATGATAAAGAATATATTGTATGTATAAATTTTTATTTATAAAGCACCACTTGGGTACACAGTACTGTACATTAAAAATACAGAGTATACAAACAAGGGGATATGCAAGCCATTATAAAGAGCTTACAATCTAATAATTTGTACAATCAGATTGCTACATTTAAGGGCACCTTCAATGTTAAAAAACACAATTGTGCATTTCAGTGAAACATTTTAATTTACAGAAACACACGGGGTGATGTAGAGAGAGCAGCAACCACAAAACCCATGTCCATCTCTGCGTTGCAGGTGATCTGTACAGACAAGCCTAGGAGCATTTAAACTGAGCATCAATAGCATAAACAAATCACAGAGAGTCTACAAACCAGGGGTGTCAAATTTGCAGACAGAGAATGCTCGAGTTGTAGTTTTCAAACATCTGGAGGGCCAACCTTAGGACATTCCTGCTATAAACTAATAACAAGCAAAGAAGCAATATTATAACATTGTCACCATAACACACATGCCAATAGACACAAAACAGCAATGTTCTGTATAAGGGCATTGAACTGTACTTACTGCGCTGTCTATGACACAAGCATATGGGGCCAGTCTAGGATTGGTCGGTGATGTCACCGGGAGAGGCAGCTCCTGGGGCTGACACTGGCAGGCAGAGAAAGGTTGAGACATAGTAACTTGCCCTCTGACTGACAGCTCGAAGACCAAATAACGAGCCGTGGGCGTGGTTTCTCTTTTTCATATGGCAGATGGAGGTGGAGCTAGAGAACAGCTAGTAGGAGGAGCCAGCCAATGTGAACATGAGATCACAGTACCTTCTCTGCCTGCTAGGCAGGCCTGGCTGAGAGAGGCCTTTACTATTTTACTCTTCCTCTTGCGTATCTGTAATTCCTTCCAGCTATACGAAGGGGAAATCCCATCCTTCTGCACATTCACAGCACTGACCTCACAGTGAAAGGCAATCTGGGGGAGAGGAATGCTGGTAAGAGACTACAATCATGGGCTTTTTTCATTCATTCACAAATCACTCTGCCTGGGTATTACAACTGATGGGTAGAAAGTGACATGGATATGTTCCTATTATAATAAGTGTAAGTGTGAAGTGTTTAACATTGTTGTTATTGGACTGTACTCGGACAGCTTTAGAAACCTCCCCAGTGTTTGCTTTGTAAGGACACAGACGTGTGTTATATTGTGTAGTGTGTGAAGCTGCAGGATTGGGATTTCAGTTCGGGTGCTGAGAAGCAAGATTTCTATAGTCGTTGGTAGATTAACAGACATTGGCAAAATATTAGAATATCTGACATTGGCACAATATTGATATAACTGACATTGGCACAATTTTGATATAACTGACACTGGCACTATTGATATAACTGACATTGGCACAATATTGATATAACTGACCCTGGCACAATATTGATATAACTACACTGCACTATTGAATAACTGCATGGCAATTGATATAACTACCTGCACAATATTGATATAACTGACACTGGCAATATGATTAACTGACACTGGCACAATATGAATAACTGGCACAATATTGATATAACTGACACTGGCACAATATTTTCATACATCTACTTTCCAGTATTTGTTTTGAATATTTCCTGATAACATTTTAATTTCCCTTTTATGTAAACTTTTCACGAATATACAAATATAGGCAGCCAGTATACACACATACCTTCAGAAGTGTGAAATAACCCAAATCCCCATCTTAGCTATTGGAAAGTCGGCAGACAGTGTCAGACTGGTCCACCAGGTTACAGCAGAATCCCCTAGATGGTGCATGGCCCATTCACCCAAGAAACCAGCTCAACTTTAAATACAAGAGTCAAAGGGACAGTAATAAATGCAATTTGATAACCAAAGAGTTTGAGTCAGAAGAAGTAAAACAGATTTGTAAATGAGTGATAAAACAGATGATGAAATGTTTGGTGGTCCTCTAAACTTATCTACATGGGCCCCAACCCTGCAGGAGGTGCTTAATTCAAGCTCCTCCTGCAACATGACAACTGGGAGAGCGTGGGAGCTAACTTCTTTAGGTGAGTGAGGGAATACCTGACAGCTATGACAGTAAGAATATCATTAAATCTTTACTTTTAAAGGAATATCTCCTAATTTAAGTTTAAGGGTGTGTATGTCCCACGCTGTACGCTGGCCAAGTGTTTTAATAATGTTCACAGAATTCCTACCATGTAGTATGTTATGTTAGCATTATTAGGAATTAATTACATGATGGAACTTGCCGTAATATAGATAACACATTTCTCATAAAACTTAAAAAGAAACCTCTGTTTACAAGAGTCTTACTTTCAAAGAATGAAAGCTATGACTATTATTTGTCTGTCTGTTTTACATTTTATGAGCCTTCTAAACCTGGAAACACATATTACCGATAAAGGGACAATCCCGTCGGTACAATTTATATAGGAGGAACGTTTGGAACTGTGTGTATCCACATCTTTGAAAGATGATAGGCAGAATCTGTAATTTTCATGTCCGACATCTTTCAGAGTGGCATTGATTGTAGACTTTTACATGTATGCATGAACCTATTGTGTACACAGTTGATGAATTTCGTTAGAGTACAACCTAACAACCTGTCCTTTGATAGGATAGAACAAATCCATTTTATCAAACCTAACATATAACTTTTATAAAATGTAGTAAAATGCTATAACACCCACAGGGTTAACACCATTTTGGGTTAGAATAGGGACCGTAATTACAAGTCACATAGCTGGTACTAAAGTCACGTAAAGATTTAATTAAAGGGCATGTTCTGCCACCCCAGTATAACTTACCTTTCGCTGCAGGCCTTCTCAACCTGGAAAATTACTATACTTACCTCTTGCTGGGATGTCTATGCAATTCAGTATCCTTCCCAATCTCTGCCAATACCTTATCAGAAAGGTTGACGCTTCCTCTTACAGTCAAGCTCTTATACAAGTTGGAGAGTAGTCGTCAATCATTGCACGTGACGTCAGCCAACATTTGCTTTGGCGGCTGCTACCCAGAAGGACCAGGTTAAAGACTAGGTACCACAGAGATCTGGTACAGTACCGGACTACAGGTACAGCACAGCAATATGGCCATTGCTCAGTGGTTCCTGGGCTGCCCTCCCTGGCAGGAGGTTGTGGGAAATCATCTAGAACTTCTCAGGAACTTTTAAGAAAGCAGACTCTTGCTGTTTGTGTGAAAGCAACTTATTTTGTACTTCAATTCCAATGCAGGTACCTGTTAAAATGTATACTCTGATTGGTGCCTGCCTTTCTTTTGTACCTGCTGTAGGATACTTAACAGGAGAACACTATGGGCTCATTTACCTAGACCACAATCACTTCCAGTATTTAATACTGGATTTGCATCTGAACCCCTGCATGACTTTAAAGTGATTAGTTGTCGTTAAATAATTGCGCTAAAACTAGCGCAAAGCCATCCTTGCGGGTGTCTGTGTTACTATGTTACTGCTACATGTTACAATATATGTTTGGATTTGTCTACCCCGGTTTTAGCAGGAGCTTTCCCCACCAAGTTACTTGTATTAGTACATTAACCGAAAGCTAAAATTAAGGCTTTGTAGTTCAGATTGCATTTTGAACAACACAAATTCTTTGAGTCACCTGTTATAGAAGTTGTACCATCTTTTGCTTGGGTGGGTTCATTATAAGACACAATAAAGGAGGAAGTAACAGGCTTTAGTTAAATGCGCTGGGAAACTTGCCCACCAGTGACCTGTACTTGAATTAAGTGTTACACTCCTTGGTTACTACTCTGTTTGTCATCAAAGATCGGTTTCTTCTGCTTTTTTTAATATTTAAAAGATTGACTTCCGAGGTAGTAAAATGTACAAGTTGGCGCTTTAAGTATCTTATTTTTAGGGGGCAAAAGATGTTTGGAAATTGTTGTTTTGTTGGGAATAAGCTGGAGCAATACATCATTTGTTTTATGTTACTATGGTGGAAAAGGACGATTTTTGATATTGTACTACAACACCTGACAAAGGGGGATTACTATAAAATGGGCTTGTGCAATATTAAAGGGCATCTATGCTGGATGCCCTTCAAATTGCCTGTTACTAGAACCTATAATTCTTCCTAACAATAACTACCAATTTCCCCCCCCCCCCCTATGTCTAAGATCTAATTCTGAAGCATCTTATATTTCTGTTGTCAATCAAGTGATTATTATCAAATTATTCTGCGTTCAGTTTTGCTGTTGCTAGAATGACAACAGATTTTATGTGTGAATTGATCACAGTACTGGATCATAGTGATTACCAAACATTCTTGACTTTCTAAAAGTTCATGTCACATGAAAGTCTGTTAAAAATGGGAGGGGGTTACTTATCCTGAGCAAAACAAGTACTGAATTGAAGGCATGCAGCAAAGCACCATCCATAATTGAGCCTGACCAACATTTCAGTGTATTGGTCAATTGGACCGAATATTTGATGGTTTCCTCACTGGTCGTGACTGTCGTTGGATGAACGGACGTTCCAAAAAACAAGGGCCAATCGATTGATCCTTCGTGACCGCACACTTGGATGGGCGAACTGTGGGCCGCAGCTACTTTTGCCACAGAGTCTTTCCTCCTGGTTGAAAAGGTCGGAAGTGCTGAACAGTTGGTCAGGAAGCATCTAAAAAGGTGTGTACCCAACCTAAGGACTTCTTACATGTATTTATTTATAAATTAAGATAAGGCAAAGTGTTCTTCCATTTTTAGTACCCTTCACAATAAATGACCCTAATTAGTCCTATCATACAACTGGTAACTAAATTCTACAAAAAAACACACAAAAGTATAAAAACAAGCAGTTTTATTCGGTTTACGCGGCCTTTTGAAAGAAAGTCAATGTAATGAACACTTTGAGATATACATGGAGCGTGGAGAGCCACATGCTAATACTATAAGAAAAACACTTGACACATGAACTTGTTTGAAGGGCCGCATGTTTATTCAGTAGTCAGAAATTAACCATATATTCCTCACTTTATAACTGTATAACTTTTAAAACCGATTAACATTATTCCTGCCACAATAGCCCGGGAATGGTTATATACAAACATAACATCACCATCTAAGCAACCTTACCCCTGAATAAACAGCGACATAAAAGTATAAGCAATCATTATAAATGGGGTGGGGGGAGGGAGAGTGCTACCGACAGGAAGCACCTTAGCGCATAAAGCTCCTCTTTTTATCCACATCAACTACTGCCCAACTAACTACTGCCCTGATTCCCACCAGTCTCTAAGCTGCTCTCCTAATTTAAACCCCTGACTGAAAAACTGACCCTAGCTGCCTCTCCATGCTCCCATGTGTGCCTAGGCTGCTAATGGCACCCGGCCCATTCATGATGTTACAAATATTAAGGGTTATTTAATAAAAGTTCTTATAGTTAAAATGGCGCTAATTTTGCCCCAGCCAATCAGATGTTAGCTTTCAAATGTTAAATAAATCTGATTGGTTGGGGCAAAATTAGCACCATTTTTAATAAGAACTTTTATTGGATCTCCCGGATAATTAAGCAATTAATGTTCCCTTTACCACTGACGTCTATTCTACTGAATAGCTACCTTTTTGTTAAGGGACACCGTGGAGCTGATCATGGAAGACCAGCGCTCACCAAGTTAGTTTTTCATTATAGCTTAGTTTTGAAAATTAAATTGTGTTTCTACTATTAACCTTTTTAATCTTTGAATCGGCTGCTTTTCTATAGACCTGTTGCATAATTAAAATCTTTAAAATGCAGTTTTTGAATCAAGCTGACTAGTCCTTATAGAACCCAACAAACTAACAGGGTTATTCAATAAAAGTTCTTGTCGTTTAAAATGGTGCTAATTTTGCCCCAACCAATCAGATGTAAGCTTACAAATGTTAAAGGGTATGTCCACCCTTAAAATATTTTTTTGATATATGATTCCCCCTGTCCCCCCAGCCCCAACTGCTCTATTTTTATTCTTAGAAAGTGCCCCAAACTCTACTTACCTCCCTCTCTTCCTCCGCCGCGCTGCCGGACCTCTGCTTGCAAGAAAATGCAAGCAGAGGGGCGGGACCGGCAGTCGCGTCTGTGATTGGCTGAGCGGCAGCCAATCACGGACGCGGCTGCCGGTCATTCAGTGCAGTGGAGGAAAGCGAGAGGTTATAGAGTTTGGGAGCTTTTTGAAAAACAAATATGCGGTTGGGGCTGGGGGACATGGGGGAGCAGCATATTAAGGGGTTTTGCGCTAGGGGGAGGGATAGTAGAACGGGAGGGAGAGGGAGGGAGGGGGAGGGAGGGGGGAGAAGGGCTTCAGTGCGCATGGCAAATATCTACCGAGGCTAGATAGCAGGCAGAGACCTGCTATCCTCCTGGTGGTTAGTTTTGAGACTTTGGGGGGGGGGGTTACAGGAGAACCCTATGGAGCTGGGATGTAGGTAAGGATTAAACTACACTACATGGTGGGGCGTAGTTTGGGGGTTATAGTTTTTGGGGGTGGACATGCCCTTTAAAGTAATATTATTGAAAGCCTTCTGGTATCCAATAAAAAACTTTTCAAGGTTTCAGGAACTATCAGCCTAGCATGACTGTGTCCCACGATGACTACTACTTTTGCATGGTATTGAAACCTTGACCATGTGGTCAAGTAAAAAGGACATGGGGAAGCTTTACTGCGGCAACGCTGTGATTCCAGGATGGTTCAGAGGCTTGTTTGTTGTTTCTATAGAGCTCTGTCGAATCAAAACTGTGATTGGCCACCTTTTATATATGTTGTCATTTCCTTTGATACTCTTCTTAACCATCTCCTATACTGATCTGTCTTTACAAGAAATGGTTAACAGTTCTTGTGATTGTCAGCAGAAGTTATTATTGTGCTCACCTAATGAGTAAAGGATAAGCAGCGGGTGGAATTTCTTTTTGACAGTGCCCAGCTGTCCTGCAGTCTATTTCTACTGTGTTTGGTACCGAAATACAAGTAAAACCTTTCAATATGGTTGCATCCCAGGCTTTGGGTGGAAGACTGGTTGTATCTGAGTTGTTTTTAAACTACTTATTAGGGAATTCTGTTGAAACAAAATAGTATAATTGTCTCCGATTTGGAGAGAGGAAAACATAGGCATCGCAAGCATTGGTCTGGTTACCGTATACCTGGATGTGGTATGTATATGTATTTTATATATCTCCCAGTGTTTAATTATACTGTATATACTTGAATATGTCAATCCGAGTATAAGTCAAGTACCTATTTTTACCTAAAAAAATGAGTAAAGTGATTAACTCGAGTATAATACAAGGGTACAAAATAGACCCGAGTATAACTATATTATGTAACTAATATAGATTTTATACAAAAGCCGTTAATATCTATATATCCTTACAATGTTCTTATTTAGGTCACGAGTTATAATAAGTGCTATTGCAATTTTGGTACAGTAATCTTCCGCTTGGACAACCCCAAAAATGATCATGCCCCTGAAAGAGAGACTTACTGCCTTTCTACACCTCCAAAAAGGCAGTTTAAATTGTGCCTACAGTAGTTCCATGCACAGACAGGCCATCAAATCATTGATCTCTGTTGGGCATAAGTCTTTCTCTGCATATGTTGACAGATTCCAGCAATGAGCACTTAGACAACACTTTACTGTCCACCCCCAATCTATACTTTTCTGCTTACCAGACTGCGATTTCTCAGCTTCAGCATCCAATGCCCGGAATGGAGTTGCATATCTGGGTTTGGCTGGCAGACGCGTCTGTGGTTGGCTGAGAGTCAGCCAATCACAAATGCGGCTGCCGGCTATTGATTTAGGTGAGGGATCCTGGTCCAGTAAGTAAGGTTTTTTTTCTAGCTTTTTTTTTTTTTTTTTAAACAGACAATGCGGTTTGTATTGGGAGCGGGGGAGCTGCATTACAGCAAAAGGGTTACATTTTAAACTAAAGTGCAGCGCTGATGGAACTGGATGGTGTGAGAGAGGAGGGGAATCGGCTTCATCGTATGTCACAGTACCTCCTGGAGGGCAGAGAAGAGGCAGAAACCTTTTCATAGGAAGACTGCTCTTACTCTTTACTTTCCTGGACTTAGGACAAGCACTGCAGGAGAACCATTTGGAGCAGAGATGTAGGGTAAGCATTTAACACTACACAGTGGGGCCAGCATGGGGTTAAATTTTATTTTGGGGGTGGACATGCCCTTTAAAATCTAGTATGGATGTGTGTGTAGTATAGTATGTATTTTAGGTTCCTGACAAGGGCCCTTGGGGGTTAAGGGGTCACGAAGCTGGAACCGGGACCCCCCTCCCTGGTACTTATAAGTGCCCTTGTGGCAGCTCAAAACCAGTAAATCCCTTGTCCTAAAAGGCATCTATAGTGGGAAAATGACCTTTTTTTCTTTCTTTCATGTGTTCTGTAATTCCCCACAACCCCTAGAGTGTCTCACTTTTTTCAGATTCCCTCTCTGTCCTGAGGGTATACCAGTTAGAAGAAACGTGATTGCATTCCTTACTCCACTTGGACTGTCAATCAAATTCCTGTGACGTGATCCCCCCCCCTGCTCTGTAATAAAATAGAGATAAGAGCATTAGCAGGGGGAAAGAGGTAGATTTGATGGTAGATATAAGGCTGCACTTGACCCCCTTCTTAATAGCTTAAGAACCGATTGATGAGGGTCACAAGCAAGAGATCGTAAACTGTATGTCTCCTTCTTCCGTGTCTCCAGGACAGCTTGCTTTCAATTGGCCACTGTGTGTGGGTTTGTTTTTCAGGATGTCGAACTTTTAACTCCTACTGCACATGAAAGCTTGTCTGTTAGCCGGAGTTGAGACATGGAGGAGGTAACAGAAGGAAGGGGGAAGTGCGCACACAGATCTGACACCCATGGTTAAACAGAGTCACTGACAGAGATAGGATTAACCCTTTCACTGCCACAGATCTATATTCACGATCTGTGCAGGAATGCACAAACTGCCACAGATCATGAAACACGATCTGTGGCTTCCCCCCTCCCAAAAAAAATTTGCCCCCCGCTAGGAGCCATCGGGGGCAGCATTCAACTGCCCCCCTAGCCCCTCGATCCCCCTCGTTTGGTCCAAATCCGAGGGGGGGATCGGGAGATAACAGTACCTTAATGGTGCATCAGCCGGTCCACGAGGAGGAGCTCTTCAGAAACGGAAAGGGAGACCCCGGTGACTCACAGAACTTCCTCCTTCACGGGGTCTTCCTAAGAAGTACCATGCTGCCCCTGGTGGGTCTAGTTGAGGTACTGCAGTCTGATCTCCATATAGATCATGCTGCAGTACCTAGTATAGTACAAGCTGTCATGCTGACCGCTTTTACTATACATTTTGTGAATGGAACTCAAAGTTCCATTCACAATAGGATTTTTCTAAGTCTTTGCTACTTAGCGAAGACTTAGAACAAAAATGGGGACAGAGATCAAAATGTGGTGATCCACTTCTGATCACCAAATTATTGATCTTTGCAATGAATGAAAAATCACTTCCTGGAAAATGATTTCCGGGAAGTAATTTTCCGATCGGATTTCGAATTGTAAAACGGGCTTTATGCCCGTATTCCAAGTTCGGTATCATTCCCTAAGATGATTTGATGATCGTCTTTGGGAATAATCCCCAAAAAAAGGGGAAATACACAGAAAAAGTGATACACACACCTTTTTTTTTTTTTTTTACCCTAAAACTATAAATTAGACAAAAACTTTGTCTTCTGCAAGCTTCCCAATGTCCCCGGTGATATCGGTAAAGTAACGGGATCATTTATTTGTTGGATTTCAAGGGAAACTAAGCCTATTTTAGTAGGAATTTTGCAAAGGTACCAAAAAAAAAGACCGTATTGAATTTTTAGGATCAGTAAAGTGTGCAAAAACTTGTGTGACTCGCCGTACTAACTGGTTTTCACTAAAATACCACTAAAAGGGGGAGTGGGGATAGGTTGGGGGGTGGGTTGTGGCGTTTTTTTTAATTTTTTCTTGTAATTGCAATTGCGCATAGATCCCATTTGAGGTGGTGGTGGCCCCGTCTCTGTTTGCACCCACCCCTATGGCATACCATTTGATTCAGGACATGTGGGAGATTGCCATTTAGTGGGGCTTTTACTTGCCAAGTGGGTTTAGGTAGGATTTCAACCCGAATATCTTATTTTATTTTTTCACAAAACCTCCTAAAAACACGGATCTTTGGATCAGTGGGTCTGGAATTCTTCATGTATGCATGAAAGCATGGCATCGTAACGTAGCTGAAGGTGTGTAGATTCCAAAAATATATAGTTTGTGGGGGAATTTCCATGTTTCGGGACTGTTTCCTAGAAAAAGTGTAGGCTGTTCAAATTACAGAGCACTTTGATTTTTTCTTGTAATGGCATTGTGCATGCGTCCCATTTGAGCTAGTTGGTGGCCACGTCTCTGTGTGCATCCACGCATATGGCATAACGTTTGATTCAGAACATGTGGGAGAATGATATATAGTGGGGGGGTTTATTGGGGGGGCATTTCCAAGTTTTGGGGCTGTTTGAAATTACAGAGCACTTTGATTTTTCTTGTAATTACACTTGTGCATGATCCGATTTGAGCTAGTTGGTGGCCACGTCTCTGGTGTACATCACGCATATGGCATACTGTTTGATTCAGAACATGTGGGATTGATATTTAGTGGGGGGTTTTATTTGTGGGGGGCATTTCCAAGTTTGGGGCTGTTTGAAATTACAGAGCACTTTGATTTTTTTCTTGTAATTACACTTGTGCATGCGTCCGATTTGAGCTAGTTGGTGGCACGTCTCTGTGTACATCCACCCATTGGCATACCGTTTGATTCAGGGCATTGGAAGATTGATAATTGACAAGTTTTTTTTACATGACATGGAAATTGTCATGTTTTTAACTTTAATTTTTCCTGAAAATCTGGAAAAAAGCAAAATTTTACATGAACTGCACCACACCATTGGTGGTATGCATAAGGAATCACACCATTGTATAGCTAAGGTGTGTAGATTCCAAGAATATATAGTTTGGGGGGGTATTTCTAATATAGAAGGGTGTTTAGTCTGACAAATCTGAAAAGTTGCTGTAATTGGGCCATTGTTCATGTGCTCCCTTTGTGGCTAGTTGATTCCACGTTTGCACATACATACATAGGGCTACCGTTTGATGACATTTGGGAGATTGATATTTGGTAACTTTTTTTTACATTACTTGGGATTTTGGCATGATTTCTACCTTTTGTGGTTTTTTTCAAATTTTTTAGAAAATCTGCTAAAACTGAACTTCTACGAAGAACTGCGCCCACACCATTGATGGTACGACTGAACAAACTACAGAATTTGTAGATAAAGGTGTCTGGATTCGAGAAATATATGGTTTGTGGGGGTTGTTTTGTGGGGAAAAATTGCAGATGTTCAAATTCACTTTGGCTGAATATTTTTGCAGTTTCTGAGCCATTGTGCATTGTTTCACTTTGTGGCTTTTGGCTTCCACGTCCACGTGTGTAACCACACATATGGCATACCGTTTGATTCAGGACATTGGGAGATGATATTTAGTAACTTTTTTTACATTCCATGATGTTTTGGCATGATTTCTACCTTTCTGTCATTTTTTCAGACACATGCGAATTTACGAAGAACTGCGCCCACACCATTGAGGTATGAATAAACAAACTACAGGTGTTACATAGCTGAAGGTGTGTGTAAATTTCAGGAATATATAGTTTGTGGGGGTTATTTCTAAGTTACGGGGTGTTTTGTTGAAAAAAACTGCAGACTGTCCAAAGTCGGAGTTGGCTAAATATTTTGCCGTTTCTGAGCCATCGTGCATTGTCTCACTTTGTGGCTTTTCGCTTCCACGTCCGCGTGTGTAATCACACATATGGCATACCGTTTGATTCAGGACATTTGGGAGATTGATATTTGGTTACTTTTTTTACATTCCATGGGGTTTTGGCATGATCTCTACCTTTTTGAATGTTGTTTGATGTTCTTTTTTTGGAAAATCTGGGTAAAAGTGCAAACTTCTACGAAGAACTGCGCCCACACCATTGATGGTATGAATGAACGAATACAGCGTTACATAGCTGAAGGTGTGTAGATTTAAGAATATATAGTTTGTGTGGGGGTATTTCTGAGTTGGGGGGTGTTTTGTGGGAAAAACTGCAGACTGTTCAAATACAAAACGGCTAATTTTTTTTTGCTGCTACTGACATTTGGCACTGGTCATGCTCGTGGTTAGTTGGTAGCCATGTCTCTGGGTACCCATGAATGTGGCATACCGTTTATTCGGGAGGGGTTAGGCTTTCATATTTGAGATGCGTTTGAACTTTCCTCCACAGTTTTTAGCTGAAATTCGCATTTGATTTTGTCTCTGATTTTCAAGTTGAGGAAAAAAAGAAATGTGAGAAAATAACTTACAATCGGACGAAGAGCTGCGTCCGGGTATCTGCATTTTTATCGAAACTAACCTCACTCATAAAATCTTGTGGGTGTGTGTTTCTAAAAATATCTCACTTGTGGGGATATTTTAGTTATTTGGTAGTATTCTATGTTAACTGTCAGTAGTGGTTATACATTTTAATTTGTGTAATATTCTTGAAGGTGCAGTTTTAGTTTGGGGGGGTCTCCTGTACAGGAAAAGTCGGGTACCTATATATATCTGGTATCGTTGTACTCGGGAGTATCATATCTTTTAGAAACAGTAAGATTTTTGTGTGTAACCTTAAGATAACTATAAGTAAAAATGGGAAAAATCCATGAAAATTTGCAAACGTTTCATTTTTTTAATATTTTACCCATAATTCCAGTAAAATTTCCAGAAAAGTTACAAAATTCTGTACCATGTTAAAGTACACTTTGTGCTGAAAAAAACAATGTATAATATTCCTGATTTACTGCAAGGTTTCCTACTGTAAAATAGTCTAAAGCGATTAAGGGCAAAATCTCGAAAATTCTTCTGGAGTTAACGCATCAAGCAGGAGAGTGCACGGAACTCACAGGCATTACTGTTTGAGGCTAAAGCAGGAGAGTGCACAGAACCGACAGGCATTGCTGTTTGAGGCTCAAGCAGGAGAGTGCACGGAAATCACAGGCATTACCATTAGAGGCTCAAGCAGGAGAGTACACAGAACTCACAGACATTACTTTTTGAGGCTCAAGCAGGAGAGTGCACGGAACTCACAGACATTACTGTTTGAGGCTCAAGCAGGAGAGTGCACGGAACTCACAGGCATTACTGTTTGAGGCTCAAGCAGGAGAGTGCACGGAACTCACAGGCATTACTGTTTGAGGCTAAAGCAGAAGAGTTACACACAACAGATGGCGGCTCCCGCTCTCCCGGATTCTCCTTGCTGGTCCTTTACCCCTTAGTTGCGTGCCCGCTAGCACTGGAGTGTCTCTCCTCCACACAAATCTGCTCTCTCTATAACATAGAAAAAGTGTGCAGTGCAGCAGCACACTTTTTCTATGTTAAAGCAGGAGAGTGCACAGAACTGACAGGCATTACTGTTTGAGGCTCAAGCAGGAGAGTGCATGGAACTCACAGGCATTACCGTTAGAGGCTCAAGCAGGAGAGTGCACGGAACTCACAGGCATTATTGTTTGAGGCTCAAGCAGGAGAAAGCAGAGGAAATCTCAGAGGGGCAGAGCTTAACATTCAGCAAACCAGTAACAAGATGTCAGCAACTTCCAAGGCACAAAGCTTGGCTCTGGAGGGGCATAGGTAAAAAAAAAAATATGGTAACATTATTTTTAAAGCAGCAGCTTCCAAATGAACATAACTTGATTTTACAGTGCACTTATCCTTTAACTTCATAAATATACTTCAGGGCTGGATTTAAATGTTATACTGTCCAAATCAGGGATGCCCACCCTGGCCCATGCTGTGGGCTGCCCATTACATGCCGTCAGCCAGGCTGGGCATCACTGTTCCAAATTCAAACTTTTCATAACCTCATACTATTAAACTAATTAACTATTTCCCCGTCCCCCAACATGTGTTTCTTTTCCAAATCTGTGCATCTGTTTTGTAGATATTAGATATATAAATTTTAACAATTCAGAAAGAGGGCCAGTCAATCAGTAAGTGACTGACAGGGCCCTAAGGACCCTCCTGGTTTGTTTTCTGTATAGTTTTTCCATACATTTAAATTCAAATACATGCAGAAGGAGGGGTATATTTATAAACCCCATGGCCCTAAAGTTAACATGAGTGATTATAAAACACAGATTGATATTGGTATTTTATGTTTGTGATATATTACAATGAAGAGGGCATTAAAGAAATCACTGTCCACCAATAAATCAAAGTGTGCACTGCAGTGTTGTTTTATGCTGTGGTCTGTATTTTATGACGCGATCATACATTATTGATGAAGTTAGCCAATAACACAGTGTGATATCAATACCACATCTTTATACTGTACTTAGGAAAACAATATGAGTTACATCCATATATACCAATATATACAAGGAAAGGGCATTCCATGCACACAAAGAGTTGTACCCTACTAATATTATACTGTCTATGGGAAATAATATGACAACTCAGAGGCATATGTGTAAATACAAATATACAAAGAAGGAATGTCCTATATACTACTGCCTGAAGAATACAATAATAGCCTTCACCCATACACTATATAAATAAAAATGTACAGAGAAGGAATTATGATTATGTACAATAAGCTTTGCCCTCTTACCAATAGTGCTTATCCCACCCATATGTAAAATTGGTTTTGAATCATGTGTGATGTAGTGGTGATTGCTAGAAAGATCATTGCAAGGAAAGGAGATATTGCCATCTGGTGGCTGCACTATTAATCATTTTTTTCATAATGGTAATTGTTTCTTCAAAAACACATTAAATGCAACACACCTTGTGGAGATTTACCCAGAGCTGCAATTGCTCTGCGTAAATCTCCCCTCCCGAATTAAATATAGGGTTTGCCTGTGTGGGAAAATCCCAAAAATGATTTACTCACAGCTTAAAGGGACTGTCCACCCCTCTTTTGAAAAATTCATATATGGTAGATTAGCCCCCAAAACCTAGAGATCGTTTAAGTCTAAAGATGTAATTCGGCTCCCACACAGAGATATTATACTTACATGCTCCTCGCTCCACCGCCGCTTCCGGGTTCTTCTCCCAGTCTCCACTGTGGCTGCTCTGTTCTTTTTATGTTCCCGAGCAGCCGCAGTGGAGACTGCTCCGGGAATGGCAGTCAGTGATTGGCCATGACGTCACAGTCACGGCCGACACTGACTGCCTTACCCGGAAGTGCAGAGCCGCAGCGGTGGAGCGAGGAGGAGCATGTAAGTATAATATCTCTGTGTGGGAGCCGAATTACAGCTTTAGACTTAAACAATCTCTAGGTTTTGGGGGCTAATATACCACATTAATTTTTCAAAAGAGGGGTGGACAGTCCTTTTAATTTATAAGCCAGCTATTACCTAAATCAAGAGCAAACTCTATATAAAATGAATTGCGCCATTTGCGCGGGTGTCTTTTGCAATGCCTGCACAACTGGCGCAACAAGTCCCTCTCCCCGGGTATCAGTTAGTGTGACTTTATCTTCAAAGGTGTGCCTATAAATGAGCTTGCTTGACTTTTATATAAATATACTGTAGATGTTTGTATGATTATGGTTTAGCAAACTCTATTGGTGAAATGCTCTTTCCAATGAGGTTTAATAGCGCACTATGCCCTGGAGCCTGAAGATGAGATCACAGAAGATTTAAGGGGCCTAACTGCAGCTCGAGGGTACTTCTGCATTCCTTATAAATTTAACATTGTGTGTGCTGACGTCTGTCTCCACTTGCTTGTGGATATGACTTCTCTTTCAGTGAGGGTACATGCCAACAATAGAAGCAGAGTGTCACAAACTTACCTGCCGATCCAGTCCATCAGTGCTCCAGAAACAAGGCTAACCTAAAATGCTGCACAATGTTCACAGGCAATTTTGAGAGGCAGAGGGAAGTGGGAGAAGAAAATTTAGCTTTACACGTGTCAGCAACCTATTAGGGTTTTGGGGTGGTGGTTTAAAAACCATTTTTTTCTTTGAGGGTTGGAATTATCTATTAAACATAGAGGACTGTCCATTACAGACAAGGCAGGTACAGGCTTTCATCATGTGATGTCATCACATCCCAAATGCTGCAGGCATGGTATGAGGTGGGAAACATTGGAGGTAAGACCATTTTTTTATTGTTACTGGATAATTTTCAGGTTAAAATTTAAGTTTCAGGCACTGAAATGTATAAGATATGTTTTAACAAGGCCATTTTCCAATCAGTCCATAGTTTTTCAATAACAACTGTCATTATTTTTAGTTTTACAATTGTAATTGTTTCCCAAACCCCTCCTTGTTGTCTAACTTGTTAGATATTAGTATGCAGGATATGACCTTGAGGTTTTTTTTTCTTTTTTGCCTTTCTGTGTATCAATGCTTAGAAATATGGAATTGTGGGTAAGGTAAAAGGGTCTTTATTCAACCTTGACATGTATTCTATCTCTAGAATTTGTGATAATCTATGGCTTATTTTTTATTATAACTGCTAAAAAAATGCAAATATCAAAAAGCACTAAGATCCAATTGTATTGGTAATATACTGTATACTGAAAACTCCCCTTTGTTACCAAGTGAAGCAAAGAACAGTAATTTTCCTTCAAATTTTCACAAAGAAATATGTTATTAAGAAACACCAAGCCCAAAGAGAATCCCACCAGTGCTACTATTCACTACAAAGTAAACAAATACAAAACAGATCCAAAATCATTTGTTTATTATTCAGATCAGACATATCATAGGTTGGCTTGGTTATTGTTGTTACACTCCAGTGAAAAACAGTTACAGCTCTAATTAACAAGCCATTGTTTTAGCTGTGAGGAACTGTCAGTAGGGCTAGATTTACTAAAACCATCAAAATCTGGACCCAGACATTGCTAATAGATAATACATATTTTATAAAAATATACCCATGAATATTTTTTATAATCTTGATTAGTTCAACAGGTTGGTTTAGCAGCTGCCTGCCTACAAGCAAAGCTTCTGCCAGATGCTGGATATGTTCGCTGATCCTTTAAATTTTGTTATTCATATATATATATATATATATATAGCACTATTTAATCCATAGTTTATAGGGAGATTACAGATGCTAACCCAACCTGATGTTCTATCGAATTGGTGGGTCTTTATAAATAACAAGGCATATTTTTATTACATCTCTGGTAAAACTGCCAGTACATCTTGCCCAATTTATGAATACAGTATGTCATTTTTGTAAAAACAAAATACAAGAAATGAGAGAAATTAGACTGTAATAGTTATCTGTAGTTTGTGCAGTGAATGTATGCACCATATTCTCCGAAGGACAGTTTCCTGAATTCAAATTGTTCAATGGATGGCAATTGGTAAGTTAGGCAAGCACTTCTAATGCCAGTACATGCTAAGTTGTTAAGTTAAAAAAAAAAAAAAAAAGATTTACTTGGATTGATTAATATATATTATTGTCAGGTCTGAGATACCTCTTAGTTCAAATGCTTCCCTAAAATTAAATTTTTGTAAACATCTTTGTAGGAATGAAAATCACTAGATGTGTGTATATATATATATATATATATATATATATATATATATATATTGAATGTGTTTGAACTCTGAGGTTAAAAAACTTTATAAAACGTCCCAATGATTTGTTAGAATGCCTCTATACACATAAATAAAATCACAGACATTAGAATGGTTACTGTGAATCAATGCTGAAGTTCTAAAAGCGACAGGGATATACAGAAGGAGCAAAACCCAACTGTACATGTTAACAAAAAGTCCTTTCAAACACCTTATTCAAAGTTTAAGGATCAGAGAATTGTCGCAAAGTATTTCGTCAACCTTCGGGAGGCTCCACTTTATGGGTCTTGTAAGTAGAAGTCTGAGGCTGAGTTCTGGTGAGGCAGTCCTTTCCACAACACCCCAAACCCATTCTTTTGCTTTGTTGTTTATGCTTCTCAGATTAGCCATTCTTTTTTACTTTCTTCAATTGTTTCGAAATTGGGGTCATTGTTTATGATTGCTGCATCAGCATTGTCGGCAGATTCGGCTCCCTTGGCTTCATTGGTGTGGTAGGTCCCCTTGTGACGGAACATGTAGCGTATCAAAAATACCAGGGTGCAGAGGATGGTGAAAATAACCACGGCTATAACACCTTAAAAAGAAAAATGCTGTTAGTAGAAATAGATTTTATTATTTCATTTTCACAGAGTTGTTCAGACCATCACTGAGTAAGTTGGGCATAAAAAACATTGGAACCATACATAAATATCACAAAGTATATATAGAAACATGAATTAAATAATAATTTCACATTTATCTTCCAAACTCCCTTCAGCACAGAGGGATGTAAAGCAGCTGATAGGAGAGCATCTCTCTCCCTGGATAAAGCCCATTAAAAAGGGGTCAGACACCTTGGGGCTTTGTTTATAGGGAAGAAAGATACATCTGGAAGGATGCTTTCCCCAACGTTGTGGTTGTCCCAAGGGACAGATCACAGCCACTGAACAGTAAGTTAACATGCTATTTGCTGCTGCCTTGTATTATGTCATACATCGCCTGGGCAGGGCCATATTGGAAATATTACTTGGCTTTGTAGCCGTTTGATAATAAAAATACTACTAATCTTACCAAAAACTCTAATATTAAAGAGGGACTAAAGGGTTAAACCCTCTCATCTGCTGTACCCAGGGTGAGGGTCCAACATGCCAAAAAATTTTTGCATACATTTAAATATTTGCCGATAAAACCCTTTGAAACTTATGAAATGTTTATAATTTTTGTTTCTCTATAAAAGAGAAACTAGTAAAAAATAATTCAAAAATGCTAAAGCAGCAAAGTTTGCAAAACACGTTTGTAGAGGTGTACAGGGTATTTTACCATAGCTATCTGCCTAGCTGGGGCTGCCCAGCCACTGTGGCCTAAGCAAGCACCAGTCAGCGCTCGCCTGGAGAGGAAACCAGTTATTGTATCTGTAATAGCTATGTCTTCTATATAGAAATTGTTGTTTTTGTCTAAATTCCTTAATATATTACAGATTTTCGTGAATACTGACCAACCAGACATTTTAAAGTTTGATTAAATGTTAACAGAGTAACCCTTTTGAAAAAGAAAAAGGAAAGTGTTATAAAGGTGATACCTTTATTGGCTAACTAAAGGTGGCCATACACTATTACGATCGTAATTACGATCTTAAACCGACCAATACTTTGATAGACAGACGTACAATGTTAATGGTACCAAGATGTACAATAAATATTGTTCGACATTCAATTTGTTTTGTGATTAATGTCGAATGTCATCCATTGTGAGGTTACATTACATTCACATTTAATTGGAACTTTAGAAAACACTACAATCATTTTACCAATCGACTTAAAAAACGACTTTCCCGATCGTAATTACGATCGATTTTACGATCTAATGTCGTGTGATAAGAATGGGAAAATGTAAAATTTTTCGGCCAATCGATGGAAATGTTGGATTGTACATAAAATCGGCCTAATGTATGGTCACCTTAAGATAATCATAGCAAGCTTTCAGAACATTCTAGTTCCTTTTTCAAGCTGATTCTTTTTTTTCTTTTTTTTTTTTTTTTCAAAAGGGTTACCCTGTAAACATTTTGACTGGCTTACACGATACACCAAGTTTTCCTGCGTCTACAGTTTGATAATAAATGTACATTTTCAAATTAAACCAACTGGCTTGTTGAGAAATCTAAGAAGCCCAATCGCTCCCTTTTTTTTGTTTTGGGTTGTGTCTGGTCAACTTGCAATGAAGATTGGTAATTCATTTACACATTGCACCACACTAAAAACAAACTTGTTCCTCTTACCTCCAATAATTGCAGAGTTCCTGTTCACCCCATCTTTAATAGCTTGCCCTTCATTATTCGGAAAAGCAGTCTCTGTAAAACCCAAATACAGAATTATATAAGTATTATTATAAAGCACACACCTCCTTTTATTAAGTATATAAATACTTAAGTAATAAAAACAAATATATAGATTCAGTTGCCTATAGCAGTGTTTTTTAAGCACAGACAAGAAAACAGTAATTTGCACCCCAGACTTGTCTTTTAGTTTAAGATGAATGTTGGATGCTTAACCTTAGATACTGTACATAAGTCTCCCCCTTTGCAGAAGAATTCTAGCATGTATATAATTTACGGGTGTTAAAATCAGGGATAGTTGCCTACTTGAAGGTTGAAAAAATGTAGCCACTCCGAATTCTAATAAATTTAAATTGTAATAAAAATAAATAAATAAATAAGTTCTGTTTGTCAGATAGTCCTAATAAAGTGATTGGGTGGGTAGGCAATCGGGTAGTCTGTCGGATTCTTAGCAGCAAAGTAAACCAACCAAGTTTTTGAAAAGGAGATACTATTTTGCATATCTTTATAACTACAGAGGGTTGGCTATGATTGAATGCCATGTCTTTCAGGGACGTACCTCCAGGGCCCCCCCCCCCCCCACGAGAATGGAAGCCAGGCCCCTGACCCCGTCCTAGATGCCGTTTTAAATAGCTGATCGCGTTGAAACATACGCGTGATCAGCTGTTTAAAAGACAGGACCGGAACTTGCGGAAGTTAGGGTCCGGTATTTTAAACAGCTGATTGCGCGTATGTTTCATTCATACGCGCGATCAGCTGTTTAAAACAGCTGATCGCGGGAGGCATCTTGGGCTTGTGGCGGGCCTTACTACCGCCCGGGTGTGGCAGGGGTGGTAGTTATGGCAATGATGTCTTTTCTTTCAATCCACAGAAAATACATTAGTACATTAAGGGCTTGTTCACACTAGAGCGCAGTGGAACGTGGTGTTTGCATGCGTTTTTCCACTGCGTTAAGGCACAATGCATGCCATTATTTTCAATGACAAAGCTGTGTTAATGCACCAAAATGCAGTGCGTTTAATGTAACGCAATACATTGCAGCGCTTTAATGTGAATGGCACCATTCATTTCTATGTGCACTGCGTTTTGGTGCGATGTTGAACACAAGAGGAAGAGAAGGATATAGTAACAAATTTAAGACGTTTCCTCTTATTTCTTAGCAGCTGTGTGCACTGATATATATCATCTGTGCAGACATAAAATCAAATTTTGCCCAGATTCTTGTATGCACTATATTTTAATCTGTGTGCGCAGAACTGCAGAGTTGCGTGTGCGTGCACAAGAGCACGGCATAGAGGGAACACTGATCCTAATTTATGACTAGCTATGCTTAAAGGTGTTGGAAGTTGTTTAAACACTATCGAAGTAGAGGAAACTTCCAGTAAAAGGTATTGAAATGTGAAATACATGTACAAAAAATTTCATTTACCCTGCTTTCTATGACCTTTGATATTGATTTATCCATTTTAAACTAGGTATGGGGGGGGAGGGAAAGTTTAACTACACAGGGGTAGATAGAGAAGTTAGGGATCTGGGGGCTAGTAACACAACGGAGGGAGGAGAAGGAGGAGGGGGGAGCATAGAGGATAAGGAGGCATGTACGACCATGTATGGAAGTAAATCAATTGATAATCTAAAATGTATGTTTACAAATGCAAGGAGTCTGGCTGGAAAAACCGGCGAACTTGAAATAATAGCGTTAAAGGAAAGGTATGATGTAATTGGTATAGCAGAATCATGGCTTAATGATTCACACGACTGGACAGTAAATATTGAAGGGTACTCCTTATTTAGACATGACCGAGTTAATAAGAAAGGAGGAGGAGTATGTATGTATGTTAAACAGGAATTGAAGCCAAATTTAAAAGATGGAATAGATGGGGGAGCAAACGATGCGGCAGAAACATTATGGGTGGAACTGTGTACAGGAAGCAAGAAGGTGGGTAAATTAATTGTTGGAGTGTGTTATAAGCCGCCAAATGCCGGGGAAAAGGTGGAAATGAATCTCCATATGCAGTTGGCGAATGCTGCTGGTATGGGGCATGTTCTGGTTATGGGGGATTTTAACTACCCTGAAATAGATTGGAGTAATGGAACTGCCAGCACCTCAAAAGGTATAAAGTTCTTAAATTTCCTGTATGAGCATTTTCTTTCACAGATGGTAGAAGTTCCTACTAGAAAGAATGCGTTGTTGGATCTGGTGATATCTAATAACCCAGAGCTCATTTTGGAGATGAAGGTAATGGGAAGCTTAGGGAATAGTGACCATGATATAGTGTCATTTAATATAGGTTGCAGAAAACTAAAGTGCACTGGCTTAACAAAAACTTTTAACTTTAGGAAAGCTAATTTTATGCTTTTAAAGGAATCGCTCCTGCTCATAGACTGGGGGGAACTGTTTCTAGGTAAAGATACTGAGCAGATGTGGACCACTTTTAAAGGGATATTAAACTATAACATTTCCAAATCGGTACCTTTAGGAAACAAGTGTAAAAAAATTAGGTCCACTCCTGCATGGCTTAATGCTCAGGTAAAAAGGGAAATGGAAAAAAAGAAAAGGGCTTTTAAAATTTTGAAAGCAGAAGGCACAGAACAGGCTTACAGGGACTTCAAAAGTTATAATAAAGAGTGCAAGAAAGCAATTAAACTAGCTAAAATAGAAAATGAAACACGGATTGCCGAACAAAGCAAGTCCAACCCCAAAATGTTTTTTAAGTATATAAATGGTAAAAAAATGAGGACTGAGAATGTGGGACCATTAAATAATGGAGCTGAGGTGGTTGTAGAGGATGCCGAAAAGGCTAATCTGCTAAACCGTTTTTTTACATCGGTTTTTACTGTTGAGAATCCTTACAGTAGGGATTGTAACAATGTGCAGGGAGGAAATGAAGAGTTTTCACATTGGATAACAGAGGATATGGTACGGAATCAATTAGACAAAGTTAATATCAATAAAGCGCCAGGACCAGATGGATTGCATCCTAGGATTTTAAAAGAGCTTAGTTCAGTTCTAGCAAGACCACTGTGTCTCATATTTTCAGATTCGCTTTTGTCTGGGGATGTGCCGCTGGATTGGAAAAAAGCCAATGTAATACCAATATTCAAAAAAGGTAGTCGTTCACAGCCTGGTAACTATAGACCTGTAAGCCTAACATCAGTGGTAGGGAAGGTGATGGAAACTTTGTTAAGGGATCATATCCTTGACTTATATCCTTGACTCATCTTATTAGTAGTAGTCAGCATGGATTTATGAGAAATAGATCATGCCAGACAAATTTAATTGGTTTTTATGAAGAAGTGAGTAAGAAGTTAGATTCAGGCACAGCTGTGGATGTGGTATATTTGGATTTTGCAAAAGCCTTTGATACTGTGCCACATAGGCGACTAATGTATAAACTGAGGACTGTTGGCCTTGAAGAAAACATTTGTTCATGGATAGAGAACTGGTTATTGGACCGCAAACAGAGAGTGGTGGTTAATGGAGCTACATCTATGTGGGCTAAAGTTCTAAGCGGAGTTCCTCAGGGTTCTGTACTGGGGCCGCTTCTGTTTAATCTGTTTATAAATGACTTAGAAGGGGGCATTGAGAGCAAGGTCTCTGTGTTTGCTGATGACACTAAATTATGCAGAGCTTTGGAAACTTCCAATGATGTGCAAGTGCTGCAAGCAGACCTAGATAGATTATCAAAATGGGCAGCAGAATGGCAGATGAGATTCAATGTTGATAAATGTAAGGTGATGCATTTGGGATTTAATAATCCCTGTGCCACCTACACCATAAATAACTCTGTGTTAAGTGCATCTGAAATGGAAAAAGATTTGGGGGTTCTGGTAGATAACAGACTAGAGCTAGCAAGATATTGTCTTGTATAAAGAGGGGAATGGAATCAAGAGAGAAAAATATTATTCTCCCTCTTTACAAGGCACTGGTAAGGCCTCATTTGGAATATGCGGTGCAGTTTTGGAATCCCATATACAAAAGGGACATCTTGGAAATTGAGGCAGTTCAGAGAAGGGCAACTAAATTAATAAGGGGAATGGAGGGGCTTGAATATGCAGGCAGATTAGACAAGTTAGGGCTGTTTACATTGGAGAAGCGGCGGTTGCGTGGGGACATGATAACCTTATACAAATATATTAATGGCCCATACAGTGAACTCTCTGGTGCATTGTTCACTAATAGGTCATATCAGAGGACTCGTGGACATCCTTTAAGGTTGGAAGAAAAGAAGTTTCATCTTCAAGTTAGGAGAGGTTTCTTTACAGTGAGAACGGTGAAACTGTGGAACTGTCTTCCAGCAGAGGTGGTAATGGCAAGTTCATTGAATAACTTTAAAAAAGGCCTGGATAAGTTTCTAAAACTAAAAAATATTAAAATGAGTCAGGAATAAGTCCAAGGATATGATCCCTTAACAAAGTTTCCATCACCTTCCCTACCACTGATGTTAGGCTTACAGGTCTATAGTTACCAGGCTGTGAACGACTACCTTTTTTGAATATTGGTATTACATTGGCTTTTTTCCAATCCAGCGGCACATCCCCAGACAAAAGCGAATCTGAAAATATTAGACATGCTGCATTTCTTTGAGAGTAAATAAGAAACATACAGGGACTGTGGGCTATGAGAATTCTAATATACAGTAGAGAAGTCATTAGTATTACAAACTGATAGGGCTCCTATAAATATGTAGTCTAGGCTGGTACATCTAAATGCAAGCACACAAGGTAGATATAACAAAGAGGATTGCAGTAGCAGAATTAAATAAGAAATTGTGTTTCTCATTGGGGAAATGCATACAGGGAGCAGGTCTTGTTCTGGCTGTGCTAAAGGCAAGCAGAAATGTACAAATTCATTCCATTCTATATATTAATGGAAGTCTCTCTACTTCAGGTTGTAATTAATTATAAATTATTTATAGTTATAGTATTATATAATCTATACTCAGAATTGAAAAGAGGAATAACCTTATCTGGATTGCTTTATTGACCAGCTCACAATTGTCAAAAAATGACAAGTGCCCCCTTTTGTAAAAGGATCTTCTCATCATGTAGAAATTGGAAGGTAGCCCACACAAATGAAATGATGCCTGGAACCTATTTCTTGGAAGGGTCCACGCAGGAAAGCATTCTAGAAATCCTGCAAACCATATGCGCATCATACAAAAATACATAGAAAAGAAAAAGATGTTCAGAGATAGACACCTGAATGATCCAAAGCAATTCTGAAGCAATACGCATACATCGCTGTCAGACCTTGCACCGTATTCTGCAGTGCAAAACACACATTCGCTATCAGATAACTAATGATGTGGTAGAATAAGATATCCCTTCTTCGGAAAGTTACTATGGTTTGCGTGAAGTGTAAAGATATACAGGTTTCTCTTGTCTTTGAAGCTTAATTTCAAAGGAAAAGCAAGAAGATTCAGTACCTGTTTTAACAGACTGTAGATGGCTTGCAGATGTAGGATACAGCATTTTTATATAAAGAGGTACGCAGCAGTTTTATGCATTAGAAAAGCCTGGCCTATAAGATTAAGGCTTGTGATTTAATACTTGTAATCTGGAAACTGTACCTGTCATTAATTTGTCTGAGAGAAAAAATTTTTCCCTCTTCTTTCTCAATCTACATTCTTTTTTATTCACCCTTATTGGACTGTATCTCCTCCCACGGTTTTCAAGCTAGAGACAAAAAAGAAGGTGGCTATCTTCTAGCTAAGGAATCTGTGAAATTTATTGGAATAATTTATGGATGTTTTTGCTTATGTCTTTAATGAACATGCAGGTGTAATCAACACAATTACTTGTCCTTAATTGCATTCAGCACAGATTGAAAATTTTGTATTTTAAAGGGATCTGCACCCCACAAAATAATTTTTTTGTAGTTTAGGGGACCCCCTCCAACCCTAAACACTACAGGGTTATTCAATAAAAGTTCTTATTGTTTAAAATGGTGCTAATTTTGCCCCAACCAATCAGTATTTAGCTTTTAAATGAAATGAGATCTGATTTGTGGGGCAAAATTAGCACCATTCTAAACGATAAGAACTTTATTGAATCTCCATGCATGATTTTAAGTTAAAACCCCCTCCCCCTCCAACTCTTTTACTTTTACTGCAAGACGAGGGATCAGGAGGGGGGAGGGTAGGAAGAGCTGCCAGAGTCCTCCAGGAGGACAGGAAAGGGGCACCGTATTGTGGTCCAAAAATTATTGTCCCAATTTTGTCAGAAGAAAGCTGGCTCCTCCCACCGTGCAGTTGATCAAGGCGTGACTGCTGATATCAAAACCAATTATTGACTGCTGTTTCACCTGTGCCTCTTCTGCACATGCTCAAGCTTATTAAAAGCTCATTAAACAAAGAGAGGGAGGTACATTTGCCAGATAGGAATATAAATTATTAAAATCTGGTTACAAATGCAATAATAAACTGATAAAAATACCAGATGGGATTGCAGGGCAGATTAGTATAGTATTTGAGGTGTTGAATAAAGACATACGTCCATCCAGTCCAAACCATCTAGCAATATCCTCATTTCCTGCCTAAGTTGATCCAGAGGAAGGCAAAAAAAACCCCACCAAATTATGAAGGGGAAAAAAATTCCTTCCTGACTCCAAGTGGCAATCGAAATTCAACATTTTTTTGTCTTAAGTGGTGGACATGCCTTTAAGACGTGAATGGTGTCTGTCATGTAAAATTCCTGTATAAATGTGCTATTTATATGTGTCTTGTACCAGAAATTTGATGCTTGGCTTGTGCATTGTTCTTTAGAACAAAACGCAGCGATTGTGCAAAATGCGTCTCGAAATCGTCTACGTGGTGGATCTTTTCGTCGTCAAAAGTCATCTATAGTTTTTCTTTTTTCCCCTCGCATGTGAAAATGATGTGATTAAACCATAGGGGTGCGTACCAGCTAAGAGGGTTCTTCCTGCTGCAGTGAGCTGTGACATACCAGCACCACTGATCTCCCCCACCTGGAATCCAATATCAAAAAGGACATATTGGAAACGGAAAGAGTTCAGAAAAGGACAACTAAATTAATAAGGGAAGTGGAGGGGATCGACTATGCAAACGGATTAGACAAGTTAGCGTTAGCTGTTTACATAGAAGAGAAGCAGAGATTGCACTGGATAGGATCACTTTATACAAATATATTAATGGGCCATACTAAACTCTCTGGTGCATTGTTCACCAATAGGTCATTTCAAAGTAGAGTCCTTCTAGGTCTAATTTCCAGACCTGGCACCCAACCCGCAAAAATACTATCTGCCTCATACCAGACAGATTGACAATGAACGCACCTCTATTCTTTACCAGTTGTACAGGGCCTTCTATATATCTGCATTAATATTTCAGGAACTTATTTACTTAGATTCTACCATAGTAAAGGGTTGTCCCTACATTGACTGATAAAAATTTGGCCAAAGACAACAAACACATCTCCTACATGTGATGTAGATTGGCAGTATTATATATACAGTAGTCACTAGGAAAATCTCTCTAGGCTGGGCTACCATTTCATCAAGTTGTTCCATACTATACACTTTAATATCCTAGCTTACATTCTTTTTTCTGGTCTCAGAAAGGGTTTATGCGCAGCATACTACATTTTGGATCACTATTACTAATCAGCAGAAACAACAGTAATTCACACTGGTTTATTCTGTTCTATAACTGTATATTATGTCATTTACAGGAAAAGCTTCTAAAAATGTCAATTCTAAAAAAGTTTAGAATTGAAATGTGTTGCCTAGAATGTATGTTAGAGGGGAAGTTCAGTGGAAATACATATACTTTTCAGAAAAAAGGCAGTATTTTCCCATCCCATAGACCTTTACCTGCCCATCCAGCATTTTGTCTGTAATAAATAATGCTTCCGAAATACTGACTTCTGTTTGCAGGCCCATAATAGAGACCGTTATGGTCTTGCCCTTGACCCAGCGCCTGGGTTGATTTGCTCAGTAGAGTAGAGATCGAACATCTTGACCCATCCAACAGCCAATCCGTAGAAATTACTTTTGGAACATTCCCAGGATTGGTGTGCATCTTGGAAGAAGACGTTAGAACCTGATCCTTGTAAGCAGGCTGACATGGTACTATTGCAAAAGGGAGGAAATATCGGAGAGGAATATGTAGAATAACTAAGAAGGCATTACACAAAACTAACAATTTAACAAATATTGACATTTCCACTGAACTGTCCCTTTAAGGCTAAAACACATCCGAGTGGACAAAGTCCATTGAGACAGAAAGAACCACTGGTATTTTAACCTAATGGACTGAAATTTTATGGTAGCTTGTTAGTCGAAATAGTGCCTTTGTGTACCTCTATGGGTTTAATCTTTATTTGTCCGGTAGTCGGCCATCGTGGGGACATAGCTTTAGAAAGGCTTCACTGTTATCTGAACACTGCCTGCGAGCAGTGCATCTAAGCTCCTGAGGTTTAGGGATCAATTACAAGACTACTTGACCTTGACATAATTTATTGCTTCTGGTGAAGTGCAGCACTCATTACATTTTTACCACTACTCCTTGTAGAGAAAATTAGGATACTCTACTTATTACTTACCTAAAATACAGGAAACAGAACACAAGGTGAATTCACTCCAAAGTGAATGTGGTGGTCACAAATAAATTTTAAAGCAATTTGGAGTGTGACCTCCACCTTGTTTTTTGAAATACTACAATTAGTGCAAAAGTTTCAGGTCTCATTAATATATAATGGGGCTGATGCAATAAAAGGTGCAAAGGTTTGTCCAGTGCTATTAATTTGCAGCAACCCATTAGAAGTTAGCTTATTACTGGCTTACTGCAATAAGATAACATCTGATTGGTTGCTGTGGATTAATAGCACAGGTAACTTTGCACCTTTTATTGCATCAGCCCCATTATCAAAATGTCACAAAAAAGTGAAGTCCAACTTTTAAGGTCCATACTAAATGCTGTGGATCATGGTAAGTCACAATATGGAGCTGCGTGCAGCGTGTATAGAGCTTTAACATTTTAAGGCTTCCCCTTTAGCACTATCAGGGGAAGTCGTGCTGAGTACAATTCTCTGCCTTGAACACAATTAGAGGAGGTTAGTGATCAAACTCTGTCTCTCTCTAGCTCTGCCTGTTTCTTTAGCTCGTCTCTCTAGCTCTGTCGGTGTTCTCTAGCTCTGTCTCACTAGCTCTGTCTGTCTATCTAGCTCTGTCTGCCTTTCTAGCTCTGCCGTCTTCTAGATCTCTATCTATCTAGCTGTTCTGTCTATCTATCTAGCTTTGTCTGTCTATCTATCAAGATCTTTCTGTTGTCTCTCTTGCTCTGTCTGTCTCTCTAGCTCTGTCTATCTATCTAGCTCTGTCTATATATCTAGCTCTTTAGTCTATCTAGCTCTTTTTGTAGTCTCTCTAGCTGTCTGTATCTAGTTCTCTATCTAGCTCTGCTTGCTATCTATCTATCTATATCTCTGTCTGTCTCTCTAGCTCTGTCTGTCTCTCTAGATCAGTCTGTCTTTCTATTTAGCTCTCTCGTCTATCTAGTAGAAAGTATAGTATGTGATACTCTTTTTTTTTTTATTTGCACTAACAATAGTTATCTTAATAGATTAGCTTTCGGGGAAAAGATCTGAAGAAGCTCCCGAAAGCTAATCTATTAATAAAACTATTGTTAGTGCAAATAAAAAGAGTATAGTATCACATACTATACTTTCTTATCTTTCGTAGAATTTAACCTGCAAACTTGTGTAGTTTGTCTTGCTAAAAACAGAGCTTTTACCCCTGGCCCAAACAGATTCTGTGAGAAATTCACAACATGTAGCATCTCTTCTTTTGCTAAAAACATAATGGAAACAAAGAAAAGGTAAATCTGGGGATTTGAACCGGTGACTTTTTGGACTGTGTGTTTCTCAACCATTCATTTTACCATCTGAGAGATGGTAAAAAAAAATGGAGATGCAAAGATCACAGACATCTAACCCTGCATATGAGGCTTCTGGGTAGCGTGGAGAAAGGGATGCGGTGAGGGGGCTTGACTTATGGACGTGACGACCCCACGACTTTCGGGGAGTGGGTGGGATACCTAAGATCATTGGTACATTTACACGATTTTTTTTTTTCTTGCTAGAAAAGGAAAGAATACAAAAACGAAATGTCAGTAAAATCAGCTGAATATTTTGTATTGCCCCAGGAAGGTTGCATGTAATTCACACTGAATGGTAAATAAACTTTAGGGGGTCAAGCAGTTTTCAAAGTCTTATCGGAACTTCCAAATTGGTTTGTAGACATCTGTAAAACAAAATACTTTACATAGAGACAGTGAATACTGGGGGTAGGGGGGCGTGGCTCTTGATTACTACATGGGCTGTGGGTTGTACTGGCAACAACATGGAAACCTTCTTAGTTACATTTTCTTAGTACTACATGTACTAAATGCAACTTAGTGAGAAGAATCTTACAATGTAAAGGTGTTTTGAGAAGAAAGGTTTTTACATTAAGGTTAAAAAAATGTAAGTTTAGTTCTTCTTTAACCAGAACAGTTACATTAATACATTTTGTATTTATAACTTAAGGCCATAGTAACATAAACTAGTAACATAGTAATAGTAACATAGTAACATAGTAATTAAGGTTGAATAAAGACTTCGTCCATCAAGTCCAACCTATCTTTTTTTTTTTTTTTTTTTAACCCTACCAACAGTTGATCCAGAGGAAGGCAAAAAACCCCAGCTAAAAAAGGGGGGAAAAAATTCCTTCCTGAATCCAAACGGCAATCGGAAAGTATCCTGGATCAACCAGATCTATAGCATTAATACCCGTAATTCTCGATCATCTTATTAGTAGTAGTCAGCATGGATTTATGAGAAATAGATCATGCCAGACAAATTTAATTGGTTTTTATGAAGAAGTGAGTAAGAAGTTAGATTCAGGCACAGCTGTGGATGTGGTATATTTGGATTTTGCAAAAGCCTTTGATACTGTGCCACATAGGCGACTAATGTATAAACTGAGGACTGTTGGCCTTGAAGAAAACATTTGTTCATGGATAGAGAACTGGTTATTGGACCGCAAACAGAGAGTGGTGGTTAATGGAGCTACATCTATGTGGGCTAAAGTTCTAAGCGGAGTTCCTCAGGGTTCTGTACTGGGGCCGCTTCTGTTTAATCTGTTTATAAATGACTTAGAAGGGGGCATTGAGAGCAAGGTCTCTGTGTTTGCTGATGACACTAAGTTATGCAGAGCTTTGGAAACTTCCAATGATGTGCAAGTGCTGCAAGCAGACCTAGATAGATTATCAAAATGGGCAGCAGAATGGCAGATGAGATTCAATGTTGATAAATGTAAGGTGATGCATTTGGGATTTAATAATCCCTGTGCCACCTACACCATAAATAACTCTGTGTTAAGTGCATCTGAAATGGAAAAAGATTTGGGGGTTCTGGTAGATAACAGACTTAGCTGTAGCAAACAATGCCAGGTAGCAACAGCTAGAGCTAGCAAGATATTGTCTTGTATAAAGAGGGGAATGGAATCAAGAGAGAAAAATATTATTCTCCCTCTTTACAAGGCACTGGTAAGGCCACATTTGGAATATGCGGTTCAGTTTTGGAATCCCATATACAAAAGGGACATCTTGGAAATTGAGGCAGTTCAGAGAAGGGCAACTAAATTAATAAGGGGAATGGAGGGGCTTGAATATGCAGGCAGATTAGACAAGTTAGGGCTGTTTACATTGGAGAAGCGGCCGTTGCGTGGGGACATGATAACCTTATACAAATATATTAATGGCCCATACAGTGAACTCTCTGGTGCATTGTTCACTAATAGGTCATATCAGAGGACTCGTGGACATCCTTTAAGGTTGGAAGAAAAGAAGTTTCATCTTCAAGTTAGGAGAGGTTTCTTTACAGTGAGAACGGTGAAACTGTGGAACTGTCT
The DNA here is from genome assembly GCA_019447015.1 of Hymenochirus boettgeri. NCBI lineage: Eukaryota > Metazoa > Chordata > Amphibia > Anura > Pipidae > Hymenochirus > Hymenochirus boettgeri. The sequence goes on from CM033474.1 coordinate 99,251,464, forward strand.
TCCAGCAGAGGTGGTAATGGCAAGTTCATTGAATAACTTTAAAAAAGGCCTGGATAAGTTTCTAAAACTAAAAAATATCGAGAATTACTGGTATTAATGCATATAGATCTGGTTGATCCAGGGATACTTTCCGATTGCCGTTTGGAGTCAGGAAGGAATTTTTTCCCCCCTTTTTTAGCTGGGGTTTTTTGCCTTCCTCTGGATCAACTGTTAGGTAGGGTTAAAAAAAAAAAAAAAAAGATAGGTTGGACTTGATGGACGAATGTCTTTATTCAACCTTAATTACTATGTTACTATGTTACTATGTTACTATGTTACTATGTTACTATGTTACTATGGCCTTAAGTTATAAATACAAAATGTATTAATGTAACTGTTCTGGTTAAAGAAGAACTAAACTTACATTTTTTTAACCTTAATGTAAAAACCTTTCTTCTCAAAACACCTTTACATTGTAAGATTCTTCTCTACTAAGTTGCATTTAGTACATGTAAGTACTAAGAAAATGTAACTAAGAAGGTTTCCATGTTGTTGCCAGTACAACCCACAGCCCATGTAGTAATCAAAGAGCCACGCCCCCCTAACCCCAGTATTCACTGTCTCTATGTAAAGTATATTTGTTTTACAGATGTCTACAAACCAATTTGGAAGTTCCTGATAAGACTTTGAAAACTGCTTGTTACCCTAAAGTTTATTTACCATTCAGTGTGAATTACATGCAACCTTCCTGGGGCAATACAAAATATTCAGCTGATTTTACTGACATTTCGTTTTTGTATTCTTCCGTTTCTAGCAAAGAAAAAGAAAAATCGTGTAAATGTACCAATGATCTTAGGTATCCCACCCCTCCCGAAAGTCGTGGGAGTCGTCACGTACCATAAGTCAAGCCCCCTCACCGCATCCCCTTTCTCCACGCTACCCAGAAGCCTCATATGGCAGGGTTAGATGTCTGTGATCTTTGCATCTCCATTTATTTTACCATCTCTCAGATGGTAAAATGAATGGTTGAGAAACACACAGTCCAAAAAGTCACCGGTTCAAATCCCCAGATTTACCTTTTCTTTGTTTCCATTATGTTTTTAGCAAAAGAAAGAGATGCTACATGTTGTAGAATTTCTCACAGAAACTCTGTTTGGGCCAGGGGTAAAAGCTCTGTTTTTAGCAAGACAAACTACACAAGTTTGCAGGTTAAATTCTACGAAAAGATAAGAAAGTATAGTATGTGATACTATACTCTTTTTATTTGCACTAACAATAGTTTTATTAATAGATTAGCTTTCGGGAGCTTCTTCAGATCTTTTCCCCGAAAGCTAATCTATTAAGATAACTATTGTTAGTGCAAATAAAAAAAAAAGAGTATCACATACTATACTTTCTACTAGATAGACAGAGAGAGCTAAATAGAAAGACAGACTGATCTAGAGAGACAGACAGAGCTAGAGAGACAGACAGAGATAGATAGATAGATAGGCAGACAGAGCTAGATAGAGAACTAGATACAGACAGCTAGAGAGACATACAGAAAGAGCTAGATAGACATAAAGAGCTAGATATATAGACAGAGCTAGATAGATAGACAGAGCTAGAGAGACAGACAGAGCAAGAGAGACAAACAGAAAGATCTTGATAGATAGACAGACAAAGCTAGATAGATAGACAGACAGAGCTAGATAGATAGAGAGATCTAGAGAGACGGACAGAGCTAGAAAGGCAGACAGAGCTAGATAGACAGACAGAGCTAGTGAGACAGAGCTAGAGAAACCGACAGAGCTAGAGAGACAGAGCTAAAGAAACAGGCAGAGCTAGAGAGACAGACAGAGATTGATCACTAACCTCCTCTAATTGTGTTCAAGGCAGAGAGATTGTACTCAGCACGACTTCCCCTGATAGTGCTAAAAGGGGAAGCCTTAAAATGTTAAAGCTCTATACACGCTGCACGCAGCTCCATATTGTGACTTACCATGATCCACAGCATTTAGTATGGACCTTAAAAGTTGGACTTCACTTTTTTGTGACATTTTTGATAATGGGGCTGATGCAATAAAAGGTGCAAAAGTTTACCTGTGCTATTAATCCACAGCAACCAATCAGATGTTATCTTATTGCAGTAAGCCAGTAATAAGCTAACTTCTAATGGGTTGCTGCAAATTAATAGCACTGGACAAACCTTTGCACCTTTTATTGCATCAGCCCCATTATATATTAATGAAGACCTGAAACTTTTGCACTAATTGTAGTATTTCAAAAAACAAGGTGGAGGGTCACACTCCAAATTGACTTTAAAATTTATTTGTGACCACACACATTCACTTTGGAGTGAATTCACCTTGTGTTCTGTTTCCTGTATTTTAGGTAAGTAATAAGTAGAGTATCCTAATTTCTCTACAAGGAGTAGTGGTAAAAATGTAATGAGTGCTGCAGCTTCAGCCAGAAGCAATAAATTATGTCAAGGTCAAGTAGTCTTGTAATTGATCCCTAAACCTCAGGGAGCTTAGATGCACTGCTCGCAGGCAGTGTTCAGATAACAGTGAAGCCTTTCTAAAGCTATGTACCCACGATGGCCGACTACCGGACAAATAAAGATTAAACCCATAGAGGTACACACAAGGCACTATTTCGACTAACAAGCTACCATAAAATTTCAGTCCATTAGGTTAAAATACCAGTGGTTCTTTCTGTCTCAATGGACTTATGTCCACTCGGATGTGTTTTAGCCTTAAAGGGACAGTTCAGTGGAAATGATCAATATTTGTTAAATTGTTAGTTTGTGTAATGCCTTCTTAGTTATTCTACATATTCTCTCCCATTTTGAAAATTCAGTTTATTTCATACCCTTTGCTGTTCCCTGCTTTTGACATTAGTGAGCTGACATTTCAGGTTCTAACGGTCCTTCTTCTTTCCAAGATGCACCACATCCTTGGAATGTTCCTAACAGTAATTTCTACGGATTGGCTGTTGGATGGGTCAAAGATGTTCAGATCTCTACTGAGCAACTAAATCAACCCAGGCGCTGGGTCAAGGGCAAGACCATAACGGTCTCTATTATGGGTCCTGCAAACAGGAAGTCAGTATTTCGGAAGCATTTATTTATATACAGACAAAATGCTGGATGGGCAGGTAAAGGTCATTGGGATGGGAAAATACTGCTCTTTTTTCTGAAAAGTATATGTATTTCCACTGAACTTCCCCTCTAACATACATTCTAGGCAACACATGTCAATTCTAAACTTTTTTAGAATTGACATTTTTAGAAGCTTTTCCTGTAAATGACATAATAATACAGTTATAGGAACGAGAATAAAACCATGTGAATTACTGTTGTTTCTGGCTGATTAGTAATAGTGATACCAAAAATGTATGTATGCTCGGCATAAACCTTTCTTTCTGAGACCAGAAAAAAGAATGTAAGCTAGGATATTAAAGTGTATAGTATGGAACTAACTTGATGAAATGGTAGCCCAGCCTAGAGAGATTTTCCTAGTGAAGCTGTATATAAAATAATACTGCACACAATTCACAATGTAGGAGAATGTGTTTGTTGTCTTTTGGCCAAATGTTTTTATCAGTCAATGTAGGGACAACCCTTTACTATGGTAGAATCTAAGTAAATAAGTTCCTGAAATATTAATGCAGATATAAATAGAAGGCCCTGTACAACTGGTAAAGAATAGAGGTGCAGTTCATGTCAATCTGTCTGGTATGAGGCAGATAGTATTTTTGCGGGTTGGGTGCAGGTCTGGGAAATTAGACCTGCAGAGGACTCTACTTTGAAATGACCTATTGGTGAACAATGCACCAGAGAGTTTATTGTATGGCCCATTAATATATTTGTATAAAGTGATCCTATCCCAGTGCAATCTCTGCTTCTCCAATGTAAACAGCCCTAACTTGTCTAATCCGTTTGCATAGTCGATCCCCTCCACTTCCCTTATTAATTTAGTTGTCCTTTTCTGAACTCTTTCCGTTTCCAATATGTCCTTTTTGTATATTGGATTCCATGGGGGGGGAGATCAGTGGTGCTGGTAATGTCACAGCTCACAGTGCAAGCAGGAAAGAACACCTTTTAGGGCTAGGCCACACTAGCACAATTTTGATGCGTTTGCGCATGTGTTTTTTCCAACGAGCGTTTTCCGGTGCGATGCGATCTGCATTTTTTTTGCACAATCGCATGCGTTTTTCTGTTTCTAAAGAAAAAAACGCAATCACAAAAGCATCAAATTTTCCTTGGTACAAGACACATATTAAAATAGCACCATTTATACAGGAATTTTACAATGACACCATATTCACAGGTCTTAAAGGGCATGTCCACCTTTAAGACAAAAAAATGTTGAAATTTCCGATTGCCACTTGGAGTCAGGAAGGAATTTTTTTCCCCTTCATAAATTTGGTGGGGGTTTTTTTGCCTTCCTCTGGATCAACAGTTAGGCAGGAAATGAGGATATTGCTAGATGGTTTGGACTGGATGGACGTATGTCTTTATTCAACCTCAAATACTATACTAATCTGCCCTGCAATCCCATCTGGTATTTTTATCAGTTTATTATATGCATTTGTAACCAGATATTTAATAATTTTATATTCCTATCTGGCAAATGTACCTCCTCTCTCTGTTTAATGAGCTTTTAATAAGCTTGAGCATGTGCAGAAGAGGCAACAGGTGAAACAGCAGTCAATAATTGGTTTTGATATCAGCAGTCACAGCCTTGATCAACTGCACGGTGGGAGGAGCCAGCTTTCTCTGACAAAATTGGGACAATAATTTTTGGACCACAATAACTGTGCCCCTTTCCTGTCCTCCTGGAGGACTCTGGCAGCTCTTCCCTACCCTCCCCCCTCCTGATCCCTCGTCTTTGCAGTAAAAGTAAAAGAGTTGGAGGGGGAGGGGGTTTTAACTTAAAATCATGCATGGAGATTCAATAAAAGTTCTTATCGTTTAGAATGGTGCTAATTTTGCCCCAACAAATCAGATCTCATTTAACATTTAAAAGCTAAGATCTGATTGGTTGGGGCAAAATTAGCACCATTTTAAACAATAAGAACTTTTATTGAATAACCCTGATAGTGTTTAGGGTTGGAGGGGGTCCCCTAAACTACAGAAAAAATTATTTTGTGGGGTGCAGATACCCTTTAAAATACAAAATTTTCAATCTGTGCTGAATGCAATTAAGAGACAAGTAATTGATGTTGATTACACCTGCAATGTTCATTAAAGACTATAAGCAAAAACATCCATAAATTTACCAATAAAAGTGTCACAGATTCCTTAGCTAGAAGATAGCACACTTCTTTTTTGTCTCTAGCTTGAAAACCGTGGGAGGAGATACAGTCCAAATAATGGGTGAAATAAAAAAGAATGTAGATTGAGAAAGAAGAAGGGAAAAAATTTTTTCTCTCAAGACAAATTAATGACAGGTACAGTTTCCAGATTACAAGTATTTAAATCACAAGCCTTAATCTTATAGGCCAGGCTTTTCTAATGCATAAAACTGCTGTACCCTTATATATAAAAATGCTGTATCCTACTATCTGCAAGCCATCTACAGTCTGTTAAAACAGGTACTGAATCTTCTTGCTTTTCCTTTGAAATTAAGCTTCAAAGACAAGAGAAACCTGTAATATCTTTACACTTACAGCAAACCATAAGTAAACTTTGCCGAAGAAGGGATATCTTATTCTACCACATCATTAGTTATCTGATAGCGAATGTGTGTTTTGCACTGCAGAATACGGTGCAATGTCTGACAGCGATGTATGCGTATTGCTTCAGAATTGCTTTGGATCATTCAGGTGTCTATCTCTGAACATCTTTTCTTTTCTATGTATTTTTGTAATGCGCATATGGTTTGCAGGATTTCTAGAATGCTTTCCTGCGTGGACCCTTCCAAGAAATAGGTTCCCAGGCATCATTTCATTTTGTGTGGGCTACCTTCCAATTTCTACATGATGAGAAGATCCTTTTACAAAAGGGCACTTGTCATTTGTTTGACAATTGTGAGCTGGTCAATAAAGCAATCCAGATAAGGTTATTCCTCTTTTCAATTCTGAGTATAGATTATATAAATAACTATAAATAATAATTTATAATTAATTACAACCTGAAGTAGAGAGACTTCCATTAATATATAGAATGGAATGACATTTGTACATTTCTGCTTGCCTTTAGCACAGCCAGAACAAGACCTGCTCCCTGTATGCATTTCCCCCAATGAGAAAACACAATTTCTTATTTAAATTCTGCTACTGCCAATCCTCTTTGTTATATACTACCTTGTGTGCGTGCATTTAGATGTACCAGCCTTAGACATACATATTTATAGGAGCCCTATCAGTTTGTAATACTAATGACTTCTCTACTGTATATTAGAATTTCTCATAGCCACAGTCCCTGTATGTTCTTAATTTACTCTCAAAGAAATGCAGCATCAACATGAGAAACCTTACAGCATCTATTGCCTTTGGGATTTAAATCAATAAGGGCTTTAGCCTGGACTCTTTCCGGAACTGAACTGAAGCTTTTGTTGAAAAAAAATCAATCTATTAATCAGGAGCTAGCCTGCTTATGTTAAGGTTTTTTATTGATACATCTTTCGATATGACAGCAATAAAATCTATATACATTTTTTCATGGCTAATTTTCTCCTTTCTACCTTACAGGTGTTGTATATTAATAATTCTCCTAATTCTAGGATTGGTAGACATTCAGTCACTAATGTTATATGAAAGAAATTATAACAGTGGTAGACATGGCTGTGAGGTGCACTGATTTTACAGTGTCTCTGTTTTACTAAGTCGTTTTATTTCCAACCTCTTCCCTACTTTTGATGATGGGATTTGATTAGTGGAGCTATTTGCAATACTAACAAGTGCTTTTACCGTTTTGATATAATCAAATCCCTGATAATTGGCATCAGAGGAAGACAGCGATGGAGACAAGCAATCTAGCGTTTTGAGGGAGTGGGGAAGGTTAGTAAATATTTTACTGCTGGGGATAACATGCACTATTTCCAGTTTAAAATTCCACAGTTGGAATGAATCAAAAATGAAAGCTGATGAAAGGGTTGGACTTGATGGACGTATGTCTTTATTCAACCTTAATTACTATATTACGATGTAGTTCTTTCTTTTGATTAGAAGTGTTTCTCTTAAGAACATTTATACCCTATTTTCATTTTGCCACTGTATTGTGTATTTACCTCTGACGGTAGTCTCCCATTTCATAAAATATAACAAATGATAAAACTGCAGTTTTGCATGTGTTAAGCTAGGTACAGACAGGAAGATACCTCCATGACCAATTTTTGAACAGTAATCAATGCACCTAACAAGACGTTTGATTTAAAGTGCAGAGTGTACTGTACTTTTGCACAAGGATGAATAAAAAGGTCATTTTAGAGTATGAAACATGTCACAGATCCATTTCTCCAGGATGGAATAGCCACATGGGGAGGCTGAACATTTAGCACTTGCACTGAGAGAAGGGGAACTAAACCTAAATGTTCCTGTGCTGCAGTACATACTGTACTTGTCTAGCTCAAAGAATGTTTATTTATCATTACTTCTCCTCTAAAGCTTCGTACAAACATTAGCGATGAAGGGCCAATCCTGTAGGTACCGATGTTCAGCATTGGAAACCATTATTCTGGACCTAAAACTTCCCTCGGCCGTGGTCAGCTCCCTGAACTGTTGTATACGGAAATGGCTGCAATCGTTAGGGTGTGTAGCAGTCTCAAACAATCTTTCCTATACTGAAAATAGGGGGACCATTTGAGACTGTGTGCAGCCACATTTTTAACAGAGGAATGATGGAGTCTTATAGCTTTTTAAACTTTAATTTAAACTTTAATGGTATAATGAATTCCATAGGTGTCTCATTCTGCAGGAGGCTTATCCATTATTAGTAAAGAGCCTTTGCATAAACAATATCTGTGGACAGGGGCTTTACTATCAGGGGAGCAGACTCTGTGATTGCTGGGGGCCCAGGAGACAGGAGGCCCATCTTCTTACTTTCCCAATGACAGATACAGCCTCCACCCAGAAAACCAATGTAGATTAGAGATGGACTAGAACTCGACCTCGGGTTCGGGCCAAACTATTCGAGTTTGAATGGACTTGGACTTCTTGAACTATCCGGGACCCGGATTTTCGATATTTTCCAGACTTTTGATAATTATCGAATGTTCGAACGTTTGAGGCGTGCGAATATGCGAGTAAAAGTCTATTATACCAATAAGCGAGTAAATATCAAATATCGAATCTGCGAGTAAAATGTCTATTATACCAATACGCGAGTAAATATCAAATATCGAATCCACAAGTAAAATGTCTATTATACCTATACGTGAGTAAATATCAAATATCGAATCCACAAGTAAAATGTCTATTATACCAATACGCGAGTAAATATCAAATATCAAATCCGATACCATTCATATTTTAATAGTATTATATTAGAACTTTTCTAGTGAAATACAATTAGAACTATTTGACTCACATTGACTTTAATGGGTCCGTTTACAAACTTTCCATATAGTTTGAAAGTTTGAAAACGGAACGAACTTTCGAAAGTTTGGCCATTTCTACTGTAGATGAAGCAGGGAGTGGGGCCCCATCTTAGTTTTGCTGGGGGCCCAGTTACTAGTTACGCTACTGTCTGTGGAATCAAATCCTTAGAAGGATACATAATTTATACAGTATATTGATATACTTTTACTAAAAATCTAATTCTGAACAGTCAGATATGCAATTGCAGGTAAATGATAACAGTAATGCTGATATTATTCCATAAAACTAATATAACTGCTATAAATCATAAAGCTTTTCTTATCCTGATTTAACATCTATTAAAACATTTATGACACGTAACACTGTAACTTGGTTTAATCTATTTACTGCCCAAAAAATGTGACTGATTGCCAATAGAAAGTGTAATATGGGGATACAATACTATGTTTCCTGTTTGTCTGGAACCTAATGTGCCTTACCAGACTTTAGTTTTAGTTTTTTAGTTTTCTACTATGACTTCAAAGTAGTGATGCTGGAATCTGCCTCATTACCTTTTTATGTTACCAAGGCACTCGAGAAACCAACAGTGCGAACATTTTTCAACCAGTGTCATAAACCATGATCTGGCAAGGAAATGTTGTGGGAACATTGGCAGGTAAAACTACTGCTGCACCTGATGTTTCGTTCGAATTGGATTCACAAATTGGATCATTTGTGAAATGTTTGTAATGTTGGGTAATTGTATGGCTACCTTTAGTTTGGTTTGTGAACAGAAGTTTCAAGTGGAATGTAATTTACAAGCACATAGTAAGCAATTTGTACCCCCAAAAATCACTAGTTATAGGCCCACATGTACCTGGACTTACTTAGAAACATGAATCAAGAGAGACAGCTTACTTTGCATACCTGAGTTTAGATGCCATGGGTCTGTGTTTGAAGTCATTGGTGGGATGGTCAGTGGGGAAGCTCCGCAGTTTGATTCAACTAGTTCTCCTTGGATGGACACTTGAGAATTGTTACTAGACCTCAGAGCTGCTTTGAGTGGAGTGATGAGGTTGAATTGAACTCTGGACAAACAGCCACTGAAGCCTGGAGTGTTATATGAATGGATCTCTTGGTCTATTGTTCCTTTTTCTAAAGGCAAAGCAGAAAATCCCCACGTAAGCAACATAAACCATTTAAAGGGACTCAGAGGTGGTCAGTTGTGTCCACAATATGAAGAAAAAGAGGCACACCAATGATATCTGCATTGCAGTGCATTTCTAAACCATGCTGAAGGAATGACCAAAGTTAATGACAGTAAGAAAGAGAAGCATTGTGTCTTTGTTCATACCAGCTGTTGAGATTATGACAGAGCTGCATGTTAGGCAGAGACATGTCTGCAGTATATAACAAAACACCAGTAGCCGCTGCTATTTAAAAACTAGGCATTGTATCTGAGATAAAAAAATGTAAAATATTATACAAAGTGTATGAATCATTGTATTATCTTAGAAAAATATGCATTGTTCTTGAAACGAATAAAGTCATTTATAGGAGCTTCATTGTACAGACATTACTGTTAGCATATTAATGAAAGTATAATTATTGTATATCATTTGGGATTTAATACATTCCACTGTTAGGCCCTGTCATATGCTCTGCTATCAAGTCTGTCAATGCTTTCAAGAAATGAAGAGGAATTGACTGCATCTAACTGACACAGCCATGAGCCATCAAATGTAATTGTGCAGAGTAAAATAGATGAAAGGCATTTGAAAGTGAAATGGTGCAACTCTGGTCGATACTTTGGTCTACTTCCTCTGCAGCAGGACGCCTCTTGACCTTGCTGATTTGTGTGGTGTGCCGCTGACACAAGAAATAATACCAGCCCCAAGCTACATTTTGCTGAGTGTGATGTTTTAAGCGTAAGAAAGTAAATGAAAAAGTCACTGTAATTTCATCTTACCAAGCCTCTACAAAGTGCAGGACAGGCAGATATTGAACGCTTTCATTAAATAGCTAACCTTTTAAAATGAACACTAAGATTGAAATCTAGTCACAGAGGTCTTAATTTCACATGTTCTGCAATACACTTTCCTGTCATTAGGCCCTACGATTTGTTTAATTTATGTTACTTTCCCTGTGGAAAATGCTTTAATAACATTTCATAGTGGTATTAAAAAAATGATTCATTTTGAGGGTCATTTCACAATCATTTTCAATAAAATGATACCTTTTCATTCAAAGTTTATAATATTTTAATGCTTTTGTTTTTTTACCAAAAGGATTTATACATATGTGAACATATCAAGGGGACCTCTTGAGTGTGCATTTTTAAAGATGACCTACACTTTGAACTCACAATTTTTAATGTCACCTCTATAGTCATGGAGATACAGCCTAGAGTGCCCATACATAAGGAACTCACTTCCTGCAATGTTCACACAATGTTCCAAGAACAGTGTACACTCTAAAGGTGGCCATACATTGTTTGATCATTTTGATCAAGCATGCCAATAACTTATTCCTTCCACTTGCCAACCTATAAACTGCAGATCAATTTCAGGCAATTTCTCAATAGAAAGGTGAATGGGGCAAGTTGTAAAATCTTTACCTGTAGGGTAATGGAGAGAAGGTGGAAAATCAATGATCACATATTATGCACTGCACCAAGCAGTAGAAAGAATGCTTTCATTGATTCTTGGAACAGATTTTTGCTGATATCTGGTCAAAAATCATAATGGTTTGAAGTGATCTATCATCTGTACCATCATTAAAAGCGTGGCTTGCAGTAGGGATTAAATTGCTAAAACAACATGACATATTCTGTAATAAATTGTAAGCGAAAAGATAAATACTCCAAAACAAGCTGTAAGGTGATAGGAAGATTATAGTAATTACCTCTGGTCAGTACTATGGCACAGACCAGACGCTTTTCTATTTCTTCTGTTAATCTAAGATTTGTTTGTTTTTTTTTAATTTTTATGTTTACCTTATTATAATTTTACTTTATATTCAGGAAATAACTTTCAAAACTACAGCAGGTTCCATTTGCAGTGACAAAGTCACTGCAAATGTGCCTCTACATGTCAGATTTGCAAATCCATTGATTGTTTTTACTATGCCTCACAATGGTGGCACAAATTGATAGTTCTTCCACCTTATCGGTAAGGCTGAGGCCACACTGCAATGCACAAAAGCGTGCACGGTTGCGTTGTCTTGCGTTTGTGCATACGATTCTGCTATTTTCCATTATTAAAACACATGATTGCGGGGAAAAATGATGATCGCATGCGTTATCAAAACAAATCAAGAAATCTGCTTCTCTTTTTGAACTGATGGAGGGTCCTGTCTTCCCTAGTTGTGTTATCAATAATCATCTCTAATACTCAGCACAGGATCTACTAATGAATGAGTGACCACTGTTCATCGTTGACATTGATTTATATATTTTCCACCTAGCCTGGTAATAAACATCTTGAGAAAGGAAATCCTTAAAGAGAGTGCAATGGTAATAGTTTAGAATTTGGTTGGGGCATAAAAAGGCAATGCACAGTGCTTTATGTTGGGATTATACATTTATTGTGAATCACAGAATGTGATCAGTTTTTCGGGGCCTCCCCCTTTCTTCATCAGGAATTATTATAACCCACTGAGCTTGAGTAATACTATTACATTTTATTTGGATTAGTTATTTTGATTTCTTATTTTTCATAAAATATATGTAACTATCACAAAGTCAAAACAAAGTTTCAAGTCAAAAATAAACACATTTTGATTGTTGTATTGATGTATTCTGTTTTAAAGTGGGGTGAAAGGGCCAACTCGGGGAGTGCCTTCCTCCCTTCTCATGTGCCCAAAATGGGGAACTAAAATGCTAGGCCCTCACCCCTGGGAGTAGAGATTTTAACTGAAATTACAGCTTCCCTTCACAGACAGGCCTACTTATGGGAAAATGTACTGTGCTAGGGGAATATTGGGAACTGTATTTTTAGGTTACATTTCTAATGATCATCTCTACTCCCAGGGGTATGGACCTATTGTTTTAGATCCCTAGGTACATGAGTGTTGAGTTGTCACTAAAGTTCCTCGTTAATGAGAATCAGAATTGAGTTATCTCTGATTAAGTTCTTTTTACAAGGCAGCTATGGTGTTTAAACAAATTATGGTTAAATAAAAGTCTGCAGTCTTTCATTTAAAAGGAGACCTGTATCACTGTCTGCAGCCTGTGAGAAATTATACTGTGGATAGTGTTTAAAGTTACTGCTATCAGTAGAAGTAACTTTGACAAACTGACCCTCTCTTCCTCTCCTGTCCCTGGGTTTGAGCATGCTCGCTTAAGACTTAATGCTGGAAAAGATATAAACTATCTGCAGAGACAAAAATGACAGTTGAGTGGGGTGCTATTAATGCAGCAGAAATGTTTCACATGGCTACAATCTGCTAAAAGCAGGAAGTGTTCAGGAAGTTTTATTTAACCATACATTGTTATTAAACTGTATGTGCAAACTTCCACACTGTATACTAAGTTTGCATGGCTAAAGGAGAGTACAGTCATTGGCCATATTGTACAGGCTTTGGGCAGGAAGGTAGCAGATAATTACTCATATAATTCATATTAGTAAATTATTAAGGCATATGTGATTAGCCAATCATATAGAGCCCAGATTAACATGAAAATCTAGATTTAGTTTTTACATTTTACTGGCATCTAATAATTCTGGCAAAAAAACCCCAAAATGTTTGTGTTATTCTAACATTAGATTATCAGAAAGAAATGCAGGTATAAAAGAACTTTGCATACCACACAGCCATAATGATCCCCACTTAATATAGGTACAGGCGAACGGCTGTTTCGACTGACAAATCATAAGGCAAGTGCTTGATATTACTAATTTACAGTGAAATGTTATGCTGAAAAATCTATTTAAGGCTCTAAACGCCAATGGTTTCTTTAAAAGGCTGATTTCCTACGGAGTACGGTTAATTGTACTGTGTGTTGCGCTGGTATAATTCTAGAATAAATGGTGACTGTGCTGTACCATAAGGAAATAATTCTTTAAAACGGGTTATGCTGATCTAAGTATAAAATAAAACTATAAATCAACTATAAACTATAGTTTAACTAAAATATGAAGAACGATTACTGTATATTGGAGAGGTAGGAAGGAAAAGAGAACAATGGGGGGGGCATCATTTAAAACATGCAAAACAGCACAGTTTAGGATATGGACAATTAAAATAACTTTTATGACTTTTGTGACTTGAGGATAAGTTTTAAATTGAACACAGTATAAAGATCAAATGAATAATGCTCTGTAAATATCTGTCATGTCTATAGGTTATAGCAGCTACATAAAAGCTGAACTTGTCCACATTGTAGCCTGTTTGCAAGAGTTTAATGGCAAATACTATCAGCTTCTCAATGCTTGAACTCCACATAAGGGCAAATATAAACCCCACTAAAGCTTTAGGGAACTCCACACTGTGAATTGAAGGTTCTTACTTCAAGGCTGCCAGTTATTCTAAAGATAGCATAGCAACCAGCGGCATCATTACACAAATATAGGAATCTCGCAGGTTTCCAGTCTATCTACAGCTAGCAATAATAATTGCATGGGCCACCGCTTCACTGCTTGACAGACTTGCTTAGATCCTGTCTACAGCAGTCAGCAACAAAGGGAACACTGGTCAGTGCTGATTAAAAACTGTCTGCTGCTAAGCAGGTGCCACATTCCACAAAGACTAGAGACAGAAAGGATTCAGATAGGAAAAGCAACAGGGCTTTATTTTAATTCCATGCATCTGTGTCTGAATGACTGACCTTTCACACAAGGACAAAACCCAATATTGTGCAGTTGTATTTAGGCTTTAGATTGACGGTGTTAAGTGATTTTGATTTCAATGTCCTTGGTAATTATGTTCATAAGAAAACCAGCAGTATTGACCATGCCTGTCCTAGAGAGAAGATTACATGGTCTATCTATTTACTAAAGAAAGGAAAAGACAAAGGATGGCACGTGGAGCTACTCTGCATCTGTTTGACATTTCCATTTTCTAATTAGTCAGTAGGATTTAGGACCTTGTGTTTCCCCACTCTATTTTCTACCCACCTGTCACCTTCGGGATGGAGGTAAGTCCTATGGCTTTAAGGTGTTTCTTCTTTAAAAGGAAATTGCAATGAGACATAGTCCCTGAAAAACTAAAACACTAGTGGGTATGGATCTTTAGGTTAGTTCTTTGACAAAAATAATTTAATAGGAAATCTTTTGATGCTGTAGCTTATAAAAAAAATGCTTATATCTTCCAGGTTTTTACATAAACAATTTCTACTCACCAGCACTTAACAGTCCCCTTGTTCTGCAACTGCAACCTCAATATCAGGTTATGATCAGTGTGAGTATAATACAGCTTGGAAGTCCTCTTTCTGCAGCATCCCTCAGTCAGGATCTGGCATCCAAAGGGTAGCAGCATCAAATGCTTTCTAGCATGCGGGAGAAGGGCTGTGTAGAAAACACAGCATGGAACCAAGGGACCAGTTCAGACTGGCTATTTCTTTGTGGGAGGAGTGAAAATCAGGAACTGGATTACTCCATATGGTAATATCTACAGAATATAGTCTAGTCCATGGTCAAATGATAGAAAAGCTAACCTGTTCATTAATGCAAAATGCATTGTCTTATAAATCTGTTTCCATGCTGTCAGTGAAGGGACATGCATTTAATCTCACATCTTTATTGCAAATCAGGACAAGTCATATGTGATGTGGAGTTTTTAGAAGCCATGATCATTATTTCTTGCAATGTATTGCTGCAAGATAAAAAGTGAAAAGTAATTAAGTTAAATGATCAGGCATGTGTATGGAAAAGTTACGATGCTGAAGAACTGCTGACTTCGGCATTGTAAACTATTGTTTTCGGAATGGAAAATTTCAGAGGGATTGTTACTGCCTCCCTATACATCAGTACAGGGATCCAATAACATTGTTACCGTGTAAACTTTATACAGAATGATTGTTACTGTGGCTGCTCGCAAACTCATGTTCCGATTCCGAAGGTAACGTGTATGGGCACCTTTACCTGTATGTGGTTGGAAGAATTTTTATTCATGTGATCACAGTAATGTATACTAAAATCCCTTTGTTTATAAAGTATGTCAGTGTGCAGATAATATGATATTGTATGGGGCCCAGGAATGTGCATTGATTATCTTTTCTTTGTTTGTACACTTAAAATGTACCCAAAGACGATGCTAGTTGGTAATCTCCCCCCCCCCCCAAAATTCAACACTTAATTTTCAGTGGAAAAAATGGCAGAAAAGACCGCTTGAATACCGCACTACTGATCTGCAAACACTTGAAACAAGGCCACTCTAGCACAACATAAAAGGCAATTGCTTGAGGAGCACACTACTTACAAACAACTAAAGATTTATTGCGGAAATGACATGCAACTTTTTGGGAGGCCTCTGCACCCTGTGACCTCAAGTTTCATTTATCACATCTAGCAAGGCACTTACAGAGTAATGCAATATTTTTTTTTACCTTACCTGCACTCACATTCTGCAATACATTGGCCACTGTGCGACAGTGCATTGTGGGGAAGGTAACGTGCACTCCATTTGCAGGGCTTTTATGCCAATTGAAAATACATTTAGATTTGGGCAAATCCTAAATAGTAACACAAACCTTATTTCATCAGGTAAACTTTTTCAAAACATTTTGGTAATAGCTCAGGCCCTACAAAATGAGTGAAAAACACCCAAACCCGATATTATTTTGTTCTATGGTGGATTTTACATTCATTTAAGCAATAGCCAAATTTATTGCATCAACATGCTCACCAGCTGGTGTTACTGGTAAACAGGGCCAAGCAGCATAGCTCCCCATCGCTACTTACCTGACTGTGCTCCAGTGATGTAATATTCTACACAATATGGTAAAAAGTTAAACCCACACTTCCCAATGTAATATTTTCTGTATTAAAGGCCATTTCCAGCCTAAATAAGAAGTTTTGATATGTTGTAGAGCATTCCCTGGCCACCCCCAACAGCCCCTCGCTCCTGCGAAGCTCTTGCAAATGGGTCAGACCGGCAGCCACGTCTGTGATTGGTTGAAAGGCAGCCAATCACAGAAGCGGCTACCGGCAATGCAGTGCGCAGGAACAAAAAGTGAAAAAAAGCAGATAGCGTGCGTTAAAATCCCACAATGTGATTACCGGGATTTACCCACATTCGCAAACGCGATATTGAATCGTGGAAGGAGCATTTACCCAGAGCGAAAGCGGCACTGGGTAAATGAGCCTGATTGACTTTAACTTTCCACTGGTAGTCAGTTGGAGAATCTTCTGTGCACCTGGATGTTTCTTGTACCTCCCTCCATTTTATTTTTCTGGATTTGGGCCACAAACTTGCATCAAGGATCATGATTGCTTTTATGTTTTGGTTCATCTCAGGGACACCCGAGTTTTATCTATATTATGTGTACTGATGGTGTTAATATACTGTGTAAGATTGTAAGGTGTTTGTCAGTTTGGATATCTCTGTATATTGGTCACAAGGGTTTTGAGTGCTGATCCCTGGATTTATGGGCTGGTTCCCAATAGTTTTGTTTGCATATTGATTTTTTCCTGTAGCTCTACCTGATTGAGGGTACCCAGACCACGTTTAAAGTTGGGTGCGCACTCCATATTTAAATCTAGTTAACTTGTAACAGTGCTGTAACAACAATTTAAAAAGTAAAGCAGACAGGGTAAAAGACCAGTTGCTTGCAGCAACATGTTTAAAGCGATTAACTTTAATGACAGCAAAACAGGAGGTAGGAATATATGCTCATGCCTCCATTATAATTATAGATTGGAGGGAAAAAGTTAATTTTGGGCTTTAGAGGACCTTTAAATATATGGTGTCATCTTACATCGATGGGACACAATCACATAAGAATGCAAATAGAAGTAAAGTTTGCCATTTTTAATGCTGTTTTTGAAAGCAGACTGAACATAAGATCAAACAAAATAAATCACCCATACATCAATTTAAGGACCACTGCTTCAGATAGTTATGCCAATAAAACTTGCAGAATAAAAATCATACAAATGATATTAAATAAAGCAGATTTCACACGGCTTGGTAATTTATCGGAATCATTTATCTGACAAAAAAAGAGGAGATTTTAAAAGTGTGCAGTACAGAAAGGACAATCATTTTCACTAAGATTTCTTAGCTTTATCCTTTCTAACTCAGTTGGAAGGCCTGTGAAAGAATGGACACATAGTTTATTATGCCATTCATTGCAAAATGAGCAGTGCTGTCTAACCCTGAAGCTTAAAAATTTGCACAATAGTAAAAAAAGCCTCAGGCACAAACAGCCTGTACAGTGTATGAGAACGTGATGGAAATGCACAAGTCAGATAGTTACCAAGCCATGATGTATTTCAGAAAAAAAAAAAGATTTCATGACTTTTTTTATCTCTTCCCAGTTGACATCCACGTCAAGATTTCTCCCTAGGGCAGTGCTTATTGACTTCTATTTAGTTGCTTTGCTGTCTACCTTCAGTCTGAATTGTAAACAGCTGAACCAGGTAGGACAGTAATCTACAGTCTGTTTTCTTGTTTATTTATTCAGATACAACACTCAGCAACTTCCTTAGAATAAATAAAGCTATTTGTGAAAATGTTAGTTATTTATTAATATGTTTTTTGCTTTTTTATTGTTTCCATACATGCTAAATGTACTAGTACTGAAAGACATGTCCACCAGTTTCCCACTAGGGGAAGACATTAGAAAATGAATCTGCAAGTGCCCTTTATTGACACCTGTCAAACAAGCATGCAATGGTGTGTCTATCTTCCCTAAAATCAAAAGTTATAGGCTTGTAAAGTTACATTTCCTTGTCTGTCCTGTCTCTCTGAGTCTGTGACAAGTTTATGATAAGCTGTGCAAAAATGCCCTACCCCCCAAAACACCCAATATTTTCTGAAGCTAATTATGTACCTGCAACTATTTCTTTACCTTATTATATAGTGTATTATATAGTGTTAAAAATCCTTACTTCTCTGCCCCCTAATGGTACTCCTGTTGTGCCTGTTCCCAGAAAGTGAAGAGTAGTCGATTCTGTGTGTCATCCGGTCCCTGCACATGACATCCAGACTCTGGCATGTGCATGGGGAGCCCCTCTCCCCCTCCCTCCCTCTCTACTCTTCCAGTTCATTAGCTGGTGTTGTCAGTCCTCTAGTTCATTAGCCAGTGTTAGTCAGCCCTTCAGTTCATTAACCAATGATAGTCAGCCCTTTAGTTCATTAGCCAGTTTTACTCAGCCCTCCAGTTTATTATCTAGTGTTGTCAGTCCTGCAGTTCATTAGCCAGTGTTAGTCACCCCCTAGGTCATTATCCAGCCCTCCAGTTCAGTAGCCAGTATTAGTCAGCTGTCCAATTCATTAGCCATATTGTCAGATCTCTAATTCATTATTCTGTATTGACAGCCCTTCAGTTCATAAGTCGGTATTGTCAGCCCTCCAGATAATTAGCCAGTGTTGTCAGACCTCCAGATCATTAGCCAATGTTATTCAGCCCTCTAGTTCATTATCCAGTGTTGTCAGCCCTTCAGTTCATTATCCAGTGTTAGTCAGCCCTCCAGTTCATTAGCAAGTTGTGTCAATCAGCCCTCCAGTTCATTAGCCAGTTTTGTTAACCCTCCAGATCATTACCCAGTGTTAGTCAGCCCTCCAGTTCATTAGCCAGTATAGTCAGTTGTCCAGTTCATTAACCAGTGTAAGTCAGCCGTCCAAATCATTAGCCATATTGTCAGACTTCAATTCATTAGTCAGCATTGGCAGCCCTTCAGTTCATTAGCCAGTTGTCAGCCCTTTGGTCATTAGCAGTGTCAGCCATCCAGTGCAATACCCAGTATTGTCATCCCTCCAGTTCCTTAGTCAGTATTGTCGACCCTCCAGTTCATTAGCCAGTATTGTCAGATGTCAAGTTCATTAGCAGTGTCAGCTCTCCAGTGCAATACCCAGTATTGTCAGACACCCAGTTCATTAGCCATATTGTCAGCCCTCCAGTGCAATACCCAGTATTGTCAGCCCTCCAGTTCATTATTCATTATTGTCGGCCCTCCAGTTCATTATCCAGTATTGTCAACCCTCCAGTTCATTAGCCATTATTGTCAGACCTCCAGTTCATTAGCCATTATTGTCAGACCTCCAGTTCATTAGCCATTATTGTCAGACCTCCAGTTCATTAGCCATTATTGTCAGACCTCCAGTTCATCAGCAGTGTTACCCAGCTCTCTATTTCATTAGCCAGTGCTGCCAGCCCTCCACCTCATTAGCCAGTGTTGTCACCCCTCCAGTTTATTAGCCAGTGTTAGTCAGCCCTCCAGTTTGTTAGCCATTTTCCCCCCAGCCCTCTAGTTCATTAGCCAATGTTTATCAGCTCTTCAGTTCATTAGCTCACCATCCTGGTTTATTCGTATGTTACTGTTCTCTTAACCACATCAAACACTTAAAAAAAATTAGTAAAATAGGAATAGTGGTCTTAAAAATAGGTGTAAGGTAAACAAAGTAGGTGTGGCCGTAGCAAAGTGGGCATGGTAAAACACGTGGATCCCTTTATTTCATCTGAAGCGCATTATAGCACACCCGATGATGCGAATATGAAGTGAACAACCTTAAAAGGCAGGCACATGGCACCCCTGGTACTTACCTTTTGAGAAATCTCAGAGGGGTGAAACATGTCAGGAGAGACTGCCGATGCTATCACCAGCCTATACCAGCTTTGAACATACAGAAGAGCCTTACTTACCTCTATGATATACTTTGAAAGGGCACTAGCCAACGGGGACAGAAGAGTACAAGATTTACTAAAACTCAATATAGCGGGATACATAGCATATTGCACATTGCACTTTATCTATGATCTATATGAGTTTGATCTTACTGATGAATTATTAATGAATTAATTAGTAGTACAGCGGTATATTGGTAATATAATAAACACAAACGTCGAGAGGTATATTGGAACATTATATATTATTAATCTGATTGAATATGTTATTTACTATTGGTGATAGCTGAGACTTTGTATATAATAGCTTTTTGATGTTTTTAACATGTTTTTGTTCATACTTAGCACGAATTAGCTTTTCCCCATTTACGATCACTAAGAGCACGGCTACAATGCAACGCAAACACAATCGCATGCGATTTCATATGTGATTTTTGGAACGCAAATCGCAACGCACCTGAAAACGCGTGTTTTCGGTGCGTTGCCACGTTTTCAATGATATGGAAAAATGCAAACGCAAACAAAACGCAGCAGTGTGGCCTAGCCCTAATAAAGGGATTTTTATTTTCTACTATTTTGTGGTCTTTTCCTGCATGGCACCCTCTTCCCTGTTATTCAGAGTTATCTAGTGTTCTGCTAACCAAGTTGATTTCTGCAACAGATCCCTTCAGGGCTGCTTCATTCTCTATCATTAAACCCATTTTCCATAGTTTAGGGTGCCCCAGCCTATCCCTGGCTGCCATGTTAGATTTGTAAAACAAGCCCCAGAAACAGACATTAACCAGCCACGTTCCCTCAGCTCTCTGCATAACTGGCAGCCGCATCTGTGATTGGCTGACTCTCAGCCAATCACAGAGGTGGCTGCTTGTCCGGCCCCTGTTTGCAACTTCTGGCATGCAGGGAGCATATCGCCAAGGGAACGATCGGTGGTAAGTATGTTTCTGGGGCTTGTTTAACAAATCTAACATGGTGGTTGGGGTGGGCTGGGGTACCCTACCTTAAGGAAATTTTTAGTTTCTGTGGTGGAGACACCCTTTAATGATAAGTTCTATTCCTTTCTGGCAAAGGTACTGGCTTCCTCTCTCTGATCAATGAGCTTTTTATAAGCTTGGGCATGTGCAGAAGAGGCAGCAGGTGAAACAGCAGTCAATCACTTGTTGTGAAGTAAGCAGTCACATCTTTAATTGACTGTACAGTGGTGGGAGCCAGAATTGGGAAAACAACCTTAAATATATGGTTAATAAAACATCTTAAGCTGGCCATACATGGACAGATGTTTCTCCAAATGGAGAGAGAGGGGGGGGGAGTGATAAAGAGAGAGGAAGGGGAGAGAGGAGGGAAAGAGTAGGGAGAGAGAGAAAGAGGAGGAAGGAGAGAGGAGGCAGAGGGAGAGAGAAAGAGAATGGGGAGAGAGAGAGGAGAGAAGGGAGAGAGATAGGAGAAGGGAGAGAGAGGGAAGAGAGAGAGAGAATCAATGGAGAGAGAGGGGGGAGAGGAAAGAGGTCTTTAAATGCAGGGGGGGATGGGATTTGCGATTCTTTAAAGAATCGGGGGTTTACTAGTGTCTAAATAACGGACAGCCTGTTAGTTGATGCCAAGTGACATTTTTTTAAAATAATTTTCATATCCTGGTTAGTTTTTGGCAGCTAAACAGTAATGTACAATAGAAGTATTTCAGAAACTGGTTGAATTGTTAGTAAGCATATTGTTTGCATTGTAATTTACTATAAAATAGATAAAAGGAATACTTTTATGAGTACAAACTACAATAATAAATAATTGACCCAATAGAAGTGGTATTTGTTTTATTTCTGCCACCTTAAACATGGCAAGGGTATTGCAATGGCTTGGTTTGGCCTCCTTATGAATACTGTCAGTTCTGTGACTCCTAGGCTGGATACAGATGCTTGTTCAGAAAAGCATCTTATATTTCCTCGCACTGATGGTATGGTTTAAAAAAGGATGAAATATCAAAATGATAATCTATACACATTTTAATTAATTGTAGGTGCTGAAATATTGATTCTTTGGAAATTGAATAAAGACATATTTAAACTCGTACCTTCTCTCAAAGTACTGTAATGCAGATTGGCAGGATATGTTCCTCATTAGCTCATCATATTCCACTGCAGTATCATTTATCAAGATTGGATTAAAATTCCCCAGACTCCTGGATAGTGAATAGCTAGCTACAATATATTAAACAGTCCATCTCAAGGACATTCCAAAGGGCTAGGATTTCTTTTAGCCTCCATTCACTGTAATTATCCCTTTCTATGGGAAAATAGGGGCAGGAAAGTAATCGATTCTTGCTGAAATTCCCCAGTAAGGCATTAAATTCAATATTAGTAATAAGAGATGGTTGAATTAGATAGGTTTTGTTTTTAATTTTGCAAATATAGCATCGCCTTTTTTTCATACTAAAATATGGGTAAATGGGAAATGCAGATAACCTTTGCAATCAGCTGTTTTTAAACAGTTGTTCGCGTGCATGAAGTAAACATATGCGCAATCAGCTGTTTAAAAGACAAAAACAGAACCTAAAGTTACAAACAGCTTAACATGGACCTCTGGGGAGGAGAAGGGGGTATGTCAGGGGACTGACCTAACAGTGTCTGCTGAACTGGAGGGCTGACCTAACATTGTCTGATGCACTGGAAGGCTGACCTACCGGTGTCTGGTAAACTGGATGGCCAACCTAACAGTGGATAGTGAACTGGAGGGCTGGCCTAACAGTGGCTGGTGTACTGGAAGGCTGACCTAACAGTGTGTGCATAACTTGAGGGCTGGCCTACCAGTGGCTGGTGAACTGGAGGGATGACCTAACAATTTCTTCTGATCTGGAGGGCTGACCTAACAGTGGCTGGTAAACTGGAGAGTCGACCTAACAGTGTCTGCTGTTAAATGTAGGAAAATGTAGGGGTGGCTTGAAGTTTGGCTCAGGTGCCAAAAAAAGACTTCAGTTAAAATTGCATTGTTAATGCTGAAATTACATCTTTGTTTCCAATAAAAATGAAAGAAATAAAATGTAATGAAATTATTACTACTGTAGAACCCATTCTAATATTACATAACAGACATGCCAGGAATGAATATGATAGCTGGTTACTGAAATGGTTACCTTTTATCTCATGTTACAATAGCTGCATTCCTAATAGGACAAATGGAAATGCACTCAAATGAATAACCATCTGAACAAGACACTTTCCTATGTATTATAAACACAACGGACTATACTGTTACTTTCCCTTATTTTTACAGCCTTGCCAAATAATTTCCCCTGCAATCTTGTGAGCTTCCACTTTATGTTAAGATATAAATAGGCTAGACGTAAACAGTGACTACAATATATAGTTCATAAAATAAAAGAAGTTCCAGTAGATTAACATTGCTCTTAATCTGGGTACTCACAGGCATTGGTCCTTTTTCGGTAATGTGTGTATGTGCAAAATGACAGTTTTCAATGCCGACAAACATTTAGCGCCGGCATCGGAAACGGTCATTACGGCAGGAAAATTTCCCTTGTTTGCGGTCGACTCCCTGTACTGCAGTATAGGGAGTTGGCCATGATGGTTAGATGTGTATCTGTTACAAACGATTTCCATTTATATGAGGTGAACGTTGGGACTGTGTGCTGCCAGACCTTTGAAAGATGATCTTTGAAAGATTGGTACAGTGTGTACCCAGCTTCACTTATGTCAGTGAAATGACATTAACGGTAATTATCATTTCCAGAGATCTTAGGCTATCACACACTTTCCCGACTAGAAACTGCTGATTAAAATAAAGTATAACTTTAAGTAGAAACAAGCATTTATCAAGTCAAGTCCTCTAGACACGTCTAACCCTTTTAACTCCCAACCTACTTTTAGTAAAAAAATTAATCTTCTGCCTATGGCCCAAAAAACTCCAGGGGCCCAGCTTTAGAAACAATAACAATTTTACAGTGAATACAGTATATTTATAGCAAAGTAGGGGGCCCATTTGACAACTCTGCTTATGGCCTCATTTTATCGCAATCCATCCTTAATGCAATGCAGATAATAGACTTTCCCTTAATGAATATTGGTAATGGAGTAGTTTCTCAGTTAAAGTCACACATTTTACTATGGCCTAATAAATAAGGCCTTCAATCATCAATGAATTGATAAGGTTAATGCTTACCTATGACTCTTCCAAGAAAAAGGGCCTTTGGTCCATTAAACTGAGTATCAGAAGAACCAGGAAGAGTGTAGATGGCTGGGGGGTAATGGTCAAGCTGGAAAAATTGAGATAAAGACATAAGAATAGGAAGAGATCCAGTATAGTATACATTACAGTATATTGCAGATAATTTGAGAATTTTCTATGCGCTGCTTGTCCAATAAAAGACTAATACAAGAATTTGTCTCCTTAAAAAGTATAAAAAGTAACGGCAGACATTATTAATACCAGAAATCAACTTTTAAATATGTAGTAATCTAACAATCACACAAAGTAATAAGAGAATGAAAAGACTTTTACTGCTATTACTACTGAAAGAAATTTGCAGCGCCTTTGGATTTAACCAAATATGTGGTTATGCTACCACCTAGTGGAAAAATTGTAGAACGTTTTATTAAAATTAATTTGCTTCCAAAAAGATGTATCAACCCCCCCTCGTTTATTTTTGGCAGGGGGGTTGCTCCCTCAATCCCTCATTGGGTTTATTCTGCAGAGACGCTACAGGGACCTCACTTGGTCTTCCCCCAAACAGCCCTGGTGGCCATAGTATGCCAGGGGAGAACTGAACACCGGCTTACTAAAGTATATGTGAATGGCTCAAAAAGATCCATTCACAAATACCCTGGAGGTCAAGTGGAAGATACTGAACTTAGATCCCAGTTTAGTACCTGCTGTAGTAAGCTGCCATGTACTGACTATAGATCTCAGATATCCATTATCAAATAGAGTTTTTTCCTAGCTTTGCTAATGAGCAATATAAGGCGATCAGATCGCTTTCTGGGAAGTGATTTTAACTTGGAAAACGGGCATTTATGCCCATATTCCAAGTTTGTTATCATTTGAATGATTTAATAAATTAAAGTGAAAAGCTTTAAAAAAAAAAAAAATCTTAAGTGATACACAAAACTTTCTTTTAAATAAAATGTGGGAAAAAATGCCCTTTTCCTGCACAAAAACTGCCCACGTAACCCAAAAGCCACCTGGGGAAAAGCAGATTAGTAGTCCACCGATTTCTAAGGAAACTGAGCCTCACTTCACCGAACAAATACACATGGGAAAAAATTGGCTCCTAAATTTCTTGTAATCCAATAACAAAATGTTTATTAAAGGATTGTTTTTTTTGTGAAGAATGACATATTTAACCAATTTTTGGAGTCACTTTCCCAGTTATCCACTATTTGCAAAATATGGATGCCGGTGGTTAAATGCGACCTATGTACTAATAAAATCTACTCCCATTTAAAACACAATGTGGTTTATTTATCATGGCTGACATGATAAAAAAAAAATCTTATTCACAGTTAATACTTTTTAAAAACCATCCTATAAAAAGCACCTCATCTTAAAATATGGGATTAAGGCTACGTTTACACATGGATTTTGGATATATTGCTGTCAGTTTCCCCAGAAGTTCCAGATATTTCACTATGAAGAAAACGATGCATGCATTGTATTCCTATCAGCAGCTGATAGTAAACAGCTGGAAAATCCATTTTCCGAACCTAGACTAGCGCCTGTTACTTGCCACGCAGTAACGGATTTCTTTTCTGATATTCTGTGTATCGACATAGAGAGAGAGTGCTAAGCTTCTTTGTGCTTCTTATCTTCTTCCACGCACTGGGAAAGGGTAAGATCATGGGCAGCTGATTAGAGCACACAAGGAGTAGAATAGAGAGTTTGGTACTACACAAAGCACCATTTTCAGTGAAACATTCAGTCTGAGAGATTGGTCTGGGTCAGCACGTATCTCTTTTCATTCTCAGTAAAAACATTCATTTTTAGAATTAAAAAAGTGCAAAAACAAGCACAATGCACAAGCATATTAAAATATTTTTGGGGTTGTAAAGAATTAAACAGCAAGTATTAAAAAAACTTCCTAAATAATTTTTTTTAGTAATGTAGGCCATAAACTTATTAAATGGATTAACAATCCCCTGGGCTTACCATTTTGTTTACCAATCAAAAATGAGCAGTTGTGGAAGGGTAATGTTGACTAGTGGAACAGCAGGACAGCTCGATATTTGAATGATATTCATTTGAACATCATCTCCATTAAATATTGTGTCATTACGGTACTTTGATGGGGTACCACTGACAATGCACAAGTTATGTGCTGTTTTTCTAGTGCTTTAGCATCCCTGTTTTGAGTAAATAAAGAGATTTTTACCATTTCAAAGCCTTTTTTTCTGGGTATTAAAATCATTATTATAGATCTAGCGCTACTTCTTCATCATTGAGATCCATCATAGACATACCATAAATAGCTAAATATGTAAAATTGCTCCCTTTCCCCTGTACAACATATGGCAGATAGCTAGGGATCTTTGTCTTTGTTTACCTTGACAAGTTACTATAGCACATTGCATTACAAAATCACATTCTAAATTATTCAATCTGTTCATTTCCAATTCTCTCAGATATTTGAATTCTACCAAAAGTTCTTTTAGAAAGCCTGAAGGGATTAATGGAGATTTCTGCATTAAAAAGCTAAATTTCTGTGGGTAGATTTATTGTATAATACTGTATGAAAAAAATACATACAATATTCTACCTCAGGACAGAGACCAATAACAGTCTATAACTGTCTAAAGTTATATGTTCTTTTTTTTTTATTATAGAAGTTTTACAGAGGATGAGGGATTATTTTAATCTTTTTTAGCTTACAATGCTTCATTTAGTTTTGTTCTTTATGAACAAATGTACTGACACCTAGTGGACAATCTTGAAGTTACACTGTGATTTATTCTTTTCAGGTTTACCAGAATAAAAGTAGAGTAGCGATACCTTTTATTGGCTAACTAGACTAGACTAGTTAGCCAATAAAATGGATCACAACTCTACTTTTATTTTCTTACTTATGGCTAACACGGTACAAACCATCAGGGTTATTCAATAAAAGTTCTTATCGTTAAAAATGGTGCTAATTTTGCCCCAACCAATCAGATGTTAGCTTTCAAATGTTAAATAAGATCTGATTGGTTGGGGCAAAATTAGCTCCATTTGTAACGATAAGAACTTTTATTGAATGTCCCTGCTCATCTACAGGTTTACCAGGCAATAGTTTGGACACACCTTCTCATCCAATTCTTTTTTTTATTACTTTAGTTTAATACTGAAGAACTAAGAACTAGGACGTAACATATAATTATGCAGTTAAAAAAACAGTATATATTATATTTTATATTCTTAACCACCTTTTGGGAGACCTAGGGACATATTTATAAAGAGTTGCTATTTTCGTGGGATAAGATCGTTATTTTCACCATATTTATAAAGCCGATAAATTTAAACATGTAAATTATTGGCCCGGGTGTTGGGCGTCAGTAGTATCTTCTATTTTAACCGTGATACAGGACTTAACGCAAAAAATATGGTGGTGCGCTGGCGACATAGACGTATTCATTGCGTTAAGTTCTGAAATGAGAAAATGCCGATTTTGGTAAAACTGTAAATCGATGATCATATTACACAAAATGTTGGAAAAGGACCCACTGACAGGCGACATATGCGTTTTCGCCACCTCAAACTTGGCAACTTTAAATGGCCAAAGTAACGCAAGGAAACACTTATCACTGTTTAATAAAAAAACGAGTGATTACCATGGTGGCGTCAAGCTGCCAATTGCAGCGGTAATGACTTTTTGCTGCCGGTTAGCAGTGCTTTATAAATAGCGTTAAGTCCAAATTTGGTGAAAATGATGCTCAGAACTGCGGCGGAGGATTAACCTTTATAAATATACCCCCTAGATTTGAAAAACTTCAGTAGGAATGAAGTGTTGTTGAATAGAAAATAAGAACACTCTATGAGACACAGACATATTAAATTACACGCTATAAACACAAATGTTGTATTTCTCGTTTGCAAGAATCAATTGGTGTATTACTCTTTATTTTCCTTATGGTTTCTGTGATAAAGATCAGAAAAATTCATTTATAGAAGAAACAAATGACACGACAGACGGTTGACATATCCATCTACTGTAAGTTTCTGGATTCCCAGCCTATGTTACCTTAAAGGGACACTTCAGTGGAAATTATCAATATTTGTTAAATTGTTAGTTTGTGTAATGCATACTTAGTTATTATACATATTCTCTCCCATTTTGGAAAATCACTTGATTTCATAACCTTTGCTGTTCCCTGCTGTTGACATTAGTGAGCTGACATTTTTAGGTTCTAACAGTTCTTCTTCTTCCCAGGATGCACCACATCCTTGGAATGTTCCTAACAGCAATTTCTACTGATTGGCTGTTGAATGGGTCAAAGATGCTCAGATCTCTACTGAGCAACTGAATCAACCCAGGCGCTGGGTCAAGGGCAAGACCATAACCGTCTCTACTAGGGGTCCTGCAAACAGGAAGTCAGTATTTCGGTTGCATTTATTTATATACAGACAAAATGCTGAATGGGCAGATTAAGGTCGTTGGGATGAAAAAATACCGCTTTTTTTCCTGAAAAGTACATTTATTTGCACTGAACTTCCCCTTTAAAAGCTAACCCTTCTCTTTATCTTTGACATCTGCAAATGTACGAGAAATGCTTAAAGTCCTGCAAATCTGGGCATGCTCTTTTCTCAGTTTCATTCTCTTAGCAAATTCATATATATGGAGGTTTACCAAGTGCTCAGCTCCCATCTTAAAGTCACCCTGACCTATTTAAGGGGGTGAATTGCAGGGGCCCCCTCCCTCACTCCCTCAGGATCCCTTCTGTCTGCTGCAACCCCTATCATTAAAACCATTTTAGCATTAAAACCTAGCATTAAAACCATGTGCAGTCCATCCGATCCCACTCCCAACCACAGAGTTACATTTGCAAGAAAAGCCACAGAAAGTTACTTACAGGCCTTCATTCCCCCGGTGCTCTGAAGAGCGGCAGCCATGTCTGTGATTGGCTGCCGGCTAGCCCCTCTCTGCTGTTTCCGGCAAGCAGAGAGACAATAACAGAGCACTAGGGGATCGAAGGTCTGTAAGTAACTTTCTGGGGATTTTCTTGCAAATGTTACTAGGCGGTTGGGGGTGGGCTGCACATGGTAAAAAGTTTAATTTAGGTGTGGAGATACCCTTTAAGTATGGTAATATGTCCACTAATAATCAATAACCATGGGACTTGCTAGAATTGCTAAACAATATCTTTAATACATGCAAGATTAATCTTCACTCCCAAATATAAATTTTTCTGAAGTGTAGGGGACCCCCCTCCAACCCTAACCAGCAGACTTACCCCCTTCATTCCCTCAGCCTTGGGGTCAGACCGGCAGACGTGTCTGTGATTGGCTGTGTCTGTGAAAGCTGAGAGTGAGTCTACTTCTGGGAACTTTTTAAAGTTAAAACCCTAGCGTGTAGGGTTGGGTGGGGGGTCCAATACACTACAGAAAGTTTGTATTTTCTTAAAATTTGGTGCAGCGCCGAGGGACCTGCAGTGGGGGGTGGGAGGGAGGAGGGAGAGCACATTTCAGAGTCCTCCAGGAGGACGGAGAAGGGACAGATACCAGATTACATTCCTGGACTTACAGAAGGAACTGCAGGACAACCGTAAGGAGCAGAGGAGAAAGGTATTTTTTTCACACTACACAGTGGTGAAAATTATAGTTGGGGTGTGTGTGTGTGTGTGTGTGTGTGAACATGCCCTTTTAATACCCCCCCCACAATTTTTTTTTTAAAAACATCACTATATACATAAACAGGGAGATTCAATAAAAGTTCTTATCATTTAAAATGGTGCTAATTTTACCCCAACCAATCAGAACTTATTTAACATTTGAAAGATAACATCTGATTGGTTGTGGCAAAACTAGCACCATTTTAAACGATAAGAACTTTTATTGAATAACCCTGAAAGTGTACATAATATCCACGGGGGTCTCTGGAGGTTGTGAGACCAACTCAACAGTCCACCTTTAGTGTAACTGATGCACTATATTATTGCACATGTCCATCATTGTAGCAGTAACTGAAATTAAAAAAGGAATGCCATCCATATGTTGCCACTGTTTTAATATGTATCTCTTAATCCACACTTAGATAGTTTATCCTATCAAGGTCACCAACTGCAACAGTATATTGAAATGTGACACCAAAGTCAAATGCACAAAATCTATCCCACAAAACTGCAATAATCTTAAAAGATATAGACAGTGTAAATAAAATTTCAGTCCTTTGCAAAACTGCACCTTTAAATCACACACAATGTTACTTTTATTTTTCTAAGCCATTGGCAAAGCTTACCTTTCCCTTTTTACTTGCTGGCTTTTCCTGCACACCTGTAATCTTGCTCAATTCACTACTCTGCGAAACTTGCTGGAGGAGACTCCTATTTGGTCAGATAGTCAGGACTGCCCTGCTAGCTGTATATTACACTTAATAAAACATGGACTGGATTATGCAAAGTGGACAATGCAATGATTTTTTAAAGGGATAACACTGTGGCAAATTAATATTTGGGGTATTGAGCAACAGTCATCTATCAATGCGTGACTATATATGTGGTTAATCTTTTGTTCCTATGCACTTCTTGCACACTTCAAAATAAAGTGTTTTTCTTTTTCATTTTTTGTTTGTTTGCAAGCATACATTTTATGTGAGTCTTGCATATGAACTGTGTTTTCTGGGGGAAATTATGTGTCAATAATTTAATTTGATTAATTGCAGTACTTTTAAATGTAGGGGTTATTGTTGTGCAACATAGTCACTATTAAAGGGATATTGCAAATTGTTGTTTACCCTAAAAAATAAATGAATGTAAGATGTTGTACCCCATTGTTAAAGGGGAAGTTAAAGTGATCCGCTTTAAAGTTAAGGGGAAGTTGATGTGATATGCTTTAAAGTTAAAGGGGAAGTTGATGTGATATGCATTAAAGGAGAGGTTGATGTGATACGCGTTAAAGGGGAAGTGGGTTTGAAAAGCATTAAAGGGGAAGCTGATATGATATGCGTTAAATTGTCATATCAACATCCCATTTCACTTTAAAGCTTATCATATCAAAGTCCCCTTTAAAGTTAAAGCATATCTTATAACTTCATCACTTTTAACTTTAAAGCGTATCATATCAACTTCCCCGTTAACTTTAAAGAATATCGTATCAACTTCCCCTTTAACTTTAAAGTGTATCAGATCAACTTCCCCTTTAACAATGGGGTAAAACATCTCACGTTACTTTATTTTTTAAGGTAAACACCCAAACAATTTGCCCCAAAATGTGGACATTTTGCAATATCCCTTTAATAGTGACTATGTTGCACAACGACGCCTACATTTAAAAGTACTGCAACCGACCAAAATCAATTATTACCACACAATGCCCTTCAGAAAACACAATTCAGATGCAAAAAAATGACACATGGAAAAGACAAACAATTTATTTGAAGTGTGCAATGAAGTTCACAGGAACATTTCAAAAGATTAACCACATATATGTCACATATTGATATATGACTGCTGCTCAATGCCACCAATATTCATTTGCTACAGTGTTAGCCCTTTAAAGTTGTAGTCCGAAGGTGTACCTAACTATTCTAATATTATTGCACTAGACAACTAAGCCCATTCAATTAACGGGCACAAGACATTAAGAGACGCATACATAGACACACATACAGAGAGATGCACACATGCATACAAACAGACGCACACATATGCATCCATATACACACCTATATAGAGATACACATACATGGATGCACACATACAGACAGATACACACATGCATGCAGGAACACATCCACAGATGCATGCAGACCCACACATGCATGTAGACCCACACATACACACTTGCATGCAGACAGACACAGATGCATGCAGAAAGACACACACATGCATGCTGAATGACATACACATATGAAGACATACACACATGCATGCAGACAGGCACACATACACACATGCATGCAGACAGAAACATACACATGCATCCAGATAGACATACACACATGCATA
This sequence comes from Hymenochirus boettgeri, assembly GCA_019447015.1. Lineage (NCBI taxonomy): Eukaryota > Metazoa > Chordata > Amphibia > Anura > Pipidae > Hymenochirus > Hymenochirus boettgeri. The sequence goes on from CM033474.1 coordinate 99,283,870, forward strand.
CACACACATACTTGCACAGATACACACATGTTCAGATACACAGACACACATACCTGCATGCAGGCATACACACATGCATGCAGATATACACATATGCATGCAGGCATGCACACACACATGCAAGAAGGGGGCCCCATTTTGTGCAAAGGTTCCAAAACTACCAGTCTGTGTGCCAACTGTTTTACCAGTGGTCTGTACAAATCATTTTTACCATTGTCTGTGTGCCAAGCATTTAACCAGTGTCTGGCTGTGTGCAGTGCCAGTTTTCCAACCAGTTTATCAGTGTCTGCATGCCAAGCATTTAACCAGCCTTTGTGCCAACTATTTTACCAGTGGTTATATACAAAGCATTTTACCACTATCTGTGTGCCAAGCATTTTACTAGCGTCAGTTGGTTAGTTATTTTAGAAGGTTTGAGGATCTAAGTTTAGAAATCCTGTTTGAATCTGATTGAATAGTTTTGCTAGGTGAATGGGTATTGTTTGTCTTTTTTAAAATGAGTGCCTTTAAAAAAAATGTTAATGATGAATTTGGATGTTTTTTTATGGAAATGATTATTTGTTTTGCTGTGCTGATTTGTGTTTGCAGTGGTGTTGGGGTGCCCATGCCCAAATTTTGCATCAGGGCCCATAAGTCTGTAGCTACCCCACAGCATGTCTCTGTTACAATAAAAACAGTTTCCTGGTTAAATCTATATGGTGAAACAGTTTCTCAAACTGAGGGTGAGGCCACACTGCAACGCACAGGAATCGCGCACAAAATCACGAGCATTATCGCACGCAATTGTGTGTGCGATTCTTGCGCGTTTCGCGCTCGCGTTCGCGTTTTGCGCATGCGGTTTCGCCTTTTCACGTTATGGACACGCATGCGTTAACGCACCAAAAATGGTGAACGCATGCGTTACCATAACGCGAACGGACGCGCAATCGCATGCGCATCGGAAATCGCGGGAATTTTTGCGTTCCCGCGATTTCCATTTTAGCGAAAATCGCGGGCGCAAACGCGAGCGCGAAACGCGCGAAAAACGCGCTAGTGTGGCCTAGCCCTGAACATCTATCCAAAATAATCAAACACTTCAAACATCATTATAAATAAATATTTAAGAAAAACTTAAATGTTTCTGGTCAAGACTCTTTTTCCAAAAGGGAAAAAGGGTCTAGACCCGAAACATGTTGCGTGGTGTCTAGAGGTATAAATCCAAGCCACTTTTTGCGTGGAGCCTGAGTTTATCTCAAGTATGCCTCCATTACCACTCCACCAGTCCTCCAAGCGCAGTGTGATTTGGCTCGATGCCGGGTATTTTGTGGTGCGTCTCTGTTAGACACTTCATGCAGGCATTACTCCTGTTGGTGGTCTTGTCCACGTCTCCTAGCTTGCAAGTAGATTCTTCCATGAAATAGTTTTTTTAGTCCCTGCAACTATGATGGACAAGTGCAATAATATAGTGCATCAGTTACACTAAAGATTTACGGTTGAGTTGGCCTCACAACCTTTGCGGTCCCCCATGGATATTATGTATACATGTTTAAAGTGATGTTTTTAAATTGTTTGGGGGTATTCATGTTTTCTCATATTCGTGGATAATATGTATAATTAAAGGTATTGGGTTTAGCAATTCAGTCTTATGGTTATGGATTATTAGTGGATATATTACTGCACTTAAAATATGTATTACCTTATGCTCTGTGCTGATAGAGGGAACTGCTTGCTCTCTAATAGGGTTATTCAATAAAAGTTCTTATCGTTTAAAATGGTGCTAATTTTGCCTCAGATGTTAGCTTTCAAATGTTAAATAAGTTCTGATTGGTAAATTAGCACCATTTTTAACGATAAGAACTTTTATTAAATCTCCCTGAAAGTCTTTTTAGGATGGGGGGTCTTTTGCTATTCATTATCCATTCTTACCTTCACCTGACACTCCCACACTGAGGAATTAGAACTAATTACACAGTTGAGATCCCTTGCTGGTCTTCTCTCTGGTTCCAGGCAATAACTGTCAATCATGACCGCTATGGCGACATCAAGGCCAATGGCTGACTGTCATTACCAATCGCGTGCACTCTGCTCCTGAGCATGCTAGTAACCAGCTTGCAACAGAAGCAGAGGAGGATGGACTTCCTGCGAGGTATCATGTTTCTCTAAGTTCTAATTCCTCAGCGTGGAAGTGTTTGGTGAAATAAGAATAGAACAAAAGTAGGGTTTTGTTGGGGTTTGACACTTCAAATGATACGAAGTTTTTTTAAGTCTGGATCTGCCCTTTAACTCCTAAAATCTGTGCAGCGGCTATGGGTAAATGAGCCCAAATGTCTTTTAAAGAAGCATCACATAAAATGCGCAAAACATGCAATAGAAGATTTAGGGGGAAATTCAATATGCCCCTTTTCCGTCTAAAACCCACGTTAACCCTAAAAAAATTTGGGTTAACGTGGGTTTTGGACGGATTTTCGAGCACAGTACCATTTCCGAATGTTTTTGGAAATAGCGCTGTGCTAACAATCCAAAACCCATAGTGTTAAGTTTTGCGCTACTTTGTAGCGTGAAACTTAATGCTTCTGGTTGTGGAACCTTAAACACCATTTCAGGGCATTTTGGAAAGCTCTGTATATGTTCTGCTCTGTAAAAATGTTTTTCATAAACAGTTGCTAGGCTTAGCAGTCAAAGATGCATTCAATGGGGCAAATGGTTGTTTGAAATATTCAGCAGGTATTTGGATTTCACTTCCAACAGTAGCTCTGAAAATAGCTCATAACATTCATTACAGAAACTATTCTCAAGCCTAAAAAAGTTCCCTTTGTTTATCTGGTGCTGATAATGAGCTACAATGAAACACCCAGATGGTCGGTCCTTATTAAAAGTGAATGTCTGTTAAATATTCAGGAGTCGATTCAGACTTCTCCAAGGTGTGTAATTAGACTAATTGGAGAATTCTGTTCCTCAAATAAACTAATGTTGTCAACAGGAAATCATGACAAAAATAGATTTTATTTGTTCCAGGGTTCAAAAACAAATTTATTATTTTTATATGCTTATGTCATATAAGCATATAAAAATAATAAATTTGTTTCTGAACCCTAGAACAAATAAAATCTATTTTTTAGGTAAATTGAGGTAAATTGATTGGAATTGCTCCCCTGGAAATTTTTGCAATTTCTTTTCATTGTTTATTCTGCATAGTTTTGAAGATATTTACATTTTTGTGTGTGATATGGCAGCAGCATCACCAGGTCCCCTGCACTTCCTGCTTCCTGCTCTGAAACTGTCAGTCAATCTGTCCTGTGCCTCCTCCTCCCCTTTGCAGCCCCCCTGGTCCCTCCCACTCATGGACCCCACTCATGGACCCCATGGTCCCTCCAGTTGCAGGCCCCCCATGGCCCATTAGCTTACAGCCCCATGTGGCCCCGCCTACTCACAGGTGTCGTGGCCCGCCCACTCACAGGTATATAAGCCCCGCCCACTCACAGGTGCCATGGGTTACTCGGACCCCCCTTACCTTCTCTGTCAGGACTTCACAGCAGCAGAGGGGAGGAGGGACTTCCTGTCTCTCTCACACACTTAGATAGTCTGAGGCTGTGCTCGCCAGCGGCACTGTGCAGGAGAAGCCTCAGGAATGTCACAAGTCAGCCTCCCACCCATTAACTTTCTAGTCAGTCATTTCTGTATATCTTGGGCTGTGGAGCACGTAGAGAAGTGATTGATGGCTCGTTTTAAAGGTAGGAAACTGGCCTTTCATTTAAACTTAACTTGTTTGGAGACCACAGTTCCCCTTTAAAAGGAAAGCTACAAACTAAAAATAGTATGCATCATATTAACATAGCAGACAGTCCATCTTTCTTCTTGAAAGAAGACTTAGCATAGGGGGATACAGAAAAGATGAAAAGATTATTGAAATACACTGACTGAGCATGCCCATGCTCAGTGAATGAGAAGAACGGCATAAGAATTTACTGAGTTATGTCTTTGCACAGAAAACAGCTAGAAATTCCAGTGTTAAATCATTTTCATCTGCATTTTAGTTTTAGGTTTATGCTTCTAGCATGACATTAAAATGAAATCTAAAGCACAAACAAAAAATACAATTCTTTAGTTGGCACTGATGGAGATGTGATAAAATATTTTATGCAGATTTAAATGTCTGTTGCCAGACATCTCATCAATAATAAAAATATTATTAATAATAGAATAGTAAGGTACACCTAAGGACTTCATGCAACTGCCTTTAGTTTATTTATGCACATGCAACATGTTAAGGACTTCATGGTCACACTTGTAGTCTTATAATGGATCTAACTATTTATATTATTGTTGAGATGTTTGAGCACTTTGGGACAGAACAATAGGATATCACCAAAGCAGCTAAAGGAGCAGGACCTGTATCTGTATCTGTTTGTTCATTGTATATAGCCAGAGCCAGATTATTAGACAGGCTTAATAGGCTCAAAGTACTGGAGGGGCCTCATTAAATTAATTCAAGTATTTATATACATACACTATACTTATGCAATTAAAGGAGAACTAAACTTATTTTTTTAAAATCCTAATGTGAAAGCTTTTCTAACCAGAATACCTATACATTCAAAGATTCTTCTCTAGTTATTTGCATTTAGTAGATATAAGTAATAGATTCTGTAACAAAGGAGACTTCCATGTTGTTGCCAGTATAACTCATAGTCCATGTTGGCTTTAAAGAGCCACGCCCCCTGACCCCAGGATTCACTGTCTCTATGCACAAATTTCTAGCAAAAGATTATCAGGGAGATTCAATAAAAGGTCTTATTGTTAAAAATGGTGCTAATTTTGCCCCAACCAATCAGAAATCATTTAACATCTGAAAGCTAACATCTGATTGGTTCGGGCAAAATTAGCACCATTTGTAACAATAACCCAACTTTTATTGAATAACCCTGAAAGTTTCTAAATATACCTGTATTCACAGTTGAGTTGCTGGAGGCCCACCATGTAAATGTTGTGGTTTTAGAAACAAACAGACCAAAAAGTCACAAGTTTTGATCCCCTTGTTTTTTTATTTATGAAACAATATAACATAGTCTACTGCCTGAGTTTATTACTTTTTTTGTTTGTTTGTTTCCATGTTTCTAGAAAAATATAAAGTTTCTACATATGTACAAACTTTGTATATAGCAGCTCTGTTTTTTATTTACCAACCAGCATGAATTGCTGACAGTCTTTCAGTAGCAATACAAAATAGTGAACTGATTTTACTGACATTTACTGTAATGTATATCTCTTTATTGCAAATTCACTGGTGGCGTGTTGTGCTGGGTTAGTAAAAAAATATTGGGGCACAGGTTTGATTCCCCATGCTCCCTTCAGCATGGGGACTTGTTTTTATTATGTGTCTAGCAAAAGATAAAGACTCCACATGTACTAGACAATTACTTATTAGCCCTTGTGGCCTAGCAGTAGAAAGCTTTGTTTTTAGAAACACACAGTATAGAAGGTTGCTGGTTCAATTCCCCATACTTACTTTTATTTTTTGCTGAAATGTTAAATGTTCTGGCTGCTGCCCCTCCCACCTCTCCTACCCTGTGTATCGTACTATTACGATGCTACTGTAAGTTGACTTTAACCAACAATAAATAAAGTTACGTTTTACCCTCTGCGAGATGCCCATCCATTGAATTTTGTTTGTATCAAGGACTTGATTTATAGCACTACTGACCTATGCTAGCCCACATACTCTAATTGTCTAGCCATTTGTTTAACGGTTGTCCATAGGTGTACATGTCTCTCCCTAACCATTTGATTTCCTTTTGGTGCTAATGTAGATGCATTTTTAAATCTTTCATTATGTGACATCTGTGTGCTATTATTTCACTGTTGCAACTACCTGTCATTACCTAAAAACACAAAAGTTCATGTATGCAATAATTAGCAGAATAAGAATATAAAATAGCAAAGGATACAATATTATCTGTTAACAAGGTAATGTTGCCATTTCCCCTAAATGCAGATGTTGGGGGTTATTTTGAAGAAGGAACATGGCTGAGATATGACTTCCACTCGCATCCACAGCAGCAGTAATTAGTACAAAAGAAGTGGTTAATGTCCCTCAGAGTTCTGCATCAGACATTGGCTTAGCAAAAGAAGAGCTTTTATTCAGTTTCAGCACAACCAAGGTGCCATGTATTCTATTGTATGTGAGCTCATATTCCCAAGACTATCTGGCGTTCTTCTTAAGCTTCTGGTAAGTAAAATGAATCCAAACAAACCACCATTTCTTTTTCAAATATAAATCCTAGTCCAGCTATTTGTACATACATTTAAAGTGACACTAAACTGAAAAAAATGACTTGCCTTTACCATTTCTATATTTGTAGTACTGTTAGGAACTTGATCCCTTTTTGCTCTGAGTGCTCCCTGTCACTAGATCTCCTCCATCTCCTGTTTAGCTCAAACCTAGTTGGTATGCATGTCTCCTCTCTGTGTATCCACCCCCTCCCAAAACTGAGGCACAGATAGAGTGTGGAGCATGTGCAGTGGAGGTGATCTGTGCCCCACTACAACCAATACATTCGCCCAGTGATTTGTGTTATAGTGAAAGTGAAAGTAAAACTGCTTCGCTATGGGAAGGTAAGCAGCACCGGGAGCTGTAATCACTGCTTGAATCAAGTAAGATTTTCTTTTAGCTTTAGGAGTTTGAAGGTGTGTGTGGGGGGGGGACTTTGTAATTGATTTCTTTAGGTACAGTGCTAAATTGGGACTTAACACAGACAGCAGCTAACTGCAGGATTGAGTTTATCTGCACAGAAAGAGCACAGAGAAACAGATAATGCTTATTACTTTCTGTGATCTTAATGCTGAAGCTATGCAGTGACAGAGAAATAGCTTTACTTTTATAGAATGGATAGTTTACATGTAGTGTGCCGGGGGGCTGGGTGATTGACAGTTCTTTACTGACTAGCTGTGCCCTGCCCTCTTTAAAAAGTAAAACCCCCAGAGCTTAAAAACAAGGTATGGAAGGTCAGAAAAAAAAGCAGATTTAAGATTGGTGGTAATTAATCCTAATAACTGTGATTAGTTAAAAAATGATTTGCCCGTTTACCTTTAACTAATGGGAAATTCTTTCAGTGTTATTGTTACTGTGGCACTTAGTACATCAATACAGAATAGAATGCTACAAGAGTCTAATAGGGAGATTCACCCAGAGCGCAACTGCTCTGGGCAAATCTCCCGTACGGGATTTACCAGAGGCTGCGCGGCTCTGGGTGAATTTCACCCTGATGTAAGTATTTACGCCAGCTATTAGTGGCGTTAAATACTTACTTCTTAATAGGTTTGTGACAGCTGCACAAGTTCCTGTTCCGGATCTCACACAGCCGCCGCAAAGCAAGCCTTAACATCACGCTAACTGAGCATAAATCAGTTAGCGCAACGTTATGAAGGGGCAGGAGCACTGCGTGCCGGCAGCGCTCCTGGGTAAATCGCCCTTCTAATTCTTTGTGCTTGGTGGTTGGGGGGTTAGCTGCTGAGCCCAATAACCCACTTATCCAAATATTTAGTCTATGTATTTAAGTTGCTGTGTTGTCCCCCTCTCACCCAAAGGCAAAATCAAAAGTATTAGTATTACTATTTATATCAATTCAATAAAGATACGGATATAAAAGGCCATTTTCCACTTATCTCCCCCCTTATTCTGATTAAATTATATGCGCCTCGGAGGTCCAACTTAGAAAATATTCGTGCCCCGACAATTTGAAAAAAGTGGTCTTTTTTTTTTCTTTCTACAAAAAAGAAACCTGCTCCTGCCAGAGCAGTGGAAGGTCTGATGAAACCTTTATCCAACTTCTCTTTAATGTAAGTTTTCATGGCCTCAATTTCAGGACCCCTCAAATTATACTGATGTCCACGAGATGGCATGGTTCCTTGTAAAAGATCAATGGACAATCATAAGGTCTGTGAGGAGGCAAAACATCGGAGCCCTGGGGAAAAGACATCGGAAAAGCTCCTATAAGGTCGAGGAACACCTTCCAAGGAGAGGTTAGCCAGATGAATCTACACATTTAAGCCCCCACTTTTCTAGCTGAACAGTGGTCCAATTAATCAATGGATTGCTTCCTAAACCAGGGCAATCCCAATAAAAGGGGGAGTGGTAGGAAGTTTTAATACAAAAAATCTGATAGTCTTAGAATGAAGAACCCCAACTTTTAAGACTACCTCATCAGTTTAGTTAAAGGCTTTCCTTCTTGAAGAAGACAAACATCAATAGCCCTTACATACATGGATTCAGACATTTTAGTTACTGGGATTTTTAACAAACTGGCAAAGTCAATGTCCATGAAATTCCCAGCTGCCCTACAATCCAAAAAAGCCTGGGTCGTTTTACTATTAGAACCATATAAAATTTTAACTGGTAACATAATTGCATCCTATTCTTTTCCTCCACTGAAAGTTGAGATGAGCCTAATTGCATAGGTTCTTCAGAAGAAGTTTTTGAGAAGAAGGAGTAATTGAAAAACCTGGAGAGATCTGAGGACCAGACTTGGAAGGAAGTTTTACCTTGACGACGTTCTCTGAGTCTTCTGTCTACTTGAATTGCCAATTGAATGGCCTCATCTAAGGTTTTGGAAACAGAATGACTTACCAGGATGTCTTTGACAGACTCTGATAGTCCGAAATTCAAAACGAATTTTAAAGCAAGATCATTTCAAGAAACTACTACAGCCCAGTGGTGGCGAACTGAGGGCGGGAAGCGAAACAGACAGGCAAGGCACAAGGAAGAGAGACAAAGGTCAGCGACCAAAATACGAGGTACAGACTAGGAGCAGGCAAAAGCAGAGCCAAAAACTGAGCAAGAGGTCAAAAACAGGAATCAGCGCCAGGCACGGTACAGAGGGTTGAGCAAGAACGTATTCAGCAACGAGCAGAGGTCAGGGCAGGCAGATACAAATAACAGAGAATATACCAAGAAAAGCACACCCCCAGCAAGATAGATAAACTAACCGCTATATCGGGCAAGGACCAATGGGCTAAGGGTTTTAAAAAGGCTAAAGGGACCAATAGGAGGACAACCAGGAAGAAGAAGAGAGCGGATTGGATAATGGGAAGATTTTGAATGGAAAATCGAACTCTACCGAAGATCGAGGAGCGATCGGATGTGGAGGACGCGCCGCGGGATCTCCCGAACTGGTACTTTTTCTTTACAGGCTGCCTCTCAGCCAGTCTCTCTCCCCTGCTTGCAAGCAGGAGACCAGATCTGATCGCTGTGGGAGAGAAGGCTGTGTAAATAGAAATCTGGGGATTTTTTTAAGAAATATTGCAGTGGTTGGGGTGGGTAGGGATTACCTAATTATTACCCAAAGTTCATTTTGGAGTTGGACATGCTCTTTAAATTGTACAAATAAGCTGTGTTTTAGCTGGAAATCGGAGCATGTAAGTCTTTTTATATCACATTTTTATATGGTTTTTAGAGTATTTTTAATTTAATTTATATAAATAATGATACTATTACTTTTGATTTTGTCTTTGGGTGAGAGGAGGGCAGCGCAGTCACTTGAATATATAGATACTAAGATTTGTATAGTATGCGTTCACATCTCCACAGATGATTTCCCCACAGTGTTGCTATTTTCAGAAGTGATAAATATACAGCTATCTGCTAGAAAATAATTATAAAATTCATTTAGGCTCACTTATCATTTAGCTTTAGCTCTCCATTAAAGTTTGCTTATTCATTCCACTAGTGCTTAAGTGTAAAACAGTGCTATGTTGCATGAAGAGTTAACCTTGATGAATGTGTCTTTCTGCAATGTTAAATATTATGAAACTATATATCTTCCTGTGCTTGCACAATCTGTTTAAAATTTTATCCATAAGAAGAGAAAATGTAAAATAATGTTCTATTAAAACCTGCAATTCATCTTAAATAGTATGTTGAATTTCCACAAAATAGTTCAATGTTCAAATGAAGCTCAGAAAGAATAGGATCAGTGGTGTAACTACCAGGGTATCAGCCTTCACAATCATGGAGGGACCACATTTCGATCTGTCTCACCAGGAAACATCCATAATAGATTGAAATCTAAACTTAAATCATACATCCCTGAGGTTCACACCTAGGTCAAGGCTTGCAACACACTTAATATCATCTATCCATAATTTACATTTTCTTTTCTTTACTTATTTTAAAAGTTCTCTTCATTATTTATGTAATCACTTTTTTTCATCTCTATTATTGCTTGCACTACGCCCTTTGTATACTTTTTATTTTTGTAAAATATAAATGGTCCAAAATAAAATGGGAACAGCAGTGGAATAGTTCCTTATAAAAATCCCTCAGCTGCGTAGACAATAGCTGCCTTTGGGTGTGGGGGGCTACCTGCTGCTGTTTGTATCAGGACTAAAACTGTCAGTGTGAGTAATGGGGGGAGTGGGTTGGGGATTTTCTGGTTCAGTGACATTTAAAATTGGGATTACCTCTTTATATGCATTTACAGATTTCCTATTCAAATCATTAAAGGTATTTATACTCTAAAAAATTAATTTTCAAAATTATACCTTTAAATACAGCAAGATCCCACTGCTTCAAAACATTTTCAAATCTGAGCTATAGATCCTGAGAAATCATCATTTTAATCACAGCATTTACAGGGAAATACCTGTCACTCCAGGAGCAGACATTATAATATGTGACCCATTAATGACCTCTTACTAGGATCTTTGCCTGCCTGCCAGCAGACTTTCAGCACAATTAAGAGAAACAGCAGAGAAAAGAAGGCAGGGGGAGGGAGGGGGAGATGTGTAAGAAGAGCAGTGTCCATGGTGAGGCTGTGCAGAACTTATAGTGTCGCTGACACTACAAGAAGGCAGTGAGTAAGGGAAGGTGGGGGCAATTAGGAGCACTCACTAAACATTAATAATTTAATGACAAAGCAAGCACAGATAATATGTTAGTATCACTATTTTACTTCTCTCAAATTGTAATTTTACATAATGTAAAGTTGAATGAGTATAGTGACCCTTATGTAGGCAGGTAGAGGGCTGTATATGGGTATGGAACAAGCACACACTAAATGAAAAAGTTTAGAAGAACCACTTATATATTATAAGGAGTAATGAGACATTTACCATTATAATATATGGATATTAAGTCACTTCAGTGTCCCTACCCTGTTCCTGTGGCCCTCATTCTTTATCTGTTCATGGAACTGCTAGGTAGCTTTATATCCTTATATTACACCTAAAGGTAGTCACGTCTGACAATTGGTCATGGTTTGAGCGTTTCCAAATGAATGGTTGAACGCCAAATTATTAGATCGTGTGTACGAGTTTTAGGGGGCACATTATCTCTTATATAATGTGCAGTGCTGGCTCAAGTGGCAGTTATATATAAACATCTAGATACATACATAAACCACGAGTTAACTGAGCTTATGATTAGCTTTATCAAATACTGTGATACTTAAACTAGTTTATGTCTTTACTACCTATTTCAGTGTGTTTTTCTTTTTCATGGTCTAGTAATTGATTCATTTATTATGATTATAAATCTTCTTCATACCCTTTCGCGACAGGGTTGTTACACTGGTGCATGATAATAGGATATATGAAAGACTTAAAGGAATGTAAACTTGGGCAAATCATTTTTTAACAAATCACACAGTTATTAGGATAATTACCACCAATCTTAAATCTGTTTTTTTTTCTTCTCTGATCTTCCTATCCCTTGTTTTTAGTTCTGGGAGTTTTACTTTTTAAAGAAAGCAGGCACAGCTATTCAGTAAAGATCTGTCAACTACTCAGCCCTCCCCCTGGGACACTACATGTAGAAATGATCCATTCTATAAAAGTAAATTTTTTCTGTCACTGCATGGCTAATTGATTCAGCTCCCTGCTGCTTAACTTCCCATAGCAAAGCAGTTTTACTTTCACTTAACACAAAATCACCGGGTGAATGCTATAGCTGTAATGGGACACAGATCATCTCCATCTGCACATGCTCCACCACTCTATCGTGCCTCAGTTTTGGGAGGGGGTGGATACATAGAGAGAAGTAATGCATACTAACTAGAGTGAGCTGACAGGACATGAGGAGATCTAGAGACAGGGAGCACTAAGAGCAAAAACAGAGCACATTCCGGACAACACTAAAATATAGACAAGGATAAAGGCAAGTCATTATTTTTAAGTTTAGTGTCCCTTTAAGGCTGAGGCATTTACATTTTAAAATAAATGTCTGTTGACTTTCCCATTTGTAGTTTAGGTAAAATACTGCATGTTTTGCCATTCTTTATTGAATATAATTTCTTTTCCAGGTATACTACAAATTCGATACATCTGGGTGGCACTAAAGACCCATACTTGTAGATATTACTGATCACAAAAATATGGCAAATGGTCAGCCTCACAGTGTAAATATCACAAGGACTGGAAGAATCATAATATTCAGGTACAATGTATATCTTATGAAGTGTTGTAAAGTATCTTTTTCTATTTGCTTGAAGGGGTTTTGAACAGTATAGTTACACCTTAGTCTTAGTCTCAAATCCATAATCCTCTGCTATGGTGCTTGTAGCTCCTGCATCACCTCAGGGCTCAGACAATATATCATATGTAACAGTCATAAGTCACACACCGAGGTATATACCAAAGTATATAACTTTTATTCATATCACATCACTGAACAGAATAAAATATAGAGCTTGGATGTCCAACCTGTGGCTCTTCAGATTTTTGCAAACTACAAATTCCAGCATTGCTTCTGTGCATTCTATAGTTAGGAGATTCTGGGAGTTGTAGTTTGCAAACTGAGGTCTCCATACAATAACATAGGGTGATGGCTCTAGCTGCTGTATATCAAAAGTTATTGGCATGTAAAGATGACTTCCTTGTTTGCTCCTCTGCTGTAACAGAAAGATAAAATCTTTTTCAGGCTTGTGGCTAGCTTTAAAAACCATTAAGATTTTGGGGGCATAGCTTAGGATGCAGCTGATGATGCTCTGCCCCAAGAGTAGGATACAAGTGGGCATGCTCAAGCCAATGGTGAGGGAGGGATGTGATGACAGCTCACAGTATAAGGAGGGAAATTTTAAAGATACATGATCCTGGATACTTTTTAAAGTATGAGTGTGCTCTATTTAATAAAGGGCTCTAGTATGGAGACCACAGTTCCACTTTAAAACATTCAAGTATGAAACATTGTAATCCTAAATAAAATACTTTAAATAAAATTTAGCAAAATAAATTATTAATTTATTCCTGCCAAGATGCAATACAAGTGTTTGCATTCAATAGACAGCACTTTCAATGGTCCCAGGCCTAAATATTTTTTGGGCAGTGGCAAATGGACTGCAGTCTAATTCCTATGTGACCGATCTTGTCGTCCATTGAAAACTCCACAAAGCAGCCTGATGTTGACTCCAAAAAGCAACAGATGTTGATATACAGTATACAGTAGAAGGCATTTATTGGTGAATGATTTCAAATATATTGTTGTATAAAGGAAGCAGTTTTGGGCAAAATATATTTTCGGTCACTTTGTGCTCTTGCACGAGGGAGAGTATTACCTGAAACTTCATGACTGTCTTCTCCTTTCTGGCAATAAACCACATCGTTGTCCGTTTTATCGCTAGGATTCTAGATATAGACTCAGAATAAAACGTAAGTGTCTTAAAACATTTATAGTGCTGTTGGCTATAGTTGTGATAAATTTTACTAGAAGGGAAAAGAAAGGTTAGTGGAGGCAGAAAAAGCAAAATTCATTGAAGTATTAAAATGATAAATCTATAAAAATTGATCTCTTGCGGCTATAGCACTGTATACTCTATAGCACTGGCCTGTCAATTAACTGGGATTATGGCAAGAGATTCTATTTCCAATGTATTAACTACTATGGAATGTTTAATTTTTTAAAAATACTGTATTTACACAATTAACTGGGATTATGGCAAGAGGATTACTATTTCCAAATGTATTAACTACTCATTGGAAATGTTTCATTTTTTAAAAATACTGTATATTTACATATAAACCATGAAATAACATGCTAATAAATTAGAGCCCAGCATCCCCAGAGACAGGATTTTACTGCTGAAATCCAGCAACCCTGATTTTTATGCATTCTTCATCTAAAGGAAAACTAAGTGCAGCAACTGATAACTTCTGTCTCTCCCCCATTGCCCTCCTCTTCATAACTGTGTTTGTAATTATTAGAGATAGGAGGAGAGTCCAGGACTCTCTGTAGGAGGTGGACGAAAGTACTTTTATTTAAAGGAGAACTAAAGTCCCCAGACAACATTGTCCCAATAGACAGAGCCCATTTAGAAACACACAATAAGCTGTGTCTCATCTCTCCCTTTGCTGTGGATGCTGGATGATTTATGAAATAACCTGTGAGTACAAGGGGTCAGCTCCTATAATTCACCTTATCAGGGAACACCCCGCTAAGTGTGACGCAGTACACATTTACAGGAAGCTGCAGTCTTGCTTGCTGGAAGCTGACAGCCAATCATGTTACAGCTCAGAGATCCCTCCCTCTGACACAGAACTCAGATTTCAGTGCGTTTTTTTACAAACGCATTACAAATGCTCCTGTCCCTAACAATGATAAATTCCTTTGCTTTTCATACAAAAAAGAAAAGTAATCTTTGCAGTGTATGTCTTTGCTAGCATGGATGAAAGAAAAAAAAAAATAGACTGTTGGGGCACAGGTTTGATTCCCCATGCTCCCTTCAGCATGGGGACTTTATTCTTGTTTTTATTATGTGTCTATCAAAAGATAAAGACTCCATGTGTACTAGACAATTACTTATTAGCCCTTGTGGCCTGGCAGTAGAAAGCTTTGCTTTTAGAAAGACACAGTATAGAAGGTTGCTGATTCGATTCCCCATACTTACTTTTATTTTTTGCTGAAATGTTAAATGTTCTGTTTCTTTCATCCATGCTATCAAAGACATACACTGCAAAGATTACTTTTCTTTTTTGTATGAAAAGCAAAGGAATTTATCATTGTTAGGGACAGGAGCATTTGTAATGTGTTTGTAAAAAAACTGCACTGAAATCTGAGTTCTGTGTCAGAGGGAGGGATCTCTGAGCTGTAACATGATTGGCTGTCAGCTTCCAGCAAGCAAGACTGCAGCTTCCTGTAAATGTGTACTGCGTACACTTAGCGGGGTGTTCCCTGATAAGGTGAATTATAGGAGCTGACCCCTTGTACTCACAGGTTATTTTCATAAATCATCCAGCATCCACAGCAAAGGGAGAGATGAGACACAGCTTATTGTGTGTTTCTAAATGGGCTCTGTCTATTGGGACAATGTTGTCTGGGGACTTTAGTTCTCCTTTAAATAAAAGTACTTTCGTCCACCTCCTACAGAGAGTCCTGGACTCTCCTCCTATCTCTAATAATTACAAACATATGTTAGTGAAGAGGAGGGCAAACTGGGGGTGAGACAGAAGTTATCAGTTGCTGCACTATAGTGTTCCTTTAGATGAAGAATGCATAAAAATCAGGGTTGCTGGATTTCAGACAGTAAAATCCTGTCTCTGGGGATGCTGGGCCTCTAATTTATTAGCATGTTATTTCATGGTTTATATGTAAATATACAGTATTTTTTAAAAAATTAAACATTTCCAATGAGTAGTTAATACATTTGGAAAATAGTAATCCTCTTGCCATAATCCCAGTTAATTGTGTACAGGCCAGTGCTATACAGTATACAGTGCTATACAGCCGCAAGAGATCAATTTTTATAGATTTATACATTTTAATACTTCAATGAATTTTGCTTTTTCTGCCTCCACTAACCTTTCTTTTCCCTTCTAGTAAAATTTATCACAACTATATCCAACAGCACTATAAATGTCTTTTAAGACACTTACGTTTTATTCTGAGTCTATATCTAGAATCCTAGCGATAAAACAGGACAACGATGTGGTTTATTGCCAGAAAGGAAGAAGACAGTCATGAAAGTTTCAGGTAATACTCTCCCTCGTGCAAGAGCACAAAGTGACCGAAAATATATTTTGCCCAAAACTGCTTTCCTTTATACAACAATATATTTTGAAATCATTCACCAATAAATGCCTTCTACTGTATACTGTATATCAACATCATGTTGCTTTTTGGAGTCAACATCAGGCTGCTTTGTGGAGTTTTCAATGGACGACAAGATCGGTCACATAGGAATTTCAGACTGCAGTCCATTTGCCACTGCCCAAAAAATATTTAGGCCTGGCCGACCATTTGAAAGTGCTGTCTATTGAATGCAAACACTTGTATTGCATCTTGGCAGGAATAAATTAATAATTTATTTTGCTAAATTTTATTTAAAAGTATTTTTATTTAGGATTACAATTGTTTCATACTATGAATGTTTTAAAGTGGAACTGTGGTCTCCATACTAGAGCCCTTTATTAAATAGAGCACACTCATACTTTTAAAAAGTATCCAGGATCATGTCATCTTTAAAATTTCCCTCCTTATACTGTGAGCTGTGACATCACCATCCCTCCCTCACCATTGGCTTGAGCATGCCCACTTGTATCCTACTCTTGGGGCAGAGCATCATCAGCTGCATCATAAGCTATGCCCCCAAAATCTTAATGGTTTTTAAAGCTAGCCACAAGCCTGAAAAAGATTTTTATCTTTCTGTTACAGCAAAGGAGCAAACAAGGAAGTCAATCTTTACAAGCCAATAACTTTTGATATACAGCAGCTAGAGCCATCACCCTATGTTATTGTATGGAGACCTCAGTTTGCAAACTACAACTCTCAGAATCTCCTAACTATAGAATGCACAGAAGCAATGCTGGAATTTGTAGTTTGCAAAACATCTGAAGAGCCACAGGTTGGACATCCAAGCTCTATATGTTATTCTGTTCAGTGATGTGATATGAATAAAAAGTTATATACTTTGGTATATACCTCGGTGTGTGACTTATGACTGTTACATATGATATATTGTCTGAGCCCTGAGGTGATGCAGAGAGCTACAAGCACCATAGCAGAGGATTATGGATTTGAGACTAAGACTAAGGTGTAACTATACTGTTCAAAACCCCTTTCAAGCAAAATAGAAAAAGATACTTTACAACACTTCATAAGATATACATTGTACCTGAAATATTATGATTCTTCCAGTCCTTGTGATATTTACACTGTGAGGCTGACCATTTGCCATATTTTTGTGATCAGTAATATCTACAAGATATGGGTCTTTAGTGCCACCCAGATTGTATCGAATTTGTAGTATACCTGGAAAAGAAATTATATTCAATAAAGAATGGCAAAACATGCAGTATTTTACCTAAACTACAAATGGGAAAGTCAACAGACATTTATTTTAAAATGTAAATGCCTCAGACCTTAAAGGGACACTAAACTTAAAAATAATGACTTGCCTTTATCCTTGTCTATATTTTAGTGTTGTCAGGAATGTGCTCTGTTTTTGCTCTTAGTGCTCCCTGTCTCTAGATCTCCTCATGTCCTGTTCAGCTCACTCCTAGTTAGTATGCATTACTTCTCTCTATGTATCCACCCCCTCCCAAAACTGAGGCACAGATAGAGTGTGGAGCATGTGCAGATGGAGATGATCTGTGTCCCATTACAGCTAATAGCATTCACCCGGTGATTTTGTGTTATAGTGAAAGTAAAACTGCTTTGCTATGGGAAGTTAAGCAGCACTGGGAGCTGAATCAATTAGCCATGCAGTGACAGAAAAGATTTACTTTTATAGAATGGATCATTTCTACATGTAGTGTCCCAGGGGGAGGGGCTGAGTAGTTGACAGATCTTTACTGAATAGCTGTGCCCTGCTTTCTTTAAAAAGTAAAACTCCCAGAACTAAAAAACAAGGGATAGGAAGATCAGAGAAGAAAAAAAAACAGATTTAAGATTGGTGGTAATTAATCCTAATAACTGTGTGATTTGTTAAAAAATGATTTGCCCAAGTTTACATATCCTTTAAAGTCTTTCATATATCCTATTATCATGCACAGATGTAACAACCCTGTCGCGAAAGGGTATGAAGAAGATTTATAATCATAATTAAATGAATCAATTACTAGACCATGAAAAAGAAAAACACACTGAAATAGGTAGTAAAGACATTAAAACTAGTTTAAGTATCACAGTATTTGATAAAGCTAATCATAAGCTCAGTTAACTCTGTGGTTTTATGTATGTATCTAGATGTTTATATATAAACTGCCACTTGGATATCCAGCACTGCACATTATATAAGAGATAATGTGCCCCCTAAAACTCGGTACACACGATCTAATAATTTGGCGTTCAACCATTCATTTGGAAACGCTCAAAACCATGACCAATTGTCAGACGTGACTACCTTTACGGTGTAATATAAGGATATAAAGCTACCTAGCAGTTCCATGAACAGATAAAAGAATGAGGCCACAGGGAACAGGGTAGGGAACACTGAAGTGACTTAATATCCATATATTATAATGGTAAATGTCTCATTACTCCTTATAATATATAAGTGGTTCTTCTAAACTTTTTCATTTAGTGTGTGCTTGTTCCATACCCATATACAGCCCTCTACCTGCCTACATTAAAGGGTCACTATACTCATTCAACTTTACATTATGTAAAATTACAATTTGAGAGAAGTAAAGTAGTGATACTAACATATTTATCTGTGCTTGCTTTGTCATTAAATTATTAATGTTTAGTGAGTGCTCCTAATTGCCCCCACCTTCCCTTACTCACTGCCTTCTTGTAGTGTCAGCGACACTTATAAGTTCTGCACAGCCTCACAATGGACACTGCTCTTCTTACACATCTCCCCCTCCCTCCCCCCTGCCTTCTTTTCTCTGCTGTTTCTCTTAATTGTTGCTGAAAGTCTGCTGGCAGGCAGGCAAAGATCCTAGTAAGAGGTCATTAATGGGTCACATATTATAATGTCTGCTCCTGGAGTGACAGGTATTTCCCTGTAAATGCTGTGATTAAAATGATGATTTCTCAGGATCTATAGCTCAGATTTGAAAAATGTTTTGAAGCAGTGGGATCTTGCTGTATTTAAAGGTATAATTTTTGAAAATTAAATTTTTTAGAGTATAAATACCCTTTAATGATTTGAATAGGAAATCTGTAAATGCATATAAAGAGGTAATCCCAATTTTAAAATGTCACTGAACCAGAAAATCCCCAACCCACTCCCCCCATTACTCACACTGACAGTTTTAGTCCTGATACAAACAGCAGCAGGTAGCCCCCACACCCCAAAGGCAGCTATTGTCTACGCAGCTGAGGGATTTTTATAAGGAACTATTCCACTGCTGTTCCCATTTTATTTTGGACCATTTATATTTTACAAAAATAAAAAGTATACAAAGGGCGTAGTGCAAGCAATAATAGAGATGAAAAAAAGTGATTACATAAATAATGAAGAACTTTTAAAATAAGTAAAGAAAAGAAAATGTAAATTATGGATAAGATGATATTAAGTGTGTTGCAAGCCTTGACCTAGGTGTGAACCTCAGGGATGTATGATTTAAGTTTAGATTTCAATCTATTATGGATGTTTCCTGGTGAGACAGATCGAAATGTGGTCCCCTCCATGATTGTGAAGGCTGATACCCTGGTAGTTACACCACTGATCCTATTCTTTCTGAGATTCATTTGAACATTGAACTATTTTGTGGAAATTCAACAGTACTATTTAAAGATGTAATTGCAGGTTTTAATAGAACATTATTTTACATTTTCTCTTCTTATGGTATAAATTTTAAACAGATTGTGCAAGCACAGGAAGATATATAGTTTCATAATATTTAACATTGCAGAAAGACACATTCATCAAGGTTAACTCTTCATGCAACATAGAACTGTTTTACACTTAAGCACTAGTGGAATGAATAAGCAAACTTTAATGGAGAGCTAAAGCTAAATGATAAGTGAGCCTAAATGAATTTTATAATTATTTTCTAGCAGATAGCTGTATATATTTATCACTTCTGAAAATAGCAACACTGTGGGGAAATCATCTGTGGAGATGTGAACGCATACTATACAAATCTTTAGTCTATATATTCAAGTGACTGCGCTGCCCTCCTCTCACCCAAAAGACAAAATCAAAAGTAATAGTATCATTATTTATATAAATTAAATTAAAAATACTCTAAAAACCATATAAAAAATGTGATATAAAAAGACTTACATGCTCCGATTTCCAGCTAAAACACAGCATTATTTGTACAATTTAAAGAGCATGTCCAACTCCAAAATGAACTTTGGGTAATAATTAGGTAATCCCTACCCACCCCCAACCACTGCAATATTTCTTTAAAAAAATCCCCAGATTTCTATTTACACAGCCTTCTCTCCCACAGCGATCAGATCTGGTCTCCTGCTTGCAAGCAGGGAGAGAGACTGGCTGAGAGGCAGCCTGTAAAGAAAAAGTACCTGTTCGGGGATCCCGCGGCGCGTCCTCCACATCCGATCGCTCCTCGATCTTCGGTAGAGTTCGATTTTCCATTCAAAATCTTCCCATTATCCAATCCACTCTCTTCTTCTTGGCTGTCCTCCTATTGGTCCCTTTATTCTTTTTAAACCCCTAAACCCATTGGTCCTTGCCCGATATAGAGGTTAGTTTATCTATCTTGCTGGTGGTGTGCTTTTCTTGGTATATTCTCTGTTATTTGTATCTGCCTGCCCTGACCTCTGCTCGTTGCTGAATACGCTTCTTGCTCAACCCTCTGTACCGTGCCTGGCAGTCTGATTCCTGTTTTTGACCTCTTGCTCAGTTTTTGGCTCTGCTTTTGCCTGCTCCTAGTCTGTACCTCGTATTTTTGGTCGCTGACCTTTGTCTCTCTTCCTTGTGCCTTGCCTGTCTGTTTCACTTCCCGCCCTCAGTTCGCCACCACTGGGCTGTAGTAGTTTCTTGAAATGATCCTGCTTTAAAAATTCGTTTTGAATTTCGGACTATCAGAGTCTGTCAAAGACATCCTGGTAAGTCATTCTGTTCCCAAAACCTTAGATGAGGCCATTCAATTGGCAATTCAAGTAGACAGAAGACTCAGAGAACGTCGTCAAGGTAAAATTCTTCCTTCCAAGTCTGGTCCTCAGATCTCTCCAGGTTTTTCAATTACTCCTTCTTCTCATAAAACTTCTTCTGAAGAACCTATGCAATTAGGCTCATCTCAACTTTCAGTGGAGGAAAAGAATAGGATGCAATTATGTTACCAGTTAAAATTTTATATGGTTCTAATAGTAAAACGACCCAGGCTTTTTTGGATTGTAGGGCAGCTGGGAATTTCATGGACATTGACTTTGCCAGTTTGTTAAAAATCCCAGTAACTAAAATGTCTGAATCCATGTATGTAAGGGCTATTGATGTTTGTCTTCTTCAAGAAGGAAAGCCTTTAACTATAACTGATGAGGTAGTCTTAAAAGTTGGGGTTCTTCATTCTAAGACTATCAGATTTTTTGTATTAAAACTTCCTACCACTCCCCTTTTATTGGGATTGCCCTGGTTTAGGAAGCATCCATTGATTAATTGGACCACTGTTCAGCTAGAAAAGTGGGGGCTTAAATGTGTAGATTCATCTGGCTAACCTCTCCTTGGAAGGTGTTCCTCGACCTTATAGGAGCTTTTCCGATGTCTTTTCCCCCAGGGCTCCGATGTTTTGCCTCCTCACAGACCTTATGATTGTCCATTGATCTTTTACAAGGAACCATGCCATCTCGTGGACATCAGTATAATTTGAGGGGTCCTGAAATTGAGGCCATGAAAACTTACATTAAAGAGAAGTTGGATAAAGGTTTCATCAGACCTTCCACTGCTCTGGCAGGAGCAGGTTTCTTTTTTGTAGAAAAGAAAAAAAAAAAGACCACTTTTTTCAAATTGTCGGGGCACGAATATTTTCTAAGTTGGACCTCCGAGGCGCATATAATTTAATCAGAATAAGGGGTGGAGATAAGTGGAAAATGGCCTTTTATATCCGTATCTTTATTGAATTGATATAAATAGTAATACTAATACTTTTGATTTTGCCTTTTGGGTGAGAGGGGGACAACACAGCAACTTAAATACATAGACTAAATATTTGGATAAGTGGGTTATTGGGCTCAGCAGCTAAACCCCCCAACACACCAAGCACAAAGAATTAGAAGGGCGATTTACCCAGGAGCGCTGCCGGCACGCAGTGCTCCTGCCCCTTCATAACGTTGCGCTAACTGATTTATGCTCAGTTAGCGTGATGTTAAGGCTTGCTTTGCGGCGGCTGTGTGAGATCCGGAACAGGAACTTGTGCAGCTGTCACAAACCTATTTAAGAAGTAAGTATTTAACGCCACTAATAGCTGGCGTTAAATACTTACATCAGGGTGAGATTCACCCAGAGCCGCGCAGCCTCTGGTAAATCCCGTACGGGAGATTTGCCCAGAGCAGTTGCGCTCTGGGTGAATCTCCCTATTAGACTCTTGTAGCATTCTATTCTGATATTGATGTTACTAAGTGCCACAAGTAACAATAACACTGAAAGAATTTCCCATTAGTTAAAGGTAAACGGGCAAATCATTTTTTAACTAATCACAGTTATTAGGATTAATTACCACCAATCTTAAATCTGCTTTTTTTTCTGACCTTCCTATACCTTGTTTTTAAGCTCTGGGGGTTTTACTTTTTAAAGAGGGCAGGGCACAGCTAGTCAGTAAAGAACTGTCAATCACCCAGCCCCCCGGCACACTACATGTAAAACTATCCATTCTATAAAAGTAAAGCTTATTTCTCTGTCACTGCATAGCTTCAGCATTAAGATCACAGAAAGTAATAAGCATTATCTGTTTCTCTGTGCTCTTTCTGTGCAGATAAACTCAATCCTGCAGTTAGCTGCTGTCTGTGTTAAGTCCCAATTTAGCACTGTACCTAAAGAAATCAATTACAAAGTCCCCCCCCACACACACCTTCAAACTCCTACAGCTAAAAGAAAATCTTACTTGATTCAAGCAGTGATTACAGCTCCCGGTGCTGCTTACCTTCCCATAGCGAAGCAGTTTTACTTTCACTTTCACTATAACACAAAATCACTGGGCGAATGTATTGGCTGTAGTGGGGCACAGATCACCTCCACTGCACATGCTCCACACTCTATCTGTGCCTCAGTTTTGGGAGGGGGTGGATACACAGAGAGGAGACATGCATACCAACTAGGTTTGAGCTAAACAGGAGATGGAGGAGATCTAGTGACAGGGAGCACTCAGAGCAACAAGGGATCAAGTTCCTAACAGTACTACAAATATAGAAATGGATAAAGGCAAGTCATTTTTTTTCAGTTTAGTGTCACTTTAAATGTATGTACAAATAGCTGGACTAGGATTTATATTTGAAAAAGAAATGGTGGTTTGTTTGGATTCATTTTACTTACCAGAAGCCTTAAGAAGAACAGCCAGATAGTCTTGGGAATATGAGCTCACATACAATAGAATACATGGCACCTTGGTTGTGCTGAAACTGAATAAAAGCTCTTCTTTTGCTAAGCCAATGTCTGATGCAGAACTCTGAGGGACATTAACCACTTCTTTTGTACTAATTACTGCTGCTGTGGATGCAGAGTGGAAGTCATATCTCAGCCATGTTCCTTCTTCAAAATAACCCCCAACATCTGCATTTATGGGGAAATGGCAACATTACCTTGTTAACAGATAATATTGTATCCTTTGCTATTTATTTATATTCTTATTCTGCTAATTATTGCATACATGAACTTTTGTGTTTTTAGGTAATGACAGGTAGTTGCACAGTGAAAATAATAGCACACAAATGTCACATAATGAAAGATTTAAAAATGCATCTACATTAGCACCAAAAGGAAATCAAATGGGTTAGGGAGAGACAGTGTACACCTATGGACACCGTTAAACAAATGGCTAGACAATTAAGAGTATGTGGGCTAGCATAGGTCAGTAGTGCTATAAATCAAGTCCTTGATACAAAACAAAATTCAATGGATGGGCATCTCGCAGAGGGTAAAACGTAACTTTTATTTATTGTTGGTTAAAGTCAACTTACAGTAGCATCGTAATAGTACGATACACAGGGTAGGAGAGGTGGGAGGGGCAGCAGCCTGACGCGTTTCGTGACTACGTCACTTCCTCAAAGGCCTGCCTTTGAGGAAGTGACGTAGTCACGAAACACGAGATGCCCGTCCATTGAATTTTGTTTTGTATCAAGGACTTGTTTTTTTCCTATTTGGCTGTCAAGCTGAAGTCGGCCTTGGATGTATGGAGCTCCACGGAAGTTGCCTAAGGGGGTAAGGGGATTACGCTCCCGGTTGTTACCACTTTCCTTTAGTAGTGCTATAAATGTTGTCTGCAAAAGTTTTATTTATCTTAGGGAGAATTTATCTCACAAGTTGCAGTTTTATTAATAAACTATGTAGTTACTAGAAAGAAGCATTAGTTATGAACAAGATATTTGACAGTGGAGAAAATATTTTACTAATGCTGACCATACACTTGTCGACTCAAATGTCTAAAAGAAAGACCTTACCTGCGAATGGTCAGAGGTGCATCGGTTGATAAATTTCAAGTGTATAATACCTGCATAATACCCCACACTTTCTGAATTCCTTAATTTCTGAGGTCCCTATGATCTTTGATTACACCTCAATTGGTTCAATAACATGTACAGTGTGTAAAGGTAAGTTTATCATTAATCTTGTCCTTCACTAGCCTACCTGCAATCAGCTGCCATGTCTAATATCTATTTAAAACAATCTACAGATGTCTTATAAATTCCAAACCTTCATAGATATCAGGCTAGTTTCTACTTTTCTTATCAGATAATAACACAGCTGAAGGTTTTTTATGATCATTATAAAATATTCTGTGCTAAAATTCTATTCCCTGTTCTAAAATTCTGCAATAAAATCTAAAAAAAATAAAATAAAATAAATCTATAGCTCTGTGTATTGTTGTAGAGTTGGTATTACATGGTGAAGTCCTCAATTTATGTTCAATAGCTGATATTGTTTTGTTTTCTCTTGAACAAATATGAGTCCCATTGGCTCCACGATATTCCAAGAATACAATGTAAAAATCTATAAATTGATAAAATCCATAAAAGAAGAAAAGCACAATTTCAACATTCCCTGTAGTAGAAGTTTGAAAGGAGTCTAAAGTTAAGTTTATGATGTTGAAAGCAACTTTATATTTACCATGACAGTATGGTAGTCAATGCTGGCTGTATCTTTTCCCACTGATAGCCATTAAGATAACAATGGGCCATATTTATAAAGCCGCAGTATGGTTAAAATGCGATACCGCGGCTTTATAAATATGGCCCATTGTTATCTTTAACGATCAGTATCGTAAATTTACGATTGTGAAACCGATATGAGATTAACGATTGTAAATTTACGATATTGATCGTTAATTTACGATACCGATCGGAAATCTACAATACCGAAATCGTAGATTTACGATCCCCATAGAATACAATTGCTGTAGTTTACTACCGCGTGGTATTCTACGACCGAACATTCGGTCATTACCGAACGTTCGGTTGTAAATTTACGACCAGGATCGTACATTTACGACCGCGATCGTAAATTAACTAGCCCGCGTTATCGCTAAAAAGTGATACCGCGGGTTAATAAATATGGCCCAATGGTTCTTGAAAGCCATTGTTTGCTAAATTAGTCTTCTCAGTCTTGTCTATGAATTACTGTAAAAGGATTGTGTAAAAAAACAAACAACCTTTTTTGCCCTTCTATCCATTGTCTTATATTTGTTTGATGTTTTTAACTGTGTTGATTTTTTCTTTAATTTCGAGGCAACTTTAATGGGCACTTGGTTAACTAAAGGCTCGTACACACATATGCTGTACAACCCAATGAACGACCCCCAAACACAATGCACATGGGCATTGAATGGCCATTACGCCATTTCATTGTTTGGATCAACAAAATGTTGTTCGTTGGGTTCAAGAATATATGTGTGTGTGTGTGTTCAAGGTTATAGCCATGTAGTAAATGTATTTGTTTTTATATGTAATTTCTAAATATGCTGAAACTAGGTAAGAGTTACTAAATACATAATGGCAAGACATGAGGTTGTCCACAGGAAGTTGAACCCTCTTATTATGTTTATGGTATGCAGTCCACTTCACCAACATGCATTAGCTAACCAACAGCTGGAGCTGGTGTGATGATGATCATCGAAGTTAAAGGAGAACTAAACTGAAATTTTTAAAATCCTAATGTGAAAGCTTTTCTCCCCAGAATACCTATACATTCAAAGATTCTTCTTTAGTTATTTGCATTTAGTAGATATAAGTAATAGATTTTGTAACAAAGGAGACTTCCATGTTGTTGCCAGTATAACTCATAGTCCATGTTGGCTTCAAAGATCCACGCCCCCTGACACCAGGATTCACTGTCTCTATGCACAAATTTCTGGCTTCAATTTCTAGCGAAAGATAAAGTTTCTAAATATACCTGTATTCATGGTTGAGTTGCTGGAGGCCCACCATGTAAATGTTGTGGTTTTAGGAACAAACAGACCAAAAAGTCACAAGTTCTAATCCCTTTGTTTACTTATGAAACACTATAACATAGTCTACTGCCTGAGTTTATAGCTTTTTTTGTTTGTTTGTTTCCATGTTTCTACAAAGCAGTTTTACAAATACAAAGTTTCTACGTATGTACAAACTTTATTCATAGCAGCTCTGTTATTTATTTACCAACCAGCATGAATTGCTG
Source organism: Hymenochirus boettgeri (assembly GCA_019447015.1). Lineage (NCBI taxonomy): Eukaryota > Metazoa > Chordata > Amphibia > Anura > Pipidae > Hymenochirus > Hymenochirus boettgeri. The sequence continues at coordinate 99,310,551 of CM033474.1, forward strand.
ACAGTCTTCCAGTAGCAATACAAAATAGTGAACTGATTTTACTGACATTTACTGAAATGTACATCTCTTTATTGCAAATTCACTGGTGGTGCGTTGTGCTAAAGTGCTGGGTTAGTAAAAAAAAATAGACTGTTGGGGCACAGGTTTGATTCCCCATGCTCCCTTCAGCATGGGGACTTTATTCTTGTTTTTATTATGTGTCTATCAAAAGATAAAGACTCCATGTGTACTAGACAATTACTTATTAGCCCTTGTGGCCTGGCAGTAGAAAGCTTTGCTTTTAGAAAGACACAGTATAGAAGGTTGCTGATTCGATTCCCCATACTTACTTTTATTTTTTGCTGAAATGTTAAATGTTCTGTTTCTTTCATCCATGCTATCAAAGACATACACTGCAAAGATTACTTTTCTTTTTTGTATGAAAAGCAAAGGAATTTATCATTGTTAGGGACAGGAGCATTTGTAATGTGTTTGTAAAAAAACTGCACTGAAATCTGAGTTCTGTGTCAGAGGGAGGGATCTCTGAGCTGTAACATGATTGGCTGTCAGCTTCCAGCAAGCAAGACTGCAGCTTCCTGTAAATGTGTACTGCGTACACTTAGCGGGGTGTTCCCTGATAAGGTGAATTATAGGAGCTGACCCCTTGTACTCACAGGTTATTTTCATAAATCATCCAGCATCCACAGCAAAGGGAGAGATGAGACACAGCTTATTGTGTGTTTCTAAATGGGCTCTGTCTATTGGGACAATGTTGTCTGGGGACTTTAGTTCTCCTTTAAATAAAAGTACTTTCGTCCACCTCCTACAGAGAGTCCTGGACTCTCCTCCTATCTCTAATAATTACAAACATATTGTTAGTGAAGAGGAGGGCAAACTGGGGTGAGACAGAGTTATCAGTTGCTGCACTAGTGTTCCTTTAGATGAAGAATGCATAAAAATCAGGGTTGCTGGATTTCACCAGTAAAATCCTGTCTCTGGGGATGCTGGGCCTCTAATTTATTAGCATGTTATTCATGGTTTATATGTAAATATACAGTATTTTTAAAAAAATTAAACATTTCCAATGAGTAGTTAATACATTTGGAAAATAGTAATCCTCTTGCCATAATCCCAGTTAAGACTGCAGTTTCCTGTAAATGTGTACTGTGTACACTTAGCGGGGTGTTCCCAGATAAGGTGAATTATAGGAGCTGACCCCTTGTACTCACAGGTTATTTTCAGAAATCACCCAGCATCCACAGCAAAGGGAGAGATGAGACACAGCGTGTTGTGTGTTTCTGAATGTGCTCTGTCTTTTGGGACAATGTTGTCTGGGGACTTTAGTTCTCCTTTAACTTATTTTACCAGAACGTTAACCAATTTTGACCAGTCCCCACATGACCTTTATCATGCCAAAAAACACTTATAAAACAGCATGTTTGTGCTATTCACCACTCACATTTGCTAGCTCCTGCTGTAATGAGCTAGTGGGCACAGTATATCAGAAGCCTTAAAGGAGAACTAAAGTCCCAAGACAACATTGTCCCAATAGAGAGAGCACATTCACAAACGAACAACAAGCTGTGTCTCATGTCTCCCTTTGCTGTGGATGCTGGGGGATTTATGAAATAACCTGTGTTACTAAGGGTCAGCTCCCATAATTCACCTTATCTGGAACACCCATCTAAGTGTCCGCCGGACACTTCACGAAACTGCAGTCTTGCTTCCTGGAAGCTGACAGCCAATCATGTTACAGCTCAGAGTTCCCTCCCTCTGACACACGAACACAGATACCAGTGCAGTTTTTGTGTAAACACATTAGAAATGCTCCTGTCCCTAACAATGATAAATTCCTTGCTTTACATGCAAAAAAGAAAGTAATCTTTGCAGTGTATGTCTTTGCTAGCATGGATGAAAGAACAAGGACATATGTAACATTTCAGCAAAAAATAAAAGTAAGTATGGGGAATCGAACAAGCAACCTTCTATTCTGTGTCTTTCTAAAAAGAAAGCTTTCTACCACTAGGCCACAAGGGCTAATAAGTAATGGACTAGTACATGTAGAGTCTTTATCTTTTGCTAGACACATAATAAAAACAAAAAAAGGGAACATGGAGAATCGAACCTGTGTCCTAATAGTCTGATTTTTTTCCTAACCCAGCACTTTAGCAGAACGCACCACAGGTGAACTCTCAATCGATAGAAGTAAATGCAAGTAAAATCAGTTAACTATTTTGTATTGCTACTGGAAGACTGTCAGCAATTCACACTGGTTGGTAAATAAATAACAGAGCTGCTATATATAAAGATTGTACATATGTAGAAACTTCATATTTTTCTAGAAACATGGAAACAAACAAACAAAAAAAGCACTAAACTCAGGCAGTAGACCATGTTATATTGTTTCATAAGTAAACTAGGGGATTTGAACTTGCGACTTCTTGGTCTGATTGTTTCTAATCACACAGCATTTACATGGTGCGCCACCAGCAAATCAACTGTGATTCCAGGTACATTTAGAGGCTTTATCTTTCACTAGAAAGAGATGCTAGAAACTCTGCACATAGAGACAGTGAATGCTGGGGTCAGGGGGCGTGGCTCTTTGAAGCCAACATGGGCTATGAGTTGTACTGGCAACAAGATGGAAGCCTCCTTTGTTACAGAATCTATTACTCATATCTACTAAATGCAAATAACTAGAGAAGAATCTTTCAACGTGTAGGTGTTCTGGGGAGAAAAACTTTCACATTAGGATCTGAAAAACTGAAGTTTAGTTCTCCTTTAAAGTATTTTCCAGAAGGGAAAAACATAATAATCAACCTGAAACCTTATGTATAATACCAGTAATGCAGAGTTTTTTATGATTGTTAAAAGGCATGCTGTATAATTTTAAATTTCCAAAGAACCTCCCACTACAATGTCTTCTTGGAAACATTACATATTCTGTTTTTACTGTAATACCAGAGAATAAAACCAGAAAGTTGTCATAACTCACAGAAAGTTGAAATCCGTTGTGTAGGATGTAAAACATGATTGGTTGGTTTAATTATTTGATGATTTTTCTTTAGAACTACATCTCAGTTTTGTGATTAAATGTGCTGAAAACGGACTTATTAAAGTCAATGGGGAGCTAATAGTTTGAAAAGTTGGGATGATTTACAGATAAACTAACAATGGTAACTAAATTTTCGTACACACGCTTAATCTGTGAGCAAGGAAAGACCCCGGACAGCCGAGCGCTACACGTGATAAATGGGCATTTTGGCAGAGAATCGTCCGTGTGTATGCGTTCGGTCTGTCCACCAGGCAGATCAATGAATGACCCCCGACCGAACGCATACACATGGATGATTCTCGGGCGAAATGGCCGTTCGTCTCGTGTAGCGCTAGGCCGTTGGGGGTTGTTGTTGAGGGTTACTGAAAATAGAACCATAAATTCGAGGGTTACCGAAAACCGAATGATATTTTCGAGGGTTACTGAAAATCAAAGGCTACATTCAAGGGTTAGCGAACGATACATTCTACGGTAATTGAAAAGGAACTATACTTTGAGGGTTATCGAAAATGAACGATGCTTCCGGGGCTTACTGAAAATCAAAGGCTACATTCAAGAGTTAGCAGAAACGAACCATATGTTTGAGGGTTACCGAAAACGAACAATACATTCGAGGGTTAGCGAATATTTACTATCTTTTTCTTACATTAGGATTGATTGAATTTCAAATAGGCATTTTAAGCATAAAATTTAGTAATCTGTCAGGCCTGGGCTTAGGCCTAGACCCAGATCAACCTTATAATCACTTATCAAATGATTATTGGGCTGTTTGCCAAACAGGCATCAGTGGTAAAACTGCACTTCGGTATGAGCCTTAACCCTGACCTTCAGCTGATAAGCCTGAGTGTCCATAATATCCTACTTCCATTCATGTTATTAGTTCTTTTAAATTATTCTATGTCTGTGGAGATTTCCCAAAATACTATTTTTCTAGCCGATTCACTATCTATTACCCAAGGACAGGTACCATATCAATGGGCACTTAGCAAGTACATGGTGCCTACTAACTATAATTAATTAGTACATGGTGCCTACTAACTACTAACTTTAATTACAAATGCTGATCTTTCTAGAAGAAAATGTTCATGAAGAAATTTATATAATTTACCTTTTTTACAAAATGGCCCATCATATGCAGTTCTAGAGCAGTCACAGGTGTAGCCATTGTACTTCTCCACACACTTGCCTCCATTCTGACAGTACATTCCAAAGCTGGTACAGTGTCCAGAGCAACCTGGTTTAACTCCTGGGGTGATTTTTGCTCTCTCTTCCAAATCTAATGTCACCCCATTCATTCTCAAGGAGCGAATGCAGCCCAGGAAGCCTCTCTGGTCTCCAGCAGCACCTTGGTTTGAAGAAAAAGAATAATAAATTGAACACACTTCAGATAGGATATACTGTACTAGTATTGCTATTCCTTAATGTTGTGGTTCTTCTGTATACTCTACATAACACTGTATGATACTACAGAGAAGATTCACTAATCTTTAAACACAAGAATTCACAAGAAACAAATTGGATCTTTTTTGTGCTATTTTCCTGTTACTTTCCATATTATTGGAATGCATGTGATATCAACAAAATAAATGCTTGCATTTCAGTAATGAATCACAATACAGCACACAGCCAATCAGAAACAAACAGAAAGTGTGGCCTTGTCCTAAGAGGAACAATATTCCATTAATAACCAATGATGACAGGAAGACAATAGTTTTCAATTCAAAAGTTTAAGTCATTATTCAGGAATAAAAATACTAACTTTAGTTTGTACTCGGAAAAAGTCAAACTGCCATGCAGGACAGCCTGCAGCTTATACTTAAATGAAAACCAAACTAGATGGATGCGTATACAGTGATCAGGTACCTAAGGTAGGAGAGAACAATGAAATGTGAAAGTGAGGTTTTGCAGAATGCCTATAAACCAAGCATTTTCACTGTAATGTTTATCTTCTTGTTTAGCTTTGTACTGAAGTGTGTTCCTACTGTATGTTGCACATATATTTTGTGTATGGCAGTCTGCAGTTAAATGATCATCTCAGCTGCCGAACGCAGAGACAAATGCTACTGTTAGTAGCCAGGAAATCTTTAGATTGGGCAGTGGAGGGTGAATTAGTCACTTTTGTTGCACTAGCCCAAAATGTTTCATAACAGCAAGGGTTAATATGGCCTTAAGACAGGTAATTTCAGCAAAAACATTGCCCCCGTCTTCACACAACATACAATGTACTAACGGGCTAATGGAGTGTGAAGGTTTGCCTGTGCTATTAATTTGCAGCAGTCAATCAGATAATGCTTTATACTGGGTTACTGCTGTTAGAGAACATCTGATTGGCTGCTTATTGTGTCTCATTTTGCCCTACGCTATAAAATAAAATGTCCAAAGTAGATTTTATGTGTGAAAGAAAAGTAACCAAGGTCCCAAATGGATTTTTTCATTGTGCCCATAACACTCATCTTTTCATTGATTAATGCAGGCATTATATTGAAAATGTTCATTTAGCTCAAAATCTAATGCCCCTCCAAAACTAAATATTGGAGGTAAAGATTAGATGATCCAGGAGAAACATCAGATTCAGTTGCAGAATATGTGCAACAGTATTTAAAAAAGATTTGATTGTGTGAAAGAAAAATTTCCTGCTCTGAAAATAATGATTAGCAGAGTGTTTTATAAAAATATGTTTTCTGTGTATCCCTTCCATTTTTTAAATGTAAATTTCGAAAATATTTCTTAGGTATTAGATGTAGGTTTGCTTTAAATATAAACATAAGTTAAATACTATTTGGAGAAAAGATATGCCCGCGGGGTATAGCTATCACTAAAGTTTAGTTTTAATGTGATGATTTTTCATAACAGAAAATACCTTCCTACTAACTTTATGTTTCAATTACAAAAATCAATCTCCGTTCCTAAGCATGGTTAAAGGATGTAATAGAAAAGAATTTCTTGCCAGGGACGGTTCAGTTGTTCAGCACCACGATAATGGATTCCTATGACAAGGCATTAAGGAATTTACATAATGTTACTTCCTTTAAGGCAGAACAGTGAAACCAGGAGCTGAATATTCATATTTGTCTCTCATGTAAAGGGATATTGTCAGTGGCAGAAAACTTTCTGAGAACCAAGTTCCTGTTTAATACATTCAGTACTTGCATATTAATAGTATGAGAGCTTGCCTTGAGGGTCATAAATATTGGTTGTTTGGCAAGACACCTGGATTCATCCCTTCTGGCCTGAACGCCCAGCATGAGCTTGTAAACCAAACATGCATTGTTGCCTTTAATATCAGTTTAATTAAAATCTCAGCACGAAGTGTTTAGTGATGTGGAAAAAAACATAAAAATGTTTTTATGTGCCATGCTATTAAAAAATTCATTAATCTGCAGTGCTAGGATGGCACCATAAGAGACCATTTAATTCATAACAAATACGATATGAAGCACTTCTGGATTTTGAAGGAAACTGAAGTGTAGGCGTTTACTTCCACAAGGTTCCCAGATGTTCTTTACCAAGTTGGCAGAAACAAATCCTAATAGCCGGTTAACGGGGGCTAAAATACTCTAGAACATTCCAGGCAGTTTAAGCTGATTCAAAAGGGGGACCATTTGAATCATTGTTTAATGCCATTTCCTGCAGCAACTGTAAACCACAAGCCTGTTTGTTCCTGTTATGATGATCAATCCACACAGGGTGTGCAGGGCAGCGTGGGTCCAAAGCTATGTAATTGCCGACAGGCTCCAAGTTTAAATGAAACTTCAAAATGAACTATTTTAGTAAACTGTCAGTAATAACACAGCCCTGGACACTCTGTGTGGCTCTCAAAAATGAAATTTATCTCCCGGCAATGGTCCAGTGTCTGCATGTAACTTTATCACTGTATATGCTATCCATTAGTGCACCGTCAGGGTTATTCAATAAAAGTTCTTATCATTTAAAATGGTGCTAATATTGCCCCAACCAATCAGATGTTAGCTTTAAAATGTTACATAAGTTCTGATTGGTTGGGGCAAAATTAGCACCATTTTAAACGATAAGAACTTTTATTGAATAACCTGCAAGAGTATTCGTTCCATAGTTTCAACAGGCTACTTCAGTTTTTAAAGCCATTTTCAGGTGGTTTATAACATAAATCCTTAGAATGGGAAAAATGTCCTTACCAACAAAAAGCTGACTGTAAAGCTCTAATCTTGTGTGCCCTTGTGTGGGTGCTTTGCGCAGCTGAAATGGTAGTTGGTCCACCTGCAAACTAGCTTCTTTCACATTCCTCTCCGCTTTGACTCGATGCCATTGATCATCATTGAGTGGACTGGGGGATCTCACAATAAGTTCAACAGGACCATTTCCAACATCAAAAGAAAAGGAAACCTCTGTGTTGGCTGTATACAAAAAAAAGTCCTGTGTTAATTATTTGAAGAACTGCACCATTGAAATGTCTGCTTTTGGCAAGAACCTGATATACTATGATTTAGAGAAAACAGGCGATATCTCCTTAATCTCCTTCCTCATTAGTATGGTTCATATTTCCTATTCAAGCTACATAGGCACACAGGTATGTATGAAAACTATAATAATAAGCTAGAACTGTACATTGGAATAATACAACCAAGAAACATTATTATGCGTAATATATCGATTCTTGTGACTGATCTACGGGGATAAAAGAGGAAAAAAAGAAAAAATGGTAAAATGATGTGAGGTTAAACTGACTACAATGAATACACACGATGCATGAATATTTCTATACTCTGCTTAAGGGACAAAAAAAATAAATGTGCACATCTCCCACACTTGACTTTTATTACCTGGCAAATAAATACAAATAAGCAGTTCATAGTCTGAAATTTGACATTGCTAGCAGCAGCTTCTTTCTATTATAGGCAGTTATTGCTTCCCTATGCTTGGTGCATACAAATGTGAAGGAATTCTCAGCAGCACAAGACACAATTTCATTGGTATCCAACTAATAAAGGCTTGTCACAGGCCCCTTCAATCCCAGTCCGTTTTACGGCCTTATCTCTAAAAGCCATGCAGGATGCTAACTGAAAGAACACTGAGTTCACTTCTCACATCACTGTCATAAGAGCCAAACTAATCCAGATTCAATCACCTCATCATTGGAGACTCATCATTGTGGCTGTACATGAACATATAAACTGCCCGAGGCAAAACTATGTTTGCAGTAAACAGATTAAATCATGAATGATGATTTAATCATCTGGTTAACCTCAGGGTCCATTTATAATCAATAAGGCTTGGGTCCTGCAGAACTTTCATTGGAGTCACGTGGTTTTCTCCATATGATACTCTACAAGAATGGATGCAATGCAATGCTGGGTTTTGTAACTGTATTTTAAAGGACAAATAAAATGAACATGTAAAGGAGCTTGAATGGACTCAACAATTCCTCATTGCCAGAGAAGTGCAACTGTCACCCCTAAACATCCAACATGGATGAATCGTATTTTACAATGGCGGTAAAGACGGTATTTTAAATCTGCCCATACTGTTTTAATCAGCAGTATCTTATAAGCCACAGAAAAAGTTATAGTATAAACGATCTTTGCACAATGCACTTGTATCCCACAATGCTCCTGGAGGTTCCATACTAATATCTTTAACTTTATCACAAATGGTCACACTATTTCATTTTGTTGCCCTTCCATTTTGCTTATATCGCCCTCTTGGAGCTTTGACATACGAAGAGTTGTAAAGGAAACTAAAATGAAAAGAAAGAAAAATGCTTTATTGTATCTCTCCCCAGATCAAATAACCGCTCTTCATTTGTAAAGCAGTTTGACACAAACTCATCCTGGTGATGCTTCAATCATAAGAAAGAAGGCAAGTGAGCAGAACAAGAACCCTTCAGCTCGGTAAGTGCAGAGTGTATGTTCATCAAACAAGATCCAATTATGTATTTTGCTTTGACTAAATGATAATGGCGAATTCTTTTTTTTTTACGTGACAGTAGATTTTCCATACTGAAGTTTCTCTTGTGAGGAACCTGTCTACTTTGACTTCCCATAATCTAATGAGGGCATTCACCATTGTCATTTATGTGACAATAACAAATTCTTTTCATTATTAATGCATAGATATTCATTCTACACTGAGACTTGCTCTTTATCAGTGCACAAATGCAATGAACTGTTAGGATACTATGGATATTTACTGACATTTTCATTATTCCTGTTCAATTATTTATAAGCACATATCAGAGCAAGTAAAAAAAAGAAAAAAGTTTAGTTAGTTCCAAATGTATTTACCATGTAAACTTTTGCTGTGTGGCCTTCGGAGGAACTGGATCACTGGGCTTATTGGTAACTTCCAAGGATGAGAGTTAATACAAGGATATTTTTTTTTCTCGGCTTTGTGAGCAGAAAGCACCGTGTCTATGAGGTTCACAGCACTTGTGCACATTACTCACAGGGTTAGGAACTGGTGTCTTGTGAATTACAGTCTCGCTCATAGTAACAATCGATGGCAATTCAAGTCACGATGATCAAAGCGCGCTTCTTTATGTGGATAGCAAGAGAGGGACAGAATTCAACTAAAAGCAGAAAAAGGGGAAGGTCACCCAGACAATATAAAGTACAGGAGATAGAATTGGCCTAGAGGTTAACTGCTCAGCCTTTCTTCATTTTGAGAAAATTAGTGGAATACATAAAAGAATATTATGAAAAGGAAAGCCTTTTGCTGGGTGCCATTGTAAGAAGCATTCTTCTTGCAGTAAGGATGTTTAACTTCTCCTGCCCTTTTTATCTCTTTCATTGCTGGTTTCCTCTCATTAAAGGGAACAGCACTTTTTACACTGGGTCTCATGCTACAGACCATTTGAAGCTACCTCATATCCCATTGTTAACTCCTCATGATCCAGAACATGTCATTCATTACATATGTGTCCCAGTATAACCTGGTACATCTACAGACTGCTGCCTTGAAACACTGACAAGTTTTGTTGTACAGGAAGCACATGCCGTGTAAATGTCAAAAAATGTCACATTTTCAAAGTAAGCAAGAAATAATTTGGACTCAGCAGGAAATCAGAGGTGAAGCTTAAATGGAAGGTTCTGAATTGCCATTTACTAGTGATGGCTTCCCATCTCCTTTCCTGCAAAAAAAAGCCTTTAATTAAAAAAACGCACATTGCAAATACAGAGAGGATTCCGTTACTTACATTTCAGTTCTAATTTTATGAAATCTGTTTTTCCCCTGTTTTCTAGGAACACTCCATCGGGGGCTGATGTTTTGAAATAGAAAGAGATATCAGCACTGGTCTCTCCTTGGAATGTAGAAAAGTGCAAATATGAAGATGGGGTAGTAAAGGAAGCCGCATTCCAGTAATTCCCTGTAAAGAAGACAGAAACATACAGTAGAAAAAGATAAAAAGGCTCAGAATAGCTTAACAAATTACTTCACTGATATATATCTTTCCATCTACATTACAGAAGTTTTGTTTAGGGTTTTGCTATATTAAAGTTTGCATCTTTTATTTGAGTTCATGCTTTGTTTTTTTTACTGCTGTGTGTTTTGTAACCACAGCAGACCAACATATACAAATTGCTGATTGACTGTTATGGGCAAGACAATCATCATGGGGAAATGAACTAGAAGTGTCTTATTGCACAGTATACACAAATTTCTCAGTGTACAGTAGAGATGGACTGGAACTCGAACCCAAGTTCGAGCCAAACTATAAGTGTTCGAACGAATTTGGACTTTTCAAACTATTCCGGACCAGGATTTTCAATATTTTCCGGACTTTTAATAATTATGGAATGTTTCGTTTGAGGAAATCGAATATGCGAGTATAATGGCTATTATACTTATACACGAGCATCGAATCCGCGAGTAAAATGTCCATTAAAACCTATACGCGAGCATGGAATCCGCGAGTAAAATTTCCATGATACCTAGGCGCGAGCATCGAATTTTGCGAGTTAAATGTCCATGATACCTAGGCGCGAGCATCGAATTCGCGAGTAAAATGTCCATTAAAACCCATACGCGAGCATCGAATCCGCGAGTAAAATGTCCATGATACCTAGGCGCGAGCATCGAATCCGTGAGTAAAGTGTCCATTAAAACCTATACGCAAGCATTGAATCCACAAGTAAAATGTCCATGATACCTAGGCATGAACATCGAATCCGCAAGTAAAGTGTCCGTTAAAACTTATACGCGAGCATTGAATCCGCAAGTAAAATGTCCATGATACCTAGGCGTGAATATCGAATCCGCAAGTAAAGTGTCCGTTAAAACTTATACGCGAACATTGAATCCGCAAGTAAAATGTCCATGATACCTAGGCGCGAACATCGTTATGTGGGAGCTCCTGGGGTAAACATTGCATGGGCGGCCCACTCACAAACTTTGACCATTCAAAGTCTGTGGATTACCCAGTTTGCTACCTTGCTCTCAAAAGCTGGTCTTGCCATCAATAGGGACGGTGATTCCATGATGTCAATATGCTTTACCAACTTTGCTTTGTGTCCCGCTTCACAAGTGTTCACTTGAAAAAAGAGCATTTTGCTTAACACAATACTCAATACTAATACTAATAAGTCAGACATTTCAGATCTGTTTGAATGTACAACTTTTACTGCTACATAATTGCTGAATAAATATGGGACCATAATTTAATTATACATTGAGATCTCAGAAATAATTTTTTGGGGAGTTGGGATTAAATTATATGGTTTTCTTTTTTAGGTACATTGTAAAATATTTTATGCTGCTAAAACGGATGTAATGATATTCTGGAAAGCAAAAAACACCTGAAAGGACGTATGCTATAGAATACCACATAAATATGACTCCATTAACAAGTATCAAGAGAACATACAGAAACTGTTCCGTAAGGACCATTAGATACCAATGTCTGTTGTTGCCTGCCATGGAAAAAAGTAGCTCATGTGCAATTGTGTGTGCACAATAAGCCATTACCTCTTACTAGTGTCTCCTCAGGAGAAAATAAATGGAAGATAAACCTTCTATTAAACTGGGTATATTTGCAGTTCATGTCAGCTGAAAGGGATGGAAGGTGCATAGCAACATGAAAAAAACAAAACAATATATTTTACATTCCCTGTCTTTTGAATTGCTATGTGTGCCAGCTTTTCTATGGAGCAAGAAAGACTGACTGCACAGCATGAACATTAAATGTGAGGTTACAGGATGACAGCTGAATCCAATAGTCTGAGCAGATGGAGCAGAATTGTGCATCCTCTACAACATTATCCTCACCACTGACAAATAACTCAGTATTTTATTCTATATTCTATTTATTCTGTATTCTCAGAGAAGTTCTTTGTTCTATTTAATATTTTTTCAATGTTGTAATTAATTTGGATTGAAAGAGCCCAATTACTGATCTTTCTGTTTATTCTCTTTTATTTCACCTATTTTTGGACTGTATCTCTCACAGTATTTGAGCTAGATACTGAAAAGTGTGTTATGTTCTAGCTAAGGAATCCATTGAAGAATTTTTGTATTATCAGTAAATTTACTGAAAGTTTTTAGTGTATTTTAGCGCATTTGAAGGTTGTGTAGAACCTACAAACACAAACATTCTTGAGGCTTGTTATCAAAACCCAATTGCCACTTTCTTAACAATTTGGGTCCAAGGTTACTGTATAGCCGAGTACTGTGTGCTGCAAAAGTGGCTAACACACTATAAATGACTGTCTTGGTCGGGCATCACTGGGGATCAATGTGTGGTTGTAACCATAATTCATAAATTATAAAATAAAAGACCATCTTTCAGTGCCATATCGAGATTAGCGACTTTTAAGTTTTGGGCTATGATATGAAGTAAGATGTAACTTAAAATGCATTGAATCAGGTCTGTGGCACTCTCCAAAACATTTGGAAATGGTGCAGCCCTTGTAAAATTAGTTGAAGACTTACGCCTGCCCAATATTTCACAGGATAGCATGGATTTTACATTTCCCTGTATATAATGGATGCCCAACCCTGCATGTGTACACAAAAGGGGGGGTTGTGGGAGCACTCCTGTGGCAAAATTACTTTATAACAAATAGTGGAAGTGCTACTGATCTGACCAATTTTCTTGGGGAGTTTGTCTCCCTGACCTTGCATTGGATGAGTATTAAAGGCTATCACTTCCCCGCGCCTACTGGCTTTTAACAAGGAAGGAAGAGGCCTCCCATCCAATGCTTAGTATTCAATACATAAGGCATACTAAGCATTGGATGAGAGGCCTCTTCCCTCCTTGTTAAAAGCCAGGTGGAAGTGATAGCCTTTAATACCAATCCAATGCAAGGTCCATACTGGGATTACCTTGACGTGGTTGGAAGGCTTTTTACTTTTATGCATAAAATTGTAACTAAAACCCCCCATGTTTTTACTGTTTGCACTAACACAGATATTATGATATATGGGGCCCAGGAATGTGCATTGATCATCTCTTTTCTTGTTTGTTCCAACCCTGCATGTGGCCTGTTAAGAAAAAGATGTGGACCATGGGACTGATGGGTGGGCATGGTTATGGGTGGGCATGGTTATGGGTGGGCTGGTGCATGTTCCGGACAAGCCATGGTCAGAGCCAAGCTATTGGCCACCAGTGGTCACCAGCCAGTCTCATGTTGGGACCTCCTACTCCTATTAAAAATAAATGTCCTAAAATGACAAAACCTAAATGGTCAAAACAGAGAATGAAGTTTGAAATGTACACATCCTCTTTCATTATAATAGAAATGGTATTGATTTTTAAAGCTTGCAGCACAAACAGACACACTAAAGGGATTCGTGCAGGCCAAAGTGCGGCCTTTATAGCCAAATTAAAAAATGATATTTAATCTTTACCTTTCTAGTTTCTAATTAAATTACTATGAGAATATCAGTATTTTATCCAGCTCCCCTGTCTGAATCCAATGATTATCCATGGTTAGCAATCTTGTTATACAGTTTCAACCAACTGCAAGTTGTTTCCTTGTGTATTTGTGTAATGAAACTGGCTAAATGACACATTGCTGTGGTGAGAAGCAAATCCTATGTAAATGTATATGCATCCTGTGTATAAGGCAGAATGCCACACTTCAGGGGGAAATGAATATAGACTGCTGTTTTATTGTAATAACTAAGCACTGGACCTGGTTTGTTGCGTTGCTATAAAATGAATTGTCCACATACAATGATTCATGTTAGGATGCCTTACCAACCACATCATCTTCCCTGAGAATCTTGTACATTTTTTTAGCACCTGCTTTTTGTGTGCAAAGAATATTTTACTTGATGCCAAGCCAAATCCTGCACTTATCTGTCACTCTAAAATGCAGACATGGAAGTGATAAAAGCTGAGCTCATTTTTATGCCATTTGTATTTTATGTTGACCTAGCTGGGGAGAAAATATCAATTTGATATAGCAGTTTTAAATCACCTAAGCTTTATCATAAAGTCAAGCTGAGATGGATGGTAGGGCTTGTTTTCATCTCCTCTTTTATGAAACTTTAAAATTTGTTTTTAAAAGCGTTTGTTTCTCCTTTTGAAAAGAACCTACAGTATCTAATAATATCCTAGTGAAGGTTACAGAGTGACTCAAATGGCTTCTACAATTCCACAAACAGAGCAAATGTAAAACCCATTACCTGCTTCCCCTTTTATGTGAAACCGTAAAATAGTCCAGTTCTTGCAGCTTTATGACATGATTAGATCAAATTTATCATTTGGAAAAGAAAAGAAATGTGGTTTCTCGTGAAGGGATCCGCCTTAGAATATTTATCCTGCTTTTTATTATAAACCTTACTCAGTCACCCCTATTTTCATATCCCTGAAATATTCTTCATATATATTATCAACTTAAGATCGTTCTTTTAGCAAATGCTAGGGCCTAGATATTAGGGATGGCCGGTTCGCGGATCCGAATCCCGTTGGCGAACGGCGGATTTTTCCGGATTTTCCGCCTTCCGAACTTCCGAAACGCAGATTTCTTGTATTTTCGAAAATTTTCGAAATGAAGAGGATTTCTCGTATTTTAGAAAATACGTATTTTTGAAAATTTTCGAAATTATGAGGATTACTCGTAATTTCGAAAATATGGAAATTTTCGAAAATACGTATTTTCGGAAATTTTCGAAAATACAAGAAATCTCATAATTTCAAGGATATTTTTCATTTTAATGGGTCCGCTCGCGGATTTTCGAATTTGCTAATTTTTTAGAAAATTTGCGGATCCTCGAGCGGACTGGATTTTGCGAAGTTCGGACATCTCTACTAGATATTTGAATACGCACTCAGGCTCATTTAGCCAGAGCCGCTATCACTCTGGGTAAATGCTCCTTTCTCTTTTCAATATCGCGTTTGCGAATGTGGGTAAGTACACGCGATATTGAATCGCGAGCATTGGATGTGGTTTTTGCATAACCCGCGCTTTCAATGCTAATATTTAATTAAAGTCATGCTAACCAGTAGCGAACTGAGGGGTTAACAGCAGACAACCAATCATTCACATCCTTTTCCCACCATATTTGTTTGTTTTGAACAGTTGGCTGTGCAGGTGAATTTTCAGCATTTGCACATGGGTTTTTGTATTGTGTCTTGTCTGGGTACATAAAGTAATGATTAAAAGCCAATCCTGTTGCACCTGAGATCTATTGGCCACAGCTAAAAATGTCAACTGATCCCTCTACTTAAGTATAGGGAGCCAATAACCGCCATTGTCCAGTGGCCACCCAAACCATCTCCCTATTTAAAGTATAACTGAATGTTTTTAACTTTGTTCAGTTATTGGGGTTTTCAAGGAATGATCAAATACTGAAAGCACAATTAATAGGGATTCATTCAGTGATCAATAACAATATGACACCAGATAACGGAACAAGTCACGCTACTCCAGACATTGGTAAATAATGTTTACAATTAAAAACTTTTGTCAGGAGGAATAAACTTTGCCTCTCTATTAATGGAAGAAACATGTCAGAATAATACTAATTGTGTTATATTTATTCCAGATGCTTAGATAAGAGGGAATGGAAGTAATAAGGAATCTGCATTATCAATCATCACAGTGTATAATTGGTACCTTTATTTTCTGGACTGGTTAATTAGCAAAGCAGATTTGTACAAGCATGCTATCCCACTCAACAGATGTATTTGTTTATAGATAATTGTGTCGCTTGATCAGCATATGAAAAAATGAGATCATTATGGGTGGCATCAATAGGCTGATTCAGGTCATGAATACAACTTTCTTTTAAAAATGTTTTAATACAGGTCTAACATTTTAAGGTGTTTTCCATTTTAAAAAGTTATTTCTATTGCAAAAAAATACAGATATGCTAATGAAATATTGCAATGTTAATTTTAAATGAGGTGCCCCAGCTTCTAAACCAACCTGGTTATGAGTCCGAACTGCCGGCTTTTGCAAATCCGTGGATCTGACAGAATTTTCAAAAAACACTTGGAATTTATCATCAAAATATAGTATTTGTATAGTATAGTATTTGAGGTTGAATAAAGACATACGTCCATCCAGTCCAACCCATCTAGCAATATCCTCATTTCCTGCCTAACTGTTGATCCAGAGGAAGGCAAACCCCCCCCCTCCACCAAATTTATGAAGGGGGAAAAAGTTCCTGACTCCAAGTGGCAATCGGAAATTTCCCTGGATCAACTCTACTTTATGTATTAATACCAGTAACTTGCAACATTCCTTGTTTGCAGAAATATCGAATATTAAATAATTAAAAATTAGATGCAAACCGTGTTCTAAAATTCTAAACTTAGAATTAAAAATAAAAATATTTGAAAAGTCCCAATTCACTTCGGTTTGAAACTTAATTTTGGAACTTCAGTAGGTTCGCAGAACAGCTGTAGGTTTTGTATTGGTGGTGGGTTGCTGCTACTTCCTCTTACTCAACTACATACATCCCTTCTTACATTATAAGCATTGACATTGTTTGTAGGAATAGGAAGTATTGTTTGAAAACAGGTGCAATCATTTTGATATGTAGGGCTAAACATTGAAGAAAGGAGCTGTCAAAAAGAATTGGTCAAAGATAGCAGTTGCTGTGAGGAATGTTAGCACATAGAGACATTTTATTAGAAAACTTTAAAAAATTTAAAGCTAAATGTGTTGTGTTCTATGACTACAGAAATATTTTCCCAGTGGCACCAACATTCTACTTTGGAAATGGTGGATCCCAAGTCTCCCTTGTAGGGTTGTACACACGTGCGATCGCGGGTCCTGACCCGCAACGCATGATGTGTTTGAACATTCGTTTCGGGTCATAATTGGCCTGTGTATGGGCCCTTTATCGGCTGAAATGGGCGGTCATTCGGAGATCCGCCCGGTTGGTCGGGCATCCATCTCTGAAAGGCTGTTTTGCCCATAAATTGCCCATACACGGGCCAATTATTGGCCAAAACGAACGTTCATACACATCGTGTGTCGCGGGTCGGGACGCGTGATCGCACGTGTGTACGAACCTTAAGTTCGATCATAGACTATTCGTTCTTCAAAAGTTACCAAAATGATTCTATTGACAACATTCCTGCAGCTACCTTACAGAACAACACTTATACAGCTTGCCCATATATAAAGCAGCCTGTATCTGTTAGTAATGCCCTTAGATTATAATACTAATGAGTTTCATATTGAATTCAACATTAAAAAAAAAAAATCCGTGCTGACCTTTGATTTGGGTGCAGGTGCTGTTAGAATAATACAAAATGGAGACGTCTGGGTAAATTCTGTAAATTCTATGTTCCCATGTTAAACAAAAGTCTCTGTTCCTTATTTGCATATACTGAAGGGGAGATACAAAACCTAATTCTCTCCTATTTAATTTATTGGTGACGTCTGTCTATAGGCGCTCCACACTGCAAAACCAGAGGCCTACACTACGCTGGTGTGGCTCAACATAAAACCGAAACCAGTCTGTGGTTGCCTCTCTGGTTTTGCATTTAGCTAATTCTCTAGAAAACAAAAGCTTGCAGTCGCACTCCAAATAACTGTGAATTATTTCAAACCAAACATGATACACTGTTTCGGGGTAAAAGCCCCCTTCTTCCGGTGACCTGAAGAAGGGGGCTTGATCTGAAACGTGATATTCATGTTTGGTTTGAAATAAATTCACAGTTATTTGGAGTGTGACTGCAAGCTCTTGTTTTCTATGATTACTTCCAATGAAGTGGAAGCTTTGTGTAGTCTGCACCCACGCAGGTGGTGTGCACTTGTACAATTTGTATATTCAAAGCCTAATTCTCTCCCTATCTTATTTAATTTATTTGTTTAATTTATTATTTTTTAGTCATATGATTTACTAAATAACTTCTTTTTAAAATGGATTATATTATTTTAACTTGATTTTAGTAGGAAAAACGTTTAAAAGTTAAACGTGACAAAAAGTTGACACAGCACATCATGTGTATACAATACTTGCATCAAAGAAGCTACTTTCAATACATTGACTTTTGGCTCATCTTGCAGCAAAGAATGCTGATATTTGCTTTTAGAATTAGTGTTAGTTTCAGGATTAGGAGATCTGCTGACCACCCACTGGTTTAAAAGATGCAGTAAGCCTTCAAAAGCTCAATGTTCTCTGAACAAGAGATGCTTAGGCCCAATTGCATTTTTAACCTAGATACTCACTGCTAAGGTGAAGATTTCCTCATAAATAGTATATTTAAATCTTGTACAGTTTGTAGGCTACCATTCCTGATAATAAAAAAATAATAATTCCAGACAGCGATTTGATTCATAGCCACTATGAAATCTCAGGATAGCATTATTGAATGAGACTGGAGGGCTTTGTATTAAATTAATAGGGGCACAGTTGGTAGAATTCATCAAAAGAAACAAAAAAGAAAAAAAAAAAAGAAAAAAAAAAGAAAAACCCATCTGCTTACTGACTGGTAAATAATTAAACAGCATTATGTCTCTTTCCCGGTTGGTAAGCAATTCTTATTGAGATATATAAGACAATAGATTGTTTATTCTTAAGAAATTTAAAATGTGTCGGTAGGCCAAATTATTGGATGGTGTGGAACCCAGCTTACGGTATATACTCGAGTATAAACCGAGTTTTTCAGGCTGAAAAATCAGCCTGAAAACTTGGACTCGGTTTATACTCGAGTCACAGCTTACCTTACCATTCCGGCAGCCGCACGATCTTCTCTGCACTGGCGCGCCGGCCTGACGTCACAGCCGGCGCCAAGCCCGGCGCCGGGCAGTGATGTCAGCCGGCGCGCCAGTGCAGAGAAAGATCGTGCGCAGCTGCCGGAATGCAGAGGAGTCTTCAATGCTGGCCCAAGGATTCGTGCGGCTGCCGGAATGCAGAGGAGTCTTCAATGCTGGCCCAGGATTTGTGCGGCTGCTGGAATGCAGGGGTCTTCAATGCTGCCCTTGCTTGGATGGAGAAGAGCCCACAGGGAGAAGAGCCCACAGGTATGAACTGGGTGGGAGGGGGGGGTGGGGTGGCATTCAAGATGTTTGGGAACTACAACTCACAGCATGCTTTATTAGCTGGGAGTTGTAGTTTCCAAAATCTTGAATGCCAAGTGAGGGTGGCATTCAAGATGTTTGGAAACACTACAACTCCAGCTAATAAAGCATGCTGGGAGTTGTAGTTCCCAAACATCTTGAATGCCACCTCACTTGGAATTCAAGATGTTTGGAAACTACAACTCCCAGCTAATAAAGCATGCTGGGAATTGTAGTTTCCAAACATCTTGAATGCCACCCTCACTTGGCATTCAAGATGTTTGGAAACTACAACTCCCAGCATGCTTTATTAGCTGGGAGTTGTAGTTTCCAAACATCTTGAATGCCAAGTTTTTACCCTCGGTTTATACTCGAGTCACAACTTTATTAGGATTTTAGCTGAAATTGGGTACCTCGGTTTATACTCGGGTTGGTTATACTCGAGTATATACGGTAAGTCAGTGGTTTGGAAAAGAAGGCAATAAAAAGTGACCCGGGATTATCTCTGGTTAGGAATTTCCTTGATGAATGCTACACACAAGGGGGACAAAATATATAAATACATAAATAAACATACATAACAAATTATTAAATAAATGAACCTTGTGACATGAAGAAAGTGGTCCCTGCCCTGTAGAGATTTCAATCTATTTGTGTAACAACAGATACATAGGTTCCCCATATGTATGGACACAGATATATGGGGACAATAGAGAAGAAATTAAAAGAGGGCGCAGCAGAGCAAAGGGATTTAAATGTAGGAGAAGGATTTTGTAAACATACAGGGAGATTCAATAAAAGTTCTTACTGTTAAAATTGGTGCTAATTTTGACCCAACCAATCAGATCTTATTAACATTTGAAAACTAAGATCTGATTGGTTGGGGCAAACTTAGCACCAATTTAACAGTAAGAACTTTTATTGAATCTCCCTGAATATGTCAGAGAGACGTTAGAGAGATGTGATTTGGAGTGGTCAGGACTTGCCAGGCTTAAGATGCAAAGTAGATTTGGGGGTGGTTTAGCTGGACAAAATGGGGAGGTTAAACATGGAGAAGTTAAACATATGCATGCTTTAAGGAAAATAATAGATGCCAAAGATGCATTAATACATGAGTTAGGATAGGGGTAACAAACCTAATTACATTGCTTAAGTAGGAAGCGGGCACAGGATCAAGAGGACATTTAGTGAGTGGATAGGACCTAAGCATGTGAGAGACCTCTGACTGGGTCATAGGGTTCAAAGATATAAAGAAATAGGTCACTGGAAAAGTGAACTATTCTTTTAATGCATTGATTGATTGAAGAGTGAGGTTAAGGAGCTATGCCCTACGTCCCCTCTTCAATCATTTTCTGTGGAGCCAGGAGCGAAGGTAGAAGAAACTTACCTTTCAAGCAGCAGCACTGGAATTCCTGACCGCTTCCCTGTTGTGTTTAACTATAGCGCGCATATCGTGCATGTGCACTATAATGAAACAAAGCCAAGGCAGTGGGACCTGTGAGTGTGGCCATGCTGGATTGCGCGAAAGGTAAATTTCTTCAAGAGTAGAAGAGGGAGTGCAAAAGAATCTGACAGCTATTTTCATTATTTATTATGGATTTATATAGCGCCAACGTCTTCCGTGGCGCTTTACAGTTCCAATAATATACATAAGGCAAACATACATGTTCATACAAGGGTAGTGCAAGTAATACAAAGTGCAAATAATTTAAGTTCTGGTCCAGCAGCATCCAGCGTGGTAAGTTACAGCATTACTGTGGTACAATAGGAAGGAGGGCCTGTCCAAAAGAGCTTACAGTTAGAAGAGATGGGGATGAAACAAGGTGAAGCAGATCAGTAGCTGTAACCAAGCGATGGGTTGTAAGAGGGGTAGAAGTGTCCAAGTCCAGATTGAACTTGCTGAAGGGTGAGTTTTGATTTTGCGTTTGAAGATATGAAGTATTGGTGGAGGATGTATAAAGCGAGGAAGGAGTTCCAGAGCAGAGGGGCAGCCGAGAAAAGTCCTGAATATGGGCATGGGGAAGAGTGACGAGACTAGGAATTTGTATGTGGATAGACTCATATATGAATTTATATTGTTTGAAGCAGTTTCTAGGCTATAGGTCAGGAAAAAGTGTTTAAGACTAAAATTTTAGGAAGCTGCAGATGGCTGAGACTGTAGTGACAAAGACAACATAAAAAAGGTTTGTGTTTACGTTAATAATGAAACTGTGATGTAGTAGGAATGTTTGGAAGGGCTAATCAAGCTGAATGAGACACACACAATAGTGCTTTCATTTTAATTTTTTGCATCAACTTTCCTTCAGTAAAGCTAGTCACTAAGTGATCAGTCCAGGCAGATCAAGGAACATTGCAGGTACCTTGCCAGGTAAATTTTCAGAGATTTCGGTTTTGAACTGTATGTGGCATTCTAATTAATAGCTGTATACTTTGCAATGTATATATCATAACCCTGTAGGTAAAAAACAGCTCTGTAGGGTAGACCCTGCTTGTTGGAGGCACAGTTTATCAGTTAGATATGCAGGCACATCTTTGAGTCTAGTGAGCCCCATCTAGGAATGTCTTTTAGAAAATGAACCCCAATACTAATTCAGAAATGAGTACAAATAATGACAATGTTTCCAGAAATATATACTTAACAACTGTAATAATATACCTAGTTTATAGATGGGCAATAAAGCCCCTGAGGCAGAAGGATTTCAATGTCTTACATGAAGCAGTGTTTCTTGTGCTGTATCTTGATACTTGGTTAGTTGATGCAGTTTCCATGAACTTTGAAAAGTTCTAAACATGAGAATGAATGTAGTATAGAATTTGAAGATATAATATATGTCACATTAATAGAGCTATGTATAAAAGATGTTACCTTGAGCTTTGCCACAGCAAATTTAAAATCCAAAAAATGCTTTAAAGTGTATGTATACTGAAAAAATGACTTTGCGTTATCTTAATCTATAAATAAATATGTGTAAGTAGCATACTCTGAGGTATGTGTTGCTACATGCCCTCAATAAATTACTTTTTTGCTCAGGCTCTGATCACTGACCTGACTATTTCCCCATACCAACTGTCAATAATGCACACAGTACCAGCAGACAACAACTGTCAAACCCTTCCAGCTAAGCAAAACTGCTTACAGAAATGCTGAACTGTAAGATGTTTCAGATTGGATATCTAAAGAAATAGGGGCAGATAACAAAAAATGGTAAAGGATAGTTGGGATAAATGATAGTTTCCACTAATGGCAATTTAAAAAAACAAATTGCCAGTATACATACCCTAAGGCAACAAGTATCTAGTCAAAGCAGGTAACACCAGTGTGAACTCTAAGATGGCCACACATATGCAATTGTTGCAGATTCACTTGAGTTTCTAACATAATTGTTTAGTAATTTGGGTACCCTACTCTGTTATGTTGTGATTGCATAGGCCCCTTTTACTTATAAGTTTACCAATAGTCAGTGTTAAAGGAGATGTACAGTGGGAAATTTTTTTTTTTTAAAATGCCCATTACGAAAACTATAATTTCCCAACTATTACTGTACCATTTTTGTTGACCTGTGCCTATTTTTTTTAGAATCCAGTCTGTAACATATTACATTTCAGTGTCAATCAGTCTTGAGAGCTCTTCTTTTATGTATTGCTGTCTGTAGCTGGAATAGTGACAGTTGGTAAAATTGCATGGTGGGAAATTCCCTTTCAATGCTGCGCATAGTGTTTACTGAGCATGCTTGTCTTCACAGAGAGTCAAAAGTCTGGTGGAGGCTGGGGGACTGAGCGACTGAGCTTGAGCAAACAAGTACTGGATTGAAGTCATGCAACAAAAACAACAACAACAAATAACATTTGTAAAGCGATTTTCTCCCGTAGGACTCAGCAACATAAACACATCAGAGTAAGTGCAGCTTACAAGTATCCATTTATGGATTGAAATGAGCCAAAGTCATTTTTTCAGTGTACGTACAATTCCTTTAAATGTGGGACCATTTGTTTTTGAGATCTAGTGCAAAAATGTCCATTATTGGGCATGTGTACAGGTACATTATAGCACGGAAACTCTAAGATCTTTCAGCTCAGTGGCATAGGGATCACCACAGCAGCCATGGCAGTGCTATGGGGGCAGCAGCCAAGGGGGGCCCACAACCAACCCTTTTGACTTCTCCCACAATAAAATGTCTTTCAATAGATTTGCTATGTGAAATTAAAAGGCCTTTAATGATCGGTTTAATGTTGCTAAAAGGATCGTTAATTTATGACCATTTACTGATCGTTAAAAAACAGATTGGTTAACAATCGCTAAGACAATCGTTAAATTACGATCATTTTACCGATCCTTAAAACAATTGTTTTACTGTTAACTAAGACCATTTATGATCGTTAAAAAATGTTGTTATACTGCTAGGTATCTACGATCAAACGTTTGTTAATTACCGAATTCGCGTAAATGTAGGATCAACCCATCCAACATTTTGCTAGAGGCCCAGTTATTTTATTCCAGTTCCACTCCTGTTTCAGCTGTTTAAAAAAAACCCTGTCCAAAATAACTTAAACAAAATGCTGGAACCAATAACAATGTACCAAGGTAAGCACTCATCTTTTAAACAATCTAAAAAACATAATTTTTTCAACCTATATTTTTTGGAAAGGTAGAAGGTCTCTAAAATTATACCATATTCCTTCTCTATATTAGAGATTTGCAGCATCTGTTATGTATCATAATACCCTGAGGGCAAGCAATTTCTGATAATATTGGAACCAAAATCTAGAACATTTTTTTCAAAGGGTATGCCAGGGCACACTGGTGTCTTCAGAGAGCAGAGATATTTCTAACGAATGTGGATGTGTAGGATTGAGAGGTGTGTAAGAATCTGTATTCCCTGTTTCACTCACCTTATGCGCATTCTCCTAATTTCAAAGTTCTAATTTCCCTGTTTATCTTTTCTTGTAATTTGTATATAGTAGATTTTATCGTTTTCCCGTCTCACTTTCCAAAAAAGATAAAAACTAAGATAGTTAAATGTAAACATTGAAACTTTGAGTTGAATTGATAAAAAAAAACCCGACTGAAGTACAGTTAAAGAGTTATATGGTTAATACCGCCTTGATGGCCCCTTATTGCTCTCACTGCACAGAAAACCAGTGTTCCCTGGGCACTGTTTAAGGAGCCCTGTCATATATTCACAAAAATTGTTAAGGAGAACTAAACACACTTATAATCCTAATGTGAAAGCTTTTCTCCTAAGTACACCTATACATTGTGAGATACATTGACGTAAATGTAAGAAGTAGCTCCCGTAACTAAGAAGGCTTCCATGTAGCTTCAAGTGCCTTGGGAGCATATGCACTACTGTATTGGTCTAGTCCCCTGACCTTAGTACTCACTGAGTCTATGCACATATTCTATACAGATGTCTATACACCAGTGTTAAGTCCCTGATAAGACTTTGAATGTGCTTGTACATGAAGTGCAAAACTTGGTATTTTATTTCCAGTGAAGACATCTTGTATATAAAATAATAAATTTATGGATAACTAAAATTATTGAAAATGTAAGCTTTCTAAGCACTTAGGCTTCTTCCTCAGGAATGATACAATACTGAATCTTGTGAAGCATACTATTTTATACATATAAGAAAGGAACAAAGAATTCTGGGAATTTATCATGTTTCCATGGAAGCTCTTAGGAAAGCTATATCTTTACAGAATCACAAAAGCTAAATGCAAAACCAGAGCCCCAAGCCCAAGACGGTTTCGGCTTTTATTGAGCCTCTATCAGTGTAGTGCAGGCCAATGGTTTTGCAGTGTGAAGTGCCTATGGACAAATGTCACTAATATTTAAATAGGATAGGAGGAGAGAATACAGGCTTTGAAAACCCCCTTTTCAGCAATATGCAAAATGTGCATCTCTCTCTCCCTTTGTAACGACACCTGGGTTTGTCGCGTTTGATTGGTCCTGGTTCCCGTCGTCGTCCTCCCTGAGGCCAGAATGCAATTACAGAACCCTTCATACTTAGACTCGGCCCTCCACGACACTGACTCTCACGCCAGGATCTGTGGAGCGACCAGGCGAGGTGAATCATGCCCACTTACGCTCCTATCGACCTCGGGCTATATGTAGACGAGTAAAACCGGCCCCTGCTCCTCGACAACATAGAGCCTCAGGACAGTGCCCATTCGGTGCGACCGCCTCCTGGAGGCCGCATCACCCAGAGCCATGAGGATGCGGAGCCCATGCGTCGCTATGAATCCTCCACGATTTGGCAAACCGAACGGGGCACGTCCCGCAACTGCACACTATTCGCGTCTAGGCTGTAACTGCTGCCATTACACAGGTCTTGCGCTCACTTTTAGAAGGTCTTTGGATGTCGCCCTCAATTATAACTCGTCCGCCGATAGCAGGAATTACGCGATAGATAAGATACGGGAGCGACAAAGTTACTTGGTTGGGAGTCACAGCAGATCTTTCATCCTCGACCGATGCTTGACAGCACTTCTCCCGGCCGAGAAGTCGCCACGACTTCGAAGGCAAACAGCTGCAATACTTGCCTATCGTTGGTTGTCAAGGATAGTTACAAGGTGATCAGTCGTACGATACATCACGGTTATGCAAGAAGACCCGGTTGCGACCCGCGGTTTAAGCCTCTCTGATGGAAACGCATCTCCGGCAGACAGGACTCAGGCACACTTCTAAAACGGCTCAGACGCTAAAGCATTCGAACCACACCTTTGGATGAGTCGCGTTTAACAGGACTTGGAGTAGGCGTGGCAGTTCGGTTGACTAGAAGGTGAGTCATCTGGATGATGTTTCCGATATCGGAATGAACGGGCGGCACACGTATTCTCTTACGAGGCATGACTTATTTCAACATGCAGCGGATATTAACGCTTCCCGACACATGTAGCCACATTCAGTAAGTGATAGTAGATAGGCCTTCATACACATGGCTATGCTTTACGTGACGCAATCACCAGCACCCCCCGGTCCTCGTCTGCCCCCTGGCTTTAGTTCGCGTTCTGTAGACGCACGGTCCTTTTTCTCCGCCGACCGATGGTACACCTGCTAGTATACCCCAACTGTCCAGAACTCGTGACATCACGTCATTTGGTCTCGCCGCAGACACACCCAGAATCCTTCGCGAGAGTCGCTTGAACTCGCCATCGGATATTTAAGAGGACGCTCGTGTAAACCTATACGATCTACCAAACCAAAACGCGAAGCTTATTTTGCTCGGGTCGCATACATCATGACAAACTGTTTTCGCTCGGCTTGAGCTGCCAGCGGCTCAACAGGCTTCCGGCGCATCACCCCGAAGTTTATCTACGTCCCGTCGCTCGGGGTTAGATGTTGTTAGCTTGCCGATCCATACTCTTTAGGCCTAGTAATCTCATGTCTCAAGTAAGACGTACCAGTCATCCAAGCCACATACCGTGGTGCCGTCCAGACCGAAAGCCAACAAGGACTCACGTAGCCGGGTTTGCGAAGAGGTGTCGCGGCGAGACTGGTCGCACCGAGGAGAACGCTGAAAAAGGCTTCCTGAGACTACGTCTGGGGACTCACCCGACGGCTCAATGGATACGGTCGATGAGGACGCCGCTCCTCCAGCCCCCTTTAGAGGAGCCGCAAGAAGTGATGTGATAAGCAATATTAGGGAGGCGGGCATAGTCGCCGGGTACCCCGAACGCCGTCGAATGAAACTTGAACCAACATAGTTGGGCTTCCGGTTGAACGATGCAGTGACCTCAACACTCGGACTAAAGACTTTTGACTCTCTTTCCTTCTACGGGGACCCGCTCCGCCCTGTTAAAAATATGGTCCCCCGCCGTCCCACACGCCCGCGAAAAGATAGAACGGGACGCCACCCCGCCCAATCGTGAATATACGGCCACGCCTATCGGTCAGGCCTTGGCCCCTCGTCACCCTGCCCATTGCTCACTCCGCTTAGTCTCTTTCCTGACAGCGCGCATTCCTGGATACGTCATGGGAATGATCGAAGCTTGCGCTATGGACGGCATGAAGCCGTCCTGAGTTGCTCTAAAGACGAGTTATTTTGGTTCTACCTGGTAGCAGCCAACTGAACACCTGCCCGTCCAGAGAGTCTTCGTATGACTAGGCTCTAGCCCTCCTAGATGAGCCCGTTAGCCTCATCCGTGCAAGCGAGATGGCGAATCTTCAGCTTTATCGGCAGCCAACGAAGACCCTCTCTAGCCGACCGTCCGAAGCCCAGCATGAGAGGTCCGTGCGAAACGCCGGCCCGTAGGTGGACTAATCGCCCCGTGGCTTGGCGCCCCAACGCGACCTACACCAGAGCTCTATAGTCGACATAGTCCCCTTCGATCCTACACCTGAACTTCTCCCAGAGCATCATTGCAACCAGCTCGACGTTCCCGTCAACCTGGAGTGTGCGCAATACGGCTGCGCCGGTACGTATCGCCTTCCTATCGCTTTCTTTAGGTCTACCCCCCTCATCGCTTTTTGTTTCCTGTTTTTGTATTCCACTCCACAAGTCTTCGACTAATTCCACAGCCCCTGAGTACTCGCGCGCTTATATTCTCCCGTTTGTGGTTGCCGGAGGCCAGTCCCATACACTTTACCTACGCTCTTCTTACTGAAAGTTCATAACTGTCGCTAGTTCCCATCACGCAATTTACCCTAGTTCTTCCGTCCCACTACCGAAATTTAGCTTCACGTCTTGCCATTTTCACGCAACCACTTATCTGCTTCATTCTGGCCGCAACAAAGTGACTGAGCAAGGAGCCCGCGATCGGCCTATTCGCTCTACCCAGGTTTTATACCCGCTTGGCGCACGAGCTCCCATATCGGCGGACTCGGTGTGAGTTTGCTTTGTAGAGATATGTGGGTACTCGCCTAAAGCTATATCTGCACATTCCGGGTGCCCCCTTGTTACTGCTGAGCAGCCAGGGAGCCGAAAAGTCAGATTTCTTACCAGAGCACTTATAACCCTTTTGCTCCTAGATATGCTTATGCCCACCTCTTATTTTTCTCCTGCATAGCACCCCACCCTGTGATTGTTTTGTGATAATTTGCGGTTGTCGTCCAGGTAAGCGTGTTCGCCGCGAGGTGACCCATCGTTTGCGGTCTCCCCGTGTGATCGGCACGCATGATTTTCTAGTACATGTAGCCTATTCGTCACAAATATGCTAGTGAGGATATTTGGTTTGTCGGGTGTATGCAACGATCCCACGTTGCTGGCAGTGATTGCCGTTGCTGGACCGATATTACTCATCGTCGGGACAGTATACTGTCCATGATTGGGTTTATGTTATGGCCCGACTCAATCTCATCTGTGTGATGGCCACTATGGTGCGCGCACTTTCACGACCTTGTGCACACCCAGGACCCAACACGCGTTAGTCCTGCCAACCGTCCTTTAGTCCCCCTCTTTTTGCAGACGGCAACCAGTCCCTAGTTCTCAAATAGTTCCAACCCCCTTTATTCCGCAACTCCGTTAAGTCCAGCCTATGCCATATCGCTCCCTGACAGTTGGATCCTCGAGGCTCGCTGAAATACGGCCCCCCACTCCCAGGTACCGCTGTTACCGAGATGAGAATTACCGACGTTGAGGACACCCTCTGCCGCGCACGCCCGACCCCCCCTCTGTCTTCCTGTGTCAACACCATCCCAGTCTATAAACCCGCAAGCACCAGCTCTAGAGTCACGACGACCCCGGCCGTCGTCGGACTCGAAGCGTACGCCGACAATGCCACCCTATATGTGTGAACCCGATGCCCTGCCGCTATAGAATGTTTTTTGAGGCGCACCCCACCTTATTAAAAGTCATAATTTCGCCGAGAGCGCTCCCCATTAGCCGCACCTAGGGCAGTCAGCGGGACCCGCCTTACGCTAAGCATCCCCTGGGTGCACCGACGTTAGCCACGGACTTTTCGGCTTTCACAGACATTTACTACTTTTTCCCCTGGTTTACCCTGCGAATGGAGCTTTGGACGCCACAACCGGCCGACGCACAGGCCTCACATGGCGACCCCCACCCTCTCCTTGCGGTCATGGCTCAGACATAAACACCCCCTCAGGCCTTGCGGGTCTTCGTACACGGATATTTCCAAATGCAAGACACGTCTGCCGCACCACCCTCCAGGAGCATTATGCCAACAACATTTTTCCTGATTATTGCCAAGCTAAGTCCATCCTCCGCTTGCGGGCTCATGTAGAATAGGTTTACCACACAACCGACCCGCCCACGAGCCCGACTTATTGCTCCCCTTCAACCGGTACACCCCCCGCCAATTCTCGCCGCGCCTGGCACCTTTGTTTCGGGTCACACATGCTCCCCCGCCTACTGTGTGGTGTTGACGTCGGTTCCATTTTCTCGCCCTACCCTATGGGCCCCTCTCTCCTCGGCCTGTGTTTCTGGTGGGCCACGGGCCCCCCCCCTTCTTCAGCGGAGCATTGTGTCGGCTGCATCCCCTCCCCGAGCTCTAGTATTCCTATCCTCCTTGTTACCGCAGTCACATCTGTCCTTGACGAGTTTCGTCCGACCTCTTGTCGCGTATGAGCGCCCCCCAGTGCCGCGTGCTATTCGGTGTCCTTCTTCCGACTTTTATCGTGCTCCCTCGTCATCGTTTTTGCGGTTTATGAGTGCTTTTTTTGTCTCTTCCCGTCGGCGTGTACCCCTGCAAAATGTGGGTCTTACTAAGAGACGCCTGGGGAGGTTTTTTTTCATCTATCAGTTTCACGCGTTTAGGCTCCACTCGAACCGGCCGAGCGTCAGCCCTGACCTTAGTTAGACTCCCGGCCTGCGACTAGCACTTCTCAAGGTCACCATGGAATTATAGGACCGTGAAGTTGGGTACTCCTACGCCGCACCCCCACATACGCCGGGCTCCTCCTGATAGTAATCCCACGGAGTCGGTAGTCTGGCCCCGAGAATGCAGTATGTGGGTCTCGGGCTTGACCATAGACACACCCGAGGAGACAAGACAACAGGCTTGATTAATTCTCCGCGTGCTAAACGCGATAGGCCTCTGGTGTAAGGTCCGGCGCGGTCTACTTACATCTCTTCGCTTCTCCGTCTTCGCGCCTGCAGCTGTGAGCCGGACAGCAGCCACACCTGTTCTCATTTTTTGTTTTTTTGCCCTATCAATCCAGGTGAAACCGTTTCACCTCCTGCTCGCCTTGACCGGGTCACTTCCCGCTCGGTTTTACTGATGGGCCGCCACCAGCCAGCGTCCTAGGTGAGGGAATTAGTGGCGCCAAGGTAGTTAGGCCGGATCTACTCGCCACCTGGGCCAATGTATCGCGGGATATACCTGATCCCTGCCGACCGATCTCGCCGTCCCCCCCCCCCCCCCTCCTCCTTTCCTGTCCTTTTTTACTTTCCCCCCTCCCCCCCTCCCTGTTTTCTTCTTTCTTGTTCCCCCTCCTCTCGTTGCTCCTTTCTTTGTTGTTTTTTTTGGGTCGTTTTTTTTCTTTTTTTTCGACTTTTTTGTCCTCTCTCCGCTCTTTGCTTTAGACCATCTCGTGAGACGCGTCCATCCCCGGCCTCTCAGGGCGTGTGTTGATTCCTCCTTGTTTTTTTTTCTCTCTTGGACGTGTCCCCCCTCTGTCTGTATTTTTAACAATGACGTGCTCAAGGGCGTCGCTATGTCAGCGCCTTCTGTCTCTCTGGGGTAGTTGTGACTACCCACATGATTTTTTCACCCCCCCTGCAGCACACCTTACAGGGCCTCTCTTTACTTTCCTCCTTTTCTTGCTCCCCTTTTCTCCCTTGCAATCCCAAGACTTTGATGGGGGATGCGGTGATTCGCTCTCACTGCTTGGACTTCGCTTGAAGTGTGAGGTCTGTTTCTATCTCGTGTCGTCCCCGACGCCTGGCGGGGGGTTTGCGTCCGGCGCGCTGCTTTAGTTTCCTCGGCTTCGCGTCTCTGTTCGGCCTTGTCCTCTGTTCCTCCGGTCGTTTCCTTGTTGTATTTCCTTTCACTCCGGGGTTGTGTGTTTCCCCCCCCTTTTTCTCCCGGTGGTCCCGCATGCGCTTTCGCCTCTGGTTCGTTTCTTTTTTTTTTGCTCCCCCCCCCTTTTTGTCCTTCCCCCCCCTCCTCCCCCTTTTTTCCTTCTTTTTTTTTGTCCTCTCCCCTTGTTTCCTTTTTCCCTTCTCTTCCCTTTCCTTCCCCTCCTCCTTTCGTTTTCTCTCCCCCTCCTTTTTCTCCCTCCCGTTTTTTTTTTTGTTCCCATTTCCTCTCTCCCTTTTTTCTCCCTTTCCCCCCTTTTCTTTTTTCTTGCCGTCCTCTTCTCCTCCTTCTCCCCTCTTTTCTCGTTTCCTTCCTTCCTCTTCCTTTTTTTTTCTCTCCCCCCTTTTTCCCTTTTCTCCTTCCCCCTTTTCCCCCTCTTCTTTCTCCCCTTTTTCTCTCCTTTTTCCCTCTGCTTCCTTTCCTCCTCTTTTTTTTTCCTCTCTTCCATTTTTTTTTTTTTTTTTTTTTTCTCCTGCTTTTTTTCTCGTTTCTGGTCCTGGTGTTTTCTTTCATTTCTGTTTGCTAAACTTACGTCCCTCGTCACACTGTCCAATAAAAAATACACAAAAAAACACGACAAACAGAAAAAAGAAACCGTGCCCGTGCCCCCCCCCCCACCACAACAACAAAGTGCACAACACAGCACCCCCTCTTGTAGTACCATCCCTTGCCACTCCCCCCCCCCAACGCCGCTACCACTTTACATACATTGACTTTTGGCTCATCTTGCAGCAAAGATGCTGTTTTGCTTTTAGTTGTGTAGTTTCAGGTTAGGAGATCTGCTGACCACCCACTGGTTGTGCAGTAAGCCTTCAAAAGCTCAATGTTCTCTGAACAAGAGACGTGCTTAGCCCAATTGCATTTTTAACCTAGATACTCACTGCTAAGGTGACAGATTTCCTCATAATATAGTATATTTAAATCTTGTACAGTTTGTAGGCTACCATTCCTGATAATAAAAAAATAATAATTCCAGACAGCGATTTGATTCATAGCCACTATGAAATCTCACAGGATAGCATTATTTGAATGAGACTGGAGGGCTTTGTATTAAAATTAATAGGGGCACAGTTGGTAGAATTCATCAAAAGAAACAAAAGAAAAAAAAAAAAAAAAAGAAAAAAAAAGAAAAACCATTGCGCTATGACTGGTAAATAATTAAACAGCATTATTGTCTCTTTCCCGGTTGGTAAGCAATTCTTATTGAGATATATAAAGACAATAGATTGTGTTATTCTTAAGAAATTTAAAATGTCTGCGGTCAGGCCAAATTATTGGAGGTGTGGAACCCAGCTTACCGTATATACTCGAGTATAAACCGAGTTTTTCAGGCTGAAAATCAGCCTGAAAACTTGGACTCGGTTTATACTCGAGTCACAGCTTACCTTACCATTCCGGAGCGCCGCACGATCTTTCTCTGCACTGGCGCGCCGGCCTGACGTCACAGCCCGGCGCCAAGCCCGGCGCCGGGCAGATGAGTCAGCGGGCGCGCAGTGCAGAGAAAGATCGTGCGGCTGCCGGAATGCAGAGGAGTCTTCAATGCTGGCCCAAGGTTCGTGCGGCTGCGGAATGCAGAGGAGTCTTCAATAGCTGCTGGCCCTTGCTTGGATGGAGAAGAGCCCACAGGGAGAAGAGCCCACAGGTACTGAACTGGGTGGGAGGGGGAGGTGGAGGGTGGCATTCAAGATGTTGGGAACTACAACTCCCAGCATGCTTTATTAGCTGTGGAGAGTTGTAGTTTCCAAACATCTTGAATGCCAAGTGAGGGTGGCATTCAAGATGTTTGGAAACTACAACCCCAGCTATAAAGCATGCTGGGAGTTGTAGTTCCCAAACATCTTGAATGCCACCCTCACTTGGATTCAAGATGTTTGGAAACTACAACTCCAGCTAATAAGCATGCTGGGAATTGTAGTTTCCAAACATCTGAATGCCACCCTCACTTGGCATTCAAGATGTTTGCGAAACTACAACTCCCAGCTAATAAAGCATGCTGGGAGTTGTAGTTTCCAAACATCTTGAATGCCAAGTTTCTACCCTCGGTTTATACTCGAGTCAACAACTTTATTAGGATTTTTAGCTGAAATTGGGTACCTCGGTTTATACTCGGGTTGGTTTATACTCGAGTATATACGGTAAGTCAGTGGTTTGGAAAGAAGGAGCAAATAAAAGTGACCCGGGAATTATCTCTGGTTAGGAATTTCCTTGATGAATGCTACACACAAGGGGGACAAAATATATAAATAAATAAATAATTACATACATTATACATTAAAAGTATTAAATTAAATGAACCTTGTGACATGAAGAAAGTGGTCCCTGCCCTGTAGAGATTTCAATCTATTTGTGTAACAACAGATACATAGGTTCCCCATATGTATGGACACAGATATATGGGGACAATAGAGAAGAAATTAAAAGAGGGGCAGCAGAGCAAAGGGATTTAAATGTTAGGAGAAGGATTTTGTAAACATACAGGGAGATTCAATAAAAGTTCTTACTGTTAAAATTGGTGCTAATTTTGACCCAACCAATCAGATCTTATTTAACATTTGAAAACTAAGATCTGATTGGTTGGGGCAAACTTAGCACCAATTTTAACAGTAAGAACTTTTATTGAATCTCCCTGAATATGTCAGAGAGACAGTTAGAGAGATGTGATTGGATGTCAGGACTTGCCAGGCTTAAGATGCAAAAGTAGATTTGGCAGGGTGGTAGTTAGCTGGACAAAATGGGGAGGTTAAACATGGAGAAGTTAAACATATGCATGCTTTAAGGAAAATAATAGATGCCAAAGATGCATTAAATACATGAGTTAGGATAGGGGTAACAACCTAATTACATTGCTTAAGTAGGAAGCGGGCACAGGATCAAGAGGACATTTAGTGAGTGGATAGGACCTAAGCATGTGAGAGACCTCTGACTGGGTCATAGGGTTCAAAGATATAAAGAAATAGGTCACTGGAAAAGTGAACTATTCTTTTAATGCATTGATTGATTGAAGACTGTGAGGTTAAGGAGCTATGCCCTATGTCCCATTCTTCAATCATTTTCTGTGGAGCCAGGAGCGAAGGTAGAAGAAACTTACCTTTCAAGCAGCAGCACTGGAATTCCTGACCGCTTCCCTGTTGTGTTTAACTATAGCGCGCATTATCGTGCATGTGCACTATAGTGAAACAAAGCCAAGAAGCAGTGGGACCTGTGAGTGTGGCCATGCTGGAAAGGTAAATTTCTTCAAGAGTAGAAGAGGGAGTGCAAAAGAATCTGACAGCTATTTTCATTATTATTATTATGGATTTATATAGCGCCAACGTCTTCCGTGGCGCTTTACAGTTCCAATAATATACATAAGGCAAACATACATGTTCATACAAGGGTAGTGCAAGTAATACAAAGTGCAAATAATTTAAGTTCTGGTCCAGCAGCATCCAGTGTGGTAAGTTACAGCATTACTGTGGTACAATAGGAAGGAGGGCCCTGTCCAAAAGAGCTTACAGTCTAGAAGAGATGGGGATGAAACAAGGTGAAGCAGATCAGTAGCTGTAACCAAGCGATGGGTTAGTAAGAGGGGTAGAAGTGTCCAAGTCCAGATTGTAACCTGCCTGAAGAGGTGAGTTTGATTTTGCGTTTGAAGATATGAAGTATTGGTGAGGATGTATAAAGCGAGGAAGCGAGTTCCAGAGCGAGGGGCAGCACGAGAAAAGTCCTGAATATGGGCATGGGAAGAAGTGACGAGACTAGGAATTTGTATGTGGATAGACTCTATTTTATGAATTTTATATTGTTTGAAGCAGTTTCTAGGCTATAGTCAGGAAAAAGTGTTTAAGACTAAAATTTTAGGAAGCTGCAGATGGCTGAGACTGTAGTGACAAAGACAACATAAAAAAGGTTTGTGTTTACGTTAATAATGTCAAACTGTGATGTTAGTAGGAATGTTTGGAAGGGCTAATCAAGCTGAATGAGACACACAAATAGTGCTTTCATTTTTATTTTTTTGCATCAACTTTCCTTCAGTAAAGCTAGTCGCTAAGTGATCAGGCCAGGCAGATCAAGGAACATTGCAGGTACCTTGCTAGGTAAATTTTCAGAGTATTTCGGTTTTGAACTGTATGTGGCATTCTAATTAATAGCTGTAATACTTTGCAATGTATCTCATAAACCTGTAGGTAAAAAACAGCTCTGTAGGGTAGACCCTGCTTGTTGGAGGCACAGTTTTATCAGTTAGATATTGCAGGCGCATCTTTGAGTCTAGTGAGCCCCATCTAGGAATGTCTTTTAGAAAATGAACCCTAAATACTAATTCAGAAATGAGTACAAATAATGACAATGTTTCCAGAAATATATCATTAACAACTGTAATAATATCACCTAGTTTATAGATGGGCAATAAAGCCCCTGAGGCAGAAGGATTTCAATGTCTTACATGAAGCAGTGTTTACACTTGTTAGCTGATATCTTGAATACTGTTGGTAATAGTAATAAGAATGCAAGTTTCCATGACAACATTCTTAGAAAAGTTTCGAAACATGGAAGACTTTTTGAAAAGTCCCATAAGAATGTAGGATAAACTTATAGTAGACAATTAAAAAAGAACGTTTACCTTGAGCTTTGCCACTAGCAAATTTAAAATCCAAAAAATGCTTTAAAGTGTATGTATACTGAAAAAATGACTTTGCGTTATCTTAATCTATAAATAAATATGTGTAAGTAGCACTTACTCTGAGGTATGTGTTGCTACATGCCCTCAATAAATTACTTTTTTTGCTCAGGCTCTGACCACTGACCTGACTATTTTTCCCCATACCAACTGTCAATAATGCACACAGTACACAGCACAACAACTGTCAAACCCTTCCAGCTACAGCAAAACTGCTTACAGAAATGCTGAACTGTAAGATGTTTCAGATTGGATATCTAAAGAAATAGGGGCAGATCAACAAAAAATGGTAAAGTGATAGTTGGGATAAATGATAGTTTCCACTAATGGGCAATTTAAAAAAACAAATTTGCCAGTATACATACCCTTTAAGGCAACAAGTATCTAGTCAAAGCAGGTAACACCAGTTGAACTCTTAAGATGGCCACACATATGCAATTGTTGCAGATTTCACTTGAGTTTCTAACATAATTGTTTAGTAATTTGGGTACCCTACTCTGTTATTGTGATTGCTATAGGCCCCTTTTACTTAAAGTTTACCAATAGTCAGTGTTAAAGGATATGTACAGTGGGAAATTTGTTTTTTTTAAAATGCCCATTATCGAAAACTATAATTCTTCCCAACTATTACTGTACCATTTTTTGTTGACCTGTCGCCTATTTTTTTTATATATCCAGTCTGTAACATATTACATTTCAGCTGTCAATCAAGTGCCTTGAAGAGCTCTTCTTTTATGTATTGCTTTGCTGTAGCTGGAATAGTGACAGTTGGTACATAAATTGCATGGTGGGAAATTCCCTCTTCCAATGCTGTCGCATAGTGTTTACTGAGCATGCTTGTCTTCACAGAGAGTCAAAGAGTCTGGCTGGAGGCTGGGGGACTGAGCGACTGAGCTTGAGCAAAACAAGTACTGGATTGAAGTCATGCAACAAAAACAACAACAACAAATAACATTTGTAAAGCGATTTTCTCCCGTAGGACTCAGCAACATAAACACATCAGAGTAAGTGCAGCTTACAAGTATCCATTTATGGATTGAAATGAGCCAAAGTCATTTTTTCAGTGTACTGTACAATTCCTTTAAATGTGGGACCATTTGTTTTTGAGATCTAGTGCAAAATGTCCATTATTGTGCATGTGTACAGGTACATTCATAGCACGGAAACTCTAAGATCCTTTCAGCTCAGTGGCATAGGGATCACCACAGCAGCCATGGCAGCTGCTATGGGGCCAGCATCCAAGGGGGGCCCACAACCAACCCTTTGAGCTTCTCCCACAATAAAAATGTCTTTCAATAGATTTGCTATGTGAAATACCATGTCTGACTCAAACAATGGGCCATATTTAGAAAGGCCTTTAATGATCGGTTTAATGATTGCTAAAAGGATCGTTAATTTATGACCATTTTACTGATCGTTAAAAAACAGATTGGTTTAACAATCGCTAAGACAATCGTTAAATTACGATCATTTTACCGATCCTTAAAACAATTGTTTTACTGTTAACTTAAGACCATTTTACTGATCGTTAAAACAATTGTTATACTGCATGGTATTCTACGATCAAACGTTTGTTAATTACCGAATGTTCGCGTAAATGTAGGATCAACCCATCCAACATTTTGCTATAGGGCCCAGTTATTTTATTTCCAGCTACACTCCTGTTTCAGCTGTTTAAAAAAAACCCTGTCCAACAATTACATCTTTTTAAACAAAATGTCTTTTGGAACCAATAACCATATGTATCTTCAAGGGTTAAGTTCAGTCTTTTTCATCTTAAGAATCTGCTTAATTGGGCTTTATAATAACATTTAATTTTTTTTCAACCATTATTTTTTGGAAAGGTAGAAAGGTCTCTAAAATTATACCATATTCCACTTCTCTATATTAGAGATTTGCAGCATCTGTGTTATGTATCATAATAACCCTGTAGGGTAAGCAATTTCTGATAATATTGGAACCAAAATCTAGAACATTTTTTCTCAAAGGGTATGCCAGGGCACATTGGTGTCTTCAGAGGGACAGAGATATGTCTAACGAATGTGGATGTGTAGGATTGAGAGGTGTGTAAAGAATCTGTATTCCCTTGTTTCACTCACCTTATGCCATTCTCCTAATTTCAAAGTTCTAATTTCCCTTGTTTATTCTTTTCTTGTAATTTGTATATAGTAGATTTTATCGTTTTCCAGTCTCACTTTTCCAAAAAAGTAAAAACTAAGATAGTTAAATGTAAACATTGAAACATTTGAGTTGAATTGATAAAAAAAAACCCGACTGAAGTACAGTAAAGAGTTACATGGTTAATACCCGCCATTGATGGCCCACCTTTATTGCTCTCACTGCACAGAAAACCAGTGTTCCCTGGGACACTGTTTAAGGAGCCCTGTCATATATCACAAACAATTGTTGAAGGAGAACTAAAACTACACTTTATAATCCTAATGTGAAAGCTTTTCTCCTAAGTACACCTATACATTGTGAGATACATTGACGTAAATGTAAGAAGTAGCTCCCGTAACTAAGAAGGCTTCCATGTTGCTGCCAGTACAACTCACAGTGCATGTAGTCTTCAAGTGCCTTGGGAGCATATGCACCTACTGTATTGGTCATGTCCCCTGACCTTAGTACTCACTGAGTCTATGCACATATTTCTATACAGATGTCTATACACCAATGTTAAAGTCCCTGATAAGACTTTGAATGCTGCTTGTTACATGAAGTGCAAAACTTGGTATTTTATTTCCAGTGAAGACATCTTGTATATAAAATAATACATTTTATTGGATAACTAAAATTATTGAAAATGTAAGCTTTCTAAGCACTTAGGCTTCTTCCTCAGGAATGATACAATACTGAATCTTGTGAAGCATACTATTTTATACATATAAGAAAGGAACAAAGAATTCTGGGAATTTATCATGTTTCCATGGAAGCTCTTAGGAAAGCTATATCTTTACAGCATTCCACAAGCTAAATGCAAAACCAGAGCCCCAAGCCCAAAGACGGTTTCGGCTTTTATTGAGCCATCATCAGTGTAGTGCAGGCCACTGGTTTTGCAGTGTGAAGTGCCTATGGACAAATGTCACTAATAATTTAAATAGGATAGGGAGAGAATACAGGCTTTGAAACCCCCTTTTCAGCAATATGCAAAATGTGCATCTCTCTCTCGCTCTCTCTCTCTCTCTCTCTCTCTCTCTCCAGTTTAAAGTGGAGAGGATGTACTCGTCCGGGTCAGTGAGCTGGATTCATCTTGCTGTGGATGATCGCACATAGCCGAGAGACTCCTCTCGTGCATGCTCAGAAGCAAAAGGCCATGCATGGATTCACGAATGCACATTTGGGCTTTTATTATATAGAATGAGAAAGGGAAACTCTAATGTCTTATGTTCTCCCTATCTTATTTAATTTAGTGAAATCTATATATAGTGTAAGTGTGTATTTCAACGTGTACACATGTACAGAAGTTCAGATTCAACACATGTTTTAGATTTATGATCTTCTTAAAGCTACACACCTGTGAAAACAGTAAAATCTGTTGCTACAGCAAACACTCTGATTCCGTCGGATCCAATGGTATCGGGGCTTAATCGCTAGTGTGTGTAGCGGTTTTCCTGAACGAGCGCGCGGCCAAAGAAAGTTCCCTTGGCCGCAGTAGACTCCCTATAGCGGAGTCTGCCCTGCCGAGGGAAACACACAGTCCTGTACGTTCTCCTATAGTGAGAACGCTCAGGACTGTGTGAATGCAGATCTTTGAAAGATGACAGATAGACAAAAATCTGTAGTGTGTATACCCAGCTTAAAGTACACTGAGCATTTTTGGGCACTCCTGGTACTCTGAGCATTCCTGATCTGTTTGACTTGCTTTAGCAAAAGATTTTATTGATTTCATGCAAGTGGTTTTGTATGTCATTTTGGAGTGCGAAGGATACGTTTTTATAATTTACAGTTTCTAGGAAGCGATGTCAGGAATATATGTTTAGTTTGTTCTTCTCCTTTAAATACATATTTGGTGAGATAC
Organism: Hymenochirus boettgeri; assembly: GCA_019447015.1. Classification (NCBI taxonomy): domain Eukaryota; kingdom Metazoa; phylum Chordata; class Amphibia; order Anura; family Pipidae; genus Hymenochirus; species Hymenochirus boettgeri. The sequence continues at coordinate 99,350,684 of CM033474.1, forward strand.
CAAACAGATATCTAACTCATAAGTTTGTGGGTATGCATGTAAATTCAACCTCTGTATCTCAATTTTAAAAAAGAGACACAAATCCTGAGTCATGCTAATGTATAGTAAATTGGGCTACAGGTTACATTGACATTCCCTCCTCCTTCCCTAGATTTTTCATTTTTCAGAGTAAAACAGGTCACTGACTAAGTGATATTGCATTTACTTTGCTATCTTTATTAACTACGTTACTAGATATATCTACAATAATAGACTTTCCATTATCTGAATGACATTAATAATGCTGAATAACACTGTATTATTTTCCTAATGGTCATTATAAGCCCTATAATCTAAATACTGTAGCCTATCACTTAAACTGGGCACAAAGAGAGCCAGTTAAAGGCCAATCCCATCACCGACAAACTACCACCGAAGCCCGAAATCTGTCGCCCAGGATCAACATTTTCTATTAGCATAGGAAACTGATACTGTAGCAGTTCCTGGCCATGCAAACAATCTTACTATACAATGTATTGATATTGGTAGAATGACAGTACTGTATGCAGCCATATTTATAGCCAATGACAGACAGCTTCCAAAGGTATCTGTCTGCCATTTGCTATACTTCTGTACTGCGTGTACCCAGCTTTATACACAACAGTCTGCATTTAGGTTTCTATTCTAAGCAGTTAGTTGCAATTGAAAAAGAAAAAAAAATATTTTCACAGGAAAATTGCCCTTAAGAATGGACCGTTTGATAATTGCTTAACAGACCAGTAGATGGCAGTAAACACATATTTTATATTTCAAGAAACCATCGTGAACTAGAAATAATCCCATACGAAGTAAAACATTAGTTTTGATCTGTAATTTAACAATGTCAGAAAGAGAATATACATGTAATGGAAAGATAAACTGGAAAGAGAAAAAGTCTTTGTAGTTTATAATGAATTAGTATTGTCATATTTCTTTTAATTAAACATACCTGCATATACAGTACATAACTATCTGCCTAATCTGCATACTCCATAAATAAATAGAAGTACGTAATGTGTATTATCTCAGTATTACGCTAATGCAACCATTTTAGATATATATCATAGCTGAATTGGGAATTGGGAATAGCTGAACAACTTTGGAAATTTAGAAATGGCTTGAGAAAAAGATGCTCAAATCCACTGAGTTTATATAATAAAAATGTGATCACCCCTCTAATTAACAGCTTGAAAAATAGCAGACTGTTGCCACTTCCATTCCAACTATGGTAAAAGAAGAAACATCTATTTTAGCAAACCAAAAATACAAATGCTGGTGTAGTCCTTCCCTTTCTCCTTAAAGCAATAGTTGAGGTTTGTACAGTGTTAGCCATAAGTAAGAGAAGAGAAGTAGAGCTGTTTTTATTGGCTAACTAGATTAAAAAAAAATTAAGCAAGCTTTCGGGAGTCCTAAGCCCCCTTCATCAGGCTGGATGTTACAAAAGAAACTGAGAAATCACAAACTTATATACACATTGGGACAGTAAACATTAAACAAATTTCCTTCTCCTTAAGTCACTGTAGGCTGACATGACTTCTGTGTTCTCTGATTGGATGTGATAGATTTGGCCAGAGTTGCACATATTCCTCACTTCTTCCCTCCAAATTCATTTAATATCAATGTAATACTTACTGGTTTGTAAATATAGAAACCCTTGTGGCAATATCCCCTCGGTATGGAGAACTGTGGTCTCCATACAGCCCACTTTTGAAAAGAGCCTTTCATACCTTTCAAACAAGCCTAGGATGACGTCTCTAACACTCAATCCAAAGTTATAGGCTTGTGAAGCCTCTCTTCCTACTCAGTGTGTCTGTGCAGATTCTATCAGTCATTTTTCAAAGACCTTTAATGTGTGTACCCAGCTTTAGTAATCCCCAACTACCAATATTTATGTGTAAATAAACACTCCCATTCATACAGGGGAAGCTATTGGTTGGAGAGGATAGTAGATCTGTTGTATTCGGTTAGATCAACTGGACTTAAAGTTTAGTTCTTGAAGATGTTTCACTTGTCATCCAACTGGCTTTCTCAATGTATTCTGAATTGAGAAAACCAGTCGGATATCAAATTAAACGTCTTCAAGAACTAAACTTTATTTTTAAAAAAAAAAACTTTTTGCTATAGCGTTGCCATTTATTAAATAAGCCATACACAATGGTTCTTATTTAATAAAAGGGGAAGATGATATCAGCTCCCAGACCCACTGGCTGGAACTTTTAGGGCAAGGTACTTTTTTACTGGCAGTTAAAGCTATCAGTAATGAGAGTAAACTTTGAGAAGAATTAGATAGTGATGCAAAGTGCAGAATTGCTGCTTTATTTTCTGCACATTTTGAGAGCAATGTAGTAAGGTAATCGACATAACTTACCTGCCCCAAATTCCGCAATCCAGTAAATCCTTTTGTGGTCAGGTAGGATGCTCTCATTTACATCTCTATTTAGTAGGTTCCTACTTGGCCTACATGGAATAGGCTGTGGTACACTAGCTTTGAAAATGACGTAGGCAGTGCAAAATCAATGTTTATCCCACACTAACCCAATAGTACATCGGGTAGCATGAGTTTGACACTGATTTGTCCAGTTTGCAGCCATTATAGCATTGCCCTGTTAATATTTTAAATTTAGAAAAAACACAATAAATTAATAAAACCTGTTGCAGCACAAATAAGTCCCATCCATGTAGGTCTAATCATACAGTGCTTTGTAAGTGAGAGTGTCATTAATTGAACAGCTAAGTCAAGAACACTAGATACTAATGATAACAAATAATGTAAAAAATAAATTCATGTCAGGAGTACAGGAGGATTGTTAATAACATTGTTTAGGTGTTAGTGTGAAAATTCACTGGCCTGTAAAAACAGTTATCAACACTACTTATAATAGAGATTTTCATCACCTGGAATAAGAAGAGAACAGCTATGGTAGAATCAATAAGAAAGGATTTTGTGTTGCTGAAGGAAGAAGCAGAACTGCTTCAGTGCCCAGCAAAATAAGCAATTTGAAGGGCTGTGCATAGTTGCTAGATACAGCAGCTCAATAGTGAGGAGCGGAGATGTGATTTCAAATGGGAAGAAATTCACTTTTCAAAGCTCTAGGGGACAAAAGAGTCAGATACAGAAGCACATTTACTGGAAAAACTTACTTTTAATGTTGCTGCTCATTGTTTACCTTTCTGGCTCATTATGCTTTGGGGCAATTAGAAAATATATTGTACCGTGTTGGTTTTAGAGCACCTGCCAATTAAATCCGACATCTAAACTAAATTTTTCATGTTGCAATATACGAGTTTAAGTAAGCATACTAGATACCTTTACACTTGGCAGGGCTCATTGTCTAAGGAAGGGGACAGATGGGTGCTAAAGAGGCAACTAAATCAAAGTCTGTGGCTGATTTTAGGTAACTTGCATAGAAAGGCCCAGTTTCGAAACATTGTAAGGGCTAGGCTACATCTAGCCGTTTTAGCATGCAATCCAATCACGGATCCTCCGGACTTCTTGACAATTATCGAAAATATACATTCAAAAATCTTCGAAAATTCGTTCCGTTTTCGGATCTTTGGGATTTTCCAGAGATCCAGGAATCCGAAAATGTAACAAAAATATGTAGTTTCGGCCATCTCTACTGTTAGATTAGCCTACCTTATGGTTTACACTTTATACAGGTGATAAAATGTACGGTTAAAATGACACAAACAATTTTAAGGATATTCTCCACGAGTCACAGCTGCACAGAGTGACTTTAATCCTTATAATTTAGCAGCTGTGCGAGTATCACAAGAGCCACTGGTGAATAATGTATGCTGCTGGATGATTCTCCCTATTTGTGTTTGCAGGATTGTCCTAGCTAAAAAAACACAGGTAAAATGCAGACAAAATAAAATCTAGCCTTTCCTGTGAACCTAACCTTAAAGTGAAAGAATGACTTGCCTTTATTCTTTTCTATATTTTTAGAGCTGCCAGGAATTTATTCCCCAGTCCTCCCTTTCACCAGATCTCCTCATGTCCTGTTCAGCTCACTCCTAGTTAGAATGCATTCTCCACTGTGATAAGAAAGCAATATATAGCGCACACCAGTCTTTAGCAGTATTCAGTGTATTTATTCACACATGTAACGTTTCGGTACCCGATGTTGTCTGAAGAAGGTACCATAGGGTAACGAAACGTTACATGTGTGAATAAATACACTGAATACTGCTAAAGACTGGTGTGCGCTATATATTGCTTTCTTATCATGGATGATTGATTGGCCAGTGGCTATGGCCTTATAGTAGCACCCAGCACTATCAGTTTTTTGTTAAAGGGGAGTGCGGAGACCGAATGTGATACACTTTGGATGCATTCTCCACTGCACATGCTCCCCTCTCTCTGTGTCCAGCCCCTTCCAAAAGCTGGGACTCAGCTAGAGTTGGAAGCAGTGCAGTGAGATCAGAGGCCAGAGAAGGTGGAAACATCAGAAGTAATTAATTATCATTACTGTGTAATTAGTTGGAAAATGATTTGGCACATTTTACATGCCCTTTATGCAATATGGTGTTGGATTACACATGTCTTATATTATAAATTCATTATAAAATATGTGAGATTTAGTGAAATAAACCTTGCCTTGTGGCAATTTTGCGCAATTCTACTACTAATTCTCTTCCTAGTTTCCAATAATTCAAAAAATATGTGTACATATATTAAAATCTTATTATTTACCTAATCAATAACGACATTTTTTTCAATGTTTCATTAAATAAAATTTCTTTCTGGTCTTAGGTCACAGTTACAGGCCTTTGTAGCACTGAGTGAGCAAAACACCAAACAATAGCTTACTTAAAACCTAAACCCAAGGACACGACACTGCATGCTATCTCTTAAAAGGTGAATGTTGCCTGGATACATCTGCTCTGATAACTGCAATATAAAAAAAGATTTTCTTTATCTAAATATAGTTTAAGTGGAGGTGAGTAAAACCTTAAACAACAGATACATTAATGTTTCATATGTTTAATTCACATTATGGTTCCCAGACTATTCCCTGCAACAGATGTACAATATAGATATAAGAGCATCTCTCTTTAGGGAGGGAAAGCATGTGCTTTGCTCATTTTGATATAGGCTGGTTAGTACAGTACAAGTATTTAAGATTTAATAAAGACACATATCCATCCAGTCCAACCTACTTAGCAATCCCCACAATACCTGCCTAACAGGTGATCCAAAGGAAGACAAAAAAAACCCTAGAATGAAGCTTGAAAAAAATTCCTTCCAGACTCCAAGTAGCAATTGGAAATATCCCTGGAAAAAGGATCAACTTAACGTATCAATACAAGTAAGGGCTAGGCCACACCAACCCGTTTTCACATTCGATTTTAAACAACATGGAAACGCTAAATTTCCTGAGATTTGCGACTGCGCATGCGTGTCTGTTTTGGTGTGATCATCATTTTATTGAGCAATCGCCTTTTTTTCAAAACGAGAATAGCAAAATCAAATGCGCAAACAACATGCCGTAAACGTTTCTCACGGCTGTTAACTAAATCTCAGGTTCAAAAATCCCAGATACCTTTAAACTCAGCCTGGATGAAGCATAGATACTGTCCTGTAGTGAAGATGAGCAATTCAAGAACCCATGCATTGATGTTGAACATTGATATAAATCTCAATTTATAGATTACCTGTTTCTGCAAATTATATAATTATCAGAGGAGGTTGGCCAAAAACAACCAGTAATTTAACTCCTTTCATGCTTTGTAGTCTCCATAAAATCTAATCCTAAAGAAGGTCAGCATTTGATTTTTGCATGGTTTCCTGATTCTGTGAAGAATATGGGTACACGTTTAAATGGATGATGTCAATCAGAGTCAAGACACCCAGGCTTCTTAAATATTCCTTTGTTTGAATAGTAGCTGACTAGAGCAGAGCTCTAAATTGAACATGCTGTTAAATAATGCTCACCCCTTTTTAAAAGGAGGAAACAGTCTAAAAAGACTTGTTTAAACAGGTAACTCTGTCATAATATTTATTGCACTTTATATTCCACATCTACAATAGATTCTTTTACTGCAGATACTATTGTAGGGTTCATAAGGTCAATGTAATGTTTGACAGGATGAGACTGGACACCACCCATGTTAAGTGATGTCTTACCCAGATATAATTTTTCCTGTCCAAATTAGTCACATTCTGTTCATTGATGTAATTTGTTTATTGTCACTGCCTGCATTGGGGGGGGGGGGTGGGGGCATAAATATAATCCTATACAGAGATCCTACATCCTTTTACATACTTTATGCTTCCTGAAATGCAAGTTTCCTTTATTTAACAGCAACCGTCTGTGCAATATATATTCATACTGTAGCTCTATTCAGTTTCTCTTCTTCTCCTAACCTCTATTCATTCAATAAATCAAACAGGGCTTTTGATTTTGTCAATGCAACATAGTTCTTATTCCCTTTTTTAAGTTCTGAGAACTTTTCCAATCTATTTGTGTCTAAAGACAGTTCACCATCACTGTATTGTTCAGTGAAATACAATGTCTTCCAGCTCTAATAGGTCATGTACCTAATTTACTAAATAAAACAGTATTTACTTTACAGAAGACAAAAGGGTAAGTGTGTAGCTGGATGTAACATTTTTTTTTTCTGTAAAAAATTCTGGTGTCCAAATGTAACATCCAGCCACAGCAGTTTAATTCAATGCGAAACAAATAACGATTGCTGCTGGTTTCAAAGGCCACTCGCCGAATGCACTGAATAAGACATTTGCTATGCTGAAATTCAAGGGAAGAATTGGTATTTGATCATAATATTTACCTGCTGCTTTCTAAGTTTGATATTGTCTGGTCTCCCTTATGTTTTATACAGTCACCGTAAATATTACAGAAACTATGTCCACCCACACCACTTTTAACAGCAGATGAAAGCCCCCCAAATACAGACATTTTGCTATATTTGGCCATGACATAACCGGTATAACCAAGACTCACTTTCATACCTGAAAGCTGCAGAGAAGAAAGCAGAGCCGCGGTGAGGGATTGTGCAGTGTAAATAGTGATAGAATCGTAGTAATAGAACAGTAGTGGGTAAGCGCATTACCCACGCAGCTGCTGCAAACAAAGAGTCAACTCAGTGCTTACCTGCATTACATGGGTTAACTTAAACTAAATTATAAACTCTTCATGCATCGCCCTGTAAAATGGAAAATCTGAACAGAGTAAACAAATAATATACAATTATGGAGAGTAATCAACTGGACTATACAACCTTGGATATCCATGTGAAAAGGATGTGCCCTGGATAGCTTTCTCCACCCAGAAAGCAGAAGAACTGGTTTTAGGTCAGCCTTTAGGTCATCCTTTGGAGACACCCTAGTGGCAATATACTACTGCCACCTACAGGATAATATGACATCGACTTGATTGGCTGGGACTTTCTTCAGGGTGTAACTATCCTTAAGTAGAGGTGGAGTTTGGGTTATGAATGAGAGTGAATGTGTACATAAGAGTGCCCCAAAAAGGCATCTGAGGAAAACTCCATACAGACTCCATCTAGCAGCATTTAACATCTAAGAGGACTGCTAAGCTATAACACCTTAGAGTGCTGCCATTTTGTTACCTTTGTACCTTTTATTTTATTTGTTACTTTGGTTTTTCATGCAGAGGTTGAACTTGATTGAATATTGTCTTTTTTCAACGCAAAATTAACCATGTAACTGAAACAAAAAATGCTTTTAAGGGGAAGCCAAACTCTGCTGCCAAGGTGAGGTCACGCACCATAAAAAAACAAGTATAGCAACAAGATACAAGGTATTTATTCTACATCCGCATGGTCTCTCCCAGGAAAAGTTTTCAAAGCAGAAATGGGTTTCGAGATGTTATTTTGAAGAAAATGTTAAGGACTGTAGTCACAGTGGTTGGCCAAGGAAACTTAAAGGACAATTAAACTTACCTTTCTTGCTCCTCTTCTGTACATGAGAAGTACCCAGGGTGTGGACCTAGCCCACTGAATACTTACCCCTGGGTACAGTCTCTATCACATGAAACTTTCTCTTGCCTGGTCCTGTATAGGTATGTATGTATGTGTGTATAATTTTATTTAGAAAGCGCCAGTTGGGTACACAGTGCTGTACATATAAAATACAGAGTTTGCAAAAAAGAGGATAAGTGCAAGCAATTATACAGATATATAAAAATTAAATATCATACATAGGTTAAGAACACATACACGCACACACACACATACACACACACAAATATTATAATTATATATATATAATTATATATATATATATATATATATATCACACCCAGAAAGCACAGCACTGTCATCACAAATTTGTGACGGCAGTGCTGTGCTTTCTGGATATGTTATATGGACAAGAAATTATCTTTGGCACGTGCACACACATAATGATGGACTTATTAAGGAAGAGTGCTGACCAACCTGTTTTTGCACAATGGAAATTATGTGTGTGTATGTTTTGCTATGTGTGGATATAGTGGATATAGTATCTTTACACAGGTATATTTTAAAGGGTATCTCCACTCGTTTTTATAAGTTTTGTGAATCCAGTTCTATTGAAGAACGGGAGGTAAAGAGCTGTGACTTACCTTCCGTTCTTCAATAGAACACACAGGAGCCAGGAGACAAGGTAAGAAACTTACCCGCTCGCTCGCTCCCCCGGCGCTTGGTCTGACAGGTCCCCACGGACCTTGTCTTCTATGCGCATAGATCGCGCATGCGCATAGAAGACAAGGTCCGTCGGGACCTGTCAGACTATGCGCCGGGGGAGCGAGCGAGCGAGTAAGTTTCTTACCCTGTCTCCTGGCTCCTGTGTGTTCTATTGAAGAACGGAAGGTAAGGCACAGCTCCTTTACCTCCCGTTCTTCAATAGAACTGGATTCACAAAATATATATAAAAACGAGTGGAGATACCCTTTAAACTGTTATTCAGACAGTCACCAGCTTCCAGAGTAGTCAAATAGGATAATCCGGCAGGTCTGAGAGTAGACCCAGGCAATCCTGCCACACTGTGTGGTTGAAACTAAACATGCTAGGTTAATACTTATTAGTATGTACCATGGAAAGTGGTGATGGTACCTCATATATTATAACAGAAGCTACCTCACAGCATCATGTTATTATAATAGCATTGCCCTAATAATCTAATGTATAAACAAACATTTCTCATTCCCAGTTTACCTAAAGAAATTGATTTATCCTTTATATACTCTTTTATACAGATCTAATTGGAAAAAATTGCTTCAGAGCACTTTTTAACATCTGATAACTTTTTATTTCAGTATTACATTAAATCCGTGGTATACCTGCCTGGCTTTACTACTAAGCAAAAGGCTAAGGACTTGCAAGCGAGCACCTTAATCCCAACCATTAATAGTGGCTGCCAATTCAAATTGTTCTGTCACTGTCAGTGACAGTCCAGGAGGCAGCCAATGGGAAGACACGCCTCCTTGCAGAGCGTGTCTTCCCATTGGCTGCCGCACGACCTGTCACTCAAAGTGCCAATGGGGAGGATTGGACCAGAGCTACGAGGGAGATTACAAGTAAGTAGTGCAGGACTTTTGTAAAATACCCAGAGGTGAGGACTTAGCGTTTTAGGTCCACAAGGGGGTTCTTTAAGTAAGTTTATGTATTTTGTATATTTTGTGTTGTACCTAATATAAGACAGTGCTATTCTTTATATACATTTACTGATTGTCATTTAAATGGTAATAGTGAGATAGTACACACATACATATGCAACTTTCCTATATGTAATATCATATACCCCCCACCACATTGGTAGCTCCTAAAAACTCAATGCAATCTCCTATTGAGATATAAATATATTTTTTATAATTTAAGGGATATATATATTATAGCTTACAATCTAAATGGTGGGATAGTTCAGCATCTCACAGCTATCTGAGATCTGGTCAATAGGAAGATGCACTTCTTGTTGACCCAGACACACCCATGTACTTTCGCTAGAGAAGTCTGTCCAGAAGAGATCTTTATGGAAGAATTGTGTTCAAAAAGCCACAATTCAACATGGACAAAAGGCAAACTGACTGAACTATGCACACGTTTACCTAGAAGAATTGATGCTGTGGTCACAACAAATATTCATTTGATTTAGAATTCTCTTCTATTTATTCACTTTGCATTGTTATTTAATTAAAAAAAAAACGTTAAGACTTACATTTGTGAAAGCATTCTTATCTTACTGCATATTTCACACCTGTCTAAATCTTTTGCGCAGTATTGTATATTTTAGTATCAATAAAACTATGGGAAACCAACAGAGAGACTTCAGAGAGGAGCCTGGGAATAAGCCAAAAAATGGTGCAAATCCTGGTTTAAACTGTGCTGCCTGAGGCCCAGGCCAATCCATCATTCCTCCCTGGATTTTGCCATTTGAGACTGTTAACAAGTCGTACAACATTATGCATTCAACATTTCAAGTTCGTGTCAGATTTCAAAAATATATTTATAATAATATCTGTGGTATTCAGTTAGATCAACTGGGCTTGAAGTTTAGTTCTTGAAGATGTTTTTCTAGTTATCCGACTGGCTTTCTCAATTCTGAATTGACAAAACCAGTCGGATGACTAGCGAAACATCTTCAAGAACTAAACTTTGAGTCCAATTGATCTAACTGAATACAACAGATATACCATGACCTGGATGAGTGAGAACCTTCACAGGTATTTATAATAATGTTTCCTATATTTTCACACTGAATTATGAATGCTCTATTCAATTAAAATGATTACAATACTGAAAATTTACAATATTTCCAAAATAAAAAAATCTATACTACACCATCAAATGTTACAACAAGATAATAAAACCTACAAACAAGTAAGGGAGTTCATCAAAATTGGATAAGCAGGAAATTTAATTCTAAAAACATCAAAACATAAAATATCACGCACAGGCTATTAACCAAGAAAATAACATCAACAATTGTAGAGTTATTAATCTTCCTAATCATCAACTGTCACCCCAGGAAATAACAGTTCTCTGTGAAGGTTTAACATCATATCCCACAAAAAAAAAACATGGATAAAACATTAAACTGTTATCAGACTTGGAAAGATTCTAGAAGGTTACAGTTAAAGCATTGTCCCTATGGTAAGAAAGGGTAAAGGCATTTTGGAATAGCACTGCTATCATTAAAAATTTAAATTACTATTCCACTGGACAGGTACCAGAAAGAAAAGAATTAATCAACACATATATTAATTAAACAATAATATAAAGTATAATAGAAATATATTAGAAGTCGATGAGAAATTTCTTTATGTTGACTTCTAAAATTCTAAAAGCCTCATCTCAATAATTAGTTCATACTTTATTGCACTTACACTTTTGCTTGCAGTCATCTATTGCTTCTTATATGTATAAACAAACTAGGTGTGTGTGTGCTGCACTTCGTTCTTGGGTCTCTCTTCCACTGGTCCGCCTCCACGGTGGAACACAATAGTTTAAAGCAGGAAGAGGACAACCATACAGTTTATACTGTGAATTACCTTTATTGTGAGATGTTTCAAACACCACTGTGTTCTTTATCAAGAAACATGTCGCAATAAAGGTCATTCACAGGATCAACTGTATGGTTGTCATATTATTCTTCTGCTGTATTCCATATCATGCTTAGCTAAACAGGGTTCAGGCAGCTGCTAAAGATTTGAGTATAAAAAAAATATACAAAAATATAAACCCTTTTTGTAACAAATCTGCAACCATGTGAGTATCATAAATAAAGTATCCTAACTGCATTGCCCCTAAATGTTCTATCATGCAGAATACATTTCAGATTTTTCATAAACACTCTTTGATTCTTGTGTGTAGAACAGCCATTCACCCCACCAATGTATTTGATACTATGTATTAGATACCATGGACATTTTACTCGCGGATTCAATGCTCACGTATAGGTTTTAATGGACACTTTACTCGCGGATTCGATGCTCGCGCATAGGTATAATAGGCATTTTACTCACGGATTTGATGCTTGCGTATAGGTATAATAGGCATTTTAGTCGCGGATTTGATGCTTGCGTATAGGTATAATAAGCATTTTACTCGCATATTCGAAAGGTCGAACATTCGTTATTTATCGAAAGTCCAAAAATATCAAAAATTCGGGTCTGGGATAGTTCGAGAAGTCCGAATTCGTTCAAATTCGAATAGTTTGGCTCGAACTCGGGTTCTAGTCCATTTCTAGTCATTTCCTGTATTAGCCTATAAATTTCTACAATATTAAGTTTTCTTGCCTCAGGAAGGAGACTCTGATTATCCCCCAAATATTGCCATATTTTGTAACAGATTGTGATTAAATACGTTTTATCTGCATGAACATTTGTGTAGTCTTGGAACAATTTTGCGGGGTTGCCATCACACTTGCCCCAGGTATTAAATAAGGGATAAGGGAACTACAAGGTGTGGTAATATCCTTATATTATAATGTGAAGGGGTGCATTATTTCTTATAATACATAAGTTTCCAATTCAGTCCCCCCCAGCTTCAGCACTAGCAGGTCCTGTTAGTCAAGTTAAAGGATAAGTATGCTGTAAAACAATGTTAAGTTTAGTTGAAAGCATACTACACTGCAAAAACAAAACAAAACACTGATCATTGTTCAGGCATGAACATTGGAATGGGAGGGACAGAAGAATATAAGAAATGAGTTACTCAATGTTAAAGCTAAGTGATTGTGATAAGGATTCTCGCAAATGCACCTCCCCATACTAAATCCAGAGCCTTATGTATTATATAAGGGATAATGCATCCCTCACAGTGTAATATAAGGATATTATGCCACTGAGGAGTTCTCTGACTATATAAATGCACGAGGCCGCAGGCAATTCCGAGTTGGCGTAATATCTATTTAATACATAAGGCTATGGACCTTTAATAGGGAGGTAGAGTGGAATATATTCTCATAAAAACCACTTGGCTATGTAGCTAAGAGGTATTTATAAGAATATGACTCCATCTACTCCAACAAAGCTTTACCTAACACTGACTTTGAACTTCACCCATTATAAAATCTCCCTGTAACTTTGGTCCATACTTCCTTATTGCTCCCTGTACATCTATCCAGCTGGATATACCTTCAAGATCACTTACACACGAGACTTACAGGCACACTGGGAGACCCCCCTCTTGGGCCGCCACATTTCCTCTGATTCCTACTTACCCCAGACTGGAACCGGAACACTGTATATCCTCGCCATGAGGGAAAGAGAGACACTTCACCAATTTCTCACATGAGCAAATAAATTCAATATACAAATATATTATTATACTTCTATAAGTATGCAATGGGAAAAGTTATTATGATGTACTCCTCTCACCTTACTCCTCCAATCTATCCTCCCCCCATCCTTTTCTATTATTAGTTTCATGCTATCCCTATTTGGTCTTGAACTAAAAGGCTGCCAGAGATGCCTGGATGACTTATTGGGAACCTTATTCTTTTGATAAGCCTAAATGCCTATATCATAATGCACTACTTGAAATGCCAAATGCTTCTCTCAATATTGTTGATAATATAGTTAGTATTGTTGATAAATATCTGTATGAAGTCGTAACTAAATATTTTGGGGATCTAATGATCTATAGTATAGAATGGTTTCATCTATCTTCTACTCTCTCTATCCCCCTCCTCCCCCCCCCTTTCCCCCCCCCTTCCCCTATTTCACTCTCTCTCTCACCGCTATCCCTGCTATTATCAGGAGTCATAAATGTTCAAATTAAATGGTGTGTATCTACCTCTGGGGAGATGCCCCCGCTTTCCAACATATAGTTCACAAATCTCAGTTATATGACTAGGTTAATATATGGTTATTATATTACTAGGTTATTATATGGTTATTATATGATTATATGACTAGGTCATTATATGGTTACTATATGACTAGGTTATTATATGACTAGGTTATTATATGACTAGGTTATTATATGACTAGGTTATTATATGGTTATTATATTACTAGGTTATTATATGGTTATTATACGGTTATTATATGACTAGGTTATTATATGGTTACTATATGACTAGGTTATTATATGGTTATTATATGACTAGGTTATTATATGTTTATTATATTACTAGGTTATTATACGACTAGGTTATTATATGGTTATTATATTACTTGGTTATTATATGTTATTATATGGTTATTACATTACTAGGTTATTATATGGTTATTATATTACTGGGTTATTATATGGTTATTATATTACTAGGGTTAGCGAACGGTACATTCGAAGGCTTGCGAAAACGAACTCATAAAGTTTGGCTCGAACTCATAAAGTTCGGCTCAAACTCGGGCTTGAATTCGAGTTCTAGTCCATCCCTACAAATCTGTTCTAATACTTGGACGGACTGGAGACATACAGGGTTAATTTTGCCCCAACCAATCAGATGTAAGCTTACAAATTTTAAATAAGATCTGATTGGTTGGGGCAAAATTAGCACCATTTTAAACAATAAGAACTTTTATTGAATCTCCCTGATACCAGGGGATATTGACTCTACCTAACAATGGGGATATTAAAATGTTTTTCCGCTATTCTCTAAATGCTTTCCCTAACTCTACTTATCCTATACCTCCATCTTTCTCTCTGCTATCCCTTTTAATATACTATCATGAGTGTTACACTATTAGTAAGCAATATTGAAATCCTTAATTGGTCCCACTCAACACCCTTGATCTGGGACGACAAACTGTTTTTTGAATATGACAAAATGCTTTATGATGCTTTCCTATAACCTTTCAAGCTATTCTCTTCTTTCTTTTCCTCTTAACTACACTCGCTATCCCTTCAAATAAGATAAGCTTACAGTTTGATATGGTATATCATTCTATGTATCCCCAACAGTCCACGTGTGCCTCCCTACCCCAACACCCTACCCTCTCTCTCAAGCTAAAACAGTGAAAAAAGGAAGAAAATAGCCCCCAAGAAATTCCCCAACCCCCCCACTGAAGGAACATGTACAGTATTGCAACAATATTGTACCTTAATATTTATCAAATGATGGTGCAGAGGAAGAACAAATAATATCCCTTCTCCACCTACGCAGGAACTGCACTTTGTGCACCCCCATAAGTTACCAGGTATTCCTGGTGTTAATACATTACAACTGATCAGTCCCAATATGGGACATATGTTAAATTGTTATTTTGTTACTGTTAAAAACGGTTTTCCCCTATTTCCCTCCCCCGGGTCTGTGACGTCCATGTCTCAAAACCATAAAAAACATCAAACATTTCTTGGAATGTGAGAGGCCTTAATGACCCTAAAAAGCATTTAGAGCTGAGGTCCCTCAAACCAGATATACTTTGCCTTCAAGAAACACACCTTACACAGCCCACACTACACTACTTGCAGAAGAAATGGATTGGATGGACAGACCATAGTACTCACTCCTCCTACTCCAGCAGAGTCTCAATCCTCCTTAGTAAACAACTATGATACATCCAGGAGATTAAATCGGGCAGAAGGGGACAGTATCTTTGCGTGGCCCTTACCATTGAAACCACACAGTATGTCCTGGTAGGAATATATGATCCCCCTCCAGCCTCCTTAAGACCCATTCGAGAATCGCTTCCATTCCTCTCCAAATACCCTTCAGCTCACCTACTCTGTATGGGGGACTTTAACGCTCTAATGAAAGTATAGACAAGTTCACTCAGCAAACAATACCTACTTCCCTTGTGCATTCAACTCCACTACAAAAACTTATATTAGAACTAAGCTGGAGAGTTGCATGGAGATTCAGATTCCCCCATACAAGAGAATACACCTGTCATTCTAAAAACCCATGGCTCGCTTTCTAGAATAGAATATATTTTTGTAAATAAATACACCAATCTCACAATAACAAATATAACTCACTTACCTAGAAGCACTTCCAACCACTCTCCTATTCACTCTATACCAAACAACCCTAATCCTGCTCGCCCCCACAGACCCTGGAGTTTCCACCCTTTTTGGTTGACACTGTTCCCCGAACAGGATCCCATCCTTCTACATATAAACTTATACATCTCACAGGATCATGGATCAGTATCTATGAACACTCAATGGGATGCTCTAAAAGCGGTTCTGAGGGTCCATCTTCACAGTGCTATCTTACAGATTAAACACTCAGCAACCCAAAAAGAAAACAAACTGACACAACACTACAAGATGCTGAAGCCTCATATGTCAACTCTCCTTCCCCACAAACAAGAATACTTTACAATTACACAATCCCTATATGACAAACTCCTTACTGAAAAGCACTCCAGGAAATTCTTCTTCAATAAACAAAAATACTTCGAACATGGGTATCAATCTGCAAAACTCCTAGCACGATTAGCACATGGCCCATCTGACCAGAATACAATAATATAACTTTTAGACCCACATAAAGGTCTAATCACAAACACAACAGATATTCTACACTGCATAACTGAATACTACACTAACATATACCAAACACAAACCAAAACCTCTCAGCTTGATTTAGACAAATACTTAGACACGATCACCTTCGCCAGAATATCCCCAGTGGATGCCCTACACTTGGACGCCGACATATCCATATCTGAAATCCAACTAGCACTAACACAAATGGCCACCAATAAGACACCAGGCCCAGATGGGATCCCAACCAAAATATATCGTAAATATGCAGATCCACTATTACCCTTCCTCTACAAGTCATTAAATTTTGCCTTCCAACACAAAAAACTTCGCCCCCATGTATGAAGCATATGTCAATCTAATCCTCAAACAAGGTAAAAACCCACAGGATTGTTTCTCCTATAGACCCATCTCCCTTCTAAACTTAGATTATAAGCTACTCGCCAAGATCATAGCCAATAGATTAAAAGAAAGCATTACCACTATTATCCGCCCAGACCAAATGGGCTTCATCCCCGAAAAATCTACCTCCATAAATATCCGAAAAACCCTTATAAACACCCAAGTCGATCATGACAATTCAGGTACAAGAATAATGCTGTCACTCGACGCACAAAAGGCCTTCGACTCTGTTGAATGGACATACCTCTGGTCCTGTTTATCCTGCTTCAGCTTTGACCCCAAATTCAGGAGGGGGATTAAATTACTATATGCCCAACCACGAGCAATAATTAGAGTGAATGGTAGTACTCACTCATTTCACCTGGAAAGAAGAACCAGACACGGGTGCCCACTGTCCCCCTATCTATTTGCTTTAGCGTTAGAACCCTTGCCCATTAAACTCCGCTCCTCTCCACAGATTGAGGGACTTTGACTGGGATCCCACACTTCATTACTCAGTCTCTATGCAGATGACATTATCCTTTATCTAGCAGACCCTGACCAATCCCTCACAACTGCATATCACCTGATAACCCAATTTGGCCCATTCTCAGGATTATATATTAATTGGGAGAAGTCAGCAATTATTCCCATAGATCCCATAGATCCTATAATAATGCCCCAATACCTAGGCATCCAAATAACCAAGTCAACCCAGGACTTTTACTCAATCTGGCCCCAGTCCTGGAACAGGCATACAGCAAAGCTGGGATATGGAAAGATCTTCCTATCAATTTGATAGGTAGAATCAATTAAATTAAAATCATCTTGTTACCTAAAATTCTATATGTGCTTCTACACAGCCTATTATTCATACAAAAAGCCTTTTTCACTAAACTGCATAGCTTCCTACTCACCTTCCTATGGGGCTCAGGAAGATCTAGAGTCCACCTGAAAGTACTACAAAGGCCAAAAGATAAAGCTGGTCTAGCAATGCCTGACTTCTACCTCTATTATCTAGCTGGCCAACTTAAATATTATATAAATCATGGTGCACACCAGACCCCATAGACCCAAATGACACAAGACCTAAATCCCTTTATGATACCGAAACTCTCCTACACGCTTATCTCCTATGCCACCCCTTAGCCTTTTTAGATTACTGATCTAATAAGTTACCTTTGGGAGGCACCTCCCTTCACAAACAACATTTTAAACTATGGAAGCTAGTTAACCAAATCCTTAACATAAAAGGCACATTAGAACAATCCTCCTTCTGTTACTTTCTCACAGAATTCCAAGGTGACACTATTATCCTGCACACACACCCCATAATACAAATTCTTGAATCTAGAAGGGAGAGATGTCTTATATCCAAACTATACACATACCTTAGTAAATGCTAAATTAGAACCCGACTCCACAAATATTATCAACAAATGGATATCACTTATTCCCTCTATGACTACAGAAGACTGGCAGGACCTAGTAGAGAGCCACCTACTAAATATAACACCCATGCACCTATAAATTGATGCAGTTTTATGTACTGCATCAAGCATACCTATCTCCTCAAAGACTATTTCGTATTTCCCCCTCCCACTCTGCTGAATGTCCCAAATGTCATCAATTACCCTACTATGCTATCCAAAAATCAATAGGTTTTGGCACAAACTTACACATTATTTATCGTCAAAACTACCATACCCAATTCCGCACGAACCCAAATTGTGTATTCTGGCCATTTCAGAAATAGAACAATGGAATAAATACAAGCTAATATTCATCAGGGATGTTCTGTTTTATGCAAGAAGAGCCATAATAATATCCTGGATGGCTCCCACCATCCCCAAACTACAG
This sequence comes from Hymenochirus boettgeri, assembly GCA_019447015.1. Lineage (NCBI taxonomy): Eukaryota > Metazoa > Chordata > Amphibia > Anura > Pipidae > Hymenochirus > Hymenochirus boettgeri. Next base: position 99,369,350 of record CM033474.1, read on the forward strand.
TAACAGGCTGGAAAAACATATTGACCCAAATGCTCCCATACCTAAGTGTAATATATATAAACAGAGGTCACATAGAGCCAACATAGCAACACTCCAACTCTTACTATCACAATCTACAAAAATGAACCAATGGCCACCATACGGCCCCAAAGGTTCAATCCCATCTCTCATTCACTATTAAATTTGTTGTTGTTTGACTGGGACGTTGTGGGCTCCGAGTTCCCCTCCCCAAGGTAATTTTTCCTTTCCTCCCCAACATCTCTATGTTAAAAATCAGGTATCCGAGATGACTGACTATTGTGCACTGATATTTTTGTAATTCTTGTGTTACCACATGCTGAACGACATCTTAATCTTTGCTTTTTGTTTTTCTGTAAACTCTGATACCTTCTTTAAATAAAACCAGTAAAACAAAAATCATCTAATTTGAAATCATAACCATAGAGAATTTCCACACCACTTGTTCTGTTCAAAGGTTATTTTGCAAGGGAGTAAATAGTAAAAGAAGAAACATAACCCTTATTAACTATAGATAAAGCAGAAAGCTGTCTACAAGATGTGCATCATTAAAAAGAGGCCAGAATATAATGCAAGAGCCATCATATGCCTATATGATATTTTAAAAGATCATTTATTTTACATGAAAGAACATTTATGATTTTACATTAAAATGAATTAACAGCCTAGTAATCTAGTAAATGCAAATGTTGAAATGGTTCTTATTTAAAATGAAAATGATCACGGACTGGAATAAGGGAAGACAAGCTAATTAAAAACAGGGTAAAAATCTGAATTTATGTAAGGGAAAGTACTGCATAATTAAGAGAATAACTAGATATCATAGGCTGCCTAAGCTAAAAATGTCTCAAAGAGAATCTCATTGGGAAATTAGGGACAGCAACAGAACAGTTGATTCAGAAGAAGGCAATAAATTCACAAGGGAGTATAGAAAACAGCAATTCACCTTTGACTTATACAATATCAAAAGAAAAATATACAGGAGGATTACTACATGTAAATAAATACATGGGCATGGGCAACTGATTGGTTCCCGCAATGTATTAAACACTTTGTGACTGTTGATACATTGCAGAAATGTGATCGATAAACTGCAAACATTTGCTGGCATTAACTTTTGTGGGGAAAAATTCTGTTAAAAAAAACTCGCTAACACGTTAGTACATTGGTTAGTGTGTGCTTAGCATTTATTTTCCTGTTAGCGCAGGGTATTGCATTTCCCTGTTAGTACCTGTCCGTGTTCGAATAAAGATACTGTACGCAAACCCACAGGTCTGGAACATGGGCAAATGTTTTAAAACAGAATTTCACCAAAAAAAAAAAAAAAAAGTAGTGGACATAAAGTGGGCACACCACCAAAATCTAAATTCAAAGTTAAAAACTCCTTTATTATAATACACAAAACGGGAGTAAGAGTATACAAAGGGAACACACACTTAAAATCACATCCAGCGCAAATGGATGCTTAACATTATTAACAGGTATAAATGCAATAATAAATATATATATCGGTGTATCGTAAATTCTGAACACAGCAAGAATCACATAGTGAAATAAGGCATATATATACTTTTTTATGGAGTAGGTACTAAATAAAGGTACTAGTACCAGGAGTAAATAACTCCAATAGCAACAAAATATCCTTATTTACACATAGACATATAAGTCCCCTAATTCATAACATAATAGTATTCTGAATTCATAGGAGGACCAACATATTCCATGTCGAATCGTCGGTATAGTTGGGTAAGTAAGATATAACATGTGGTTAGAACATAAGAACCACTTAAGGCTCCTTCAGAAAGGGAAGGAGAAAAATCACCACATAGTACATCTCCAAAGTTTCTGCCAATGATGGTTAGTTCACGCATATGTTTATCATTAAGGGTTGTCTATAAGGGTTTATAAAGGGTGGTGTTTATTATTTATTTCTTGCTACCGACGAAGTCTGCTTAGACAGACGAAACGCGTCTAGCCTGCAATTTTTAACTGCTCCAGCTCTACTGGATGCTCACACTGAGTGCTGGTATTGTTGGTATCGTATTGCCTACCTGTGTTACTCATTTGGGGTTTTGATCTGCCATTAATTCTATACTCCTGCATTTAGGGGAAAATAGGTATTATGATAACTAGGTGGTTATTTGTACTTACCTTATTCTGATACATAGACAGGACAGATGTAAGGATGTCCACCGTGTATTTAGTACCTACGCCATAACAAAGTATTTATATGCCTTATTTCACTATGTGATTCTTGCTGTGTTCTGAATTTACGATACACCGATATATATAAGGGATAATGCGTCCCTTACAGTGTAATATATATTACGCCACCGAGGAGTTCCCTGACCATATAAAAGGACAAGGCCATAGGCCGAGTGCTTTTATACAGGACAGGGAACTCCGAGGTGGCATAATGTCCATATATTATAATGTGAAGGGGCGCATTATTTCTTATAATACATAAGTATTGGATTCAGGTTGATCCAGAGAGTATTTTTTGCCTTCCTTTGGATCAACTGATAGGTAAGTGGTTCTGATTGTCTAAAGTGTCACATTTCCCTGCTTTTAAAACCAGATAAACCCTTCTCAGTAGTGAAGAAACATGTCTAACCAAAACATCTGAAGGAGAATGGCCTTAAATGTAATGACTATTGTAATTTATTCTCTTAATCTTAAAAAAATAAAATAGTGACTTACACTTCAAATTTCAGCTGTGAAATGTATGAAGGTAAATTACTTAGTGCTTTTCATCATCTTGTCAAAAATGTCTGACTGAGGTAATCCCAATTTAGTACATACTTAAACAATGTCACATAAAATAATTACATGTGGTGAGCTCCCGAAACTGCGGGGGAATAAGAGATGTGCACTTAACGTGGAATAGAATGTTTAAATAAAACAGTGATTAAAAAGATATTTAGACAACATCTCAGCAAAGTATGAAAAGGCTTTGTAATACAAATTACAGCTTTGATAATATCCAGAACATTTCCAGGAATTCCACATGGATTTTTAACTGAAGTGACAATAGGATCCCAATGAAAAAGAAAAAAGAACAGAAAATACCAGTGACTGGACAATCATCTTGCTAATTAATTATTAGATAACTTTACTTTTGTCTGTGTGGAGGGAGATAGGGCTAAAAGTAGAGCAAAATCAGCAAGGAATTGGCAGCATGTGACTTATTAGGGCAAAGAGTCCTGGAAACATCTTCGAATGTAGCTATTTTATCAGTAAAATAACATACTGTATATATTCATTAGTTTTCACACTGATTATTGACATTTTAAGAAAGAATTCAGGAAGGTCAGCTTAAAGTGACTTGCCAGCCCTTGCAAGGGTGTTTGGTGGTTACATAGCTCACCGAGCATGTGCAGTATCTCGTTATTAACCAATGGGGGAGGGGCACTTTAAGAAATGAGAGTTGCACAGAAACCAGCAATTACATAATGCATTGACATTCATTAAAACTATCGGAACCCTTTGCTATATTAACTCTGTAATGAATGATTGCAATACTTTAAATATCTAAATAAAAAAAATTAAAAATTAAAACAATTCTACAGATATTTAGCTACAGATATTATGTTTTTTTGCCACTGAAATTGAATACTCACTGAATACTGATGATCCTGTGCAAATTAATGCAAAATAAATGCAAAATATTATAATGGATCAATTATAGCAGAGGCAGTATGTCCTCCTAAAAAAAAATATCACTGGAACACGGCAGCTTCATAAAAAACAATATAAAAAATATTACAATGGCTAAAACAGAGCCAAATATTACTTTCACTAACAAAAAAGTATTAAGTTTATTTTTTTAAAAGTTCAGCCCTTAAGTTTTAATTTATTAATATAACAAAAAGCAAGAATTCCACAAACATTCTAAATGGAAACAATGTTTTTAAGTGGTACATTGTTTGGTATACTAATATGTAGGTTTTTACTGCAATATTATATTTACCTGTTCTCAAAAACAATTTCCAAATCTCATAAAGAGACTTCCGCTATCTGAAATATTATTGGTTAGCGCAGGATTTCCGCTAATTCTGCAGTGGCAGGGACATTTCCAAACCTTTATTGAATTAGTGCTGTGCCACTGATGTAGATATTGTTACGTTTTGCATTAACATTTAGCGAAAAACTAAACACCTTTGATTGAGACATAAACCACAAATCTTGCTTGACCAGGCTTCCATGATGCAGTAAGTCTTGCAAAGTAAGAAAAAAACTTTGTGGTAAATAAAATTAATATATTTAATATATTTTGCTTTGTTTTTTATTTACTGATAATGCTGACATAGTATACAACTGATCATTTTCACTTCATAATACTTTAAGGTCAGAACACTCTCTTTACCCCTTTTACTTGTTTTGATTTTGCTAGCATTTCTGATTTTTTCACAGATAGATAGATAGCAAGAATTTAATTCAGAACTAACAGAATTTCACTTTGCATTAGTTTAGAGGAAATATTAAATTAAAATTTAGTGTAAGGCTATAGTAAAATGGGGGTACATAATTTGGAGTACTGGGGGGTACTTAATTTCAGAGACTGTCAGTCTTATCAAAATACTATGCACAAGACTCTTTTTTTATCAGGACTGGGCCCTTGCATATGTTGGAGGCAGGATGTTGCTGAACTACCACTCTATGTAGAATGCAATAAATGGGCGCCACTGCTTCTTGAACTTACAGAACCTAATTAATAACAGAACAATATTAATAAAGCATTGCAAGTAGCACAATACAGGTGACATAGTATGGCACAGATATCACATAAATACTCACACACCAGAGGGATCAGAAACAGAATAAATAACAATCAGCTTGGAAATGCCATCCCAATTCTCATGTCACTAAATTGGACTCTTCTACCCCTATGTCTGGCACTTCATCCCTATTCTTGAGTGGTATACCCAGGACTCAAGTCCTTACTAAATCTCCTTGTTGGAGTTCAGCCTGCTCATTAGCTACCCTACTCCTAGGCTATTTATCACTCCTGGAGTGATCTATAACAGAGACTATTCTCACACTAACTGGGCCTATCTGTTATCTATGTTCCAGGCTCCTCTGGGGAAACTCCAGGAGATCAGAAAGAGGCTGATCACACGGCTGCTCTTCCTTTTATACTTTTACATAGTGGCCCCCCTACTGGCCAAATCCTGTAAGAACAAGAAGACTAAAGGGTAACTTGTTTATAGTTCCCTACATTTCTTTTGTTTTTTTATAGCATTTTCTCCTTTCTTCTGCAATTACTTACCTACTCAGGGTAATTTATACTTATAATCATCTTCTTCTTATTCTCATAATTCTTATAATCTCATCTTTTTATTTTTTCTATGACAGGTATAACCTCCTCCCAGAAAACCACTTTAGATGAATCATGCATAGGGGCCCCATCATAGCTTTGCTAGGGGGCCCAGTGATTCCTAGTTATGCCACTGATCTTCTCAAGGCCTGACTGTCAACTAACTATTGGTCAATAGAGCAGAAAGCCATTTTTTATTGATGCTGCCCTTTTTAACTTTTAACTGCTGTGTCCATCACCCTGTCCGGTAGTGCACAACTCTGGATTTCACTCCCTTTCTCCTCTCATTTTGTTTAATAAGTTATATTAATTTTTAATGTGAATGTATACCTACCAAGATCCCTAGAGTCCCTTGGCAGGACCCGTTTCTATAAGAATTATAGCAGGCAATCATACGTTCCTATAGGAATCATTCATAAAAATGAAAATAGCAGGGCCGTTGATTGGCCAACATACCCTTTATTATATGGGATAATATGAAAGTGTAATAGAATATATAAGCAGACACGAATTATAGCCCACCACTACCCCCTCACCAGCAAACACCATCTTACCATCTGGCTTTACCTATGAATTCTGTGACCCTCATTATACCTGTTCTGTGAATGGACCTCCTTTAATGACTGACTGTTATGACTGATAAATATATCTTAGTACACTTAGGTTTTTGTTTCTATATATTGACTGGAAAAATGGTGGGTTGTAACATCTAGCAGGATGGGTTTTGATTGGTGTGCACTCATTACCTATAATAAAGAATATTTTAGCAGTGGCTCTACTTTTTTATGTGTTGTATATAGGAATAGTTATTTTTTACAGATTGCAATACATATGTGCAAAGCATGTGTGTTTAAGCAATGTTTTACCTATAGGAGTCATTGCAGGGAAAGGAAATTTCCACACCTGAAATTTAACATGTAATGAGTAATAATATAAAACTATGTCCAGAAAATATGTTGCCCTATAATAAACTAAGGCAAATAAACAACAGATTTGTGTCCAAATGAATAAAGCTTTGTATGTACTGTACCTCTGTACTCATGGGAGTGGAGGAGGGACTGTCCGCTTTACTGAAAGATTTTACATACCTTGATAATGAAATGAAAGCAAATATAAAGGCTTGTATATCCATTTAATCAGCCACATTGCGGTTATAAGTCATAAAACATTTGTTTAACCTTCATCCCAGGAAAATTGTGTGAGATGCAGCTTTGTTCTGACAATTTTGTGGAGATCCTTTGATAAATGACAGTTGATCAGATGACTGCTTGCTAGTAAAATGAACCCGCAGAACATGCACTGATGTACAACATATAATCGTTCTTTAACTTATTAAGGTGTGAACCTTATCTAGCGTTACAACATAAAAAAAAGCAGACTGAAAATCATTAGATGGGTAGGCACCCTTAACTGCTGCTAATGAGAATGCAGAAGTTGAACATGACTTACTGCCAATACTTCATTAGCTTGTGGCCATCCAAAGAGCTTTCTCTGAATTCTCAGGCTTAAGGCAATAATCTCTCTCATCTTTTTACATCTCGTTCTGTTGACTTATTTCGCTTTCCAGCTAATGTATGTGGGGTTAATTTCTGAGCAAGAATTCCTAAGGCTGAAAGATGATGCACAGTACAAGATAACAAGCGAAGTAAAAAGCATTAAAACATTTAAAGAAGAACTAAAGTCTAATATTCATGGGTATGTCAGCAGGCATAGAAGTGCACTTTCAACAAAATGACAAATTTCTTAAGAAACCTACAGTGCAGTGCTCCATTAAAGGATAAGTGTACTGTAAAATCAAGTTGTGTTCATTTGGAAGCTGCAGCTTATATTTTTTACCTATGGCCCCCCAGAGCCTACCTTTGTGCCTTGAAAGTTGCTGACATCTTGTTACTGGTTTGCTGAATGATAAGCTCTGCCCCTCTTAGATTTCCTCTGCTTTCTCCTGCTTGAGGCTCAAACAGTAATGCCTGTGAGTTAAGTGCACTCTCCTGCTTGAGCCTCAAACAGTAATGCCTGTGAGTTAAGTGCACTCTCCTGCTTGAGCCTCAAACAGTAATGCCTGTGAGTTCATTGCCACTCTCCTGCTGAGCCTCAAACAGTAATGCCTGTGAGTTCCGTGCACTCTCCTGCTTGAGCCTCAAACAGTAATGCCTGTGAGTCCGTGCACTCTCTGCTTGAGCCTCAAACAGTAATGCCTGTGAGTTCCGTGCACTCTCCTGCTTGAGCCTCAACAGTAATGCCTGTCGTGAGATTCCCGCTTGCCACTTTCCTGCTTGAGCCTCAAACAGTAATGCCTGTGAGTTCCGTGAACCAAGTAATGGTTTAAAGGGCATCTATAGTGGGAAAATGAACTTTTTTAAATTTCCTTCCATGTGTTCTATGATTCTCCCCAACCTTTACTTTCCCTCTGTGTCCTAAGATACACAAATTAAAAGAAGATGTGATTGCATTCCTCTACGCCTACTTGTACTGTCAATCAAATCCCTGTGACGTCACCCTCTTCCCTGCTCAAGTCCCTCCCTCCTCCCTGCTCTGTTACAAACAGAACATTAGCAGGGAAAGAGAAATAGCTTTGATGGCAGAGACAAGGCTGCACTTGACCCCCCTTCTTGATAGCTTTCAATGATTGATGATGGGTCACAAAGAGAGAGATCGTATTGCAGCAGTAAACTACTATTCTACCTTCTCTTCCGTGTCTTCAGGATAGCTTGCTTTCTATTAGCCACTGTGCGTGGGTGTGTTTTTCCGTATGTTGAATTTTTAATCCTGTTGCACATGATAAGCTTGTCAGGTAGCTGGAGTTGAGACATGGAGGAGGTAACAGAGGGGAGGGGGGAGTGCTGCACAGAGTCACTGACAGAGGTAGGAGAAATGCAGCACAGAGTACATGAATTTAAATTTGCGATGGGGCAATTTGTGTTTTTTCACTATAGATGCCCTTTAAGTAAGTAAACATTTGGCCATTTCCCTAACATTTTCACTGACCTGTGCCATTGTTACCAGTCCAGTCTTGGACTGAGTTGGCATGAAAAAGCGGAGCCTGCATTTCATGTGTGCTACCACCTACAGTATTTGCTCTGCGATCTTTGCAATTTTGTGTAATCAGAGCTCATGTGATTCGCAAATAATGCTAATCACATGCTCTTCAAAAATGGCACACAGAGTGGTACACCCACTCTGCGATTCTCATGTCCTAAATAGCTACTTGGGCTACCCCATCTACCTCTATTAAGCTTTAGGGTGAGGGTAGCATCAGAGGCTATATTTGGTCACAGAGTTTTACAAGCAGTGATCAGGGTTAATAATGATTACATCTGATTTATTTGTTTTGGTTTGATGTTTGTCTCCTTTATTATGCAGTTATTAACAGGCCCTGCTAGTTATTTTGAAATGGTAAATGTCATACTGAATGGCATATCCAGTAACACTGATTTTGTAGACACAATCTTCTTGTACATATATGATTACGGTAAGTCTGTTTTTGCCCAGAAAAGTATTTGGTCATTATTAATTTCCTAAATGGGAGTCTTTCCTCAATAACTCAATCTCACAAAAAAAGACTGTAATAGAGATGCAGCAGGAATTAATTTTTTAGAAAAGTATTACCCATATTGCTAATGTGGAATCATTCCTATTGAATTTCTACTGATGTGGAAACACACGTTGATATCCGGTTAGAGTGTTTGAAATAGATGAGATTTTAGAAAATGGGCCAATTATCCCTATTTTCAATTCCCAGGGCACTTTGACTTTTTATTTTTTTTAAAAAACTACCATTATACTATTTCCTGGATCAGAAAATATTAGCAGCTCTGTTTGTCTAAATTTCCTGTACAATGTGCTGTTATACTCTGTACAAGTCAAACAAAATCCAGCTTTTTGTAAAAAAAAATAAACTATATATTTTTTATAATCAGTGTGCCTTAGCTGACCCAAAGCTTTTCATTTATATTTTCTATGAAGAGGAGCAGTAGGTTATTAGAAACATGATGTTCCCTAGTATTATCATGTGTGGGGGTGTACACACAAAAATAAATCAATGTATTTTTCTATAAATGTGTGTGTCTTCACAATGCAAGCAATGTTCCAACATTTAAGAAAGAATAGCGACAGGTTTCTGTGACAATGATTAACATCAGCAGTTGACCACGTCTTACAATATTTAAAGGACAACTCCACCCTCATAATAACATCTTTTAGAAAGAACGGCCTCTTTAAAATATGTTGATATATCATAGTTTGCCCTATGAATTCATTACTGTATGCCTGCTATGCTTCTGGATGCCTCTTGGAAATTGAGCAATTTAGAAACCTGTACTAAGCCTGTACTGAGCCTGGGCATGCTCAGAAGAGGCAGACAGGGGATTAACATTCAGTCATTGGCTGTGATGTCAACTATCAAATCCATAACTGACAGTTGCTAACTGGAAGAACCAGGAATCGGAAACAGAGGAAACAGGACATTGTGCAGCATTTCAGGCTAGACGTATATATTTCAGATTTCAAACTATTACGGTTTAGGGTTTTAGGGGGTGATTTACCTGTATGTAAATTTTCATTCTGGGGCTGGACTTGCCTTTTAACCCTTTCAGTGCCAGCAATATTTTTGATTAAAGGGCATCTATAGTGGGAAAATGAACTTTTTTTTCTTTCTTTCCATGTGTTCTATAATTCCCCACAACCCCCAGAGTGTCTTCACTTTTTTCAGATTCCCTCTCTGTCCTGAGATACACCAGTTAGAAGAATACGTGATTGCATTCCTCTACTCCTACTTGGACTGTCAATCAAATTCCTGTGACGTGATCCCCCCTCCCTGCTCTGTAATAAACATAGAGATAACAGCATTAGCAGGGGGAGAAAGGTAGCTTTGATGTTAGATATAAGGCTGCACTTGACCCCCCTTCTTAATAGCTTTCACTGGTTGATGATGGGTCACAAAGTGAGAGATCGTAAACTGTACTGATCTCCTTCTTCCGTGTCTCCAGGACAGCTTGCTTTCTATTGGTCACTGTGCGTGTGTGTGTTTTTCAGGATGTTGAACTTTTAACTCCTACTGCACATAAAAAGCTTGTCGGTTAGCCGGAGCTGAGACATGGAGGAGGTAACAGAGGGGAGGGAGAAGGGGGGAATGCTGCACATAGATCTGACACCGTGGTTAAACAGAGTCAGTGACAGATATAGGATTAAGGCAGCACAGAGTACATGAATTTAACTTTGCAAAGGGGCAATGTGTTTTTTTCACTATAGATGCCCTTTAAGTACCAGCAGAATTTTCTGGATTTTCTCAATCGGTTAAGACTAATTTTTGGTAACCTGTCATTTAAAACTATCATTTAGTTAAAAAGGTATTTTGTGACTTCTGCAGAGTAGAACTGTAACTCTTTTTTTTATAAACATCCTAATAATTTCTTCAAAAAGAAAAAGATAGCGTATAGAATATTATATTAAAGAGATAGTTTAAAGCCACATTTATTTATTGTAGAATTTACAATATTTAAGTGTTGATGATGTATAAGTTAATCTACAGTCAGTATTAAAGGGACACTAAACTCCCCTAAAGCCAGAGAAATAACTATTTGCCATTAGTTTGTATTATTCACAGGGAGCGGCGGTAAGGTAAGTTCCAGGTCCCCGAGCGTCCTATTATTCACAGGGAGGTGAGAATAAGCGTTCTCACCTCCCTGTGAATAATACAACTGAATGGCAAATAGTTATTTTTCTGGCTTTAGTGTTCCTTTAAAACATGAACAACTCACAAACAATTTTAAACATGCTTGGAAAAAATGGCACTAAAAAGCATTGGTGCTATTCTACATTCAAAAACCTGCAGTAAAATTATTATTAAATCCATTATCTTGGAGGTCAGTTGCTTGTAAACATTAGTTCTAATATCTTATAGGAGAATAATAAGTTAAGGTGAATAAAAAATAAGTTAAGGTGATTCCCACTGAAGACTTTATGTGGGCTAATATCCCTTTCGGAATGTTAATAAATATGTGTACCTTAAACATTTCCCTCATTGATTTCTTCTGTTCTTCATGTTTCCTGCAGATGACGTAAGCACATGTCTGTAGGACTGGTGCCAAATAATGGTTTGGCTCAAATAGAGGTGGTAATAGAATCAGAGGAGCTTGGGAAGAAGAGGAGGAGCAGCAGCACCCACAAAGATATACATTTTTAGGTAACTGATAACATTTACAGAGTTAAAAATATAGCAGTTTGGATCCAAAAATTTGGTGATAACATCATTTATACACTTTAAAACTGACAAAAAAAACCCCCTGACACATGGAAAGTGCAAGCAAGACCCAAATATATCTACAATATCTACAAAAGCTTTTTAGCATATGTTATTAACTGTAAAATGCCATGGCCTGGCGCACATGACATGACCAACTTTGCTACTACTATATGCCTCATTTGAATGCTCCTTCATTAATCAACGCCTTGGTACATAACCACAATGATTCATATGTTCAGAATGTGGCAGTGAGATCTGCATGTTATTCTGACCACTGGATAATAATTATTAGCTTACACCCATGCAGGTTTGATTTATTTATACAATCTTTGTTCCTAAGTAGATATTGCTTATTTTAGTAATACTTTATAGCTGTTGCCGTGTGATAAACATAACAGGGTAGGAAATATCCTTAGAATTATATCTATAATCAAAAAAATAAGACTTGATTTCCTACTGAGTTTGCCAGTTAGACAGAAAGCTATAATAGCGATATCAGTGATTTATGATGTCATTGGGTCAGAACATCTACCTCTGAAACATATTCATTTTTCATAGAGGCTTCATTTTTTTGGCAAGGAGAAGAGATGGCACTATTGCAATGAATAGCTGAACCAAGCATGATGAAATAGAAGATATGATACTTTTCCTAAGCCTGGCACTTAAAATTCCCGAGATATGTTTCTATCCTTTGATGCCCTTGAATAACAGAAATTTGTTTTGACTGTTGAAGAGTAAAGGAAATCAGTGGTGCAGCAGAGGAATAAGTGAGGTGTTTTATGGGTACGCCAGCAGCACACAGGCTGATTTGAAAGTCTGCCACATAGTTGTGAATATTAAAGGAAGATATGGATGACTGTGAGATATTCAGTGTGGTTCTGTTTGTACATAGTTCTGTTTGTACATAAATAGGCAAAGTTTTTTTCCCCCAGCTACCTGTTATCTAAGAAGGGCTTGCTCTGAAACTAAATAGGTTGCATCAAATAAGAAAAAAAAGAACTATCTGCAATTAAACTTAAAAATAAGCAAATGGCTTATTTTACCCAGAGGTATTGAGCATAAAAAAAAAGTTTACCCAGGGGTACTGAGCATAAAAACAAGCTTATAACCTAGCGTGACTTTAAGAAGGGGTTTATATTTTTTTTCAGCATGGTTCTCTAAAAGTCCCATTTTTCTGTATAATTCTGTATATTATTACTGTGGATTTATATAGCGCCAACATCTTCCGTAGCGCTTTACAATTACATGTATTCATTCACATCAGGCCCTGCCCCAAAGAGCTTACAATCTAAGCACATTTATTTGACACATACAACCTATCAGTATGTCTTAATGATTGTGGGTGAAACCGGAGTGCCTGGAGGAAACCCTTGCATGTATTCATTCACACCAGGCCTTGCTCACGCAAGCAGGGTTCAGTGCTAACCATCGTGCTGCCCTATTTGTCTGTAGCATGTATCTCTAAAAATGTTTACTATGGATGCATGGATATTATAACCATGTACAGTACATTTTCCAATAGAGGATAAGCCATGTAAAAGATTACAGTTATTTGTCTAAATAAAAAAAATCCCTCACTACTGGAATTGTTACTAAAGCTCAGACTTTTGCTCGCCATACACTATTAGGAACATCTGCAGGTGGATTGACTAATTTAAAGAATAGCTAAAATTAAACATACTTTGCAAGGTTGATTTATTTTGGGGGGGTTCATTGTTTAGTATTAGAGTATCTCAGATCCTTACTATGTAGTAGCTACTTGATTATAAACACAGAAACAGAATGTAGAGCTACTACCCCCTATGCAGGACTGGACATACACACAGTCTATGCCTGCTCACCTTGGCATGTTCCCTACTTCTACGAAATATAAATGCCATCTGAACTCTGTGCCCAATACTGCCATCTATTTCCTCTTGGCTCCTCTCAGTCTTCAGGTGCTAAGTGGTAGGGTGTGCGTGTCAGGGTTTGTTTTGTGGAGTAATCAGAATCTACAGCAGGGTGGGAAAGGGTTCTCTATATCTTTTTGTTTACCAAACTTTTTGCAGTTTATAATGTATAATTAACCCCCTACTATTAATTATATATTGGATTTCTGTGACTTTTCCAGCCTTGTGCAGAGACTGCAAAAGACTGGAGCAGCACTTGCAGCTAGAAGGAATATATGCAAACAAATATATCAGCTGTACTTCTAGACAAGAGGATCTAGTGATTTAAGTACATGGGCTACTAAGAGTTAATTAGCTACCTGTTATACTTCTAGGGGTGAGGACTGAGAATGCACAAATCCGCTGGGAGATTTTCACAGACCAAAGTTTTGGTGTGGAATTTTAACCATCAATACATTTTGCATTGAAACTGTGGAATTTTGACACAAAACCCAAATCAGGTTCAGTTTGAATCTACGGCACATCTGTAATAGGGTACAGTCAAATATACTGGGATTAGAATAAAGAAATAATTTATAACAGCTTAGGACAGCTGCTCGAACCGGGACCCCCCTCCCCGGCACTCATAAATGCCCTTGCGGCACTTATAAGTGCCTTTGTGGGGGGTCCTGCAGCTCAAAACCAGGAACTTTTCAGGTCTCGGCATCTTCTTTTCCACGACACCAACTCCTCTGATGTCGCCAACATCAGCGGAGTTGATGTCACTGTGGCCGCCAGTGACACCACCGGCGCTGGCGACATCAACGTCAACACCAGACGATGTCACTGCGGCCGCCTATGACACCACCGGTGCTGGCGACATCAGTGTCGCCAGTGTTGCCGACCTCTTGATCTGAAGTCTTCTTTCTTCTGCCATCAGCTACGATGACTTCTGAGCTCCGTGGAGGTTTGCAGCTCTTTATATAGTTTTGTATAGCTTTGCAGAAGGACCAAATTCAATTGTGATTGGTTAAGATTTCAATGCTTGAAATCTATATCTGTTGTATTCAATTAGATCAACTGGACTTGAAGTTTAGTTCTTGAAGACGTTTCGCTAGTCATCCGACTGGCTTTCTCAATTCAGAATGACTTGTACAAGAATCTGTGGCGATTATGTACCCTGGAAAATCCCAATTAGCATATCAGCCAGGTGTTAAGGGTGTGATTGCATAGTGGCTAAGAGGTGTAAAAGGAACGCCCTGAGTAAGGTGTCAAAACAGCATTGTACATGGCAGACAGTTGGTGTCGACCTCTATTTAGGCTTGTATTCTTTATTTTCCCATAAATGGCCTCCTTGACACCTCTCTTGAACCAGTCATGTTCTTTTGCCAATATGTTAACATTATAATCTTCAAAGGTATGTGCTTTATCCTTAAGATGCAGGTACACGGCTGAGTCCTGACCCGAGGAATTGGCTCTTCTGTGCTGGGCCATACGTTGATGCAGTTGCTGTTTAGTCTCCCCCACATACAAATCAGAGCATTCTTCACTGCACTGCACTGCGTATATGATGTCACTTTTCTTGTGTTTCGGTATTGGGTCTTTCGGATATTCCAACTGCTGCCTCAGTGTGCTCAGTTTAAAGCAGACTGGGATACTGTGTTTTTTGAAAATTATTCTTAATTTCTCGGAGACCCCTGCTACATATGGGATGACCATGTTCTTTCTCCTGTCTTGCTTTTCCCCTTCACTGTTGGTATTCGTGTTCTTTTCTTTCCTTCTACTTCTTTTGACAAAGGCCCAGTCTGGATATCCTCAAGTTTTAAGGGCTCCTCTGAGATGTTTCATTTCTTTAGCCTTCGCCTCTGTGCTAGTGGGGATGTTCTCAGCTCTGTGTTGCAAGGTTCTGATGACACCCAGCTTGTAATCTAAAGGGTGGTGGGAGTCAAACATCAAATACTGATCTGTGTGTGTTGGTTTTTCTGTAAACCTCTACTTCCAGTTTACCATTTTTCCTTAACTTCTACCAAGCAGTCCAAGAAAGCCAGTTTGTTGTTTTGTACCTCTTCCCTTGTAAATTTGATGTTTTGATCTACCGCATTAATGTGTTCTGTGAAAGCTTGTACTTCCTTCTGTTGGATTTTAACCCAGGTGTCATTCACATATCTGAACCAGTGGCTGGGTGTTATGCCCTTAAAGGTATTAATTGCCTGTTTTTCTACCTCCTCCATGTAATGGTTGGCCACAATGGGTGAAACTGGAGATCCCATAGCACATCCGTGTTTTTGCTTATAGAACTTATCCCTGTATTTGAAATAGGTGGTATTCAGGCACAAGTCCAGTAAGGAATACACCTGTTCATGGTTGAGATCAGTTCTGCTGGTAAGAGTGCTGTCTTGGCCTAGTCGTTTTCTCACCATGATAACAGCCTCTTTGGTGAGTATACAGGTGAAGAGAGATGTCACATCATAGGACACCATAGTTTCTTCTGCACAGTACTATATCTTCAATCTTGTCGGTGAAATCCTGAGAGTTCTGGATGTGATGCTTAGAACTTCCCACCAATGGTCCTAAGATGTTGGCTAGGTATTTTGCCACTTTGTATGTGGGGGGGGTTCAACACCAACTGTCTGCCATGTACAATGCTGTTTTGAATCCTTACTCCAGGCGTTCCTATAACACCTCTTAGCCACTATACAATCACACCTTAACACATGGCTGTGATATGCTAATTGGGATTCAACAGCTAAACTCATATTTGAATAATAAAAAAATCTTTTATTTCAATTCCAATCCAACAGGATTTTCGGAAGAGGGTATTCGGAAATCCATCAACGTTTGATCGAAGAGCGGCGCGCAGAAATCTGAAGTAACGCGCTCACGTGCTACATCTGGTTTTTTTTGCTGTTACCCGCGCAAGGACGTGTTTCCCTGACCATCTCCCAGAGGCCTGTAAGGTAAGTTTACACTGCAATATTTCTGAAAGTTCATTCAAACTTTCCGAACTATGTATCCACCATTGACTTTAATGGGTCCATTTTCGAACTCACAAACTTTTGAACATTTTTAGAAGTTCGAAAGTTCAAAAACGTCCCGAACTTTATGAAGTTTGGCCATCTCTACCACACTCCCATTATTCCCTTAAAACCAGTAGTCCCTAAAAAAAGGTGTTGGAGAAATTGTAATTGTAGGCCCCAGTAGCACAATCCAAAGCATATATCTACTAATGCATACAGCTTAATTAAGTTCCCCAATGCTCACAGACCCAATCCTAGACACCTCTGCTAGGTTTGAAAGTCTTTGGGTCACTGGGGAACAAACACCGTCAGTTTTGGTCACTTATTCCGAACTCTAAACATTACAGCTACACGTGGAACCGACACTCTCCTTTGGGTACCGCTGAAAATCCACAAATGGGTCTGAAATCTGCCAAACATATCTGAAGTGTGAACAATGACATCATAACTCTGCTCCCTTCTTAGAATCCCTACATGGAAGTGACTGCCAGAAGAATTATGGAAATACTTAATCAACCTCAGTCCAGTTTAGAAAACATTCAGATTTCAGGATTAGAATAAAGCATTCATTCTAATTGAAATACTAGAAACTAGTGATTAACATAATGTAATTCTGATCCTATTTAAAGATATACTGTACCTGTTTGAAATAAATAAACATTTTCACCTCAGAAAGCCCCCCTCCCCCTTTATTTTTTCCCCCTTCTTAGCATATGGAGACACTAACTAGCTAATTAAAGGGTATGTACACTTTTTATTTTTTTTAAATTGCCCATTACTGGAAACTGAAATTCTTCCCAACAATCACTTTATCATTATTTTGTTGATCAGAACCCTATTTCTTGAAGGGCATCTATACGGAAAAATAGGTTATTTTAAAATGGCCATGACTGGAAACTATAATTCTTCCCAACCACCACTGTATAATTTTTTTGTTGATCTGCCCCCTATTTCTTTAGATAGCCAATCTAAAGCTTCTTATATTTCAGCTGTCAATCAAGTTCCTTGCTCTCAAAACTGTACTATACTGTAGTTTTACTGTAGCTGGAATGGTGACAGAGTTTTGACAGTTGAAATGCTGTATGCTGTGTGCAGGCTTGACAGTTAGTTTGTAGGAAAAAAGTCAGGTCAGATGGAAGTGGGAGTGGTTAAAAGAGGGAAGGGGGATACTGCTCCTAAACAAAATGTGTGCTGGATTGAAGGCATGCAGCAACACACACAAATTAGAGTAAGTGCTACTTACATGTATTCAATTATAGATTAAGATTAGGCAAAGTAATGTTTTCAGTATAGTGTCCCTTCAAGATAGCTATTCTGAAGATAAGATGCTTCAGCTGTTACTGTAAGGTTGTAACTGGATTGGTGACAGTTGGGAAATTCCATCTCTCAGTACTAGATGATAGTGATTACTGAGCATGCTCAGTTTAAAAAAAGTCAGGTCTGAGGATAGGAGGAGTCAGTTAAGATAAAGTGGGGGGATAATAAACCTGAGTAAAACAAGTTTTGTATTGAAGGCATGCAGCAACACAGACACCTCGGAGTAACTGCTATTTATTTATAGATGTGGATAAGGCACAGTCATTTTTTTAGTATACATACCCTTTAAAGACTTTCTCTCTCTCTTTCTGTGGAGAGGCAATAGCGACAGTATTGGATTTTCTAAAAAAGAGCTTACATAAAAAGACAAGGTATACAGTATGTTGGCTAGTTGACTGGCTGGTAGGCAGGCTATTGGAATTTTATACACCAACTGGCAACTCTCCTAATATACTCCAACACACTTGTGTCTCGTATTAGGAACAGAGAGTGTTTTAATTGGTTGACTGACACATAATAAAATAGCTGTGATTGTGTGTTGTAACCCTACTGGGTTAAGGTATCATACATTTTTGTGTTGAAAAAAATCTGTTAAAGGAATAGTTCACTGCAAAAGTAAACTTTTCCTTTAATGCATTGACCTGAAGACTAGGAGGATAAGGAGCTATTCTTTACCTTCCGTTCTTCAATCAATGCCTGTTGAGCCAGAAACGAAAATAGAAGAAATTTACCTTTCACTCGATCCTTTGCTGTCACACTGACAGGTCCCGACCACTTTCTGGTTCTGATTAACTATAGCGAGCATGAACAATAATGAGCACTTTAGTTAATCAGAACCAGGAAGCGGTCAGGAATTTTAGTGTGACAGCAGAGAATCGGGCGAAAGGTAAGTTTCTTCTATCTTCGTTCCTGGCTCCACATGCATTGATTAGGTCTCGGTCTTCAATCAATGCATTAAAGGAAAAGTTCACATTTGTAGTGAACTATTCCTTTAAGTTTGTTTTATCTGTAGAATACGGTATGTAAATTATACATAACAGGCTCACATACCCTTCCCATACCCTTCTGGCCATCCATGGTTCCAACCCCATAAAGGTTTAAAAAATGTAAAACTGTTGTAAATGACTGATATTTTTTACTTGCATGATTCAAAGACAGAGAGAAAGAGTGGTAGCCTTTCCTATGAATCTCTGCTCTCAGCAAACAGACTGTGGGTAAAAACTAAGGAGGATTAATTCTGGTTAGACTGAGGTTGGGAAAAGAAACTAAATTATGGTCAGTTTCTTCTACTTACTATACTAACTTTTAAAACATCATGACAGCATTGCAATGGTCATAATTATAACCATTAATAAAGCTATACAAAGCCTTAAGGCAAAAAAAAAAAAATAAACTGTATGGATTATAAAAATAATGCGCCCTACACATATATAAAAAAAATATATTTTTTATATATATATATATTTTACACGCATGGGATATATATATTTTGTCTTTGTGAATGTTGCCGTTGAACTTAAGACCATATTAAAACAATGACACAGGGATGAAAATAAATCAATACAACCAAATCAGGTGTAGCGATCCATAGTGTTTCTGATTAAATTTGCAATAAGCATAGCTAAATGGTTCCAGTTGCAATTAGAAATAAAAGCAAATGAGGAGAAATAAATATTGTTGCAGCAAAAACTGATTCTGAACTGAAAGAGCGACAAGAGAAAATTCCCCGCTATGGGCTTTTACGATTGCAATGCCCTGAGGCACATAAAAGTTTTTTCTGATAAGGTTTAATAAACCAACTACATCAGCTGATTAGAATCATTTCTGCTTCTCCTCTACAAGGAAGGCTTTTTCTCTGATAATACTGCTGTGAAGGAACGTTTTTGCCAGCTTGGCTTCCCTGAGTATTTCAGAATGGATTAATTTCTGAAAATGGGCAAAAGCTGACATCTGTCAAAGACATGGCTGGAATAAATGGAGGAAGTATCCCACTAAACCTAAGCTTTCTATTTATGTGAATTTAACATTTTTTCTTTTTTTTTAACCCTCTGAAATATGATCTTTTGGGTTTTCCAAACTCGTGGACATATTTTCGATAATTATCGAAAATTAGAAGATTCTCGAATTTTCGAATCGATATCCCTCGACTTTAGCGCTGGATAATCCTAGAATGTGGCGTTCTGTACATTCAAGGGTTATCAACGAATTGGAGGGTTAGCGAATGTAGCGTTCCCTAACCCATGAATTATCCCATAACCCTCAAATTCGCCAATAACCCTCGAATGTGGTGTTCAGAACGCTAGAATACCCTCAAAAATGTGGAAGCCCTACAATTGCCCGATTTTTAGTAAAGTCAATGTTTAAACAAGTTTTGGTGATATGTACAAGCTCCACAGACCATTTCCCAAGTCTCAGAGCCATTAACAGTAAGTTACCATTGCTATTTTAATTGTATTTTATCAGAACTGTTCAAATTATTTAACCCCATTGACTTTAATGGGTCTGTTTTCAAAATTTACTGAAATTCTATAGTTCTAAATGAAGAAGTTCTCTATCAGTCGTCAAAATCGTTTGGATGACATTGTCATTTAATTTGGTGTATTACTCTGCAAAATGCATTTTTTAATTTTTCTTGATCCTGGTTTCGAAACGAACCTGGTTTAGATTTGGAACTGCCGTAGTAGAAAATCCATGGATTCATTGGAATTTTCTAAACTCTTAATTTATGATACAAAAATTGAAAGCCAAATATTAGCTCATCAAAAACTTGATTGAAAAATTGTGTTTGAAATTCAAATATTCTGATTGAAAATGTAAAAAAGTCTATATACGGTAAAAGCTAATTTATATATAAAAATTAATTTATTGTCTAGCCATACATGAGTCATTTTTAAAATCTGATTGGTTCGCAAAAGCAATGCTTTTACTTTTTTGCATTTGATCATCCAAAAGTGATCGTCAGTGGATAATTGAACTTTGATTGGTCAGGTCAGAAAAGTTTGACCGTGCATTGTATGAGTATCTAAGAGGCTTTGGAGAAATGTAAATTTATTTGCGTTTAATTGTATTCAAAAGCATACACACTTGCTGGAAAATCAATAAATAATGAATGACTTGATATTGCAGACTATACACTATTTAAAGGAGAACTAAACCCAATTTTTATATTCCAGAATCTGAAAACAACCCCCCTAAAAACACCAATAAACTATAAAATCCCACTTCATTAAATTGTATTAAAATAAATGTAAGTCTGTTAAGAACTGGATGACGTATCTGTGTGTATGTGCAGTGTCAGACCACACCTTCTGACCTCAGTCACATGCTTCCTTGCTTTATCTGTTATGTAAAATGATTGGCTAGAGATTATTAATGGGTGTGACCAACTGCAGCAAGTTTCTGCCATAGCTAAGGACTGAGCATGTGCAGAACATAATGATCGTTGACCCAATTGTGTGATTCTAGAATGCTGGGATGTAAAGCACAAACCATATGTTATTTAGGTAAATTTTCCAGGACCCATGTCAAAATGAGAGGTAAGACACAGATTACTGGTTTTATATCAAGGTGTTCTGCCCTTGGGTTCAGTGTTGTTCTGTGGCTTTAGTCGTCCTTTAAACTCAAAACAATAGTGTCCTCAGCACATCCAAGAGTGCAGATTCTCCCAACCCATACCCCTAAAGGGTTATTAGTAACTAATATGGTCAGCAAAAATGTGAAGGATCGCACACCTTATAGAAGTGAACCAACTTTTATTGAACCGCTGTGATGATGCACACGCATGTAATGCGACTTTATAGATCCTACCGGCCGGCAGGCAGCCTAGTAGTAGTTATCTTATCAGTGCAGCTTAGTAATAGTTATGTTATCAGTTAATATATACATATATATAAGTAAAATTTATGTTTAGGTCAGGGGCATAACTACAGGGAAGCAGGGGGAGCAACTGCAAGGAGGGGCAGGAGCCATGGGGGCCCCATCTTCTTATTTTTCCTATGAAAGATATAGCCTCTTCCCAGAAAAACACTGTGGATGAAGCACGGATATGGGCCCCATCATAGTTTTGCTGAGGGGCCCAGTGTTTCCTAGTTACACCACTGGTTTCAGTGTCAATATGCCTCATGGTAGATGCGGCCCTGCTTACAAATCTTTTGGCTAAGATATTTATAGTACAGAAAGTATGGCATGTCTAATGTATTGTAACAGTTGAACAGGTGAACCAACATGTATAGCACAGGCTATAAAATAAGTTATTTTGATTTGAGCAACTAAAACTGAAAGGAGCAATATGGTAGGGGCAAAACTAGCTGTTTGAGAAAGGGATGTAATATCTGTTTCTAGTAATTTACATTATTGCTATTTGACTGTCTAAGGAACTGTCTAAATACCTATGTAATAGAAAGCTCAAAATCGTAAGATTTTAGCCATGCCCATTGAGAAAACCACACCCACAAACACCCACATAAATGTATTATTTGCTGTATCACTTATTAGTACAATAAACAACTATACAATCCTATTGTTTATTAGGTCATTGTTCACAGGTCATTTAACATGTGCATTCTTTAAGACTAGAAGAAAATGTTCTTTATCAAGTTACTTTACAGTGACTCCATTTGGATTCAGGAAGGTATTTTTACACCACCCCACCCCCTGCCTTTATGCTTGGGTTTTTTAGCATTCTTCTGGATCAGCTGTCAGATACGATAGGCTAAAAAGTTTGGATTAGATAGATGTTTGTCTTTATTTAACCCTTAATACCATGTAACTATTCTCCCTGCAAATATCATTTGCCATAAAAGTTTCTGTATACCTGGGGCCATAATTGGCCTATTGGCTGTCCCGAACCAGCCCTCTGTAACTAGACCGGGTGTTAGGATTGCACTTATGCATTGCACCTGAATCATAGGCAATGCACAAGATGTGCAATAGTGCAGGAAATGTCACTAATGGGGAAAAACTGAGCGACCAAGCCAGGGATAAATGAACAAGACAATTTATTAACGAATGCAAGAATATAAATGATAATAAAGCAGATGTAGACATTCACATCATGAACTACAACATGCATACATACGAAAAAGTAACTCAGGACAAAACATAGGAGAATAACCAGGAACAGGACTGGAAACACGGACTGCAGGCTCCGGCAGGAAGGACTAAAAAGTAACTCAGGACAAAACATAGGAGGAAAACCAGGAACAGGACTGGAAACACGGACTGCAGGCTCCGGCAGGAAGGACTAGGGCACAGGATACGAAGAACAATGACCTAGCACTGAGGCAATGGTCGTGCTGGCCTTAAATGCAGACCTGGAAGGTCAGGTGACCGAACTCCTCCCACCAACAGTCTGCAACACACCCAGTTCCTGAGGCAGAGAGCCCTCTGCTGGTGGAAATGAGGAAGTTCACATAAGTAACTTATAAAGTCAGTAGCAGATCGTGACACCGGGACCCCAATATTTTCCCCCTGAGGTCAAAATAATATAAATTGATTATTTTATTAAAAACTGATGAGCTGATCAAATTATTAAATGGATAACCAAAAAGCCCAGGAATTAAAATTTTCTTTGCTGCCCCCTTGGAAAATTCATTTTCCACCCGTGTTTTACAGATTAACCCAGGAAGTAATAGTTGAGAAAGAATTTCTTTTCGAGCTGGCTATGATTTTTTATTCAAATTTTCCTCTGCGTGTTTTGGCAGGTTTGTTGTAAATGCACTGATCGGATTGTGACAAACACTATTCTCTACGTTGTCAGATTGTAATGATATCCATGGTTGAATAACTATCCTTTAAAAAGGTTGTTCCATAAAATACACAGATAAATATATCAAATGAATCTAATTGTATGAGATCATTTATGTGCGTGTATGGCTACTTTTAGGTATGATATAATTCCCACAATCCTCCAGCATTTGACATCCTCTAAATCTTACAACCTGTGTTATTTAAAGATGCAGAAAATGATAGACATGCCAACAGTCTTAGAATATTTCTTAATATAATCCAGGGTATTTTTCTCATCCAGTTTATAAGGCAGAACAGAATTTGTTTTACAAGAAATAGTATCTCCTTCACTGTTGCCCTTCACAGGCTTTTGCATTTCATTGACAAATGCATGTTGTTTCTCGAACAAAAGCAAATAATTAAATGTATAAAAAAATGATCCTTAAATGAAAGCAAATGAGGCATGCAGATTACTCTTGAAATGTGAAAGTTGAAAGATAAGTGTTACAAAGCATAAGTGCCGTAATTTACTGTTCCAGGGCTGAGAGACGACGAACTCTGTTAAACTGGAAGCTTAGCCAAAGCATGCAGAGATTAATATAAGCTCCTAATTGTACAATGAATGGAGCCAAATTGAATTGGAATTTTAAGAATGACTATATGATGCAGAAGGCTTTTCCACTGTCATCTATGTCTCATTTTTCAAGGAGCGAGGAAATGAAGTAGCTAGAACACAGAGATCAGCATTTTTATTTTTTATCAGGCTGAGAACTACAGCTGCAACCAGCCATAAAATGATCTAACAGCCTTTTACCTGAACAGAGCCTTTGAGTCTTCTGATTTTTGCTCATGTACATTATAATACATTTCTATAATACAAAGTCATAATTAAATGCAGATGTCATTTTCCAAACCCAGTTTTTGGCTGAATTGTAGAGCCCTCAGCTGTGTCTCATTGAAAAGGTCAGAGTTTACTTTGAATATATGTGAGATATTAGATTAAAGACTGAACGATCAAATGACTGAAAATGACATAAAAGTCTATTTACACTGACCTAGTCTAAAGAGTTTTAATATATACTCGCAGTTTGGGTAAGAGTAAAGCCCCAAACACATGCAGAATTTCATTTGGGAGGATCAACGAACAACATTTGTCAGCCCTGCTCTGTTTAACCCGAGCAAAATTCTGGGTGTTTATGGGGCCTTAAGGGGTTGGAAGGAGAACATATACTTGACAATGATCCATCAAACTTGAGCTGGGCAGTGAGTTGACAGTAGAACTGAATGATACTGGTTGTACCACTGGTAGTTTGAGGAGCATGATGCTTTAGTTTACCTCTCCTTTAATTCATTTATGGTCCTATATATAGTGTGCATATTCAGCAAAGATTTTAAACATACAAATATACATTACATTTTGCCATCTCCTGACTTTGGCAATACTGTTAAATACATAATGGATCGGTGTCATAATAAGTACAGGGCTAATTTTAGAAACTGTTATTAATGGATAGAAATAGCAGAAAGGGTGGAATTGAACTTGGACTTAAGTGCTGTAAGGCATCAGTGCTAACAACTGAGCCACTGTGCTGCCCTATATTTTCTTATGAACATGTATTTATCAATTGTATAAATCCTATTAGACAATGCAGATTAGTAGCCTGAATTCCAAAAGCAATACACTTTAGTTATGCAATATGTATGGTTTCTATGCTTATCTTTCATGTCTCAATATACCTTTTATGATAAGTTTAGTGTTAAATAGTTAATTGGGTGTGCTCCACTGTCTCCATGTTTTTAAACTGTGATCTCAAATTCTTCCAAACTAATAAGAATTATAAATAAAGCCTTCCATCGTACCTTCAAAATAAAACCTAAATCACATCTCTAGATAAAATTTATGAGAAGTTTTTGCTGGAAAGGTTCAGCAATATTACTTCCTGTTTGAACACTTCCTGTTTTCAGCCATGTGACCACTTCCTGATTTCCCCAGCAATAAGTCTAAACTGAGCATGCTTCTCCCCCAGGGCAGACGGCGGGGCAGCGGCCAGGTGATGTCACTCAACCTACTGGAAGCAGGAAGGTTGAACATTCACCCCAGTATAATTTCTAACAGGCTCCTGCCAGAGATGTGATTGTTGGCTCAGTGTAAAAGGAAATACTGCAGGCTTTCATTTAACCCTCACTTGTTTTGAGGCCACAGTTGCCCTTTAAACAGCACAAAACCCACGCTAGCCCGATAGTGCCCAATATTGCATTTGTGTCAAAAAAAGGCACAGTTTAGAAAGTGGGGAGTGAGGCAATGGGTGGGTTTTATTTAATTACGCCATTATTTAAAGTTGGCTTGTCTTTCAATCTTTTCCACGGAAGCTAAGGGACATAAAGGAATATTTTGCATATCTCCCCGTTTCTTAGGTTTTGTGGACAATGCTATTCATATAGCATGAGACTGCAAGATGCCTTCTGTTATAAG
The DNA here is from genome assembly GCA_019447015.1 of Hymenochirus boettgeri. Taxonomy (NCBI): domain Eukaryota; kingdom Metazoa; phylum Chordata; class Amphibia; order Anura; family Pipidae; genus Hymenochirus; species Hymenochirus boettgeri. The sequence continues at coordinate 99,395,328 of CM033474.1, forward strand.
AAGGTGTTTCTCCATTTTTATGCTCAGTGGAGGGCTTTTTGCTCCTTTTGGCCCCTCTCTCCCTAAGCTTTCTAGCTGCCTTTTCTACAATCTTTTCCACCATACACAAGCTGCTCAAAATGTCCCGTGGATTATAAAAAAAAGTCTAACCCCCTTTTTAGGACTTCGTACTCCTGCCTTAGATTTAAAAAATAAAACATTGTGCTATGTTTGTATCTGAAAACTGACATAAAGTTAATCTAGTTTGGTTCTTCCACATTTATGAAATTCATTTTGGGAGAGCCACAGAGAATCCTGTCAATTTTCCACAAACAGCTGAATACGTTTATAACTTCAAAATGACGAACAAATACCCATACTGCACAAGAATTTGTGGACAGGTCATAAAGAGATGTAAAGTTTTATTTGCAGGATTACAAAGTTCCTTATGGTTATTGTTGTGATAAAAGCAATATCACAATAACCATAACAGTTTGTAGGCTCTAGTGACTGCCTTGGGAGCCAGAAAAGCTGATTTTTGAGTTTTGAAGTTTCTGTCTTGTGAAGCTGGACTGTTCGTCTGAGAATCAATGACCATCTGTTGCAGAAAATAATTGCTGTCCGTAACTCTGACAAAGTCTTTTATTCACGTAAATTCTCTTTAGTTTTTCCCAATCCCATTAAAGGCGAGGGCAGATATTACATTTCCAAGCAACATAAATGATCTGTTCCTTTTTAAACTGCTTTAATTTTTCTCTGCGACATTCTTTCATTTTGAAATTCATTCATTAAAGAAAATGACAATTAGAGCCATTCTCATGGCAGACTCTCCTAGGCAGGCAAATTGATAGCGGACAGATGAACTATGGCATATGTGACAAGACTCAAACTTTTCGAACATCGTTAGCAGCTTTTAAATTTTATTTCTTAGCTTTGTCTTTGGACTGCAGGTGTTCTGATGACCTCTGTTGACCACTTTGTCTCGAGTGATACTTTTTCTAAGGAGATGTCAGAGTTTTTGGAAAAAATAAAACATTGCAAAATGTTTTATCTCTTCTTTCAAATGCTTTTAATAATAGCCTAGTGACTAACAGGAAAACTGTTCATCTGTTAAGTGATGGTTGCGTATATTTTCCTTTAAAAAAGAAATCAGGAAACCTCTGTAAAGAACATTGTATGCATTCTGTCCAAATTTTTACTTCCAAATTCTCTGGGTATCCAAAATCAGGCTGTGGAATGGTTGTCTCATTTTCTCTCTAACAGATCTTTCTCTTTCGCTAATAAGACTTCCTCTCAAGTTCTGCTTAGTGTGGGGGTCCCTCAGGGTTCAGTTTTAGGATCCATGCTGTTCTCCCTCTATACTAGCTCTTTGGGAGAAATAATCAGTTCTTTGGCTAAATTTGCTTCAGCAAATACTTTTGTGTAGACAATATACACATTGTCTACACAAAAGGCAAAAATATGTTCATTGCAGATACTCTATCACGAGCACCACTACAGGTGTCAAATGAGTGTTCTGACTTTCTGCTCGAAGAGAGAGTGATTTATAGTATGACTGATACAGCAACTATCAGTGATGACTCACTAAAGTACCTTCAGGATTGCACACAAAATGATCCTGACTTACAAAATCTCAAACTCAACATTTTAAAAGGTGGCCACAGAGATGCAAACAGGTGAAACCAGAGCTTAAGCCATACTGGCCTCTGTGACATCAAATAAGGTTGGAAAACGGTGTGCTACTGGCTGGCACAAAGATAATAATTCCCACAGGTGCTAGAAAACACATGCTGCAGTGCCTTCACTTACCACACCAAGGTATCCAAAGATCTAAGGCACGAGCTTGCACAGTGAGGTTTTGGCCAAGTATGAACAAAGACATTGAACAATGGATAGGCAACTGTTCACCCTGCCAAGCTCTTCAACCCAGAAACTGTAAGGAGCCAATGCCTCCACACAAGATTCCTGAATTGCCGTGGCTAAAGGTGGCCACTGATATTTTTGAGTTTCAAGGCCATTCCTACTTATTATTGGTGGACTATTTTTCTAAATACCCAGAAGTTCTACACCTTCATGATAAAACTGCTGGCACAGTTATTGCTAAACTGAAAGCAGTGTTTGCCCTTCATGGCATTCCTACAGAGCTTATTTGCGATCATGTGCCCTTTGCGAGTCAGGCCATGAAACAATTTGCAAAAGACTGGGGAATTAAGATAGTCCATTCTAGCCCAGGATACCCCCAGTCTAATGGGAAGGCTGAACGTATGATACAAACGGTAAAACAGCTTTTCCGAAAGACCCACCGAGACAACACTGACCCACATTTGGCCCTGCTAAATCTAAGAAACACCCCAATCACTGGACTATCATATTCGCCAGCCCAGCTGCTCATGGGCAGGCTGTTGCGGAGTACACTTCCTACCACCACAACACTTTTAATGCCCCAAACACCCAGTGGAGCTTACTCATCTCTGTGTAATTTACAGAAAGGACAAAAGGCCTGTTATGACTAGGGCGCGGCCCCACTTCCATGCATTCAAGTGGGAGACAGAGTGCACATGCAAATAAGTACACAGTGGGTCCCAGCAAGAGTGGTTGCTGAAAGGGAGGAGCCAAGGTCATTTGTTGTCACCACCTCAGAAGGCACCAGTTATCGGAGAAATAGAAGGCACTTAAGGAAAGACCCAGTATCAGCAACTGTCATTCCTTATGAGCAAAGCAATGACATCAGCATCCAAATTCTTCCCAGAACCAATAATTGATGAACCAGATTCTGCACCTACCAATGAGGAAGCAGATTCTGCATCAACATCTGAATCCGAGGGACCAATACAAACTAGAAGTGGTAGAGTCATATGTCCCCCATCCAGATTCGCAGACTATGACATGTCAAGGTCATAGGCATTATAACTGAAAATCTTATTGATATCCGTCGTATGTTAAGATCAATTAATTGTTTTATGTTGTTCACTGTCCTAGCATCAGTTTTGTTATTGTTCCTTGTAAGAAGGGAGATGTGACATATGTATGTACAGCCTTAAAATGCATGTTGCTTTTTGACCTATCTCTCATCCTGTCTCTATAACATGTGACTGGTTTCTCCCAGTAGTCCTCTGCTTCCTGAATAAATGAGTTGCTTGCTTCAGCTGCTGTTGTGTGAGTTCTCATGAAACTAAGTAAGGACTAAATAATATATGACCATAGCCACAATATATTACAGGTATCATCTATACACCGATGATAACCCCTGAATTTCAATCTCAAGTCTCTAAATGTCTGCTTTCTGTTTCCTCCTGGATGGCGCACAACCACTTGAACTCAATCTATCTTAAACTCTCATCTTTCTCCTCTCCAGCCTATCTTAAACTCGGCACCTCGAATCATCTCACTCTTCTCCAAAAGAGAACCCACAACCCTGATACTGCAGTCCATAGGGTGGCTTCCCATAAGACAGAGAATCATATTCAATACCCTTCTTTTAACTTTTAAATCCATTCACTCTACTGCACCTCCCTACTTATATTCTCTCTTGGTCCCTTATGTTCCTAGCTGTGCCCTGCGCTATTCACAAAGCAATCTTCTCTACAAACCCCCAACGAACAATGCTTCCTCCCATCTTAAACCATTCTCTCTTGCTGCTCCCTAGCTTTTGAAAAGTCTCCCTCTCTCACTTCACAAGTGACATCCTTCACCTCTTTTAAATCTAAACTGTTATACTACATTTCTGAAATCCAGCATTCATAATGATTGTTAGGTGTCTGAGCATTTTGTATCCCTCCCCCCACTTGTATCTGTATTTTGTCTACCCCACCATCCCACTTAGATTGTAAGCTCTTTGGGGCAGGGATCTCTTTCCTAATATGTCAAAGCACACCACACTTGTGTGAATTGTGAGTTGTGACAAGAAGGCATTTATGTAGGGAAAATGTAGGGGTGGGGTGGGCAGAGAAGTCATCATATTAGCAAACTTAACCACAAAATGTTGTTTGTTTTATATTCATAATGTAAAATCGGTACATGTTCTTGATAATTGTCTTTATTTATCCTGCATAGACCTGTATCCAGAGACACAATATGATGTATCCAATGCCTAATGCAGAATGCAAAGCAACAAGATTGTATAGGTGCTTATGTCATGTATTAAATCATAGTATGGGTTGAGTAACGAGTGCTATTTTATTTAAATATACAAATTGGACAACATCATGTTTTCTATGGGCAATAACGGTAAAAATAACAGTTATACCGTATGTGCACATTGCATGTAGTTTTTTAAGCTTAATTCTGCTAAAGCAAGCAATATGGTAAATTAAGGTGGTTATACCGTACACAAGCATTCCGAGAAGCAGCCATCGTATCATATAGACGAGGATTCACAATAGGTGCATAGGCTGAAAACTCTTGCACCACATGGCCTAAATAAGGACTACAATTTTTTCTTATTTCTGTAGGGGCTAGATGAATCTGCCTTCTTCCTAGAATTACTACATAAAAAAAGCACAAGATGGTATTGAGGGCATGTTTTGTTGTTTCATTGAAAATGATTGTCTTATACAATAGTGGAAATAATTTTATTACTGTAATATGTACACTATATGTATATTTTATGGTATATAATGGAACCATATGTGGATAATAGATGATGGGTTAATTGTAACATGACCTCATTTCCTGTTGAATAGTTTAAATAAGGATCGTGCCTGCCCACTAATTGTATGCTATCTGTGGGAGCTTGAGAAAGGGATGCAGTTCTGAAACGTTGCAACTTTTCCAGAGATAGCATGTGGAAACAACAAAGCATTAAAAACTTGGAAGTCCTGAGTGCTGCATCTATTGGATGGTATATATATATATATGGTAAATATATATCCAGTGTATATTAAAATTGGAGTACTCCTATGGACTTTACAACAAATGCTTTATTAAGCGTTGCAGTTGGTAAATATATATATTTACCTACTGTATATATATAAAATGTCCTTGTTTAAACTTCTTGGTAACTGCAAGTTATAACAGCTGTATACCATTGGTGGATACATACTGTACTTAGGACTTACTGCCCTTTAAGTACACATATGACTTTATATCTAAATGGTCCTATACAGAAGTGGTAATGAATGCAGACACCCCACTCTGGAAAATGTGCCTCCTGGGACACCCCCCCGGAACACCTCCCCCTGGAAACACTCTGGCCCCGCAGCCTCATTGGTTCCCAATGCTGGGCATGAGGGCATCTTATAATTACCAGTCTGTATGAGTTGGGCGTGACAGCATCTTATAGGTATCAATCTGTGTGGGCTGGGTATGAGGGCATCTTATATGTATCAATCTATGTGGGCTGGGAGTGAGGGCATTTATATTTACAAGCCTATGTTGTGGGCACTTATATATACTAGTTTAACAGCTAGTTTTAAGTTAGCCATCCAGTCCACTAGCCAGTGGTAAGTTAGCCCTACAGTTCACCAGTCAGCCTGACGCACTCACCTCCACAAACCACACCCACTTTCACAAGCCATGTCCAGTACCCTGATGAAGTCCCGCCTACTTTACTGCAGCGGCACAGATGCTTTGCAAGCCACCCCCTTTTGCCTATAGGTGACATTCAAAAGTTTTTTCAGGTGCCAAATACCCTAGAAACACCCCAACGACACCCATATCAATATAAGAAAAACTTAAATGTTGGTGATAACAAATATACATAAATTGTGATCACAAATATAAATAAATTGAGAGGGGACATGGCTTGATGCTTTTCTTGCATCAATCTATGTCTCCCCTCACGATCATATGTGTATATTTGCAATCACCACCATTAAACTTCAGTCCAGTTTTTCTTTTTCCTTATTGTGCTTTACACAGAGACTGGACTGGTCAGAATGGAGTACTACACCTGCAGAGGATTGATGATCCCGCTGGGAGCTTCCAATTGTGAATGCAAGTCTGTAGTAGTTTTCACATAGTCTGCAAACTTTTGGATAGACAGACAAACTGATTGCAGTGGCATCACCAGGGGCCGTGCACCGGATCTTTTGCAAAGTGTTCCGGATCTCTTTCTGGCCCCAAACCCCCAGAGCCAGTCAAAGTGCGATCTCTCCCTCAATCCCAGTATGCTGTACCTGGCTCAATAATCCTAGTATATTTTACCTGTATAAAAACTACCATATCAATAATCCCAGTGTGATCTACCTGTATCAATAATTCCAATATGATGTACCTGTATCAATAATCCCAATATACTGTGCCGTATAAATAATCCTAGTATGATGTACCTGTATCAATAATCACAGTATGCTGTAACCCAATATACTGTGCCGTATCAATAATCCCAGTATGATATACCTGTATCAATAATCACAGTATGCTGTACCCATATCAATAATCACAGTATACTGTACCTGTAACAATAATCTTAGTTGGCTGTACCTGTATCAAAAATGCCATGTCAATAATACTTGTATAATGTACCTTAAGGGCTAGGTCCCACTTGAGTGCACGTTAAAATGATGTGCGTTCCTGAGCGCTTTTACCATCTGCTTGTGTCCGCTTTTATCCACTTTTTTGCATTTTCTCTTGTGTTCTGCATGGGATTATGGGTAAAATTAAAATCCCATGTCATGTTAATTGGGTCTGCTTCTGTCTGCTTTTCTATGTGCTTCCATAGACTTGTATTATGTGCGATTTTGACAAAACCGGCCCAAAAATGGTGATTGCCATTATAAAATCGCAATGGATCACAGCTCACATAGTGGGGCCTTTTCCCCATGATTTACAAAACACGCAAGTGGAGCCTAGCCCTTATCCCAATTTGCTGTAATTGTATTAATAATCCCAGTTTGCTATTTATCTATCTATCTATCTATCTATCTATCTATCTATCTATCTATCTATCTATCTATCTATCTTTATCTGTGTGTGTCTGTCTGTCTCACTCAGCATCTCTCTCACTATCTGTATCTAACTACCTAGTTTCCCTGATGTTTTCAGACTGATGAGTAGACAGACAGGTAGATAAACTAAGGAATAGACTGACAGGTAGGGAGTGTTTGTTGGCTGTCAGTTTAACCTTTCAATACAGTATAGTATATGTATGTAGACTAGCATGGCACATGCACCTGTTTAACCTCACAGCACCTGTTTAACTATTTAAAGCACAGGGTCTTATAACAGTTTCTTTACTTTTCTCATAACCACTGATAAAGAACATTTTCTAATATGATGCCACCTGTATCAGCTGCAATAATTTTAGCAAACCCTGCTTAGCCTAGGAAATCTTTTAGATATCTAATCTTTCATTATAAATTGCTTATCAGAGATGATGCTACTGACTCCCTAGGAGCGTGATATCACAACACACCCCATTCAACACGAAATACCTCTGTCTACAAATAATAATAAAAAAATGATGATGAATGGCATTTCATGGACATTCACATCAACTGCAGCTTTTGAATATCCTTCTACTCCATTCTAATTAGATAGACAACATTGATTTTTTTAGCATCAACAATGAATCATACAGAAAAGATGAAAAAGAGAATCAATATCTCATGTGTTTGTGGAATATTCCAATTTAGTAAATGATAATGCTATTTAGCAGTGTATAAAACTCAAAAAGTAAATCATTTCAGTTTACACTAGGTTTTGTGCTTGTCTTCACCTTTAATCCCATGCAAAAATAGTTATTTCCTACTAAATGTAAACACCTATCAATATAATGTAGCAACAGTCAAGTTATATTTAACCATAACAAAGCCAGTGAAAGGATGTGGTTGACACTTTTACATTTTAAATGGACATAAATGATCAAAATAATCAAAATGGGTGATTTCTTCCCTCCATTTTTAATTTCAATTGTATTCTGGCTTTATTTAAAGTTATTTCATTGTGCATACGGGGCTACCCTGTTTCTGCATCTGCCTTAGATATTACAAGCACAATTAGTGTGTTTGCAGATTTATTCAGTGGATCACACACAATTGAGTGTATTTGTATGTGTGATATACTAAATAAATCTGCAAACACACTATTGTGGAGTGTGCTTCTTATTTCTTGATTTTGTGCTATATTTGTTGACAATGTCTCACTTATTGTAATATAATAATATATATACAATACACAAGTCTCTGTATTTTCAATGGAGAGCTGCAGTGGCGAGAATCCTTATTAGAATCACTCAGTGATGTCACTAAGTGACTAGTTCAATTATTAGTGCCACTGCAGCTCTCCATTCCTAATATAACATAAAAATCATTGTCCTACCTCTTATCCAGCCACCCCGGAATCGAACATTTCCTAAAATCAATGTCCACTAAGAGCTGGACAGGAACGGATCAGCCGTGCATACACGGCACAGAACAGCGCACATGCGCATTACCGTCCATTACCGGCACATGAGGAAATCAATACCAAAGTAATAGGCGGGCGCAAAAGGAGCAGCCGGGCGCGCACACACATTATGCAAACAAAACGGAATAAACCAAAATTAACAAACAGGGGTAAACATAAAGCCTATAAAACAAAAAAGTGAAATAAACCTAAAACAAACATCTGATTCTGACTAAATTACTATTAACATTTTAACAATGAATGTTTAAACATATATCTAAGATAAAGATTTTAAATAATAGTTAAAATGTTTAACAATGTTTTTTTAATGTTATGTATAAAAAAGAAAATAACATAACATGCAATTGAAAAACTAAACAAACTTTGAAAAAAAAAGTTAAATAAATTCTTTTCATCAGCTATTATCACTGTACTTATTTAAAATAAAAACTTGTGTATTATAAGAAATTAATCGCCCCCTTACAGTGTAAATATGCCTATTATGCCACCTCGGAGTTCCCTGACCTGTATAAAAGCACTCGGCTACGGCCTCTGCTTTTATATGGTCAGGGAACTCCTCGGTGGCATAATAGCCTTATATTACACTGTAAGGGGCGCATTATCCCTTATATTATATACATATTATATATATAATATTATAATCAAGTTTACCCTCTAAGTAAAGCACACCCCAAATCCTAAGATCATAATACTCACACCTCCTTCAAATACATCTGTAAAGAGTTATTCACTCAGATGTTCCCCGAGCCCTTCCTGTCTATTCCCTGGACTCCCGGGAAGAGTCATCAGTCATGGTCATAATAGCTGATAGCATAATGGCGGCCAATGACTGCAGGGTCTCCCATCATATGAAAAGCCATAGAGGATGGTGTGGCACAATATGGCACCCTCTAATGAAGAAATGCAGATATGAAAATAGAAGTAGAACATAGTTTTGTCCAACATTTCCGTTTTTCATATGGCTTTTGAATGCAAGTTTTATCCACCCTTCTTTTTCGGTTAAAGGGACTCGGCATCCCATATGTAAAATTTGATTACTTGACATCTTTTCATGATTTATCATAAATATAAAAATAAATAAATCGGATTTTTTAATACAGCCGACTCAGTTACTTTCTAAAATACAGACGATCAACTAATACATCCAGTTTTCAGAATAGCATTAATTCAGTCAGTCTCCATATACTTGGAGAAATTATTCTAATAATCGCTATGTTTCCTAGGATTTATTACTGCAAGCACAAATTCAAATCTGTCATCTATACTGTATACAATTAAATTAATGTCCTAACTACATTAAACAAGAATCCCATCTGTTTAGAGTATCTTTTATCTTCTAAGTATGATTGCCAGATTTTCCTCATAACCTTCAAAAAGATGTGGTGCAAAACAGTGTAAGCTGCTGAGCTACTGTATGAATATGTCAAGACACTGCAGAACAAAACGATACTAGCTCAATCCACTCTATAAAAGGCAAATCTCTAACATTAGGGAAAACAGCATTCCATTCGACAGGTGTAAAGCGTTTCTTAACTAAAGACAAACAGAATATTTAAAGAAGCATGAACGTGAACTATATTTGAAACCCCTGGTGTAAAATTACTTTTTTTATAGCTGAAAAATAAATAACATAAACATTCATGAACACCAGAGGGTTGGCACTAAGATTAGAGAGAAGTGAAGCTATCCTTTACATCAAACCCACAATTCCCTGTCCACTGCTGCAAAGAAGAGGAATAAACAAGAAACATGCAGTATTCAGAGTGGCTAGGATCTCTCCCTGCAAAGCAACCAACCATTGCTTTCATTTCTCTTCTTGCACAAGTGATTGACGCTCGCATCTCATTGGCTGATCTGAATTAACGCCATGCTGCAAATATTTGACCAATATTTGAATTGTAAACAGTTCTAACATTTACAAAAACATTTCATTTTGACGGTAACTATGTTTGATCAGTGCTTACACAACGGTCTTTGTACAGCATGGGTTCTTATTATTTTAAATATGAATGTATGGTAATATATTGTATTTTTCTTTAGATCTTTATTGTAATATTTGCCACAGATGAAATTTTATTCATACATGTTAAATAAGATACACGTATATCAATTAATTACAGAGTGGGTATCAGTAGGTTATGCAATCAGTAGGTTATGCAATCTCCTAACTTATTATTCATTATGTTTTGTCTCAAGGTAAAAGTCTGTATTATCACAGCAGCTGTAAGTATTCTCAAAAACCTTGACTGATCTGCATAACAATTACAGTACTTCACAATCCTTCCGAATGCATTGTATGAAGTCAATTTAAAAATAACTTACTGTCCCCGTGACAACGCAGAGGTTCAACAGACAACTTGGCTTCAGATGAAGAGCGATATGTGTCTCCCAATACCACTTGACTGACAGGCAGATGATCTTTGGATGACAGAAATCCAGCATCTTTCCTCCTGAGACACAAAAACAAAAAGCAAAATATACAGGGGTCATCTGCTTCCTTTCCACGAAAACAAGTATAGCCGTTTCAAAATGTTATCTTTGCTAAGGCTTCTACAAAAACACAGGTAAAATAATGAAATATTGTCATAGTCTGTACAGGCAAGGGAGAGGGGAGAGACAACCATGTTGCTGGTTTAAGCACACTATAGTAAAAATGAAATCTAATGTACAAATGTACTGCATATAATATTTAAGGAGCGCTAAAGACTACATATAAAAATTGAGAAAACATTAGGGAGCAATTCTTTGGTAATGTCGGCTTCCCTGCCCCCAGTGTGTATAACTTACACCCCCTTAATTGGCAAAAAGTATTTGCATATCAAGAGTAAAACTACTGAATGAAAGAACATACATCAACAAAACATATTCTCCCTCCATTCAGGTGAAGGGCCTGTCCCAATACACCTTTCTTTGTCCTACAGTGACAGGGCTAGGGGTTTCTGGGGGGTGGGCTTCAGGTATTCTGTGGGCATGACTGAGTGGGTCAGGACAGATTGCCGTTCTTGGGATGGGCCCATGGGGAGCTCAAGTAGGCCTCCAGGACCAGATGTTAGGGGGTTTGTCAGAATAATATATCAGTGCACATCCAATATTCCATATTATTATTTTATGTCATCTATTTTGTTTTTGTTTTGCATTTCTGTTTTCATTAGTTGCACATATAGTGTAGAGGTACAATCCCTTTTTCTTTATTGTGTGTTGTTATTTTGGAGATCTGACCAAGCCTCCCGGGTCATTGAACCCACCTTCACAGATGCTCATTTGAGGAAAGCCAGCAAGTCAGCCTCCAGAAAACAATGTATTAAGCAGAGGCTATTGGTTAATAAAGTTGACCATTCACAGAGCAATTACATATGTCAGATTGCATCACTTTTATCCTTATGAGCTGTCTGGTAATACTAATGATCAATAACAATTGATCAGTGAGTCATCAAACTTTTGTGTTTAAAAAAAAGATCCAAGTTTATTACAAACACACTGGATTAAAATAGGACAGAATTTTCGCCTAGTTAATAATGGCGAACATCGCAGTGAAAACAACGCTTTTTGGGACTTCTTTTTGTGGTATTTATAAAAAAGCAAAATAAAAAGACTTTCAGGGTTATTCAATAAAAGTTCTTATCGTTTAAAATGGTGCTAATTTTGCCCCAACCAATCAGATCTTATTTAACATTTGAAAGCTAAAATCTGATTGGTTGGGGCAAAATTTGCACCATTTTAAACGATAAGAACTTTTATTGAATCTCCCTGTTTGTGTCTGAAAAACACGAACAGGCGCGATAAAGAGAGAAAAGTATCGCAGCGAAAACTTAACACGTCTACAAGACGACTGCATTGCGAAAACCATTAGACATAGCCAAACAAAAGTAGCTCCTCCCCACTCATTTTGTCTAGCCACAATGATAAGCTTAAGCTTAAATAGTGTTTGTTATCAATCAAACTTTATTGTTCCTGTTTTTTAATTATGTGAAATTTGTAGCAAAAGAAGTGAAAACCACATCCAATCATTGTTACCGGCTAGCCAGCTGTTCAACGTTCTTGGCACTATATTTCAATTTAGCAAAAATTGGGAGAATACAGAGAAAGAAAAATAATAAAGTTGACAACACGCCTATTAACAACGTAAATGCGCATTCGAAAGGCGAACGGACAGAATGAGTTGTTTGAACACTACCAAAAAGCAGAGCCCTGAATACTAACAATTGGCCTTTCGTTGTAAATGCAAAAATGAGCCTACATTGTGACCACTAAAAAGCCCCAAGAAAAAAGAGGGTGCGGGTGCTTTCACGTGAAAGACAAAATAGCAGACCTCATTTAAAGTCCAAGCTAAAAATGTTAAGAAAAAGGCAAAAGAAATGTTACGTCACATAAAGTCATTGTGGAAAGTATACTAATATTTTGCAAAAAATAAAAATCTATACCTTCTTAGATGTGTCCAAAAAAACATGTTAAAATAGTAGTAAGATCATTTGTATGAATGTGCTGTAATTTTTGGGTGCATTAAAAATCATGAAAAACTCCAAAATCTCAACAGACATGGTAAAAAGATGCCTTTTCGCCACCTTCAAGATGGCGATAATATTCCACTCCATTTAAAGCGAAAACACACTTTTCGTATGGCGAAAAGGGTTTTAGCGATAGGTCGCTGAAATGCTTTTGCCACTCGTTAACGCCACCTTTTTAAATCGCGTTAACTGGCTTTTTGGCAAAAACCATGTGGAAAGCAAAAGCGAAAAGTTTTCGCGACTTTTCGCTCGTTTATAAATATGCCCCTAAGTCTCATTTACCAATGGAGACTTTCCAATGAAAAAGTGAAAAATTCTATGAAGAACTGCACCCTAAATTTAGGGTGTTCTGTGTAAAAGAATGGCACCTTCATGTATCTTAAGGCATGTAGATTCCAAAAATATGTAACTTTAGGGCTGTTTTCTATGTAAGGGGGTGTTTAGGGTGAATAAATGCAAGTATGCACTGTCCTAAATATATGCATTGATCCCTTTGAAAATATTTGCTGGCCGTGTGTTTGTGTACACTGATGCAAGTAGGGTACCGTTTTATTCAGGACGTGTAAAAGATTGATATTTGGTGGGAATTTTTCTTTGTACTGGAGGTTTGGTCAAGATAGAGTCAAAACATTCTTTGCTTCTTTACTTGTGAAAAGAACTGCATGTGAAATTCTGCATACCTGTATAAAAGAATAACACTGTTACATAAAGTTGTGTATATTCTAAAATTATAGTGTGGGGTGTATTTCCAAACCTGAGGGTAATTCGTTTGGTAGGCTGCTAATTTCATGGGGAACTAAACTTAATTTACTAATGGAGACTTTTGCACAGTTAGCATTAAAATAGGACAGCATTGGATTAAAATAGAGCAGAATTGGATTTTTTTTGGGGGGGATTGGCGAGTGTAAAACTGCTGTGTTACTTTTTTCCATTAAATAGCACTAAAAAGGAGGTTTGCAGTATTCCATTACCAGTTTTCCACCCTAAGAAACACACAGTGTCATTCTCCAATAGCGATATCAGTATGTTTAGCAATGGTCTGGGGCTTTTTGTGACAAATAGCAAATGTGCGGTACCCAGTTTCTTTCTTCTTTAGAATAATTGCTTTCAAAAACATTATGACGCACTAATATTACTTTACTGACAGGGGCATTCGAAGGCAATAAATTGGACACAGCGGGGAGATATAATACTTTCCTTCCACTCTCCTCTTGCTTCTGGGTTCTTGCGATGCAGTACTTAGCATCAGTTACTGCACCATGGGAACGAGGCAGGTAAGGAACGCGGGAGGTAGCACCTGCTTTGCAATAATGTCAGTTTTTACACAACTAAGTTGCACAAAAACGAACGTTATCTGTATTTTATCAGGTGCCTTCATAGAAAAAGGCACAGACACTGGCAAAATGGAGTTTAATCCAATTTTTCACTCAATTTTCCACACAGAAATCCATTCAGTTCTCCAGAAAAGTTCAAATTCTGCTATCTTGTTAAAATAGAATTTGTGCTAAATATATAAATATATAATATTTCCTATTTACTGGGAAGTTGGGATGAAATCTGTCTAAAGCGATTAAGGCAAAATCCTGAAAATTCCTCTGGCACAGAGAGAGACACAAATAAAAAAATTCTGCTGGCACTGAAAGAATTAATGTGTTTTGTATTTGTTGTAGTATGAACTAAGCTGGGGTTAAGGAAGTGGGTGGAGTTGGTCAATAAGGACTTTCTACCCTGATTTTGGTGTCCCAGTTTGGATTTGTCTTGCACTATGAATCTGGTTAGCCAGATATTACAATTACAATTAATAATAAAAGCCGTGGCTGACAGTTTACCCAAAAGTTTTGAGTCTGTGTCTTAATTTAATGAAAAGGGTTTATTTCGTAATATCACTAAACAATATCTTAGGCATATGTTATGGCTGACTGGGTTCCCTCAATTTTCCAGAGGTGAGACACAGCTTGAGACACATAAATTTGTGCATGTGCTCTGTCATTTAGGAGGGTGTTATCTGAAGACTTTAGTTCACCTTTAAATAAGCCCAGCCCAGGGAGTTATGCATTTTATACAATTACAACTGGCAATTAAATATTATTACCTTAGCACTGACATCGAAAGATTTTGGAGAATTTCCCTACTTATTATATTTAGAAATGACTTATTTGATTATTTGTGTCTTTGTATAATGAACAAAGTGCTGTTTATTTTTTTTAAAGACCGAGATTTAAAAGAAGTATTCATTCATATGAAGGCCTGTGCTGCGTAAAAAGCTGTATTTTAGTGTTTCACTCAGCAAATGACTCAAATATTTATTTTTCCGCATTTTAAATGCTTCCCCATTCATCAGAAATGATTATTTACAGCTTAATGCTTTGAGAAATTGTAAGCACATTTTCGTTAATGGCAAAGCAGGAAAGTAATTAACTGATGTTTTTCATTATGAAAAGCAGGCTGTCACAAAGCAAAGGCAAAATACAGAAAATTGCAAATACCCTCCATTTGTAAACATGGGCATATGTCTAAAAGGCTTTTTTTTGTTAAACTAAGCTGATTTTTCATTTCTCCTCCTTAGCAGGCAAATAACCTTGTTTAAAACATAAATGTTTCCTCACTCAGCATTGGAGATCTTATTGTGAATAAAAAAAACACCCTCTTTATGATGATTCATATTTAATAAGACAGACGTTTCATGGTGCATACTATAACAATCACCCTGAATTCTACATGTGTATTTAGTGAGTGGCCATTTTATTAAAATGAAATTACAATGAATTATTTTATTAATCATCCTATTAATTATATTTTGAAAACATTTTCTACAAATGTGTGGAAGGAACCACCCTGCTGCTTTACTGGGCTGCTCCAGAGTTCCCATGAAGTCACCCGCAGCTCCCGGCAGCAAAGTAATGATGCCTAAAATTCAAATAGATGCTCTGCTCCTCTGCTGGTGTCTGTTTTAAATCTTTTACTCCTGGCTTCTTGCACCACAGTCCTGCTTGCTTCCAAGGGGCATATTTAACTCGCTATTTTCACCATTTAACTATCACAGGACATCACAGGACATCACAATGGCAAAAATCTTTATTTTTGCCATATTTATAAAGCCGATCATTGTGCGATGTGCAGCGGTAGTATCTTCTATTTTTGCTGCAATACAGGACTTAACGCAATGTATACGTCGCACATTCAAGTCCTGTATTGCGGTGAAAACAGAAAACATCGATCTTGGTAAACCTGGAAATCACTGATCATATAACAGTAAATGCTGGGAAATAGTGTGAAACCCCTGACCCTTATTAGTATAAATACTCCACAATGTACTTACACCTTCCAAGGACCCACCAACAGGCCACATATATGGGCAAGGAAACACATTTCTGCCTTTTATAAATATGACAGAACTTGTTACAGCGCCAATATTTTAGTCCAAATTTGTCGATAACATCAAAAAGGTAGCAAACCTTTATAAATACACCCCCAAAGCTTGTCCACAGTTCCTGCTCCTCTTTCCCTTTCCAGTATGCAGCACCAGTATCTCCTTCCAGTATACAGCACCAGTATCTCATTCCAGTATCCAGCACCAGTATCTCATTCCAGTGTCCTGTATCTGTTCCAGTTTTCAGCACCAGAATCCAGTAACCCATTCCAAAATCCAATATTCCATTCCAGTATCCAGCACTAGAATCTGTTCCAGTATTCAGCACCAGCGGCCAGAATCCTGCAGCAGTATCCACTTTATCTACCAGTATCTGGTTCTAGAACTCAGCTTCCGGTCTCTGTTCCCCAGTCTTTCCTAACTTCTTCCCTACATCTCCTAGACGGACCTTCTGTTGCTGAACTTTGCCTGCATCTCGACCACAAACCTTGCCGCCAGCCTCTCTGATTCATTTGCTACCTCATCCTGGAATATGGCCTCCTCTTAAAGGTAAACTCTGTGAGTATACCAGTCCCTTATTCATAACAATGTGGATCACTCAGTTGGTTGGTATCGATGCATGTAATTTACATGTATTATGGTAAGGATAGAATGGTTAAACTTTGTTTTAAACTACTTTGTTACTATGTTACATGAATACTAAATCAAACACAAGGGGACTGTTTATTGAAGATTTTGTTTTGTTCGTTCGTCAACATATAACAGCATTTTGCTGAAAACTCCATTTAAATTATTTGCTGCAGTAACACAAATTCTTCAGTGAAGTTTTAAAGGAGAACTAAACCCAATTTTAATTTACCCAATCTGAAAACAACCCCCCTAAAAACACCAATAAGCTATAATATACCACTTCAGTAAATTGTATTAAAGTAAATGTAAGCCTCTTAAGAACTGGATGAAGTATCTGTATGTGCAGTGTCAGACCACAGCCCCTGACCTCAGTCACATGCTTCCTTGCTTTATCTGCCTTGTAAAAGGATTGGCTAGAGATTATTAATGGATGTGACCAACTGTAACACGTTTCAGCCATAGCTAAAGACTGAGCATGTGCAGGACATAATGGTCGTTGACCAAACTGTGTGATACTAGAATGCTGTGAAGTAAAGCACAAACCATATGTTATTTAGGTAAATTCACCAGCGCCTGTATCAAAATGAGAGCTAAGACACAGATTACTGGTTTTATATCAAGGTGTTCTGCCTTCTGGTTCAGTGTTGTTCTGTGGCTTTAGTTGTCCTTTAAGTCAGTTCATTGCAAAATTAATTTCCCAAATTACATGTTTACAATTTTAAAATGTAAAGGAGAACTAAACAAACTTAGCTATGCCACTATTGTAAAAGCTTTCCTCTCCAGAACACCTATGCATTGTAAGATAATATTCCAATAAGTTGCATTTATGTACGTATATGTCAAAGAGTAAGTTGAGTAGCGCATCTTTACTGAATATCTTCAGCGTCCTCATGCTCCCGGCATCTCTGCATTGATGTGCCTCCAATACACTAATTAATCAACAGAAAGGAGCATGGAGAACACAATGGCAGTGAACACACCACCAAACCTTTATTGAGGCAAACACGACATGTTTCGAGTCCTAGAGCTCTTTTCAATTGCTTACATGAAAAAGACATGTCTATTGCCTCAATGAAGCATTTATGTATATGTAAGAAGAGGATTCTGCAATTAAGACTGGTTCCTGTTGTTGCCAGTTTTCTTTATCCATTTAATCTTTTTAGCATGTGCCCCTATTGACTACAACCCTGACCCCAGTATTCACTGTATTAATGCACAGAGAATGTTCTATAAAAATGTTTGCCTTATAAGAATTGGAAAGCTGCGGTTACCCTGCAGTTTATTTTCCAGCCAGCATGAATTCCAGACAGACTACCTTAAAGGGCATGTCCATCCCATTTAATAACTTTTGGGGTAGTGTAGGGCTCCCTCCCCAAGCCCCAACCACTATATTAGTTTTTACAGAAACTCCCCCGATCATTACTTACCTTGCCTCTTTCCTCCGACAATCTGTCCCAGCCCTCTGCTTGCATGAAACTGCAAGCAGGGGGCCGGACCGGCAGCCGCATCCATGATTGGCTGAGAGGCAGCCAATCACGGACGCAGCTTCTGGCTATCCAGAACACCGGGGGTAAGGGGGTATGGTAAGTAATAATCGGGGGAGTTTCTGTAAAAACAAATACAGCAGTTGGGGCTGGGGGAGGGAGCCCTATACTACAGCAAAGGGGTTTTATGCTAGGGGGAGGGAGAGGAAAACGGGGGGGGGGGGGGGGGGGGGGGGGGGGGGGGCTGCACTGCGCATAGCAAAATTCTCCTGGAGGAGAGGCAGGAGAGTCCTATATGGACTCTGCCATGCTCCTGGTGGCCAGTTTTTGGGACTTTGGTGGGGCATAGTAGGGCAGCCGTTTGGAGCACGGTTGTAATGTAAGAATTTCATTACACTACAAAGGGGGGTAGTAGTGGGATAAATGATAGTTTTTGGGTGGACATGTCCTTTAATGTAAAATAAAAAAATAAACTGCAAAGATTACTTTTTTGTATGGATAGAAAACTAATGTGTAATTGTTAGAGACAAGAATATTGAAGAATGATTGCAAGCACACTGTACTGTAAAATGCCTGTTCTGAGAGAGGCAGGATCTCTTTGCTGTAACATGATTGGCTGTCAGCACCTAGGGAGCAGGAGAAGCTGCAGCTTCTTTTTTCTGAGGTGCACTAGAGAGCATGTTCAGAATACAAGGGTTGCCGTTTTGTTTAGCTGCCTCAGAGTGGGAGGGGGTAGGAATGTGAATTCAAGGTAGGCAGTGTAGAGACGGGGTTATGGGTGGGGCCATGTTCGGGGAGAGGTTAGGGGCGTAACTGGTCAGGGAGTGGGCATAACAGGGCAGGGCTTCTAGGGTCAGAATTTGGACAGAATTTCAGCCCTGACTGCGGGACAATCCCGCTCAAATAGGGATGACTGGCAACCCTGCTTCGTACCCAGAGATTAATTCAATAAATCAACCAATAGCCACAGCAAAAGGGGGCTAAGATGCAGCTTGTTGTATCATTGAGAATGTTATCTGCATATTGGGACAATAGTTCCCAATTTGTAGTGCTCACTAGGAGAACCCAACTTAAGGTGCCCATACATCTATAAGATTTTACTTACCCGACCGAGCACTTACCCGATGTTCCTTCGATCCTGCCGGAACCGATTCTCCCGATCTTACATTCAACCGACATGCGATCGCAAAATGAATGGGATTTTGCGATCGCATGTCGGCCGAATATAAAATCGGGAGAAGCGGTTCTCTCAGCATCGATGAACATCGGGTGAGTGCTCGGCCGGGTAAGTAAAATCTTATAGATGCATGGGCACCTTAATTAATTATAACTTGTCTTGTCATAAAATATTTTTGGTGCAGTATGTGAAACCAATTGACCATCTGGTCAGTGATTTTGCCAGTGAACTGCCAGAGAGCATTGCTACTGTTGCTTTTCCCCAAAATATAAAGCAAATGTTTGTTCTAGTGTTAAATTAAAATATATAAAATAAATATACATATATATATATACACACAAAGGCACACATTATCAACTTTAGTAATATAAATGTAAATTGGAAATGTGGTGAGGTAATGCTTAGTGAACAAAGGCCCTACAGGAGTATTCAATCATTTAGAAAGCAATTCTGACAGTTCTACCGTAGTGTGCAGAATAGTACTATTATACACAGGCGTCAGGCACATACACTTAAATCCAATCTCTGTTCTTTTCAAAATTCTTCTCTAATAGCAATTCCCCTCAGAAAGGTGTATCTAATTATTATCACAATCGCTGTTTTTTACATCTTCATCTTGCCTCCTTATAGAGGCTGATTTAAATGTTAATATCAATCAAAGACTTGATTAAAGAAAACATTTCTGAAGACACCGACATTGTTATTTTTATGAAAAAACTTACACCGCACCAAGCTAAAAGACAATTCACAAGACAATATTTAAATATATATACGAAAGGCTTTTAAAAATAAATGGGTGGAACTCCTGTGCCAATAAAGCAGAAAGAATAATGATAAGAATAAGATATTCTATAGGTATGAATTCCAGCCAGCGCACACCACATGACAGCACTCAGGCTCTTTATTTTCTCTACAGCTCTATTGCTAATGGCAGGTTGTGAGTGTCATATACAAACTGCATTATCTGTGGCTAAATGGTACTTCTACCAACGCGTTTTTTACAGTGCCCATTCAATCAGCCTTCCAGGTGTAGCAGAGCTGGAACACGGCAGAAGTGTTGTTGTTTTTACAACAAATAAATCATTTATTCTAACTTAAATGTTTGTTTTTATTTTAAAAATAAACCACTTTGAACCACAAATGTTTTTTTTTATATATATATTGTCTGTTGACATTCCTAGGCACTATGTGATCACATAGCGTGTTGGTTATTAATGGTGATTAATTTTTATTGATTGTTTTGTACTACACCTTCAGAATTTCAGGAGTAAAATCATGGTATACCAGGAAAAAAAATTTGCAACGCAGTTTCAAATAAATGTCTGCTGCCATACAAAATGGACACTTTTATTTATTTTCTTTGCCCCAGCGGTGTAGGAATTGGACTCTTGAAAACACTGCAAGGAGGCAGTGAAATGAGTTGAGTATTAAATGCTCTAAGCATTGCTGGTTTAAGCACTTTTATGCATCACAGGTGCTGGGTGCCCAGATTTAATCTGATTAACTAAGCACTAAGCATAGTCCGTCAGTACATCTCAGATACATGATATTAAGAGAAAAGGCATTTTATGATTTGCTTTTATGATTTGTTTTTATTGCTCTGTTTGCAGTTTTGCACTTTTTTTGCATGGATTGAAAATAAAGCGTTGGAAATAAAGACAGACTGAACTTGAAAAATGTTAGTGTTGCAGCACATCTGTTTTAAAGGGACACTATTTTTAGTTAAGTGTCTGGACAAACCACAATTTGCAGAGAGTTAGATTAACATATTCTTCCGTACCTGTATGCTGTAGAACAAGTGTGTTGCAGTTATTTAATTACTGGCGAGCGACAATCTTACTCATTCTGACAGCTGATCCACAGACTGGCATGACATCCCATCCATAGGAACATATGTGCAGAAGATGCGATCAGCTATCAGAACGAGCAAGTAAGTATGCAGCTTTCTGGTAAGTATACAGCTACACTGCTCTAATTCTACAGAACATACTGTAGGGAGTAAAGAATATGATCTCCTATCTTCCTGTGAATTGTTGTTTGCCCAGACACTTTCTTAAAAATAAAGGTTTAGTGTCCCTTTAATGTATGGTATATAAAAATAACTGGCAATAAATATTTATATTATTTTTGCCTTCATTACCTTTGATTACATGGTGTATATCCTATACTGTATACAAATGGACACTGTTTTGTCAGGTCAAAAATAAACATTTTCATTAATCTCACAAAATTAATTTGGTTTTGTTTATTTACCAGGACAACACATATATAATATGATTTTTAATAAAGTAAATGTCAGACCTAAATAGTTCTTATAGCATTCTAGTTAAAATCCAGCTGATCAGTAAAAATAATTATGGACTTTTCACCTTTATTACTAAAGCTGAATAAACACTACAAAACTTATCTCCCAATGTTGGGAATCTGCCCTGGCCGATCATGCTCTGATCGAAATTTGTTTGCAAAATGAATGGGACAGGGAACATCATGGAAAAGTTGGAAAGTAATACTTGCACAGCTTTATAGATGTCAGATTTATTGACTGGATGCTGAAACCAGTAAAATTACCATACTGTACACTTTAGCCACATGTCGATATTCCCCATTAAGATATTGTTACATTATATTTTTGCATTAATCTGAACTGTTCATATGTTGGGTAGTAATATTATGTGTGCTATTAGTTTTGCAACACAAAATAGATTTTTGAACACTGCACTTTTTTTTCCTTTTTTTTTAGAAAGTGAATTTACCTAAAAGGGAAACTGTGCCATGTTTGCCATAAATAATTTCTTGTTTCTTGTTTTTTTTAATCCTGCCTGCTTACATGCTCCACTAGCCCCTGGCAACTGTATTAGTTACATGCTAGGTAATGTAACATCATTAGTAACACAGTAGGTAGTTCATTAGTTACACTGCTGGTAATTCCATTAGTTGCTCTATTGGTAACTTCATTATTTACACTGTAGGTAACTATCAGTTACACTGTATATGGCTCCATTAGTTATCGTTATGGTAGCTACATTAGTTTTCTTGTAGGAAGTTCCATTAACTGCACTGCCATCTCTCTTTGATTTTAGAACACTCATTTACGTTTGCAAGTCTTTCTCTCAAAGCAGCTGATATTTGTTACAGTTTTCCAAAGGAAATGGAAACATATAAAACACACAGGGCTTTATATGTGCTGCCAAAAGTAATTCTCCTGAATAAAAATCTGCCACCTTGTAATTACACTATAAAATGGGCATCAACTTAAGCACTTACTTAATAGTACCGTAGAAGCATCAATTATCATTTTGGATTATTTTAAGTGTAACTACAAATAATATCAGCAGAACCCTATTTTAATAAAGTTGGCCTGATACAAATGGGAGCTTGTACAACCCACATGGAAGAGTAAATCATTTTGTTTTGAAAATGCCAGCACCATCTGTAGTTGGAATTAAAATACACTTTATTATTATGATCATTTCTAAAATAATTATAATATGGAGATTCCTTACCATTGCCTTTGGTCAGCATCACAATTACAGTGAAATTTGGCATCTGTGCAGTTCCTTTCAATGCCGCAGGCGCATTTCTGAATACCAGGAGAAGAACCTCCCCAGTAGTAATGCTTTTCAGTGCCCTTTCCAACCCACCAGGTAAATGGGTTTCCATCTAAAAAAAAAGTCAATGTTAAGTCATTTAAGAGGCTAAGAAAGAATTGCTTGCTAGACTATAACTATTATTACTTTATTTCTACTATGGCTACATTGCTTTAAACCACAGGGATTGAAAATGAGCTCTATCTTTAGTTGTACCATACTTACAGGAAGATTCAATAAAAGGTCTTATCATTTAAAATGGTGCTAATTTTGCCCCAACCAATCAGATCTTATTTAACATTTGAAAGCTAACATTTGTTTGGTTGGGGCAAAATTAGCACCATTTAAAATGATAAGACCTTTTATTGAATAACCCTGTTAGTTTATATACCATTGGGAAGGAAATTCTATGACATAAGCAATACAGCTGCAGAAGAAGTAATATCTGATCTGTGGCATCTCATTTACAATGGGCATTTTATTTATTTTTACCTAAAAAAAGGATTCTACTCTAAAACATAACTAGGGCATATGTAACATTACACAAAGACGGAATGTAGCTCATTAAAATTAATCATACCTGCACTTTAGTATAAGAAGTAGTGTAGTGTAGCATACAATCGCACAGAACTGATGCTGTGTAACAAAGCTTTATTCAACAAAAAAAAAACATGTGCAACATGTTTTAGACCCACTGGTCCTTTCTCAAGCACACTAAATGATACAAGTTAGTTCCCTTTTATGGGGAACAGGAAGTGACATACCTTTAACCAAACCCCTCCCCCATCTCAAGTGCAAATCCAAAGACTGTCAAGGTGGTACAACATGATGTGTGCCTATACCTAACACAATTACAAGTAGGTACATAAAAAGGCGTAAGTGCACAAATACAGTATACAATATCAAAGTGATAAAAAGGTCCACAAAAAGCCAATTTTTGTGTTCCTCTGCTCCATACGGTGATACAATTGTCCAAAGTCCTTAAAAAAGTCTTCTAATTGACAAATACCTGTTAAAAATCCGTAATATCCATTTTTCTTAAACATCTTGGTTACGGCTAGAAAAAGAATAACATTGTTGCTTTTTTTTGGTTACATTTAAGTACGACCTCTAGAAAAAAGTTAGTTTGTTTGTAATTGCTCTGTGCGATTGTATGGTACACTACACTACTTCGTATACTGACGATTTATCCAGGATTGTGGCGACTGGAGTAGTGTAGCCTATGAATATCTCCTGCTATGGTACCTAGGCACCTCTAACTGTAAAGAATACATATCTGCACTTTGTCAACATGATACAGAGCCGAGTTTAGTATGTTATACAGGCTTAAATGTAAGTACCCTATCACTCTCACACACACACATACACACACACCCAATCATATGTTTATCTTTTATATTATAACTTACCCATCTAACCACAGCCCAGCACGTCAACCAATTAAACTAAATGGGTTTCAGTTAGTAGCCTTCACATTCATAAACAAGGGCACCACTCTTAGGCTTCATTCTCACTAGCCTTTTTTTTAACGCAGTGGGACACCATGTTTTCAATTAATGGGTAGGGATGGCCAAACTTCCTAATGTCGGGTTTGTTTTAGAACTATAGAACTTCAGTAAAAGTTCTATAGTTCTATAGTTTGAAAACCCATTAAAGTCAGTGGGGAAAAATAGTTTGAAAAATTCTGATAAAATACAGTAATAATAGCAATGGTAATGTACTGTAAATGGCTCTTGGACCTGGGAAATAGTCTGGGGAACATGTACATATACCCAAAACCTGTTTAAACACTAAATTTCCTCATGATCGGGTAATTGTCATGCTACTGCATTAAATTTTCGAGGGTTACCAAAATCGATTGCCACATTCAAGAGTTATTATCGAATTTGAGGGTTTGTGGCCGAGTTCAAGGGTTATTGCCAAATTCGAGGGTTAGTAAATGCTACATTCGAGGGTTATTGCCATTTGCTAACCCTTAAAGGGACACTATACGGAAAAATGACTTTGCCTCATCTTAATCTATAATTAAATACATGTAAGTAGCACTTACTCTGATTTGCATGTGCTGATGCATGCCTTCAATCCAGCACACATTTTTTTAGGAGCAGTATCCCCCCTCCCTCTTTTAACCACTCCCACTTCCATCTGGCTTGACTTTTTCCCCACAACCCAACTGTCAAGCCTGCATACAGCATTCCAACTGTCAAAACTCTGTCACCATTTCAGCTACAGTAAAACTACTCACAGAAGAATAGTTTTTGAGAGCAAGGAACTTAATTGACAGCTGAAATATAAGAAGTTTTAGATTGAATATCTAATGAAATAGGGGCAGATCAACCAAAAAATGATACAGTGGTGGTTGGGAAGAATTATAATTTATAGTTTCCAGTTATGGTCAATTTAAAATAACCTAATCTTCGATATACATAGATGCCCTTTAAATTCAGCCATAGCCCTTAAATGTGGCATTCGATAACCCTCAAATTCAGCAATAAACCTCAAATGTAGCATTTGCTAAACCTCAAATTCAGCAATAACCCTAAAATGTACCGTATGAAGCAATCCAGGTTTACCGATTATAAAATTTGATAATAAAATCTCGAATTTTCGATAATTATTGAAAATATGTTAGCAAATTCAGAAAAACCAAAAGTTCGTAGTTCGGAGAGTTCTAATTATTCCGAGTTTGCATGAACTCATGAAATCCGCCTCGAACTCGGGTTCGAGATTTGGTCCATTCCTATTAATGGTATGCTCCACTGCCTTAACACATAGCATCGTCCATTATTTTTAATGGAACCGTTGTGTGTTACTGCACAAAAATGCTGAATGCAGTGCGTTTTTTTACAACACACTACATTGCAGTGGTGCAGTTCACTTCTATTGCACATACATTTTGGTGCAATTTCCCTGCAGCAAGTCACACCAAAATGCAGCCTAGTGTGAATGAAGCCTTATTCTAATATGATACTTCTGCTACTGCCAACCAGTGCTGAGTAATGGAACTGCATAAATATACAACATTTACTATGTGGGTGAATATATTTAAAGATATGCAATAAATGTTAAAAGCTGTAACTTGGTACTGCACAGCATAGAAATGTATTTAATGCACTATTTTAATGAGGAAAGCATAGGTAATATATATAGAGAATATTGTTTCCAGACCTTATCCTTTAAATATTTTGCATACATAGCTAAAACATCATAACTAATATTACATTAGTATTGCTAAGTTAATGAGTAGAAGCAGCAAGATAACATTTTAATGTGTCCTATGTCAAAATCTACTGTATATATAACCACTTACTTGAGAGAAACCCAGTGTTATGGTATCCTAAACTACACGCTATGTAACCATTTGAATTTATTTCTGAATGTACAAGATGATGCAGATGCAAAGTCAGTAATGAATTATGTATGAAGATAAATGTTACAAACCTTCAGTGGATGGTATCAAACATCCCGCAAAATCTAAAAAAGCTTAACAAGTGATCCTGCACTGATAAATACACAAGTGGCACTTTTTTACTATCTTTCTTCTAAATACTAATTAATGGGATAAATAACAATACAATTCTTTTTTAACAAACCCAGAGATACAAAGCAAGGATTTATGTAATATGTCTATAACCCATAGACTGTGTTTTGATTTCATGTAATATAAAAACAAATTAATACAGCAGAATGTTTTACATGCTGTCAATCTGATATATCTGAACACAGATTTATATTTTCACATTCTTATGATAAGTCAAGAATAACAAACTAAAGTTCATAAAATATTTATATATATAAATATATAGCATACCACGTTACTGCTATACAGGAAAGAAATGGCAGACCTAAGGGCAACCTACATAGACACATTGGGCCAATAATAAAGCCTTGTTATTGGTATATACGTTAATTAATTAACAACTGCCATGTTAAACAATGATCACAATTCTTAATTAATGATTGCCGTGTTAAATAGCCATGGCTATGTTATGATTGTGTCGGTATGGCGTTACTTACTGTTAACAATGCTTTATAAATACGGCTCATTTTGTCATTGTGAGACTTGAATTCCTACCATTACCCTGGAAGGCCCCAGACACCTTTTAATGCCAAGAAAAAAAGGTGTTTATACTGCTCTATCTTCAGACTAGAAAGGTTCAGGACCTCATACACTTTCAGTCTTTCCACTCTATTTCTTAGCAGCTTCCTCAGTAACTTATAGCATTCATGCATATGTTTATAATAATACAAAACACATAAGGGCTACGCACAATAAAAAGTGATAAGTTAAAGTACACATCCAAACTGGTAAGTTGTCACTTATCTGCCAGCAGCCCAACTGCTATTTTTACCAGTTTATAACATGCATCTGTAACCAGATATTTAACAATATGTTCTATTCTTTTCTGGCAAAGGAATCTGCTAGAGCATGTAGAGAGGAGGCAGCAATGGATACAGCAGTCAATCATTGGCTGTGATGCCAGTTCTCGGAGTGAGGGGTCAGCTTACTGTGCGAGAAAGGGGACAATATTTATTCAAATAAACAAAAGACAGGTGCTACACCCCCTCGCAAACTCAGTATATGATCCTGACTTGTTGAGTATAAAGTGTATATTACACTTACTTATCAAAAGGAGTGGTCCGGGTGCATGCCCGCCCCGAACCCTTCGCTACAGCGATAAACGTGTTCCTCACGTATCTCTCAAGGCCCCATCCAAACATGCATATGAGAGCCCAAATCACAATCTAGTATGCATATAACTCACCAAGTCTTCCAGGTGGCCCAGGTGCAAGACAGCCCCGGACCCGTCGCTAGTCCGTATCATACAGCTGAAGAAAAACAAAGTAAATGGTACCGCTGCACGAACTGGAACACACCACACAGTCGGAGCACCGTAGTGATATAACTATTTATTAAGGTGAAACAGCTTAACGCGTTTCGGACCTAGCCGGTCCTTAATCATAAGCCCCATGGTGGGCTTATGATTAAGACCCGGCTAGGTCCCGAAACGCGTTAAGCTGTTTCACCTTAATAAATAGTTATATCACTACGGTGCTCCGACTGTGTGGTGTGTTCCAGTTCGTGCAGCGGTACCATTTACTTTGTTTTTCTTCGACAATATTTATTCTACAATATCTGGTTAGTAATGCAGGTAATAAAATACAAAATATATCAGTTGGGGTTGGGGGCAGGTAACTGACAATTGCTGCCGATTCAGCATTTTGTCTGTGTATAAATAAATGTAACTGAAATACTGACTTCCTGTTTGCAGGACCCCTAATAGAGACCGTTATGGTCTAGCCCTTGACCCAGGCCTGGGTTGATTCAGTTGCTCAGTAGAAATCTGAGCATGTTTGACCCTCCAACAGCCAATCAGTAGAAATTACTGTTAGGAACATTCCAAGGATGTGGTGCATCCTGGGAAGAAGAAGGACTGTTAGAATCTGAAATGTCAGCTAATGTCACTAATGTCAACAGCAGGGAACAGCAAAAGTTATAAATTCAACTGATTTTTTAAAAGGGAGAGACTATGTAGAATAAATAAGAAGACATTACACAAACTAACAATTTAATAAATATTGATAATTTCCAATGAACTGTCCCTTTAAGGATGCACTGTTTGCAGGGTAATACTTTTGAGTTGAAATATAACAAAAGTGATGTAAAGTAGATATCTTTATTGTCTGAAGGCAAGCAAGATTTTAAAATGTTTAAGGGCTAGGCCACACTGAAACGCAAATGCAATCGCAATCGCATGCGATTTCATGTGCGATTTTGTTGCGTTTGCGCTTGCGATTTCTTCAATAAGTATAGGAAATCGCATGCTATTGCGATTAAAAACGCAGAACGCAATCGCAATCGCACCAAAAAACGCGCGTTTTTTTGCGTTGCCGCGTTTTCAATTATTTTTAAAAACGCAATCGCAAGCGCAAACGCAAAAAAAACGCAACAGTGTGGCCTAGCCCTTAATTCCTTTTTTAAGCTGCTTGCATATTTTAACTGTATCTTTGTGTCATTGCTGGTGTTGTGTTTTGGAGTGTGTCAAATGTTAATAAGTAACAGAGGCTTCTGAGTGATTTCCATGTTTCCGTGGTAGCCCTTACTACAGTAAATGCTTTACCTAATAAAAGGTTTTTACAGTATTCCACAAGCTATATGTAAAACCAGAGCGCCAACTACAGACCAGTTTTGGCTTTATTGAGCCATCATCAGTGTAGTGGTGGCCTCTGGTTTTGCAGTGTGAAGTGTCTATAAACAGACGTCACTATGTTAAATGATGAGCACCATTCTGCATTTTACAATTTTGACAGGAAAAACACAGTGCCACAGACATTCCTTTTAGTTTGTGTACAATTGTCTCCACAATAATAAAAGACAAACTTTCAGCATCAGGCTGAACTGTATTATTGTTTCTTGCTCATTTGTGTTCAAGACTTCATCAATTTCCTTATCATATAATCTTAACATCAGATAAAAAAAAAGTGCTTTTCATATGAAAAAGTTAAATAAATGTAATAAAGAAGATCAACACTACATGCTTCAAATGCTAGCCAGACACGGGCAGAGATAACTGTGTTTTTATACAGGAGGTGGCACATTAGCAATCCACCTATTTTTTGTCCAAAAGCACAGCAATGGAGGAAGTGATGCAGGCTTGACATTTTGGAGGCATATACAAAGACAGGAAGATCTGACGGGTTTTATTTTTTGCCAACTAAATACAGTAGGTTAACAATGGTAAAGCAAAACAAACAAACAAACAAACCCCAAAACAATGAAAAACAAACAAAGCTTATTTGAAAAGTACTTTTTGCTTCCATAGATGCATTGTTTATATGGTGACTGCATTTTTCTGGAAATGGCTAACTTAACATGTCCTCTTCATCTAGTCTTTATGATTAATTATGAAGTGTTCTCATTATTGTACATGGCTAGATTTATTTAATTCCATTTTAACCCTCGAAGTCATTAAAGGGCAAACATGGATAATTCTGTCATGGTTAATATACGGTGCATAATTCTGCATTTCTATGAAGGAAATTGTTCTAACATCTTTGAGATGCCATAGGGTAATTACTACAGATGGTACTGTGCAGTGTGATGGAAAGAATTAAATCCACCAGAAAACATAACATTTTAAATGCTAAAGTAATGGTTTGTGCTTCCCACTGTCATATACTGTAGTGATAAACTCATTCCAGAAAGTTATGTTAATGCAAGAGAACTAAAATGTTTGTTTAATCAAACAGAACAATTTCACAACACATTTTACCCTTGGAATATGTTACTCAACCCATTTTGGCACATAAATATACACTTTTAGATTACAATATGCTTTAAAAACTAAGAATCTGTTCCGCCGGGCAGCCTGCTTACTTTGTGTATCTGATATCTAATGGATTTGCCTTTATAGTTTCAGTTGTTTACCTGGGGCCAATTTGAAAAGACACATGCTATGTTAACCTGAATGGAACTTTGTTGTTAATTCAATATAAATTCAAATAATGATCACACAGAACTGCTGACATTATTGTTGTCTGTAGATATAATAAAGCAGGATCAATGAACAGTCAGTTCACAGATTGTGGGCAGGAAAACTGATTTTAGCTTCGATCAAAACAAATGACCATGGTCAGGTCAAACAATGTCCTCCTGTATGTACTGTATGAGTTAAGTATGAAGTTATAAATATTCTTCATGTTCATGTATTGAAACATTGGCGGGCTCATTTACCCAGAGGTGCTCGGCACAAAAAATAATTTCAAAGTCATGCTAACTTATTTAATCTAGCAGTGGCTGTGCCATTTTCCATGAACTGCAAAGCCGCCTCAACCCAAATCACTATGGAATTAGTGTGGCTTGTTTGCAGAAATCTAACACCAGCATCATGGCTGATACCAAGAGCTGCTATTGCTATATTCCTCTTTGTGGAATTTCTGACTGTTGAAGCACAGGTTCAAGCGACGTGCCTGTGGCTGCCTAAACTGGGCATCCCAGCCACGGTGGTATCTGCACCTTTTTGTAGAATATATTAGCATCTGTGGAAGTATTAAAGGGCATGTCCACCCATTATAAAAACTTTTTAAAGAATGTTGTACATACCCTTCCACCCCCAACCGTTATATTTACAACGTCAAAATCGCTCTCCTTCTTTACTTACACCTCCTCGATCCTCCGCTGTTCTGGTCCAGCTCCCCTGCCCGCTGGAACTGCAAGCAGGGGGCCGGACCGGCAGCCGCGGCTGTGATTGGTTGAGAGCCAGCCAATCACCGCCGTGGCTGCCATTAATGAAACAGCGTTGGAATGAGGAGGTGTAAGATAAGAAGGGAAGCGGTATTGAAGTAATGAATAGAGCAGTTGGGGGTGGGAGGGTATCCCCTGCATTGTAGCACAAGCTTTTAAAGCTACACTACTGCCAGCCACAGAGGGATCAGGAAGGAGGGAGGGAGAGGGGGGAAAGGGCTCTACTGAGCATGCCTCATACCTTGATGATGCTAGCCAAGCTACAGAAACAGGATGAGGCACTGGCAGCTCCTACCCAACAGTTCCCTGCACTTTGAAGAGGCATAACAGGAGAACCACAAGGAGCAGGGATGTAAGGTAAGGATTTTTTTTTTACAGTGGGGCCAGTAGTTGGTAAAATTTTAGTTTGGGGGGTGGACATGCCCTTTAATATAAGGGTTCAGTGAAGAGTTTGGGGCTTCTGTTGCACCGGCCCCCTCACTCTTTGAGTTTGTTCCATTTTCATTTACATTGTAGTAGTGTTACTTATTACTCTTTTTATATAGATCTGCTACACAGACAGGAGAAGATCTCTGTTTAAATAGTATTCTAGTGTGTATAATATGCATAGCCCTCCAACATTAAAGAAACACACCCAAATGTCTTAAAAATTATGACATGGGTTTTAATATCTCAGAATTTTCTGGTGAATCCAGTGAATCCAACCATATTTTTCCATTTTGAATGTGTTTGTTAGGTCCTACAGTATATACATTATTAAAGCAAAAACTAAGGGGGAGATGCAACAAGAGGTTTAACAGTCTTTTTATTAGGGTACTGCAATTGATTGCTGATCATAAATAGAATGGGCACCTTTTTATGCACCAGCTCCTAAATTACTGTAGTTTAAAAAGTGTATTCCTATAGACACCCTACACCATTTATTAGCTTTATTTGAATTAATTTAATTATATATGCATTAGTGAATCCTACAAGTGAAATGATCGGTTTAAAAAATGTTTCATTTTCTGTCATGTTAATATAACCTGGCACTTTATACCGAGCACCTTTTATCACTTTAGTATTACATTTAAAAAAAAAAAAAAGCTTAAAGGGCATGTCCACCCCCCCCCTCACCCTCCCTCCCGTTTTGCAATCCCTCCCCCTACCATAAAACCCCTTGCCCATATCTTAGTATATCTTCCCCCAGCCCTAACTGCTAAAAAATTATTTTAAGAAAGACCCCCGAACTCTACTTACCTTCCCTCTCTCCCCGGGCATTCTGAGAAGCCAGCAGCCACGTCCATGATTGGCTGCCTCTCAGCCAATCACGAACGCGGCTGCCGGTCCCGCCCCCTGCTTGCAGTGTCTTGCAAGCAGAAGGCCAGGCTGGGCGTCGGAGGAGAGAGGAAAGGTAAGTAAACATTGGGGCACTTTCTTAAATTTATTTTATAGCGGTTGGGGCTGGGGGAAGATATACTATTATATGTCAAAAGTTTATAATAAGGGTGGACATGCTCTTTAATCGCATAATCTGTTACACTTCCCTTAACATCAGGTGAACAATAACATACATACTAGTTTTAAAAATAAGGTGCTGGGATGCAGTTAGCAGTAAATATTTCTTCTCAATGTATGCATTGTGATGGTGAAACAATACATTTTAGCAAATATAAAGGAAGTGTTATTTATTTGGAAAATAGATGTGATATCAAGCATTTGGGTCCATTAGAAAGAATATGCCGTCAACGAACCTTTTAAACAAGATATTGTGAAAGGTTAGAAATGCTCCCTAACTAAATGCTTTTAAACTAAAGTAACTGTTTTTATCCGTTATCTGTGAAAACACTTGCAAAATGCCATTATGTGGATTGAGATGTATGAACTTGAGTCATAAAAGCAACACATAAAATGGAGTTGCTCCTTTATTTTATGTCTATGAATATATATATATATATATATATATCTTGAAACAGTAGTGTGCTCCTCTTACTCTTCTTGTTTACTGGATTACCTTAACCCTTTGGATAGGGGTGTTCCTAGGGTTTTTGACACCTGAAACAACTTTTAAATGCGGCCTATCCGCAGACGGCGATGGATGTGGGGGGTGTGGAGCATGGCTTTTTTAGGTAACATAGGCGTGGCTTGTGGAGGTGGGTGTGGTGTGCTGACTAAAACTGACTGGTGAACTTGAGGGCTGATTTAACACTGATTGGTGGACTGGTGCTGAAATGCAGTATTGCAGGAAGGAGGATATTTTTAAGTGTTTTACAGTGGTATGTCCTGGGCAAATGTTTCAGTTTGCTTCAAGGTAGGGGCACCCCTGGCAGGGGCTGTGGAGGATTGCACCTAACAAGCATTTGGCCAAAGGCCAGCACCAGTGTGCTAGAGTAACTCTGGGATGTTTGGCTCATATAGGTTCAACTTTGTGTTCTTGTTTTACAAATCCTAAGTATAAAAAGTTGTCTTCAATATTGATACTTCTATGGCCATAAAAATACCATCTATGGGGTTACATTGTCATGAAATGTTCTAACAAATAACCTAAAGGCACATAAATTACAATTTTGGAGGTTAATGTATATGAACCCATTATGGTATAAAAGGGTAAAACAGACCCTTTATTCCAATTTTGTTGTTTGACCCAGGGGACATTCCACCCACCTAAATATTTCTTCCGAATGACTGTATTATGTGTAGTGAAACGTGTTAACATAAAATGAATATTACTGATTAAATAAAAGTTGAAAAATCAAACAATCAAACAGTTTAAATTACAAACAGATGCTTCTTAACAGAAGAATCTGTCTAGCACCGACTCATAAAACCTCTACAACAAATCACTAACCATGTATTTCTTGTAATTAAATGTGTGAATAATTGGTCATTATGTAGACAAACTTGTTAACATTATGCGTCAACTAAGTTCAATTTTGAAGAGTGTAGGAAGATTATAAAGAAGACTGTCTTTTGTGAAAAGTTACATGTGTTTGCAACAGTGAAGTGTACATCAGGAAGGGAATAAAGACTGCAGTCATAGGTCTAAATTGCAAACAATTATGTCAGAATAGTTACCGTCAGATGCTGCTCTGAATAATGCTGTGGAAAATGGACTTTGTCAATAGATATTTAGGGGGAGTGAATTTCAACTGCAGAAGACTTTGTAATGTTGATGCTAAAGAACAGATGGAGAAAATCAGTTTATTTGGGAATGACAACAAAAGCAGCTGTTGTTTAGGACTGATAGTCAAATGAAAGTACATTATGCTGACCTTTTGATTACCATAATCAGTCCAGTTATTCCCATAAAATCTGCAATAGCAATATTCAAATTAGAAAGTCTTGTGGATCACAAGTGGCTCTTGTTGACATAATTACTCTTATTCTTTGGCTCAGGGATGGGCAGCATGGTGGCTCAGTGGTTAGCACTGATGCCTTGCAGTGCTATAATTTGGTGTCATTTGAATCCACCCCTGGACACATCTGCAAGTATGTTCTCCCTGTGCCTGCATGGGTTTCCCCCACAATCATAAAGATATACTTTGTATGTGTCAAATAAATGTGCTTAAATTGTAAGCTTTTCTGGCCCGATATGAATTTATACATATAATTGTAAAGCTCTATGGAAGATGTTGGCGTTATGTAAATCCACAAAAATAATAAAATAAAAACTTTTAACTGACAAGGTAATGTACAGGCAAGCCATACACAGATCATTTTGTGCATTCAATGAATCAATCAACTGTATTTGATTCTTTATTTCATATTCATCCAAATGTTTTATTTTTTTTTCCTTTGATTGACACAAAGTGATCAAAATTGATTGTTTGGTTGGTCAGATCATAAAATTTCCATCAGTTATACAAGTATTTAACTAGAGATGTTCAAAACTATTTCGAGTTTCGTTTTTAAATTTTCGGAAAGTTCCAAAGTTAAAATTCGAGTTTAGATTTTCAAAAATCATCTACTTTCGATGTTCAAATATCATCTACTTTCAATTCTTAATAATCGTCTACTTTCAATTTTCAATAAAAATCGAAAATTCGAAAAATCCGGGTTCCGTGAAATACGGGAGTTCCGATAGTTTCGATTCGATACTGGGTTCTATTCGAACCCACATTACATCTCTTTATTTAACAAGATTTTTTTCACAAGGCATTTCTGTCAATTCCAGTGAGCAAGTGTTTGCACGTGGTGGACACTAAATAAAAATATCAAACATACATGGAATCCTATGAGGGGCTCCAATCCATTCATTTTTTTTATATGCAGTCAATAGTTTTTTTATAAAAATATTTGTGTATGTGTATCCCCATGATAAATATTGTTTATTTAATATTTAATCCTCATGATAAATATTGTATATTTAATTTAGTTTGATTAGTAATATAATTATAATGTCCCCCATAGTATAATGCAGATAATGTGCAACAAGGACACATTCCCCCTGCATTACCACTGCACTGTTAAAAGAAAGGGAAAAAATGCAGATAATGTGGAACAAGGACACATTCCCCCTGCATAACCACTGCACTGTCAAAAGAAAGGGAAATGATAGTAGCTGTTTCTGGTGGGAATATTTTGCAGTTGCAGCAGAGAAAGAATTCCTCCATTCCAAAGGTTATTTTAATAAATATAGTTGTAGATCAGCTCTCTCTTCTTGCTTATGTGTTAACTGATTAGATAATTGTAATATTTCTACAGAACAACGCTTGTGAAGGTTCTCAGTCATCCAGGTCATGGTATATCTGTTGTATTCAATTATATCAACTGGACTTGAAGTTTAGTTCTTGAAGACGTTTCGCTAGTCATCCGACTGGATCTCTCAATTCAGAATTACTTGTACAAGAATCTGTGGTAATTATGTACCCTGGAAAATTCTAATTAGCATATCACAGCCAGGTGTTAAGGGCGTGATTGCATATTGGGACGCCCATGGTTAGGTGTTAAAACAGCATTGTACATAGCAGACAGTTGGTGTTAACCCCCCCACCTGTATTTAAACTTGGTTTCTTTATTTTCACATACTGTAAATGGCCTCCTTGACACCTCTCTTGAACCAGTCACGTTCCTTTGCCAATATGTTAACATTACAGTCTTCAAAGGTATGTCCATCTTAAGGATAAAGGACATACCTTTGAAGACTGTAATGTTAACATATTGGCAAAGGAACGTGACTGGTTCAAGAGAGGTGTCAAGGAAGCCATTTATGTGAAAATAAAGAAATCAAGCTTAAATAGTGGTGGGGGGTTCGACACCAACTGTATGCCATGTACAATGCTGTTTTGACACCTAACCCTGGGCATTCCTATAACACCTCTTAGCCACTATGCAATCACGCCCTTAACACCTGGCTGTGATATGCTAATTGGGATTTTACAGGCTACATAATTGCCACAGATTCCTTACAAGTCATTCTGAATTGAGAAAGCCAGTCGGATGACTAGCGAAACTTCTTCAAGAACTAAACTTCAAGTCCAGTTGATCTAATTGAATACAACAGATCTACAGAACAACCTAAATAATGCAGGTTATTTGCTGTAATGGAAAACCACATGGCAGATGCCTCAAGTTTTTCCTATATAGAAATTCATGGTTCACTAAGATACTGCTGCATTATATTTGTACTTTATTTTAAGTAATCTAATACAGTGTAATTGGAGCTGTCCTCCGTTTCTTTGCAGATAAATCAATCTTCATAAAACACTCTGATTACCTCCACCATCTTGCACTTTGAAGTTATTTGGCATATGTGCAACACATTTGGTGCCCAACGTGGGGTAGTATGAATAGAATAAAGGGTATCAGAGGAAATCTTTGCAGGTGAAGGATAGCTGCTTTATTACCAAGATGGAGTGCTTGCAAGAAGAAATCAGTAGATCTCTAACACGGCTGACAGTTGAGGATCTGACTAAGAGCTGCTTTAGAGGAACCAAACTGGAACACACCATTAGGCAAGCATCCTATCCCATATGCTAACAGACAGCTGTAAAGCTGTAAATATG
Source organism: Hymenochirus boettgeri (assembly GCA_019447015.1). Lineage (NCBI taxonomy): Eukaryota > Metazoa > Chordata > Amphibia > Anura > Pipidae > Hymenochirus > Hymenochirus boettgeri. The sequence goes on from CM033474.1 coordinate 99,432,635, forward strand.
CACAGATGATGGACCCATCTGTGTACACCTGTGATGTCTAACTGCTACCCACAGGTGGGTTCAGGGAGGAGGGTCGGGGTGCGTGCATCCGCGAGGGGGATGCGTGTGTGCATGCAGGGGGTGTGCGCGCTGCAGGGTTTGCTAGTTTACTGCTGTGATCATTATATTTTTTCAACACAATGAACTACAGTATATAAGAATTACAGATGAGATAAAATGTTGTTTACTACTGCAAATGATTCACTATGTCACTCATTATAATGTAGTTGAACAATAATTCTGGAATTGCAGTCTGGATATTACAATTTTAAAAACAGCTGGTTTCTTTGTATGATCACAAGCCCTGTGAACCAATATTCTTTTTTTTAATAGTACTACTGTATATTTGCAATATTGGGAAATATTAATTTTAAACATAAGCATACCAATCAATATTTAACAATCTAATAACATATTCAGGCTAGTTTCCTTCAAGAAGAAACAGTAAATTACTTATTTAAAAAAAATAATATTACAGAAGCAATTTAAGATTTATTTTTTTTCACATAGTAGATTATAATATGTAATAAGCAATGAAATAACAGTAACGGCTTTAATCTGTTTTTAATGATTTTTAATCACATATTTGAAAAAAAAAAAAGAATTAAAGTATTTACTGTTGAGCAACAATTAAAAACACAGAGAACAGAATGGGCCTTTAGGAACTATAAAAATATTAACAAGGATTGTAAGAGAGTAATAAAAGCTAGCTAAAATAAATAATAAAGTTAGGATAGCTGAACAAAGCAAGACTAACCGTAAGCACTTTTTAAAGCATTGTATTAGTAAGAAGCAAATTAGTTTTTTTTTCTCTGTGTACACTATAGCAAAGGTGCACAACCTGAGCCACACTGGGAGACGCACTAGGAGCCCCTCATGCAGTGAGCAGGCTGCAGGCGTAGCCCCAACCTTATCCACCTTATCCCCTCCCCAGAATGCCAAATCTCTGCCCCTTGCCTCACCCACCTGTGGGCCATAAAAAAGTGTGGATCGGATGTGGTTTGGGCATCACTGCACTAAAGCACTATCTGCAAGTGGCAGATGAGATTTAATGTTGATAAATGTAAGATTTTTGGGCTTAAAAATTCTTGTTCTGCTTATACTATAAATTAATCTGTGTTAAGTAAATCCCTGTTGTAAACGGATCTTGGAATTTTGGTGGATAATAAACTTAAATGTAGAAAGCAGTGCCAGGCAGCAACAGCTAAAGCCAGCAAGATATTGTCTTGTAAAAAGAGGAGAATGTATTCCAGGGAGAAAAATATTATTCTCCATTTTTGCACAACACTGGTAAGGCGTCATTTGGAATATACAGTGCAGTACTGGAGTCCTATGTATGAAATGGACGTCTTGGAAATGAAAAGTGTTTAGAAAAGTTCAACTAAAACTAATAAGGGGATTTGGGGGGGCTTGAAAATGAAGACAGATTCGATAAGTCACATTTATGCACACTAGAGAAAAGGTGCTCACGTGGGTTAATGATCACTGTGTATAAATACATTAAATATGTCTGGTTCACCAAAAGAAATTGTCACAGGACAAGCAGACATCCCTTAAGACTGGTATTTATAAATAAAGTTGGAGTTGATACAGGAATATTTTATGATTAACACTTGAAGTCAGGAAATAATCCCCCCTCCTTTCATACTGTTTTTTTTCTGCCCTCTCTGGATCAACTGTAATGCAAGAAGTGTGGGTATTGCTGAGTAGGTTGGCTAGAGTAGATAAACGTGTGTCTTTATTCAATCTCAAATAATATACTATTAAATTAGAATGCAACCTTTAGCCATATCAGATATGCATAACACTGCTCTACTTTTAAATGTCACCCATTGTTAGACTACCTAAATTAAATATGGAAATTAACGAAGGATTTGCTTAAGAAAAGGAGATTACAATTCTACAGTATCTGTAACAGTATCAACATTACAGGTAGCTAAAAAAAAACAACATTTGACAGAATGGAGATGTATAAAAATGTTTAAACCTTTTTATGCACTTTTTGAAATTTTTACAGAATTTACAGGAATTTACCTTGACTTGATTTTTAAAGCAATTATTTGACTGATAGGTGAAATCCACAGACAGGACAACAATAGGAAGTTTTTGATAGATCAGACTATGACAATAAAGAAGTATAATTTCCATTATTGACAGATGCATATATATTGTTTATTTTATTTATGCACATTTGTCTGTGTCTTTATATGACACAAAGGTGGTCATTGAAAGAAAAATCAATAAATAACAATATAGTTTCAAAATGAATAAATGTCACTATCATTACAATAAATGTGTTTCTGGCTTTTATTTATGCATTTTTGTTTCTAATTAGGCATTGGAAATGTTAAAATACATTGTTTGCTGTGTTAAAATAAATATATCCATGGATTCTAATGTATTGATTGAAGACCGGAAGCTTAAGGAGCTAGGCCTTACCTTCCATTCTTCAATTGACCAGGATCTACGGATAAAAATAGAAGATATTTACCTTACAAGCGATCCTCCGCAGCAGCACTGACAGGTCCGGATTGCCTCATGGTTTAGATTTACTATAGCATGCATGCGTGTAAGGTAAATATCTTCATTCGGGAAAGGCTGCTACACACACTACCGATAGAGCCCCAATACTGTCTTTAGATGCTTAGCAAACAATGCCACACAGTAAGATATTTCCTTGCTTCAATCTTTAGTTAAACTTTACTAAATTACTTTACATGAGCAGGTTAAATGTAAATGTTTTTGGATTATTAAATTTACAGCACCAAATTGTCCTTAAATTAAAATGACTTCTTAGTTATCTAACTGTTATTTTCACAAAGTTTTTTTACACTCTCAAATGAATGCCTATATAATAGTTATGGAAACAATGGGCTGTTGTACTAATAGAATAGGAAAGCGCCTCTGGGTTAGCCTTGACAATACACAAACCCAAACATCTCTCTATCTTTAACTTTAAAACAAAAACCCTGTAGAGAGGTACTGATATACTATTCATTAAAAAGAATCAAATGTCAAAGAGACAGATGCCTAAAGTGGAAAAGTCTAACATATACTTTTATATCTTGCCATAGCGAGATGTTCTCAGTTTTCAATCCAAAGTATTCAACTGGCAAATAAACCTGTATGAAGATATTATTTATATATCCATACTTTGAACTCCAAAGTTGATTTTGCTTATTCTGAATGTCATGTTGCATTATTTTTATGGAGAATGTCATGATAGTGTAAAATTTTAATTCTTATTTCAGCTTATTTCAAATGTTTCAGCTACTGTTTGAGCTACAGTACTTTTAACCCTTTGCTAAAAAAAAAAAGCCTGATTGGCTGAGGAATTTTCTATTTGTAGTTGATAACAGATGGAAACTATTTTGGCAGAGGTTTGTTAATTATCAGACATCTTGTCATCATTTTTTAAAAAAAAAAAGGTTTTACTCACAATGCAAATATTTTTAGGCTATTGAATGAGTGAAAAAAGGTTAACACTGTGTTCTGTCATTGCAGCTTTCCTTTTTTAAAGAGAATTTTCCTTTTTTTAAAATATTTGAACAAACATTTCCTCTCATATTTTCATTTATTGTTTTGTTTCACAGCTCTCCCTTAAGAAATAGCTTGTCATTTAAGATAGGTTTAGTTAATTTGCTGGATTCTTGAGTGGCAATATTGGCAGGAGAAACAAGAAAGGTGAGCGGATTCCCTGCAGCTACAATTTATACTTCTAAATGAAATTACAAGTCAGCAGTCCAGAAACTTCCATTAGCTAAAACTTGGTCCATGTCTCCCGATGATCACCCTCCAGCACCAACATAAAATAGCATTTTGATTCATTTTCAACCACAAAACAAATTCATATATAAAAGGCAGAAGCAATCTTTCCTGACATAAAGCATTACCAGCTTTATCAGGCATAACATATTCTAATCTAACAACATGATAGTCTATTATCCAACATGTGTATGAGCAGAGCCTATACTAGTACTAACTTAAATCTGTTTTTATCTCTGAAATAAAGGGTCAGTAATATTTACAAAAGTTTCTCTGATCTGGAAGGTAATGTAATTTTCAGAGACACATAAAAAGTTTTGTATTCTAGTGTTAATGATGATAAAAAATGAGTTAAAAGGATTTACAGACAATAGCAGCACAGAGCATTAACAGAATAACAGAAACCAGAACAGCAGGGCCTTTTTATCAGTAAGGTAAAAGCAAAGAGATATCCAAATACTGTTTGGCTAATATAAGTATGTATAAGATGTTTCAACCAACTCTTAGGTTGATGTTACTAGCACCTCCTAAAATACCACAACTTGCATAATTAATTGCCTGGACAATATTTTTGACCGAACAGACAGAGAATCAGATATGATTTTCTTTTTGTCCAACCAATATTTTCACAAATTGGATTTTCAAATGATTGAATATGTTGCTAAATATTGATTGATTACATTTGAGTTTTAGATGATCAATTGACATATTGAACATAACAATTGGTCTTTTAAAAAATTAGCTCTGAATCTTTTTGTGTGTACCAGGCCTTAAATTAAAGGAAAAGTTCACTACCACCTTTTATTCACTATTCCTTAAAAGGCATTGATTGAAGTCTGGGATGATAAAGAGCTAAACCTTACCTCCTGTTCATCAATCAATGCAAATGGAGCCAGGAATGAACTTAGAGCAAACTTGCCTGTTAAGCGATCCTCCGCAGCAGTACTGACAGGTCCTGACCACTTCCAGATCCTGTGTAGCTATAGCGCGCATGCACGAGTATGCGCGCTATAGTTAAACAGAACCCGGAAGCGGTTGAGAATTTCAGTGCTGCTGTGGAGGATCGTGTAACAGGTAAGTTTGCTCTAAGTTCATTCCTGGTTCCACTTGCATTGATTGAAGAATGGGAGGTAACGCATAGCACCTTATCCTCCCAGTCTTCAATCAATACATTAAAGGAATCGTTCACTTTGGTAGTGAACTATTACTTTCATACACTGCATTTCATTGGAAATATGTCTTCTGAACAGATTTTGGTATCAGAGAAATTTTCAACAGAAACAGTATCTCTGTCTGCAACAGACGATACAGCAGCTGCACCTATGGCCCAGCACAGAAGAGCCAATTCCTTGGTTTGAGACTCAGCCATATACATGCATCTTAAGGAACAAGGACATATATTTGAAGATTGTAAACATGTAACATCTTGCCATAGAACAAGAATGGTCAAGTAGACTATTTATGACAAAATAAAGAAACCAATCCTGAATACAGTGGGAGGGGTGTCAACATTTGTCTGCAAAACAGTTTTGATAACATAACCTTTAAGTTAGAATGAAATTAACAACTTGCATTCAGGAGGTTCCTAACATGTTATATGCTAATGGAGACACATTCCAAGGTATTTATTGCCAACAGATTCTTGTACAAGTCATTCTGAATTGAGAAAGCTAGTTGAATGACTAGCAACATGTTTACAAGAGCTAAACTTCAAGCCCAGTTGATTTAACTGGAGACCACAGATATACCATTTCTAAAGATGGCCCAAACGTACTAGTTTCGTTCCATTTTCGGATCTCTGGAAAATCCCGAAGATCCGAAAATTCAGAAACGGAACGAATTTTCCAGGATTTTCAAACGTTTAAAGCTGTTCTCGATCATTTTTCAAAATAGCCTCGAACGTTCAAAAATCCTTGAAAATACGATTGGAGACCATTTTCGAGTTTCCGGTTATATTTTTGAGGATTTTCAAAAGTTCGAGGCTATTTTGGAAAAATGATCGAAAATAGCACTGAACATTCGAAAATCCTCGAAAATGGGATCTGAAGTCCCGAAATCCAGACAATCCTCCTGGATTCGGACGGATCATTTGAATTTCGGAATCAAGGGGTCTGTGTCAGACCTGGATCCCATCTCTAACCGTGACCATGAATTAGAACCTTCACAAGCAGCTATTGGTATCAATTATAAAATTATAGTTGGTCCTGATATAGCCAAATAGAAGTAGGACTGGACATTACTGTTCATGTAGGAAAATGATTTAGAATCAGTTTATGTTTTTTTGGGGCGACAGGCTACCAAATTTATCATTATTGTTTGACTTAAATATAGTCATTTTTGTTGATGATCAGTATGATCAAAATCTTAATAGATACATTTTTCTTGTATGAAGGTGATTGATTACAGATTTATATACCTAAAAACAAAGTTTCCCTTTTTAATATTTATATTGATATTCTTGATTTGAATTACTTGATAAACAACCTTAACGCATAAATGCTGTAGCTTTAGAGTATCCTATAAGAATCATATGGAAACAACTGATTTGAGATTTACAATGGGTAACTGTTTTTACAGAACATGTAAATAATGGGACAGTTCAGTGGAAATGATCAATATTTGTTAAATTGTTAGTTTGTGTAATGCCTTCTTAGTTATTCTACATAATCTCTCCCATTTTGAAAAATCAGTTGATTTAATACCCTTTGCTGTTCCCTGCTGTTGACATTAGTGAGCTGACATTTGAGTTCCTAACGGTCCTTCTTCTTCCCAGGATGCACCACATCCTTGGAATGTTCCTAACAGTTATTTCTACTGATTGGCTGTTGGATGAGTCAAAGCTGATCATATCTCTACTGAGCAACTGAATCAACCCAGGTGCTGAGTCAAGGGCAAGACCATAACGATCTCTACTAGGGGTTCTGCAAACAGGAAGTCAAACAGGAAGTCAGTATTTTGGTTGCATTTATTTATACACATTTATTTAGACACAATGCTGAATTGGCAGATTAAGGTCATTGGAATGAAAAAATACTGCTCTTTTTTCTGAAAAGCATTGTATTTACACTGAACTTCCCTTTTAATAGAAGATGAACAATACTGAACAAGAATAAGTGACATTTTATTTATCTTGTCCTTTATAAACCACAGAAGTTAATTCGTATTATAATGTTATTACTATGTTTTTTGATTATAGTGCCGTATGTAGTTATTTTATTTAAGTAATATGGACTTCACTTAAGCAAGCAGCAAATATCTTGGTGGCTTTCTGGGTTGACAGCCAACACTCTGCTTATACTTTAGTAACTCATCATTTTAACCAACTGCTGTGCAGACATGAAAGACATGAACTCATTGTTCAAATGATTTGTTTCCCACATGGTTTTATTTCCTGGGGAAGCAAAGACTTTAATAGAATTGAAATGCCTGAAGCACTGCTAATGCTTGAAGACTTGAAGCCAGAGTTAACAGTACCACAGACTAAATTTCAAGATTCAGCTCAGGCAGTTGACATTATGGAGCATGAAAATAACAATATTGGGAATAATAAAGATTAAAGCCAAAAGTCCAAATGCAAACCATCTGTTTAGGATGCAGGCTATTCGAATCACTAAGGAAAGATCAGAAAGAATAACACTGTGAATCTTAATAAGTCCATCCTGACAGAGAAATGCAGTTTCAGCATATGTCTTCTTATTGCAACCATTTTGGTGGGGAAAAATCTATATACTGCATTAAACAAGTCTTATTAATATACCTATAAGTTCTAGTTAAAGGGCATCTATTCTATACCGAAAAATAGGATATTTTAAATTGACCATAACTGGAAACTATTATTCTTCCCAACCACCACTCTATCATTTTGTTGATCTGCCTCCTATTTCTTTAGATATCCAATCTAAAACTTCTTATATTTCAGCTGTTAATCAAGTTCCTTGCTCTCAAAAATTATTCTTCTGTGAGTAGTTTTACTGTATCGTGAATGGCGATGTTGTGTGCAGGCTCGACAGTTGGTTTGTGGGAAAAAAGTCAAGTCAGATGGAAGTGGGAGTGTCTAAAAGAGGGAGGGGGGATACTGCTGCTAAACAAAATGTGTGCTGGATTGAAGGCATGCAGCAACAAACACAAATCAGTGTGGATTGAATACATGTAAGTGCTACTTACATGTATTCAATTATAGATTAAGATGAGGCAAAGTATAGTATAGAGTCCCTTTAATATTTATAAACAAAGGCCTGTTACTGTAAGGGTTATGCCGGCTACACACTATTACTTTACTTTCTGATGTTCCCAAGGCATTCCCCAGATGTTTTTTCAACCTCAGAAGCAAATATGCTAAAATAAACCCGCCGGCCTGTAAAAACGTTAATGCTGATAGAGTTGACAAATCTAGCAAACATCTACTCTTTTCACAAGTGGAATATTACCAAGACTTATTATTCTTACCTGTGACTGAACAATAACAAGTGATCCTTATTATTATTTAAATAATATAACCTTTAAATAGTATATTATAGTCTAGTATAGTACAGGGATTCTCAAACTGTGTGCCTCCAGATGTTTTGAAAACTACAACTCCCATCATTCCCTGATTTCCCTCTGTATTTGAGGAATGCTGGTAGTTTCCTAAACAGCGGGAGGAACACTTTTTGAAAATTTCTGGGATTGTATATAGTGTATTATATCTTCTATCTATTTGCACAAGCATTTCAATGTACACAATTTGGATATTATAAAATTGCAAAAATGAAGCAGAAAACTCTTGCATTCAGTTTAAAATATTTTGTCTTGAATATATCATAATCCCTTCAGGCCAGGTATAGGTTGGCATCTGGAACAGGATTCCTCTGTGCTCATGGCTTACATACACACTGTGTTCAAACGTAATAAACCATGGTATTGTGTGCACCCATTTGCAATAAATTTTATGGTCTTTGTAAATCAGCTATTATTATTATAATTTCTTCATATTATTAATAATCAGACAGATCCATTTTTTCACAGAGTGGTGTACAAGCCTGCAGTATGAGTTAATTTCTTTTGGTATGCTAATATATGAGTTGCAATGAATTAGAACATCATGTTACCCTATGGCATATATAAAACCTTGCATTTTTCCATGTTTTTTGGAGTGCTGTCATTGACCCCCGACAGCTAGACTATGGATTATCGAAATATTTTTTTTTGTATTACTTATCTTCTCAAACTGTGCCTCCAGATGTTTGAAAACTACAACTCCTATCATTCCCTGATTTCACCCTGTAGTTAAGGAATGCTGGTAGTTGTAGTTTCCTAAAAATCTGGAGGCACACTGTTTGAAAATCTCTGGTATAGTATATACTATATCTATTGTACAAGCATTTCAATGTACAAAATTTGGATATTATAAAATGCTAAAAGTAAGCAGAAAACTTCTCTTGCATTACATTTTTAAATTGCCATTCAACCTCTCCTATATCTTGTTTCATTTAATTAAAGCTACTGCCTGGTTGCTGGGATTTAAATCAGGGAGGGTGCTTAACCAGGGACAGACAGAATGCCACAAACATGTTACTTTGGGCAGATACCAAGCCCTTTGATTAGCCCCGCCACGACCTGCCCAGGACACACCCCCAGAAAGTCAATAATTATTCCCACCTGCCGGGTCTTGTGAGCCACATCTTTTTTTGAATAGACCATGGATTGGGTTGAGCATCCAGGCTGGGGATTTATAAAAAATTTACATATTGATATAAAGCACAACACTTTTTTTACTTAATTTAATAACTTATTCTAAGCATTTTCCTGCATATGCATTTAACAAGATTGACTATTTTTTTTTATTAAAACAAATGTTAAAAATACTTTTCACCTGCATACATGGATATTTAAAGGGCAGAACATGCCAAATTAAGGATAAGTAAGGTTTATCTCATACAGTACATACAGAAAAGGGATAGTCTTTAATCTGTGCTCCTTATTCAAAACTATTAAGGGTGGACTTCTGCTCAATACATGTCACATGTTTCTGTTTTATACTTATATAGAGAAATAAAGTTCTTTCTGTAATCAGAATTGTGATGTGGCATTCATTCCTGGTGTTTAAAGTGATATTGGTGTCTGTTAAACGGTTACTATACTCACACCAAACAACTTTACATTATTTGAAACTACAAGTTGAGATTAGTAAAATGGTGGTACACATAGTTATCTGTGCCTGCTTTGTCAGTAAATTATTAATGTTTAGTGAGTGATCCTAATTGCCCCCAACCTCCCTTACTGCTTTCTTGTAGGGTCTGCAACACTTATAAGTTCTGCACAGTCTCACCATAGACACTGCTCTGCTTACACATCTCCCCCTCCCTCCCCCTTCTTTCTTTTCTCTGCTAATTCTTTTAATTGTTGCAGAAAGTCTGCTGCCAGGCAGCCATAGATCCTAGTAAGAGATCAGGGAAGGGGAACATGTTATAATTTCTGCTTCTGGAGTGACAGGTCTGCTTGTAAATGAAGATTCCAAACAAACGGGCTGGAAGCAGGCTGCTCGCGGTTAATGATTTAAAAACATCACTTTATTGTAGAAAAAACCATAAAAGACACACGTAGTGCTGGGTACAAATACATAGGCATACTCGAAAAGGACACAGTGATGCCTGACGCGTTTCGTGACGTCCGTCACTTCACTCAAGAGGCAGACCACCAATGAAGTAAGTCTCTATTTAAGGATGAAACATAGGAGGGGCCACTAATGATGAAACATGTGTGGCCAATAGACATTATTAAAACATCAAAAACTATATGTTACCATCGGGTAAACATAGTTGGTAACATATAGTTTTTGATGTTTTTAATAATGTCTATTGGCCACACATGTTTCATCATTAGTGGCCCCTCCTATGTTTCATCCTAAATAGAGACTTACTTTCATTGGTGGTCTGCCTCTGATGAAGTGACGGACGTCACGAAACGCGTCAGGCATCACCTGTGTCCTTTTCGAGTATGCCTATGTATTTGTACCCAGCACTACGTGTGTCTTTTATGGTTTTTTCTACAATAAAGTGATGTTTTTAAATCATTAACCGCGAGCAGCCTGCTTCCAGCCCGTTTGTTTGGAATCTTCTGTTAAGGATACTACATACCACTATGGCCAAGTGGTTCTTGGAAGCGTGAGAGCGCCGCGCAACAGCCCAGGGGTAGAGCACCTGTAAGTACTTACCAATTAAGACCCGATACTTTGTTTTCAGCTGCTTGTAAATGAAATGATTTCAAACAATGAATTCTTAGGATCTACAGAACAGATTAAAATTCTGAAAAATATTTGGATTAAAATGCTGCATCTAAAGGTGCAATTTAAAAATGTGATTTTTTGAATTGACCCTTTAAGGTTTGCCCCTTGCCTTATAACATTGTATTCAGGGGCATAACTACAGGGGAGCAACCACAGGGAGGCCCAGGAGCCAAGGGTCCCCCATCTTCTTATGTTTTGTATGACAGATATAGCCTCCTACCAGAAAACCACTGTAGATGAAGCATGGATAGGGGCCCCATCATAGTTTTGCTGGGGGGCAGTGATTCTTAGTTACGCCATTGAGTTTATTTGTGGAGTTATTTTCCAGTAACCATTCTCTAAGTGAGAATTTAACATTATGGGGGTGATAATGGAAATACATTGCATTTTGGAACAGTCCTTCAATTAACATCCTGTCAATTCTGTAATAATTTTCTAGCTTGTTGGAATCATTAGTACTATTAACAAAGCAACACATACATTTCTCCTACAGTTTTACAGTGAACAAGACATATTCTAAACAAAAGTCTAAGCTAATTAGCAGGATTTTTAGAATGTGAAAAATGTACAGTTTTACACATAAAAAAAGCACGTTTTATTTGTTGCTATCTTATGGTTTCAACGTGACAAAAGACAAAGGCTTAAATAATTGTGATAGCAAATATTGCACTAATTAAATCCTGAATTAACAAATCACTTATTCTTGTTAACAATTTCTAAAGATATTTTTAGCATTCCTAAAAAAAAACAAAACACAACACATATGAATTTAAATGTGGTTGTGTTCTTTGCAGTACTTTGAAATTGAATAGCATCTGGTTGTGTTATATAAAATAATTTGTATTTTGTTTAAGAAAATAGCCCGAGGTCTTCATGATTTGTATGCAAATTTTTCAAAACCCTGTACAAGTTTTGTAAAGTTAGAAAATGAACTTGTATGCTTGGAAGATGTGAGTGAATGAAGCAACATCAGAAAGACTGATGACAACTATTTGTATGTAATGGGAAAAGGAACTATTGGGGAAAAACACATTTTCTTTAGCTTGATACTTTTTTTGACATATATAAATGTTCAAAAAAGTAATTTGGGCTTCTACATAAACATACATTTAGATGAAAAATAGATAATATGGGAGAATTATAAGAATGTGGGAGATTGCTGTTACCTTTGTCTCTTTAGGAAGGCTAATGGGGGCTTATATATTGGATATTCAGTCTTTTTACATGCTGGTAAATCCTACAATTGCTTGAATAATGTTCTGCAGTACATCATATCTGGATGACAAAGGTTAACCATTTTTATCCCCATACTAGTTCACATATGTAAAGCCTCCTGAACATCTGGTATTATTATATTTATGCATAAATTAAACCTATTTAAGGCATTAGGCTGGCATATATACTGTTTCAGTATGTTCACTGCTCCTATAGAGGCCAAATCTGTTTTTTTTAATGTTTAATCTTTTTATCTATTTTATCCAAACCCCTACCCCCCAGCCCCCCTAAGAAAATGCCCCCTTTCACTTCTCAATATTTTTTAACATAGGCACATTCTCTAACATAGGCCTGTGTTAGAATGAAGCAGAGCATAATTTTTAAAATTATGGAGTCCCTGACAACCCCCCCCCCCCCCCCCTCTCCTGTTAATAGTGCCTATGGTGATTTCCTCACCTCTGGGTGTTACCTTATTGCTGCAAACAATCACTCCAAAATCGACTTCTGAAAGCTGGCTGCTGAACCGCCTCTCTACCTCCCGGTATTGAACCAATGGGAAGGCACACTCTGCAAGTAGCGTGTTTTCCCATTGGCCAGTCCTGCCATAATCCCAGACTCTGAAAGCGGCTTCACAAAGCCCGACTTTATAGGGCTTGTTTTATAGTTTCAGCAGAGGGTAGAAGAAAAACATTGCAATGCTGGAGAAAAAAGTGTACTGTTTCTACACAAAATTATTCCCATAATTTTCCCATCCAGTGAAAGAAGAAATAACTGTTAATAGGAACATTTTAAAGAAGTGAGCATCCTGAGAGCAAGAAGAAAGACCGCTGCAGAACTTGAAATGGCAGCTCACTGTTGACTACAGAAACGCATAGCAAAATATGTTGACTACCCAGGTATGTGTTATATAGATAATAAATAGCAATCATTTTTTCCACTGAATCTCCCCTTTTAAAAGGCAGAAATGAAACATAAAATGTATCGCTTCTATGTATGTCAGGGAAGATGTGTTTTAGGGTGAGTTCTTAGCAACTGAATTACATAAAATGTGGTAAGTATTGTGAGTATTTGTTATATACAGTATAATGATCTATATTATTTTGAATGCTTTTTAACATTTTCTATCCACCTCTGCACATTCAATTCCTTGGGCTTGCTCAAAAACTATTCCAAGTTGGTCTGTTATGTATTATTTAAACAGGACCTTTTCTTTAAAAAAACAAAACAAAACATGAACTGGGTTGTCCTAACTTTGTTAATATTAAATTATAAAATATTTTCTTATGTAAAGTAAATATTCCAGGCAATAGGGACTGGTGTAAAAATTAGATTAATGCAATTCTGAAAATATCCACCAGATGGCAAAACTTTACTTGGTATAATTTTTTGATGTTCTGACACTGGCAGATCGGTAGCATCCAATAAATGCATTAAACAGAACATTCTACTATTATTGCATGTCCAAATTTTCATTATATAATTAAATACATTTTCCAGTTTACAAACCATGGCCTCCTCCATCTAATCACATAATTTATAAAGTCTGGGTGGTATTGCATTCTTGGTAATAAAATTCTTATTGTAAATATCCCTTCTTACCATCCACAATAACTCATATTGTTTTATGCCTTTACCAAACATATTATGTGTTTTTGTATAAATATAACTGCATCTATCATGAATTTTGTATATCTGCTGTTATGTACACTTTTTACACAAGTATAGCTTTAACAATTCCATATCTATTACATGGACAATAGTCCATAGTGTTATGTAAATTGTACCATAGTTACAATTTGTGTTTTGTTTCGGACGGATCATTTGGATTTTGGAACCGAGGGGTTTCATGTCAGATCCGGGTCCAAGTCGGACCTGGATCCCATCTCTGTAAATTAATAAAACATTGTGCTCCAAGTATTTTTCCTCTTGGATATATTTAAAAAATAATTTAATATTTTTCTATTTAAGTCAATGTGTTACAACTAGAAATGTACGAAATGGCCAATGTCTGGTCCAACTTAGTAAAAACATGAAAATTTGAAAATCCGAAAATGGACCATTAGAATTCAATGGGAGTTGTAAAAAAATTTAAGGCATAAATACTGTAGCAAAAGTAACTTAAATGTCTTAGGGACCTGAGAAATATTTTGCGGAACACGTACATATAACCAAAACTTCTAAAAAAAACCCAAAAACTTTCTTTACACGTGAGATATTTTCAAATATTCAAAACCGCCTTGTATATTTGTAATTTCTCCCATATGCAGAATCGAGGGTTCACATATTCGATATTTCTTGAAATCCACCCTGTATATATATTCACCCTATATATATATTCTCTATAAAATCGATAATTCTTTAATATTCAAAAATTTAATTATTCAAAGATTCAATTATTCGAAAATTCAAATATTTAATAAGTATCAAAAATCTGGAAAAAGTTCTGCGATCCAAAAAATCCAAGTGTATTATTGAATAAAGTTCAAAATCCATACATTTTGGGATTAAATATACAGTACAGTATTTCCTTAAAATAAGTATTATTGATGCTTCTTATTCAAGCTTTTCATCTGTTAGCTGAGTAAACTAGCAAAAACAATCTGCAAACAGTAAGATCTGCATATTTTACTTGTTCACAGAGCAACATTATACAGCAATAATTATGTATTGTCTTTGATCTACTTTAACAACAGGAATTATTTTGTAGCTTTACAATAAAGTGTTTTATAATAGATGGTGTGTTCCTGCCTGTGTTTGGACCAAAATAAAACAAAGGTCATGTTTGGTTACATATTAATGGAGAAGAAAAGTAAACACTTTAAAAAGCTAGCTATAATATAATCAGATTCAAGTTTGAGTTCTAGTCCATCTTTAGTCTTCATTGGGTTCCTACCTATACAGTATCTTGGCTACTTATATAACGCATTCTCTGATGATTTCCCTGTCTTTGCTGTTCTGAAACTTCACCTTAGAAATGCCATTTACGGGAAGGGGGTATAGAATGTTGAAGGATATCTGAATAATGGTAAACATCTTGCCTGGTATTTTTTTGTGACTCAACTTCAAGGGCATGTCCACCCCCAAAACTATAATCCCCCCCACCTCTCGCCCCCCATCATGTAGTGTAGTGTAATCGTTACCTCACATCCCAGCTCCATATGGTTCTCCTGTAGTCCCCCCCAAAGTCCCAAAAACTGCCCACCAGGAGGATAGCAGAGTCCATATAGGACTCTGCCTCCTACCTGGCCTCCGGGAGAAGTTTGGCATGCGTACTGCAGCCCTTCTCCCCCTCCCTCCCCCTCTCTCTCAGGATTCCCTCCCCCTAGTGTAAAACCCTTAATATATAGTATTGCCCCTGTCCCCCCAGCCCCAACCGCTATATTTATATGTTTAGAAAGCTCCCCCAAACTTTACTTACCTCTCCTCTTTCCTCCGCCGAAATGAGCTCCCGGCAGCCGCGTCCATGATTGGCTGCCGCTCAGCCAATCACAGACGCGACTGCCGGTCCCGCCCCTCTGCTTGCATTTTTCCTCAGCGCGGCGGAGGAAAGAGGGGAGGTAAGTAGAGTTTGGGGAGCTTTCTAAACATATAAATATAGCGGTTGGGGCTGGGCTGGCAGGGGGAATCTTATATTAAAAAATTATTTTTAGGGTGGACATACCCTTTAACTACATAAAGATTACCCTGGTGGAAACAGCCTCAGAAACATAAAGGGCTGGGGTTTGTGTATTTTAACCAGGACCTCAGGGACTATGTGTTTTCTGTATAGGATTATATCATTGTTAGGCACAGGAGCATGAAAAACAAAGTCTTTCTTGACAAGTCTAAGCTCATATGTCATAGACACAGGGGACATGCTTAAGAAGCTTGATGGCATCATGGTTGATCAAGATGTTCTGTTGGTCACCCTAGACATTGAGAGTTTATACTGGTCAATCCCCTCGTCAATCCCCCATGCAGCTGTGCCCATTATCTAGAAACGAGAGGGCAGAGGTATAAGTAACACACTGAGTTTGTCCTGGATTTGCTACGTTTTATCCTTAAAAAAACAACGTTTTCCTCTTTGATGGAAAATTTTATCGCCAGGTGAGGGGCACTGCTATGGGGGCGACTTGTGTCCCTACATATGCATGCATCCACCTAGGTCTGTGGGAACAGGATGATGTGGCAGAGGCCATCCAAGATTTGGGGTTTGACTCCAAGGTAGAGTTGTGGGTGAGATATGCCGATGATGTGTTCATGCTGTGAAAAGGTTCTGAACGTAACTTAATGAGGTTTCTTGATATATTGTACATAAACAACAAAAATATCCATCTGACTTTGGAATGGAGCAATAGTTCAATCAGTTTCTTAGACCTCAAAATCACCAAAATAGGTGGAACATGACTGAGACATATCATAAACCCACGGCTGTGAACTCCCTTTTGGTGGCCTCTAGCCACCATCCCCACAGTCTGATTAGAGGAATCCCGGTAGGGCAGTTCCTGCAGGTACGGTTGTTTGGCTGAGGCCACCATGCAAGGGTAGCATTATTGTTCTGTATTGGGGACTGCCTCTAATTCTCAATGGGATTATTTCTATGGACTTTCCTAGCTGTTTTGCTTTTATCTTTGGACTCCACACTGTATAATGGGGACGCCCAGTGTGTTTTATGAGGTTTTTTGGACACTTACTTTTTATGGTAGTAGGGTGAGATATGGTGCTTATAGGTATTATTGGTATTTATTATGACAATTAAGAGAGTATTATTTGATTAAGGTTTTCTTTAGGGGTGTCTACTTTAGCACCCCTGTTTTTTGGTGTTATGACTATGGGGGTGCTATTTAATACTATGGGGCAGTGCTATTTAATACTATGGGGAAGTACTATTTTATACTATGGGGGTGCTTTTTTATACTATGGGGAGTGCTATTTTATACTATGGGAAATGCTATTTTATACTATGGGGGAGTGCTATTTTATGCTATGGGGGAGTGCTATTTTATACTATATGGGGTGCAATTTTATATTATATGGGGTGCTATTTTATACTATGGGGAAGTGCTATTTTATACTATGGAGGTGCTATTTTATACTACGAGGGGTGCTATTTTATACTATTGTGGAGTGTATATATTTGAGTGGAAACTTTATTTACTTTCAGACTTTGAATGTCCTTAAAGTTTATCTCTGTTAATATAATTATTGTCAGCACTGGGTCCTGTTTAATTTTTCGGACCACATCCTTAATACAGTAGTACAACTGGACTTGAAGTTTAGTTCTTGAAGACGTTCAAGTCCAGTTGAACTGTCTAACGGAATACCACAGATACAACTTGATATCACATGTCGCATGATAACACATGCCTGATGTGTTCTGTGCATTTGTACCTTTTAATTTTATTCTTGGTTTTATTTTAAATGTTTAGATTTGCAGAAATTATTGTGCAGAAAGCAAGTCCCCTGCAAACAATGCATTGAGAGATTTAAATTGACTTATTAAAGTGCATGTCCACCCCCAAAACTGAAATTTTACCCCATACTGGCCACATTCTGTAGTTTAATAAATCCTTACCTTACATTTCTGCTCCAAATGGTTCTCCTGCTGTGACTTTTCTAAGTCCAGGAAACTGCAGTGTAGCACCTAGCATGAAATCCGCTTCAGGTAAGGTAAGTAACAGCTCCCCAACCCTAACTGCCATTATATAAACTTACAGAGCCTTCCCTCCTGCGGCATCTTCGATGACGTCAGCCGCGTCTGTGATTGGCCGCATCTTAGACACAGATGGCGGACCAGCCCCTGCTTGCAACTTCCTGGATAGGAGAGGCCATGGGAGAGAAGGGGCTGTAAGTAAACATCAGGGCATATTTTTAAAAATATATTATTGCGGTTGGCGGTGGGCAGCTGCTACCTACCATATATAAAAAGTTAAAGGGACCCACATAAATCCGTTTTTAAGTATTTGCCATCCGTTTCTATTATTCAATAATAGTACACTGAGCGTACTATTAATCACAGGGAGGTGGGAATAAGTGTTCTAATCTCCCTGTGAATAATAGAAATGGATGGCAAATACTTAAAAAACTGGATTTAGTGTTCCTTTAAATTTAGGGTGGACATGCCCTTTAATTTTATTTATTAAATGGGAATCATGGTACGGTGATAACAGATCCATGCAATGACTCTCTGATAAAAATATGTTATTAAATCTTTACAAAAGTCAAATTGAGATAATGATTAGAATATGTGGTGCCATATTGAAACTGGTTTCACCTTCAACAAGAATGTCTCTTGTGTTATTTTGAAAGCAGAGTTCCGGAAACACTACAATATGAATTAGGGCAGAATGATCTCTCTGATTGGTTCTTTGGGGAACACCTAAGGCCTAATTCAAAACTAATTTCTATGTCTTCTATTGTGGAAGATTTGAATTGGCTACATAAATACGCACTGCTTATTTAATCTATTTAATGTTACATCATTTTTGTAATATTGGAAGATATTGCTTGTTGTGTTCATATGAGATTATAAATGGTACCTGACCCTCTGGAAAATAATCTGCTCTGCTAGGAGATCACATGTCATACAGTAGTTTAAAGAGATGGCAGAGTTGTATTGAAGAATCCCAAATAGTCATAAACAGTGTGAGCTGTTTTATTGAGGTCTGTAAGCAAAGCCACTGCTACCATAGCCATGTTATGCAATATACAATCTCCTGTTTAAATGCAAATACGGTCAGGAGCGCAGTTTGTATTGCGAGCAGTAACCTATGTCATTCTACTTCTCTATGAGCACAAGAAACACCCTGCTTATAAATAAGATGTTTTTCTTTTAACCTGAACCATTCTGGTTGCATAATGAATAATGTATGCTATTTCCTAGAATATGGAAATCTCAGTAAGTCACGTGACACTGAAGCACTGTTTATAAGGATATAATGTTATAATAATATTACAATTTTTCCTATGTACATAGCAGTCGTTAAATAAAGTTTTATTTTTTCCCTAAGGTATTTTAAATTATAATTCCAAGTGGATTTGACAGTTCTTACCCAATGAATAACATTTTTCCACGTTATTATTTTAAAATGATGATAATCTAGAATAATCTAGGCTCTTGGCATTTAGAAACAACCAACAAAAACATCCACATGGAATGAGAAGACTGATCATCCTTCCTGCTGAGAGTGTCAGCCACCAAGACTGTTGCTAGTCCACAGTTGGGCTTCTTCAATTCATTCAGTTGAATAGGATTATGAAAACATAACACCCTATAGGCAGTATAAACATCACAGAACATAAAATGGTTCAGTAAGCTCCTGACCTATCTAAAAGGCTTAAGGCAGGGTAGAGTACGGAGAGAAACATGATCAATGGAGAAGAATAAAAAAAGATTTAATGGTTTGCAGTTGACGTACTTAAGATCTAGCCAAAGTGTCCACCACATTTGTTTGTCTTATCAACCAATAATTTAGTTATTATTTAAAAAAACGTTATTCCTGTCATGGGTATAAAGGAATCATATACTGCGATCAGCTGTTTAGAAGACTGGAACCGAACCAGAAGTTTTTAAACAGCTGGTCGCAGACCGGAGGAGGGGAGGGGCCCGGCCTCCAATCTCTTTGGGGGGTCATACGCCCTCCAAAACCACCCGGGAATAATGAAATCGTAAGGGTGGCACTCCAAACAGTAATTTTATTAATATAGACCAACAAACATCTCACAACGTTTCGGGGGGTAAGTGCCCCCTTCCTCAGGTGATGTTACTTCAACAGTGTTACACATCTAAATAGGTGAACCACTACTAAGGACCGCCCTCTGGGGCTAGTTCTCCCTTCTAATTGGTTCAACAACAAAGTGCTATAGTGCATAAATATGTGTACATAAATACATAAAAATTAAAATATAATCTATACTAATAAAAGGCAAAGCCCTCACTCACTCACTCACTCACTCATCACTAATTCTCCAACTTGCCGTGGAGGCAGATGGCTTAAATTTGGCAGGCTCATTCATTGCACCTTACTTACAAAAGTTAAGGAGGTTTCGTTTTGAAAGGGCAAAGCCCTCACTCACTCACTCACTCACTCATCAATAACTCATCACTAATTCTCCAACTTGCCATGGAGGCAGACGGCTTAAATTTGGCAGGCTCATTCATTGCACCTTACTTACAAAAGTTAAGCAGGTTTCGTTTCGAAAAGGCAAAGCCCTCACTCACTCACTCACTCACTCATTTTTATTGTCATTTTCATTTCATTCAACCACAAAACACAATTCATAAATAAAGCAGAAGCAATCTTTCTTGACATAAAGCATTACGCATCTATACAGGACCATAGACATATTCTAATCTAACAACATGATAGTCTATTATCCAACATGTGTAGACAGAGCCTATACTAGTACTAACTTAAACTGTTTTATCTTCTGAAATAAAGGGTCAGTAATATTTACAAAAGTTTCTCTGATCTGGAGGTAATGTAATTTTCAGGACACATAAAAATTTTTGTATTCTAGTGGTTAATGATGATAAAAAATGAGTTAAAGGATTTACAGACAGCGCAGCACAGAGCATTAACAGAATAACAGAAACCAGAACAGCAGGGCCTTTTTATCAGTAAGGTAAAAGCAAAGAGATATCCAAATACGTTTGGCTAATTAAGTATGTATAAGATGTTTCAACCAACTCTTAGGTTGATGTTACTAGCACCTCCTAAAATACCACAACTTGCATATTATTGCCTGGACAATATTTTTGACCGAACAGACAGAGAATCAGATATGATTTTCTTTTGTCCAACCAAATTTTCACAAATTGGATTTTTCAATGATTGAATATGTTGCTAAATATATTGATGATTACATTTGAGTTTTAGATGATCAATTGACATATGACATAACAATGGTCTTTTAAAAATTAGCTCTGAATCTTTTTGTGTGTCCAGCCTTAAATTAAAGAAAAGTTCACTACCTACCTTTTTATCACTATTCCTTAAAAGGCATTGATTGAAGTCTGGGATGATAAAGAGCTAAACCTTACCTCCTGTTCATCAATCAATGCAAATGGAGCCAGGAATGAAACTGAGAGCAAACTTGCCTGTTAAGGTCCTCCGCAGCAAGTACTGACAGGTCTGACCATTCCAGATCCTGTGTAGCTATAGGCGCATGCACGAGTATGCGCGCTATAGTTAAACGAACCCGGAAGCGGTTAGAATTTCAGTGCTGCTGTGGAGATCGTGTAACGGTAAGTTTGCTCTAAGTTCATTCCTGGTTCCACTTGCATTGATGAAGAATGGGAGGTAACGCATAGCACCTTATCCTCCCAGTCTTCAATCAATACATTAAAGGAATCGTTCACTTGGTAGTGAACTATTCTTTCATACACTGCATTTCATTGGAAATATGTCTTCTGAACAGATTTTGGTATCAAGAAATTTTCAACAGAAACAGTATCTCTGTCTGCAACAGACGATCAGCAGCTGCACCTATGGCCCAGCCACAGAAGAGCCAATTCCTTGGTTTGAGACTCAGCCATATATACATGCATCTTAAGGAACAAGGACATAATTTGAAGATTGTAAACATGTAACATCTTGCCATAGAAACAAGAATGGTCAAGTAGGACTATTTATGACAAAATAAAGAAAACCAATCCTGAATACAGTGGGAGGGGTGTCAACATTTGTCTGCAAAACAGTTTTGATAACATAAACCTTTAAGTTAGAATAATTAACAACTTGCATTCAGGAGGTTCCTAACATGGTTATTGCTAATGGAGACACATTCCAAGGTATTTATTGCCAACAGATTTCTTGTACAAGTCATTCTGATTGAGAAAGCTAGTTGAATGACTAGCAACATGTTACAAGAGCTAAACTTCAAGCCCGTTGATTTAACGGAGACCACAGATATACCTTTCTAAAGATGGCCCAAACGTACTAGTTTTCGTTCCATTTTCGGATCTCTGGAAAATCCCGAAGATCCGAAAATTCAGAAACGGAACGAATTTTCCAGGATTTTCAAACGTTAAAGCTGTTCTCGATCATTTTCAAATAGCCTCGAACGTTCAAAAATCCTTGAAAATACGATTGGAGACCATTTTCGAGTTTCCGGTTATATTTTGAGGATTTTCAAAAGTTCGAGGCTATTTTGGAAAATGATCGAAAATAGCACTGAACATTCGAAAATCCTCGAAAATGGGATCTGAAGTCCCGAATCCAGACAATCCTCCTGGATTCGGACGGATCATTTGAATTTCGGAATCAGGGGTCTGTGTCAGACCTGGATCCCATCTCTAACCGTGACCATGAATTAGAACCTTCACAAAGCAGCTATTGTATCAATTATAAAATTATAGTTGGTCCTGATATAGCCAAATAGAGTAGGACTGGACATTACTGTTCATGTAGGAAAATGATTTAGAATCAGTTTTATTTTTTTTGGGGCGACAGGCTACCAAATTTTCATTATTGTTTGACTTAAATATAGTCATTTTTTGATGATCAGTATGATCAAATCTTAATAGATACATTTTTCTTGTATGAAGGTGATTGATTACAGATTTATATACCTAAAAACAAAGTTTCCCTTTTTAAATTATATTGATATTCTTGATTTGAATTACTTGATAAACAACCTTAACGCATAAATGCTGTAGCTTTAGAGTATCCTATAAGAATCATATGAAACAACTGATTTGAGATTTACAATGGTAACTGTTTTTACAGAACATGTAAATAATGGGACAGTTCAGTGGAAATGATCAATATTTGTTAAATTGTTAGTTTGTGTAATGCCTTCTTAGTTATTCTACATAATCTCTCCCATTTGTAAAATCAGTTGATTTATACCCTTTGCTGTTCCCTGCTGTTGACATTAGTGAGCTGACATTTGAGTTCCTAACGGTCCTTCTTCTTCCCAGGATGCACCACATCCTTGGAATGTTCCTAACAGTTATTCTACTGATTGGCTGTTGGATGATCAAAGCTGTCATTCTCTACTGAGCAACTGAATCAACCCAGGTGCTGAGTCAAGGGCAAGACCATAACGATCTCTACTAGGGGTTCTGCAAACAGGAATCAAACGAAGTCAGTATTTTGGTTGCATTTATTTATACACTTTATTTAGACACAATGCTGAATTGGCAGATTAAGGTCATTGGAATGAAAAAATACTGCTCTTTTTTCTGAAAACAGTTGTATTTACACTGAACTTCCCTTTTAATAGAAGATGAACAATACTGAACAAGAATAAGTGACATTTTATTATCTTGTCCTTATAAACCACAGAAGTAATTCGTATTATAATGTATTACTATGTTTTTTGATATAGTGCCGTATGTAGTTATTTTATTTAAGTAATTGGACTTCACTTAAGCAAGCAGCAAATATCTTGGTGGCTTTCTGGGTTGACAGCCAACACTCTGCTTATACTTTAGTAACTCATCATTTTAACCAACTGCTGTGCAGACATGAAAAGACATGAACTCATCTAGTTCAATGATTTGTTTCCCACATGGTTTTATTTCCTGGGGAAGCAAAGACTTTAATAGAATTGAAATGCCTGAAGCACTGCTAATGCTTAAGACTTGAAGCCAGAGTTAACAGTACCACAGACTAAATTTCAAGATTCAGCTCAGGCAGTTGACATTATGGAGCATGAAAAACAAATTTGGGAATAATAATTAAAGCCAAAAGTCCAAATGCAAACCATCTGTTTAGGATGCGGCTATTCGAATCACTAAGGAAAGATCAGAAAGAATAACACCTGTGAATCTTAATAAGTCCATCCTGACAGAGAAATGCAGTTTTCAGCATATGTTTCTTATTGCAACCATTTTGGGTGGGGAAAAATCTATATACTGCATTAAACAAGTCTTATTAATATACTATAAGTTCTAGTTAAAGGGCATCTATTCTATACCGAAAAATAGGATATTTTAAATTGACCATAACTGGAAACTATTATTCTTCCCAACCCACCACTCTATCATTTTGTTGATCTGCCTCCTATTTCTTTAGATATCCAATCTAAAACTTCTTATATTTCAGCTGTTAATCAAGTTCCTTGCCTCAAAAATTATTCTTCTGTGAGTAGTTTTACTGTATCGTGAATGGCGATGTTGTGTTGCAGGCTCGACAGTTGGTTTTGTGGAAAAAAGTCCAAGTCAGATGGAAGTGGGAGTGTCTAAAAGAGGGAGGGGGGATACTGCTGCTAAACAAAATGTGTGCTGGATTGAAGGCATGCAGCAACAAACACAAATCAGTGTGGATTGAATCTGTAAGTGCTACTTACATGTATTCAATTATAGATTAAGATGAGGCAAAGTATAGTATAGAGTCCCTTTAATATTATAAACAAGGCCTGTTACTGTAAGGGTTATGCCGGCTACACACTATTACTTACTTTCTGATGTTCCCAAGGCATTCCCCAGATGTTTTTTCAACCTCAGAAGCAAATATGCTAAAATAAACCCCCGGCCGCTGTAAAAACGTTAATAGCTGATAGAGTTGACAATCTAGCAAACATCTACTCTTTTCACAAGTGGAATATTACCAAGACTTATTATTCTACCTGTGACTGAACAATAACAAGTGATCCTTATTATTATTAAATAATATAACCTTTAAATAGTATATTATAGTCTAGTATAGTACAGGGATTCTCAAACTGTGTGCCTCCAGATGTTTTGAAAACTACAACTCCCATCATTCCCTGATTTCCCTCTGTATTTGAGGAATGCTGGTAGTTTCCTAAACAGCGGGAGGAACACTTTTGAAAATTTCTGGATTGTATATAGTGTATTATATCTTCTACTTTTTGCACAAGCATTTCAATGTACACAATTTGGATATTATAAAATTGCAAAAAGAAGCAAAAACTCTTGCATTCAGTTTAAAATATTTGTCTTGAATATATCATAATCCCTTCAGGCCAGGTATAGGTTGGCATCTGAACAGGATTCCTCTGTGCTCATGGCTTACATACACACGCTGTGTTCAAACGTAATAAACCATGGTATTGTGTGCACCCATTTGCAATAAATTTTATGGTCTTTGTAAATCAGCTATTATTATTATATTTCTTCATATTATTAAATAATCAGACAGATCCATTTTTTCACAGAGTGGTGTACAGCCTGCAGTATGAGTTTATTTCTTTTGGTATGCTAATATATGAGTTGCAATGAATTAGAACATCATGTTACCCTATGGCATATATAAACCTTGCATTTTCCATGTTTTTGGAGTGCTGTCATTGACCCCCGACAGCTAGACTATGGATTATCGAAATATTTTTTTTTTGTATTCTTACTTCTCAAACTGTGCCTCCAGATGTTTGAAAACTACAACTCCTATCATTCCCTGATTTCACCCTGTAGTTAAGGAATGCTGGTAGTTGTAGTTTTCCTAAAAATCTGGAGGCACACTGTTTGAAAATCTCTGGTATAGTATATACTATATCTATTGTACAAGCATTTCAATGTACAAAATTTGGATATTATAAAATGCTAAAAGTAAGCAGAAAACTTCTCTTCTTACATTTTAAATTGCCATTCAACCTCTCCTATATCTTGTTTCATTTAATTAAAGCTACTTGCCTGGTTGCTGGGATTTAATCAGGGAGGGTGCTTAACCAGGACAGACAGAATGCCACAACATGTTACTTTTGGGCAGATACCAAGCCCTTTGATTAGCCCCGCCACGACCTGCCCAGGACACACCCCCAGAAGTCAATAATTATTCCCACCTGCCGGTCTTGTGAGCCACATCTTTTTTTGAATAGACCAGGGATTGGGTTGAGCATCCAGGCTGTTATAAAAAATTTACATATTGATATAAAGCACAACACTTTTTTACTTAATTTAATAACTTATTCTAAGCATTTTCCTGCATAGCATTAACAAGATTGACTATTTTTTTTTATTAAAAACAATGTTAAAAATACTTTTCACCTGCATACATGATATTTAAAGGGCAGAACATGCCAAATTAAGGATAGTAAGGTTTATCTCATACAGTACATACAGAAAAGGATAGTCTTTAATCTGTGCTCCTTATTCAAAACTATTAGGGTGGACTTCTGCTCAATACATGTCACATGTTTCTGTTTTATACTTATATAGAGAAATAAAGTTCTTTCTGTATCAGAATTGTGATGTGGCATTCATTCCTGGTGTTTAAAGTGATATTGGTGTCTGTTAAACGGTTATTATACTCACACCAAACAACTTTACATTTTGAAACTACAAGTTGAGATTATAAAATGGTGGTACACATAGTATATCTGTGCCTGCTTTGTCAGTAAATTATTAATGTTTAGTGAGTGATCCTAATGCCCCCAACCTCCCTTACTGCTTCTTGTAGGGTCTGCAACACTTATAGTTCTGCACAGTCTCACCATAGACACTGCTCTGCTTACACACATCTCCCCTCCCTCCCCCTTCTTTCTTTTCTCTGCTAATTCTTTTAATTGTTGCAGAAAGTCTGCTGCCAGGCAGCCATAGATCCTAGTAAGAGATCAGGGGAGGGAACATGTTATAATTTCTGCTTCTGGAGTGACAGGTCTGCTTGTAAATGAAGATTCCAAACAAACGGGCTGGAAGCAGGCTGCTCGCGGTTAATGATTTAAAACATCACTTTATTGTAGAAAAACCATAAAAGACACACGTAGTGCTGGGTACAAATACATAGGCATACTCGAAAAGGACACAGGTGATGCCTGACGCGTTTCGTGACGTCCGTCACTTCACTTCAAGGCAGACCACCAATGAAAGTAAGTCTCTATTTAAGATGAAACATAGAGGGCCACTAATGATGACACATTGTGTGGCCAATAGACATTATTAAAAACATCAAAAACTATATGTTACCAATCGGGTAAACATATAGTTGGTAACATATAGTTTTTGATGTTTTTAATAATGTCTATTGGACACACATGTTTCATCATTAGGCCCCTCCTATGTTTCATCCTTAAATAGAGACTTACTTTCATTGGTGGTCTGCCTCTGATGAAGTGACGACGTCACGAAACGCGTCGGCATCACCTGTGTCCTTTTCGAGTATGCCTATGTATTTGTACCCAGCACTACGTGTTGTCTTTTGGTTTTTTCTACAATAAAGTGATGTTTTTAAATCATTAACCGCGACAGCCTGCTTCCAGCCCGTTTGTTTGGAATCTTCTGTTAAGGATACTACATACCACTATGGCCAATTGGTTTCTTGGAAGCGTGAGAGCGCCGCGCAACACCCAGGGGTAGAGCACCTGTAGTACTTACCATTAAGACCCGATACTTGTGTTTCAGCTGCTTGTAAATGAAATGATTTCAAACAATGAATCTTTAGGATCTACAGAACAGATTAAAATTCTGAAAAATATTTGGTTAAAATGCTGCATCTAAAGGTGCAATTTAAAATGTGATTTTTGAATTGACCCTTTAGGTTTTGCCCCTTGCCTTATAACATTGTATTCAGGGGCATAACTACAGGGGAGCAACCACAGGGAGGCCCAGGAGCCAGGGTCCCCCATCTTCTTATTTTTTGTATGACAGATATAGCCTCCTACCAGAAAACCACTGTAGATGAAGCATGGATAGGGGCCCCATCTAGTTTTGCTGGGGGGCAGTGATTCTTAGTTACGCCATTGAGTTTATTTGTGGAGTTATTTTTCCAGTAACCATTCTCTAAGTGAGAATTTAACATTATGGGGTGATAATGGAAATACATTGCATTTTGGAACAGTCCTTCAATTAACATCCTGTCATTCTGTAATATTTTCTAGCTTGTTGGAATCATTAGTACTATTAACAGCAACACACATTTCTCCTACAGTTTTACAGTGAACAAGACATATTCTACAAAAAGTCTAAGCTAATTAGCAGGATTTTAGAATGTGAAAAATGTACAGTTTACACATAAAAAAGCCGTTTTATTTGTTGCTATCTTATGGTTTCAACGTGACAAAAGACAAGGCTTAAATAATTGTGATAGCAGATATTGCCTAATTAAATCCTGAATAAACAAATCACTATTTTGTTAACAATTTCTAAAGATATTTTTAGCATTCCTAAAAAAAACAAAACACAACACATATGATTTAAATGTGGTTGTGTTCTTTGCAGTACTCTTGAAATTGAATAGCATCTGGTTGTGTTATATAAATAATTTGTATTTTGTTTAAGAAAATAGCCCGAGGTTTCTCATGATTTGTATGCAAATTTTCAAAACCCTGTACAAGTTTTGTAAAGTTGAAAATGAACTTGTATGCTTGAAGATGTGAGTGAAGAAGCAACATCAGAAAGACTGATGACAACTATTGTATGTAATGGGAAAAGGAACTATTGGGGGAAAACACATTTTCTTTAGCTTGATACTTTTTTTGACATATAAAATGTTCAAAAAAGTAATTTGGGCTTCTACATAACACTACTTTAGATGAAAAATAGATAATATGGGAGAATTATAAGAATGTGGGAGATGGCTGTTACCTTTGTCTCTTTAGAAGGCTAATGGGGCTTATATATTGGATATTCAGTCTTTTTACATGCTGGTAAATCCTACAATTGCTTGAATAATTTTCTGCAGTACATCATATCTGGATGACAAAGGTTAACCATTTTTATCCCCATCTATTGTCACTATGTAAAGCCTCCTGAACATCTGGTATTATTATATTTATGCATAAATTAAACCTTTTAAGGCATTAGGCTGGCAATATATACTTTTCAGTATGTTCACTGCTCCTATAGAGAGCCAAATCTGTTTTTTTTAATGTTTAATCTTTTTATCTATTTTATCCAAACCCTACCCCCCCACCCCCCCCCACTAAGAAAATGCCCCCTTTCACTTCTCAATATTTTTAACATAGGCAATTCTCTAACATAGGCCTGGTTAGAATAAGCAGAGCCATAATTTTTAAAATTATGGAGTCCCTGACAACCCCCCCCCCCCCCCCCAACCCTCTCTGTTAATATGCCTATGGTGATTTCCTCACCTCTGGGTGTTACCTTATTGCTGCAAAACATCACACTCCAAAATCGACTTCTGAAGCTGGCTGCTGAACCGCCTCTCTACCTCCCTCGCGGTATTGAACCAATGGGAAGGCACACTCTGCAAGTGCGTGTTTTCCCATGTCCAGTCCTGCCATATCCCAGACTCTGAAAGCGGCTTGCACACAAAGCCCGACTTTATAGGCTTGTTTTATATGTTTCAGCAGAGGTAGAAGAAAAACATTGCAATGCTGGAGAAAAAATGTACTGTTTCTACACAAAATTATTCCCATAATTTTCCCATCCAGTGAAAGAGAAAAATAACTGTTAATAGGAACATTTTAAGAAGAGTGAGCATCCTGAGGCAAGAGAAGAA
Source organism: Hymenochirus boettgeri (assembly GCA_019447015.1). NCBI lineage: Eukaryota > Metazoa > Chordata > Amphibia > Anura > Pipidae > Hymenochirus > Hymenochirus boettgeri. The sequence goes on from CM033474.1 coordinate 99,462,266, forward strand.
ACCGCTGCAACTTGAAATGGCAGCTCACTGTTGACTACAAAACCATAGCAAAATATGTTGACTACCCAGGTATGTGTTTATAATAATAAATAGCAATCATTTTTTCCACTGAATCTCCCTCTTTTAAAAGGCAGAAATGAACATAAAAGTGTATCGCTTCTATGTATGTCAGGGAATATGTGTTTTAGGGTGGATTCTTAGCAACTGAATTACATAAAAGTGTGGAAGTTTGTGATATTTGTTATATACAGTATAATATCTATATTATTTGAATGCTTTTTAACATTTTCTATCCACCTCTGCACATTCAATTCCTGGGCTTTCAAAAAACTATTCCAAGTTGGTCTGTTATGTATTATTTAAACAGGACCTTTTCTTTAAAAAACAAACAAAACATGAACTGGGTTGTCCTAACTTTGTTAATATTAAATTATAAAAATTTTCTTATGTAAAGTAATATTCCAGGCAATAGGGACTGGTGTAAAAATTAGATTAATGCAATTCTGAAAATATCCACCCAGATGGCAAAACTTTACTTGGTAATCTTTTGATGTTCGGACACTGGCAGATCGGTAGCATCCAATAAATCATTAACAGAACATTCTACTATTATTGCATGTCCAAATTTTCATTATATAATTAAATAAATTTTCCAGTTTACAAACCATGGCCTCCTCCATCTATCACATAATTTATAAAAGTCTGGGTGGTATTGCATTCTTGGTAATAAAATTCTTATTGTAAATATCCCTTCTTACCATCCACAAACTCATATGTTTTATGCCTTTACCAAACAATTATGTGTTTTTGTAAAATATAACTGCATCTATCATAATTTTGTATATCTCTGTTATGTACACTTTTTACACAAGTATAGCTTAACAATTCCATATCTATTACATGGACAATAGTCCATAGTGTTATGTAAATTGTACCATAGTTACAATTTGTTTTGTTTCGGACGGATCATTTGGATTTTGGAACCGAGGGGTTTCATGTCAGATCCGGGTCCAAGTCGGACCTGGATCCCATCTCTGTAAATTAATAAAACATTGTGCTCCAAGTTTTTTCCTCTTGGATATATTTAAAAAATAATTTAATATTTTTCTATTTAAGTCAATGTGTTACAACTAGAAATGTACGAAATGGCCAATGTCTGGTCCAACTTAGTAAAAACATGAAAATTTAAAATCCGAAAATGGACCATTAGAATTCAATGGGAGTTGTAAAAAAATTTAAGGCATAAATACTGTAGCAAAAGTAACTTAAATGTCTTAGGGACCTGAGAAATATTTTGCGGAACACGAACATTAACCAAAACTTCTAAAAAAAACCCAAAAACTTTCTTTACACGTAGGATATTTTCAAATATTCAAAACCGCCTTGTATATTTGTAATTTCTCCCATATGCAGAATCGAGGGTTCACATATTCGATATTTCTTGAAACCACCCTGTATATATATTCACCCTATATATATTTCTCTATAAATCGATAATCTTTATATTCAAAAATTTAATTATTCAAAGATTCAATTATTCGAAATTCAAATATTTAAATAGTATCAAAAATCTGGAAAAAGTTCTGCGATCCAAAAAATCCAAGTGTATTATTGAATAAAGTTCAAAATCCATACTTTTGGGATTAAATACAGTACAGTATTTCCTTAAAATAAGTATTATTGATGCTTCTTATTCAAGCTTTTCATCTGTTAGCTGAGTAAACTAGCAAAAACATCTGCAAACAGTAAGATCTGCATATTTTACTTGTTCACAGAGCAACATTACAGCAATAATTATGTATTGTCTTTGATCTACTTAACAACAGATATTTTGTAGCTTTACAATAAAGTGTTTAATAATAGATGGTGTGTTCCTGCCTGGTTTTGACCAAAATAAACAAAGGTCATGTTTGGTTACATATTAATGGAGAAGAAAAGTAACACTTTAAAAAGCTATCATAATATAATCAGATTCAAGTTTGAGTTTAGTCCATCTTTAGTCTTCATTGGGTTCCTACCTATACAGTATCTTTGGCTACTTATATAACGCATTCTCTGATGATTTCCCTGTCTTTGCTGTTCTGAAACTTCACCTTAGAAATGCCATTTACGGGAAGGGGGTATAGAATGTTGAAGGATATCTGAATAATGGTAAACATCTTGCCTGGTATTTTTTTGTGACTCAACTTCAAGGCATGTCCACCCCCAAAACTATAATCCCCCCAACTACTGGCCCCATCATGTGTGTAGTGTATCGTTACCTCACATCCCAGCTCCATATGGTTCTCCGTAGTCCCCCCAAAGTCCCAAAAACTGCCCACCAGGAGGATAGCAGAGTCCATATAGGACTCTGCCTCCTACCTGGCCTCCCGGGAGAAGTTTGGCATGCGTACTGCAGCCCTTCTCCCCCTCCCTCCCCTCCTCTCAGGATCCCTCCCCCTAGTGTAAAACCCTTAATATATATTGCCCCTGTCCCCCCCCCCAACCGCTATATTTATATGTTTAGAAAGCTCCCCAAACTTTACTTACCTCTCCTCTTTCCTCCGCCGAAATGAGCTCCCGGCAGCCGCGTCCATGATTGGCTGCCGCTCAGCAATCACAGACGCGACTGCCGGTCCCGCCCCTCTGCTTGCATTTTCCTCAGCGCGGCGGAGGAAAGAGGGAGGTAAGTAGAGTTTGGGGAGCTTTCTAAACATTAAATATAGCGGTTGGGGCTGCTGCAGGGGGAATCTTATATTAAAAAATTATTTTTAGGGTGGACATACCCTTTAACTACATAAGATTACCCTGGTGGAAACAGCCTCAGAAACATAAAGGGCTGGGTTTGTGTATTTTAACAGGACCTCAGGGACTATGTGTTTTCTGTATAGGATTATATCATTGTTGGCACAGGAGCATGAAAAACAAAGTCTTTCTTGACAAGTCTAAGCTCATATGTCATAGACACAGGGGACATGCTTAAGAAGCTTGATGGCATCATGGTTGATCAAGATGTTCTGTTGGTCACCCTAGACATTGAGAGTTTACTGGTCAATCCCTCGTCAATCCCCCATGCAGCTGTGCCCATTATCGAAACGAGAGGGCAGAGGTATAAGTAACACACTGAGTTTCCTGGATTTGCTACGTTTTATCCTTAAAAAACAACGTTTTCCTCTTTGATGGAAATTTTATCGCCAGGTGAGGGGCACTGCTATGGGGGCGACTTTTGTCCCTACATATGCATGCATCCACCTAGGTCTGTGGGAACAGGATGATGTGGCAGAGGCCATCCAAGATTTGGGGTTTGACTCCAAGGTAGAGTTGTGGGTGAGTATGCCGATGATGTGTTCATGCTGTGAAAAGGTTCTGAACGTAACTTAATGAGGTTTCTTGATATATTGTACATAACAACAAAATATCCATCTGACTTTGGAATGGAGCAATAGTTCAATCAGTTTCTTAGACCTCAAAATCACCAAATAGGTGGAACATGACTGAGACATATCATAAACCCACGGCTGTGAACTCCCTTTTGGTGGCCTCTAGCCACCATCCCCACAGTCTGATTAGAGGAATCCCGGTAGGGCAGTTCCTGCAGGTACGGTTGTTTGGCTGAGGCCACCATGCAAGGGTAGCATTATTGTTCTGTATTGGGACTGCCTCTAATTCTCAATGGGATTATTTCTATGGACTTTCCTAGCTGTTTTGCTTTTATCTTTGGACTCCACACTGTATAATGGGGACGCCCAGTGTGTTTTATGAGGTTTTTTGGACACTTACTTATGGTAGTAGGGTGAGATATGGTGCTTATAGGTATTATTGGTATTTATTATGACAATTAAGAGAGTATTATTTGATTAGGTTTTCTTTAGGGGTGTCTACTTTAGCACCCCTGTTTTTTGGTGTTATGACTATGGGGGTGCTATTTAATAATGGGGCAGTGCTATTAATACTATGGGGAAGTACTTTTTATACTATGGGGGTGCTTTTTATACTATGGGGATGTATTTATACTATGGGAAATGCTATTTTATACTATGGGGAGTGCTATTTTATGCTATGGGGGAGTGCATTTTATACTATATGGGGTCAATTTTATATTATATGGGTGCATTTTTATACTATGGGGAAGTGCTATTTTATACTATGGAGGTGCTATTTTATACTACGAGGGGTGCTATTTTATACTATTGTGGATGGTATAATTGAGTGGAAACTTATTTACTTTCAGACTTTGATGTCCTTAAAGTTTATCTCTGTTAATTAATTATTGTCAGCACTGGGTCCTGTTTTATTTTCGGACCACATCCTTAATACAGTAGTACAACTGGACTTGAAGTTTAGTTCTGAAGACGTTCAAGTCCAGTTGAACTGTCTAACGAATACCACAGATACACTTGATATCACATGTCGCATGATAACACATGCCTGATGTGTTCTGTGCATTTGTACCTTTTAATTTTATTCTTGGTTTTATTTTAATGTTTAGATTTGCAGAAATTATTGTGCAGAAAGCAAGTCCCCTGCAAACAATGCATTGAGAGATTAAATTGACTTAAAAAGTGCATGTCCACCCCCAAAACTGAAATTTTACCCCATACTGGCCACATTCTGTAGTTTAATAAATCCTTACCTTACATTTCTGCTCCAAATGGTTCTCCTGCTGTGACTTTTCTAAGTCCAGGAAACTGCAGTGTAGCACCTAGCATGAAATCCGCTTCAGGTAAGGTAAGTAACAGCTCCCCAACCCTAACTGCCATTATAAAACTTACAGAGCCTTCCCCTCCTGCGGCATCTTCGATGACGTCAGCCGCTCTGTGATTGGCCGCATCTTAGACACAGATGGCGGACCAGCCCCTGCTTGCAACTTCCTGGATGGAGAGGCCAGGGAGAGAAGGGGCTGTAAGTAAACATCAGGGCATATTTTTAAAAATATATTATTGCGGTTGCGGTGGGCAGCTGCTACCTACCATAATAAAAAGTTAAAGGGACCCACATAAATCCGTTTTTAAGTATTTGCCATCCGTTTCTATTATTCATAATAGTACACTGAGCGTACTATTAATCACAGGAGTGGGGAATAAGTGTTCTAATCTCCCTGTGATAATAGAAATGGATGGCAAATACTTAAAAAACTGGATTTAGTGTTCCTTTAAATTTAGGGTGGACATGCCCTTTAATTTTATTTATTAAATGGGAATCATGGTACGGTGATAACAGATCCATGCAATGACTCTCTGATAAAAATATGTTATTAAATCTTTACAAAAGTCAAATTGAGATAATGATTAGAAATGATAACTTCCTGTTCAAGAGACAACATATATTCATGTATTTATATGTCATATCTATACTAATAAAAGCAAAGCACTCACTCATCACTAATTCTCCAATTTGCCGTGGAGGCAGATGGCTTAAATTTGGCAGGCTCATTCATTGCACCTTACTTACAAAAGTTAAGCAGGTTTCATTTCGAAAAGGCAAAGCCCTCACTCACTCACTCACTCACTCATCATAACTCATCACTAATTCTCCAACTTGCCGTGGAGGCAGACGGCTTAATTTGGCAGGCTCATTCATTGCACCTTACTTACAAAAGTTAAGCAGGTTTCGTTTCGAAAAGGCAAAGCCCTCACTCACTCACTCACTCACTCATCACTAACTCATCACTAATTCTCCAACTTGCCGTGGAAGCAGACGGCTTAAATTGGCAGGCTCATTCATTGCACCTTACTTACAAAAGTTAAGCAGGTTTCGTTTCGAAAAGGCAAAGCCCACTCACTCACTCACTCACTCATCAATAACTCATCACTAATTCTCCAACTTGCCGTGAGGCAGACGGCTTAAATTTGGCAGGCTCATTCATTGCACCTTACTTACAAAAGCTAAGCAGGTTTCGTTTCGAAAGACAAAGCCCTCACTCACTCACTCACTCATCACTAACTCATCACTAATTCTCCAACTTGCCATGGAGGCAGACGGCTTAATTGGCAGGCTCATTTATTGCACCTTACTTACAAAAGTTAAGCAGGTTTCGTTTCGAAAAGGCAAAGCCCTCACTCACTCCCTCACTCATCACTAACTCATCACTAATTCTCCAACTTGCCATGGAGGCAGACAGCTTAATTTGCAGGCTCATTCATTGCACCTTACTTACAAAAGTTAAGCAGGTTTCGTTTCGAAAAGCAAAGCCCTCACTCACTCACTCACTCACTCATCACTAACTCATCACTAATTCTCCAACTTGCCTGGAGGCAGATGGCTTAAATTTGGCAGGCTCATTCATTGCACCTTACTTACAAAAGTTAAGCAGGTTTCGTTTCAAAAAGGCAAAGCCCTCACTCACTCACTCACTCATCACTAATTCTCCAACTTGCCGTGGAGGCAGACAGCTTAAATTTGGCAGGCTCATTCATTGCACCTTACTTACAAATGTTAAGCAGTTTTGTTTCAAAAAGGCAAAGCCCTCACTCACTCACCACTAATTCTCCAACTTGCCTGTGGAGGCAACGGCTTAAATTTGGCAGGCTCATTCATTGCACTTACTTACAAAATTTAGCAGGTTTCGTTTTGTTACTAATACAAGGCAAGCCCTCACTCACATCACTCACCACTAATCTCCAATTTATTGCCGTGGAGGCAGACGGCTTAAATTTGGCAGGCTCATTCATTGCATCTTACTTACAAAATTTAAGCAGGTTTTGTTTCGAAATTCCACCTGTAACGGTGAGTATCTACATTGCACCTGTAATGGTGAGTATCTGACATTGCACAGACTGTTGGTCCGATTTCAACCAAATTTGGTATGCATATACTCCTTTACCAGCAAAGGTTACAAAATTTTTTTTAGGGTGGGGGTGATGAGGGGGGGGGGAAATAAATTTTGAACTCCTGCACACTAACGGCTGGACCGATTTTTACCAAAATTCAGGGTGTGTGCAGGGACTGGCTGAGGTGTAAGGGGAAGGGTTTGGAGGGTGGACAGAGAGGAATAGTGGGGGGTATTAGGGCAGACGGGGAGGGGTTTTGGGGGTTATTCACCAAAATTTCATAGTTGAATAAAAATATAATATTAAATTAAAGTTAATGAGTGTTGCATTATCGCAAGCTTATTGAATTGTCTTTCTTAATATATCAAGTGCCGAGTGATTACAGCAATCTTGATACATCTTGATGCTTTCTTACTACAAATGTTATTTCAATACATCTCCCTGTGAAGCGCAGGTATTTTGCTAGTACTTTATATATTGTATACAAATTAAGATATGAACCTATGAACAACCTTTTTGTATTCGAAATGACTTGAAAAACAATACACAAATTTTATGTTATAAAAAAATTATATATAATTATTATGTATAAAAATAATACTTTTGAATCACAATATACACTATGGGTCTAAGAAAAGACCCAATGACAAAACACTCACAGGAGGTTTTATATCATGTCCTAAATATTGCTCTCTTTTTATCCTTCAAAAAGGAATGTAGGAAAAATTTGCTCGAGATAAAAGACCTTGAATAATTCTTTTTGTCTTATGGTTTTCAAAAAAAACAACAAAAAAACATTTTCTCTGGCTACACAAAAACTCGGGCTCTAGAGAATTTACTAGACCTAAATTAAATGACAAGTTAGTTGGAACAGCTCTGCAATTCGTGTTCAGTACTTGATTGCAACCAGGCATACTTATAATCTCCTCTAAAACTGCGCAAAACAAATCACAAAGCTCAAGTTAATCAACACAGAAAGCATAAATTATTACAGCTCTTAGAAATGGTGAAAAAAATTAGCTTAGTTTACTTAATTGTTAAAATTGCAAAAAGACTGTAGTGATTGGAAAGAAATACAGTGCCAGGTTCTTGCATTTTTAAAGTACTGTCACTGTATTCTACAACCACTGAGATTCATAGAGAATATAATGGGTAGAATATCTGTAGGTTATTTTATATTAACTTATTATTATATAGCAATAAGCTCTAAATACAAAAAAGAAATGGTTTCTTCAGGGAAAATGTAAATTAAGTGTATTGGATACACTCTATCATTTTTTTAATAAAGTATATTAAAGGAAACCAAAGCTAGAATATAAATAATCCTAAATGGATTCTATAAATCATAGCTAGCAGATAACTATGTAAATTCATCCTCGTAACCAGAATGTTGAGAAATGCTCTGTATTTTGCAGCTTATACTAAGGGGCTACATATTAACAAGCGTTATTTTCGACAATTCAGCACTACAATACTTTGTTACAAAATATTTGCCTTTTTTTAAATTTTACCACATATTTATAAAGAGGCAAATATTTATACTTTGTCATGAAAACAAGCATTATTACTTATCTGTTGTTTCAATTAGATCAACTGGACTTAAATGTAGTTTTTGAAGACGTTTCGCTAGTCATCGACTGGCTTTCTCAATTCAGAATGACTTGTACAAGAACTGTGCAATTATGTACCCTGGAAAATCCCAATTAGCATATCACAGCCAGGTGTTAAGGGTGTGATTAGATAGTGGCTAAGAGGTGTTATAGGAACGCCTTACTCTGGGCGTTCCTATAACACCTCTTAGCCACTATCTAATCACACCCTAACACCTGCTGTGATATGTTATTGGGATTTTCCAGGGTACATAATTGCCACAGATTCTTGTACAAGTCATTCTGAATTGAGAAGCCAGTCGGATGACTAGCGAAATGTCTTCAGAACTACATTTCAGTCCAGTTGATCTAATTGATACACAGATATACCATGACCTGGATGAATGAGAACCTTCACAAGCAAGCATTACTTATATGTTATAAAACTGACAAAACTTGAATGCAATGTCAGTCAATAAGGACATCTATTAAATAAGAAAGATGACAAATATACAATCATTTAATATATGGGGCAGAGATTGAAGAATGAAATTAATGAGTTTGGACTAACTAGAACTATCTGAACTAGTTCGGGTTTGAACTGTTTGTTTGCCGAACTCACGGCTGTTATTTCTAATTTCTAATCGTTCGCTAACCCTAGAATGTTTTGTTTGGTAACCCTTGAATTTAATGTGCGTTTTCACAAACCCTCGAGTATTGTATGGTTTCGGTTACCCCTAATGTAATGTTTGTTTACTCTAACCCTCGGATGTATCGTTCGCTAACCTCAAATGTATCATTCGTTTTCACTAACCATCAAATAAATTGTTAACTAACCCTTGAATGTAATGTTAGTTTTCACTAACCCTCGAATGTACTTTGACTATCGGTAACTCTCTAATATATAGTTCTATTTTCGATAACCCTTGAATGCAGGATTTGGTAACCCTCAAATTGGCCAAACCCTCGAACGTAGATTGTGCAAACCCAACAATTGCCTAATCGTGGGGAAAGAAGTGTTTAAACAAGTTTTGGTGACATGTGCATGGTCCCATACCATTTCCTAGTGCCACAGCCATTTACAGTAAGTTAGCAATTGTGTATTTATCTGTAATCTGCAGACTTTTCAAACTATTAGCTCTTCATTGACTTTAATGTGTTAGTTCCGAACTTCAAAAAAAAAACTTACTAAACTTCAAAAAAAAAAACTTACTAAAGTACGGAAGCTTGGAAATGAAGCGAACTTCAGTAGCTTGGCCATCTCTTCTAAACACATTCTTATGAACTTTGGCTTCCCATTGTAAAAAATGTAAAAGAACATTAGAAATGTTGGTCCTGTTGAATTAAAAATGAAATCATTGCGCTGACCGAGTGGGTATTTGATATTTCAAAAGGCATATCTCCAAACTGTGAATAGAACACTTTTGAAATTAACCTCTCATTAATGACTTGTGGACCAATAACATTGTAGAGATAAAGCTGTCTAACACCTGTAAACATTAAACCAATTTTAAATTCAAAGCAATGAATGCTGAATCAGCTTAAAAGTTGCAGCTTTTCATATTGGCCAAGTTTCCTGTGATGTTCTCTGTCCGGATAGCACTTTATGGGTGAAGTTAGGCCTGTAACATAATCATAAAGTTATCAAGCCAGGCAGTTTTCTAGAACCTCACAGGAGCATCAGAAGGTAGGAGCTGTGTATGGGCACCTTAAAAAGAAAAGGCCTCTTCAAATTATAAACTTGTAGATCTTATTCATGGCTTCAACCTTTTAATGCTGACAATTTTTTTTTTTTAAGAAGCTCTTATTTTTGGACTTGATGTCTAAAAATATATTTATTTTTAGAGATCATTTTATTAATTATTATTTTATTTAAGGTAGGGTTAGCCTGATGTTGTTGCTGTTGTTTTTTTTTGTTTGTTTTTTGCTTAGTAGTAGAGTAATAAAAAGAAACTCATTATAAAAACAATTAATTTGATACACAATTACACTGGGTTGATCAGTTGACTTACAGAGATGCCATATTATTATCAGGAAGAAATATTTTGTAAAATTATAATATCTTCAGATGGGTTTTGATTTTTCTTTAGATCAACTAAAGGATAATAAATTTTTTTATTACAAGGGGCTGTGTATCTTTTAAAGTCAGTAATTATTCCAATTACCATTCCTCCCATCTCTACCACTCTACAGACATCTCTAGAGTGCCTCAACACTGCAGACGGAGAGGGCTCTTCAATAAGTCTTCTATATTCCATGTGGTATGGGGGAGGGGGGATGAAAGGTTTTAATGACTACATAGAAAATCTATAGGTTATACTTCTTATTACTTATATTCCTCCTTTTGGTCTTTATAAGTTTAAAATATAAGATATTACCAGAATTCAATTTTTTATTATATTTCTTAAAAATAGCACTTTCTTTTTAATTCTATTGTAAAAATACAAAACCAAACTTCTTTTGTGTCTTGTAGTGTATGATGCTCACTTTATTCAGTTTTTATTCTGAATCCTTTTTTAACATTTTTATTCACACCTTAACATTTTCTATTTACACCTCTGTTACAGAGAGGATCAAAGATGTCATTCTTTACAAAAGTATATACAGTGAATTTAGCAAAACGGCTTTCATCTTTTTCAAATGTTTTGAACATCTCAGGGATGTCGAACTTGTGAAATTGGGGTTATAATAATCTATGATTATTGTATGCAATAACAATATATTTTAAACAAGAAAGGGGATTTGGGCAAAAAAAACCACTGGTTAATAGCAATAGTCTAATGAATGGCAGAATAATGAATTTGGTACATATTTCTAAATTGAATGATTTGTTTGCAGCTGCAAAACATTTATGCCCCTCTGAAGGAATGTTGGCACTGTAAAGGCAATTATATTTACATTTAGTAAGAATGGCAAGGGATGAATCATTGATAATTGCAGTGTGACTACTCTAATAACTCTTTTGTTTTTGAATAATGAAAAATTGCACGCTATGTTAATTTACATATTTTACAAATACTATGATTTTCAAATAAAGAAAAAAAAAACTATCTTTATACTTTATACTTGTCAACAGAGCTAAACATTGCTTGGAGAAAAGTGTGTTAAATGTAATTTCCAATCTTAAGGACTGAAATAGTGGGAATTTAAAGAAGAAGTGTAATATAAATCAAATTCAGGTGATTCCCATGTAAGTTGGATCTGAATTGGTATGTTTTAGCCTAGAAACCAGTTACTTAAGAATCGGTTGCTTTTGGGTGCTGCACATCCTTTTATTCCACACATCTCTGCTTCTAGTTACACCTTCTTTTGTAAGAAATCTAGCACTTAGCACCATAGACTTGGATGGGGCTTAGATCACCAGCAGGTCACATTGAGAAGAATAAGCAATTGAATTAGATATAATATTTTGTTAGTTTTGAACAATAAAAAATATAGCAAATAATTGGGGGATTCAATAAAAGTTCTAGTAGTTGGGACAAAATTAGCACCACTTAAAACTACTAGAACTTTTATTGAATCCCCCAATTATTTGCTATATTTTTTATTGTTCAAAACTAACAAATATATTATATCTAATTCAATTGCTTATTCTTCCTCAATGCCTGACTGCTGGTGATCTAAGCCCCATCCAAGTCTATGGTGCTAAGTGCTAGATTTCTTACAAAAGAAGGTGTAACTAGAAGCAGAGATGTGTGGAATAAAAGGATGTGCAGCACCCAAAAGCAAACCGATTCTTAAGTAACTGGTTTCTAGGCTAAAACAATACCAATTCAGATCCAACTTACATGGAGAATCACCTGAATTTGATTTATATTACACTTCTTCTTTAAATTCCCACTATTTCAGTCCTTAATGTATTGGAAATTACATTTAACACACTTTTCTCCCAAGCAATGTTTAGCTCTGTTGACAAGTATAAAGTATAAAGATAGTTTTTTTTTTCTTTATTTGAAAATCATAGATATTTTGTAAAATATGTAAATTAACATAGCGTGCAATTTTTCATTATTCAAAAACAAAAGAGTTATTAGAGTAGTCACACTGCAATTATCAATGTATTCATCCCTTGCCATCTCTTACTAAATGTAAAATATTAATTGCCTTTACAGTGCCAACATTCCTTCAGAGGGGCATAAATGTTTTGCAGCTGCAAACAAATCATTCAATTTAGAAATATGTACCAAATTCATTATTCTGCCATTCATTAGACTATTGCTATTAACCAGTGGTCTTTTTTTGCCCAAATCCCCTTTCTTGTTTAAAATATATTGTTATTGCATACAAATAATCATAGATTATTATAACACCAATTTCACAAGTTCGACATCCCTGAGATGTTCAAAACATTTGAAAAAGATGAAAGCCGTTTTGCTAAATTCACTGTATATACTTTTGTAAAGAATGACATCTTTTGATCCTCTCTGTAACCAGAGGTGTAAATAGAAAATGTTAAGGTGTGAATAAAAATGTTAAAAAAGGATTCAGAATACAAAACTGAATAAAGTGAGCATCATACACTACAAGACACAAAAGAAGTTTGGTTTTGTATTTCTTTACAATAGAATTAAAAAGAAAGTGCTATTTTTAAAGAAATATAAATAACAAATTGAATTCTGGTAATATCTTATATTTTAAACTTTATAAAGACCAAAAGGAGGAATATAAGTATATAAGAAGTATAACCTATAGATTTCTCTATGTAGTCATTAAAACCTTTCATCCCCCCTCCCCCATACCACATGGAATATAGAATGACTTATTGAAGAGCCCTCTCCGTCTGCAGTGTTGAGGCACTCTGAGTATGTCTGTAGAGTGGTAGAGATGGGAGGAATGGTAATTGGAATATTTACTGACTTTAAAAGATACACAGCCCCTTGTAATAAAAAAATGTTATTATCCTTTAGTTGATCTAAAGAAAAATCAAAACCCATCTGAAGATATTTATAATTTTACAAAAATATTTCTTCCTGATAATAATATGGCATCTCTGTAAGTCAACTGATCAACCCAGTGTAATTGTGTATCAAATTAATTGTTTTTATAATGAGTTTCTTTAATTTACTCTACTTACTAAAGCAAAAAACAAAACAAAAAAACAACAGCAACAACATCAGGCTATACCCTACCTTAAATAAAATAATAATTAATAATAATGATCTCTAAAAATAAATATATTTTTAGACATCAAGTCCAAAAATAAGAGCTTCTTAAAAAAAAAAAAATTGTCAGCATTAAAAGGTATGAAGCCAATGAATAAGATCTACAAGTTTATAATTTGAAGAGGCCTTTTCTTTCTTAAGGTGCCCATACACTAGCTCCTACCTTCTGATGCTCCTGTGAGGTTCTAGAAAACTGCCTGGCTTGATAACTTTATGACTTATGTTACAGGCCTAACTTCACCCATAAAGTGCTATCCGGACAGAGAACATCACAGGAAACTTGGCCAATATGAAAAGCTGCAACTTTTAAGCTGATTCAGCATTCATTGCTTTGAATTTAAAATTGGCTTTAATGTTTAACAGGTGTTAGACAGCTTTACTCTACAATGTTATTGGTCCACAAGTCATTTAATGAGAGGTTAATTTCAAAAGTGTTCTATTCACAGTTTGGAGATATGCCTTTTGAAATATCAAATACCCACTCGGTCAGCGCAATGATTTCATTTTTAATTCTAACAGGCACCAACATTTCTAATGTTCTTTTTACATTTTTTACAATGGGAAGCCAAATGTTCATAAGAATGTGTTTAGAAGAGATGGCCAAGCCTACTGAAGTTCGCTTCATTTCCAAGCTTCCGTACTTTAGTAAGTTTTTTTTTGAAGTTTAGTAAGTTTTTTTTTTGAAGTTCGGAAACTAACACATTAAAGTCAATGAAGAGCTAATAGTTTGAAAAGTCTGCATGATTTACAGATAAACTAACAATGCTAACTTACTGTAAATGGCTGTGGCACCTAGGAAATGGTATGGGGACCATGCACATGTCACCAAAACTTGTTTAAACACTTCTTTCCCCACGATTAGGCAATTGTTGGGTTTGCACAATCTACGTTCGAGGGTTATGGCCAATTTGAGGGTTACCAAATCCTGCATTCAAGGGTTATCGAAAATAGAACTATATATTAGAGAGTTACCGATAGTCAAAGTTACATTCGAGGGTTAGTGAAAACTAACATTACATTCAAGGGTTAGTTAACAATTTATTTGATGGTTAGTGAAAACGAATGATACATTTGAGGGTTAGCGAACGATACATCCGAGGGTTAGAGTAAACAAACATTACATTAGAGGGTAACCGAAACCATACAATACTTTCGAGGGTTTGTGAAAACGCACATTACATTCAAGGGTTACCAAACAAAACATTCTAGGGTTAGCGAACGATTAGTAAATTAGAAATAACAGCCGTGAGTTCGGCAAACAAACTAGTTCAAACCCGAACTAGTTCAGATAGTTCTAGTTAGTCCAAACTCATAAATTTCATTCTTCAATCTCTGCCCCATATATTTAAATGATTGTATATTTGTCATCTTTCTTATTTAATAGATGTCCTTTATTGACTTGACATTGCATTCAAGTTTTTGTCAGTTTTATAACAGTAATAATGCTTGCTTGTGAAGGTTCTCATTCATCCAGGTCATGGTATATCTGTTGTATTCAATTAGATCAACTGGACTTGAAATGTAGTTCTTGAAGACGTTTCGCTAGTCATCCGACTGGCTTTCTCAATTCAGAATGACTTGTACAAGAATCTGTGGCAATTATGTACCCTGGAAAATCCCAATTAGCATATCACACCCTTAACACCTGGCTGTGAGATGCTAATTGGGATTTTCCAGGGTACATAATTGCCACAGATTCTTGTACAAGTCATTCTGAATTGAGAAAGCCAGTCGGATGACTAGCGAAACGTCTTCAAAAACTACATTTCAAGTCCAGTTGATCTAATTGAATACAACAGATATAGTAATAATGCTTGTTTTCATGACAAAGTATAAATATTTGCCTCTTTATAAATATAGTGGTAATAAATTTTAAAAAAAGGCAAATATTTTGTAACAAAGTATTGTAGTGCTGAATTGTCGAAAATAACGCTTGTTAATATGTAAGCCCCTTAGTATAAGCCTGCAAAATACAGAGCATTTCTCAACATTCTGGTTTACGAGGATGAATTTACATAGTTATCTGCTAGCTATGATTTATAGAATCCATTTAGGATTATTTATATTCTAGCTTTGGTTTTCCTTTAATATACTTTATTAAAAAAAATGAATAGAGTGTATCCAATACACTTAATTTACATTTTCCCTGAAGAAACCATTTCTTTTTTGTATTTAGAGCTTATTGCTATATAATAATTAAGTTAATATAAAATAACCTACAGATATTCTACCCATTTATATTCTCTATAGAATCTCAGTGTTTGTAGAATACAGTGACAGTACTTTAAAAATGCAAGAACCTGGCTACTGTATTTCTTTCCAATCACTACAGTCTTTTTGCAATTTTAACAATTAAGTAACTAAGCTTAATTTTTTTCACCATTTTCTAAGAGCTGTAATAATTTATGCTTTCTGTGTTGATTAACTTGAGCTTTGTGATTTGTTCTTGGCAGTTTTAGAGGAGATTATTAAGTATGCCTGGTTGCAATCAAGTCACTGAACACGAATTGTCAGAGCTGTTCCAACTAACTTGTCATTTAATTTAGGTCTAGTAAATTCTCTAGAGCCCCGAGTTTTTGTGTTAGCCAGAGAAAATGTTTTTTGTGTTTTTTTTGAAAACCATAAGACAAAATAGAATTATTCAAGGTCTTTTATTCCGAGCAAATTTTTCCTACATTCCTTTTTTGAAGGAATAAAAAGAGAGCAATATTTAGGACATGATATAAAACCTCCTGTGAGTTTTGTCCCCATTGGGTCTTTTCTTAGACCCATAGTGTATATTGTGATTCAAAAGTAATTATTTTTATACATAATTTAATTATATATAATTTTTTTATAACATAAAATTTGTATTTGTTTTTCAAGTCATTTCGAATACAAAAAGGTTGTTCATAGGTTCATATCTTAATTTGTATACAATATATAAAGTACTAGCAAAATACCTGCGCTTCACAGGGGAGATGTATTGAAATAACATTTGTAGTAAGAAAGCATCAAGATGTATCAAGATTGCTGTAATCACTCGGCACTTGATATATTAAAGAAAGACAATTCAATAAGCTTTGCGATAATGCAACACTCATTAACTTTAATTTAATATTATATTTTTTATTCAACTATGAAATTTTGGTGAAAATAACCCCCAAAACCCCTCCCCGTCTGCCCCTAATACCCCCCACTATTCCTCTCTGTCCACCCTCCAAACCCTTCCCCTTACACCTCAGCCAGTCCCTGCACACACCCTGAATTTTTGGTAAAAATCGGTCCAGCCGTTAGTGTGCAGGAGTTCAAAATTCTATTTCCCCCCCCCCTCATTCACCCCCACCCTAAAAAAAATTTTGTTAACCTTTTGCTGGTAAAGGAGTATATGCATACCAAATTTGGTTGAAATCGGACCAACCAGTCTGTGCAATGTCAGATACTCACCATTACAGGTGCAATGTCAGATACTCACCGTTACAGGTGGAATTTCGAAACAAAACCTGCTTAACTTTTGTAAGTAAGATGCAATGAATGAGCCTGCCAAATTTAAGCCGTCTGCCTCCACGGCAAGTTGGAGAATTAGTGGTGAGTGAGTGAGTGAGGCTTTGCCTTTGTATTAGTACAAAACAAACCTGCTTAACTTTTGTAAGTAAGGTGCAATGAATGAGCCTGCCAAATTTAAGCCGTCTGCCTCCACGGCAAGTTGGAGAATTAGTGGTGATTGAGTGAGGGCTTTGCTTTTTGAACACAACCTGCTTAACATTTGTAAGTAAGGTGCAATGAATGAGCCTGCCAAATTTAAGCTGTCTGCCTCACAGCAAGTTGGAGAATTAGTGATGAGTGAGTGAGTGAGTGAGGGCTTTGCCTTTTTGAAACGAAACACTGCTTAACTTTTGTAAGTAGGTGCAATGAATGAGCCTGCCAAATTTAAGCCATCTGCCTCCACGGCAAGTTGGAGAATTAGTGTGATTAGTGATGAGTAGTGGAGTGAGTGAGGGCTTTGCCTTTTCGAAACGAAACTGCTTAACTTTTGTAAGTAAGGTGCAATGAATGAGCCTGCCAAATTTAAGCTGTCTGCCTCCATGCAAGTTGGAGAATTAGTGATGAGTTAGTGATGAGTGAGGGAGTGAGTGAGGGCTTTGCCTTTTCGAAACGAAACCTGCTTAACTTTTGTAAGTAAGGTCAATAAATGAGCCTGCCAATTTAAGGCCGTCTGCCTCCATGGCAAGTTGAGAATTAGTGATGAGTTAGTGATGAGTGGAGTGAGTGAGTGAGGGCTTTGTCTTTCGAAACGAAACCTGCTTACTTTTGTAAGTAAGGTGCAATGAATGAGCCTGCCAAATTTAAGCCTTCTGCCTCACGGCAGTTGGAGAATTATGTGATAGTTATTGATGAGTGAGTGAGTGAGTGAGTGAGGCTTTGCCTTTTCGAAACGAAACCTGCTTACTTTTTGTAAGTAAGGTGCAATGAATGAGCCTGCCAAATTTAAGCCGTCTGCTTCCACGGCAAGTTGGAGAATTAGTGATGAGTTAGTGATGAGTGAGTGAGTGAGTGAGTGAGGGCTTTGCCTTTTCGAAACAAACCTGCTTAACTTTTGTGTAAGTAAGGTGCATGAATGAGCCTGCCAAATTTAAGCCGTCTGCCTCCACGGCAATTTGGAGAATTAGTGATGAGTTATTGATGAGTGAGTGAGTGAGTAGTGAGGGCTTTGCCTTTTCGAAATGAAACCTGCTTAACTTTTGTAAGTAGGTGCAATGAATGAGCCTGCCAATTTAAGCCATCTGCCTCCACGGCAAATTGGAGAATTAGTGATGAGTGAGTGCTTTGCCTTTTATTAGTATAGATATGACAATATAAATACATGAATATATGTTGTCTCTTGAACAGGTAAGTTATCATTTCTAATCATTATCTCAATTTGACTTTTGTAAGATTTAATAACAATTTTTATCAGAGAGTCATTGCATGATCTGTTATCAACCGTACCATATTCCCATTTAATAAATAAAATTAAAGGGCATGTCCACCCTAAATTTAAAGGACAACTAAATCCAGTTTTTTAAGTATTTGCCATCCATTTCTATTATTCACAGGGAGATTAGAACACTTATTCCCACCTCCCTGTGATTAATAGTACGCTCAGTGTACTATTATTGAATAATAGAAACGGATGGCAAATACTTAAAAACGGTTTATGTGGGTCCCTTTAACTTTTTATTAATGGTAGGTAGCAGCTGCCGCCGCCAACCGCAATAATATATTTTTAAAATATGCCCTGATGTTTACTTACAGCCCTTCTCCCATGGCCTCTCCTATCCAGGAAGTTGCAAGCAGGGGCTGGTCCGCCATCTGTGTCTAAGATGCGGCCAATCACAGACGCGGCTGACGTCATCGAAGATGCCGCAGGAGGGAAGGCTCTGTAAGTTTATATAATGGCAGTTAGGGTTGGGGAGCTGTTACTTACCTTACCTGAAGCGGATTTCATGCTAGGTGCTACACTGCAGTTTCCTGGACTTAGAAAAGTCACAGCAGGAGAACCATTTGGAGCAGATGTAAGGTAAGGATTTATTAAACTACAGAATGTGGCCAGTATGGGGTAAAATTTCAGTTTTGGGGGTGGACATGCACTTTAATGTCAATTTAAATCTCCAATGCATTGTTTGCAGGGGACTTGCTTCTGCACAATAATTTCTGCAATACTAAACATTTAAAAAAAACCAGAATAAAATTAAAAGGTACAAATGCACAGACACATCAGGCATGTGTTATCATGCGACATGTGATATCAAGTTGTATCTGTGGTATTCCGTTAGACAGTTCAACTGGACTTGAACGTCTTCAAGAACTAAACTTCAAGTCCATTGTACTACTGTATTAAGGATGTGGTCCGAAAAATTAAAAACGGACCCAGTGCTGACAATAATATATTAACAGAGATAAACTTTAAGGACATTCAAAGTCTGAAAGTAAATATTTCCACTCAATATATACACATCCACAATAGTATAAAATAGCACCCCTCGTAGTATAAAATAGCACCTCCATAGTATAAAATAGCACTTCCCCATAGTATAAAATACACCCCATATAATATAAAATTGCACCCCATAAGTATAAAATAGCACTCCCCCATAGCTAAAATAGCACTCCCCCATAGTATAAAATAGCATTTCCCATAGTATAAAATAGCACTCCCCATAGTATAAAAAAGCACCCCCATGTATAAAATAGTACTTCCCCATAGTATTAAATAGCACTGCCCCATAGTATTATGCACCCCCATAGTCATAACCCAAAAAACAGGGGTGCTAAAGTAGACACCCCTAAAGAAAACCTTAATCAAATAATACTCTCTTAATTGTCATAATAAATACCAATAATACCTATAAGCACCATATCTCACCCTACTACCATAAAAAGTAAGTGTCCAAAAAACCTCATAAAACACACTGGGCGTCCCCATTATACAGTGTGGAGTCCAAAGATAAAGCAAAACAGCTAGGAGTCCATAAATAATCCCATTGAGAATTAAGAGGCATCCCAATACAGAACAATAATGCTACCCTTGCATGGGCCTCAGCCAAACAACCGTACCTGCAGGAACTGCCCTACCGGGATTCCTCTAATCAGACTGTGGGGATGGTGGCTAGAGGCCACCAAAGGGAGTTCACAGCCTGTGGGTTTATGATATGTCTCAGTCATGTTCCACCTATTTTGGTGATTTTGAGGTCTAAGAAACTGATTGAACTATTGCTCCATTCCAAAGTCAGTGTGTATTTTTTGTGTTATGTACAATATATCAAGAAACCTCATTAAGTTACGTTCAGAACCTTTTCACAGCATGAACACATCATCGGCATATCTCACCCACAACTCTACCTTGAGTCAAACCCCAAATCTTGGATGGCCTCTGCCACATCATCCTGTTCCCACAGACCTAGGTGGATGCATGCATTGTAGGGACACACATCGCCCCCATAGCATTGCCCCTCACCTGGCGATAATTTTCCATCAAAGAGGAAAACGTGTTTTTTAGATAAACGTAGCAAATCCAGGACACCTCAGTGTGTTACTTATACCTCTGCCCTCTCGTTTCTAGATAATGGGCACACTGCATGGGGATTGACGAGGATTAACCAGTATAACTCTCAATGTCTAGGGTGACCAAGAACATCTTGATCAACCATGATGCCAAAGCTTCTTAAGCATGTCCCCTGTGTCTATGACATATGAGCTTAGACTTGTCAAGAAAGACTTTGTTTTTCATGCTCCTGTGCCTAACAATGATATAATCCTATACGAAAAACACATAGTCCCTAGGTCCTGGTTAAAATACACAAACCCCAGCCCTTTATGTTTCTGAGGCTGTTTCCACCAGGTAATCTTTATGTAGTTAAAGGGTATGTCCACCCTAAAAATAATTTTTTAATATAAGATTCCCCCTGCCAGCCCAGCCCCAACCGCTATTTTTATGTTTAGAAAGCTCCCCAAACTCTACTTACCTCCCCTCTTTCCTCCGCCGCGCTGAGGAAAAATGCAAGCAGAGGGGCGGGACCGGCAGTCGCGTCTGTGATTGGCTGAGCGGCAGCCAATCATGGACGCGGCTGCCGGGAGCTCATTTCGGCGGAGGAAAGAGGAGAGGTAAGTAAAGTTTGGGGAGCTTTCTAAACATATAAATATACGGTTGGGGCTGGGGGACAGGCAATACTATATATTAAGGGTTTTACACTAGGGGGAGGAATCCGGAGAGAGAGGGGGAGGGAGGGGAGAAGGGCTGCAGTACGCATGCCAAACTTCTCCCGGAGGCCAGGTAGGAGGCAGAGTCCTATATGGACTCTGCTATCCTCCTGGTGGGCAGTTTTTGTGGGACTTTGGGGGGACTACAGGAGAACCATATGGAGCTGGGATGTGAGGTAACGATTACACTACACTACATGATGGGGCCAGTTAGTTGGGGGGATTATATTTTGGGGGTGGACATGCCCTTGAAGTTGAGTCACAAAAAAATACCAGGCAAGATGTTTACCATTCAGATATCCTTCAACATCTATACCCCCTTCCCTTAAATGGCATTTCTAAGGTGAAGTTTCAGAACAGCAAAGACAGGGAAATCTCAGAGAATGCGTTATATAAGTAGCCAAAATACTGTATAGGTGGAACCCAATGAAACTAAAGATGGACTAAACCAACTTGAATCTGATTATATTATAGCTAGCTTTTTAAAGTGTTTACTTTTCTTCTCCATTAATATGTAACCAAACAGGACCTTTGTTTTATTTTGGTCCAACACAGGCAGGAACACACCATCTATTATAAAACACTTTATTGTAAAGCTACAAAATAATTCCTGTTGTTAAAGTAGATCAAAGACAATACAAATATTTTGCTGTATAATGTTGCTCTGTGAACAAGTAAAATATGCAGATCTTACTGTTTGCAGATTGTTTTTGCTAGTTTACTCAGCTAACAGATGAAAAGCTTGAATAAGAAGCATCAAAATACTTATTTTAAGGAAATACTGTACTGTATATTTAATCCCAAAATGTATGGATTTTGAACTTTATTCAATAATACACTTGGATTTTTTGGATCGCAGAACTTTTTCCAGATTTTTTGATCCTTATTAAATATTTGAATTTTCGAATAATTGAATCTGATATTAAATTTTTGAATTTAAAGAATTATCGTTTTTAGAAATATATATTAGGGTGAATATATATACAGGGTGGATCAAGAAATATCGAATATGTGAACCCTCGATTCTGCATATGGGAGAAATTACAAATATACAAGGCGGTTTTGAAATTTGATATCTCACGTGAAAGAAAGTTTTTGGGTTTTTTTTAGAAGTTTTGGTTATATGTACGTGTTCCGCAAATATTTCTCAGGTCCCTAAGACATTTAAGTTACTTTTGCTACAGTATTTATGCCTTAAATTTTTACAACAACTCCCATTGAATTCTAATGGTCCATTTTCGGATTTTAAATTTTCATGTTTTTACTAAGTTGGACCAGACATTGGCCATTTCGTACATTCTAGTTGTAACACATTGACTTAAAATGAAAAATATTAAATTATTTTTTAAATTATCCAAGAGGAAAATACTTGGAGCAACATGTTTTATTAATTTACGGAGATGGGATCCGGTCCGACTTGGACCCGGATCTGACATGAAACCCCTCGGTTCCAAAATCCAAATGATCCGTCCGAAACAAAACACAAATTGTAACTATGGTCACAATTTACATAACACTATGGACTATTGTCCATGTAATGATATGGAATTGTTAAAGCTATACTTGTGTAAAAGTGTACATAACAGGATATACAAAATTCATGATAGATGCAGTTATTTTACAAAAACACATAATATGTTTGGTAAAGGCATAAAACAATATGAGTTTTGTGGATGGTAAGAAGGGATATTTACAATAAGAATTTTATTACCAAGAATGCAATACCACCCAGACTTTATAAATTATGTGATTAGATGGAGGAGGCCATGGTTTGTAAACTGGAAAATTTATTTAATTATATAATGAATTTGGACATGCATAATAGTAGAATGTTCTGTTAATGCATTTATTGGATGCTACCGATCTGCCATGTCAGAACATCAAAAGATTTACCAAGTAAAGTTTTGCCATCTGGTGGATATTTTCAGAATTGCATTAATCTAATTTTTACACCAGTCCCTATTGCCTGGAATATTTACTTTACATAAGAAAATATTTTATAATTTAATATTAACAAAGTTAGGACAACCCAGTTCATGTTTTGTTTTGTTTTTTTAAAGAAAAGGTCCTGTTTAAATAATACATAACAGACCAACTTGGAATAGTTTTTGACAAGCCCAGGAATTGAATGTGCAGAGGTGGATAGAAAATGTTAAAAAGCATTCAAAATAATATAGATCATTATACTGATATAACAAATACTCACAATACTTACCACATTTTATGTAATTCAGTTGCTAAGAACTCACCCTAAAACACATATTCCCTGACATACATAGAAGCGATACATTTTAGTTTCATTTCTGCCTTTTAAAAGGGGAGATTCAGTGGAAAAAATGATGCTATTTATTATCTATATAACACATACCTGGGTAGTCAACATATTTTGCTATGCTTTCTGTAGTCAACAGTGAGCTGCCATTTCAAGTTCTGCAGCGGTCTTTCTCTTGCTCTCAGGATGCTCACTTACTTCTTAAAATGTTCCTATTACAGTTATTTCTTCTTCTTCACTGGATGGGAAAATTATGGGAATAATTTTGTGTAGAACAGTACACTTTTTTCTCCAGCATTGCAATGTTTTTCTTCTACCCTCTGCTGAAACTATAAAACAAGCCCATAAAAGTCGGGCTTTGTGAAGCCACTTTCAGAGTCTGGGATTATGGCAGGACTGGCCTGGGAAACACGCTACTTGCAGAGTGTGCCTTCCCATTGGTTCAATACCGGGAGGTAGAGAGGGCGGTTCACAGCCAGCTTTCAGAAGTCGATTTTGGAGTGATTGTTTGCGCAATAAGGTAACACCCAGATGGTGAGGAATCACCATAGGCAACTATAACAGGAGAGGGGGTGGGGGGGGGGGGGGTTGTCAGGGACTCCATAATTTTAAAAATTATGCTCTGCTTCATTCTAACACAGGCCTATGTTAGAGAATGTGCCTATGTTAAAAATATTGAGAAGTGAAAGGGGGCATTTTCTTAGGGGCTGTGGGGGTAGGGGTTTGGATAAAATAGATAAAAAGATTAAACATTAAAAAAACAGATTTGGCCTCTATAGGAGCAGTGAACATACTGAACAGTATATATGCCAGCCTAATGCCTTAAATAGGTTTAATTTATGCATAAATATAATAATACCAGATGTTCAGGAGGCTTTACATATGTGAACTAATTGGGGATAAAAATGGTAACCTTTGTCATCCAGATATGATGTACTGCAGAACATTATTCAAGCAATTGTAGGATTTACCAGCATGTAAAAGACTGAATATCCAATATATAGCCCCCATTAGCCTTCCTAAGAGACAAAGGTAACAGCAATCCTCCACATTCTTATAATTCTCCCATATTATCTATTTTTCATCTAAATGTATGTTTATGTAGAAGCCCAAATTACTTTTTTGAACATTTATATATGTCAAAAAAAGTATCAAGCTAAAGAAAATGTGTTTTTCCCCCCCAATAGTTCTTTTTTCCCATTACATACAAATAGTTGTCATCAGTCTTTCTGATGTTGCTTCATTCACTCACATCTTCCACAACAAGTTCATTTTCTAACTTTACAAAACTGTACAGGGTTTTGAAAAATTTGCATACAAATCATGAAGACCCTCGGGCTATTTTCTTAAACAAAAATACAAATTATTTTATATAACACAACCAGATGCTATTCAATTTCAAAGTACTGCAGCAAGAACACAACCACATTTAATTCATATGTGTGTGTGTTTTGTTTTTTTTTAGGAATGCTAAAAATATCTTTAGAAATTGTTAACAAGAAAAGTGATTTGTTAATTCAGGATTTAATTAGCAATATCTGCTATCACATTATTTAGCCTTTGTCTTTGTCACGTTGAAACCATAAGATAGCAACAAATAAAACGTGCTTTTTTTATGTAAACTGTACATTTTTCACATTCTAAAAATCCTGCTAATTAGCTTAGACTTTTGTTTGAATATGTCTTGTTCACTGTAAAACTGTAGGAAATGTATGTGTTGCTTGTTAATAGTACTATGATTCCAACAAGCTAGAAATTATACAGAATTGACAGGATGTTAATTGAAGGACTGTTCCAAAATGCAATGTATTTCCATTATCACCCCCCTAATGTTAAATTCTCACTTAGAGAATGGTTACTGGAAAATAACTCACAAATAAACTCATGGCGTACTAAGAATCACTGCCCCCCAGCAAAACTATGATGGGGCCCCTATCCATGCTTCATCTACAGTGGTTTTCTGGTAGGAGGCTATATCTGTCATACAAAAATAAGAAGATGGGGGACCCTTGCTCCTGGGCCTCCCTGTGGTTGCTCCCCTGTAGTTATGCCCCTGAATACAATGTTATAAGGCAAGGGGCAAAACCTTAAGGGTCATTCAAAAAATCACATTTTAATGTCACCTTTAGATGCAGCATTTTAATCCAAATATTTTTCAGAATTTTCTGTTCTGTAGATCCTAAGAATTCATTGTTTGAATCATTTCATTTCCAAGCAGCTGAAAACAAAGTATCGGGTCTTAATTGGTAAGTACTTACAGGTGCTCTCCCCCTGGGCTGTGTGCGCGCTCCACGCTTCCAAGAACCACTTGGCCATAGTGGTATGTAGTATCCTTAACAGAAGATTCCAAACAAACGGGCTGGAAGCAGGCTGCTCGCGGTTAATGATTTAAAAACATCACTTTATTGTAGAAAACCATAAAAGACACACGTAGTGCTGGGTACAAATACATAGGCATACTCGAAAAGGACACAGGTGATGCCTGACGCGTTTCGTGACGTCCGTCACTCATCAGAGGCAGACCACCATGAAAGTAAGTCCTATTTAAGGATGAAACAGGAGGGGCCACTAATGATGAACATGTGTGGCCAATAGACATTATTAAAAACATCAAAAACTATATGTTACCAACTATATGTTTACCATTGGTAACATATAGTTTTTGATGTTTTTAATAATGTCTATTGGCCACACATGTTTCATCATTAGTGGCCCCTCCATGTTTCATCCTTAAATGAGACTTACTTTCATTGGTTGCTGCCTCTGATGAAGTGACGGACGTCACGAAACGCGTCAGGCATCACCTGTGTCCTTTTCGAGTATGCCTATGTATTTGTACCCAGCACTACGTGTGTCTTTTATGTTTTTTTCTACAATAAGTGATGTTTTTAATCATTAACCGCGAGCAGCCTGCTTCCAGCCCGTTTTGTTTGGAATCTCTATTTACAACGACCGTCACTCCACTCCAGAAGCAGAATTATAACATTCCCCTTCCTGATCTCTTACTAGGATCTATGGCTGCCTGGCACAGACTTTCTGCAACAATTAAAAGAATTAGCAGAAAAAGAAAGAAGGGGGAGGGAGGGGGAGATGTGTAAGCAGAGCAGTGTCTATGGTGAGACTGTGCAAACTATAAGTGTTGCAGACCCTACAAGAAGCAGTAAGGGAGGTTGGGGCAATTAGGATCACTCACTAAACATTAATATTTACTGACAAAGCAGGCACAGATAACTATGTGTACCACCATTTTCTAATCTCAACTTGTAGTTTCAATAATGTAAAGTTGTTTGGTGTGAGTATAATAACCGTTTAACAGACACCAATATCACTTTAAACACCAGAAATGAATGCCACATCACAATTCTGATTACAGAAAGAACTTTATTTCTCTATATAAGTATAAAACAGAAACATGTGACATGTATTGAGCAGAAGTCCACCCTTAATAGTTTTGAATAAGGGCACAGATTAAAGACTATCCTTTTTCTGTATGTACTGTATGAATAAACCTTACTTATCCTAATTTGGCATGTTCTGCCCTTTAAATATCCATGTATGCAGGTGAAAAGTATTTTTAACATTTGTTTTAATAAAAAAAATAGTCAATCTTGTTAAATGCATATGCAGGAAAATGCTTAGAATAAGTTATTAAATTAAGTAAAAAAGTGTTGTGCTTTTATCAATATGTAATTTTTTTATAATCCCCAGCCTGGATGCTCAACCCAATCCATGGTCTATTCAAAAAAAGATGTGGCTCACAAGACCCGGCAGGTGGGAATAATTATTGACTTTCTGGGGGTGTGTCCTGGGCAGGTCGTGGCGGGGCTAATCAAGGGCTTGGTATCTGCCCAAAGTAACATGTTTGTGGCATTCTGTCTGTCCCTGGTTAAGCACCCTCCCTGATTTAAATCCCACAGCAACCAGGCAGTAGCTTATTAAATGAAACAATATAGGAGAGGTTGAATGGCAATTTAAAATGTAATGCAAAGAAGTTTTCTGCTTACTTTTAGCATTTTATAATATCCAAATTTTGTACATTGAAATGCTTGTACATAGATATAGTATATACTATACCAGGATTTTCAAACAGTGTGCCTCCAGATTTTTAGGAAACTACAACTACCACAGCATTCCTTAACTACAGGGTGAAATCAGGGAATGATAGGAGTTGTAGTTTTCAAACATCTGGAGGCACAGTTTGAGAAAGATAAGTAACAAAAAAAATATTTCGATATCCATAGTCTAGGCTGTCGGGGGTCAATGACAGCACTCCAAAAAACTGGAAAAATGCAAGGTTTTATATATGCCATAGGGTAACCATGATGTTCAATTCTTGCAACTCATATATTAGCATACCAAAAGAATTAACTCATACTGCAGGCTTGTACACCACTCTGTGAAAAAATGGATCTTGCTGATTATTAATAATGAAGAAATTATAATAATATAGCTGATTTACAAAGACCATAAAATTTATTGCAAATGGGTGCACACAATACCATGGTTTATTACGTTTGAACACAGTGTGTATGTAAGCCATGAGCACAGAGGAATCCTGTTCCAGATGCCAACCTATACCTGGCCTGAAGGGATTATGATATATTCAAGACAAATATTTTAAACTGAATGCAAGAGTTTTCTGCTTCATTTTTGCAATTTTATAATATCAAAATTGTGTACTTGAAATGCTTGTGCAAATAGATAGAAGATTATAATACACTAATACAATCCCAGAAATTTTCAAAAAGTGTTCCTCCCCTGTTTAGGAAACTACCAGCATTCCTCAAATACAGAGGGAAATCAGGGAATGATGGGAGTTGTAGTTTTCAAAACATCTGAGGCACCCAGTTTGAGAATCCCTGTACTATACTAGACTATAATATACTATTTAAAGGTTATATTATTTACTAATATAAGGATCACTTGTTATTGTTCATCACAGGTAAATATATAGTCTTGGTATATTCCACTTGTGAAAGAGTAGATGTTTGCTAGATTGTCAACTCTATCAGCATTAACGTTTTTACAGGCCGGCGGGTTTATTTTAGCATATTTGCTTCTGAGGTTGAAAAAACTCTGGGGATGCCTTGGGAACATCAGAAAGTAAGTATAGTGTGTAGCCGGCATAACCCTTACGTAACACGGCCTTGTTTTATAAATATTAAAGGGACTCTATACTTTACTTTGCCTCATCTTAATCTATAATTGAATACATGTAAGTAGCACTTACATGTATTCAATCCACCCTGATTTGTGTTTGTTGCTGCATGCCTTCAATCCAGCACACATTTTGTTTAGCCAGCAGTATCCCCCCCCCCTCTTTAGACACTCCCACTTCCATCTGACTTGACTTTTTTCCCACAAACCAACTGTCAGCCTGCACACAACATCGCCATTCACGATACAGTAAAACTACTCACAGAGAATAATTTTTGAGAGCAAGGAACTGATTAACAGCTGAAATAAAGAAGTTTTAGATTGGATATCTAAAGAAATAGGAGGCAGATCAACAAATGATAGAGTGGTGGTTGGGAAGAATAATAGTTTCCAGTTATGGTCAATTTAAAATATCCTATTTTTCGGTATAGAATAGATGCCCTTTAACTAGAACTTATAGGTATATTATAAGACTTGTTTAATGCAGTATATAGATTTTTCCCCACCAAAATGGTTGCAATAAGAAGACATATGCTGAAACTGCATTTCTGTCGGATGGGACTTATTAAGATTCACAGTGTTATTCTTTCTGATCTTTCCTTAGTGATTCGCAATAGCCTGCATCCTAAACAGATGGTTTGCATTTGGACTTTTGGCTTTAATCTTTATTATTCCCAATATGGTTATTTTCATGCTCCATAATGTCAACTGCCTGAGCTGAATCTTGAAATTTAGTCTGTGGTACTGTTAACTCTGGCTTCAAGCTTCAAGCATTAGCAGTGCTTCAGGCATTTCAATTCTATTAAAGTCTTTGCTTCCCCAGGAAATAAAACCATGTGGGAAACAAATCATTTTGAACATGAGTTCATGTCTTTCATGTCTGCACACAGTTGGTTAATGATGAGTTACTAAAGTATAAGCAAGTGTTGGCTGTCAACCCAGAAAGCCACCAAGATATTTGCTGCTTGCTTAAGTGAAGTCCATATTACTTAAATAATAACTACATACGGCACTATAATCAAAAAACATAGTAATAACATTATAATACGAATTACTTCTGTGGTTTATAAGGACAAATAAATAAAATGTCACTTATTCTTGTTCAGTATTGTTCATCTTTCTTTAAAAGGGAAGTTCAGTGTAAATACAATGCTTTTCAGAAAAAGAGCAGTATTTTTTCATTCCATGACCTTAATCTGCCAATTCAGCATTGTGTCTAAATAAATTGTATAAATAAATGCAACCAAAATACTGACTTCCTGTTTGACTTCCTTTTGCAGAACCCCTAGTAGATGTTATGGTCTTGCCCTTGACTCAGCACCTGGGTTGATTCAAGTTGCTCAGTAGAGATATGACAGCTTTGACTCATCCAACAGCCAATCAGTAGAAATAACTGTTAGGAACATTCCAAGGATGTGGTGCATCCTGGGAAGAAAAGGACCGTTAGCCTCAAATGTCAGCTCACTAATGTCAACAGCAGGGAACAGCAAGGGTATTAAATCAACTGATTTTTCAAAATGGGAGAGATTATGTAGAATAACTAGAAGGCATTACACAAACTAACAATTTAACAAATATTGATCATTTCCACTGAACTGTCCCATTATTTACATGTTCTAAAAACAGTTACCCATTGTAATCTCAAATCAGTTGTTTCCATATGATTCTTAAGGATACTCTAAAGCTACAGCATTTATGCGTTAAGGTTGTTTATCAGTATCAAATCAAGAATATCAATATAATATAAAAGGGAAACTTTGTTTTTAGGTATATAAATCTGTAATCAATCACCTTCATACAAGAAAAATTGTATCTATAAGATTTTATCAACTGATCATCAACAAAAATGACTATATTTAAGTCAAACAATAATGATAAATTTGGTAGCCTGTCGCCCCAAAAAAACATAAACTGATTCTAAATCATTTTCCTACATGAACAGTAATTGTCCATCCTACTTCTATTGGCTATATCAGGACCAACTATAATTTTATAATTGATACCAATAGCTGCTTTGTGAAGGTTCAATTCATGGTCACGGTTAGAGATGGGATCCAGGTCTGACACGAACCCCTTGATTCCGAATTCAAATGATCCGTCCGAATCCAGGAGGATTGTCTGGATTTCGGGACTTCAGATCCCATTTTCGAGGATTTTCGAATGTTCAGGTGCTATTTTCGATCATTTTTCCAAAATAGCCTCGAACTTTTGAAAATCCTCAAAATATAACCGGAAACTCGAAAATGGTCTCCAATCGTATTTTCAGGATTTTTTGAACGTTCGAGGCTATTTTGAAAATGATCGAGAACAGCTTAACAGTTTGAAAATCCTGGAAAATTCGTTCCGTTTCTGAATTTTTCGGATCTTCGGGATTTTCCAGAGATCCGAAAATGGCGAAACTAGTACGTTTGGGCCATCTTTAGAAATGGTATATCTGTGGTCTCCATTTAAATCAACTGGCTTGAAGTTTACTCTTTAAACATGTTGCTAGTCATTCAACTAGCTTTCTCAATTCGAATGACTTGTACAAGATCTGTTGGCAATAAATACCTTGGAATGTGTCTCCATTAGCATATAACCAGTTAGGAACCTCCTGAAGCAAGTTGTTAATTTCATTCTAACTTAAAGGTTATGTTATCAAAACTGTTTTGCAGACAAATGTTGACACCCCTCCCACTGTATTCAGGATTGGTTTCTTTATTTGTCATAAAAGTCTACTTGACCATTCTTGTTCTATGCAGAAGATGTTACATGTTTACAATCTTAAATAAATGTCCTTGTTCCTTAAGATGCATGTATATGGCTGAGTCTCAAACCAAGGATGGCTCTTCTGTGCTGGGCCATAGGTGCAGCTGCTGTATCGTCTGTTGCAGACAGAGATACTGTTTCTGTAAAATTTCTCTGAACCAAAATCTGTTCAGAAGACATATTTCCATTGAAATGCAGTGTATGAAAGTATAGTTCACTACACAAGT
The DNA here is from genome assembly GCA_019447015.1 of Hymenochirus boettgeri. Lineage (NCBI taxonomy): Eukaryota > Metazoa > Chordata > Amphibia > Anura > Pipidae > Hymenochirus > Hymenochirus boettgeri. Next base: position 99,493,889 of record CM033474.1, read on the forward strand.
GAACGATTCCTTTAATGTATTGATTGAAGACTGGGAGGATAAGGTGCTATGCTTTACCCCCATTCTTCAATCAATGCAAGTGGAACCAGGAATGAACTTAGAGCAAACTTACCTGTTACCCGATCCTCCACAGCAGCAACTGAAATTCTCAACCGCTTCCGGGTTCTTTTTTAACTAAGCGCGCATACTCGTGCATGCGCGCTATAGCTACACAGGATCTGGAAGTGGTCAGGACCTGTCAGTACTGCTGCGGAGGATCGCTTAACAGGCAAGTTTGCTCAATTTCATTCCTGGCTCCATTTGCTTGATTGATGAACAGGAGGTAAGGTTATCTCTTTATCATCCCAGACTTCAATCAATGCCTTTTAAGGAATAGTGAATAAAAGGTGGTAGTGAACTTTTCCTTTAATTTAAGGCTGGTACACACAAAAAGATTCAGAGCTAATTTTTTAAAAGACCATTGTTATGTTCATATGTCAATTGATCATCTAAAACTCAAATGTAATCAATCAATATTTAGCAACATATTCAATCATTTAAAATCCATTTGTGAAATATTGGTTGGACAAAAGAAAATCATATCTGATTCTCTGTCTGTTCGGTCAAAAATATTGTCCAGGCAATTAATTATGCAAGTGTGGTATTTTAGGAGGTGCTAGTAACATCAACCTAAGAGTTGGTTGAAACATCTTTACATACTTATATTAGCCAAACATATTGGATATCTCTTTGCTTTTACCTTACTGATAAAAGGCCCTGCTGTTCTGGTTTCTGTTATTCTGTTAATGCTCTGTGCTGCTATTGTCTGTAAATCCTTTAACTCATTTTTTTATCATCATTAACACTAGAATACAAAACTTTTATGTGTCTCTGAAAATTACATTACCTTCCAGATCAGAGAAACTTTTGTAAATATTACTGACCCTTTATTTCAAGAGATAAAAACAGATTTAAGTTAGTACTAGTATAGGCTCTGCTCATCACATGTTGGATATAGACTATCATGTTGTTAGATTAGAATATGTTTGCCTGATAAAGCTGGTAATGCTTTATGTCAGGAAAGATTGCTTCTGCCTTTATATATGAATTTGTTTTGTGGTTGAAAATGAATCAAATGCTATTTTATGTTGGTGCTGGAGGGTGATCATCGGGAGACATGGCCAAGTTTTAGCTAATGGAAGTTTCTGGACTGCTGACTTGTAATTTCATTTAGAAGTATAAATTGTAGCTGCAGGGAATCCGCTCACTTTCTTGTTTTCCTGCCAATATTGCCCACTCAAGAATCCAGCAATTAACTAAACCTATCTTAAATGACAACTATTTCTTAAGGGAGAGCTGTGAAACAAACAATAAATGAAAATATGAGAGGAAATGTTTGTTCAATATTTTAAAAAAGGAAATATTCTCTTTAAAAAAGGAAAGCTGCAATGACAGAACACAGTGTTAACCTTTTTTCACTCATTCAATAGCCTAAAAATATTTCATTGTGAGTAAACCTTTTTTTTTTAAAAAATGATGACAAGATGTCTGATAATTAACAAACCTCTGCCAAATAGTTTCCATCTGTTATCACCTACAAATAGAAATTCCTCAGCCATCAGGCTTTTTTTTTTTTAGCAAAGGGTTAAAGTACTGTAGCTCAAACAGTAGCTGAACATTTGAATAAGCTGAAATAAGATTAAAATTTTACACTATCATGAACATTCTCCATAAAAATAATGCAACATGACATTCAGAATAAGCAAAATCAACTTTGGAGTTCAAAGTATGGATATATAAATAATCTCTTCATACAGGTTTATTTGCCAGTTGAATACTTTGGATTGAAAACTGAGAACATCTCGCTATGGCAAGATATAAAGTATATGTTAGACTTTTCCACTTTAGGCATCTGTCTCTTTGACATTTGATTTCTTTTTAATGAATAGTATATCAGTACCTCTCTACAGGTTTTTGTTTTAAGTAAAGATAGAGGATGTTTGGGTTTGTGTATTGTCAGGCTAACCCAGAGGCGCTTTCCTATTCTATTAGTACAACAGCCATTGTTTCCATAACTATTATAAGGCATTCATTTGAGAGTGTAAAAAACTTTGTGAAAATAACAGTTAGATAACTAAGAAGTCATTTTAATTTAAGGACAATTTGGTGTGGTAAATTTAAGAATCCAAAACATTTACATTAACCTGCTCATGTAAGTAATTTAGTAAAGTTTAACTCAAGATTGAAGCAAGGAAATATCTTTACTGTGTGCATTGTTTTGCTAAGCATCTAAAGACAGTATTGGGGCTCTATCGGTAGTGTGTGTAGCAGCCTTTCCCGATGAAGAATTTTACCTTACACGCATGCTGCTATAGTAAATCTAAACCATGAGGCAATCCGGACCTTGTCAGTGCTGCTGCGGAGGATCGCTTGTAAGGTAAATATCTTCTATTTTTATCCGTAGATCCTGGTCAATTGAAGAATGGAAGGTAAGGCCTAGCTCCTTAAGCTTCCGGTCTTCAATCAATACATTAGAATCCATGGATATATTTATTTTAACACAGCAAACACATGTATTTTAAACATTTCCAATGCCTAATTAGAAACAAAAAATGCATAAATAAAAGCCAGAACACATTATTGTAATGATAGTGACATTTATTCATTTTGAAACTATATTGTTTATTTTTGATTTTTCTTTCAATGACCACCTTTGTGTCATATAAAGACACAGACAAATGTGCATAAATAAAATAAACAATATATATGCATCTGTCATAATGGAAATTATACTTCTTTATTGTCATAGTCCTGATCTATCAAAACTTCCTATTTGTTGTCCCTGTCTGTGGATTTCACCTATCAGTCAATAATTGCTTTAAAAATCAAGTCAAGGTAAATTCCTGTAAATCCTGTAAAATTCAAAAAGTGCATAAAAAGGTTTAAACATTTTTTATACATCTCCATTCTGTCAAAATTTTGTTTTTTTTTTAGCTACCTGTAATGTTGATACTGTTACAGATACTGTAGAATTGTAATCTCCTTTTCTTAAGCAAATCCTTTGTTAATTTCCATATTTAATTTAGTTAGTTCAACAATGGGTGACATTTAAAAGTAGAGCAGTGTTATGCATATCTGATATGGCTAAAGGTTGCATTCTAATTTAATAGTATATTATTTGAGATTGAATAAAGACCACACGTTTATCTACTCTAGCCAACCTACTCAGCATACCCCACACTTCTTGCATTACAGTTGATCCAGAGAGGGCAGAAAAAAACAGTATTAAAGGAGGGGGGATTATTTCCTGACTTCAAGTGTTAATCATAAATATTTCCTGTATCAACTCCAACTTTATTTATAAATACCAGTCTTAAGGGATGTCTGCTTGTCCTGTGACAATTTCTTTTGGTGAACCGACATATTTATGTATTTATACACAGTGATCATTAACCCACGTGAGCACCTTTTCTCTAGTGTGCATAAATGTTGACTTATCGAATCTGTCTTCATTTTAAGCCCCCCCAAATCCCCTTATTAGTTTTAGTTGAACTTTTCTAACACTTTTTCATTTCCAAGACGTCCATTTTCCATACATAGGACTCCAGTACTGCACTGTATTATTCCAAATGACGCCTTACCAGTGTTGTGCAAAATGGAGAAGAATATTTTTCTCCCTGAATACTTCTCCTCTTTTACAAGACAATATCTTGCTGGCTTTAGCTGTTGCTGCCTGGCACTGCTTTCTCATCTTTAATTAGTTTATTATCCACCAAAATTCCAAGATCCGTTTACAACAGGGATTTACTTAACACAGATTAATTTATAGTATAAGCAGAACAAGAATTTTTAAGCCAAAAATCTTACATTTATCAACATTAAATCTCATCTGCCACTTGCAGATAGTGCTTTAGTGCAGTGATGCCCAAACCACACATCCGATCCCACTTTTTTTATGGCCACAGGTGGGGTGAGCAAGGGGCAGAGATTTGGGCATTCTGGGGAGGGGATAAGGTGGATAAGGTTGGGGCTAACGCCTGCAGCCTGCTCACTGCATGAGGGCTCCTAGTGCGTCTCCCCATGTGGCTCAGGTTGTGCACCTTTGCTATAGTGTACACAGAGAAAAAAAAACTAATTTGCTTCTTACTAATACATGCTTGAAAATGCTTACGGTTTAGTCTTGCTTTGTTCAGCTATCCAACTTTATTTTTATTTTAGCTAGCTTTTATTACTCTCTTTACAATCCTTTTAATATTTTATAGTTCTAAAGGCCCATTCTGTTCTCTGTGTTTTTAAATTGTTGCTCACAGTAAATACTTTAATTCTTTTTTTTTTTTCAAATATGTTGATTAAAATCATTAAAAACAGATTAAAGCCGTTACGTTATTTCATTGCTTATTACATATTATAATCTACTATGTGAAAAAAAATAAATCTTAAATTGCTTCTGTAATATTATTTTTTTTAAATAAGTAATTTACTGTTTCTTCTTGAAGGAAACTAGCCTAATATGTTATTAGAATTGTTAAATATTGATTGGTATGCTATGTTTAAAAATTATATTTCCCAATATTGCAAATATACAGTAGTACTATTAAAAAGAGATATTGGTTCACAGGGCTTGTGATCATACAAAGAAACCAGCTGTTTTTAAAATTGTAATCTCCCAGACTGCAATTCAGAATTATTGTTTCAACTACATTATAATGAGTGACATAGAATCATTTGCAGTATTAAACAACATTTTATCTCATCTGTAATTCTTATATACTGTAGTTCATTTGTGTGAAAAATATAATGATCACAGCAAGTAAACTAGCAAACCCTGAGCGCGCACACCCCCTGCATCGCACACACGCATCCCCCTCGCGGATGCACGCACCCCGACCCTCCTCCCTGAACCCACCTGTGGGTAGCAGTTAGACATCACAGGTGTACACAGATGGGTCCATCACTGTGCATATTTACAGCTTTACACTGTCTTTTTAGCATATGGGATAGGATGCTTGCCTAATGGTGTGTTCCAGTTTGGTTCCTCTAAAGCAGCTCTTAGTCAGATCCTCACTGTCAGCCGTGTTAGAGATCTACTGATTTCTTCTTGCAAGCCCACTCATCTGGTAATAAAGCAGCTATCCTTCACCTGCAAAGATTTCCTCTGATACCCTTTATTCTATTCATACGAACCCCACGTTGGGCACCAAATGTGTTGCACATATGCCAAATACTTCAAGTGCAAGATGGTGGAGGTAATCAGAGTGTTTTATGAAGATTGATTTATCTGCAAAGAAACGGAGGACAGCTCCATTACACTGTATTAGATTACTTAAAATAAAGTACAAATATATGCAGCAGTATCTTAGTGAACCCATGAATTTCTATATAGGAAAACTTGAGGCATCTGCCATGTGGTTTTCATTACAGCAAATACCTGCATTATTTAGGTTGTTCTGTAGATCTGTTGTATTCAATTAGATCAACTGGACTTGAGTTTAGTTCTTGAAGAGTTTCACTAGTCATCCGACTGGCTTTCTCAATTCAGAATGACTTGTACAGGAATCTGTGGCAATTAGGTAGCCTGTAAAATCCCAATTAGCATATCACACCAGGTGTTACGGGCGTGATTGCATATGGCTAAGAGGTGTTATAGGAATGCCCAGGTTGGTGTCAAAACAGCATTGTACATGGCATACAGTTGGTGTCGAAACCCCCCACCACTATTAAGCTTGATTTCTTTATTTTCACATAAATGGCTTCCTTGACACCTCTCTTGAACCCAGTCACTTTCCTTTGCCAATATGTTAACATTACAGTCTTCAAAGGTAGTCCTTTTATCCTTAAGATGGACATACCTTTGAAGACTGTAATGTTAACATATTGGCAAGGAACGTGACTGGTTCAGAGAGGTGTCAAGGAGGCCATTTACAGTATGTGAAAATAAAGAAACCAAGTTTTAAATACAGGTGGGGGGTTCAACACCAACTGTCTGCTATGTACAATGCTGTTTAACACCTAACCATGGGCGTTCCAATATGCAATCACGCCCTTAACACCTGGCTGTGATATGCTAATTAGAATTTTCCAGGGTAAGTAGTTTTAAGTGGTGCTAATTTTGTCCCAACCAATCAGATCCTCTTTAACATTTGAAAGCTAACATTTGATTGGTTAGGGCAATATTAGCACAATTTTTACAATAAGAACTTTTATTGAATAACCCTGTAAGTTCTATTACAAGAGGAATTACCTGAATTTAATTTGTTAATTGACATTTATTCTCCTATATAATGATGTGATAAATCTAATATGACATATACATGGAATGAGAAAACAAACAACGGAAATAGAAGGAGACAATATGGCCATTAGAACTGGATAAAAGACACTAAGAAGAAATCACTAAATGGATTGATAGTGTAGGAGTAATGAATTGTGGGGTAAGGGTTGGTATCTTACTGTATGTCTGAATAATTTAGATTGAGTTTATTTCTTATTTTCACAACAGAAAGGAATGGCTATTGATATAGTTTTAAAAAAATTAAAAGAAAAAAACTTGTTTGCAACAACATTAACATAAAGATGAAAAGGGGAATGTCTCCAGAATATCTGAAGGCAGTTACTGATTAAGGCTGCAATTTTCCTAGCTGCCTCCTCTGATAATGTTTAAGTTTGTTAAAAACTGCAGCATAAATCAGTAACTGCCTTCAGAAATTCTGGAGAATGTGTAAAACCTATTTGGCAATGGTAGAGAAGTAAAGATATTGACCACCAAAATGAAAATTTAAAGTCATAGTACTGTATCTTTGGTCTCCTGGGCCACTATGCACTAACAGGGAGATTCAATAAAAGTTCTTATCATTTAAAATGGTGCTAAATTTTCTCCAACCAATCAGATGTTAGCTTTCAAATGTTAAATAAGATCTGATTGGTTAGGGCAAATATAGCACCATTTTAAACTATAAGAACTTTAATTGAATAAACCCGTAAGTTCCTAGTGCAATCCATTGTGAAATATAATTCTCATTTTAAGATGAATTATTTGTTATTTTGCTTTAGCAAAGAAATAATATTTTTTTTTATAGTGATTTGCTTTATGCCTATATAAATAAAATCTCTATACATTGCTGTAATCCTCTATCCATGTTTGAAAATCTTTTAAACTGTAACATTTAAAAAGTCTATTGATAGTTGTAAATCACTGCATAGTAATTCTGTGCTATATAAAAATAATACATACATGCATACATACATACATATTTCAATGGGAACACTTTATTTTTTCTCTGTTTATTATAATGCTACTGTAAAACAAGAGATTTAATGAAACTTTTGCTGACCTGAAAATTGCCAAAATAGCGCTGTATTTTAATTCAGTGTTTTTTTGCCAGTGAATTTTAACATATTAACAAAAAATGCTGATTATTGAAGCAAGGAATTTAACTAGTTGTGCCCGAAGCGTTCGATGATACAGACATAGCAATTTTCTTCTGTATTTTGACTCATGGATTTTATTTCATGGTAAAAGAAAAGCAGCTTGTTTAAATCCTCTCTCTTTCTTTTGGTGTACAAAAGTGAAACTGGGTGTGCATACAAAAATTACTGGGTCGTGTATGAAACAAATCAAGCTTAAATCAAATTGAGGTCACGTTGGATTAAAAGTGTAATACTATCATATTCAGAGTATTTTTTGAATTAAGTTCATTTTGTAACTATATAGGGGAATATATGGTATTTTTAAAATTTTTCTTATACTGATTTGTTTTCCATTTTGGGCTTGGCAGTTTAATCACTTCCACACACACTCAAAACTTATGAAACACATGCAAACACAGGGGGAAAATACAAATCCTCCTAGGGAGGCTTTGAAGTTCCCAAGTCTTTAGTGCTGAAATGTTGCTGTCATTTTTTTGTTACAGTACATGTAATTTCAGTTGTTATTTTGAGGTAATTTTATCATTAACGTACTTTTCTTTCCTGTGCGTGTCTGGATAATTTTTACTGTGACTTTATGTGTGAACTCGTTTGGAACATAAGGTCAATGAAGTAAACTTTGCTTTTACCTTTATTTTTACATATTGAGTAATTGCATAGTGCAACAATAAAGGGCACACAAATGCAAATTTACTTGCATTGAAAAAATACTTAATTTTCAAGATGTCTTTGCAATTGAAAGGTTTGCAGTGTATATTTATGGCCCTACTTTCCTCACTTAAAGGGTAACTGTGGTCTTGAATTCTTCCAAATTAGTAAGAATTATATAAAAAGCCTCCCATTGTACCCTCAAAAGTTATTGCTGGAAAGGTTCAGCAATATTACTTCCTGCTTGAACACTTCCTGTTTTCTGTCTGTATAATTAGGCTCCCCTTCTCAACTGTCATTTTTGCCCCAGGTACTTCCTGATTTCCCCAGCATGAAGTCTTAACTGAACACAGGCGAGGCAGAGGTCAGGTGATCTCACTCAACCTACTGGAAGCAGGATGTTTGAACATTCACCCCATTGTAATGTCTCACAGGCTCGAGCCAGAGATGTGATTGTCAGCTCATTTTAAAGAAAATACTGCAGGCTTTCATTCAACCCTAACTTGTTTTGAGACCACAGTTGCCCTTTAATTAAAGGCAAAGTTTTTTTCTTTGTGGGAAAAAGTTATTTTTATTAAACAGTGAGACTGATTTACTTATTACAATATTCAATTGCTTAAGGAAGATCTACTCAGATCGATAGCTGCTCTGGGTAAGTCTTTTTTTTAAAGTTTTGCACGTGAGGTAAACTGTAAGATTTGTGCAAGTTGTTGTTATGGGGGGAGTTATTTGCCTTAAAACTGACAGTAATAGTTAAACTGCTAATATAATGATATATTAAATGATTTCTGTTGCAGGTAGACATTTCTGCAACAGGAGCGCTTTTACATCTAATAACACTTGCAAGTGTCAAAACAAAAGTAACTGAAAGATTACAGAGAAATAGTGACAATAATATCTTGACTTAATCCATTCAATCAATCTCAAGAAATCAAATTTTACCAAGCTAAGAATATTATGGGCTATATTTATAATACAAAAGGCTATGAAATTATAATGGAAGGTGCCGTTAAATATTTCCTTATAAACTTCCATTCCACTGCACCTCTTACTTGGGATCTTGATTTCCTGTACAAAAACCCCATACAGATAATGTTGTTGAAGTGCCCCAGACACAAAAACTTTAGAAATAGGACTTTCCTGCCGGTTTGCAATATTTCCGTTACTACTGTAAAGCCTGTATAAGCCTGAGACCGTACATGCCCAACATCGCATTATTTAAGTACAATTCAATGGAAAGTCTTAAATGTACTTAACAGTTGTAATGGAATAGATCGCAAACCAGCACAAGAGACATATTTCTAAAGTCTTTGTGTACAGGTCACTTCAAAAATATACGTTTTTGAGTTGATGGTGGTGGGGGGATGGCAAGTGATGTAAAGTGGTATTGTCTGAAATGGCAAGTGATGTAAAGTGGTATTGTCTGAAATGGCAAGTGATGTAATGTAGTTAGGGACTTATTAGGGAGTTCCATGCTCTAACATAAAAGCACTCAGCCTGTGGCCCAAGATTTTATATGTTCATAGAACTCCTGTAGCACATTACACTGTAGCACATTATCACTTACAGTATATAAAACATAATTATTGGTAAGTAATTGTCATTAATTAACCATTTCGAAGTTGGCTAATGACTGCATTATTTAATGATACCAATACTTAATTAACCACCATTTAGTTATTTAATAATACTTTAACTCACTTTACCCTTTCGTCTTCCCTCCACCCCAGGAAAGAATCATTCTCACTAAAAGGATAACTATACTGTAAAAATTACCTTTTAAAAAATGAAAAGTACCTGGGGCAGGGGCTACTGCACAAACAGTTTACATTTGCCAGGTTAGTGCCGAGGGCCTAATGGAAGGCTTTTTATATAACCATAACTTGTTTGGAAAAATTGGAGACCACAGTTACCATTTAATGACTACAGTGCTAAATAATGATTCTTTTTTAATGACCTTAGTGTTGTTGCGTTGTTATGTCAGTACTTACAGATAATGATGCTTTATATATAAGTTCAGTTACTTTAGCACAAAAAATATAATGAACACCAATGCACAGAATTCAAATGTTATGTGGTTACAGCCTCCTAATTATAGACCTGCAAAGTTGACATAAGCAATGGAGAGCTTGTTACCTAGAGGGAGATGTATATATTTTGGTATTGTTGAAATGGTTGTAAAATTCATGCTCAGGTTATCATCGCTTTAAAACTTTTTACAGGATCTGCACCATTTCTAAATGTTCTTGAAAATAGAGCATCAGATACAATACGGTTTATACCTTGTAGCATAAATAGGGACAGGTATTCCTTCACCAAAAGCTTTGTAAGCCAGGGCTCCTTACCTGATTGTGCTACTGCAGTTTAGTAACTACCATAAAGTGCTTAATTATGGTGGAACATAAATTGAGGTAAGAAACAATTTGTTTGTGGCTAGTGAAATAGTTAATTATACAGCCATGTGTTTTCTACCCCCCTCCCTAGCCAGCAAATCTCTTGTTTGTTGCTACTCATGTCTGCATGTAAAAACTCATAATCTCGTCCATGTCTGCATATCTTGCAGACACTTGTTTACTCATCCAGATTACTGCACAAATGTCTTGCACCCTTATGTAAAAATCAATGCATGATTCCAACCCTGTTTTATAATTACTAATCTTTTTTCCCAGCACTCCTGAGTTCAGCACTCCATTATTGGGGTAACTCTAAGTCAAGAGGCAGGCAAATAAAATGCAGCCGAGTAGGACACATTTCTCTCTGTATGGAGCAAAGCTCAATATATGATATTGCAGCAAAATGCATCCAACTCAGCTGCCATTTATTTGCCGCAGCACTGACAGGTCCCGACCGCTTCCTGGTTCTAATCAACTATAGCGTGCATGCGCAAAAATGCATGCTATGGTTGATTAGAACCAGGAAGCAGTTGAGAATTTTAGAAAGATATGTTTCTGCAATCTTCATCCCTGGCTCCTGAGATATTGATTGATGAACAGGAGGTAAGGCATAGCTCCTTAACGTCCTGGTTTTCATTCAATACATTAATACATTAAAAGAATAGTTCACTATTTAAGTGAACTATTCCTTTAAAGGGCAACTATAGTGAAAAAAAAATACAATGTACAGATCACATCATAAGCTGCCTTACTTTCATCTTGCTTTGTGGCTTAGTTTTTTCACACTGGCAGAAGTTTGTTCCAAGCTGTGTAGTCCCCCTCCCCTCTCAGTCCAGTCCCCCTCAAGCAGTTAAGGGCTGTATGAAAAGTCCGGGCATGCTCAGTTGAAAGGACTTTAAATGAAGTGCTGACATCCTGTTGACCCCTCCCTTCCAGAGCTAGACTGCAAGCAATCAAAGTGTGGAATAAAGTAGCAATATGCTGAAGGGAGGGGCAGAGGGGGAGAGAGGAGGACAAGTGGTGCTGAGATTCTTTACAAGTAAGTTACTGAACTCTGCCTGTTCTCTAAGTTTGCTAATTGTTATTTATTTTTGTACATAAAGTTCATATCCTTCCCCTGCTTAGCTGAGCATAAATCACTGAAGACAGTCAGTGAGCAGCATCTGTAGTGAGACCTTCACAAATACAGTGACGCTGCTTGTTGTCTTGATACATTTCAGTTGCTTTAGTCTATATATTTCATAAATTGCACTGTGTCTTGTTTGGTTTATAGTCTGTATTAGTGTATTATTACATATACTGTATTAGTTTATTATTATACATACTGTATTAGTGTATTATTACATATACTATATTAGTGTTTACTTGGTGATGTCCATTTGAGTCACTGGTTTTGTATGTATATAAGATTTTTTTTTTTTGGGGGGGGTTATTTTATAGTGTGTTATGCTCATATTGCTGGGTTAATGGTTTATTGATTGTGTTTAGCACTACAGCATTTGACTATGTGTGGCACGTGTATAGTGTGGGTGAGGGAGTGTGTGGCAGTCCTGCATGGGAGCTTTGGATTGTGTGGGTGTGTGCCTTTGAGTGACAGATGAGGTGGGGCAGCTCCTACAAATCACAGCATATTCAAAGGCTTATATCTTGGGGACTAGGAAGAATTTGAAGAAACTAAAGGTACCCTGGTGGTTGGGATGACTTATAGGATGCATTAGAAGGAATTTAAAAAAAACATTTTTCTCACTATAATTGCCCTTTAAAGACTATCCAAACACATATAAATTATATTATAAGAAGCTAAGTTCTTTCAGAGCATCAAAGACAAAACTTATTACATTTTATATTTAATATTGTAAAAGTTGGACAGTGGATATAATGCAAAAATAATAGAACATGGTGTTACAATAAAATGGCATGCAACATAGGTACAAACAGTTATATAATATTAAAATGATAAAAAGATTCACAGACCCTTACTACTCAATAGAAGTCCTGTGTTCTCGGGGCAAAAAGGAAACATGATCCATACACATTTAGCATGTTCTCTCAGTATGAACAAAGTTTTAGGGGTTACAATGATTTTTGAGCCCCTTGTTGTAACTTCTTCTTAGCTATAGGAATGTCCAGGAATGTTCAGATTTACGAGTTGTCGAAACCATTCATTCCCTTCTCAGTTAAGCAGATTCCATATCAATTTACATTGTACTGGGATATAGACCACATATTCCTCTCCTGTAGTAATTATCTGCTCCTACAATACCAAGCATGACCCGTGTATGATACATATTTCCCAAGATATTAATAATTCCCCCTGGCAATGGAATAAGGCCTCCATGTTGCACATGTTCATAAATATGAAATTGGTATATGTATATCACATACCCATACATGAATATTCTTATGATTAATTTAATGCTGGCCTATCTGTGACATTTAGGGAAACTTTGTTTAACCTCTTGAGACCAGGCCATTTATGTTAAACAGAGCAAGGTTCTGGTTTGGGAAAAGGTTAGAGGTTATCTTGACTTCCGAGGTTTTGTCCTCTGGAATGTGTTATAAAGTTCTGGACCAGCAGTCCAACTGTTAACTATTCCCTGCCTCACTATAAGGCTTAAGCATTATTCTGCCATGACACCTGTATTATAGAAAAAAGCTTTCACAGGACACATCAACGCTGTGGACCAAAACATCAGATTTAGATGGCAAGAGGTACAAAACAACTCACTGGCTTTCTTGAAATGCTTGGTAGAATAGTATGTAGCAGGGTGTTTCAAAGAAATTAAAAAGAACTTGAGACACGTATCCCTGCCTGCTTTAAACAACACACTGAGGCAGCAAACTGGTGCATCCAAAAGACCCAATACCGAAATACAAGAAGAGCAACATTACATACTGTATGCAGTACAGTGCAGAGAAGAGTTTTGATTCATATGTGGGGGAGACTAAAGAGCATCTGCACCAACATATGGCCTATCGCAGAAGAGCAAATTCCTTTGGTCAGGACTCAGTCATTTACCTGCATCTTAAAGGGTATATCCACCCAAATCTACAATTTGCTGTAGTGTAGCTTCCCCCTCCCAACCCTAACTGCATGGTGTATTTGTATAAATATCAGAAGAAACTTACTTACCAGAGGATGTTCCCTCAGCTTCAGCTTCTAATGCAACTTCAGGGAACGGAGTTGCATTAGGAGTTTGGCTGGCAGCCGTGTTTGTGATTGGCTGAAAGACAGCCAGTCACAGACGTGGCTGCCGGCTATTGATTTTGCCAAGGGAACATGGACTAGTAAGTAAGTTTCTTCTGACTTTTTTTTACAAATACACCATTAGGGTTGGAAGCGGGAAGCTACACTACAGAAAAGGGATTACACTAAAACTGCACAGATGAGGGATTCGGAGGGTGGCAGGGTGTGGGGAAAAGGGCTCCACAGCGCATGCTTGTGTCTTCAGGATGGGCAGAGGACCTTTTCACACACAGACAGGCTCCTATTCTTCAGTTTCCTGGACTTTTGATAGGCACAGCAGGACAGCCATTTGGACCAGAAAAGAAAGGTAATGATTTTTTTTAACACTACACAGTTGGGCCGGCATAGGGTTACACTTCAGTTTTGGGATTGAACATGCCCTTTAAGGGAAAAGGATATATGTTTGAGGATAGCAATGTCAAAAAAACCCCAAAGGTACAAACTGAACGTTTACTAAACTACTTCTTTTGATTGCACATGAGTGAATCTTCTATAACCTCAGGCAGCAGAACTCCCCCCCCCCTTTTAAGTTCAAAAGGGTTAGCGAGTGGGATAGCATTGTAGGTGGCTTGTATGTTGCTGTAAAATGGTGAATTTAAGTGCCTTGGTCAAAACTTTCAATACTGTTGCCTTTTGTGAAAATAAGACTTATCAGCAAGCTGTTCGATTGGTCCTCCTGGGAAAAAAGTAAAAAGCAAATCTACCTGGGAAATAAAGATAATAAGCTTATTTCTGCTCTTTTTACAAGTTTTTAGTCATGCACAAAGCTCTCAAAGATCTTAATATTAAAAATAAAACACGTTTTATTAAAAATAAAATAACTTGAACAACAAACCATGCTTTAGCAGTAGTATTGCTCTAGAAATGCTCTAGTTCCCTATTGATTTTAAAGGGAACACTGCCTCACTTCTCATTAAGGGTTGCAGTTTGTTGGCCAAATTTAAGTAACAGCTTTGCAGAATAGGTCGGGTAGTTCCCATGCAGGCCTTTAGGTTCATCAAAATAATAAGCTAGTTCACACTACAAACAGACCTAAACACAAATGGTCTTTTTTTATGTGTTTTCATTTTGGATTAATTTCTAATGCAATGAAAAACGCAGTGTTTTTAGGTCTAGTATGACTAAAACTGACACCATTATACCATAGCACCAAAATCAGCCTGACCAGCCAAATAAAGAGTTAAGCAGATTTGCACTAATTAATTTATATGAACCCCATTCTCCTAATTTGATCAAGCCTATAGCTATTTTATTTATTTGAATTCACCACTTGTATTTTGCAAGTTACAGGACTTTTGTTCTACTTAAGATCCAGGATGACAATAGAAACTATAAATCTCTTCCATCACTCGCTACATACCCACAGTGTTTATCATTTTCCTGTCCTCTTTTTACCGTCTACTCTTTTGTATCATTTAATTTTTCAATTATATGTTCCCTATTCTTTAAAATCACAAGGACACCTAAGGCATCTACAACTGGGTAGCTACAGAATAGACTTGACCAAGGTGAAAAAGATCAGTAATCCTGTTAGTAGTGTAATTTGCTTTGCTCTTTTATTTTGCTGACTGCCAGTGTGAACAAGTGATATATGACTTCTTTTCCCTAAGCATCCTCATATATTGTGTCGGATTTCAAGAAATTATGACATGTGTCCTTCATGTTCAGGAACTCACAAGGCTACAAATCTTACTGTGCGATAACTAATCACATGCACTTGGCAGAGAGGATATTTAGGATGTTTGTGCTGCATCCACAGAGATTGAATCAGTCCCTAACAGCATTTAAAGCAGATGGTTAATTGTTTCAAAGCTGCATACAGTGATTTTCCAAAATGTGCATACTTCTGGAAACATATGGCTACTATAAATCTGATCATGCATTTATTTCAGAGGACTGTCGGAAGCCCAGAACAGTTGCTTTCACTATTTCTTTGATGGCTGTTCACTGTGCAGTGTCAGAAAGAATAATGCTACAAAACCCATTCTGAGATGAAGAACAGAGCCTTGTTTATTTCCTCTGGCAATGGTTAGGTAGCCATGAATAAATATACATGCTTGTATTTCTGCCACTAAATGAAGGTTCTGAAAAACACAGTTTGTGGCTCATTACAGATCTGGAAGCATATAAAATGAAAATTCTAACATTACTTTAATTTCTGAAAATCCCCTATTTTTTTCAGATGTTTTTAAAACCAAGTTGTGTTTTTTTTCTTAAAGGGCACAGTAAGATATACTTACTTTTAGTCCCGCCTTCTGTTTCTAACAAGCAACATAGAAGCTGATGCAATAAAAGGTGAAAATGTTTGTCCATACTATGAATTTGCAATTTTTACAGGGTTACTGCAGTTTCGATAACATCTGATTAATTTCTGCAGATTAATAACACAGGCAAACTTTATTGCATTAGTCCCTTTGAGTCACTAAATTAAGAAAAAACTGCTTTTTTTTACCTGACAACTATGATGTTTGGGGAGGTAGGGGTGAATATTCCAGCAGAACCTGACAAATAATTTGCAATGCCCATATGCTGACAGCTCTTTACTCTAACAAAAGATCGCCCTACCAACAGCCCCTTCTATCTTTAATATAAGAAAGCATGTAGACATAGGAGGGATGGCTGGGGTGTGCATGTAGAGAAGAGAGAAATGGATGGGAGCAATGTTCCCTCTAATTTCAAATCGGCTGTGTGCACAGAAATATATTTTCTGTGCGCATATAAAGTAACATTTTGTGCGCTCCATACCACAGCACTTATATTCCAGCAGATTTTTGTGTGCGCACCACTTTAACCTGTGTGCAGAGCTGTGTGCGTGCGCTTAGAGGGAACACTGTATGGGAGGAAATCTGTTAGCAAAAGACTTTACATATTTTTTTGGGGGGGTGGGGTTCTACTCCTGGAGGTATAACTACCCTTATAGAAATTTTAACTATATCAGTTTTAGGTAAAAAAGTTTGAAGACACTTAAGATATCATTAAAGTCATTTAAGTCATCATGTTTTAGTGACCACTAAGACAGACATTCCTATATTAAATAATGACAATGGATTCATAGCCACGAAATTTTAAAATACCCTTCCATAAAAAGAAAAATTAAATATGTAAAGAATTTTGATACTAGAAATTACATGACCTGAGACACAAAATTTCAATTATAAACAATTAAAACATTGATTATAATTTAATTTTTTAAAAAAAATATATTTTACAGTGCTATTATAATACACAAGGACCATGAATATACCAGTACTGTGAATTATATTTTTTTAAACACTGCTTGACATCAGTGTCACATGACCCTTCAAACTGAGTTTTATAGGAAGTAATGAACCTGCTACTGTATCTGGATCTGTATAAATAATAATGTTCATGATTTTGCCATTTCAATCATTTATAAATTGCCATCTTAACAGGACTTTAATAGATAAATAATCATATACATCTGTATACATATACATTGACATATAACTCTTTGTTTTAAATTAATATAGACCTGCTCAAACTAATATTAGGTATTAACGTCAGTTCAGATATTATACCCATCAGTATATAACATACTTTGTAGGGTAGTGCCCCTGTTCATGCTCTTTTCGACCTATAGGCACAGTATCATCATACTGACGATTTTATAAATAACAATTTACGCCTTCAGTGATACTATGGCATAATCAAAAACTGAATAAATTTGTCTGATATAACTCTTTGTTACCTTTTTGCATATATGTCTGAAAGCTTTTAAAGTATATGATGCACATATAAAATGATTCAATAATTGATAATGATTAATTATTTTTTTAAAAAGTCTAAGTAATATATCTGGACAATTCCCAAGTAAATGTCATACAGATGGTAGCACTGACTGGGATTTTAGTTATAATATGTGGTATATGCATAATATAATAAAGGCTGTAAACACAAGGATCATCCAGCTCAGTCATAACAATATACCAGAAAGCACTATACACAATTGTTACATTTAAAGGGCAACTGTGGTCTCCAAACAAGGTGAGTTTAAATGAAAGGCCAGTTTCCTACCTTTAAAATGAGCCATCAACCACCTCTCTAAGTGCTCCACAGCCCATGATATAAAGAAATGACTGACCAGAAAGTTAATGGGTGGGAGGCTGACATGTGACATACCTATGGCTTCTCCTGCACAGTGTTGCCGGCGAGCACAAGCCTCAGACTCCCTCCTCCTCTCTGCTGTGTGAAGGACCTGAAGCTGCAGAGAAGGTAATGGAATCTTTCAGGCTGTTTCCACAGAGTTTTCGGGGGGGGGGGGGGTAGTGGGGGTGTCAGAGTGGCCCACAGCACCTGTGAGCTGGTGGGGCTTAGGCACCCATGAGTGGGTGGGGCTTAGGCACCCACGAGTGGGCAGGGCCACATGGGGCTGTAAGGGAATGGGCCAAGGGGGGCCTGCAACTGGAGGACCATGGGTCCATGAGTGGGAGGGACCAAGGAGCCTGCAAGGGAGGACACGGGCAGATTGGCTGACAGGTTTCAGAGCTGGAAGCAGGAAGTGCAGGGACCTGGTGATGCTGCTGCCATATCACACACAAAAATGTAAATATCTTCAAAAACTCACAAATAAACAGGAGAGCAATTCCTATCAATTTACCTAAAGTCATTTTTGGACCACAGTTCCTCTTCAATCACAGGTAGCTCCCTGGAATGTCTACTGTATCTATATTTTTACAATTGAATTTATTTCAGTTTGCAGTAAGGGGGGGAAAAGGAAATATTTTCAATGTTAATTTTAAAGTCTTGTTGGATTTTTTTCATGCTACAGTCACAATTCTTGTTGTCAGAATCCTAATTTAAAAGTAAGTGAATAAATCCAAAATGAATAGATAAGAACAAGCTTATACAGTCGCAATTCTAAATCCTGATACACTGCTTGCTGTTTCTCATTTCTATCTGATGTTACTGTTAATTGCCCTTTTTAAATACTAAGATATTTTTATACTTGCTTAGAGCAACATGCGTTATCTAATTAAATATGATATGTCATCATCGACATGCGTTATATGTTTTTAATGCTATTGTATGATATTATAAATTATTATATTATAGTATCATTTAGAAATGTATACCATGTTTTTATTTCTTTTTTTATGGTTAAATAACTTTTACCCAAAGCATCTGTGTTTATTACTGTATGGATGTTATGGGGAAGGAATATTTAGAGAAATCTATGCATCTGCATCACATGCTTATATGTAATACCATTCTATATACTGTATATATATATTTGAGGTTATTCTAACTGCATGGGCATGTATGAAATATCACATTTCCATTAACACTATGGGAGGTAAATTAATCATTTAATTGGTTTTTTACAACCAGGTTTAATCTTTAGATATGGTGAATGCAGCATTTTTTACAACCAGGTTTAATCTTTAGATATGGTGAATGCAGCATTTTTTTGTTTGTTCAATAAAAAGATTTGAACTGAAAAAAAGTACTCTTTCAGTTAATATAATTTTCAACAAATAAAATATATTTTATATAAGTAATTCCTGTTCTATGAATGTTCAATTTCTCTATCAGCACATAAACAGTTATAGCTTTTTCTTGCTATTAGCCCAAACCTATTGTATGTAGTGTTATATCCTGTTGTACTTGCTTTTGCTGAAAAGTACAGTATTAAAAATATTTTTTTCCCTACAATTTCTTATGATCCTTTAGTACATTTTTAATATCACACATGGAAATAAACCCAGTGGTATGGACAGACCACCACACCATCCACTTCTCTCTGACAGCACCAGCGATAAAACACAGAGGGAAAGAACTCACTAAACACTGATCTTTGAAAGATATCTCACCCCAGCACATTCAGAATATCCTCAATTTCGACAGACTGAAAAGTCATTACTCAGACCTGGACTCCATGGTCTCAACCTACAACCATGCTGGAGCAAGGACATCTGCTTTCGACGTCCTTGCTCTATAGTGGTCTATAACACTTTGAGTCCTACAGGAGAAAAGCACTTAACAAATTATATTAATTTGGCTTGAAAAAGCCAAATTACTCTTCTTTCTATTTCTTCTTCTTTTTCTTCTTCCGTTTTCTCTTTTTTGGACCGTATCTCTCCCCAAGTTTTTAGCTAGAGACATGAAATTCGGTACAGACGTGCGGGGCATATAGCAGAAGTGTGCTATCTTCTAGCTATCCTCAATAAAAGACAGTTTTATGTTATAAACACAAAAAAGCATACCCCCTCAACCAGACCCAGGTATAATCTACTTATCCATTACTGTGGCAGCCATACTAAAGGGTAACTAAAGTAAAAAAAAAACGAATTTAGATTTATTCTCAATAAAAGATAGTTTTATGGTTGTAAACACAAAAAAAGACATACCCCTCAACCAGACCCAGGTACACACACCTACTGATCACTATCCATTACGGTGGCAGACATATTTAAAGGGTAACTAAAGTCAAAAAAACTAATTTAGATTTATCCTCATAAAATATAGTTTTATGGTTGTAAACACAAAAAAGACATACCCCTCAACCAGACCCAGGTACCCACACCTACTGATTTACTTATCCATTACTGTGGCAGCCAATACTTAAAGGTAACTAAAGTCAAAAAAATGAATTTTGATTAATATAAAAAAAGGTTTGTTTTTTAACCCCCATGTGGCACAGTACATACACCTACTGACCTACCCCTCCATTAGTGTTGCAGCCATACCTAAAGGGTAATTAAAGTAAAAAAAAACAAAATTTTGACCAATCATCAAAAAACTTGTTTTTTAACCCCCAACCGGACACAGGTACACACACCTACTTATCTACTTATCCATTACTGTGCAGCCATACCTAAAGGGTAACTAAAGTTAAAAAAAAAATTTGACCAATCATCAAAAAAGTTTGTTTTTTTAACCCCCAACCCGACACAGGTACACAACCTACTGATCTACTTATCCATTACTGTGGAGCATACTTAAAGGGAATAAAGTCAAAAAACTAATTTTGACCAATCATCAAAAGATACAGAGAGATTCAATAAAAGTTCTTATGATTGAAAATGGTGCTAATTTTACCCTAACCAATCGATGTTAGCTTTCTGATTGAGTGGATCAAAATTAGCACCACTTTGGGGGGGTACACACAAAAGTTTTTTTTGTCCCAAACAAGCGTTCACTACAAACTCATCATTCCCAATATTGAGTTTTAAAATCCAGCACAACACACATATTCCTTCAAAATGCAGCCATTCAAGCCAAATTCAAAGTTTATACTTAAACTTTCCCTTTCTAGTTTGTTGTTGTTGTTGTACATGTAAGTCCTGGAAATGTTTTTAAAAAAAAAAAAAAAAGTTTAAGATTTGTATTTATATTTGTTTAGAAATATTGCCGGGGAAACAAATGTATTATAGTACATATTTGTTATACTTAGAAACAAAATGAAAATGTACTAGAAGCATTGTAACAGCGTGAAAATGTATTTAATCAACAAATTCTGCCATCCATTTAATACAGTAGCTCTAGTCAACTTTAACGTGTAGATGTTAAGACATAAGGAGATCAATATGCTTTTGAAGGTTCTCATTTGTCCAGGTCATGGTAATTCTGTGGTATTCAGTTAGATCAACTGGATTGAAGTTTAGTTTTTGAAGACTTTTCAATAGTCACCGACTGGCTTTTCAATTCAGAATGACTTGATTTAATGACAACAGTCATTCTGATTGAAAGAAAAATGTTGGATGACTAGCAAACGCCCTCAAGAACTAAACTTCCACTCCAGTAAATCTAACTGAATACCACTGAATACCACAGAAGATGATCAATAGAAAAACATTTTATGCCCAGTGATAGAGATAAAAGAACTTTTGCCAGCAGTTCCACTGAACCTTTTTTCCCAAAAATCAGATTCAAATCCAATTGAAGCACAATTTTCCTTGATTTATGACTTTTCAACTGAAATTTTCAGACTTTTGGAACTGTGTTTTACTATACACATTTTCTCACATTTTATCTTCATACCGATTATTATATATATGCTCCTTACAAGGTATATGCAGCAATATATGCATAAACATGTACATATGGTTAAAAAATACATTGGGCAACTGCAACCCTACAGTATGTGACTGCTTAAGGGATTTAAAGCAGCAAATGCAGCTTCTGTCATAATTTTATAGCCAGCCAATCATCTGTGTTTCTAAAAAATGTTTAAGTGCCCCAAGTCGTTTAGCATGTCTTCCCCAAATCATTTATCTTTAAGGCTACAATAGTTATGGGCTCTCTGTAACTCCAGATCATTTGTATTTTTTAAATATAAGATATGAATACATGCCTATTTTAAAAATAACTACCTAAGAAAGCCGTGAGACAGTTTCATGTTCAAACATTATTACTAAACTACTTAATCCTAGATAAAACCTTTTTATCTAATATTGTGATCTGATTCTTCCCCCTCTCTCTGTTTAATAGAAAGAAATGGGGGAAATGGAACAGCTGGTGCAATTTTCTTAGTACATCTTTTTACAGACTGATTCCTGCATTCCAGTTCAGATGGAAATACCAGAACCTAGATACATATCAGAGTGAGACAGATAATTTTCCAGAAGTGACATCTTAGTCTCTGGATGGTTTAAAGTTGCCTTAAGGCCAGACATATGGTCAGACTGCAGACGGGATAACATTACTTCATATGACTCTTGTGTCATTTTTCCTTATGGTGTTGGATTTTGAGATGTTCATTACCAAAGAAATGGAATAGCTTTTACTGTAAGAAAGAAAAGTGACTCTACTGATAAACAAGAGTACAAAAAGAAAATGCTGGTGTAACAGATCCATATTAAGGGCAAAGATGTCATCATTTTTATTATTTGGATTAGTTATTTACTTACTGGATTAGTAAAGGTTTTATGTAGTGCATAGACACAGTAAAATCATGTTGAATCTTAAAAGAGTGCAAGTACATACATACCACATAGACACAAACTATTTTCCCATGTCTTTTTATACACTTTTTAATGCACATACCTTTTTATGTATTATGTATATTTTTATATTTCTCATATTGTCCCCCATGTATGATTTTCAGCACTGTACATTATAGCTGTGACATAACAATTGTATTGTTATGCCACATTTGCAGAAATATTGTAATATTGTAATGTCACAATGACAACTATCCCCTTCTTATTCAAGTCCCAAAAGTACTCCTTGTTTGCTCTGTGTGTGCGTGCATGACGTCATCACTCATCTGTTCACACCAGAGCAAACGAGGAGGGCTTTTTGGGACTTGAATAAGAAAGAGATCCAGGAAGTCACGGAGGGGCGGAGCTAAGCAGTCTTTAAAACCACATCCAAGATGTCAGCAAACTTACAACAGCACATGTAAGTCAGTAGGGACCTAGAAAAAAGTGGGGGGATTTTTAAAGATTTTTTTAAAGCTGCAGCTTACAATTAAACTTAACTTGCTTTTACAGTGTACTTATCTTATTATTGAGTTTGCGTGGGGTTAACTCCATTTTCGGGGCCTGCGACGTTCCTCTAATGGCCAGGTGCCCGATGCTGAACGTCAAAAAACATTCTTTTTTCGCTACTTTGCAGCCGTGAAAATGAACATGATTTCAATGATGCCATTAACCTCCGCACTCCTTACCTGCCTTGTTCCCGGTGATGAGTAACTCCACGCTAACCCTAGAATGTATCGTTCTGTAACCCTTGAAAGTGTCATTCATTTTCGGTAACCTTCGAATGTATGGATCATTTTCGCTAACCCTAGAAGGACGTTTGCTAATCCTCAAATGTAGCCTTCAATTTTCAGGTAAGCTCGGAAGTATCATTCCTTTTCGGTAACCATAGAACATATAGATTGTTTTTGCTAACCCTAGAATGAATCATTCGCTAACCCTCGAATGTAACCTTCAATGTAATAAATATTATGGTTAGTCTATTTTCGGTAACCTTCGAAAGTATCATTCGGTAACCCTCAAATTTTCCATAACCCTCGAATGTAGCTTGCGCAAACCAGACAATTGCTCAATCATGAAATAAGAAGTGTTTAACAGGTTTTGGTGATAGTGACATGTTCCCCAGACCATTTCCCAGGTGCCAGGTACTGTGATACTATTTCTATGGACCTTAGTGTAGTGAGTTTTGTTTCTTCCGCATGGTTATATAATATGGATTAAACTAGGTGGTATTTTCGGATTTCCAATTATGGGGCTCAAGGAAGATAGGTCAGTTACTAATCCTTGGTGCTTTGCACAGTGTCTCCAGACTTGTTTAGTTATAAGAATAGGGTTTAATAAGTTAGTTTTTTTAACTTTATTTTTAGGGGATATTGGTCTAGAAGGAGAGCTGCTAAGTGGATAGGGTATGACCAGTCTTGTTCAAGCTGGTCCATAAAGTACCAGGGGTATTGGCAAACCAGTATATTGTTTGGCGGATTTGGGCGGCTTGATAATATTTGAGTATATTCGGTACTGCTAGACCTCCATGAAATCGCCTAGCCATAATGACTGTTTTGAAATTCTGTGTGCTTTATTAGCCCATATAAAGTTTAAAATTTCTTTATGAAGAAGTTGAATAAATCTATTGGGATCTGGATGGGCAGGGTCTTGAATAAATAAAGCCATTTAGGTAGTATAGACATTTTAATGGTAGTTATCTTACCGAACCATGATAGTGTTAGAGTTTTCCATGAATTAAGCAGGGTCCTAGTGTCCTTGAGTAGTTTTTGGCATTAGCTGAAAAAAGAGTCGAAAAGGATGGAGTGATATTTATTCCCAGATATGTGTAATAAAATGATTGGAGATTGGGTTTGTGGTATATTGATGGTGATAGCCTCAGATTACTTGGTTAATTTTGTAACCTGATAACTTGCTGTATAATGATAGTTCTTTGTGTAGATTTGGTAGAAAGATGGGTTAGTTATTGTTAGGAGTACGTCCTCTGCGAATAATGATATGAGGTATGTAGATTGTTTTAAATCTATTCCTGTAATATCCAGATTGGATCTTATTGGCAGGCCAGGGATTCAATGGAAAGAGCATATAACAATGGAGATAATGGGCATCCCTGCCTTGTGCCATTTGATATAGTGATCATCTGTGAAGAGGTCATGGGGAATTTGACTGAGGTAGTAGCTGTGGAGTAAAGATTAGCGATGGCTGTCATGAATTCCTTTTCATTCCCAGATGTTCTAGGGTTGTGAATAGAAATGGCCAGCTAAGTCTGTCGAAAGACTTTTCGGCATCTAGACTTAGGATTATT
Organism: Hymenochirus boettgeri; assembly: GCA_019447015.1. Taxonomy (NCBI): domain Eukaryota; kingdom Metazoa; phylum Chordata; class Amphibia; order Anura; family Pipidae; genus Hymenochirus; species Hymenochirus boettgeri. The sequence goes on from CM033474.1 coordinate 99,518,828, forward strand.
GCAGGTTGTGATCTTTTATGAGGATATCTATCAGATCTACAATTCTGCGGGTACTGTTGCCTGCCTGTCTATGTTGTATGAATCATACCTGGTCTTTATGTATTATTCCCGGGAGAAGTGGGCCAATCTGTTTGCAAGGAGTTTAGTGAAAATTTTATAATCACAGTTCAAAAGTGATATCTAGGGCATAGAGGGGGTCCTTCCCTGGTTTAAGGATAACTACCATATGTGAGTTAGTAAAGAAGGAGGGATTTTTTTCTCCTTGCATTATGGCATTGAACATAGGAAGCAGGTGAGGGATGATCAGTTCTTGGTAGGTCTTATAGTAGCTGTGGGAATCCACCAGGGCCTGGAGTTTTTCCTAGAGGTAGAGCTTTGATTGTTTTTTTCAATTCGTCTTTTGAAATGGTTTTGTCTAAACTGTCTAATTGATGTTGTGTTAATGTGGGCATGGGCTATTAGTAAGGTATTCTCTGATATATATTTAAAATCTGGGGTGATATTTTCCTTGGTGGATGAATGGAATTGAAAAGATTTTCAAATATTTTCCAATTCTAGTGGCTATTTGGGTTGGATCATATACTGGTGAACCTTTTTCGGCTGTGATTGAAACTGGGGTGGCTTTAGTTCTTTGATCTTTAAGTAAATTGGCTAGTTGAGTTGAAGCCTTGTTGCCTTTTTCATAATATGATCTTTTGGACCATTGAAGTTTTTATCAACATTTGAAAGATGATAGTTTTTATGATTAATCGAAGATGTGTAACTTTTCGTAATTTGGATGTGGAAGGGTTCTCGTATAGTTCCTGTTCTGCTGTTGCTAGACTAGTTGTGTAGTCCTGGTATTTTTTAGTTGCCTCTTTTTTAACCTGGAGGCTAATTGTATACAGTGTCCTCTTAGGGTCGCTTTATGTGCTTCCCATAGTGTTATGGGGGATGTAACAGAAACTTTGTTGAGCTCAAAAAATGTTTCTATTGCTTTGTATATATTTTCCTTATGAATGCAGTGTTTAATGTGACTTTCATTAAGTCTCCATTGGTAATATTTTGAGGTTTGGTTAGTCATTTTGATTTCTATGGTAACTGAGCCGTGAACTGACCAAGACGGGGATTCAATATGAGCTGTTTTGAGTGTTCCAATCCTGCAAAGTGGTGAAAATAGTCATTTCTAGTGTGGGTTTTATGAAGGGGGAGTAGAAAGTATATGATTTTGATAGGATTGCGAAATCTCCAAGTGTCGTATAGACTATATCATCTAATGGTGGATCGGAATGTTCGGGAGAGACTAGCTGACCCATATTGTGTGTCTAGTATATTTTAATAAACAATCTTGCCAGAATTGTTATTATTCTAGACATTATGGGAGAAATGTAATATTGTTACCATCACTAATTGCCCAAGTGTGCACTCCTTTGCTGCAGGTATGGCATACTATATCAGGAGGCCATCAGGTAATTGGTGCAGGGGAGTGTCATCAGGTTTAGATGCCCCTCTCTAAAAACACTTGGAAGGGAAGCAGGCCACATAAATATTAACTGATTCTACCCCTAGAGTCTACACATTTAGACATTGCCTGTATTAATGATATACCCCCTTCTGTTAGTATAGTCAAGTAGAAAATATGTCAGTGCTTATGTAAAACATATTTTATCCTGCTGATTAAAAAAATGCATCTCTTATATCTAAAATCTTACAGAACAGAGATTCCTGGAGTTACTGACCCTCCCCTAGCTTGTTGAGCTGAATCATGTCATTGTGATTTACAGGTGGGGGGGAAAATCATTTTTCAGTCAAGAAGGAGTAGTAAAATTGTGGCAGGAATAGGTCTTTCTTAATTTATAATTTTAAATAGGTATATCTTTAGTTAAGAAATATATACATAGAAAGCCAAGTGATACATCTTTTTACTCACAAGTTTCTGAAACATTTGTATAAGAATGGTCTCCTAAAAATTCCCAAGTAGTATATGTTGTAGTTGGAGATATTATAACAGAGGTACAGTAGAATGCACTAGTCAATCTAATCACAATCTAATAATATTGAAAATGTAAACCTTACTCCTTACATATAACATAACATACAATAACAAATCTAATAAACTTTTCACAACATTGCAAGGGAAAATGCATATTTATGTTTCACTATATCTGGAACTTAAGAAACAATAGATCTACAATACTGCCCAGCTGGTATGTATGGATATATTAAAGAATGTGGTACTGTATAAGTTATTTATGAAATAATTGCAATAAATTATAAAGGAAAACAATGATAACACTGTCCTCGTTTGGTCCGTATGTGTCATAAGTCCTAATTTTAAATAATGTAATATAATTTTATTTATAAATCGAAGCACATTTAAATTCTCTACTGTATTCTTCAATGCGGGCTATATTATAAGCTGTCAGGTGACACAGTGGCGGATGATGCTTGCGAGTATATTTTCACACTGCTTTCCTGGCTCCTGGTACATTAAATGAAGAATGGAAGTTAAGACATAGTTCCTTTACCAAACGATTCTTAATTAATAAGCAAACGGATAAGATAACATTTTGAGCAAACGTATCTTTTAACAAAATGTATTATAAGTTTCAACACATGTTTGTATAGGACACTTTCTTTTTTAAGACATTTACTATATATTATCAATATAACCATTTTAGATTTTTTTTCATTTTAGGTATTGTCAATAAACATTCAGTTGCAATCTATTAGGAAATCTATAATGTCAACAATATTGTGTATTTACAGACTCGCCTTAACAGTTTCTGGCTGTTTTCATCTTTTCTACCATTTATGATGTATGTTAGCCTTTCTTACAATAAAAAGTATGTAAGGAAAAACCAGCATCTTTTAGGGGTTCTATGTACAGTTTCTCTGTTATTTGTTATTAATAAATCTGCATTCCAGTTTATGTTTTATATAAACAGCTATGTGCACTTATTAGTGCTGCAAGCCCAATTTGTTTTCAAGGTTAAAATTTAAGGGAATAACTGACCAGGCCCCTGTGTATTGTAAAAAGGACGTGTAACCAACATTTTAATTTAAGTTGAGCTTAACATTAGGTGTCAGATGGCTCAGAGCATAAATGAGGAATGTTGGCTAAGCAGATACAGGTGAATCTGTAGCTTCAGGAAAATGCAGTAATATGCTTGTGTTTAAACTTTTGATGTGCTTCAAGAGATTTCCCTGATGTCTTAGGTAAATGTCATTCTTACAGTTCAGGAAATATTAAAATATATCAAGAGAAAAAGGTAGTGGAAGACTGAATTCCTAGATGAGAAATTCTCACTGTGAAACATTGCTAAGCACTTTTTTTTACAAGCCCTGTTTTAATGCTAATAAATCTAGACGATACAGTTATTATTGTAAAGTTCCCTTGGACTTTCATAAAAAAAAAAAAAAAAAACTTCCTGATAACATGAACTTATCAATAATGAATATTTGCAGTATTTATTAGCATTAAGTTTGCTAAAGGATTTTAATAAACCTACTAACTTTAGAACAACACTTGTTGAAATTAGAGTGGGTAATGTTTGAGTTAAATTTTGTACTGCATATTTGTTCTTCTAAATCAGGGCATACAACCCCGTTCCTAGTGTTGCTTACCTGATGTGCTGCTGCAATGCCGTAACTGCCACAAAGCGGTTACAGCATCTCAGGAGTGCGGTAACTAAATTGCATCGCCATACAGCGTTTTACCACCCTTGTCATCTGTTCTGCAGTTAGCATTTGATTCAAAATAGAAATAAACCAACATTTAAATGAACCTGAATGGATTCTAACTAATTACCAAATAGCTGTAACTTTCAATCTTTACAACAGCATTGAGGGCAAATTACCTGGAATTCTTAATAAGAAAATAACTAGTTTGTTATTTATCCACCTCTGTGCCTTACAATCAATAAACACCCAAGCACCTGGAGAACATAGCCAGAATTTACTATGAACAGTAAATAAAATATTAATATACCTTTAGTATATTGTATATGACAATGTTTTATCAGTAATTCTGTAGGGTTTAGGCATTTTCTGATTTCTGCAGCTCTCCTCCTTAGTGAATAACAATAACAAAAAACTTAGGGTCACATTTATAAAGGTTCTTCAACTTTTCACTACGTTTTTCCCGACATTTTCGCAAAAATTGTGGTTTCCACGATTTATAAATGGACGGTAAATGGACGCGAAAAGTTAACGAATCGTAACTTTCGCGGCTATGTGAACATTACCGCCGCTTCTATTTATAAAGCGCCGGTAACTGTAACGCACCGCTTATCTCGGCCATAGATTCCCCCTACGAAGGGGCGCGGGAATCTATGGCCGAGATATAGCGGTAGCGAGATTAGCCGAGATTATAAAGCGCCGGTAACTGTAACGCACCGCTAATCTCGGCGAGATTCCCCCTGCGAAGGGGCGTGGCGGGGCATACGCCCACCCCGCCCTCGACCCCTGCCGCTTCCCAGCAGCCCCTCCCAACCCCATCCCTGCTCGCGGCGAAAATACGAGCGGCTGGCTAGGAGGGTCTGCTGGGAAGGGGCCGCAGCAGGTGGTCGTGACCACCCGCCAGCACCCCCTCCCAGCAGCCCCTCCAAGCCCCCTGCCCCGACCCTCCAGCGAGGGCCTTGAGAAGGGCCTTTTGGGGCTTAAGGGGTCCTGCAGCTCGAAACGGGATCCCCCTCCATGGCCCTATCAGTGCCTTTGCGGCACTGACAAGTGCCATTGGCAGGGGTCCCGCAGCTCGAACCGGGACCCCCAGTGAGGGCTCTAAAAGAGCCCTTGGGCGGCGTCTTTTCTTCCAGTCCCGCGACCCCAGCTTCGCTGAGGCCGCTGACCCCGAGAGGTACCCCTGCGGGCGGGCGCCGACGACCTCAAGAGGCCGATGTTGCCGGCGTCTTTATCAGTCACGATGTCTTCGGGCTGGCGACACCAACCCACTGAGGTTGCCGATGCCAGACAGGCTCACCACGGCCGCCAGTGAGCCCGCTGGCACTGCCGGCCTCAGCAGAGCCGATGTTGCCAGCCGCTTCTTTCTTCAGCATACTACTGCGATGGCATCTGAGTTCGTGGCGGAGTGCACCTCTTTATATAGGTTTGCAGAAAACCCTAATCCGTTCCTGATTGGTCAATTTTTTAATGCTTGCTTACTTGCTTTACATTAACCAATCAGATTTCCCGAAAGCAGCCGCGGTGTGAATATTCATAAATCCAGAAACTGAGTCCATTCGCTGCCCATCAGGAAGACGCTCTCAATAAGCAAAACCCACACACTAGGACAAAGGTGGCTTTGATTTACAAACACACATTAAGTATAAAATCCATAATTTATTAAATGAATTAAAACAAATATTACCCAATATTGCACCCACCACGATAAAAACACCAATGAACTGAAATTAAAAAATTCCTATCCCTTAAAGAATAGCAATGAATTATCAAAACGTCCAGTTTATGTACAGAGTCCGATCTAAATTACTCCAATCTCAGTTGTAATCCTAGTCCAAATATGCAGATGGCTAAGGGACAAAAAAACATCATTAGAAGAGATCACGATGTACTAGGCGATAGATAGGGGCCTCCAATTAGACTGCTAACTAGCAAGGGATACGGGGAAAAAAAATTAAATAACCGTCACTGTTATCAGTACATTTGCCGACTATGCTTAAAGTCTCTTGATATACATTTATCAGTATTTGAGTCACCAAATTTGCTCCTGGATGGTAGGCAAAACAGTTATAATCACCTGCGAATTCAATGCTCTAGCATATCATACTCACAGAACCGGGAATCCATTTGACATGACCGCAGAACTTAGGTCCATGAATAGAAATACCATGGCGTGAGTGTATAACATGCCATGACAGTTGATGCAAGGAATGGCTTGCGTATCATGGCAGGGGCATTGCTGGGTCAATCCTTATCCAATCCAGCTATGATAAGCCCTGTTAAATCTGCCCCAACTCACTCAGATATGCTACTGGACTGATTGTACACACCATCTCAATCAGGGGCAGTTGGAGAGTTGTGTAGCGCACACTGGGCAATTGGGTAACAGCTTTTACTCTGATTTTTTGTTTCATCAGAGTTTTCTTCCTCTGCTGCAGCCATAGACAGATTGATATTATCATCCAATTGCAACCGATAACAAGTGGATGAAATTCCCCAAATTCCCATCCATCCTGACAACAAAGCCTTTTTCGTCAGCGGCACCATAAGGATCGATAACAGCTGATAACATTGCTAAGTTATTGCAACCATTATTGTGAGTGCACTGGGAGAGAAACTTTTCCTGCCCTATGCTCCCTGTGTGAACTCTAGAAAGGAAGTATAGAAAAGATAAAGTGTCTAGAAAGGATGAAAGTAGCAGAAGGGGAAGAAGGGCTCAGCTAACTGGTGTAGATTACAAGCCTTCTCTGCCCCTTTGTGAGCTCAGTTGTGTCCAGGGAGAGTCTCTTCCCTTCACCTTCCAGCACATAAAGAGGATGGAAAAATAATGTACCTGATCAGGAAACTGGCAGTGGGATTGTTGCCAAAGTCGAGAGAAGGATGACCTGGGCCATGAAGAAGGTAAGAAAAGCTTAGATTTCTTTCTAATATTACTAAAGGAGTGTAGTTAAGCTGGGAATGGGATCTATAAAATTCCCATTGTGTGGGGATGACTGCTAAAGGAGTAGGAGTAAATAGAACAAGCTGTCATGTTATGGTAGGTGGGATTTGGACACAGCTAAGATAGAAAACAGGCACAGCCCATCTACATTCTGTTGATCCCAGACATGGTGGCTGACAGAACCAGCAAAGCCCTTAGTCAATCTTCGTAGTGCTCCATCTTTGAGCAGGAGTGTATAGATGTCAGTGTCCAGAAGCCACAACCACCTTCTAGTTATAAGCTGCAATGGCGACACTTCCTGCTTTGCACTCTTGTCTCAGTGGATCACCTTTCCATACCTTTTGGCTTTTTAAAATGAGGGAAGAGGCCATCCAGTGCTTTATATTAAAGGCATAGGACCTCCCATAAAATGGGCGTGTTGGGGGTGCTATTACCACATGGAGGCTTGAACAAGCCTCCCAATTAATACATACAATACAAGGTTGTGGAAGCACCCCTAATTAAGCTAATTTACAACGACATTTAGCGGAAGTGCTACTGATCTGGTCAAACATTTATACAAACATAGAAAGATAATCAATGCACATTCCTAGGCCTATACAATATAATTATCTGCTCACTGGCATACTTAATAAACAAGGGTTTTTCTTCATGTGATCATAGTAATGTATACTAAAACCCTTTGTTTATAAAGTATGCCAGTGTGCAGATAATGATATTGTATGGGCCAAGGAATGTGCATTGGTTATCTATTCTATGTTTGTATAATGTTTGACCAGATCAGTAACACTTCCGCTAAATGAGTTGTAAATTAGCCTAATTGGAGTGCTCCACAATCCTTGTATGTATGTTTCCATACCTTTTAGGGACCACCAATGGCACAAGCTCACATACTGTACCTATGGAAAGCCATCCTGGTGGGTCAGTACCAAAGAGGAAGTACTTTGCTTGAGTGGTAAAATTAGAAGCACCCTATGGCACAATACTATTGGACATTGTGCTGTGGACTAGCAGCAACCTGGGATTGTGGCATGTATAAAATAGGGTGCTGTGCCACAGGTGGCTGTTGGTAAACCAGTGGTGCCCTGGCCAGCAGATTTGTGATCCTTAAGGTCAGTGGCAAAGTGATTGGGACAGGAAGGTTTTGAAGAACCTAGTATTACCCTTGGTGATAAAACCCCAATTTACCCCAAACTGTCACTGATGCCAGAAGGTTGGTTTAAAATAGACTGGGTTAAAATATCTACCTGTATGTACATAGCCTAGCTATGTACATTGCGTGAACTATAAAGGGCTGATTTTGATTTTCTCAAAAAAAACCATTAAAATATAAACTCATTTTTTCATTCTTAGCAAATATCTATGTTAATGTAGTTCAGCATTCCGAATCAAGATGGTTTGGGGCTTCTCTATGCATTAATAAAGCTCCCAAAATAATTATACGCAGCCATAGCCATTAATATTCAAAGTGCTGTATTTAGTAAAAAAAAAGATGTCAGTAAATATGAAAACACATTTTGGAGTAGCAAAAAATTATTATATTACTAAATATAAAATTATATGATACAAATATCAATAATCAAGTGCCTAATTATCATATGCTCTTCTGCTGTGTGTGGTTTTGATGTAACTGGAATGGTGACAGTTGGTGTGTATAAATTGCATGGTGGGAAATTCCTTGTGCTAGGTATAGAGATTGATGTCTCGCATGATTGACTTCTCAGAATGCCACGTCAGATAGAGAGTCTGAGCGTGCCTGAGCAAACAAGTACTGGATTGGAGGCATGCAGCTCCACACACAACTTCATGTAAGGACTATTTACAGTATTTATTTATAGAATAAGAAGAGAGGAAAAATTATCTTTTCAGAAAAGATGCCTTTTAAGAGCTATTTTGCTATTTTCTAAATGGGTATTTTTTGGGTTTTAAAGCCCCCGTGGCCCCAGGAATAAGCCCAAGGTTACATGATTTTGGAAAACAATTATTCCCTCCAATTGATGCACAAGCGTATCTTAAAGATTTGTTAAGTGATGTAAAAATTATAGCATGGATTTAAAACTTTAAGATTTAAGTTTTTCTGCAGCTGCATGGATTTTAAAAAATCTTACCAATGCAGCCTCTGCAAGGAATGTAAATCAATAGTGCTAACTGTGTGGCTGGTTGTTGGAGTGCAACTAAAGTTTGGACAGCAACAGCAGCTTTGATAATTCACCCTATAAGTGTTTTCAAACTCCATAAACTGGAGTGCCGCTTCCATAGAACTTCAATAGTAATCGGGAGTATGCTGCCATTGACTTCTTTTTAGATGGGATTGCTATACCCGAGCAGGATTTTCAACCAGTTTTATGGGCGCAATAGCCCGAATATGTAGCACTCACAAGACACATTTACCAGTATAGCTCATTGGAACATTTTATGCAAAGTAATGAACAGGTACTTTAATAATGAAATAATTGTATGTAAATGTAAACGTAATAAATGATAAAACGTGTTTGTTATAAGTGGATAAGGACAAGCTCTCAAAATATGGAAATGTACAAGGATTGCTATAGTGTTACATGTTTCACATACATTTGAACCTACAAAAGATATTCCTGTCTTTGTCAAGTGAATATGTTTAAAAATGATCCAATGTTTTACAAGGTTATTTAGACTAATGTGAAACCATGACACTCCTAGAAGAGGTGGAAAAGCCACTGGGCTATGTATTTGCAGGCTTTGTAGATGCTTTCACAGGGGATGGCAATCTGTCTCCTCAGCAGAGTAAAATGCATTGAAATGTGAAAAGCAAAACAAAAAGCAGAAGATTAGCTGTCACCTCCTTTACATACTTCTTCGTCACAGGCTTATTTTTCCATTCTTTTGCTGTTGGTTATTTGACACTATTACTGGACTGCAGAATAAAGGGTGCCCTTGTGTGATACAATGTTGACCCATGCTTAACTCATCTCACTGCCTCGCCCTGTGTAATGACAAGTATTTATCAGTCACTTACTGAAGCTGAAAGATTGCTGAACACATTACAGATTGTGCCAGCCACGCTCTGGGAGTTACTGCTGACAACACTTGCAGTCCTTTAACAATTTTTTGGTGCCAATTGAGTTCCATCTTGTCATCTTGCATACTAAGCCTAGGTGATCTGGATTCAAAAATACAAAGCTGTCTAGAAATCAAGAGAAGCCTACTCCCATATTGAAATCTGATTACAGGCTTTCATTTTCTTTGAGTGACAATGCTAAGAATTTTATATCTTACTAATATAAAAGACACCAGGCAAAAGGGCACTGCTATATCATTTAAATTGTTACTATAGATATGTAATTTGGTATGTAATATATGTAATGTAATATAGATTTGCAGGAAAAGCTCACTTGCAATATCACGTTATGTCACAGTGTCATTTGCCTGTTTTTAAAAAATGTACCAGCAAGCATGCCTTTAAAATCAATATACCATTTGTTTTTTGTTTTTAAATAAATCATACAGGATATGCATTTCACATAGACACTTACATCACGCATACTATATTTAGGGAGATTCATAAAAATTCTTATCGTTTAAATGATGTTAATACTATTAATCCACACTTAACACCTGCTGTGATGCTAATTGTGGATTTCCAGGGTACTAATTGCCACAGATTCTTGACAAGTCATCTGAATTGAGGAAGCCAGTCGGAATGACTAGCGAACGTCTTCAAAAACTACATTTCAAGTCTAGTTGATCTAATTGAATACAACAGATATAGTAATAATGCTTGTTTTCATGACAAAGTATAAATATTTGCCTCTTATATAATATAGTGGTAATAAATTTAAAAAAAGGCAAACTATTTTGTAACAAAGTATTGTAATGCGATTGTAGAATAAGGTGTGAATAGTAAGCCCTAGTATAAGCCTGCAAAATACAGAGATTCTCAACATTCTGGTTTACGAGGATGAATTTACATGTTTATCTGCTAGCTATGATTTATAGAATCCATTTAGGATTATTTATATTCTAGCTTTGGTTTTCCTTTAATATACTTTATTAAAAAAATAGAATAGAGTGTATCCAATACACTTATTTACATTTTCCTGAAGAAACCATTCTTTTTTATTTAGAGTGTATTGCTAATAATACTAAGTTAATATAAAATAACCTACAGATATTCTACCATTTATATTCCTATAGAAGTCAGTGTTTGTAGGAATACAGTGACAGTACTTTAAAAAATGCAAGAACCTGGCCTACTGTATTTTTTCCCTCACTACAGTCTTTTGCATTTTAACAATAAGTAACTAAGGTTTATTTTTTTTCACCATTTTAAGAGCTGTAATAATTTATGCTTTTCTGTGTTGATTAAACTTGAGCTTTGTGATTTGTTCTTGGCAGTTTTAGAGGAGTTATTAAGTATGCCTGGTTGCCACAGTCACTGAACCACGAATTGTCAGAGCTGTTTCCAACTAACTTGTCATTTCTTTAGGGCTAAGAGGTGTTATAGGAACGCCTTACTGTGGCGTTCCTATACACCTCTTAGCCACTATCTAATCACACCCTAACACCGGCTGTGATATGCTAATTGGGATTTTCCAGGGTACATATTGCCACAGATTCTTGTACAAGTCATTCTGATTGAGAAAGCCATCGGATGACTACGCGAAATGTCTTCAAGAACTACATTTCAAGTCCAGTTGATCTAATTGAATACAACAGATATACCATGACCTGGATGAATAAGAACCTTCACAAGCAAGCATTATTACTGTTTATAAAACTGACAAAAACTGAATGCAAGGTCAAGTCAATGAAGGACATCTATTAAATAAGAAAGATGACAAATTATACAATCTTTAATTTATGGGGCAGAGATTGAAGAATGAAATTTATGAGTTTGGACTAACTAGAATACTATCGAACTAGTTCGGGTTTGAACTAGTTTGTTTGCCGAACTCACGGCTGTTATTTTAATTTTACTAATCGTCGCTAACCCTAGAATGTTTTTTTGGTACCCTGAATGTAATGTGCGTTTTCACAAACCCTCGAAAGTATGTATGGTTCGGTTACCCTCTAATGTAAGTGTTTGTTTACTCTAACCCTCAGATGTATCGTTCGCTAACCTAAATGTACATTCGTTTTCACTAACCATCAAATAAATTGTTAACTAACCCTTGAATGTAAGTTAGTTTTTCACTAACCCTCGAATGTAACTTTGACTATCGATAACCTCTAATATATAGTTCTATTTTCGATAACCCGAATGCAGGATTTGTAACCCTAAATTGGCCATAACCCTCGAACGTAGATTGTGCAAACCAACAATTGCCTAATCGTGGGGAAAGAAGTGTTTAAACAAGTTTGGTGACATGTGCATGGTCCCCATACCATTTCCTAGGTGCCACAGCCATTTACAGTAAGTTACCATTGTTAGTTTATCTGTAATCATGCAGACTTTTCAAACGTATTAGCTCTTCATTGACTTTAATGGTTAGCTTCCAACTTCAAAAAAAAAACTTACTAAAACTTCAAAAAAACTTACTAAGTACGGAGCTGGAAATGAACGACTTCAGTAGGCTTGGCCATCTCTTCTAAACACATTCTTATGAACATTGGCTTCCCATTGTAAAAAATGTAAAAAAACATTAGAAAATGTTGGTGCTGGTAGTAAATTAAAAATGTAATCATTGCGCTGACCGAGTGGGTATTTGATTTTCAACAGGCAATATCTCCAAACTGTGAATAGAACACTTTTGAATTAACCTCTCATTAAATGACTTGTGGACCAATACATTGTAGAGTAAAGCTGTCTAACACCTGTTAACATTAAGACAATTTTAATTCAAAGCAATGAATGCTGAATCATCTTAAAAGTTGCAGCTTTTCATATTGGCCAAGTTTCCTGTGATGTTCTCTGTCCGGATAGCACTTTATGGGTGAAGTTAGGCCTGTAACATAAGTCTAAAGTTATCAAGCCAGGCAGTTTTCTAGAACCTCACAGAGATCAGAAGGTAGGAGCTAGTGTATGGCACTTAAGAAAGAAACGGCCTCTTCAAATTATAAACTTGTAGATCTTATTCATTGGCTTCATACCTTTTAATGGCTGACAATTTTTTTTTTTTAGAAGCTCTTATTTTTGGACTTGATGTCTAAAATATTTTATTTTTAGAGATCATTATTATTAATTATTATTTATTTAAGGTAGGGTATAGCCTGATGTTGTTGCTGTTGTTTTTTTGTTTTGTTTTTGCTTTAGAAGTAGAGTAAATTAAGAACTCTTATAAAACATTAATTGATACACAATTACACTGGGTTGATCAGTTGACTTACAGAGATGCATATTATTATCAGGAAGAAATATTTTTGTAAATTTATAATATCTCAGATGGGTTTTTGATTTTCTTTAGATCAACTAAGGATAATAAATTTTTTTTTACAAGGGGCTGTGTATCTTTTAAAGTCGTAAATATTCCAATTACCATTCCTCCCATCTCTACCACTCTACAGACATACTCAGAGTGCCTCAACAACTGCAGACGGAGAGGGCTTTCAATAGTCTATTCTATATTCCATGTGGTATGGGGGAGGATGAAAGGTTTTAATACTACATAGAGAATCTATAGGTTATACTTCTTATATACTTATATTCCTACTTTTGGTCTTTATAAAGTTTAAAATATAAGATATTACCAGAATTCAATTTGTTATTTATTTCTTTAAAAATAGCACTTTCTTTTTATTCTATTGTAAAGAAATACAAAACCAACTTCTTTTGTGTCTTGTAGTGTATGAGCTACTTTATTCGTTTGTATTCTGATCCTTTTTTAACATTTTATTCGCACCTTAACATTTTCTATTTACACCTCTGGTTACAGAGAGGATCAAAGATGTCATTCTTTACAAAAGTATATACAGTGAATTTAGCAAAACGGCTTTCATCTTTTTCAAATGGTTTGAACATCTCAGGGATGTCGAACTTGTGAAATTGGTGTATAATAATATATGATATTTTGTATGCAAAACAATATATTAAACAAGAAAGGGGATTTGGGCAAAAAAGACCACTGGTTAATAGCAATAGTCTAATGAATGGCAGAATAATGAATTTGGTACATATTTCTAAATTGAATGATTTGTTTGCAGCTGCAAAACATTTATGCCCCTCTGAAGGAATGTTGGCAGTAAAGGCAATTAATATTTTACATTTAGTAAGAGAGGCAAGGATGAATACATTGATAATTGCAGTGTGACTACTCTATAACTCTTTTTTTTGAATAATGAAAAATTGCACGCTATGTTAATTTACATTTTTACAAAATATCTATGATTTCAAATAAAGAAAAAAAAAACTATCTTTATACTTTATACGTCAACAGAGCTAAACATTGCTTGGGAGAAAGAGTGTGTTAAATGTAATTTCCAATACATAAGACTGAAATAGTGGGAATTTAAAGAAGAAGTGTAATATAAATCAAATTCAGGTGATTCTCCATGTAAGTTGATCTGAATTGGTATTGTTTTAGCCTAGAAACCAGTTACTTAAGAATCGGTTTTGCTTTGGGTGCTGCACATCCTTTTATCCACACATCTCTGCTTCTAGTTACACCTTCTTTTGTAAGAAATCTAGCACTTAGCACCATAGACTGGATGGGCTTAGATCAACAGCAGTCAGGCATGAGGAAGAATAAGCATTGAATTAGATATATAATATTTGTTAGTTTTGAACAATAAAAAATATAGCAAATAATTGGGGGATTCAATAAAAGTTCTAGTAGTTTTAAGTGGTGCTAATTTTGTCCCAACCAATCAGATCCTCTTTAACATTTGAAAGCTAACATTTGATTGGTTAGGGCATATAGAACAATTTTACTAAGAACTTTTATTGAATAACCCTGTAAGTTCTATTACAGAGGAATTACCTGAATTTAATTTGTTAATTGACATTTATTCTCCTATATAATGATTGTGATAAATCTAATATGACATATACATGGATGAGAAACAAACAACGGAAATAGAAGGAGACAATATGGCCATTAGAACTGGTAAAAGACACTAAGAAGAAGAAATCACTAAATGGATTGATAGTGTAGGAGTAATGAATTGTGGGTGTAAGGGTTGGTATCTTACTGTATGTCTGAATAATTTAGATTGAGTTTATTTCTTATTTTCACAACAGAAAGGAATGGCTATTGATATAGTTTTAAAAAAAATTAAAGAAAAAACTTGTTTGCAACAACATTAACATGAAGATAAAAACCTAAGGGGGAATGTCTCCAGAATATCTGAAGGCAGTTACTGATTCAGGCTGCAATTTTCCTAGCTGCCTCCTCCTCTGATGTTTAAGTTTGTTAAATACTGCAGCATAAATCAGTAACTGCCTTCAGAAATTCTGGAGAATGTGTAAAACCTATTTGGCAATGGTAGAGAAGTAAAGATAGTGACCACCAAAATGAAAATTTAAAGTCATAGTACTATCTTTGGTCTCCTGGGCCCTATGCACTAACAGGGAGATTCAATAAAAGTTCTTATCATTTAAAATGGTGCTAAATTTTCTCCAACCAATCAGATGTTAGCTTTCAAATGTTAAATAAGATCTGATGGTTAGGGCAATATAGCACCATTTTAAACGATAAGAACTTTAATTGAATAAACCCGTAAGTTCCTAGTGCAATCCATTGTGAATATAATTCTCATTTTAAGATGAATTATTTGTTATTTTGCTTTAGCAAAGAAGAAATAATATTTTTTTTATAGTGATTTGCTTTATGCCTATATGAATAAAATCTCTATACATAGCTGTAATCCTCTATCCATGTTTGAAAATCTTTTAAACTGTAACATTTAAAAAGTCTATTGAATGTAAATCACTGCATAGTAATTCTGTGCTATATAAAAATAATACATACATGCATACATACATACATATTTCAATGGTGAACACTTTATTTTTTCTCTGTTTTTATAATGCTACTGTAAAACAAGAGATTTAATGAAACTTTTGCTGACCTGAAAATTGCCACACAAAACAGCGCTGTATTTAATTCAGTGTTTTTTTGCCAGTGAATTTTAACATATTAACAAAAAATGCTGATTATTGAAGCAAGGAATTTAACTAGTTGTTGCCGCGCCAAGCGTTCGATGATACAGACATAGCAATTTTCTTCTGTATTTTGACTCATGGATTTTATTTCATGGTAAAAGAAAAGCAGCTTGTTTAAATCCTCTCTCTTTCTTTTGGTGTACAAAGTGAAACTGGGTGGTGCATACAAAAATTACTGGGTCGTGTATGAAACAAATCAAGCTTAAAGGGCATGTCCACCCCCAAAAATTAATCCCCCAAACTACTGGCCCCACCATGTAGTGTAGTTTAATCCTTACCTAACATCCCAGCTCCATAGGGTTCTCCTTAGTCCCCCCCCCAAAAGTCCCAAAAAACTGCCCCCAGAGGCTAGCAGTCCATATAGGACTCTGCCTCCTACCTGGCCTCAGGTAGATTTTTGCCATGCGTGCAGCCCTCTCCCCCCCTCTCCCCCTACTCCCCTCCCTCTCCCTCCCCTCTCCCCGATTCCCTCCCCCTAGCATTTAACCCTTTTAGTATAGGCTTCCCACTGGTCCCCCAGCCCCAACCGCAATCATTTTATTTTAAGAAAGCTCCCCAAACCTCTACTTACCTCTCCTCTTTCCTCCGTGAATGAGCTGCCGGCAGCCGGTCCGTGATTGGCTGCAGCTCAGCCAATCACAGACGCGCTGCCAGTCCCGCCCCCTTGCTTGCATTTCTCGCAAGCAGAGGGCGCGGAGCGCGGCGGAGGAAAGAGGGAGGTAAGTAAGAGTTTGGGGAGCTTTCTTAAAATAAAAAATAATGCGGTTGGGGCTGGGGGACCAGGGGGAAGCCTATTAAAAGTGTGATTTAAGGGTGGACATACCCTTTAAATCAAATTGAGGTCACGTTGGATTAAAAGTGCAATACTATCATATTCAGAGTATTTTTTTAATTAAGTCATTTTGGAACTATATGGGGAATATATGGTTTTTTAAATTTTTCTTATACTGATTTGTTTTCCATTGGGCTTGGGATGGCTAGTTTAATCACTTCCACACACACTCAAAACTTATGAACACATGCAAACACAGGGGGAAAATACAAATCCTCCTGAAATGTTGCTGTCTTTTTTGTTACAGTACATGTAATTTCAGTTGTATTTTGAGGTAATTTTATCATTAACGTACTTTTCTTCGTGCGTGTCTGGATAATTTTTACTGTGACTTTATGTGTGAACTCGTTTGTGGAACTAAGGTCAATGAAGTAAACTTTGCTTTACCTTTATTTTTACATATTGGTAATTGCATAGTGCAACAATAAAGGGCACAAATGCAAATTTACTTGCATTGAAAAAAATACTTAATTTCAAGATTGTTTTGCAGTTGAAAGGTTTGCAGTGATATTTATGGCCCTACTTTCCTCACTTAAAGGGTAACTGTGGTCTTGAATTCTTCCAAATTAGTAAGAATTATATAAAAAGCCTCATATGTACCCTCAAAAGTTATTGCTGGAAAGGTTCAGCAATATTACTTCCTGCTTGAACACTTCTGTTTTGTCTGTATAATTAGGCTCCCCTTCTCCACTGTCATTTTTGCCCCAGGTACTTCCTGATTTCCCCAGATGAAGTCTTAACTGAACACAGGCGAGGCAGAGGTAGGTGATCTCACTCAACTACTGGAAGCAGGATGTTTGAACATTCACCCCATTGTAATGTCTCACAGGCTCGAGCCAGAGATGTGATTGTCAGCTCATTTTAAAGAAACTGCAGGCTTTCATTCAACCCTAACTTGTTTTGAGACACAGTTGCCCTTTAATTAAAGGCAAAGTTTTTTTTTTGGTGGGAAAAAGTATTTTTATTAAACAGTGAGACACATGATTTACTTATTACAATATTAATTGCTTAAGGAAGATCTACACAGATCGATAGCTACTCTGGGTAAGTCTTTTTTTAATGTTTTGCACGTGAGGTAAACTGTAAGATTTGTGCAAGTTGTTATATGGGGGGAGTTATTTGCCTTAAAACTGACAGTATAATATTAAACTGCTAATATAATGATATATTAAATGATTTCTGTTGAGGTAGA
The DNA here is from genome assembly GCA_019447015.1 of Hymenochirus boettgeri. NCBI lineage: Eukaryota > Metazoa > Chordata > Amphibia > Anura > Pipidae > Hymenochirus > Hymenochirus boettgeri. Next base: position 99,536,532 of record CM033474.1, read on the forward strand.
CATTTCTGCAACAGGAGGCTTTAGATCTAATAACACTTGCAAGTGTCAAAACAAAAGTAGCTGAAAGATTACAGAGAAATAGTGACAATAATATCTTGACTTAATCCATTCAATCAATCTCAAGAAATCAAATTTTACCAAGCTAAGAATATTATGGGCTATATTATTAATACAAAAGGCATGAAATTATAATGGAAGGTGCCGTTAAATATTTCTTATAAATTTCCATTCCTGCACCTTTACTTGGGATCTTGATTTCCTGTACAAACACCATACAGATAATGTTGTTGAAGTGCCCCAGACAAAAAACTTTAGAATAGGACTTTCCTGCCGGTTTGCAATATTTCCGTTACTACTGTAAAGCCTGTATAGACTGAGAACGTACATGCCAACATCACATTATTTAAGTACAATTCAATGGAAAGTCTTAAAATGTACTTAACAGTTGTAATGGAATAGATCGCAAACCAGCACAAAGAGACATATTTTAAAGTCTTTGTGTACAGGTCACTTCAAAAATTACGTTTTTGAGTTGATGGTGGTGGGGGGATGGCAAGTGATGTAAAGTGGTATTGTCTGAAATGGCAAGTGATGTAATGTAGTTAGGGACTTATTAGGGAGTTCCATGTCTAACATAAAAGCATCAGCCTGTGGCCAAGATTTTATATGTTCATAGAACTCGTAGCACATTACACTGTAGCAACTTATCCCTTACAGTATATAAAACATAATTATTGGTAAGTAATTGTCATTAATTAACCATTTCGAAGTTGGCTAATGACTGCATTATTTAATGATACCATACTTAATTAACCACCATTTAGTTATTTAATAATACTTTAACTCACTTTACCCTTTCGTCTTCTCCACCCCAGGAAAGAATCATTCTCTAAAAGGTAACTATACTGTAAAAATTACCTTTTAAAAAATGAAAAGTACCTGGGGCAGGGGCTACTGCACAAACAGTTTACATTTGCCAGGTTAGTTCCGAGGGCCTAATGGAAGGCTTTTTATATACCATAACTTGTTTGGAAAAATTGGAGACCACAGTTACCATTTAATGACTACAGTGCTAAATAATGATTCTTTTTTTATGACCTTAGTGTTGTTGCGTTTGTATGTCAGTACTTACAGATAATGAGCTTATTATATAAGTTCAGTTACTTTAGCACAAAAAATATAATGAACACCAATGCACAGAATTCAAATGTTATGTGGGTACAGCCTCCTAATTATACCTGCAAAGTTGACATAAGCAATGGAGAGCTTGTTACCTAGAGGGAGAGTATATATTTTGGTATTGTTGAAATGGTTGTAAAATTCATGCTCAGGTTATCATCGCTTTAAAACTTTTTACAGGATCTGCACCATTTCTAAATGTTCTTGAAAATAGAGCATCAGATACAATACGGTTTATACCTTGTAGCATAAAAAGGGACAGGTATTCCTTCACCAAAAGCTTTGTAAGCCAGGGCTCCTTACCTGATTGTGCTACTGCAGTTTAGTAACTACCATAAAGTGCTTAATTATGGTGGAACATAAATGTAGGTAAGAAACAATTTGTTTGTGGCTAGGGAAATAGTTAATTATACAGCCATGTGTTTTCACCCCCTCCCAGCCAGCAAATCTCTTGTTGTTGCTACTCATGTCTGCATGTAAAAACTCATAATCTCGTCAGTCTGCATATCTTGCAGACACTTGTTTACTCATCCAGATTACTGCACAAATGTCTTGCACCCTTATGTAAAAATCAATAGCATGATTCCAACCCTGTTTATTAATTACTAATCTTTTTCCCAGCACTCCTGAGTTCAGCACTCTCCCATTATGGGTAACTCTAAGTCAAGAGCAGGCAAATAAAATGCAGCCGAGTAGGACACTTTCTCTCTGTATGAGCAAAGCTCAATATATGATATTGCAGCAAAATGCATCCAATCAGCTGCATTTATTTGCCGCAGACTGACAGGTCCCGACCGCTTCCTGGTCTATTCAACTATAGCGTGCATGCGCAAAAATGCATGCTATGGTTGATTAGAACCAGGAAGCAGTTGAGAATTTTAGAAAGATATGTTTCTGCAATCTATCCCTGGCTCCTGAGATATTGATTGATGAACAGGAGGTAAGGCATAGCTCCTTAACGTCCTGGTTTTCATTCAATACATTAATAATTAAAAGAATAGTTCACTATTTAAGTGAACTATTCCTTTAAAGGGCAACTATAGTGAAAAAAAAATACAATGTACAGATACACTCATAAGCTGCCTTACTTTCATCTTGCTTTGTGGCTTAGTTTTTCACACTGGCAGAAGTTTGTTCCAAGCTGTGTAGTCCCTCCCCTCTCAGTCCGTCCCCCTCAAGCAGTTAAGGGCTGTATGAAAAGTCGGGCATGCTCAGTTGAAAGGACTTTAAATGAAGTGCTGACATTTGTTGACCCCTCCCTCCAGAGCTAGACTGCAAGCAATAAAGTGTGGATAAAGTAGCAATATGCTGAAGGGAGGGGGCAGAGGGGGAGAGAGGAGGACAAAGTGGTGCTGAGATTTTTACAAGTAAGTTACTGAACTCTGCCTGTTCTCTAAGTTTGCTAATTGTTATTTATTTGTACAAAAGTTCATATCCTTCCCCTGCTTAGCTGAGCATAAATCACTGAAGACAGTCAGTGAGCAGCACTGTGTGAGACCTTCACAAATACAGTGACGCTGCTTGTGTCTTGATACATTTCAGTTGCTTTAGTCTATATATTTCATAAATATAAAATAAAAGTGTCTTGTTTGGTTTATAGTCTGTATTAGTGTATTATTACATATACTGTATTAGTTTTATTAACATACTGTATTAGTGTATTATACATATAATATATTAGTGTTTACTTGGTGATGTCCATTTGAGTCACTGGTTTGTATGTATATAAGATTTTTTTTTTTGGGGGGGGTTATTTTATAGTGTGTTATGCTCATATTTCTGGGTTAATGGTTATTGATTGTGTTTAGCACTACAGCATTTGACTATGTGTGGCACGTGTATAGTGTGGGTGAGGGAGTGTGTGGCAGTCCTGCATGGGAGCTTTGGATGTGTGGGTTGTGCCTTTGAGTGACAGATGAGGTGGGGCAGCTCCTACAAATCACAGCATATTCAAAGGCTTATCTTGGGGACTAGGAAGAATTTGAAGAAACTAAGGTACCCTGGTGGTTGGGATGACTTATAGGATGCATTAGAAGGAATTTAAAAAAACATTTTTCTCACTATAATTGCCCTTTAAAGACTATCCAAAACCATATAAATTATATTAAGAAGCTAAGTCTTTTCAGCACTCAAAGACAAAATATTACATTTTATATTTAATATGTAAAGTTGGACAGTGGATATAATGCAAAAATAATAGAACATGGTGTTACAATAAAATGGCATGCAACATAGGTACAAACAGTTATATAATATTAAAATGATAAAAAGTTCACAGACCCTTACTACTCAATAGAAGTCCTGTGTTCTCGGGGCAAAAAGGAAACATGATCCCTACACATTTAGCATGTTCTCTCAGTATGAACAAAGTTTTAGGGGTTACAATGATTTTTGAGCACCTTGTTGAATTCTTCTTAGCTATGAATGTCCAGGAATGTTCAGATTTACGAGTTGTCGAAACCATTCATCCCTTCTCAGTTAAGCAGATTCCATATCAATTTACATTGTAGGGATATAGACCACAATTCCTCTCCTGTAGTAATTATCTGCTCCTACAATACCAAGCATGACCCGTGTATGATACATATTTCCCAAGATATTAATAATTCCCCCTGGCAATGGGATAAGGCCTCCATGTTGCACATGTTCAATATGAAATTGGTATATGTATATCACATACCCATACATGAATATTCTTATGATAATTTAATGCTGGCCTATTGTGACATTTAGGGAAACTTTGTTTAACCTCTTGAGACCAGGCCATTTATGTAAACAGAGCAAGGTTCTGGTTTGGAAAAGGTTAGAGGTTATCTTGACTTCCGAGGTTTTGTCCTCTGGAATGTGTTATAAAGTTCTGGACCGCAGTCCAACTGTTAACTATTCCCTGCCTCACTATAAGGCTTAAGCATTATTCTGCCATGACACCTGTATTATAGAAAAAAGCTTTCACAGGACACATCAAACTGTGGACCAAACATCAGATTTAGATGGCAAGAGGTACAAAACAATCACTGGCTTTCTTGAAATGCTTGGTAGAATAGTATGTAGCAGGGTGTTCAAAGAAATTAAAAAGAACTTGAGACACGTATCCCTGCCTGCTTTAAACAACACACTGAGGCAGCAAACTGGTGCATCCAAAAGACCCAATACCGAAATAACAGAAGAGCAACATTACATACTGTATGCAGTACAGTGCAGAGAAGAGTTTTGATTTCATGTGGGGGAGACTAAAGAGCATCTGCACCAACTATGGCCTATCGCAGAAGAGCAAATTCTTGGTCAGGACTCAGTCATTTACCTGCATCTAAAGGGATATCCACCCCCAATCTACAATTTGCTGTAGTGTAGCTTCCCCCTCCAACACCTAACTGCAGGTGTATTTGTATAAATATCAGAAGAAACTTACTTACCAGAGGATGTTCCCTCAGCTTCAGCTTTAATGCAACTTCAGGGAACGGGTTGCATTAGGAGTTTGGCTGGCAGCGTGTTTGTGATTGGCTGAAAGACAGCCAGTCACAGACGTGGCTGCCGGCTATTGATTTTGCGAAGGAACATGGACTAGTAAGTAAGTTCTTCTGACTTTTTTTTACAAATACACCATTAGGGTTGGAAGCGGGAAGCTACACTACAGAAAAGGGATTACACTAAAACTGCACAGATGAGGGATTCGGGGTGGGGCAGGGTGGTGGGGAAAAGGGCTCCACAGCGATGCTTGTGTCTTAGGAAGGGCAGAGGACCTTTTCACACACAGAAGGCTCCATTCTTCAGTTTCCTGGACTTTTGATAGGCACAGCAGGACAGCCATTTGGACCAGAAAAGAAAGGTAATGATTTTTTAACACTACACAGTTGGGCGGCATAGGGTTACACTTCAGTTTTGGGATTGAACATGCCCTTTAAGGGAAGGAAAAAGGTTATGTTTGAGGATAGCAATGTCAAAAAAACCCAAAGGTACAAACTGAACGGTTACTAAACTACTTTTTTGATTGCAAATGAGTGAATCTTCTATAACTCAGGCCGCAGAAAATCCCCCCCCCCTTTTAAGTTCAAAAGGGTTAGCGAGTGGGATAGCATTGTAGGTGGCTTGGATGTTGCTGTAAAATGGTGAATTTAAGTGCCTTGGTCAAAACTTTCAATACTGTTGCCTTTTGTGAAAATAGACTTATCAGCAAGCTGTTCGATTGGTCTCCTGGGAAAAAAGTAAAAAGCAAATCTAATGGAAATAAGATAATAAGCTTATTTCTGCTCTTTTTACAAGTTTTTGTCATGCACAAAGCTCTCAAAGATCTTAATATTAAAAATAAAACACGTTTTATTAAAAATAAAATAACTTGAACAACAAAACCATGCTTTAGCAGTAGTATTGCTCTAGAAATGCTCTAGTTCCCTATTGATTTTAAAGGGAACACTGCCTCACTTCTCATAAGGGTTGCAGTTTGTGGCCAAATTTAGTAACAGCTTTGCAGAATAGGTGGGTAGTTCCCATGCAGGCCTTTAGGTTCATCAAAATAATAAGCTAGTTCACACTACAAACAGACCTAAACACAAATGGTCTTTTTTTATGTGTTTTCATTTTGGATTAATTTCTAATGCAATGAAAAAACGAGTGTTTTTAGGTCTAGTATGACTAAAACTGACACCATTATACCATAGCACCAAAATCAGCCTGACCAGCCAAATAAAAGAGTTAAGCAGATTTGCACTAATTAATTTATATGAACCCCATTCTCCTAATTTGATCAAGCCTATAGCTATTTATTATTTGAATTCACCACTTGTATTTTGCAAGGTACAGGACTTTTGTTCTACTTAAGACCAGGATGACAATAGAAACTATAAATCTCTTCCATCACTCGCTACATACCCACAGTGTTTATCATTTCTGTCCTCAATTCTCTTTGTATCATTAATTTAAATATGTTCCTATTCTTTAAAATCACAAGGACACTAAGGCATCTACAACTGGGTAGCTACAGAATAGACTTGACCAAGGTGAAAAAGATCAGTAATCCTGTTAGTAGTGTAATTTGCTTTGCTTTTTATTTTGCTGACTGCCAGTGTGAACAAGTGATATATGACTTCTTTTCCCTAAGCATCCTCATATATTGTGTCGGATTTCAAGAAATTATGACATGTGTCCTTCATGTTCAGGAACTCACAAGGCTACAAATCTTACTGTGCGATAAACATCACATGCACTTGGCAGAGAGGATATTTAGGATGTTTGTGCTGCATCACAGAGATTGAATCAGTCCCTAACAGCATTAAGCAGATGGTTAATTGTTTCAAAGCTGCATACAGTGATTTTCCAAAATGTGCATACTTCTGGAAACAATTGGCTACTATAAATTGATCATGCATTATTTCAGAGGACGTCGGAAGCCCAGAACAGTTGCTTTCACTATTTCTTGATGGCTGTTCACATGTGCAGTGTCAGAAAGAATAATGCTACAAAACCCATTTGAGATGAAGAACAGAGCCTTGTTTATTTCCTCTGGCAATGGTTAGGTAGCCATGAAAATATACATGCTTGTATTTCTGCCACTAAATGAAGGTTCTGAAAAACACAGTTTGTGGCTCATTACAGATCTGGAAGCATATAAAATGAAAATTCTAACATTACTTTAATTTCTGAAAATCCCCTATTTTTTCAGATGTTTAAAACCAAGTTGTGTTTTTTTTTTTAAAGGGCACAGTAAGATATACTTACTTTTAGTCCCGCCTTCGTTTCTACAAGCAACATAGAAGTGATGCAATAAAAGGTGAAAATGTTTGTCCATACTATGAATTTGCAATTTTTACAGGGTTACTGCAGTTTCGATAACATCTGATTATTCTCGCAGATTAATAAAAAAGGCAAACTTTATTGCATAGTCCCTTTGAGTCACTAAATTAAGAAAAAACTGCTTTTTTTACCTGAAAACTATGATGTTTGGGGAGGTAGGGGTGAATATTCCAGCAGAACCTGACAAATAATTTGCATGCCCATAATGCTGACAGCTCTTACTCTAACAAAAGATCGCCCTACCAACCGCCCCTTCTATCTTAATATAAGAAAGCATGTAGACATAGGAGGGATGGCTGGGGTGTGATGTAGAGAAGAGAGAAATGGATGGGAGCAATGTTCCCTCTAATTTCAAATCGGCTGTGTGCACAGAAATATATTTTCTGTGCGCATATAAAGTAACATTTTGTGCGCTCCATACACACGCACTTATTTCCAGCAGATTTGTGTGCGCACCACTTTAACCGGTGGGCGAGAGCTGTGTGCGTGCGCTTAGAGGGAACACGTATGGAGGAAATCTGGTAGCAAAGACTTTACATATTTTTTGGGGGGGTGGGGGTCTACTCCTGGAGGATAAAATACCCTTATAGAAATTTTAACTATATCAGTTTTAGGTAAAAAAGTTTGAAGACACTTAAGATATCCTTAAAGTCATTTAAGTCATCATGTTTTAGTGACCACTAAGACAGACATTCCTATATAATAATGACAATGGATTCATAGCCACGAAATTTTAAAATACCCTTCCATAAAAGAAAAATTAATATGTAAAGAATTTTGATACTAGAAATTACATGACCTGAGACACAAATTTCAATTATAAACAATTAAAACATTGATTATAATTTAATTTTAAAAAAAAAAATATTTTACAGTGTTATTATAAATCACACAGGACCATGAATATACCAGTACTGTGTGAATTATATTTTTTTAAACACTGCTTGACATCAGTGTCACATGACCCTTCAAACTGATTTATAGGAGAAGTAATGAACCTTCTACTGTATTGGATCTGTATAAATAATATGTTCATGATTTTGCCATTTCAATATTTATATAATTGCCATCTTAACAGGACTTTAATAGTAAATAATCATAACATCTGTAACATATACATTGAATATATAACCTTTGTTTAAATTAATATAGACTGCTCAAACTAATATTAGGTATTAACGTCAGTTCAGATATTATACCCATCAGTATATAACATACTTTGTAGGTAGTGCCCTGTTCATGCTCTTTTCGACATAGGCACAGGATCATCATACTGACGATTTATAAAATACAATTTACGCCTCTAGTGATACTATGGCATAATCAAAAAATGAATAATTGTCTGATATAACTCTTTGTTACCTTTTGCATATAGTCTGAAAGCTTTTAAAGTATATGATGCACTATAAATACATTAAAATGATTCAATAATTGATAATGATTAATTATTTTTTTAAAAAGTCTAAGTAATATATCTGGACAATTCCCAAGTAAATGTCATACAGATGGTAGCACTGACTGGGATTTTAGTTATAATTGTGGTTATGCATAATATAATAAAGGCGTTAAACACAAGGATCATCCAGCTCAGTCATAACAATATACCAGAAAGCACTAACACCATTGTTACATTTAAGGGCAACTGTGGTCTCCAAACAAGGTGAGTTTAAATGAAAGGCCAGTTTCCTACCTTTAAAAGAGCCATCAACCACCTCTCTAAGTGTCCACAGCCCATGATATAAAGAAATGACTGACCAGAAGTTAATGGGTGGGAGGCTGACATGGACATACCTATGGCTTCTCCTGCACAGTGTTGCGGCGAGCACAAGCCTCAGACTCCCTCCTCCTCTCTGCTGTGTGGAGGACCTGAGCTGCAGAGAGGTTGGATCTTTCAGGCTGTTTCCACAGAGTTTTCGGGGGGGGGGGGTGGGGTAGGGGGTGTCAGAGTGGCCCACAGCACCTGTTAGCGGTGGGGGCTTAGGCACCCATGAGGGGTGGGGCTTAGGCACCCACAAGTGGGCAGGGCCACATGGGGCTGTAAGGGAATGGGCCAAGGGGGGCCTGCAACTGGAGGGACCATGGGGGCCATGAGTGGGAGGGACCAGGAGCCTGCAAAGGGAGGAGAAACAGGGCAGATTGGCTGACAGGTTTCAGAGCTGGAAGCAGGAAGTGCAGGGGACCTGGTGATGTGCGCTGCCTATCACACACAAAAATGTAAATATCTTCAAAACTATGCAAAATAAACGGAGAGCAATCTTATCAATTTACCTAAAGTCATTTTGGACCACAGTTCCTCTTCAATCACAGGTAGCTCCCTGGAATGCTTACTGTATCTATATTTTTAACAATGAATTATTTATTTCAGTTTTGCAGTAAGGGGGGGGGAAAAGGAAATATTTTTCAATGTTAATTTTAAAGTCTTGTTGGATTTTTTATGCTACAGTCAAACATTCTTGTTGTAGAATCCTAATTTAAAAGTAAGTGAATAAATCCAAAATGAATAGATAAGAACAAGCTTATACAGTCGCAATTCTAAATCCTGATACACTGCTTGCTGTTTTCTCATTTCTATCTGATGTTACTGTTAATTGCCTTTTAAAATCTAAGATAATTTTTTATACTTGCTTAGAGCAACATGCGTTATCTAATTAAATATGATAATGTCATCATCATTCTATATATGTTTTAATGCTATGTATGATATTATAAATTATTAATTATAGTATATTTAGAAATGTATAACATGTTTTATTTCTTTTTTTATGGTTAAAAACTTTTACCCAAAGCATCGTGTTTTATTACTGTATGGATGTTATGGGGAAGGAATATTTAGAGAAATCTATGCATCTGCATCACATGTTATATGTAATACCATTCTATATACTGTATATATATATTTGAGGTTATTTTAACTGCATGGGCATGTGTAGAAATATCACATTTCCATAACACTATGGGAGGTAAATTAATCATTTAATGGTTTTTTACAACCAGGTTTAATCTTAGATATGGTGAATGCAGCATTTTTTGTTTGTTCAAAAAAGATGAACTGAAAAAAAGTAATCTTCAGTTAAATAAAATCAACAAATAAATATATTATATAGTAATTCCTGTTCTATGAATGTTCAATTTCTCTATCAGCACAAAAACAGTATAGCTTTTTCTGCTATAGCCCAACCTATTGTATGTAGTGTTATATCCTGTTGTACTTGCTTTTGCTGAAAAGTACAGTATTAAAAATTTTTTTCCCTACAATTTCTATGATCCTTTAGTACATTTTTAATATCACACATGGAAATAAACCCAGTGGTATGGACAGACCACCACACCATCCACTTCTCTCTGACAGCACCAGCGATAAAACACAGAGGAAATAACTCACTAACACTGATCTTTGAAGTATCTCACCCCAGCACATTCAGAGTCCTCAATTTCGACAGACTGAAAAGTCATTACTCACGACCTGGACTCCATGGTCTCAACCTACAACCAGCTGGAGCAAGGACATCTGCTTCGACGTCCTTGCTCTATAGTGGTCTATAACACTTTGAGTCCTACAGGAGAAAAGCACTTAACCAATTATATTAATTTGGCTTGAAAAAGCCAAATTACTCTTCTTTCTATTTCTTCTTCTTTTTCTTCTTCCGTTTTCTCCTTCCCGCTTTTTTGGACCGTATCTCCTCCCACAGTTTTTCAGCTAGAGACATGAAATTCGGTACAGACGTGCGGGGCATATAGGAGAAGTGTGCTATCTTCTAGCTATCCTCAATAAAAGACAGTTTTATGGTTATAAACACAAAAAAGCATACCCCCTCAACCAGACCCAGGTATAATCTACTTATCCATTACTGTGGCAGCCATACTTAAAGGGTAACTAAAGTAAAAAAAAAACGAATTTAGATTTATTCTCAATAAAAGATAGTTTTATGGTTGTAAACACAAAAAAGACATACCCCCTCAACCAGACCCAGGTACACACACTGACTTGATTCACGTATCCATTACGGTGGCAGACATATTTAAAGGGTAACTAAAGTCAAAAAAACTAATTTAGATTTATCCTCATAAAATATAGTTTTATGGTTGTAAACACAAAAAAGACATACCCCTCAACCAGACCCAGGTACCCACACCTACTGATTTACTTATCCATTACTGTGGCAGCCATACTTAAAGGTAACTAAAGTCAAAAAAATGAATTTTGATTAATATAAAAAAAGGTTTGTTTTTTAACCCCCATGTGGCACAGTACATACACCTACTGACCTACCCCTCCATTAGTGTTGCAGCCATACCTAAAGGGTAATTAAAGTAAAAAAAAACAAAATTTTGACCAATCATCAAAAAACTTGTTTTTTAACCCCCAACCGGACACAGGTACACACACCTACTTATCTACTTATCCATTACTGTGCAGCCATACCTAAAGGGTAACTAAAGTTAAAAAAAAAAATTTGACCAATCATCAAAAAAGTTTGTTTTTTTAACCCCCAACCCGACACAGGTACACAACTACTGATCTACTTATCCATTACTGTGGGAGCATACTTAAAGGGAATAAAGTCAAAAAAACTAATTTTGACCAATCATCAAAAGATACAGAGAGATTCAATAAAAGTTCTTATGATTGAAAATGGTGCTAATTTTACCCTAACCAATCGATGTTAGCTTTCTGATTGAGGGATCAAAATTAGCACCACTTTGGGGGGGTACACACAAAAGTTTTTTTTGTCCCAAACAAGCGTTCACTACAAACTCATCATTCCCAATATTGAGTTTTAAAATGCCAGACACAAACACATATTCCTTCAAAATGCAGCCATTCAAGCCAAATTCAAAGTTTATACTTAAACTTTCCCTTTCTAGTTTGTTGTTGTTGTTGTACATGTAAGTCCTGGAAATGTTTTTACAAAAAAAAAAAAAGTTAAGATTTGTATTTATATTTGTTTTAGAAATATTGCCAGGGAAACAAATGTATTATAGTACATATTTGTTATACTTAGAAACAAAATGAAAATGTACTAGAAGCATTGTAACAGCGTGAAAATGTATTTAATCAACAAATTCTGCCATCCATTTAATACAGTAGCTCTAGTCAACTTTAACGTGTAGATGTTAAGACATAAGGAGATCAATATGCTTTTGAAGGTTCTCATTTGTCCAGGTCATGGTAATTCTGTGGTATTCAGTTAGATCAACTGGACTTGAAGTTTAGTTTTTGAAGACTTTTCAATAGTCACCGACTGGCTTTTCAATTCAGAATGACTTGATTTAATGACAACAGTCATTCTGATTGAAAGAAAAATGTTGGATGACTAGCAAACGCCCTCAAGAACTAAACTTCCACTCCAGTAAATCTAACTGAATACCACTGAATACCACAGAAGATGATCAATAGAAAAACATTTTATGCCCAGTGATAGAGATAAAAGAACTTTTGCCAGCAGTTCCACTGAACCTTTTTTCCCAAAAATCAGATTCAAATCCAATTGAAGCACAATTTTCCTTGATTTATGACTTTTCAACTGAAATTTTCAGACTTTTGGAACTGTGTTTTACTATACACATTTTCTCACATTTTATCTTCATACCGATTATTATATATATGCTCCTTTACAAGGTATATGCAGCAATATATGCATAAACATGTACATATGGTTAAAAAATACATTGGGCAACTGCAACCCTACAGTATGTGACTGCTATAGGGATTTAAAGCAGCAAATGCAGCTTCTGCATAATTTTATAGCCAGCCAATCATCTGTGTTTCTAAAAAATGTTTAAGTGCCCCAAGTCGTTTAGCATGTCTTCCCCCAAATCATTTATCTTTAAGGCTACAATAGTTATGGGCTCTCTGTAACTCCAGATCATTTTGTATTTTTTAAATATAAGATATGAATACATGCCTATTTTAAAAATAACTACCCTAAGAAAGCCGTGAGACAGTTTCATGTTCAAACATTATTACTAAACTACTTAATCCTAGATAAAACCTTTTTATCTAATATTGTGATCTGATTTCTTCCCCTCTCTCTGTTTAATAGAAAGAAATGGGGGAAATGGAACAGCTGGTGCAATTTTCTTAGTACATCTTTTTACAGACTGATTCCTGCATTCCAGTTCAGATGGAAATACCAGAACCTAGATACATATCAAAGTGAGACAGATAATTTTCCAGAAGTGACATCTTAGTCTCTGGATGGTTTAAAAGTTGCCTTAAGGCCAGACATATGGTCAGACTGCAGACGGGATAACATTACTTCATATGACTCTTGTGTCATTTTTCCTTATGGTGTTGGATTTTGAGATGTTCATTACCAAAGAAATGGAATAGCTTTTACTGTAAGAAAGAAAAGTGACTCTACTGATAAACAAGATTACAAAAAGAAAATGCTGGTGTAACAGATCCATAATTAAGGGCAAAGATGTCATCATTTTTATTTATTTGGATTAGTTATTTACTTACTGGATTAGTTAAAGGTTTTATGTAGTGCATAGACACAGTAAAATCATGTTGAATCTTAAAAGAGTGCAAGTACATACATACCACATAGCACACAAACTATTTTCCCATGTCTTTTTATACACTTTTTAATGCACATACCTTTTTATGTATTATGTATATTTTTATATTTCTCATATTGTCCCCCATGTATGAATTTTCAGCACTGTAACATTATAGCTGTGACATAACAATTGTATTGTTATGCCACATTTGCAGAAATATTGTAATATTGTAATGTCACAATGACAACTATCCCCTTCTTATTCAAGTCCCAAAAAGTACTCCTTGTTTGCTCTGTGTGTGCGTGCATGACGTCATCACTCATCTGTTCACACCAGAGCAAACGAGGAGGGCTTTTTGGGACTTGAATAAGAAAGAGATCCAGGAAGTCACGGAGGGGCGGAGCTAAGCAGTCTTTAAAACCACATCCAAGATGTCAGCAAACTTACAACAGCACATGTAAGCTCAGTAGGGACCTAGAAAAAAAAGTGGGGGGATTTTTAAAGATTTTTTTAAAGCTGCAGCTTACAATTAAACTTAACTTGCTTTTACAGTGTACTTATCTTATTATTGAGTTTGCGTGGGGTTAACTCCATTTTTCCGGGGCCTGCGACGTTCCTCTTAATGGCACAGGTGCCCGATGCTGAACGGTCAAAAAACATTCTTTTTTTCGCTACTTTGCAGCCGTGAAAATGAACATGATTTCAATGATGCCATTACCTCCGCACTCCTTACCTGCCTTGTTCCCGTGATGCAGTAACTCACGCTAACCCTAGAATGTATCGTTCTGTAACCCTTGAAAGTGTCATTCATTTTCGGTAACCTTCGAATGTATGGATCATTTTCGCTAACCCTAGAAGGTATCGTTTGCTAATCCTCAAATGTAGCCTTCAATTTTCAGGTAAGCCTCGGAAGTATCATTCCTTTTCGGTAACCATAGAACATATAGATTGTTTTTGCTAACCCTAGAATGAATCATTCGCTAACCCTCGAATGTAACCTTCTAATGTAATAAATGTATTTTATGGTTCTATTTTCAGTAAACTTCGAAAGTATCATTCGGTAACCCTCAAATTTTCCATAACCCTCGAATGTAGCTTGCGCAAACCAGACAATTGCTCAATCATGAAATAAGAAGTGTTTAAACAGGTTTTGGTGATAGTGACATGTTCCCCAGACCATTTCCCAGGTGCCAGGTACTGTGATACTATTTCTATGGACCTTTAGTTGTAGTGAGTTTTGTTTTCTTCCGCATGGTTATATAATATGGATTTAAACTAGGTGGTATTTCGGATTTCCAATTATGGGGCTCAAGGAAGATAGGTCAGTTACTAATCCTTGGTGCTTTGCACAGTGTCTCCAGACTTGTTTAGTTATAAGAATAGGGTTTAATAAGTTAGTTTTTTTAACTTTATTTTTAGGGGATATTGGGTCTAGAAGGAGAGCTGCTAAGTGGATAGGGTATGACCAGTCTTGTTCAAGCTTGGTCCATAAAGCACCAGGGGTATTGGCAAACCAGTATATTGTTTGGCGGATTTGGGCGGCTTGATAATATTTGAGTATATTCGGTACTGCTAGGCCTCCATGAAATCGCCTAGCCATAATGACTTGTTTTGAAATTCTGTGCGCTTTATTAGCCCATATAAAGTTTAAAATTTCTTTATGAAGAAGTTGAATAAATCTAATTGGGATCTGGATGGGCAGGGTCTTGAATAAATAAAGCCATTTAGGTAGTATAGACATTTTAATGGTAGTTATCTTACCGAACCATGATAGTGTTAGAGTTTTCCATGAATTAAGCAGGGTCCTAGTGTCCTTGAGTAGTTTTTGGCAATTAGCTGAAAAAAGAGTCGAAAAGGATGGAGTGATATTTATTCCCAGATATGTGTAATAAAATGATTGAGAGATTGGGTTTGTGGTATATTGATGGTGATAGCCTCAGATTTACTTTGGTTAATTTTGTAACCTGATAACTTGCTGTATAATGATAGTTCTTTGTGTAGATTTGGTAGAAAGATGGGTTAGTTATTGTTAGGAGTACGTCATCTGCGAATAATGATATGAGGTATGTAGATTGTTTTAAATCTATTCCTGTAATATCCAGATTGGATCTTATATGGCAGGCCAGGGATTCAATGGAAAGAGCATATAACAATGGAGATAATGGGCATCCCTGCCTTGTGCCATTTGATATAGTGATCATCTGTGAAGAGGTCATGGGGAATTTGACTGAGGTAGTAGCTGTGGAGTAAAGATTAGCGATGGCTGTCATGAATTCCTTTCTCATTCCCAGATGTTCTAGGGTTGTGAATAGAAATGGCCAGCTAAGTCTGTCGAAAGACTTTTCGGCATCTAGACTTAGGATTATTGCAGGTTGTGATCTTTTATTGAGGATATCTATCAGATCTACAATTCTGCGGGTACTGTTGCCTGCCTGTCTATGTTGTATGAATCATACCTGGTCTTTATGTATTATTCCCGGGAGAAGTGGGGCCAATCTGTTTGCAAGGAGTTTAGTGAAAATTTTATAATCACAGTTCAAAAGTGATATCTAGGGCATAGAGGGGGTCCTTCCCTGGTTTAAGGATAACTACCATATGTGAGTTAGTAAAAGAAGGAGGGATTTTTTTCTCCTTGCATTATGGCATTGAACATAGGAAGCAGGTGAGGGATGATCAGTTCTTGGTAGGTCTTATAGTAGCTGTTGGGTAATAAACCAGGGCCTGGAGTTTTTCCTAGAGGTAGAGCTTTGATTGTTTTTTTCAATTCGTCTTTTGAAATGGTTTTGTCTAAACTGTCTAATTGATGTTGTGTTAATGTGGGCATGTGGCTATTAGTAAGGTATTCTCTGATCATATATTTAAAATCTGGGGTGATATTTTCCTTGGTTGGATGAATGGAATTGAAAAGATTTTCATATTATTTTCCAATTCTAGTGGCTATTTGGGTTGGATCATATACTGGTGAACCTTTTTCAGCTGTGATTGAAACTGGGGTGGCTTTAGTTCTTTGATCTTTAAGTAAATTGGCTAGTTGAGTTGAAGCCTTGTTGCCTTTTTCATAATATGATCTTTTGGACCATTGAAGTTTTTATCAACATTTGAAAGATGATAGTCTTTTATGATTAATCCAAGATGTGTAACTTTTCGTAATTTGGATGTGGAAGGGTTCCCGTATAGTTCCTGTTCTGCTGTTGCTAGACTAGTTGTGTAGTCCTGGTATTTTTTAGTTGCCTCTTTTTTTAACCTGGAGGCTGATTGTATACAGTGTCCTCTTAGGGTCGCTTTATGTGCTTCCCATAGTGTTATGGGGGATGTAACAGAAACTTTGTTGAGCTCAAAAAATGTTTCTATTGCTTTGTATATATTTTCCTTATGAATGTGGTGTTTAATGTGACTTTCATTAAGTCTCCATTGGTAATATTTTGAGGTTTGGTTAGTCATTTTGATTTCTATGGTAACTGAGCCGTGAACTGACCAAGACGGGGATTCAATATGAGCTGTTTTGAGTGCTTCCAATCCTGCATGAGTGGTGAAAAATAGTCATTTCTAGTGTGGGTTTTATGAAGAGGGGAGTAGAAAGTATATGATTTTGATATAGGATTGCGAAATCTCCAAGTGTCGTATAGACTATATCATCTAATGGTGGATCGGAATGTTCGGGAGAGACTAGCTGACCCATATTGTGTGCTTTCTAGTATATTTTAATAAACAATCTTGCCAGAATTGTTATATTATTCTAGACATTATGGGAGAAATGTAATATTGTTATCCATCACTAATTGCCCAAGTGTGCACTCCTTTGCTGCAGGTATGGCATACTATATCAGGAGGCCATCAGGTAATTGGTGCAGGGGAGTGTCATCAGGTTTAATGTGCCCCTCTCTAAAAACACTTGGAAGGGAAGCAGGCCACATAAAATATTAACTGATTCTACCCCTAAGAGTCTACACATTTAGACATTGCCTGTATTAATGATATACCCCCTTCTGTTAGTATAGTCAAGTAGAAAAATATGTCAGTGCTTATGGTAAAACATATTTTATCCTGCTGATTAAAACAATGCATCTCTTATATCTAAAATCTTACAGAACAGAGAATCCTGGAGTTACTGACCCCTCCCCTAGCTTGTTGAGCTGAATCATGCTCATTGTGATTTACAGGTGGGGGGGAAAATCATTTTTCAGTCAAGAAGGAGTAGTAAAATTGTGGCAGGAATAGGTCTTTCTTAATTTATTAATTTTAAATAGGTATATCTTTAGTTAAGAAATACTATACATAGAAAGCCAAGTGATACATCTTTTTACTCACAAGTTTCTGAAACATTTGTATAAGAATGGTCTCCTAAAAATTCCCAAGTAGTATATTGTGTAGTTGGAGATATTATAAACAGAGGTACAGTAGGAATGCACTAGTCAATCTAATCACAATCTAAATAATATTGAAAATGTAAACCTTACTCCTTACATATAACATAACATACATATAACAAATCTAATAAACTTTTCACAACATTGCAAGGGAAAATGCATATTTATGTTTCACTATATCTGGAACTTAAGAAACAATAGATCTACAATACTGCCCAGGCTTGTATGTATGGATATATTAAAGAATGTGGTACTGTATAAGTTATTTATGAAATAATTGCAATAAATTTATGAAGGAAAACAATGATAACACTGTCCTCGTTTGGTCCGTATGTGTCATAAGTCCTAATTTTAAATAATGTAATATAATTTTATTTATAAATCGAAGCACATTTAAATTCTCTACTGTATGTCTTACTTATACTATAGCCCGCATTAAAGAATGGGTGATTCTTCAATGCGGGCTATATTATAAGCTGTCAGGTGACACAGTGGCGGATGATGCTTGCGAGTATGTTGTCACACTGCTTTCCTAGCTCCTGGTACATTAAATGAAGAATGGAAGTTAAGACATAGTTCCTTTACCAAACGATTCTTCAATTAATAAGCAAACAGATAAGATAACATTTTGAGCAAACTTATCTTTTAACAAAATGTATTATAAGTTTCAACACATGTTTGTATAGGACACTTTCTTTTTTAAGACATTTACTATATATTATCAATATAACCATTTTAGATTTTTTTTCATTTTAGGTATTGTCAATAAACATTCAGTTGCAATCTATTAGTAAATCTATAATGTCAACAATATTGTGTATTTACAGACTCGCCATAACAGTTTCTGGCTGTTTTCATCTTTTCTACCATTTATGATGTATGTTAGCCTTTCTTACAATAAAAAGTATGTCAAGGAAAAACCAGCATCTTTTAGGGGTTCTATGTACAGTTTCTCTGGTTATTTGTTATTAATAAATCTGCATTCCAGTTTATGTTTTATATAAACAGCTATGTGCACTTATTAGTGCTGCAAGCCCAATTTGTTTTCAAGGTTTAAAATTTAAGGGAATAACTGACCAGGCCCCTGTGTATTGTAAAAAGGACGTGTAACCAACATTTTAAATTAAGTTGAGCTTAACATTAGGTGTCAGATGGCTCAGAGCATAAATGAGGAATGTTGGCTAAGCAGATACAGGTGAATCTGTAGCTTCAGGAAAATGCAGTAATATGCTTTGATGTTAAACTTTTGATGTGCTTCAAGAGATTTCCCTGATGTCTTAGGTAAATGTCATTCTTACAGTTCAGGAAATATTAAAATATATCAAGAGTATAAAGGTAGTGGAAGACTGAATTCCCTAGATGAGAAATTCTCACTGTGAAACATTGCTAAGCACTTTTTTTTACAAGCCCTGTTTTAATGCTAATAAATCTAGACGATACAGTTATTATTGTAAAGTTCCCTTGGACTTTCCGCATAAAAAAACCCCAAAAAACTTCCTGATAACATGAACTTATCAATAATGAATATTTGCAGTATTTATTAGCATTAAGTTTGCTAAAGGATTTTAATAAACCTGCTAACTTTAGAACAACACTTGTTGAAATTAGAGTGGGTAATGTTTGAGTTAAATTTTGTACTGCATATTTGTTCCTTTTAAATCAGGGCATACAACCCCGTTCCTAGTGTTGCTTACCCGATGTGCTGCTGCAATGCCGTAACTGCCACAAAGCGGTTACAGCATCTCAGGAGTGCGCGTAACTAAATTGCATCGCCAATACAGCGTTTTACCACCTTGTCATCTGTTCTGCAGTTAGCATTTGATTCAAAATAGAAATAAACCAACATTTAAATGAACCTGAATGGATTCTTTAACTAATTACCAAATAGCTGTAACTTTCAATCTTTACAACAGCATTGAGGGCAAATTACCTGGAATTCTTAATAAGAAAAGGAACTAGTTTGTTATTTTTCCACCTCTGTGCCTTACAATCAATAAACACCCAAGCACCTGGAGAACATAGCCAGAATTTACTATGAACAGTAAATAAAATATTGTAATATACCTTTTAGTAATATTGTATATGACAATGTTTTATCAGTAATTCTGTAGGGTTTAGGCATTTTCTGATTTCTGCAGCTCTCCTCCTTAGTGAATAACAATAACAAAAAAACTTAGGGTCACATTTATAAAGGTTCTTCAACTTTTCACATACGTTTTTCCCGACATTTTCGCAAAAATTGTGGTTTCCACGATTTATAAATGGACGGTAAATGGACGCGAAAAGTTAACGAATCGTTAACTTTTCGCGGCTATGTGAACAGTTACCGCCGCTTCTATTTATAAAGCGCCGGTAACTGTAACGCACCGCTTATCTCGGCCATAGATTCCCCCTACGAAGGGGCGCGGGAATCTATGGCCGAGATTAGCGGTAGCGAGATTAGCCGAGATTATAAAGCGCCGGTAACTGTAACGCACCGCTAATCTCGGCCGAGATTCCCCCTGCGAAGGGGCGTGGCGGGGCATACGCCCACCCCGCCCTCGACCCCTGCCGCTTCCCAGCAGCCCCTCCCAACCCCATCCCTGCTCGCGGCGAAAATACGGAGCGGCTGGCTAGGAGGGTCTGCTGGGAAGGGGCCGCAGCAGGTGGTCGTGACCACCCGCCACGCACCCCCTCCCAGCAGCCCCTCCAAGCCCCCTGCCCCGACCCTCCAGCGAGGGCCTTGATACCGGCAAGTGGGGGCTTAAGGGGTCCTGCAGCTCGAAACGGGATCCCCCTCCATGGCCCTATCAGTGCCTTTGCGGCACTGACAAGTGCCATTGGCAGGGGTCCCGCAGCTCGAACCGGGACCCCCAGTGAGCGGCTCTTAAAAGAGCCCTTGGGCGGCGTCTTCTTTCTTCCAGTCCCAGCGACACCAGCTTCGCTGAGGCCGCTGACCCCGAGAGGTACCCCTGTGGGCAGGCGCCGACGACCTCAACGAGGCCGATGTTGCCAGCGTCTTTATCAGTCACGATGTCTTCGGGCTGGCGACACCAACCCCACTGAGGTCACCGATGCCAGACAGGCTCACCACGGCTGCCAGTGAGCCCGCTGGCACTGCCGGCCTCAGCAGAGCCGATGTTGCCAGACGCTTCTTTCTTCAGCCATCTACTGCGATGGCATCTGAGTTCAGTGGCGGAGTGCACCTCTTTATATAGGTTTGCAGAAAACCCTAATCCGTTCCTGATTGGTCAATTTTTTAATGCTTGCTTTACTTGCTTTACATTAACCAATCAGATTTCCCGAAAGCAGCCGCGGTGTGAATATTCATAAATCCAGAAACTGAGTCCATTCGCTGCCCATCAGGAAGACGCTCTCAATAAGCAAAACCCACACACTAGGACAAAGGTGGCTTTGATTTACAAACACACATTAAGTATAAAATCCATAATTTATTAAATGTAATTAAAACAAATATTACCCAATATTTCACCCCACATGATAAAAACACCAATGACACTGAAATTAAAAAATTCCTATCCCTTAATAGCAATGAATTATCAAAACGTCCAGTTTATGTACAGAGTCCCGATCCTAAATTACTCCAATCTCAGGTTGTAATCCTAGTCCAAAATATGCAGATGGCTAAGGGACAAAAAAACATCATTAGAAGAGATCACGATGTACTAGGCGATAGATAGGGGCCTCCAATTAAGACTGCTAACTAGCAAGGGATACCGGGGAAAAAAAATTAAATAACCGTCACTGTTATCAGTACATTTGCCGACTTATGCTTAAAGTCTCTTGATATACATTTTATCAGTATTTGAGTCACCAAATTAGCTCCTGGATGGTAGGCAAAACAGTTATAATCACCTGCGAATTCAATGCTCTAGCATATCATACTCACAGAACCCCCGGGAATCCATTTGACATGACCGCAGAACTTAGGTCCATGAAATAGAAATTACCATGGCGTGAGTGTATAACATGCCATGACAGTTGATGCAATGGAATGGCTTGCGTATCATGGCAGGGGCATTGCTGGGTCAATCCTTATCCAATCCAGCTATGATAAGCCCTGTTAAATCTGCCCCAACTCACTCAGATATGCTACTGGACTGATTGTACACACCATCTCAATCAGGGGCAGTTGGAGAGTTGTGTAGCGCACACTGGGCAATTGGGTAACAGCTTTTACTCTGATTTTTTGTTTCATCAGAGTTTTCTTCCTCTGCTGCAGCCATAGACAGATTGATATTATCATCCAATTGCAACCGATAACAAGTGGATGAAATTCCCCAAATTCCCATCCATCCTGACAACAAAGCCTTTTTCGTCAGCAAAAGGATCGATTACAGCTGATAACATTGCTAAGTTTATTGCAACCATTATTGTGAGTGCACTGGGAGAGAAACTTTTCCTGCCCTATGCTCCCTGTGTGAACTCTAGAAAGGAAGTATAGAAAAGATAAAGTGTCTAGAAAGGATGAAAGTAGCAGAAGGGGAAGAAGGGCTCAGCTAACTGGTGTAGATTACAAGCCTTCTCTTCCCCTTTGTGAGCTCAGTTAGTGTCCAGGGAGAGTCTCTTCCCTTCACCTTCCAGCACATAAAGAGGATGGAAAAATAATGTACCTGATCAGGAAACTGGCAGTGGGATTGTTGCCAAAGTCAGAGAGAAGGATGCACCTGGGCATCATGAAGAAGGTAAGAAAAGCTTAGATTTCTTTCTAATATTACTAAAGGAGTGTAGTTAAGCTGGGAATGGGATCTATATAATTCCCATTGTGTGGGGATGACTGCTAAAGGAGTAGGAGTAAATAGAACAAGCTGTCATGTATGGTAAGGTGGGATTTGGACACAGCTAAGGTAGGAAAACAGGCACAGCCCATCTACATTCTGTTGATCCCAGACATGGTGGCTGACAGAACCAGCAAAGCCCTTAGTCAATCTTCGTAGTGCTCCATCTTTGAGGCAGTGTATAGATGTCAGTGTCCAGAAGCCACAACCACCTTCTCAGTTATAAGCTGCAATGGCGACACTTCCTGCTTTGCACTCTTGTCTCAGTGGATCACCTTTCCATACCTTTTGGCTTTTTAAAATGAGGGAAGAGGCCATTTAGTGCTTTATATTAAAGGCATAGGACCTCCCATAAAATGGGCGTGTTGGGGGTGCTATTACCACATGGAGGCTTGAACAAGCCTCCCAATTAATACATACAATACAAGGATTGTGGAAGCACCCTAATTAAGCTAATTTACAACGACATTTAGTGGAAGTGCTACTGATCTGCTCACTGGCATACTTAATAAACAAAGGGCTTTTCCTTCATGTGATCATAGTAATGTGTACTAAAACCCCTTTGTTTATAAAGTATGCCAGTGTGCAGATAATGATATTGTATGGGGCCAAGGAATGTGCATTGGTTATCTATTCTATGTTTGTATAAATGTTTGACCAGATCAGTAACACTTCCGCTAAATGTAGTTGTAAATTAGCCTAATTGGAGTGCTTCCACAATCCTTGTATTGTATGTTTCCATACCTTTTAGGGACCACCAATGGCACAAGCTCACATACTGTACCTATGGAAAGCCATCCTGGTGGGTCAGTACCAAAGAGGAAGTACTTTGCTTGAGTGGTAAAATTAGAAGCACCCTATGGCACAATACTATTGGACATTGTGCTGTGGACTAGCAGCAACCTGGGATTGTGGCATGTATAAAATAGGGTGCTGTGCCACAGGTGGCTGTTGGTAAACCAGTGGTGCCCTGGCCAGCAGATTTGTGATCATTAAGGTCAGTGGCAAAGTGATTGGGACAGGAAGGTTTTGAAGAACCTAGTATACCCTTGGTGATAAAACCCCAATTTACCCCAAACAGTCACTGATGCCAGAAGGTTGGTTTAAAATAGACTGGGTTAAAATATCTACCTGTATGTACATAGCCTAGCTATGTACATTGCGTGGAACTATAAAGGGCTGATTTTGATTTTCTCAAAAAAAAAACATTAAAATATAAACTCATTTTTTCATTCTTAGCAAATATCTATGTTAATGTAGTTCAGCATTCCGAATCAAGATGGTTTGGGGCTTCTCTATGCATTGAATAAAGCTCCCAAAATAATTATACGCAGCCATAGCCATTAATATTCAAATGTGCTGTATTTAGTAAAAAAAAAAGATGTCAGTAAATATGAAAAACACATTTTGGAGTAGCAAAAAATTATTATATTACTAAATATAAAATTATATGATACAAATATCAATAATCAAGTGCCTAATTATCATATGCTCTTCTGCTGTGTGTGGTTTTGATGTAACTGGAATGGTGACAGTTGGTGTGTATAAATTGCATGGTGGGAAATTCCTTGTGCTAGGTCATAGAGATTGATGTCTCGCATGATTGACTTCTCAGAATGCCACGTCAGATAGAAGAGTCTGAGCGTGCCTGAGCAAAACAAGTACTGGATTGGAGGCATGCAGCTCCACACACAACTTCATGTAAGGACTATTTACATGTATTTATTTATAGAATAAGAAGATGAGGAAAAATTATCTTTTCAGAAAAGATGCCCTTTTAAGAGCTATTTTGCTATTTTCTTAAATGGGTATTTTTTGGGTTTTAAAGCCCCCGTGGCCCCAGGAATAAGCCCAAGGTTACATGACTTTTGGAAAACAATTATTTCCCTCCAATTGATGCACAAGCGTATCTTAAAGATTTGTTAAGTGATGTAAAAATTATAGCATGGATTTAAAACTTTAAGATTTAAGTTTTTCTGCAGCTGCATGGATTTTAAAAAATCTTACCAATGCAGCCTCTGCAAGGAATGTAAATCAATAGTGCTAACTGTGTGGCTGGTTGTTGGAGTGCAACTAAAGTTTGGACAGCAACAGCAGCTTTGATAATTCACCCTATAAGTGTTTTCAAACTCCATAAACTGGAGTGCCGCTTCCATAGAACTTCAATAGTAATCGGGAGTATGCTGCCATTGACTTCTTTTAGATGGGATTGCTATACCCCGAGCAGGATTTTCAACCAGTTTTATGGGCGCAATAGCCCTGAATATGTAGCACTCACAAGACACATTTACCAGTATAGCTCATTGGAACATTTTATGCAAAGTAATGAACAGGTACTTTAATAATGAAATAATTGTAATGTAAATGTAAACGTAATAAATGATAAAACGTGTTTGTTATAAGTGGATAAGGACAAGCTCTCAAAATATGGAAATGTACAAGGATTGCTATAGTGTTACATGTTTCACATACATTTGAACCTACAAAAGATATTCCTGTCTTTGTCAAGTGAATATGTTTAAAAATGATCCAATGTTTTACAAGGTTATTTAGACTTAATGTGAAACCATGACACTCCTAGAAGAGGTGGTAAAAGCCACTGGGCTATGTATTTGCAGGCTTTGTAGATGCTTTCACAGGGGATGGCAATCTGTCTCCTCAGCAGAGTAAAATGCATTGAAATGTGAAAAGCAAAACAAAAAGCAGAAGATTAGCTGTCACCTCCTTTACATACTTCTTCGTCACAGGCTTATTTTTCCATTCTTTTGCTGTTCGGTTATTTGACACTATTACTGGCACTGCAGAATAAAGGGTGCCCTTGTGTGATACAATGTTGACCCATGCTTAACTCATCTCATCCACTGCCTCGCCCTGTGTAATGACAAGTATTTATCAGTCACTTACTGAAGCTGAAAGATTGCTGAACACATTACAGATTGTGCCAGCCACGCTCTGGGAGTTACTGCTGACAACACTTGCAGTCCTTTAACAATTTTTTGGTGCCAATTGAGTTCCATCTTGTCATCTTGCATACTAAGCCTAGGTGATCTGGATTCAAAAATACAAAGCTGTCTAGAAATCAAGAGAAGCCTACTCCCATATTGAAATCTGATTACAGGCTTTCATTTTCTTTGAGTGACAATGCTAAGAATTTTATATCTTACTAATATAAAAGACACCAGGCAAAAGGGCACTGCTATATCATTTAAATTGTTACTATAGATATGTAATTTGGTATGTAATATATGTAATGTAATATAGATTTGCAGGAAAAGCTCACTTGCAATATCACGTTATGTCACAGTGTCATTTGCCTGTTTTTGTAAAAATGTACCAGCAAGCATGCCTTTAAAATCAATTATCCATTTGTTTTTTGTTTTTAAATAAATCATACAGGCATATGCATTTCACATAGACACTTACATCACGCATACATATATTTAGGGAGATTCAATAAAAGTTCTTATCGTTTAAAATGATGTTAATTTTGCCCCAACCAATCAGATATCATTTAACATTTGAAAGCTATCATCTGATTGGTTGGGGCAAAATTAGCACCATTTTGAACGATAAGAACTTTTATTGAATAACCCTGATTGTCTTGATCTCTTTTTTAAATATCTTAAAGGTAGGATATACTGTCCAAGAATCACAGGATGAAGTTACATGTAAATATATTCAGTGTTCTTTCATGAATGAAACTCTCTCAGTTTGACATTTCTGAATTAAGAATCATTCCAGTTATGTAGTGCCCGTTATTATGAAAAAAAAATCTGTATGAAACTATAATACCACACAACTATTAAAATGTTCCATCATAGTCCAAAATGAAAAACAAATATTATTAAATCTCATTCCTTAAAGATTTATCATATCAGTAATGCCTTGCAATTTACTAGTAGTGATGAATCCGGGTTTCAAAACAAACCCAGTTTTGATTTGGAAATTCAAAAATTTGTGCATTCTTCTTATTTTTTTCGAAATTTGTAAAACTCTTCACTGAAAAATTGAATATTAGAAAATCAAAAATTAAAAACCAGCCAGCTGTTAATCTATGTTTACTAAATTTCTGTAAATCAGGAAAAAACCAGAAACATTAGCTATTTAAAGGAGAAAGTAAACTAAACTAATGGGTCATGTTAAGTAGCCCACTTTCCTCAATGCTTGACAATGAACCTTTTCAGGCTGGTGGAAAAAACACATGTTAAAGAACTCTTAATTAACCCCTGCAAAGTGGGCAGGCTCTTAAGACTAGAGGGTTTATGCATTTTTCCTTTCAATTATGGACTTTTGGTCATTTAGACTAGCAACAGATTCTCTCTTTATTTCTTAATGCAGACCTGGAAAAAGTTAGGCCCGGGGGCTACATGGAAAATACGTTTTTTAAAATTGCCCATAAGTGAAAATCTGTCCCCTATTTCATTAGATATCCAATATGAAACATCTTATGTTTTAGCATTTCTATAAGCAGTTTTGCTGTATTTGGCATGGTTTGACCGTTGCTGTGCTGTAAGCTGTATGCAGTTTTGACAGTTGGTATGTGGGAAAATAGTCAGGTTAGTGGTCAGAGCCTGAGCAAAACATGTATGGTATTGAAGGCATGCAGCAACACACACACGTCAAAGTAAGTGCTACTGTATTTAGATTTGATTAAGATGCCCTAAAGTCATTTCTTCAGAATACATACACTTTAAGTGAAAAGAGACAATACTATCACCCGTGTATGGACGCATGGCCGACTGATTCACATACCGCGTATGGGCGATCAGGTCCATGTGTGCAGTTCCCATCAAATTGGGCTGATAGATACCAATGTGATCTGTCAGCACAAGTTGATGGAAATTGCATGTGTATGGCCAACATTAACAACATTATGCTGGCCAAACACTTAGATATTAGATAGATTCAACATATGATTGTCTAAATCATATCTAAAATGTAGCATTTTAACCTCCCAACAGCTTTGTGACATTTATCATACTAGAAAAAAAGAAATATTTGAGGTACCTCCCAGGTGTCCAGTCCCTACCGGCCACCTCACTGCCAGATAGACAATACTATAAAATACAGAAAATAGGGCTGTCCAGTCGTTTATATTTCAAGGGGTAATCCCTCTTTATTGCAGTACACCAACACATGACGTTTCGGCCGTTTGGCCTTATCAAGTGTTCTTGATAAAGGCCAAACGGCCGAAACGTCGTGTGTGTTGGTGTACTGCAATAAAGAGGGAGTACCCTTGAAATATAAATGACAGCCCTATTTTCTGTATTTTATAGTATTTATCATACTAGCCCATTCATTTTTGATTGCAATATCACTATAAAAATTAATATAAAAAACAACTTGTTTTATTTAACAACATTGTAAGTGTATACTAGCAGAGTACCCGGCTTGGCAGCTCGGATCATCTCACTCTTCTCCAAAAGAGAACCCGCAACCCCGATACTGCAGTCTATAGGGTGGCTTCCCATAAAAACAAAGAATCATATTCAATGTCCTTCTTTTAACCTTTAAATCCCTTCACTCTACTGCCCCTCCCTACTATCTTCTCTCTTGGTCCCTTATGTTCCTGGCCATGCCCTCCGTTTCTAGCAAGGAAATCTTCTCCACAAACTCCCAACGAACACTGCTTCCTCCTGCCTTAAACCATTCTCTCTTGCTGCTCCCTACCTTTGGAACTCTCTCCCTTTCTCGCTTCACCAGGTGACATTCATTAATACTTTCAAATCTAGACTGTTATCTTACCTTTCTGAGCATCAGCAGAACAAATGATTGTTAGCCACCTCAAGCACCTACCCCCTTGTATCTGTATGTTGTCCCAACCACTTAGATTGTAAGCACTGATCCCTAATTAATAGCCCTCACAACATTTTAAAATGCAAAAGATGGACACATTGAGAGAAGAGATGCGGTGCCTGCGATAGCGAAAAGGTTACACCCATTTTAAAGACCATCAGGGTTATTCAATTAAAGTTCTTATCATTAAAAATTGTGCTAATTTTGCCCTAACCAATCAGAGGTTAGCTTTCAAATGTTAAATAAGATCTGATTGGTTGGGGCAAAATTAGCACCATTTTAAACGATCAGAACGTTTATTAAAATCTCCCTACATGTTTTTTTAAACTCCCAGCATGCGTTGGTAGGAGAATGCTACCAAGGCATGCTGGGAGTTGTAGTTTAACATCTGAACTTACAAGGTTTTCCATCACTGCCATATAGGTTCTGGCACCAGCAGCCCCATAGAAGAATTTTATCATTTACTGTCAGTACCTGTACACAGCAGTGAGACAGAGTGAAATGGGTTCAGTATAACTTACAGTTACTTCTTGCTGCTCTGCTATGGAGGATCACAGCACAGAAGAGCTCCAAGTTCAGGCAAGGTGCGGGAGGGGCAGAGCTCTCCACTCTGATTAGTAACAACAGAACAAAATAAAGTAAAGCATTGTACTGTCCTGAAGAATCTCTGATATTTGGAAGGTGTGCAATTAACTTAGGTGATTACTGGATTCACCACCAGATGCCAGCACACTGGGTAATTGACTTAAAAAATGTTGAAAAAAGGGAGTACGGAGGCATTTTAAAAGTTGTAAAGTGTTTTTTTCCAGGTCCTTATACATAAGTACCAAGTCTCAAGAAAATTGTCCCAGCCGTTATATATGAACAACAATAAAGATTGCACTCACGGGACTTTTTAGTAAATTCAACTTTAAATTTACTAAAAAGTCCGTGAGTGCAATCTTTATTTTGTTCATGGGTACATTGTGAGAGGAGTGCTTAACATTTATAGGATTAGGAGGCAAGATATGGTCCTTATGACAATTCTACTGGTGGGCCTAAGGGAGGCAATGCTAGTTTGTTCCAAGGCGGCACCTCCCAATAAAGACCTTGGCTTTCAGTAAATGTTTGTTCCACGGCACCTACCATTATAGACCTTGGCTTTCAGTAGAACACCCCCATAGAATTCAAGTACCAAGTGCCTTAGACATAATGCACTACTGACAGAGTAATATAAGGAGTTTACATCACCTCAGAGTTCCATGCCCTAATATAAAAACACAAGGTTGCGTAATATCTTTATATTGTGAATATCAAATGAAAGTAAGCAGCAAATAGCTATTTACCCAAATCAACTGATTAAAAAGCAAGCATTTTTGTCACTTAAGATTTGCCCCATGATAATATGGTGGGATTGGTTTCACAATTAGCTTTATTACAACTTGTTGTAAATACAGTTATAGGTCAACCTAAATAAACAATTCACTTCTGTAATTTTTTTTCTTTTAATTTTCAGATAATTAGTATATACTGTAATTTGCTTTAGCAGCAATTAGACTAGTAAATAAAGTATTATATATTATTTTAGTCTTTTGTTGTTCTATTGGCCCAAAAGCAGAAAAAAAAAAAACTACATAAATTTGAATGACTAATTGATGATTCCATTATATATTCAACAACCTAAATTTAGCCCAAATGTGTTTCATGATATTAAACAATCTATTAAAAATCCTGAAATATAAATTATGCCCAGAATTACTGCTACTAAATTGATAGTTTGGAAACTTCCATCTCCAAAATCAGAAGGTTGTAGTCCTACCCACAATTAAATTCAGGAAACTAATTGACCTATGTGATACCTTAAAGGAGAACTATACTCACCTTTCACAAATTGTACCCAGAATGAGGACCTAAACTGCTAGGTCTTAACCCCTGTGTAAGCAGTATTACTGTACTTACTTAAAGTTTCCTTTGCTTTTCAAGTCCTCTTAGCATCTCTTGTGCCATTGGGCCATTGTGAAGGCACACTCTGCAAGTCCTAGTGGCCCCATTGTAAACCTGCAAGGGGGGCCAAACCAGCAAAAGAAATGATAGCTACAGTGCATTGAAAAAAAAGGCAGGTGAGAGAGAGGGAGGGAGGTGAGTATAAATGTGCTTTTTAAGGAGAACTAAAATCTCCAAAAAACATTGTCCCAATTGACAGAGCACATTCACAAACATACAACAAGCTGTGTCCCACCTTACCCTTTACTGTGGCCACTGGGTGATTTATGAAATAAATCTGGTGGTACTAGGGGTCAGCTGTCTGCGTATAGTCACATGCTCTGTAGTGCTAAACAAATCAAAACAAGAAATTTGCATCCAGATAGCATGGATGAAAGAAACAGAATATTAAAAATTCTATTAAAATAAAAAAAATCAGGGCAATTGAACCTGCATCTTGTAGAGCTCATATCTCTAGACTAACATACAGTAGATTCTATGTGGAACTCTAGTCCTTATAGAATATTTATCTTTTACTAGTAACATAAGGTAAGGATTCAAACTGTGTGTTTCTAAAACTGGTGCCTTACCAGGTGTGCCACCACAGTCCTCTATGCACAGATTATTTTCTATACAGATAACAGCAACTTGACTGGTAAATAAACTACAGGGTAACAAGCAGTTTTCAAAGTCTTTTCAGGGACTTTCATATTGGTGTAGGGACATCTGTATAGAAAATACTCTGTGCATAGAGACAGTGAATACTGGGGTCAGTAGACATGGCTCCTTGATGATTACATGGGCTGTGGGTTGTACTGCCAACAACACGGAAGTCTTCTTAGTTACTTGTGAAGGTTCTCATTCATCCAGGTCATGGTATATCTGTTGTATTCAATTAGATCAACTGGACTTGAAATGTAGTTCTTGAAGACGTTTCGCTAGTCATCCGACTGGCTTTCTCAATTCAGAATGACTTGTACAAGAATCTGTGGCAATTATGTACCCTGGAAAATCCCAATTAGCATATCACAGCCAGGTGTTAAGGGTGTGATTGGATAGTGGCTAAGAGGTGTTATAGGAACGCCTTTTTTGGACTGCTTGGTAGAAGTTAAGGAAAATGGTAAACTGGAAGTAGAGGTTTACAGAAAACCAACACACACAGATCAGTATTTGATGTTTGACTCCCACCACCCTTTAGATCACAAGCTGGGTGTCATCAGAACCCTGCAAAACAGAGCCGAGAACATCCCCACTAGCACAGAGGCGAATGCTAAAGAAATGAAACATCTCAGAGGAGCCCTTAAAACTTGTGGATATCCAGACTGGGCCTTTGTCAAAAGAAGTAGAAGGAAAGAAAAAGAACCACTATCCAACAGTGAAGGGGAAAAGCAAAACAGGAAAAAAAACATGGTCATCCCATATGTAGCAGGGGTCTCCGAGAAATTAAGAAATTTTCAAAAACATCGTATCCCTGTCTGCTTTAAACCGAACAACACACTGAGGCAGCAATTGGTACATCCGAAGACCCATACCTAAACACAAGAAAACGACATCATATATGCAGTGCAGTCAGTGAAGAATGCTCTGATTTGTATGTGGGGGAGACCAAACAGCAACTGCATCAACGTATGGCCCAGCACAGAAGAGCCAATTCCTCGGTCAGACTCAGCCGTGTATCTGCATCTTAAGGTAAAGGACATACCTTTGAAGATTGTAATGTTAACATACTGGCGAAGGAACGTTGACTGGTTCAAGAGAGGTGTTAAGGAGGCCATTTATGTGAAAAAAGAAAACCAATCTAAATAGAGGTGGGGGGGTTCGACACCAACTGTCTGCCATGTACAATGCTGTTTTAACACCTTACTCTGGGCGTTCCTATAACACCTCTTAGCCACTAATCACACCCTTAACACCTGGCTGTGATATGCTAATTGGGATTTTCCAGGGTACATAATTGCCACAGATTCTTGTACAAGTCATTCTGAATTGAGAAAGCCAGTCGGATGACTAGCAAAACGTCTTCAAGAACTACATTTCAAGTCCAGTTGATATAATTGACTACAACAGATATCTTCTTAGTTACAGAATCTATTTTTACATGTACTAAATGCAACTTACTAGAGAATAATCTTACTGTGTAAAAGTTTAGTTGTCCTTTAAACATTTTATATTTAAACAGTTTGCCATTTTATGCTATTAATGTCCCCACCATCCATCAAGAACAAATAATAAACTCTTTTTAACTGCTCCCATAATGCAATTTATTAGTCAGTTTCCTGTCCATTCAAATGTTAAAGGTAAACGTGTCCCCATATGAAAAGTTATGATATATCAAGTTAGATAAATCTCTGAAACTGCATTCAGGAAAAACCTTGGAACTCCATTAATATTGTGATCTTTCTGAGTCAACTGACTGACAACAATCTAATCAAATAAAGCAGGAATAAAAACTTTGTTGGCCATGACAAAGAACTCGCCAATGCTTCCTTTGCACAGCATGTGAATTAGGCTATTTTCAAAGAGATAAAAAGCAAACAATTTCTTCCTTTCAAAAGCAGAAAGTGAAAAACTTTCCTGGAGATGCTTTAATGGGTTCGTATTTGCTTTGTGAACCAATAAGGATTTCCTCATTATTCCAGCAACAGCATGTGTTAGCTAAATGAAATACTTTCTGTTCCATTTCAATGCAGTGAAACAATAGAAGCTGACACATCTTCAACCATGCCATGTATAAGGACAGGTTTCTTACTATAAAACATGTTACAAATGGAGGTTGGTTTCTTACAGTAGAATTAATAAACATCTGTAATAAAATGTGCACATTAATGTCATTTATCCTAACAATGCTTAGCATAGTGCCACAATACCACAGCGCCATTTTGTATGTAAAATAATTACTACCTTTTTTCAATCTCTTTTGTATTATCTATAATTTTAGGATAAAAGTTTATTCTTTTGCATTCAAATGCCCCCATCGTTAATGGGAGATGAGCTGAAAGTAAAAAAAATATCTGAGCCAACACAAGTTGTTGTTGGATTCACATCACAATCTTATATTTTTTTGCTGAGTTGCTATCATGCAACTCCGCAAAAAACACACAGTAGCAGATGTAATAATGGGTTAGTATGTGCTCTTACTGGTTTTGTGGTACCTGCTTTGTTTCCAAAGATGTTTTGCAAGATGTTTGGTGTTAACAGCTGCAAAAGCATGGTAAAAATAGGAGGAATAACACACACAATTATGTTAACTTTAGGTGACATTTTAAAGTTCACGTATATCCCCAAACTAACTTCCCTTTTGATTTTCCCACGTAAAACTGTTAAAACAGTAACGTCCCTGGGGGTATGTTAAAACAGTCGCAATACTTAAATTTGCCCTCCATGTCCTGCTCTATCCTGTGCTTGTATCTAGAGCCTGACCTATGGGAGGAAGCATGTCTTCCTATTAGGCAGGTCCTGGAATGAGGTAGGGGTTTGGGCCGGATTGGCAAATACAACTTTAATTAATTATTGCCAGCAATTTAAATTACAGCCAGGGATGAGGACATAGCATTTTAGGTCTACAATCTGGGAACTTTAAAAGGGAGTTGTTTGGGGTGGGTATAATCGCCCTTTAAAAATATAGCATTCCAAGGCCTCATTACATGAGAACTAACTCCATCTATTTATGAATTATTTATCATCTACCCAAAGTTTAACAATATACCTTTTCAGGTTTATGTTTGCCAAAAAAATTTAAGCTTTCAGTTTAAACCTTGTAAAAGAATTCCAAAATAGTTTCTATTTTATATACCAATTGATCTAATCTGAACATGGCACCTTTTTTCTTTACAGTGTTACTTTATTAGATTTATGCTCGTCCTTCTTCTTTTAATATTTGAAATATGCTTTCTGGGATATACAAAACTGTGTTGCAAAAAGTCAGCACATATTCATCTGTACCCATGAAATCTATGCCATATTTAGTGGTCAGGTACAACATATTTAATGAAAATGGTGTTACCTTAATTAATAATTTATAATAATATTTACTCAATTGTAATTAAAATAAAGTAGACATATCAAGATTTCTGAATAAGGCCAACACCCAACCATAAAACAGACTGTAATTTCATTAAGAAATAATGAACAATTTACAGTGGGAATATAAAATTGGGAAACATTAAAAGGTTGTTTTCTTTTAAATGGCTGTCTCAAAAAAAATGTACAAAAAAAAACCTTGATGAATTGTTACTGTTACGCCAACAACTTGTTTATTATGGTTCATTACTGATTATGCAAAATAATGAAGCAGGAGGAGGTCAAATAGCTAATGTTGCAGTATGACCACTTTATATATTAGCATTCATTAAGATGTGTGAGAAACAAATTAGTGCAGAGACTGTCTTTTGCAAAATCATTGGGTCGGGTTGTAAAAGATACAAGATGGATTGCTTTTAAACATATACCGCAATTTACCCCCAAATGTCATCATTGCAGCAAGTCTAAGTATCTCTTTAATATTGTTTATTATCTATGTTATCTTAAAAATATCTCCTACTTAGAAAACACTATTTAGAATGGTGGGTTGGGCTAAGAGGTGCATCAGCAGGTGTGGTTACCGCCCTCTGTGTAAGGCTGAGAGGTATGTTTTTTTTTGACTACCATGGAGATGGAAGGGTGAGATGGGTGTAGGTTTGCATGAGTTTTTGCATTACCATAAAACTACATTTCAAACTTAATTCTGAGGAAATACATATATTTTAATGATTGTGCTTTTATTTTGCAATTTAAGTGCTTTAATTTATGTATTTTTTGCTTTTATTTTAAAATCGTGTATGTTTGTGTATTTTTTCCTCTTTTTGTCTAAAACACTGGGGCTGCAGAAACAGAAACGATATGAATTTAGACAGATTTATTCTTACAGACTCATTGCGAAAACAACATGTCTGAATGCTATAGAAGATTTATTTTCCCTTTACTGTCTGAAGACTTTTGTTAACAAAAGCAATGACTTTCACCTGTTCCTGAAATATCATGGTTTCGAAATGAATCAGAATTGGATTCAGAAATGCCACTTTCAAAAATCTGCGGATCCAGAGGATTTTTCAAAGTTTGTCAAAATCTGACCATTTGATCATAAAAATATGAAAATTCAAAAAATGAAAATTTCATTTGAAAAATTAAAATTCTTATAATTTTTAAAAAAAAATGTTGATTCAATTGGGTTTGAATCCGATTTTTGGAACTTCGATAAATTCCGCGGAGCTGCAGTAGAGATGGCCGAATTTTCGAAAGTTTGGTCCGTTTTCAAACTTTCTAATTATATGGAGAGTTCGAAAGTTTGAAAACGGACCCATTAAAGTCATTGGAAGTTAATTAGTTCGAGAATTTTGAATGAAATACAATTAAAATATCAATGGTAACGTAATGTAAATGGCTGTGGGACCTGGGAAATGGTC
The DNA here is from genome assembly GCA_019447015.1 of Hymenochirus boettgeri. Lineage (NCBI taxonomy): Eukaryota > Metazoa > Chordata > Amphibia > Anura > Pipidae > Hymenochirus > Hymenochirus boettgeri. Next base: position 99,572,349 of record CM033474.1, read on the forward strand.
TGGGGAACATGTTGGAATATCCAGGACATTCGAAAATCAATTTTACTCTCACTTGCACTATTTTCGACTTCTCGCGTTCGAACATTCGATGTTCATGCCTAGGTATCATGGGCGTTTTACTCGCGGATTCAATGTTGGCGTATAGGTTTTAATGGACACTTTACTTGTGGATTCGATGCTCGCGCCTAGGTATCATGGACATTTTACTTGCGGATTCGATGCTCGCGTATAGGGATACTTCGAAAAGTCCGAATTTGTTCGAACTTGAATACTTCGGCTTGAACTCGGGTTTGAGTTTGAGTTCTAGTCCATCTCTACTCAACAGTTTCCTTCATCTCTATCCCTGAATGAACAGCTATCCAAACCTACAGTAATTGACTTTATGGCTAATGTAAATAATTAAACATTGTTGCAGCAGCCGGGGGAACCGGTACATTTGTAGATACATAATTGGAACAGAAGGCATACAGTAAAATAGCAGTTTGTAGGCTATGAAGGGATGTCACCCACAACTGTTACTCTATTTAAGTGCAAATCTCTCTCTCTCTCTCTCTCTCTCTCTCTCTCTCTCTCTCTCTCTCTCTCTCTCTCTCTCTCTCTCTCTCTGTCTGTCCATTCAGCTAAAATCACAGAAACTGAACTTGCATTTTTATGTCAGGGTTGCCTTGACATGTTTTAATTTTTTCCCTTCATGCTGGCATTATCACATTCCTTTGTGAGGAATGGTTCCCTTGGAGAATAAACAACTTTAGATCAGCTCATTTCGGCTCTTGCAGCTTCAGGTTTGAAATGAACTGCTATATAACGAGATGGAATTCAGTTTAGTATTTTAATCACGTTCACCACCTAGTTTTCCTTGTCTTAGAAAATCAATTAATGAGCTGTCTGTTTGCTTCCAGTGCTAACTCAAACTGCAATCTGTTTTAATAGGATTTTATCAACCTCACAAAAAAGAAATTAAACAGATTAACACTATTTCTCAACTTCCTCCTCCCTCAAACATTTTTCATTACGCATATTAATTAATATTAATTTTCACTGGACATGATAAGGACATTACCAATCACAGCAGGCTATTATTTGCTTTTAAGGTATGTTTGAAATAATAAAAAAATGTTTTTTTTTTTAAAAAAAAGGATTTTACTTAGTCAGTAAATCTCTCCAAATCTGAAGTGGCGAAAAGGCATTTCTGGGGGTTGTTTCTGACTGGAAATAGTTTTTTCAAAATCAATCTTCGATTTTAGTATTATTTACAAAAATTATACTTGGGGTTTTAAAAGATTTTTCATATGTTTAAAAAAAACAAACAAAAAAAAAAACGTGTTAGACTTATTATATCATTTGGTGAAAAATCTGCCTTTTATGTTTTTGCAAGATTGTTTTACTCCAAAACTAAAATTTGACACACTCCTGGCCCCACTGTGTAATGTTAAAAAATCCTTACCTTGCTCCTCTGCTCCTTATGGTTCTCCTGCAGTTGCTGCTGAAAGTCCAGGAAAGGGAAGAGTAGGAGCCTTCCTGTGTGTAATCCAGTATCTGCCCCTTCCCTGTCCTCCTGGAGGACTCTGGAGCACTCTCACCTCTCCATCCAGATCCATTGATGCTGCAGTTAATTTTTAAAATAGAAATAACCTTTGTTGTAGTGTAGGGGACCTCCCCAACCCTAAACGCTAGGGTTTTAAGTTTAAAAAGTGTCCAGAAATAAACTTACTGGACCTCGACTCAATAGCCGGCAGCCATGTCTGTGATTGGCAGAATCTTAGCCAATCACAGATGTGGCTGCTGGTCTGGCCCCTATTGCTACTCTATTCCTGGATTTAGCAATATAGGCAAAGGAATCACAGTTAGGTAAGTTGATTTCTGGGCAGTTTTAAAACTTAAATCCCTAGCATTTAGGGTTGTTGGGGGGTCCCCTACACTACAGCAAATTATAGATTTTTGGGTGGAGATACCCTATAAAGGGCATGTCCAGCATAAAAAACTTTTTTACAGTCATGTAGAGCACCTCCCTAAACCCCATTTTCACATTATGTAAATTTGGCAAAAATGCCTCTGTAGGGACTTAACGGACCTGGTCCCTATTTCTGGACAATTTTTAAACCTAAAACCCTGGAATTTAGGGTTGGGGGGCAGTTACACTACAGCAAAGGTTGCTTTACAGGACATGCCCTTTAAAGGGTATCTCCACCTCAAAATGTAATTTTTTCTATAGTGCACTTTTTAACTTACAAACCTGGGGGTTAGGGTTGGGGGGTCTACTCACTGCAGGGATGAGAGATCCAGAGGGAGGGAGGGCTCCCCTGCTCATGCCAGAGTCCTCCAGGAGGACAGGCAAGGGGCAGATACCTTTTTACACACAGGACCGCTCCTACTCTTCAGTTTCCTGGACTTTGAACGGACTGCAGGACAACCATATGGAGCAGAGAAAAAAGCTAAGGATTTTTAAACACTATAAAGTGGGGACAGTAGTGGGGCAAACAGGTTTCGTCTTTTTAGTAATATGGCATAAAATTTAACTTTTTAAATGAAGTCTGGGATTAAAATAAACTATGAAAATAACGCTCCTTGATAAATATCGCCCTATGTATTGTATTGCCATCATACACACATAAATGCATTAAGATTTAAAATGTATTAAAAAATCTAGACAGATAAATAACTATGGTATTCTTCTTTGTCCCTTAACGTACAGGAAACATAATTTATTTTGATTCTTGAGCGGTTGTTCTTCAACCAATGACTTTCTGTAGTATTAAAATAATAAATGAATTAATCAGTAAATGAATGTGCTGTAACTGGTAAAGGGGAAGACAGTCTGCTACAAACGATGGATGTAGCATCATTAATTGCAATGACAGACTACAATAGTCATTTACTAGGAAATGGTATGAGCGGTCCTAAATAATTTGTAATGCCTTTGCATTTGTTTGAAACAAACGTGTTGTAATTTATAGCACAGGTGTATGAAAATTAATTATATGAAAAAATTTAAATGTACTAAAAAGGATCCTTATGAATTAAAAAATAGTTTGCCCTAAAATGTTGTATTTTTATAGTCCGTATGCCTTACAGTACATTCACACATATAGGGTAGCCCAAAATTAGCCTATGGAAAACAAAGTAACAATAGAAATCAGTACAAAGATGCCATGCTGTTGTAATTGTACAAACTGAAAAAGGTATGTTTTATATTTAAGTATCCATTGCAGAAAATTTTCATATTTGCAATAATGTAATTGTATTTGCACTCAATTGTAGTTACCACTGAACATTTATTAGTTTGACAATCATACTGTATAATATCCTCATACTGTATAATATCCTATTAAAGGAAGTGTAAAGTCTTACCTAGTACATGGAGCACATAATTAAGCAGGAAATTATGTATTACTAGACTTTAAGCCTGCTACAATAACGGGCGCTAGAAGCACAGAGTGCCCCCTTAGTGTCCCAAGGCCAGAGTCCCCCCTCTGTTCAAGGCCAGGGGCCCCCTCTGTCCCAAATCCAGAGGCCCCCCTCTGTCCCAAATCCAGCCCCCCCTCTGTCCCAAATCCCGGGCTCCCCCTCTGTACAAAATCCAAGGCCCCCTCTGTACCAAATCCAGCCCCCCTCCTGTCCCAAGGCCAGAGTCCCCCCTCTGTTCAAGGCCAGGGGCCCCCTCTGTCCCAAATCCAGAGGCCCCCTCTGTCCCAAATCCAGCCCCCCCTCTGTCCCAAATCCAGGGCTCCCCCTCTGTACCAAATCCAAGGCCCCCTCTGTACCAAATCCAGCCCCCCCTCCTGTCGCAAATCCAGGGCTCCCCCTCTGTACCAAATCCAAGGCCCCCCTCTGTCCCAAATCCAAGGGCCCCCCGTCTGTCCCGAATCCATGGCCCCCCTCTGTCCCAAATCCAGGGGCCCCTGTCCCAAGCAACCTTACCTGCAGTCTGTTTAATTGCTGTTCTCCCTCCGTGTGTTTCCTGTGTTTCTCCCTCTAGTGGTGAGTCAATAGGAACTGCAGACACTCTCCCTCTAGTGGTGAGTCAGCAGGAAATGCAGAGACTCTCCCACTAGTGGTGAGTCAATAGGAACTGCAGAGACTCTTCCTCTAGTGGTGAGTCAATAGGAACTGCAGAGACTCTCCCTCTAGTGGTGAGTCCATAGGAACTGCAGTGACACACACACACACGGACACAGGGACGCACACTTAGGGTTTTATTATGTATGATAATACTCATGTATAAGCCAATCTGAGTATAAGCCGAGGTACTTATTTGTACTTGAAAAACAAGTAAAACTGATTGACTTGAGTATAAGCAGAGGGTTGTCTTTCTCCCATAGACAGCCCCATAGATCCACAGAGAGTTTCATAGAAAGCCTCATACACAGCCCCAAAGAAAGTCCCATACACAGCCCAATAGAAAGTCCCATACACAGACATGCCCTGCATACCTTTCTATGCAGCCTGTTTGTTGAATCCTGTTACTTCTAATGTTTTTTTCCCTTTCCTTTGCAGTCTGGGCTGATCTGAGTGAGCAGGACAACAATTCCCTAACCCACCAAAAACAAGTGGATTCTGTGTGTTATGGGCTTTAGCTTGTGCTTTTCCAGGGCTATGCAATTTTGTCCAGCTGCTCCTTCAAGCATCCAGATTAGCCCAGACTCAAGTATAAGATGAGGAGAGATTTTCAGGATGATTTTAAAGTTAAAATTTCTCAGCTTATACTCAAGTATATATGGTATGTACAGATGTGATATAAGGCATTCATGGAGCTGGTAGCTGGTGCAAAGTCAAATAATTACATATTTTTCAGGGAGCTCTAGCCAATTATACTTATGAGGTAATTCACTGCTTTCTGTCAGTAACTGACAGTTTTCATAAACATATCCTCTCCAATGCCAGATATGAGAGATGGTCAGTGACAATGACTGTGGGAGGTGCCAGAAATAAGTCAGTTATTGCATAAGTATAATTCTCCTTTAAGTGCTACTATTAAAACATGGAAAGCTTTATGAAAAATTCCCTTGATCTCTTGGTGATATTTTCAGAAGCTCCAAGAGATATAACCACTTTTAATGAGTCAACGTTTTCTCTTTCAGATCAAGCAAGTCAATTCCAGGTAAGCTTCCTCTTTCATATGCTTCTCCTCTAGGTCAATGGGTCAAATCATGTTTTCTATACAATTTACCATATTAGGCAAAGTAATAAACTGATAAGGTCCTTAAATAGATTGAATTATACAAGAAATAGCTTTATATAACTATACGGTAGCACTCATTTGCATATACCTCTTGTTTTCCGTGGGGCTCTATCTCCAGACACACAGCCATGTGTCAATAGTCTGTATCAGAAAAAAGCAAAAGGAAAGAGCTCACGCACAAATCACAAATGTGTAGGGCACTAGGCCCATTTATTTTACCAGCAAGTGTACAACATTTCAGGGGGACTCATCCTCCCTTCCTCTGGTTAGTGTGATTATGGCATATAATCCAATTTTATGACAACAAATGCTCATCATTAACACAAACTCCTCCAAACATTAATTGGTTCAAAATTTAACCCCCTCAGTGTTCATAAACTCCAGGGGATCTTCTGTGAAGCAAGGTCCGTGTAAAAATGTCCTTCATTTATTTTAGTTAGAGCTAGGCCACAAGGTCGCGATTTTCTTGTCGCATGTGTTTGCGCATGCGTTTTTTTCCGATCATTGGAATCGCGGCAACGCACTGAAACCGCACATTTTTGGGTGCAATGTGATTGCGATTTGCCTTCCGCATTTTAAATCGCAATCGCATGCGTTTTCCAATACTTGATGAAAAAACGCATGCGCAAACGCAACAAAATCGCACATGAAATCGCATTTACATTGCAGTGTGGCCGTGCCCTAAAAATATGTTTACTAAAACTTGTATTCAAAAACTTAATAAAACCATGTTAAAATAATTTTAGTTATCCAGTCCTACATTTTATATACATATTGGCTAGAAAAGAATTTTAACAGCAATCATAATCATATCCAGTTTATCTACAATAAAAAACATTACAATAAGTTACAGTATGACAAATAACATTTCACTGATTCCACTGTTCGTAAAGCCCCTTTGGATATAATGTTTCTAACTTCCAAATCTATTAGCACTTACATTTTAATGGGGATTTTTTAATATCTTCGCCCTCCTTCTTAACAACTCTCTCTAAAATCTGCCACCTCAATTGGAATAAGTTATTCCTTCTCCTTCTTACGCTCTTTTTCTTTTTCCTGTTCTGGTTTGTATGTTCTGATGTTCCAGTCTTACCTTCATAGCTCTGCTAGTTTGGCCTAGATAGTGTAGCCCACAGGGGCATTTAATTAACTAAACAACGAACAGTGGACTCTGTCATTTTATTTTTAATACTGTAAATTATTATAATGTTTTTTATTGTAGATAAAAAATCTACAAAAGCTCCAAATCTCATGTATCTGCAGATTTCTGATTAAACCACAACATCATCTTAATTACTTCTAAAACTGCACCTTACAGAGCAGAAATGGGGTAAGTATAGTAAACATTTTCAAGGAGATTTATGGAGAGCTGGTCACCCCTTTTAAAGTTGTGCTAATCAATTTACAAAGCATTTGTGTGAATAGGATTTGCAGTTGTTACACGGCTTTTGCAAAAGTCATCTGCACAGCTGCTACAAGCTTGCTACTTTTCTGCATGGCTTTTTTAACACCAATTTATATTACTAATCAGGATCTACCCAGAGCCCCAAGCACAATATTGAATATCTGGAAGCTAAGCACGTGTGGCTCTGGGGTAATATTTTATTTTCCCAGGAATACATTTTTTTTGTTCTAAAACAATTCCAAATCAGTATACAAACACATAAATGAGCTTTACAGTTAACTCTTTGGGGGACTGTTGACTAATATATTGTCTTAGAGGACATGGGTCCTCAGAGTGGCCATTTTTAAGATTAGAGAATATTTCATTTTCAGGTGCTGAAAGGGTAAACAGAGGGTTAGATGCTTTATTACAATCAAGTGATTCAAGGAAATGAATCACTACCAATACTATTTTAAGGAAGAGAGGAATTTCCCCCCTTCTTGTGCACATTGTATGTTGGTTTAAAAGTTTGTAAAATAGTTGATCTTGATTGACATATGCTTTTATTCAACCATAATTACTATGTACTATATAAGTACCTAATACAACACATGGTTGACATTTAGCATCAAGACTCCATTGAAATTAAAAGTTAAGTTTCACCTTTCACCCTGTTACCTGAGAAGGTTATACATTTCTTTGGTAGGCAGTTTATAGTCATACTGAGCTACTTTTGAAATGCACCAATTGTACAGACTTATTATAAAGGCATTTCATTTAAACCTGTCATGATCTATTTTCTTTTTCTAAACACAAAAACTATGAAAATACTGTCATAAAATGGATTATGATCTCTGAGTTATTTTAAACGTAGTGCAGGGCTGACATTTACATATGCAATCATGGGTGTAACAGCACAGCAAATCAGGAGCCTCGCTCATAAAAGTTAAGAGATAGTTTTATTTCTGACAGTTGGAAGCCAGATGGGTCATATAAGTACAGGCTTTCAAGATCTAACAACAAATCTAAGTTTTATAAATGAAATTTCTTGTTTTAGTAAGCATGAAATAAAGCTGCATTGTCATGATATGAGACACACTAAATTCCCAATCCTTTTAAAACTTGTATTTTATTAATAATCCATTCCAAGAGGAAAAGGGTTTCATCAATGATATTGTATATACAGGTGTTTTGTCTTCCTGTCTCTAGGCAAATTATTTATCAGTTGGTCCATAAAGCCAACAGGGATCCAGGAGTTGTTATTCCTGGTTGCTACTTCTAAAGGGTGCAACAGAGGTCTGGAAATGGGACCTTTAATTCAACTAAAGTGAAAGTACAATCCAGATGTATCTCATACCTACATAACTGTGTAATAGATAAGAGCAGGCTGACATGAAATATGGTTCCAGGTGGGCAAGACCATGCCATATCAATGTATACAGTAGATCATCTTATTGCCTGGAAACCAACATTAGTTTGCTCTTCAGAATTGTAGGGGGTGGTGGTGGCAGTATTTATGTATACCTGGTAAAAAGGTATATGTAAGTGATGGCAACTTTCAACCTAGGCTTTGGTTTGAGGTTGAGAGTTGCAGCCATCTTAAGGTTTTGTGATCTGCAGTGAAAGTTCAGGTTTAATACAAATTGTGGTGACCATGTCTCATTAAGCACATGTGTTGTGATTTATTTAGTTTTGGAACACATACTTACCAGTCATTTTTGGTCTGTTTCTTTCCAGAGAGCATTATAATACAAGTATATGGTAGAACAAAAAAGCAGATACATATGTACACAAATGCTATTGATGTGCACTTCCCCAAAATCAATCACTACTTCTAAATTTACATGCAAAATTTAATGTGAGATGGGTATGCTCTTTAAAGACTCCTAAAATTATCAAAAGACATTAGAAAACAACCCTCCAATTAGCCGAAAACTGCTCTGTTTTAGGCCATGGCTAGGCAAATACAAATCCAGTCCATAGTTTGCTTAATTCCAGAAATGGTGCACAGGAGAATTCTGGCATCAGTACAGTTTCTGTATGATCCCACATCAAACTTGAACCTGTAGTTCAATTCTTGGGTGTAATCCTCCAATGTTCTGCCCCAGAACATCAAATGTCGATAAAGAAGAAGAAGTGCAGAGGTACCCAAAAGGACTTAGACGCAACTCATTCAGAAATTGCTTGAAGGCGTTTATTCTCACACAACATGTTTCTGACAGAGTCCTTTTTCACAAACAAGGACTCTAAAAATATGTTGTGTAAGAATAAGCGCCTTCAAGCAATTTCTGAATGAGTTGTGTCTAAGTCCTTTTGGGTACCTCTGCACTTCTTCTTTATCAAAACCTGTAGTTGACATTGACCACAGCAAGCTACACATTGGAAAAGTACCTCTTGTAGTTAAAGTACCTTGTGCCACAGTGTTTTCACCAATGTTCTTCCCATCAAATTCTTCAATAAAGTTTGGAAATTGGTGTTTCTCTTAAAATTTAGTAGGACGCTGGGTGGGACAAATTATAGTTCCAAGTTATACAGGTTACACACAACCATAGAGAATGTTCAGATATTAATAAGAAAAAAGTCTAAACATATATGTTTATATATGTATACATAGGGAAAACTGAACAGCAGGCAGGTGCAAACAATGTCACAGACCTTTCCAAAGTCCAAAAAGAGATTACTCAAACAGAATTAAGACAATAAGTATACTTAAATAATCTGGTTAGTAATGCAGGTAATAAAGTGCAAAATATATCAGTTGGGGTTGGGGACAGGAAAATGACAATTGACCAGTTTTTTGTTTTAGGAGTGAACATTCCCTTTAAGTCCAGGAGCACGCTGTAACTATGGAGACAGTGAAAAGAATCATCAGAGACCAAGCCCGGTGTGGGCTGTGATTATGAGTGGAGACTGCACCAATGTGTGCTACTATGTTGAGAATAGTGTCTGTTTGCAAAGTATGTTTCCAGTGCCAGGTTGCCAAGCATATTACCAGTGTCTGTAGCAATCATGTTACCAGAACCAGGTTGCCAAGCATATTACCAGTGTCTTTGACAATCATATTTCCAGTGCCAGGATGCCAAGAATAGTGCATGGGTCAGAGTGAAAATTATGTTACCAGTGCCAGGTTGCCAAGCATATTACCAGTTTCTGTGCCAACCATGTTACTGTGCCAGCATGCCAAACAGTATATCTGTGCCAACAATGTTACCAGTGCCAGTTTGACACGCATAGAGTCTGTGTCTTTCTGACATCAGAGTGTTACCAATGCCAGTTTGCCTAGCATTTTACCAGTGACTGTATGACAACCCTGTTTTAAGTTCTAGAATTCCAAGCATATTATCAATGTCTGTGCCAACCATTTTACCAGTGCCAGGTTGCCAAGCATTTCACCATAGATAGTATCCCCGTTTCTCTCTGTGCCTTTGCTTGTCTGTCTGTGTGTCTGTCTTTCTCTGCGTGTTTGTCTTTAACTGCGCTTGTTTCTTTGTATTGGTTTGTTACTGCTGTTACTGTAGGTTTATATGTCTCTCTGCATCTGTCTGTCTGTTTGTCATTATGTGTGTAAGAGTATATATATGTTTAAAGGGCATGTCCACCCTTTTTTAAAACTTTTTACATGTTATACATATTGATCCCCTAGCCAAAATTTTTAGAAAGTGCCCCGATATGTACTTACCTTCCCTCTATCCTCCGCGGCAGGCTCCAGGCCCTCTGCTTGCATGGAAATGCAAGCCGAGGGTGGGACCAGCAGCCGCGTCCCTGATTGGCTGAGAGGCAGCCAATCAGGGACGTGGCTGCCGGCTGCTCAGAACGCCGGAGGATAGAGGGAAGGTAAGTAACTATCGGGGCACTTTCTATGAAATCTTTTATGGCGGTTGGGGCTGGGGGATCAATATGTTTAATATATAATTGGGATTTTACACTAGGGGGAGGGAAAAAAAAACGGGAGGGAGAGGGGGGGGGACTCTCCTGCGCATGCCTCAACCGTGTCGAGGTTGAGGCAGAGACGAGCGCAGGATGAATCACTGGGAACTTCTACACTGCAATTTTCCTGACTTTGGAGGGGCACAGCATGGTAACCATAAGGAGCTGGGATGTAAGGTAAGCATTTTTGTACACTACAGAGTGGGGCCAGTATGGGGTTAAATTTGAGTTTTGGGGTGGACATGCCCTTTAAAGGGCATCTATAGTAGAAAATGTACTTTAAAAAAATAAAGGGTGTTTTTAAAGGGCATCTCCACCACCCAAAATTAAAATTTATAATTAAACATATTACCCCCCCAAACCCATAAATTGTTCTATTTAAAATCATCCCAGGTCCTCCTATATCTGCTCCCGATCCCTCACAGCATCTATCTTCACTTACTGATTGCGGCCGTCAGTGAGGTCTGTGATATCATAGCCAATCACAGATGTCTGTTACCAGTCGTTCCTTCTCTGCTGCTGCTCAATAATGTCAAGAGAACTTATCAGCAACAGAGGAGGGTGAATGTGCGGCAAGGGATCAAGAGCTGGTAAGTATGTTTAGTTGCAGCTGGTATAATTTTAATAGAACAAATGGTATGTCCACCTCTTATAAAAACTTTTAATATGTTATTCAGGGACCCCCAAAAGCTAGGTAATGTTCTGCTAAGCTAATGTCTAATCTACCTAATGTTTTCTTAGTGTATGGCCAGCTTAATACACAAAAGCTGATACATGATGCATGAAACAAACAGGGTTATTCTATAAAAGTTCTTATCGTCTAAAATGGTGGTAATTTTGCCCCAACCAATCAGATCTTATTTAACATTTTAAAGCTAACATCTGATTGGTTGGGGCAAAATTAGCACCATTTTAAACGATAAGAACTTTTATTAAATCTCCCTGATAATTTTTAAAACATGACACCTGATAACTGACACCTGATACATGATCAATGATATCCGATCCATGATAACTGATACCTGAAACATGATACTAAATCCATGATACCAGATACCTGACACCTGATACATGATGATGTCCTAAAATGGACACTGTACATACATTTTGAACAAGGCACAAACACACTTTTTTTAAAGGGAAGAAGTGGCAGGATGTAACATTAAAGGGTATGTCCACCCCTTTTTCATAGTTTTCTGTAGTGTAGGGCTCCCTCCCCCAGCCCCCCCCCAGCCCCAACCGCTATAGTAATATTTTCAGAACCCCCCCCCCCGAGCTATACTTACATTACCTCCCTCCTCCTACTATCTGTCATGGCCCTCTACTTGCAAGAAACTGCAAGGGGGGGGCTGGACCGGCAGCCACGTCTGTGATTGGCTGAGAGACAGCCAATCACGGACGCGGGTTCTGGCTATCCAGAACGTCGAGGGGAAACAGGAAAGTACAAGTTCAGGGGTATTGCTGAAAAAATTACTATAGCGGTTGGGGCTGGGGGAGGGAGCCCTACACTACAGAAAATGGGTAAAACACTAGGGTGAGGGAGAGAGAAACGGGTGGGATAGGGTGGGGGAAAGGGCTGCAGTGCACATGGCAAAATTCTCCCGGAGGAGAGACAGGAGGCAGAGTCCTATATTTGGCCCCTCTCTCCCTAAGCTTTCTAGCTGCCTTTTCTACTGTACGCCCAAGTTCAACACCATAGAGCCATGAATCTGTATCTTGCACTGACGAAATCTAACAAGATCAAAACATGTTGTGTCTGCAGGTCAAATGATTGGCTCTATATATTAAGCTATATTGCATGTTATTAGCCAGCAGTTCTGGACACATGCATAAGCCAAGGGACATAAAAGAGTATTTTGCATATCTCCGCTCTTTACTCTGGGGAACATAGGAGTAAGAAATTACTTTCTGTTTCTTAGATTTTGTGGGCAATGCTATCATATAGACTGCAAGATGCCTTCTGTTATAAGAAGGTGCTTCTCCCTTTTTATGCTCAGTGAAGGTCTTTTTGCTCCTTTTGGCCCCTCTCTCCCTAAGCTTTTTAGCTGCCTTTTCTACAGGTTCAATAAAGACATACGTCCATCCAGTCCAACCCATCTACTCAAAGGTATAATATCTACAACATCAAAACCCCAAAACATACTTCAAGTTAATCCAGGATTGGACCACATTTCTTTTTTTTTTTTTTTTTGCAAAAAGTTACTGTTCTGAATTTAATGAAAGACTTTTTAAAAATCGGAAAAGTTGTTTCTAAGATCTAGAATTATGATTGGCCAACCATTACTGGGTTCATTTTAGGTTTGATTTTGTAATGTGGTTGGATAGAGACAAATGAAAATGCTGCTGATCCTGTTACTATAGCACTTTTTTGTGAGACATACAGCCCCAATCTCCCATTTTGTTTGAAGTTTAATAATTTATTGGTCCTGTGTGCTCAATGGAAATAGACCCTAGAATATTCTATTAGAAATATGCAGTGTTTGAGTTTCCTTAAATGAATGCAGGATTTGCTGATACAAACAATGATAGTGTAGTGCTCCACCCTAGTAATTACTGTGTATAAGTGTGACCTCTCATAATTAAGAGGGTGCCTCAAGGGAACATAACTACAACTAAACCAAACCCTTTAAGAAAGGGAAATGGTGGTAAAAAAAAAGTCCCTCACAAAGGCACTAAAGGTTCGGCTGCTAATCGTGCTGTGTATGGGTACTTTTTGAAAAGACCGTGGTCGGTCGATCCCCGTCCAAACAGCTACAGCCAATAAAGTGCCCATACATGGCACAATTATCGTCTGAAGTAGCTATTCGTACATATTCATGTGTACAAACCTTTAGACTAATAAGCACAACCACATAAGATAAGGTAATAAACCAATTATTTATATACCTTAAAAAGCATATAATACTCACAGATTACCTATACACCTATCCCATAAATCCCATTACAACCCCTAAATCCCTCACATATACATACAAAAATAATAATACTACAGTAGTACACACAAACAGGAAGAGGGGATCATGTTAAACAATGACAATAATGGAATCCTTACTCATAATACGGACATAATCCTCAGAGAATACGTATTGAACTCGGATCACTTATTGGCACAACATTGTTTTATCCAATGTTGCATCTCTAGCTAGAATGAAGACAAAGTGCGTGGAGGAGTATTGGAACTTATAAATACTTGGATTGTTGCCATACCAGGAACAAAGCTGCCATCATCTTTCGGATGAACATCTTGTTCAAATCAAAACCACTCACAGTGGGATGGTGTCAGGTCTGTGATCTACACAAAGTGAAGTCAATGCACATAAGATGTCCCCAGTAAATATTCCCCCGTCCCACCTCCTAACACACAATTCCATAGAAAGAATTTATACCTCTGACTGATTTGTGTCCGCCACCAACCTATTGCTCAGCATAACACCCAAGTAGTAAGAATACTCACAAACTTAAACTTCAAGTTCTTCTAGTTTCTAGGGATGCCGTCCTGTGACGAGCTCCTCCATAAACAGCCCCAATGCCAATAAAAACAAAATTCTCTAGATTTGGTCAGACACTACCTCTTTGTTATATTTATTTGATGATCGATTTAACATGAATGTTGAATCCATCATAAAATGCTTGTGATGCTTGCTTCAAGAAGACGTCTTGAAGACATTTGTTAGTCATCCATGATATGTACACAAATCTGTTGGCTATAAATACCCTGGAATGTGACCCAGTCAGCAGATTACAGCCAGGTGTGAGAGACCTTCTGAATGCAAGGTGTTGATTGCATTGTAGATAATACTTCCCAGGGTAAGATGTCAAAACAGCATTGTACATGGCAGACAATTGGTGTAAAAAAAGCCCTCGCCATACACACACACTATTCAGGCTTGATTTTATTATTATTTTATTTTGACACAAATAGCCTCCTTGACACTTTTGAAACAGTCCTGTTCTTTGACCAAGGTGCAGACATTACTGACATTTTTCTTAAAGAGTAACTGTGGCCCAAAAAGGACTTAAGGTAAATTGACAGGACTTTCTTTCCTGAATATTTTTGAAATTTACTAGCAAATATAACTTTACTTTTTTTAAACATAGTTTTGAAGTTATTTACAGTGTTATGTGTTTTACTGTATGTTTAAAACCAACTTTTTTGGAGACCACAGTTGCCCTTTAAGATGCAGGTACATTGCTGAGTCCTGACCCAAGGAAATCGCACTTCTGTGCTGAGCCATACATTGGTGCAGCTGCTGTTTTGTCTCCCCCACATACAAATAGTATACTGATGTTCCTTACATTTCAGGGTGAATTGTAGTTTGTGAATGGTATTACAATCATAATATCAATTGCAAAACAATCAAGTCAGGTGGATGACAAAACATTGCAGGAACATCAGGTGGTAGGTTTGTGGTGTGTTGCCAGGTTTACACATCTCAATTTTAGAATCAGATTTTCATGCTAAGCTTCTATTTCATACCTGATACTAAGCCTCTGAAAATTATTTTCTTTCATCTTAACTTGGATCCTTTCCTTACACTGCAATGACATGTTTATGTTGTAATTCCTTATGATGCCACACATTGACCTTCTCTTCCACAGAATACTATCAAAACATTTAGTTGCAATCAGCAGTCTTTTCCCCATCACTCATTACAATGATTATTTTTTATTTTAAGGTTAGTATATACTACTGACAAGGACAAACAAAGATAACCATACAGTATCATTAAATAGTATCATATTATAACCTCAAGTGCTCCTTAAACATGTAGTACCAATTTAGCAAAACAATCCAACCACCACCTGTCATCAATTGTATTATTCCAGGTATCATTTTAAAGAATATTTATTGTGCCTAAATACAAATCCATTTCCTTCTCTTTTCATCTAGTGAGTTTTGTTCGGGTATCGGTTATTATACGTCAAATCACCAACGATGCCTGACCGAGCACCTATAGTCAGCCAAAATGCCCATTTGTACACCCCACAATCACACGTGTGTGCAAAGCTTTAGCCAACTGCTTGATCAGCTAAGATCTCTAATTCCCCTTTATCTATTTTCTGTCCTGTTCATTAAGCCCGACTGCCTACAGGAATTACCACTGAGAGAGCACCGCCAAGATAAGGTTTTTTTCTCTTAGCAGCCTACTGACAAAATCTAAAGACTTAAAAGATTTGTCTAAGACTGAAATGGTGTTACTAGCTTGTAGCATAGAGTTGCAAAGAAAATAATGTCAAAAAGTGGGTTACAAAACATGCTTTTTCAAACAGCAAAATTAATCAATTGGGGAGAAATCTGTTAAGGTCTAACACTTTAATCAGAATAACCACTTCACTCTCAAGAGCATATTCTATGCACAAGTACTTTCCAAACCCACATTATAATGTTCCTTTATTCCTCTTTAGTTAATAAATTCTATAATTACTTCCCCCTTCATATTTGCCTATTAATGTATGCTATGTTTTAATTAGAAATTTCTGTTAGAGTTTAATTCAGGTCTAATTGGTATAGTTTATAATTCTGTTATTGTTCAATTCCATAACAGACCATTTTTTCTTGACAGTGATTTATGGATTAGGGCCTTTTAAGTATTTTTACCAGAACTCCAGAATAATTATTTGCATATTATACAGTAATTAGGAGTGTATTAACCTTATTTATAATGTAAAATTAACAACAATTTCAGTTAAACCCCAAATTTGTTTATGCATGTATATTTCCAGTGTTAAATGATGTAATGATTGCAAGTGAATATAAATATAGATATCTGATTGTCAGGTTTAATTTAAATTAAATCTTATACGTTTACATTGTCTATAGTGCGTATAAGTTTGCATGCCTTCTTTCAGCAACGAACATCCTGTAACCCTGATTTTTTATTTTCTGATTTTTTATTTAACTGCTATTTATCCCTGATAAGTACCTAATATTACCATATAAACCCACATTACCTGAAGTAATATCAGGTTACACTCATTTTATGGGAACAATACTACCTTGTAGCTCAAAACTTTGTATTTCATTGACCCTTAAAACCTTTACAAGCTAACACTCTACCTTACTACGCTTCCATGATGCAATGACTGCGGATTACTGGATAAGGAGCATTTGCTTGCTATATTGCCTTGCCTCCCAAGTGTCTATCTCATCTCTATACCTGTATTTATCTGAATGTCAGTTGATACCAAATAAGTGACTTACATAGGGACCACGGTAGCTTGAAGCATACTGGAGAAAGATGGGACTTTGTTTCTCATTACAAAATAGAAATTCTTAATTTCCTTATGCTTTCATTAAACATTGTTCATTATCCTTTAAAACCTAACTTTACTTTCATACTACAGAAGCTCCATTAGAGGAAAAAAAAACATCTTGTACAAGCTATTGTTACACAACCAATATAGAATATTTCCTCAGTTTTAAAACATATCGATTTAAAAAAACAAAAAACAAAACATCAACAAACAAACAAAAAAACTGGTGACAAATATGCAGATATTGTCCCATAATATATACACTTTATATTTTTTCTAGCAACTATTTTCAATCCCTATGAGAAAACACTTTTGGAATACATGGTTGATTCTGGGTATGTATTAAATATTTCTTTAAAAAATAGGCTTATGGCTCTCTATCCTCTATCATTTTTCTTCCTTGAACTTTCCTTTTAGCTCATGCATGAATCCTTAACAAGAATGCCATTCTTTGATAATAGCACCCCTGGGGCTTGATAGTTCATCTCTTAATGTTCCACTGATAGAATTCTGTTCTTTTGCCAAATACACAACATCCCCATTACACTTAAAAGATGTTGCTTTCAAATATCACATTTACTAATAGAGAAGGTATACATGCAGGGACACAAGAAAGGAAAGTTATCTATTCTAATATTTACAGAAATGGGTCCATATCGATGGAAAATTGCAATACTGGACTCAACAGTTGAATACTAAAATATATATTTCAGTTTAGGAAATTCTAGATTTCAGTTGCATGGATCAAGATTAGTTTGTCAAAAGAATTAGAGAAGAATTATACTTGTGCAGAAACCAACTGCTCCTCCCCTTCTAAATTAACAGATGTTCTCCAATGGAAGAATTGCCAGTGACAATGACTGTGGGAGGAGCCAGAGTCATTTTCGGCAGAAGTTTAATTTTCCATTAATGGAGGCTAACTATGCCTCAAGGGCATAGTGTAACCTGTTTTATACACATTTTTTATTTATTCACTTTATAAACTTATTCACGATTAGTTTACAAATATTCGGTTGACAGAAAATTTACAGGAGTACAGTATGGAAATGTGAAATGGAATAAAACCTTAAATAGGCTTACTGTGTAAGTTTACCCCTGCTAGCCGGTGCTCCTTACCTTATGCGCTCTTGCACTGCATTAATAGACACACTTAAATGTACACGGTAGTGCCTTTAATTGCTCCACATTGGCAACAATGGACCATGCTCTTCTAAATGTTCAAGTGAACCAAATATGCCGGTAGTGCTTAGAAATCAAGCCAACAATTTTAAGAAATAGTTGCTGTCATGACCATTTATTAGCCTTTCTTATTGTTGTTGTTAATCTAAAGTGTATATTTTGTCAATTACCAGACAATTACGTTCTAGCTTAAAACAGTATCTAATGTATAGTAACAACTAAACAAAGCTACTGACTTCTGAATTTTCTTTAAACAGCAAGCTTATCCAATTTCCTAACATTTTGCTAATTTTATTTGATAAGATTTAATAAGATTCAAGTTTCATATTTTAATAACATATGGCTGTTTACAGAGGTGTAATTAACACCTTTACCTGAACATGCAGTCAATTTTAGCTGTTGCTAGAAATGACAAACAGGTAAGTAATGTTTTTCCCCTGAATACTTTTATTAGAAAAAACATAAATTTAAATCCAGCATTGAAAACTGCCAGGGTTTCTAAAAGCATGATTTATTAAGAGCCACATCTGCCTGACATTGCCTTCTTATTTTGATGCAGTTAGTGTACCACTCTCTGCAGAATGCACTGAAACCCCCAACAATCCTAGAAATCGTAACAAGGTTAGGGTGAGTTTAACAAGGAAATAGCAGTTGCAGCTCTTGATGCTTTTCAAGACTCAATGAAAAACAAGTTGAAAGGACTTGTCCCTGCTAAAACGGTCTTTTACCTATGTGTAGAAACCCTCTCCAAACTCTAAAACTGTTTTTACTTTTAGAGCCCAAAAGTACGCAAGTTTTATTAAGTCATCAGTCAGTAAGTCCTGATTATAACCAATCACCAAGCTAAACACAGTTAATAGGCATAATGTTTAAAGGATATTAGTAAAGTATATAATTTAAGGTTGAATAAAGACATACAGTACATCCATCTAGTTTAACATACTCAGCAATACCTACATCTCCTACCTAACAATTTATCCAGAGGAAGGCAACTCTAACTTAATGTATCAATACTAGAAAATGCAACATTGTCTTTAGAAACTCCAGCTCTTTTTTAAAATTATCCAAAAAACATGCCATCACTACACGCAATGGAAGACAGTTCCATAGTTTTGCCGGTCACACAGTGATAAACCCCTTCTGAACTTGGGTTTCAGCATGTCTGCTGAAAAGTTCTATTGGTGAATAATTCCCTAAATAGTTGATTGTATGGCCTATTGATGTTCTTATACACAGTGATCATATCCTCACGCTAGCACCTTTTCTCTAGTGCGCATGATTGTTACTTATCCAATCTGTTTTCATTTTCACGTTACCCCAGGCCCCTTATTAATTTAGTTGCCCTTCTCTGAACCTTGAACTCTCTGAAGCTTCCTCCGCAGCTTCAGAGGAAGCCCACGTATCTTTAGGGAGAAATGTGTTCAGGTTGTCCTGTGATAAAGGTCTACACTTTACTTTTTCGACAGATACCCTAAGTATATTCTTTTGTTTCCCTCCTAGTAAACTTGCATTAAAACTGTCTTACAGGCCCTACTGTATATTTATATATATATATGTATTGTGTTTTTCCCACTAGATTTCTCCATTACTATTTATGGTAGTTTTGTTTGATTGGGTCTGTGCCATTTCTAATATTAAATGGGAGGGACTGTTCAAGGGTATTGCTGTCTATGCATTATTCCTCACTAGGAATTGTGTTTATATAATTTGTACCTGGTTTATGGCTATGTCTATGGCTACATACATCTAGGGCTGTAAATATCCTTTCTAAGATGGTGTCCTACTTCAGGATGTGGTATGTTTTTATAGTGTTTTTATATAGAGTCGGTATTTATTTACCACTTTGTCACTTTATTTGCACTATATCACTTATTCTCCCTCTTTACAAGGCACTGGTAAGGCCTCATTTGGAATATGTGGTGCAGTTTTGGAATCCCATATACAAAAGGGACATCTTGGAAATTGAAGCAGTTCAGAGAAGGGCAACTAAATTAATAAGGGGAATGGAGGGACTTGAATATGCAGATTAGACAAGTTAGGGCTGTTTACATTGGAGAAGCGACGTTTGCGTGGGGACATGATAACCTTATACAAATATATTAATGGGCCATACAATGAACTCTCTGGTGCTAATAGGTCATATTAGAGGACTCGTGGACATCCTTTAAGGTTGGAAGAAAAGAAGTTTCATCTTCAGGTTAGGAAAGGTTTCTTTACAGTGAGAACTGTATAGGTTGGAGAGGGTGAATAGGTTGGACTTGATGGACATATGTCTTTATTCAACCTTAATGTAGAGGCATAGGCATTCCTGTATTTATGAGAGTTAGACCCTTATCGAAAAGCTATTTTTAGTTTAACTGACAGTGCCATGATGTCTTTTTCTTTGTGCTTTATATACCTTTGAACACAGGGTTCAAAAACTACACTGCATATTCCAAATGAGGCCTTAAACTCTAGAATATGTTCCTATATCAAACTTATTATTATCTTCCCCACCACTGAAGTTAAACTCACAGGCCTGTAATTACCCGGCTGTGAACGACTATTTTTTTTGAATATTGGATTTACATGAACTTTTTTTCCGATCCAGCGGCACGTTTCCCAACATAAGGGAAATCTACGAAACAATGGCCTGGATAAAACTGAACTTAGTTCCCTAAGGACCCGTGGATGTATTTTATCGGGTCCTGGAGCTTTATAGAAAATAACCTTATTTAGTTGTTTTTGAACCATATTTACAGTTAACCAAAGTGCAATTGCATCCTTTATACCATTATTGCTACTATACTGAGTTTGATTCCACCCTTGGACACATCTGCAAGGAGTTTGTATGTTCTCCCTGTGCGTGCACTCCGGTTTACCCCACAGTCATAAAGACATACTGATAGGTTTTATGTGTACATAAAGTGATTAGATTGTAAGCTCTTTGGGACAGGGCCTGATGTGAATTGAATAAATAATTGTAAAGTGCTGCATAATATGTAGCGCTATAGAAGACATACAAAACATACATACATGCATACATACATACTCTATGCTATCTGTATGCTATTAGAGGAAAAAACCTGTTCAAGAAGTTTGCTTTGTCTGCATTCTCATTATTTCTTATCCCCATTATTTAATAGCCCCACATTTTCAGTGCTCATTTTCTTACTAATAAATGTCTTATTGTTAGTCTTGCTTTGTTTAGCTATCCTAAATTCATTATTTATTTTAGCTGGGTTAATTACTTATTTTTATAGTTACTTAATTACTTTTTTTATAGTTACTCGTTTTTATAGTTACAAAAGGCACAAACTGTTCCCTCTGACTTAATATTTTTAAATGCCATTCTCTTCCTTTCCATTTCCCTCTGTGCATCAGAATAAAGGGCCATATTTATAAAGTGTGGGCTTATTATGGGTATCAATATAAATAAATAATTGAGACAAACTCAGGTTCCAGGCAGGAATGCTGCAAAAAAAGTGTTTTGACGTTATTCCTTTAGACACCTCACAACATGTTTCAGGTCAAGACCCTTTTTCAAGTGTCACAATCAATGCCAGGATAATTAAAGTCTCCCATAATAAGAATGCACCCTAAACTTGCAGCCCTTGCCATCTGTATGTGAAGCTGACTGACTTCCTTCATGCTAGCATTTGGTGGCTTGTAGCAGACACCAACAATAACTTTACCACCCTTCCTGTTTCCCAATATTACCCATATTTCCTCTGCTTTAACATCAATATCTTTCCTTTTAAATTTGGCTTCAATATTTGGTTAAAATAATTATATGCCCCTCCCACTTCCTATTTTCTCTAACATTCCTAAAAAAGTAGGAGTATCTTTCTAAATTTACAGTCCAATCATGAGAATTATTTAACCATGTTTTTGCTATTCCCATTACATCATACTTTTCAATCATAGCCATAGCCTGCCTATTCCTGTGAGATCGACAGTATATTTCCCCCAAAACCTAGTTTTAAATCTCCCCCAATCTAGCCATCTTCTCCGCAAAACAGCTGCACCACCATCAGTTACGTGCAACCCATCCCTACTAAAGAGTATGTAGTTGACAGAAAAGTCTTCCCAGTTCTCTAAAAACCCAAACTCCTCCTCCATACACCAATCTCTTAGCCACGTATTAATAGAATAGTTCACACAAAAAGTGAACTATTCCTTTAAAGACTGAGGGGTAAAGTACCTATTCCTTACCTTCCATTCTTCAATAATTTGAACAGGATCGAAAGTAAGTATATTTACCTTGTACCCGATCCACCACAGCTGAAAATTGCTGACCTCTTCCTGGTTTAGTTTACTATAGCGAGCATTATCACGCATGCGCCCTATAGTGAAATTAAACCAGCAAGTGATCAGGTCTTGTTACCTGTTGCGTGAGGTAAATATACTTATCTTTGATCTTGGATCCTGGTCAAGTGATTGAAGAATGAAAGGTAAGGAATAGGTCCTTTAGCTCCCGGTCTTCAATCACAGCTTTAAAGGAATAGTTCACTTTTTGTGTGAAATATTCCTTTAATACTCCTAAGCTCCCACTGTCTTCCTAGTGCACATGGTTGCGATAGTATTTCTAAAAATACTTCATTGGAGGTTCTTGCCTTTAACTTGCCTAGCTCTTGAAAGTCGTTTGGAAGTTCCTCTCCTCCTCCTCTAACTTTGTCATTGACACTAATGTGAACCACTAGGTCACTCTCAGCCACACCCAACAATCTGTCTACACAATCCACCACATGTTGGAATTATGTAAGCAACACACTATCCACCTTTCTAAAAATGGAGTCCACTAACACCTGCCTAGCCTTCCTAGAGTCCTGTATTATATTTAATATGTATACTAAAGATATATACCTGGGTTTTATTACTCCAGTGGGTTTGAAAACAGACTTATATTATGACAATATATATAATTATAACAGACTTAGATTATTACAATTACATTTGATTTTTCATCAAAATTGAAATCCTCCAAATCTTGGTTTCATTGTGAAGCCAATCTCTAATGTACACATTTACATAATTTACTGATCTAATAATTGCATAATGGGTAATACAGCTATGTTTGGGTTAAACTTTATTGATATAGTAGCTACTGTATGCTTTGAACAAATTTTTCAGGTTTAGGATGGAATGTAAAAGCTTCATGCTCATTTGCAATTGTAATTTGTATTAGACATGGAATTTTAAACATGAGCAAAAATATATTGCTTTTCCAGATGTAAAATCTTGAGTTTTTTCTTCAAATGTTCATTTGCAACTCTGCAAACTAAGTCCCCTCAATGTTTAATCTTTTACACAATGTCTCCAAAGGAATTGAATAATTTATGGCCATTGGGCATGAAAGTTTTATTTTTAAAATCACTTGTATAGACTGAATTCTGTTTTATCGTGCCAGTTCTAGCCTCTACGAGAAGAGCCTTTTTCTAGCAAGGGATTAGCTTGGAGTCCAATAAACACGCAAAATGAGTGAATGATTCAAGTGTTTAAAAACGTGATGAAAAAGTACTTAAGAAATGTACACTTTAGAAACCTTCCCTGTGGCACCTTGCCTTTCTCAATATCATACTACAGTATATACTGTTTAAGAAAAACTTTTTTTTTTAGATTTAAGAGAAATAGTAACATTCATTAAGATGGGGCAAAGCAAAAAACAACAACACTTTTCTCATTGGCACATAGAGTTCATTTGTTGACAAATTAACAGCATATAATTACTTAATACTTTCTACACTAATCATTGTGCCTTGGGTAACTATATTGCCAAGGGATACTGACAGTTGGATTTAATTAACTGATAGATAAAATGCTACAAATTGCAGACTATTAATGCGAGTGTTGTTAACAATATCTCCTAAATCACTCATTTGTTGGATAACCATGTAATGTGTACAGTACAACAATACATTATGGTTGAAGGAGATCATTGACTGGCTGTAAATATGCATCAGTATTTTTCTTGTTACATTTTAAAACTCACATTAATCATTGCAGTTCATACAGTAATATTCAGTTAAATTCAACAGTTGTTTTAATGCTTTATGGATCAGTTTTCAGGGTTTATATTAGCTGAATTGATTTGTCCTTTAAAATAACTGATTTTCTCATTTCTGTACTTCTGCACTGAGCTATTTATCTCAATAATAATGCAGAATACTGACTAAATATATAAACATTTCTATCTTGATTTTTGGATTTTTTGATGTTACTTTTGAATTTTTGATTTTCTAATTTTCAAATGGAATTTACACATTTTTGAATTTCCGATATTTTGATTTTCGATTTTTCAATGCGGTACGACTTTTAGAATATTTGAAAATGTTGCCACATCCACAGGATTTGTAAACTGCCAGTTCTGAAACAAACCAGGTCTCATCTCTAGTGAGTTTCAACACCGAATTTCAGCTGTCACAACCAAAATTCCATGTTAAAACTGTAAAATTTCATTGTGAAAAATTGGTTCTGAATGTCAAAATTAAAAAAGTAATTCTGCATCAAAATTCAGCTGAAAGATTTGATAAACTATCAAATCTATAACAGCTGCCCCTGATTCCCTACGTGCAACTAAAAGCAATGAACATATGTATAGAGGAAAGGATTTTCCAACAGTTGATCTTGCATTTTCTGTTAAAAAAGAAAAGCAATTTTGCTGAAATGCAATGTACCATATTATTCAATGTTCCATGACAAACAGGGCTTTAAAAAATCAATAGCAATCAATAAGTCAGATGTAGACCTACATAGAAGAACAATGACAAATTTGACTTCTGCATGTACTGACAAGATCAATACTTATCTCCTTTATTATTAAGTAAATATACAGTAACATCATTCTGTATGGTTCGTTACTGAAGAAGTCATGAATAAAGTTATATTTCTTTTTTTAAGAACTTTTTTCTGCTATGATAGAGCATTAAGATAGATGAAGTAACTTGTACTCACAGGCCTTCACAGTAAAATTTTATGTTTGATTAAGGTTTGATTTGATGGCTTCAGTTCAGTTCAATGAACATGTTTGAACATAAAATGACACCATTACGGTTGTCACGGTTTTGATGTATACAGAACAGAACTGTAAAAAGACTTGGTGAAGGCCATGGCCTTCAATATTTCCAGGCTCATGTATACTTTCATGAGCCACTGATCTGCCATTTTAATTTCTCAAGCCGAGAACAAATTGTTGCTTCTAGTATTAAGCCCATGCAATATTTTTTTTCACTGCAGAACCAGGATACAAATATTAAAAACCTCTGTTAAATTACAAAGTAAATCAGAATGAGACTAGCAGTTGCCAGCAACCTACTGTTAAGGGCAGTTATATATAAGATAAAAAGGTAATGGTTACCTCTAAAATACAGTAAGCATCTAGTCTGATAAATGCTGTGTAGGAATACTGAATACTGAAGAATACTGAAAAATAAGGAAATTTACCTTTGGACCTCTAGTTTTTTTAAGGTCTGTTCAGCACTTCTAGTGACTATGAGAATCAATAATATATAATATCAAAATAAATTAACAAGAAGCAAATAATCAAACATTTAAACTGGGGCACACAGAAGAGTTTGGCTTTGTATAAAGTGGGCAAATGGTAAGCATTAGTAGCCCAATTGCAAGATCTTGGTCTAACAATTGCTTTGACAGTGTGCACGCTCTTCAAGTGTTGGGATTACTGCTAACAATTGTTATCTCAACTTTGTTTAAAGTAAGGTGCTGGGATTAACAGATGGGAGACAACTGTAGTCTTTCCATTTATGGACAGCAAGGCGGTTTTATTATTTTTTAAAAAAAGTTCTTGTTAAATAATATATATTATTAGAGATATAGTCAACGTACTGTGCTTGCATACTTTGACTAAATTGTGCAGTTGCAAACTAGCTGCTTAGTTTTGCGTTCTAAAGCCGGTTATCCCACTCCCCTATAAACTATATTGCAGGTGGTTGGGTAGAGCAAGGTCCAAAGACAGTTACTGAAATAGGACTGAAGATGCAGTGGTAAAAATTAGAAGGTCCGTGTCTCCTTAATTGAGCGACATGGGGCAGGCACATTTGGGGAGATTCGCATGTGCTCTAGACAAATCTCTCAAATGAAATTTACCAGTGGCTTTGGGCATCTGCATGCATTGTACCCATGTAAGTATTTAATGCCAGCTTTGTGATTTGGTAAACAGGATACACAAGTGTCCACTACGATACTTCCGCAAAAGTCGCATCCTATGGGTTTAAGTCATGCTAACCGATCAATAGACATGGGATCTGGGTCCGACTCAGATCCCATAAACTCCCCTATAAACTATATTGCAGGAGGTTGGGTAGAGCAAGGTCCACAGGCAGTTACTGAAATATGACTGAAGATGCAGTGGTAAAAATTAGAAGGTCCGTGTCTCCTTAATTGAGCCACATGGGGCAGGCACATTTGGGGAGATTCACATGTGCTCTAGACAAATCTCTCAAATGAAATTTACCAGTGGCTTTGGGCATCTGGATGCATTGTACCCCATGTAAGTATTTAATGCCAGCTTTGTGATTTGGTAAACAGGATACACAAGTGTCCACTACGATACTTCCGCAAAAGTCGCATCCTAAGGGTTTAAGTCATGCTAACCGATCAATAGACATGGGATCTGGGTCCGACTCAGATCCGAATCCGACACGGAACCACTCAGTTCCGAAATCCGAATGTTCTGTCCAAAACCAAACAGATTGTTTGGATTTCGGGACTTCGGAGAGCGTTTTCGAAAATCAAATCAAAAATAGTTTCTTATCGTATTTTCGGGGATTATCAAATGTTCGAGGCTATTTTCGAAAATAGCCTCGAACTTGAGATAAAAATCGAAACCACGCTCCGAAGTCCTGATTGTAATTTCCGTTTTTGGATTTTCGAATCTTCGGGATTTTCCCGAGATCCGAAAACCAGAAAGTGGAATGAAACCTAGTAGTTTCGGCCATCTCTACCGATCATGAATTAGTTAGCTTGTGCCAGTAATAGATGGAAAAACATACCTTGTCTCCATACCTGGCTCTTCCTGGAGTTTGTGGTGTAGTTTCAGTCACAGTAGTTACTGGAAACATATGATCGTTTCCGGAAATTTGTTTGTTCTTTGGAAACATTCATTCATGGCGTGGGTTTTCCTGGCATTTTTGAATTTGGTTTGGCCTATCCTGTTTCTACCTGCTTTTCTGTTTGTTTCTGATTGGTCCGTGGACCCTATTTAGTTCCTGCTTCCCCTGGTCTCTTTGGCCTTTATAGTTGCGGTTATTCCCTTACTTCTGGTGCTTATCTTATCCTGATCTCCTAGTTTCCATTTCCGGCCTGCCTTTCAGTTTCTGACCATTTGCAGCCTGCCCTGACCTTGGAACATGACCTGATGGCTTTTTCTCTCGTACTTCGATCCTCTGACTGTCTCTCTGTGTTCAGGCTCCATTTATGACTAAGATTCTCCATAACCCTCCTGTACCTTGCTTTGGCTAGCGTCTGCCTGTTTCGTTTTGGTTTCCTCGAGTATTCCTGGCCTCAGCTCAGATACCTTGCACTCTAAGTCAAGGGGGGCAACCAATCATAGTGTTGTGTTACAAGCCTCAGGGTAAGTAGAGGCTTGTCTTTTAGTGAAGCAAGTGGTTACAGCTTGACTTCAACTCCTAGTGTGAGACCTTTAAAAAAATATTTTGGGAGTATAATGCTCATTTTAACATATGGTTGGTAGATATTTTTATTTGATTAACTAGTATGGTCCTGAGGGTGATGTAATGTAAATTTTTTGTCAATATTCTAGTGTACATCCAGGGCATTTTTCAGTTAAGCAGAAGCAGAATCCTGATTGTTAAATTGCATTCTGTCATACTGCTGCAACAATTTTAAATGATGAAATTTAAAATAATGAAATTCAGAGATAGAAAAATGCAATGTTGCATTCTCACAGTGTATTTGATCTTATTCAGCCAATGGTATTCATGCTGTACTGCTGTAGCGCTTCCTGTCTTTTGTTCTCTGAGATCTATCTTTTTTTTGCATTTTAAAAAAGCAATTACAATTACCGTATATACTCGAGTATAAGCCGACCCGAGTATAAGCCGAGGTACCCAGTTTTGCCTCCAAAATTAGAAAACATGACTGACTCGAGTATAAGCCGAGGGTATACAGTAGCCCTAATACCTTTCCACTGTAGATGTTTGGAAACTATAACTCCCAGCATGCTTTAGTTGGTGGGAGTTGTAGTTTCCAACCACCTATAGTAGAAAGGTATTGGGGGTTACTGTATGGCATACTGTCCCCCCAGCCCCCCCCAGCTCACTTACCATACCTGGTCTTCATTCTTCATCTCTCAGTCTTCATCTCTCACTAGAGCCCCCCACTTCTGGTGAGTAAGTAAGTTCACTTACCAGTCTTCACTCTTCACCTCTCTGCATGCTGCCGCTACCTCTGTGCAGAGCCGGCAGTTCCCAGTACTGCTTTGCGGCTGCGCGATTACGTCATCCCGCCATCGCGCACCCGTGAAGAACTACTGGGAACTGCCGGCCTGACTCGCGGCTGCTTCTGGATTGAAGGTAAGTTTACTATTGACTCGAGTATAAGCCGAGGCAAGGTTTTTAGGTTGATTTTTAAACCTAAAAACCTCGGCTTATACTCGAGTATATACGGTATAAAACTATAATTAATGTGGAAAAACAGCTAAAAAAACCCCCACAAAAAATGTCCTTTAATGTTGCCCGAGACATGGCGTGGAGGCCAACATGTTACACTGCCACCGCCAGGTAAAAAGGTAATGTTGGAACAGAGGCTTCAATTTAGTATAGTATAGTATAGTATAGTAAAGAATTGGAGGTTGAATAAAGAGATACGTCCATCCAGTCCAACCCATCTAGCAATATCCTTATTTCCTGCCTAACTGTTGATCCAGAAGAAGGTAAAAAAAACCCACCAAATTTATAAAGGGGAAAAAAAATGAATTGCTGACTCCAAGTGGCAATCGGACATTTTCCTGGATCAACTCTATTTTATATATCAATACCAGTAACTTGCTTGCAGAAACTCATCCAGCTTTTTTTTAAAAACTGTCCAATGAACCCGCCATCACAATGTCCACTGGAATACGGTTCCATAGCTTTACTGTTCTCACAGAGAAAAACCCTTTCCGAACTTGAAGCCTTAACTTCAAGTCTTAAGGGATGTCCGTGTGTCCTCTGACATGTACTATTGGTAAACAATGCCCCAGATAGTTTATTGTATGGCCCGTTAATGTATTTATACACAGTAATCATATCCCCATACAACAACCTTTTCTCTAGTGTACATAGTTGTAATCTTTATATTCAAGCTCTCCCAAGCCCCTTAATAATTTAGTTGCCCTTCTTAGAACCCTTTCCATTTCAAAGATGTCCTTTTTGTACACAGGATTCAAAAATTGCATTGCATATTCCAAATGAGGCCTTACCAATGCTTTGTAAAGAGGGAGAATAATCTTCTCCCTTGAATCCATAACTCCCTTTACACAAGACAATACCATGCTGGCTCTAGCTGTTGCTGTCTGGCACTGCTTGCTACCTGTACACATTCATAAATCCTCCGGGATTGCATGCGAGCGCCTTTTCTCTAGCATACATAGTTGTAACTTATCCAATCTCTCTTTATATTCAAGCTCTCCCAATCCCCTTGTTCATTTAGTTGCCCTTCTCTGAACTCTGCATAAATACACATTCATAAATCCTCCTGGATTGTACTGTTTGATAAACATTGAGCCGAAATATTAAAGAGGATAAAAGGTTACTCTTCTTTTGTGCAACAACAGTATGTGCAATTGCTTTCACCTGGAAAGCCTCCTCAGATAAACAAATCCCAATTCAATAAAGCATCTTCCATAATGACAAACTCCCTAAGAGGCATTATACTATACCTTCTATGTAAGTTCTATGGAGAACCATTGGCTCCTACTGCAAGCAAAGCTATCAGAAGGTGAAAGAGGAAGGCTTAGTGCGATGCACTAAGTAGGGCATCTCATAAACATAAAAGCATACAGTACTTACAAAAAAGCATAAAGACAGTCCAGGTAGGCCACTCACGAACTTAAGAGGTAAGTAAAAAGTTAACATTTTATTCAAACATATTAAAAACAGCAGCAACGATACACACCAATGATCATTATATATATATATTATATATAGAAATATAAAATATTGGTAGATGCAGGCATTCACTTGAAGCAATCGATGGTGCAACCTCTTGCGTTCAATATAATGGATAAATGGATGCACTCCTGGGTCTTTTCCAAAACATGGCCTAGTCACTAGGCTTAAAAAGGCTCAAGACAGAGGGCTGAAACATTGTCAGTTGTCTGCATTTATGTCCTGCCAATAAAAGGCATTTTTTCACAAATCCTATGAGTGCATTGGACTTCTATATCATCTATGTAGGATAAATATTTATTTGTGAGTGCCCTCTTTTCGGATTATATATAAATATATTTATTTAACTGGTTTCTAAACCTAAATAATAGATTATAGTTTTCCAGAAGAAAGTGAGAAGTATTAAACTTTTATTAACATGATAACTAATGGTATTTTCATTTTCTATTGTTCCAATTTAAATGCTGATTTAATCCTTTGTATTGTACGGGTAGTGGAAATACAAACACAATTTTCTATGTAATTGGAAAAAACTCTCAATATGCAGCACCTTTGTTTCAAACACTGTTTTGAAACAATGATTCAGCACTAACCCCTGTTAACAAAAGGCTTTATGCTTTGGCTGTAATGCGTTTACCAGTCCTGGCATGGGAAATATGAATGAATTTCACTCTTCAGACACTGTAAAATTAATTTTATAGAAAGATCTGTCTTTGTGTTTGAAATACAGGAAGTGCATTACGAAAACTGATGTTGTCTGAGGTATGCGTTCCCCTTTGTAATGTGTTTTTTAATGTATTTATAAACACCAGTTGCATTAAGTCTGGTGTGCACAGTTATGATATGTTTGCCAGCATACTGCGGCACCCAGAATAATAGTCCCCAATAGTTGGAGTCGTGAGTGTCACTTTTCTGCTTTTGTTTACCTTTGTAATGTTTGGAACCAATAAAATAGAGCACACGTTTCATGTTGTGCTTACCATCGAATCACAAAACCTAATCTGCTACCACCAAAATCTTAGGATAAGTTTTTGCCTGAAAATCTCTTCAACAGCCCCTTGCTGGTCTCAATATATAAAGATTGTGCTGTTGCCCTCATATACATTTTTAAACATCAAAAACAAAATCTCAAGACAATACACAACTATCTATCTAGAATAAATGTAAAAACTTCATAAAAGTAAAAAAAAAAAGGTTAATTTGAGGCTTTCTGGGGGTGCATCTTCGTTAATTAATTCTAATTCACATGTAATGCTATATTTTTGTCACTAACCTATAGAAATGTATTTATGGAATGGGCAACTGGTATTTAGCATATTTGGTCACACTCTCAATAACTATGATGGTAAGAGTTTATATATATTTTTCTATGGCAGCTTTAGAACTGTTATTGTTTTTCAACAGGTGTAATACAATTAAGTGTTTGCGGGATTTATTGTCCATCTTTATTTCTAACTGCCATTTGAAGTTCCCTGTAATTTATGTGTGCTTTTGGTAGTATGGAATTATACATAAGGCCTTATGTCATGTACAGTAAATGAATTGGTAGGTGTATCCCCCACAATGTTGACTGGTTTTGGTTCTGCCCAGATTCCCTACTGGGCTAATTACCACAATCTCTCTTTTTTTGCTATATTAAATACTAAAAAAGGGCTCCAGAAATCGCCAACGCAAGAGTATAGAATTGATTATATTACCTCATTAAAGGATAAGTGCATTGTAAAATCAAGTTATGTTCATTTGAAAGCTGCAGCTTTAAAAATACCATTGCCATATTTTTTTTTTACCTATGCCCCTCCAGAGCCTAGCTTTGTGCCTTGAAAGTTGCTGACATCTTGTTACTGGTTTGCTGAATGTTAAGCTCTGCCCCTCTGAGATTTACTCTGCTTTCTCCTGCTTGAGCCTCAAACAGTAATGCCTGTGAGTTCCGTGCACTCTCCTGCTTGAGCCTCAAACAGTAATGCCTGTGAGTTCCGTGCACGTGCGTGTGCATGGAACTCACAAGCATTACTGTTTGAGGCTCAAGCAGGAGAAAGCAGAGGAAATCTCAGAGGGGTGGCGCTTAACATTCAGCAAACCAGTAACAAGATGTCAGCAACTTCCAAGGCACAAAGCTAGGCTCTGGAGGGGCATAGGTAAAATAAAAATATGGCAAAAATATGGTATTTTTAAAGCTGCAGCTTCCAAATGAACACAACTTCATTTTACAACAAGTTAACATATGACAATAAAAATATGTTTTATATAATAAACCCCTAAAAAGATTTTAAAAAATGAATAAAATAAAAGTATATATATTAAATCATCGAGAAATGATACAGTAACTTATTGTAAATGGCTCTGGGACCTGGGAAATGGTCTGGAGAACAGAAAATCAGATTCTTTCTAAAAGCTTCTTCCAAAAATATCTGATTGGTTAGTATACGAATCAGAATCTTTTCCAATCAGAGGGGCTTATTTACCCAGAGGTGGTGGGCAAATTTATGGAGTTAAAGTCACGCTAATCAGTTCGCTACTGGTTAGCGTGACTTTAACTCTATATTAGCGCCAGATGTTTTTAAATGCCATGATTTTAAATGTCTTTTCAGGATTTACCCACAGTCGCAAACGCGATATTGAATCGCGTTCGGGACATTTACCCAGAGCGATAGCAGTTCTGGGTAAATGAACCTGAGAAATGGATACAATCAGATTCTTTCAGAAAAAATCTGATTGTTTGGTATACCAATCAGATTCTGGCTAAGGCAGGGTACACAAGGTAATATTTTCGTCTGACCGACCTCGTATCAGTTGGCCAGGCGAAAATATATTACCATGTATGTGGGGCGACCGTGATCGAGCTCAGTCGCCTGTTCGTCCGGATCGGGTCTGTTGGTAAATCACGGTTGATCATGCGGTTCCCTATGGGACTGCACAATCAGTCGCGCGAGTACTGTTGTCCCGGCCGAGGACTCATCACTAGCAAGCATTTGCTAGTGGGGAGTGCTCAGTCGGGACAAATAATCCCACCCGTGTGTTCCCAGCCTAAAGGAATCAGATTGTAACCAATTCTGATCATATTCTTCTAGAAAGTATACCAGTCAGATTCTTTCTGAAATAATCTAATTGTATCCAATCAGAATTGTATCCAATCAGAAGGAATCTGATTGTCCGTTCCCCAGACCATTTCCCAGGTCCCAGAACCATTTACAGTAAGTTACGGTATAA
This sequence comes from Hymenochirus boettgeri, assembly GCA_019447015.1. NCBI lineage: Eukaryota > Metazoa > Chordata > Amphibia > Anura > Pipidae > Hymenochirus > Hymenochirus boettgeri. The sequence goes on from CM033474.1 coordinate 99,605,587, forward strand.
TTTTTAGAAAATTCCTTGAAAATTTGAATTTTCTTGTATTTTAAAAATTTTCGAATTTCAAAAATTCGGAAAAGCAGATTTAAAAATTTGTAAAGCGGAATTCCAGAAACTCTGCGAGATCCGCCATGAAACTAGGTTCGGATCCGCGATTCAGCCATCTCTATTCTTCACATACATAGCTGGCCAGCCTTAAAAATAGATAAAAAATAGTAGGTATTTGATAAAAACTCTGAATTAATCGAAACCAAGTCTCTATGTGTCTATAATGTTACCAGATGAGTTTGTCCTCTCAATATAGATATCAGTGCATCAAAATTGCAAGTCAATTAATATGTCTACGATGGATATTTTCCAATGTCCAAGGTAGCAGGCGTTAGATAGACACTGATATAATATAGCATAGAAATAGGCGCACTCATGATTCCGTGGGTATCTGTCTTGCTGTGGATGTCTCTGGCAACAAGCAAGTGAGTGTGTTAAGGGGTAAATGTGGTTTAAACCTGGTGATCAGATGGAAGAGTTGCAATATAATTCAGATTTAGACTCAAGTACTATAAAAGAGTGAACTTACAGTATTTGGAAGAGGCATATTGTTTATAGCAGTAAAAAAAATATAAAAGGAAATAAAATAAAAATGAAGAATAGCAAAAACAAACCTGACCCAGTTCCAGTCAGTCATGTCTTCCAAATTATAGAATCAAAAAGCATTAACATACTTTATTTTTTGCATATTTGCTAGTTCATAAATCCAATTTCCATATCTGGGCACAGCCAGACAATAATTCCATAATTAATTTGGCAATAGATATATTATGGGGACAGTCTGATATAATGAGGAATCCTAACTACTAAATCAAAAATATATTATACTTAAAAATTCATGAAAATCGTTCCCAGGGATCCTTAATAAATAGAATACAAATAGAATAAGATACAAAGAGTTTGGTCTGTGCAACCAATACAATCACTACAATATACCGTTATATGTTGCAATTTATTATGAGTCAATTAACTCTATAGGCCTTTTCTTCTCTTCCCCTTACTTCTGAAACTGATAGAACGTAAAGGAAACCACCCTATGGAAGACAAAATTCTTTTAGTTTGACCTTTGCTCCCACAGAAGTAGCACCTTTATATTACATATATGTTAATTTATGACAAGTACAGCATAATTCATAAGTTGAAGCATTTATAAAAGCTCAATGGGTTCTGATATTTTTCTTTGCTCTTTGTTGCGTGTTTGTTTCTCTCTGTTTTCTATGACTTTCCCTTTCTTTTAGTTGTCTTTCATCCTCTCTCCAAACATAAACACTTTTTCATTTATTAAATTCTTCATCCCTCCTTTCTTCTGCTTCATTCAAAAGCTTCATAGTCTACCCTTTCCTTCTTAATTCCCCATTCCCTCTATTCTCCTCCCAGCCTTCATTTGACATATCATTCTAGCCCTTTGCATCCTTCTTTTTCCACCTATTGTCATCTTCCGGTTTCTTGGCTGTTTTCTATTTTTCTTTATTTCATTTCACATTTAGCTGTTCAATGTTATATAACACGCTCATGAATGTGTAATCCAACTTACAAATACCTAGTGTAGGAATCAGAAAAATAAATTCCCTGCAGTGGAGCTATGGAGCAATTTCTGCCTATATACTAAACTACTTTTGTGGTTTTTGTTTTCTTGTGAAATTCATGAATTTAAATTGTATTCTAATCATTGTACCCATCCACTTGTTCATTACCTGTGAAATTGTTTCTGAATGAGCACTTTAGCATTCACAATCGGCAATTCCATTTCAAGGTGGGATGGAAGAAGTTGAGAATATCAATTGATATTTAATATTTTTAGATTTTTTTTTAATGTAAGTTCTTGAAACAAAATGAAATCACCACCTTCACACCATTTTGTTTGACTTTTCAAGGCACAGCATAAACATTTTTGTCTATCCAATATTTATAAGCACTTTTGCAGCATCAAAAGCACTATTAACAATTTACTGTAGACAAATGCATTTGTTTTGCCATTTTGATTGGGTAAACAAAACTAACATTTTCAAAAGCAACTTCTTACCAAATAAATATTTCCAGTTAACACATAAAGTTAAGGGAAACATAGTTTTAAAAAAAAAGTCAAAACAAAAAAAGTTGCTTATACACATACTTATAACCAAAGATTTTGGCAATATCTTTATAACCTAAAATACCTTCCTTGATGTATTTTTGTTTTTTTAAGGGTATGTCCACTCCAAAAATGACATTTTTCTGTAGTGTAGTGTGCCCCACCCCACCCCCAACTGCAAGTTATTTTTTTAAAATAAGCCCTAGAAATATACTAATAAAGTCCTGGGGCCAGACGTTCAGGGGTCCCGCAGCTAAGGGCCACAATGGTCCTTTCAAGGGCCACAAAGGCACTTACAGTATAAGTGCCTGGGAGGGGGGTCCCAGTTTGAGCTGCAGGACCACTTAAGCCCCATAGGGCCCTTGTAAGGGCCACATGGTCCTTTTAAGGACCCGGGAGGAGGTCCCGTCTTGAACTCGAATGCCCGTGGATTTTCAAACATCCAGAAATAATTTGCCGTTCGAAGATTACCAAATGTCCGGAAATCCTCGAATGTTTAAGGATTTTCGGTAATGTCTGAAGGGATTTCGGAAAAAGTCACTTGTGGGTGTATTATTGGAGAGCACGTGTTCCTTCTAAAAGGCTTATAAAGTCTGCTTGAAGTTACAATTTCTTATTGTCACCCTAAAGAGATGCAAGCCACAACTGAAATATAATAGAAACATATCTGTGTCCTTTAAGATATCTGGTATAGGGACAACTATTTTTTAATGCATTTCATACCCAGCAGTCCACTAATCAATACATTTCAGTTCCAACTTAAAGAGAAATGTGAGGCAAAGTCGGTTGTCATTTAAGGTTGTCATGTAATGAGATTGTAAAAACTCCATGTAAATTGATTTGTCAATGTCTGCTAAAATGTATTTTTGTTTCCCAATAATATTGTTATATACATGTCATATTTTGGTTTTGCATGAGAGCGATTTTGCATTTTATTTATTTTTAATTTACTGATTGTAGCATGTGACCTTTTGCTGAATCTGCATAAGCATTAAATATCATATCCATGCATTTCCCAACAATGCGTCAGCGCCATGTTGGGCAGTCTGGATTAAAATTTAGTATCTGTTTGCAATAAATACCCTGGAATGTGTCCAAATCAGCATATAAAAGCAAGGTGCCAGGGACCTCCTGAACACAAATTTTTAATTGCATCAAACCTGACCACACAGAAAAAAAAGCTTCAACATATCTCTAGAAAGACTATCATCATTGACTGCAAATAAACACCCCAGACTACCATATTAAAGTGACCACTCTTCTAGATAGTAAAAATAACAACACATATAAGGCTCTAGCATGAGATCCAACCAGCAGCTACCCAACTACCCAACACCCTAGCACTCTTGGTTGGAAGTTTAAAGCATCCACACACCCACACCTAGAATTTCACATACAAGATCCAAGAGTTAGCACAAAACACAGAATAAACAATGGTTTCTTATGATTTGACATAACTTTTCAAAAATATACCCATCACAGAGGCTGTTGAAACAGTTAGGGAAATGGATGCATCAAGACAACACCATTGCCAACAGAACAGAACTTAACATGTATGTTCCCTACTACACTTATGACTGAATACCTTATTTCAAGGATAAGGATAAGGCAAAACCATGGATGTGCCATGGGATTGGAGTTTTATTCATTGTGGCAAACATTTACTGGAGAAAGTGGAAAAAAGGCTCTAAATACCTTTAAGGGGATTGTGCTCAGCCACAGGTTCTGATATGTGGATGACACCTGGGTTCAAATTCATAAAAAAAAATAGAGAACACATTAATTTTAGTTGGGGTAAAATTAAATGGGAACTGTGTTCAGTTTCCTACCTTTAAAAAGAGCCATCAACCACCTCTCTACGTGCTCCACGTCCCAAGATATAAAGAAATAACTGACCAGAAAGTTAATGGGTGGGAGGCTGACATGTGACATTCCTAAGGCTTCTCCTGTACTGTGCCGCCGGCGAGCACAGCCTCAGACTCCCTCAGTGTGTGAGGGAGACAGGAAGTCCCTCCTCCTCTATGCTGTGTGAAGGACCTGCAGCTGCAGAGAAGTTAAGGGAATCTACAGCCCTTCTCCCTTCCTCTGTGAAAACAGCCTTTTCAGGCAGAGTTCTCACTCTGCAGGAAGCAGGAAGTACAGGGGACCTGGTGATGCTGCTGCCATATCACACACAAAAATGTAAATATCTTCAAAATGATGTAAAATAAATAATGAAAATAAATTGCAAAAATTCTCAGGAGAGCAATTCCTATCAATTTACCTAAAGTCATTTTTGGACCACAGTTCCCCTTTAAGACTTTTCTGTATCCCTGTGTGCTTTATACCCTGCAACAACCTAAGGCTGTAACTAATCCATCCAAAAGACCAACCCAAAAGCACAATAAGAGCTGCATTGTTTAGGCAGTGCAATGGAGTATGCTCTGTTATGTAAGTGTGAGAGACAAAACAGCAGCAATACCTATGTATTGCCTAGCACAGATGAAACTCGTGTCTGGAGTAAAGGAATCCATTTATGTCAAAATAAAGAAATCAAGCCTAAATTGTTGTGGGGGCATTTGAAATCTATTGTCAATGACATATAATGCTGTTTAGACACCTTATCCTGTGCAGTTTAATAATCCCTCTTACGTAAAATGCAATCAACAACTTGAATTCAAGAGGTGTCTGCCACCTTGCTGCTTTATGGATATTAAGTCACATTTAGGGTATTTATTGGATATTCTGATACAAGGCATTCTGATCTAAGAAATCCAGTTGGATGACTAGTGAAACTTATGGTCAAAAAACTAAACTTTTTGTCCAATGAAGGTAGATATACCTGAAGCTATTTTATTTGAGCATTGCTTACTATTTATCAGAATATATATAAAAAATCTTTCTGCATAGATAAAGGGAAGCATGCCTGATTTATAACCTTGTGCTTTACAAGCTAATTTATATTTATTGAATGTATATTTAATTATTTAGCTTTTTGACCCCTATCTGTGCTATATATAAGCACAGATAGGGGCCCCATCATAGTTTTGCAGGGGGGCCCAGTGATTTCTAGTTACATCACTGATGCCTTGCCTATACTATAAGTTAATATTAAACAATGAAGAGTTCAGACACAAATATATATTACAAATTGCTGTGTAGTTTTGCATGCCAGTTTATTTTAGCAGAGTCGACATTCACTTCCAATAATCATTACAGAGGCCTATCTGTATAGCAGTGCTTCTGAAGAACATGTGCCCACAGGACATTTTGTTGAGCCTTGGGAAACTTTACACAGTATAGAATAAAATTAGCAAAAGTGTCTGTTAAATATAAATTAAAGAGCAACGTTGTTAATGGAAATTGGCCTTTGAAGAGTGATCTGAGAAGTAGAACTTGTACTAATTTACAAAGTATTATACCCTCAGGAAATTGAAGAAATTAAAAGAAAACGAAAACCAAACTTGTATAGTTTGTGCACATGGTTGACAGTACAGTGTAATACTAACTGTGACTTTTTAAAGCTTGCAAACTTCTCTTTCGTTTACAATAACTCTTGGCATGTTACATTTTAGATGAAAGAGAAATGCATGTAGTTATAGTCTTTAAAAACCTACTAATATTGCAATGTCTGTACTTCCATAGTAAATATAAACAGCAATTCCTATTACAGCAATGCTTTACCCAAAATATTACACATACAAAAACAATATTTACCAAATACATTGTAGTTGATTTATTTTTTTGCTTATGTATGTAGGTTTGTTAAGACCTTTAATTACTGTAACTCATTAATAAATAATAAATCCAAACAAATAGCAAGGAGCATTCACACTGGACAGCTCTGCATTTAAAGTCTGCAGGTTTTCATGCAAAACATCCCCTAACTCAGAAATAACCCCACAAACTATATATTCCTGGAATGTACATGCCTTCAGATACTTAACTCTGTAGTTTTTTTATTCATACCATCAATGGTGGGGGTGCAGTTCTTCGAAAAAATTAACAACAACAAAAAACACTTTCAAATGTAGTAATCATGCCATAACCCCAGGTAATGTAAAACAAGAGTTACCAAACATCAATCTTCCAAATGTCCTGAATCAAGCAGTATGCCATATGCATAGTTACACACGCGGACGTGGACGCGACTAGCCACAAATTCAGCTAACTCTGAATTTGAGCAGTCTACAACGCAAAACACCCCCTAACTCAGAAATACACTCCACAGACTATATATTATTGTAATCTAGAAATCTTCAGCTACGTAATGCTATTGTTCGTTCATTTATACCTTCAATGATGTGGGCACAGTTCTTCATAGAATTTCCCACTTTTGTAGATTTTTGGAAAAAAATAACAAAAACCAACTTTCAAAGGTAAAAAACATCCTACGTAATGTAAAAAAAGTTAACAAATTTCAGTCTCCCAAATGGCCTGAATCAAACGGTATGCCATATGCGTAGGTGCACCCAGAGACATGGCCACCAACTAATGGGACGCATGCACAAGTGCAATTACAATAAAAAAATTAAAGTGCTCTGTAATTTAAACAGCCTACTTTTTTTCAAAGGAAACAGACCCAAAACTTGAATATAACTCCCACAAACTATATATTATTGGAATCTACACACCTTCAGCTAAGTAACAGTGCCATGCTTTCAGACATAATTGAAGATATTACAGATTACAGATGCAGTAATCCATAGAACTCTGTGCTTTTAGAAGAGCCTCAAAACTTGGAATTGCCCCCTACAAATAAAAAGAACCATTAAATTTCAATCTCCCACATGTCCTGAATCAAATGGTATGCCATATGCGTGGGTGCACACAGAGACACACCCACCAACTAACTCAAATGGGACGCAAGCACAAGTGCAATTACCAGAAAAAAATCAAAGTGCTCTATAATTTGAACAGCTTGCTATTTATTTTAAAGGAAACAGCCCTGAAGCTTGAAAATACCCGCCACAAATAAACCCCCCCCCACAAAACGTCAATCTCCCACATGTCCTGAATCAAACAGTATTCCACATGCATGAGTGCAAACAGAGACGTGGCCACCAACTAGCTCAAATGGGACACATACACAAGTGCAATTACAAGAAAAAAATAAAAAACGCCACAACCCACTCGCCAAGCATACACACTCCCCTTTTTAGAGGTATGTTTGTAAAAAACGTTTGGTACTGAGTTTGGTACTGAGTTTTTTGCACACTTTAATGATCGTAAAAATTTAATTCTTTCTCTTTGCTACCTCTGTAAAATTTCCCAGTTATAGGCTTAGTTTCCCATGAAATCTGAGGAAGGATAATTTGCATTTTTGCAGAAGACAAATATTTTTACTAATTACAGCTTTATTGTAAAAAAAAATAAAAGGTGTGTATCTCTTTAAGAATTTTTTGTATGGGCATTTCATTTTTTTTTTTATCATTCCCAAAAATAATCATCAGATCATCTTAGGTAAAGATAATGAACTTCCAAGTCAAAATCTGATCGGAAAAATCACTTCCAGGAAGTGAATTTTCATTCATTGGCAAAGAGCAATGATCGGGTGATTAGAACTGATCACCTAATATTGATCTCTGCCCCCATATTTTTTCTACGTCTTTGCTCAGTAGTGTTCACAAATATTACTATATTAGGTACTAAACTGCAATCTGAATGGAGATCACAGGCAGTTATCCAAGTTAAGTAGGTGAATAAGCTTTATTCTTACAACTGATAAAACTAGGTTTTGCAGTGGGGGGGTTGTGTTACTCTCTGGCAACATCAAAAACATTAGGTACTCAATGTGTTATTAAAGGGCATGTCCACCCCCAAAACTATAATCCCCCCAGTAATGGCCCCATCATGTAGTGTAATAAAATCCTTACCTCACATCCCAGCTCCATATGGTTCTCCTGTAGTCCTCTCCCAAAGTCCCAAAAACTGCCCACCAGGAGGATAGCAGAGTCCATATAGGACTCTGCCTCCTATCTGGCCTCCGGGAGAAGTTTGGCATGCGTACTGCAGCCCTTCTCCCCCTCCCTCCCCCTCCCTCTCCCTCCCTCTCCCTCCCTCCCTCTCCCTCCCTCTCCCTCCTGTTTTGCGATCCCTCCCCCTAGCGTAAAATCCTTTCCATATAATATTCCCCCTGTCCCCCCAGCCCCAACCGCTATATTTTTATTATTAGAAAGTGCCCCAAACATTACTTACCTTCCCTTTTTCCTCCGCCGCACTGAACCCCGGCAGCTGCGTCCGTGATTGGCTGCCGCTCAGCCAATCACAGACGTGACTGCTGGTCCTGCCCCTCTGCTTGCTTTTTCTCGCAAGCAGAGGGCCTGGCAGTGCGGCGGAGGAAAGAGGGAAGGTAAGTAAAGTTTGGAGCACTTTCTAATAATAAAAATATAGCGGTTGGGGCTGGGGGGACAGGGGGAATATTATATAAAACATTTTTTGGAAGGGTGGACATGCCCTTTAAGCAAAAACATTTTTCATTTTTTAAGAACCTACCTTTTACATTTACATTTAACCAGCATCTGTCACCAGGAGGCAATTTTAACAACAAATATTTTTATAAGCTGACGAGGAAGACGAGAAAAGGAGAACATTTTAAAAATGTTCTCCTATAAATAGTTCATATTTGTCAAAGAGCTTTATTGTTCCTGTTACTAAAATAGATTGTAAACCTTATTTCACAATAACAATGGGTTTTCCAACTAACATTCCAACATTTTCTTACCTGGAGTGTTCAGTAACCTTGACATTTTACAGGAATATGAGATGTACTGTTCACAGTATTCAGCACTACCGGTGATGGCAGAAATCTGGTCCATTGTTGCGCTATAATTCAAGTGAAGAACCATTTGCTTATCAGGACTTGCTCCAATTATTGCAGTTTGCAATGGAAGATCATGGTACAAGGTGGTCCATACTTTGTCCTCTGTTGTGAAAAGAACAAAATGTTTCTTGAGGGTTACAAATGCAATAATTTCAGATTTTACTGAGTTACGTATGGGAATTTATTATTGTGTATATAGTGCATATGGAAATTATCCATGGGGGGTTAAAATAGCCTGCAAAGTCCATTTACCTGAACTTTACATAAAGTGGTGCTAATCCCAGACCCAGCCTGTTTGCTATAAAGACTCCCTATGTACTTTGTATGTACTTTTCATCTTTAACCACAAATGGTTTGGACAAAGTAGTAATGATTATAAGGATTATAGCAAATTTACCCATTTAAATATTATATATATATATATATATATATATATATATATATATATATACTTTTTTTTTTTTTAAATGTGATATTATGTGAATTATGTTACCTACAATTCATGTTTTAGATAATGGCAGATAAAATATGGTTAAACATATGTTAAAATAGAGAATTATGACAAAATATGTCAAAGTTCATGTTTGCATCGTAGTTTTACTACTTAAATTATTAATTAATTAATTAAATTAATGCTTTTGTGGCTTTGCTAAAACCGTTAAATATATTCATATAGTTATGTACATCATTCTAAAAAATAAAATGATTCAGGTCTAGTCCAAATATGCATCCATATTGCTATTTATTTATGTTAAACTTCATTACTAAGAAGAGAAGATTTAATTGCCAGTAGAGATGTCCGAACTTCGCAAAATCTGGTCCGCTCGAGGATCTGAGAATTTTTGGAAAAAATCTGAAAATTTCGAAAATCCGCGAGCGGACCCATGAAAAATATCCTCGAAAATACGAGAAATCCTCGTATTTTTGAAAATTTCCGAAAATACACGAAATCTCGTAATTTCGAAAATTTCCGAAAATACGAGAAATCGCCGGTTTGGAAGTTCAGAAGGCGGAAAATCCGAAAAACCAGGAAAAATCCGCCGTTTGCGAACGGGATAAATCCGTGGCAGATCCGGGTTCGAATCCACGAACTGCCCATCCCTAATTGCCAGCCATCTCCTGGAGTAGTGCTGATTGATAACACAATCAAAATTGTACACCCCTACAATGATACAATATGCTGAAGCCCCAAGTAGTCTACGATCCTGGTTTATTAGATAGAATCTGATTTAAAAAGGATATTGGGTACCGATATGGTAAAATGACTGGACACAAAATACCTTCACTTTCCAGTAAACAAAGGCCTTACATTGCTTTCAATTTCATTTAAGCAGAAAGATGAATTTATTGTGTAATCAGCTTTTTAAAGTAATTGTAAAATTTTAAATACTTACTATCATTACCACCTTAAGCTTGCCATTAATGGTATCATTTTAAAACTAGTTTGTTATCATCATATCATCATATATCATATCATTGTTGACAATCATTGTTTAATGGGGAGGGTAAAAAAATAATTTAAATTAGAAGAACTTTATTATGGGAGATAAACTTGAGTATTCCTACCTCCAAATCTTATTTTTGGACTATGTTTTTTAAAATTTGCTTTAAAAGCTGCCAGGGTTCCACTCCGCTACTGCTCTGTCTCTTGAATTAATCTGACAGTGACTTTGACCTAGCAGCTCAGAAACAAACAGACAAAGCCATCTTCAGCCATCAATCCTACCTTCCATAGTATGAAGCCATCTAATTTAAAACGTTAGATTTGATATTAAAGTTACCCTTGTATTAATAATTATAGGTATATAGCTGGAAGTTTAAGTTATTGCTATGTGCTAAACAGATAACGTTAAAAGGCTTACTACTGATTCTATATTCTTAGAAAATGATTTTTGGGTTTTAAAAGACTGATTCCACTTCAAGGACAACCAAGATAATGGTAGAAACCTAATCAATAAATGTGTTTTATAACAGTTTAAGCTGAGCACAGGCAGAAGAATTTAATGGATACAAATCGGTTTATTGATTGAGAATTAGGTGCTCATTGTCAACAAATGGTGCTTTGTCTAAATCAGTACTCGAAAAGGAATGTATGAAATTGAATAGTAAAATCTGTATTCGTCATCTTTCTCGGAGAACATCATACTAACAAATAGGGACAGGAATATCCATGTGTTAAAAAAACAAAAAAAAACAAAAAACAAACAAATGTATGATCATCAAAAGAAGTTGTGTCATCTGCAATGCCCAATGAGCTGACAGAGCAAAACAGGCAAATCATTGTTATAGATCTAAGCCTGTATTCTCTTGGAGCGGGGGTTAAACACCTTTCTCTTTACTGAAGACACCTGAGTAAACATTGCACTGTACCCAGAACTTTAAGCCAAATAAGAATTATTTTCATTATTTTCTCAACACAGTTAGATATTAGAGATGGACTAGAACTCGAACCCGAGTTCGAGCCGAACTATTTAAGTTCAAATGGATTCGGACTTCTCGAACTATGCCGGACCCGGATTTTCTATATTTTCGGGACTTTCGATAATTATCGAATATTTGAACGTTCGAGGCATGCCAATATGCAGGTAAAATGTTTATTATATCAATACGAGAGTAAATATCAAATTCTCGAATCCGCGAGTAAAATGTCTATCATACCTATACGCAAGTAAATATCGAATTTTTGAACCTGCAAGTAAAATATGCATTATACCTATACGTGAGTAAATATCGAATTCTCGAATCCGCAAGTTGTTCATGGGATAATTATCGAATGTTCGAACACGAGAGCTCGAAAGTAGCGTTGCGTGACAGTAAAATCGAGTTTTCGAAAGTCCTGGATATTTGAACGTGTTCCCCAGACCATTTCCCAGGTCCCACAGCCATTTACATTAAGTTACCATTCATATTTTAATTGTATTTCATTTGAACTTTTTGAACTATTTGACTCCCATTTTTCGAACTTTCCATATAGTTCGAAAGTTCAAAAACGGACCGAACTTTCCAAAGTTTGGCCATCTCTATTAGATATATGTGATCTGATCATGTTGTGAATATTTACAGTTCCTGTATAGCTCATACTGTTGCCATATTTTTTTTTTTACGTATGCCCCTCCAGAGCCTAAATTTGTGCATTGAAAGTGGCTGACATCTTGTTACTGGTTTGCTGAATGTTAAGCTCCACCCCTCTGAGATTTCCTCTGCTTTCTCCTGCTTGAGCCTCAAACAGTGATGCCTGTGAGTTCCGTGCACTCTCCTGCTTGTGCCTCAAACAGTAATGCCTGTGAGTTCCGTGCACTCTCCTGCTTGAGCCTCAAACAGTAATGCCTGTGAGTTCCATGCACTCTCCTGCTTGAGCCTCAAACAGTAATGCCTGTGAGTTCCGTGCACTCTCCTGCTTGAGCCTCAAACAGTAATGCCTGTGAGTTCCGTGCACTCTCCTGCTTGAGCCTCAAACAGTAATGCCTGTGAGTTCCGTGCACTCTCCTGCTTGAGCTCAAACAGTAATGCCTGTGAGTTCCGTGCACTCTCCTGCTTGAGCCTCAAACAGTAATGCCTGTGAGTTCCATGCACTCTCCTGCTTGAGCCTCAAACAGTAATGCCTGTGAGTTCCGTGCACTCTCCTGCTTGAGCCTCAAACAGTAATGCCTGTGAATTCCGTGCACTTTCCTGCTTGAGCCTCAAACAGTAATGCCTGTGAATTCCGTGCACGTGCACATTATAGTTTGAGGCTCAAGCAGGAGAAATCAGAGGAAATCTCAGATCTTAACAATCAGCAAACCAGTAACAAGATGTCAGCAACTTTCAAGGCACAAAGCTAGGCTCTGGATGGGCATAGGTAAAAAAAGAATTTGGCAACAGTATTTTTAAAGCTGCAGCTTCCAAATTAACATAACTTGATTTTACAGTGCACTTATCCATTAAGGTTTTGTGATGTCAATATTTATTAATTTAAATGCTGAAATTCCCATGATTAAAAGCTGCCTGGAATATAATGAAAAATTCTGCACAAAAAAGTGCTTGAGAAAATGAATGGTTAGCAAAACCTGTTACCTGTCATGTTGCAGAAAACTTTCAGAGGACCCAAAGGACCACTGCCATCTGGATCTATCCAATACCAGTCGGAAGATTTTCCAAGATGCTTGTAAGCTTCACAGGAAAGTTCATATATAGCTGAAAGATAAAACAATCGTCAATGAAACACTGAATCTTTTTTTTAGCTTGAAGCAATAAATCCACTACTATTTGTTTTAAGCAAATGTACAACGGTGTAGCTAGATTTGATATCTCCGTGTTTAAGCTTTACAAATTCTTAAGTTGAGATTTGTACTCTTATTAGCAAAGTAGGAAAGTCTTTCACTTTACAAGCATTTATATTGGCATTAGCATATATAAAGCTTTCTCTGGTTTCTCTATTTAGTAAAATATGGACTTAAGGAGATCTAAAGCCTATTTTTATGTACAAAATTATAACCCCCTACATTTATTTACAAGGTAAAATTACTAAAGAATGAACCTGTGCCTTTAGGCCATACAAAACAATTGCACTATGGGGTGGATGTTTAATTGAACTGTAGGGAAAAATAAAATTAAGCATACCTCCCAATTTAGGGTAGGGCAAAAGTTGTTGTACATTGGTTAATCCTGTTATCTTTAGTTCAACCTGTTCTAATTCATAAGTATAGAGATAAGCAGAGATGTTCAAAACCAGCGAGTTCTGGTTACTTGGTGGAAATCTAAAATATTACTAATACTGTAGAAGTCAATGGGAGACCTGGGAAATGGTCTGGGGAATAGGTACATATAACCAAAACATCACACATCCTTTTCAGCTGAAGCTGACTCTCTATACTTTTCAGACAGGTCCAAGGGTTCACGAGGGCAACGGTAAACTTTTGTCAGCATCTGGAATGCTTGTTTCTGAGCTACACACTTTAACAATTAAAGGGCGATTTCCAAATTGTCCCTTTATTGTTAAAGTCTTACCCAGCTTTAAGCTGGCTAGGAGATTGTGACGTAATAGAGAGAGGATTTTTTTCATGTTAAAAAAAGTACAAAACTGAGAATGTCTGCATAACTGATTGTGTCTACATGACTAAGCATGTCTGCCTGGCTCAGAGTGTCTGCGTGACTGAGAGTGTCTGCGTGACAAAGAGTGTCTGCATGACTGAGAGAATCTGCGTGACTGAGAGTCTGTGTGACTAAACATGTCTGCGTGACTGAGAGCATCTGCATGACTGAATGTGTCTGTGTGACCAAGAGCCTGTGTGACTGTGTCTGCGTTACTGAGAGTATTTGTGTTACATAGAGTGTGTCTGTGTAACTGAGTCTGTCTTCGTGACTGAGAGTATCTGAGTAAAGGAGACTGTATGTATGTTATTGAAATGAAAGGGTCCCCATATGCATTTTCTCTTAGTGTATAAGAAACGCAACACAGTACATACAGTATCAATGTGGGTGGCCACTTTGCATGCATTGCACTAAGATCAGTAGTAACATAGTAACATAGTAAATGAGGTTGAATAAAGACATACTTCCATCAAGTCCAACCTATTCAATTTTTTTAAACTCTACCTAACAGTGACTCTATCCCACTGTGTAATGGTGGCCATAGACCCCATGATCGCAGCTGGATGAGTTGCGGATTGTACAATTGTATTAGGGTATAAAAAATAAATACAACAGGCCTAATAGGGAAAAATATTGGACGATTGTTAGTCGATTATCCATACACAGAATGACAATCTCGTATAGTCTATGGCCACCATCGGGGTTAGGCCACAGTGGTACGTTTTCTCACGAGCTAACGAATGCCATACATTATCATGTGAGATTTGCAGCGTGCTGCATGTCAATGTGGGTTGTCACATTGCATGCACTGTGCTGCAATACGTTTATGGAGCACATGAAATCACTGTTTTTTTGCAAATTGCATGTGCTTCAATTACGCAAAATTGAGGGAATTGCAGCGCAAGCAGATGGTAAAGCTCAACATACTGACACAATGGTTCCCAGAATGCTGACTTTTACACAGGGGTTGGCACTGCTGCGATTGGTAATTTTAGGTCATGTATTTGGTAATTTTAGGTGTGTGGCTGGTGCATTTTCGAAATTTGTAATAATTTCTCATTTCCAATTACTCTAAACTAAACTAATTCAATTTTAAAAAGGTGATAGATAAAGATTCCCAAACATTTTTTTTTGGTTATTTTTTTTAAAAAAGATGACTTCCTCAGAATAACTGCAAAAAAATCAGAATTACTGCCAATTAATGCACAAACATGGGTAGCTACCTATCTATAGTAAACTGCACACACAGTATATAACATTCCAGGATCCCTGATATCCCAGAGTTCTAGAATTCCAGCTTCAGGGCAGCAATATGTCAAGCCAGTAAAACAGAATTTTCTCTTATTTGTTTTTTTGCATTCCTACATAATTACAATGCAGGGTAGTCGCTTATGTGCTTTGGCATATTATAGAAGCAGGGAAATCATTTTTAAACCTCATTCAGATAATGGATGAGCTGTGAAATTAGTTCCATGCTAGATAGGTACCTTAGAAGTTGCTATGATTGGTACAAACTGAATTTTTCAGAAGCAGTTTAATTTCTATTTGGATTTAAGTAAAATAAGTTTTAATTTTACCTTGAAAAGTTGAAGCAATAGCTTAGAGAACACTTAGAGCAGACATTGTGTAGGTGTCATAATATGAAATTATTTTACTATGCACTGCAGGTCTTGAGTTGAATATCACTGAAAAAATAATTCCTGTATTTAATTTTACTTATTCTATCCATGTAGAATGTAAAAAAGAAAATGTTATCCAAAGTTCAGCCATATAATCCAAGTAGATGTTAAAGCCCGCCCAAACATTCCACATATGCAACATTACTGTTAATAGGAATTGTTGTAAAACATCTATAGCCCGACCGACTGACATTTCAGTGTTTCTGCCAGTCGGACCAAATTATAGTATGGCGGCTTTTTGCCGCCTCGATCGACCGCCGACCATTTGTTTGTCCAAATCGGACAAATGAACGATCAGACAGGTCGGAAAATCACAACCGATTATGCTGTCCTCCAAAGGCTGGGTACACACCAGCAAATATTTTTGTCCGACAGAGACCAATCCATGGCACTTTCAGTCTGTCGGCCAAAAATATCTGCTGGTGTGGGGTCCAGATCGGACGAACGGACAATCGGAGGTATCGGTAAATCCCAATCGATCAGCCCACATTTTGTGCGATCGACTGTGCATTCCCCATAGTCGGCCATAGACAGACATTTGTCCTGGCCGAGTGCTCGCTCGTAGCTAGCGCTCTGTCGGGACAAATAGTCCCGTTGTGTGTACCCAATAGACCACACTATCGGTCGTGCCTAACTGTCGGACGCGGCTTCTTTTGCCGCAACTGACAGTCCTTCCTCCTGGCTGACTGGTCGGAAACCTTGAACGGTCGGTCAGGAGGAAGGATTGTATAGCGTGTACCAGCCTTTAGAAAAATAAAACTAAGTTAAGCTGCGATGAATCTATCCTTAATAAAAAATATGGTAACAAGAAGTAAAGGATGAATTTCAGTTAGTAACAATCAGGAGACCCAAACCGCAACCCATCTCAATGTAGGGAAGCTGGGGATGCTTTTCTGCTACTCATCCTGTATCACAGAAATTTTAAGATGCCTAGACTAGGAAGTGAGGGGGAGGAGCCAGGTAACCAGGAAGTAACCAGAGTAATTACTGGAAGTTCCCAGGGATCATGTCTCAATCCTGGGTGGAGGCACGCCAATCTGTTATTCCTGCTCTCTCATATAGCGGAGACACAGGACTCCTGTAGCGCCAATCTAGACTATACAAACCATACTTCTATTCTGTGTAACCAGAGGGCTACATAAGCATCCTAAAATACATAGGTGATCAACCTGATACAGGACTCTATTTCATGTTAGTTGGCCATTATTTAAAAAAATTAAAAACAAACAATAAACATAGTTTGAATTCCAAAAGAGTCCTAAGCTCGAATTCACCCTTGGACAAAAATGCAGGAGTTTGTATATTCTCCCCGTGCTTGCGTGGGTTTCCTCCGGGCACTCCGGTTTCCTCCACAATCATAAATATGATGATATTTAAGGTTGTAGGTGTCAAATAAATGTGCTTAGATTGTAAGCTTTTCAGGGCAGGGCCTGATGCCTGTGTATTCCAAGCGCAACAGAAGATGCTGTCGCTATATAAATCCATAATAAAAATAATTAATTACTCATTATGATTATTGTATGATTGAGTATTTATAACAATTAAAGGGCATGTCCACATCTGTTTAAGAAATTTGCTGTAGTTTAGGGGTTTTTTTTGGCTTTTTTTTTTTTACAAACTACTACAGCGGTTGGGAGTGGGAGAGGGAGCCCTACACTACAGAAAAGGGTTTTAGAGATAGGGGAAGGGTGAGAAAAATGGGAGGTTGAGGGAGGGGGGGGGGGAAGGGCTTCACTGTGCATGTCATTTTTCTCCAGAAGGAGAGACAGGAGGCAGAGACCATTTAGGACACAGTCAGGCTCCTGCTCTTTGTTTTTTTGGGAATTTGACATTGTAAGGTAAGGATTTTTCAACACTACACAGTGGGGCCATTAGTGGGTTAAAATATAGTTTTGGGGGTGGACATGCTCTTTAAGATAATACATATGTGTTTGAGTAAAAAATATAATGTGTAAAGTGAAAGTAAATGGTACATAAAAAGTAAAATTTAGATACATGCAACTGGCTTACATACAGTGCAATAAATGAGGAAAGTTACAAATAAAGAGAAAATCTGCATGCAATGTCTCATGCTGTTTTAAAGAATGGGACTTATAGTCAGTATTGTCATTTGTAAGCTCTGCTGGAAGTTGACAGCTTCTTTTAGATGCAGAGCTCCAATTTGTTGTCTGTGTTAATTTTATGTCTCTTCCCATACCCCATCTCTTTTTCTGTAACCCATATCATACTGTACATAATTACTTACATCAGGGCCCACTGACATTGCTCAGCATGGCGTATTACCATCTCCAGCTTCCTTTTGAATTTCAGTGAGAAAATGTATTACCTTATTTCTATGTGAAAGAATACCAAACAGAATGAAAGAGACTAAAATTCTTGTTCTAAAAACCATAAAGCCCCATTCACCCTGAGCCGCAGCGCTGTAGGGAAAGGCTAAAGTCACGTTAACTAAACCGGATATGTGGTGGTCTGCGCGAGTATAGCAAAAGACTGCGCAGCCACCACAAGCTATTCACCAGATATACCAAGAACAGCTGCATCTCTGGGTAAATCTCCCTAATATTTCTCTTTAAATGTGTAATAAAGCATTTACATCAATTCTAAATAATTGTACAGGTTTGTTTCCTAAATGGCTATTGTAACTTTTATAAATCTCTGTGCAAAGTGTCTACTGCTAATCAATTGTTATTTAAAATAAAAGATGTACAGTCATGAAATCATCAGCCTTCCTTATGTTAGCATTTTCCCTAGCAAGAGAATTCACTGAGCATGAGCAACTATAGGGTCACAGCACTGATTTAATATAATGATTTTGTTAGATCTGAAACAGAATTTTAACACCAGCCAAATGACTGACACTTAAAGGGCATGTTCACTTTTAAAACAAAAACAAAAAAAACAGTCAATTGTCAGTTGCCTTCCCCAAACCCCATCTAATATATTTTTCACTTTATTATCTGCATCACTAACAAGATATTTAAGTATTAGTATTGTCCCCATTCTGGCAGAGTAAGCTGGCCCCTCCCTCCATGCAGTTCATCAAGGCAGTGACTGCTGACACCACAACCATGATTGACTGCTGTTTTATCTGCTGCCTCCTTTGCATATGCTAAAGGTTATAAAAAAGCTCTTTGTGTAGAGGGAGGAGGCAGATACCTTTGCAAAAACGAATACAACCTATCATAAATATTTGTTTACAAATGCATGTAATATACTGGGAAATAGCAATTGGGGTTGAGGGCAGATAACTGAAAGTCACCATTTTTTTGTTTTAAGGGTGGACATGCCTTTAATCACTTACCATTAAAAAGAGTCCACAGTGAAGCTAGATTCAATTCCCATAGTGGCCAATATGTTCATTAGACATTGTATAATTCTTCAAGGGTCATTCATATTAGCTATAGTTCTCTTTTAATAAATTACACAGTTGTCAATCGTTATTCGTTAACAGATTGACAGAAAGGATTTCACTGGTACTATATTTGAAGCAAAATTAAGATAAATGCACAAATGTTACCATAACAAATAACTTTTGTACGGTATTACACGACTACAAGAAATACTATGATTCACCCTAGCAGTGATTTTTTCTCAGTAGCCATTGAAACAAATCCACGCCCTTTTTTTAAAAAGGGCCCATTTTATTATGCTGAAATCTGTGAACTGCAAAAACCATGTTTTAAAAAACTGTTTTTAAAAACCTAATGTGCTGCAAAATTAATTGAAACAGCTGGGGATTAAAAGGATAGAGAAAGACATCCTACTGTGCTTACTGTGTAAATCTGCCCTGAGCCCTTCAATCTATAAACTGTAGTTCCACTGCGTAATTTCAAGTTAATTTGTATTGAAATGTTAAAATGTGTGCACTTAACAGTTGTCTATGCATGGCCCCTATAGAATTAACTACATACTCCCTCAGCTTCAACACTATTAAATGGGGTTTATGTAATAAGAGGTGCAAAGTTTTGCCCTGACATTAATCTGCAGCAACCAATCAAATTTCTTTTTTTACTGGTCTATCACAAAATAGATTGGTTGCTGTAGATAAAAGCACAGGCACATTTTTGCACGTCTTACTGCATAAGCCCCTAATATTTCAAAAGAACACTGCTATGCCTCCAAAGCCAAGACATTTTGTTAATTGTATTGTTATGTTCCTGCTAACCCTGTTGCAGCGATGTATGAGGGAATATATTGTGGATGTAAGGGCAATGCAAAGCGGTAGCACTTCATACAGGACATTGCCCTTATAATGAATAGAAAAGACAGTTACAGTCATGTGGACCAAGTCAGTGGCACATAGTCCTGGTGCATTTAACACTGCTCTTTAGCTGCCACCTACCTTTCTATACCCCACTGATTAATATTCACCCCTTTTAAGAATCCCATAAAAGCTTTATCATTGAACAATATGAACCTTTCTAAAATATTTCTTTTGAGTAGTTTTGCTAAACTTCTGCTTGTGCATCAAAACAAATTTACTGCTCCTCACTGGATCTCATGTTTTCAGTTTGAGTGATTTTTCCATTTTTCATGATGAGATCAAAATGAAAAACTTGTGGTTTTCATGCAGACTGTTTTGGGCATAGTCCAGTTCATACCTCATATTTGAATTCTACTATAATTACTTTCTGCCCCTCAACAATATTTAAGTGAATTTATCCAACCTCTGCACATTTTTCCTGCTTGACTTATCATAAGTCATAAAGTGAACTTTTTCATACTGCATCTCTTTCTCTTTTACAATATAACATACAATGATGATATCCTATTCAGGTTATAATTGATCTTTGATTCTGTTAATACTGTAATGGACATACTGTATACACACTGATTCTTATAACATCTTCCAGACGGATTGTTGGGGCCTGCCAGGAAATCTGAGACCAGGGGCCCACCAGGACAAATTTAGGGGCCCACCTAACATTTCATATCTGTATTATCACTTGTATAAATATCCATCTTACTCCTACGGACGCCTATTGTTTATTAAAATGCACTCCTTAGTTTTCCTTTAGCTCTGTATTAAATTGTAGCAGTTTACTCTGTTTTCTTATGTGCGTTGGATAGGGCCCAGCTTGTAAACCAGTGTTTAAGTTGATTTACACCTCAGGAGCATGTAGGCCCAAAGAGCCTGGCGCCCTTAGCCCAACCCTTAAACAAAGACTACACCCCTAAACCACTCCCTTTTCTTCTTTTTGGGTAAGAAAATAGACTATAAAGGGGTTGGATTGGTGGGAGGAGATTGACACCCGCCCCTTCAACCTGAGGCGCCCTTAGTGTGTGGTGATGGCTCCTGCTGATACTGATCAGTTTGGTGTGACCACTGACACAATCTGTGTATGGAGAGGTGTGATTTTGTTTGCACAGTGTGATATCCTGATTGACTGCAGAACACTAACCTGTGTGTAAAATACTGTAACCACCTGTTGGAGGACAGATTACTGGTCATACTGGATACAAACTCTGTGCCAACGAAAGGTGTACACCAAAATATACAGGCCTGACCAAAATTTAAAGCGGTGCACCACAGAAAGGGAATATTCCATTACTGCATGTGTTATGTAGGGAAACTGTTTATGTTTTGTTATTAAATTATCGCAATACTTAGCATTAAATGCAATTAAAATTTTTTTATCTTGTTTAAAGAAAGTACATTGTCTGCTTTGTGCCGGACCACCAGAGTAACCCACTCTCTGCTTTGCTACTTTATGATTATTTATTTAATCATAAACCATGAAAAAATTACCCATTCCATAAAACACCCACCAAATATCCACCAAATCTAAAGCTAGGTACACACAGCACAGATTTCTGAAAGATGACAGACAGGATCTGCAAGATCCTGTCTGCCATCTTTCAAATATCTGCATACACACAGTCCCGAGTGTTCTCCCTATGAACTTCATAAGGAGAACGGTCGGGACTGTGTGTTTCCATCGGCCGCTCTAGACTCCTCTTTAGGGAGTCTAGCGCGGCCGATGAAAATTTTCGGCCTTTCCCGAACGAGCGTACGGCCGACCCGATCGTTCGGCGGCCGCGCGCTCGTTCGGGAAACGAGCGTACACACATAACGATAAAGCCCCGTACCGTCGGATCCGACGGTAGCGGGGCTTTATCGTTACTGTGTGTACCCAGCTTAAGTGGTTCTCGAAATTGTTTCATTCAAGTATCTAATTACTAAAATGATATGAATTCGTAAACAATGACTTAGAGGTGATAAAGCTTTACTTTCTCAGCCAAGTTTAAATAGGCATTAATAAAACATCTAAATTTCCCACTGATGAAATCAGTGTCAATGAAACTAAGATTTCAACAATCTTAAAAAAAATTTCACTCCAAAAACCAATATCATGACTAAAAACCCAATCGTCTTTCATTTCTCTAACCAGTGTTAAAGTGCCAGATAGAATTATTCTCTCTTCTTTTATGCTGTAAACAGGCAAATCTTTAGAGAGGCACATAAATGATGCCCCCTGGCAAATCTCCTTTGCCAACAGTAAAAACTGCTACACACTGCTCTTTCATCACTAGTAGGTAGATCATTAGTACAAATAGCTGCTGCTCCTGGCAGGCATCTAAGTCTTTTATTTTCATCATTTTCAATTCCCAAATCAACACATCTAACAATAAAGTTGTCTACATGAAGCTTCATCTTTCTAGGTAATTTTCTGGGGCAATTCATCTGCTTTGCACAATCACCAGTCATTGCAACTTTCTCCAACTACGGAGCTAGTAATACACTACAATCTTAATGCTCAGAGACAACATAACATGCATGATAAAGCACCACATTGACTCTGTTTTTTGAATTGCTGCACTTGGCAGTTGGTTCTAACCCACTCAACAGAAATGGTCTTGGCTGCAACAGAAAGGCTATTGTACATTTTGTCCTACCTGTTCGACTTTCAGGTATACCAGTTGAAAGATCCAGAAGATATTCTGATAGTAATGAGGGTGTGTTATAGGGTACTTGTAAGCTCTATGGGGCAAGCATGTGTAAAGGATAAACTTGCTGTAAATCATTGCTCATACAGTAGGTAAAAAATGAAATACAGTAAAAGTATATAGACAAATAATAGACATGTGCAATTGACATACCATTGCCTACTGCTTTTTAGGATGTTCTTCATTTAGATTATCTAATTATTATATCTAGTGGGGGCTGCAACTGACTAGAAAGCACATGTGGGTGTAGAATATTTTGCAATTTGAATTTACAACAAAGGAATGCAGATTGGGCAAAATTCAAAGGTGGAATTTAATGGAATGTCATTACATTGCACTAAGCCAGTTATATTTCAAACAGTCTTTTTTTTGAATATGGAGAAGAATAACTAATTAGTACAGATAAAGTTTCGGGTTTGAAAAGAACCATTTGGAACTTTCGGATAATGTGTTTTTGGGGTTTTTGAAAATTTATATTCAAAATATGGAGCTAACTTTGAGGGTTATTAAGGCTACTTTGGAGGGTTACTGAGGCTACTTTTGAGGGTTTCCGAATATACGAGGCTACTTTCAAGGATTATCAATGCAAGGCTACTTTGGAGGTTTACCGAAAAGAATCCTTGTATATATGCGAAAACTTGCTCGTGTAAAGGAAGTTCATTTTTAATAACATTCTGGTGATTTTATGTGTCCCCATACCATTTCCCAGGTGCCTGAGCCATCTAATGCCAGCTATCAAGCTTTTTCTACTCTTATTTAACTCTGAACTTTCGGATTTTTTTTGCCCTATTGCCCTAAGGTTCCTTCGGATTTTTACATTTTCACGTTTTAGAAAATTCGAAAAACTGAACAGAACTTGTCGGTTGCAAATATCTTTACTAATAAGCATAAATAATATTAATAGAAGCCATGTCAAGTGTTTTCATTTGATTTGATACAGGTTGTGAATATAGTATAGTACTCAGGGAAGATGGACTCCTCAGCAGACGAGAAACACTAACCTGTTGTATTTTATTTTTTAGATTTCTGTTAAAACCAGTTTGTATCATCCTATTCTGGGAGACCTTTACAAGGGCTTTATTAAAGTTTAAAGGGGAACTAGAGTCTCCAGACAACATTGCCCCAATATAAAGAGCACATTCACAAAGATACAAAAAGTTGTGTCTCACCTTTCCCTTTGCTGTGGATACGGGGTGATTTAGGAAAATAACCTGTGGGGCTAGGGTCGGCTCCATAATTCACCTTATGTGGGAACACCAAGTTAAGTGTACACAGTACACTTCACAGCTTGCTTCTTGGAAGCTGACAGCCAATTATGTTACAGCTCAGAACACAGGTTTCGGGGCAGTTTTTGTGTAAACACATTACAAATGCTATTGTCCTTAATATGATAAATTCCTTTGCTTTTTATAGAAAAAAAAGTAATATTTGCAGTTTATTTCTTTGCTTGCATGGCTGTAAGAAACAGAATATTAACATTTCAGTTAAAAAATAAAAGTAAGTATGGGGAGTCGAACCTGCAAAAATCTATACTGTGTCTTGCTGAAAAGAAAGATTTCTACCTCAATGCCACAAGGGCTAACAGGGCTAACCCGTAAATGTAAAATCTCTATCTTTTGCTAGAAACAAAAAAAAGAGGTAAGACGGGGAATTGAACCCATGTCCCAATGGTCTGTGGCCAAACCCAGCAAGACACCTCTGCACAAGTGATAGATTTTAATTTCATCATTTCAGCAAATGTCAGTAAAATCAGTTCACTAGTTTGTATTGCTCCATGAAGGCTGTCAGCAATTCACACTGGTTTGGTAAATAAAAAAATAGAGCTGCTATATATAAATTTGTACATATGTATATATAAACAAAGTAATAAACTCAGGCAGTAAACTATGTTATATTGTCATAAGTAAACTCAGGGATTAGAACTTGTGACTTCTTGGTGTGTTTGCCTTTTAAAAACATGGCACATGGTGCGCCACCAGCAACACAACAGTGATTACAGGGTAATTTAGAAACTGGGGTCAAGAAGCCAGCATGGGCTATGAGTTATACTGGCAACAACATGGAAGCCTCCTTTGTTACAAAATATTACTTAAATCTACTAAATGCAAATAACTAGAGAAAAATCTTTCAATATATAGGTATTCTGGGAGAAAAGCTTTCACGTTAGGTTTTAAAAATTAAGTTTAGTTCTCCTTTAAAATCATTGTTATTTTATCTCATCTTTACCATTTTTAAAGTGATATTAACTGCTTTTTTAATTGCTTTTAAAGTAATATCTCCATTTTTATATATATCAATTTAAAAATAGACAAAGTAACATAATATATATATATATGCCACATATTTAGTTTCTCTCTCTCTCTCTCTCTCTCATTCTCTCTCTCTCTCTCTTCTCTCTCTCTCTCTCTATATATATATATATATATATAAACATAGCAGAATGTGTATTTCGTATTTCGCGTGGTTCTTCGTACAGTACGCAATAACACTGATGCAACCCATGCCAAGGAACAAGTTGATGATTTAAAACATAGATTTATCAAAGAGGTTAGAGGTTACAGCAATTGTGAATTGGCGCTACCATCTATAAAGTAATGAGATTTCAATCTATGGCCGAGACCAACACTACTAAAACTAATTCTGCTCCATTGGTTAACTTCTATACTGAATTTAACCCTATGAGTCATTGTCTGCAGACAATTATTAATAAGAATTGGCCCCTAGTTCAAAAGATAAATCTTTATCATTTCATGATCACCACATACGACATAGTTTTAAAAAGGGCAAGACATTGAGAGCAATGTTAGTCCACACGGACATCCATGCTGACTCTACTGACTCTACAATTGTTACATTAAGGAAGGCTGTTACTGGTGCCCCAACTGTGTTACATGCAATGGCATGTTATCTGGTTCTACTTTTCCGCATCCATTTACTGGTAAGATTGAAAATAAAAGACAGATACACTTGCACCAGTAAGAACATTATCTATTATATATCTTGCCCATGTGGCTTATATTATATAGGGATGACCACCACCAGTTTTAGAGGATGGCAACCATCGCTCCTCTATACACCACGCCATTGATAATTCTTCAAATACACGTAATAACAAATATGTGAGATGGCTGTAGCCAGGCATTGGGCCTAGCCCAAGCACCCCGCTGGAAGTCTAAGATGTTTGATTATTGGTGGGATTGAACGATTACACAAACCAATTTAATAAAGAACTGACCCTTCTTCAGTTGGAAGCTAATAGATATATCGGCTACAAACTTTGTCCCCTAAAGGCCTGAATGAACAGTTGGCGTTACAATGTTTTTTTATAACCATTTTATAACCTTTTTATTACCTGTATAACCTGTCTTTTCCATTTGCTCTTGTGGTCAATTCAGTTATTGCTTTACTATTGTGTTCTTTTGATATTTTCACTAGGATTTCCTTATGTATTTCCGTATTTCCCTCTATAGATTCAGTGAGGGTCGTGGCATCACATAAAGTGTTTTCTATTTACCTTCTTGGGTTCTAGTTCTAGATATTATATTTCACGGCCTTTAAACTCTTTTAGGTATTGTATTGGGACACTTACGTATTTTAAGGCTTTTAAACTCTATTAGGCTATTGTATGGGGTACTTACGTTTTAACTTTATATAGACAATTATTATAGCACTATTTATTACATTTTTATGGTCGGCACATTGTTGCACTTCGCGGCTTCACTAATTTATAGCACCTGATACTTTATTTGCCCTGCCCTTTGGGCCGTTTTGGGTTAATAGCAGGGGAGGTCTTTAGTCACACCCCCTTCACTTACTGTTTTTATTGGTCATGCAGCAATCCACTGGGGGAGGTGATGTGGGCGTTTTTTTTAAAGTCAATTAGTTGTGCTGTTCTGATGCCGATCCTGGGCTGGGATTGAAACATGTTAACACATTAAAGTTATTGTTTGTGACAAGACAAGTGAGCACATCCCTGCCTTAAGGAATATTTCTAATATATAAACTAAGTATGTGGCATGCACTCTCCTGCTAAAGTATCACCCGGGTGCCGTCTATATAGATATATAGATAAATGTAGATAAAAGACGCACTCCTGGTTTTTTTGGCCACTATGGGAATTGAATCTAGCTTCACTGTGGACTCTTTTTTGACAATGGCATGTCCACCCTTAAAACAAAAAAATGGTGACTTTCAGTTATCTGCCCTCAACCCCAATTGCTATTTTCACCAGTATATTACATGCATTTGTAAACAAATATTTAATGATAGGTTGTATTCGTTTTTTGCAAAGGTATCTGCCTCCTCCCTCTACACAAAGAGCTTTTTTTATCACCCTTTTCCTATGCAACCGAGGGCGCAAATCTCCATGCAGTCAATCAAGGCAGTGACTGCTGACACCACAACCAATGATTGACTGCTGTTTTATCTGCTGCCTCCTTTGCATATGCTAAAGGTTATAAAAAAAGCTCTTTGTGTAGAGGGAGGAGGCAGATACCTTTGCAAAAAACGAATACAACCTATCATTAAATATTTGTTTACAAATGCATGTAATATACTGGTGAAAATAGCAATTGGGGTTGAGGGCAGATAACTGAAAGTCACCATTTTTTTGTTTTAAGGGTGGACATGCCCTTTAAATCACTTACCATTAAAAAAGAGTCCACAGTGAAGCTAGATTCAATTCCCATAGTGGCCAATATGTTCATTAGACATTGTATAATTCTTCAAGGGTCATTCATATTAGCTATAGTTCTCTTTTAATAAATTACACAGTTGTCAATCGTTATTCGTTAACAGGATTGACAGAAAGGATTTCACTGGTACTATATTTGAAGCAAAATTAAGATAAATGCACAAATGTTACCATAACAAATAACTTTTGTACGGATATTACACGACTACAAGAAATACTATGATTCATCCCTAGCAGTGATTTATTTCTCAGTAGCCTATTGAAACAAATCCACGCCCTTTTTTTTAAAAAAGGGTCCCATTTTATTATGCTGAAATCTGTGAACTGCAAAAACCATGTTTTTAAAAAACTGTTTTTTAAAAACCTAATGTGCTGCAAAATTAATTGGAAACAGCTGGGGATTAAAAAGGATAGAGAAAGACATCCTACTGTGCTTACTGTGTAAATCTGACCCTGAGCCCTTCAATCTATAAACTGTAGTTCCACTGCGTAATTTCAAGTTAATTTGTATTGAAATGTTAAAATGTGTGCACTTAACAGTTGTCTATGCATGGCCCCTATAGAATTAACTACATACTCCCTCAGCTTCAACACTATTAAATGGGGTTTATGTAATAAGAGGTGCAAAGTTTTGCCCTAGCAATTAATCTGCAGCAACCAATCAAATGTTCTTTTTTTTACTGGTCTATCACAAAATATGATTGGTTGCTGTAGATAAACAGCACAGGCACATTTTTGCACGTCTTACTGCATAAGCCCCTAATAATTTCAAAAGAACACTGCTATGCCTCCAAAGCCAAGACATTTTGTTAATTGTATTGTTATGTTCCTGCTAACCCTGTTGCAGCGATGTATGAGGGAATTATATTGTGGATGTAAGGGCAATGCAAAGCGATAGTAGCACTTCATACAGGACATTGCCCTTATAATGAATAGAAAAGACAGTTACAGTCATGTGGACCAAGTCAGTGGCACATAGTCCTGGTGCATTTAACACTGCTCTTTAGCTGCCACCTACCTTTCTATACCCCACTGATTAATATTCACCCCTTTTAAGAATCCCATAAAAGCTTTATCATTGAACTAATATGAACCTTTCTAAAATATTTCTTTTTGAGTAGTTTTGCTAAACTTCTGCTTGTGCATCAAAACAAATTTACTGCTCCTCACTGGATCTCATGTTTTCAGTTTGAGTGATTTTTCCATTTTTCATGATGAGATCAAAATGAAAAACTTGTTGGTTTTCATGCAGACTGTTTTGGGCATAGTCCAGTTCATACCTCATATTTGAATTCTACTATAATTACTTTCTGCCCCTTCAACAATATTTAAGTGAATTTATCCAACCTCTGCATATTTTTCCTGCTTGACTTATCATAAGTCATAAAGTGAACTTTTTCATACTGCATCTCTTTCTCTTTTACAATATAACATACAATGATGATATCCTATTCAGGTTATAATTGATCTTTGATTCTGTTAATACTGTAATGGACATACTGTATACACACTGATTCTTATAACATCTTCCAGACGGAATTGTTGGGGCCTGCCAGGAAATCTGAGACCAGGGGCCCACCAGGACAAATTTAGGGGCCCACCTAACATTTCATATCTGTATTATCACTTGTATAAATATCCATCTTACTCCTACGGACGCCTATTGTTTATTAAAATGCACTCCTTAGTTTTCCTTTAGCTCTGTATTTAAATTGTAGCAGTTTACTCTGTTTTCTTATGTGCGTTGGATATGGGCCCAGCTTGTAAACCAGTGTTTAAGTTGATTTACACCTCAGGAGCATGTAGGCCCAAAGAGCCTGGCGCCCTTAGCCCAACCCTTAAACAAAGACTACACCCCTAAACCACTCCCTTTTCTTCTTTTTTGGGTAAGAAAATAGACTATAAAGGGGTTGGATTGGTGGGAGGAGATTGACACCCGCCCCTTCAACCTGAGGCGCCCTTAGTGTGTGGTGATGGCTCCTGCTGATACTGATCAGTTTGGTGTGACCACTGACACAATCTGTGTATGGAGAGGTGTGATTTTGTTTGCACAGTGTGATATCCTGATTGACTGCAGAACACTAACCTGTGTGTAAAATACTGTAACCACCTGTTGGGAGGACAGATTACTGGTCATACTGGATACAAACTCTGTGCCAACAGAAAGGTGTACACCAAAATATACAGGCCTGACCAAAATTTAAAGCGGTGCACCACAGAAAGGG
Source organism: Hymenochirus boettgeri (assembly GCA_019447015.1). Lineage (NCBI taxonomy): Eukaryota > Metazoa > Chordata > Amphibia > Anura > Pipidae > Hymenochirus > Hymenochirus boettgeri. The sequence continues at coordinate 99,635,117 of CM033474.1, forward strand.
AATATTCCATTACTGCATGTGTTATGTAGGGAAACTGTTTATGTTTTGTTATTAAATTATCGCAATACTTAGCATTAAATGCAATTAAAATTTTTTATCTTGTTTAAAGAAAGTACATTGTCTGCTTTGTGCCGGACCACCAGAGTAACCCACTCTCTGCTTTGCTACTTTATGATTATTTATTTAATCATAAACCATGAAAAAAATTACCCATTCCATAAAACACCCACCAAATATCCACCAAATCTAAAGCTAGGTACACACAGCACAGATTTCTGAAAGATGACAGACAGGATCTGCAAGATCCTGTCTGCCATCTTCATATCTGCATACACCACAGTCCCGAGTGTTCTCCCTATGACTTCATAAGGAGAACGGTCGGGACTGTGTGTTTCCATCGGCCGCTCTAGACTCCTCTTTAGGGAGTCTAGCGCGGCCGATGAAAATTTTCGGCCTTTCCCGAACGAGCGTACGGCCGACCCATCGTTCGGCGGCGCGCGCTCGTTCGGGAAACGAGCGTCACACATAACGATAAAGCCCCGTTACCGTCGGATCCGACGGTAGCGGGGCTTTATCGTTACTGTGTGTACCCAGCTTAAGTGGTTCTCGAATTGTTTCATTCAATATCTAATTACTAAAATGATATGAATTCGTAAACAATGACTTAAGTGATAAAGCTTTACTTCTCACCAAGTTTTAAATAGGCATTAATAAAACATCTAAATTTCCCACTGATGAAATCAGTGTCAATGAAACTAAGATTTCAACAATCTTAAAAAAAAATTTCACTCCAAAAAACCAATATCATGACTAAAAACCCAATCGTCTTTCATTTCTCTAACCAGTGTTAAAGTGCCAGATAAGAATTATTCTCTCTTCTTTTATGCTGTAAACAGGCAAATCTTTAGAGAGGCACATAAATGATGCCCCCTGGCAAATCTCCTTTGCCAACAGTAAAAACTGCTACACACTGCTCTTTCATCACTAGTAGGTAGATCATTAGTACAAATAGCTGCTGCTCCTGGCAGGCATCTAAGTCTTTTATTTTCATCATTTTCAATTCCCAAATCAACACATCTAACAATAAAGTTGTCTACATGAAGCTTCATCTTTCTAGGTAATTTTCTGGGGCAATTCATCTGCTTTGCACAATCACCAGTCATCTGCAACTTTCTCCAACTACGGAGCTAGTAATACACTACAATCTTAATGCTCAGAGACAACATAACATGCATGATAAAGCACCACATTGACTCTGTTTTTTGAATTGCTGCACTTGGCAGTTGGTTCTAACCCACTCAACAGAAATGGTCTTGGCTGCAACAGAAAGGCTATTGTACATTTTGTCCTACCTGTTCGACTTTCAGGTATACCAGTTGAAAGATCCAGAAGATATTCTGATAGTAATGAGGGTGTGTTATAGGGTACTTGTAAGCTCTATGGGGCAAGCCTGATGTAAAAGGATAAACTTGCTGTAAATCATTGCTCAATACAGTAGGTAAAAAATGAAAATACAGTAAAAGTATATAGACAAATAATAGACATGTGCAATTGACATACCATTGCCTACTGCTTTTTAGGATGTTCTTCATTTAGATTATCTAATTATTATATCTAGTGGGGGCTGCAACTGACTAGAAAGCACATGTGGGTGTAGAATATTTTGCAATTTGAATTTACAACAAAGGAATGCAGATTGGGCAAAATTCAAAGGTGGAATTTAATGGAATGTCATTACATTGCACTAAGCCAGTTATATTTCAAACAGTCTTTTTTTTGAATATGGAGAAGCTAATAACTAATTAGTACAGATAAAGTTTCGGGTTTGAAAAGAACCATTTGGAACTTTCGGATAATGTGTTTTTGGGGTTTTTGAAAATTTATATTCAAAATATGGAGCTAACTTTGAGGGTTATTAAGGCTACTTTGGAGGGTTACTGAGGCTACTTTTGAGGGTTTCCGAATATACGAGGCTACTTTCAAGGATTATCAAATATGCAAGGCTACTTTGGAGGTTTACCGAAAAGAATCCTTGTATATATGCGAAAACTTGCTCGTGTAAAGGAAGTTCATTTTTAATAACATTCTGGTGATTTTATGTGTTCCCCATACCATTTCCCAGGTGCCTGAGCCATCTAATGCCAGCTATCAAGCTTTTTCTACTCTTATTTAACTCTGAACCTTCGGATTTTTTTTGCCCTATTGCCCTAAGGTTCCTTCGGATTTTTACATTTTCACGTTTTAGAAAATTCGAAAAACTGAACAGAACTTGTCGGTTGCAAATATCTTTACTAATAAGCATAAATAATATTTAATAGAAGCCATGTCAAGTGTTTTCATTTGATTTGATACAGGTTGTGAATATAGTATAGTACTCAGGGAAGATGGACTCTCAGCAGACAGAGAAACACTAACCTGTTGTATTTTATTTTTTAGATTTCTGTTAAAACCAGTTTGTATCATCCATATTCTGGGAGACCTTTACAAGGGCTTTATTAAAGTTTAAAGGGGAACTAGAGTCTCCAGACAACATTGCCCCAATATAAAGAGCACATTCACAAAGATACAAAAAGTTGTGTCTCACCTTTCCCTTTGCTGTGGATACGGGGTGATTTAGGAAAATAACCTGTGGGGGCTAGGGGTCGGCTCCCATAATTCACCTTATGTGGGAACACCAAGTTAAGTGTACACAGTACACTTCACAGCTTTGCTTCTTGGAAGCTGACAGCCAATTATGTTACAGCTCAGAACACAGGTTTCGGGGCAGTTTTTGTGTAAACACATTACAAATGCTATTGTCCTTAATAATGATAAATTCCTTTGCTTTTTATAGAAAAAGAAAAGTAATATTTGCAGTTTATTTCTTTGCTTGCATGGCTGTAAGAAACAGAATATTAACATTTCAGTTAAAAAATAAAAGTAAGTATGGGGAGTCGAACCTGCAAAAATCTATACTGTGTCTTGCTGAAAAGAAAGATTTCTACCTCAATGCCACAAGGGCTAACAGGGCTAACCCGTAAATGTAAAATCTCTATCTTTTGCTAGAAACAAAAAAAAGAGGTAAGACTGGGGAATTGAACCCATGTCCCAATGGTCTGTGGCCAAACCCAGCAAGACACCTCTGCACAAGTGATAGATTTTAATTTCATCATTTCAGCAAATGTCAGTAAAATCAGTTCACTAGTTTGTATTGCTCCATGAAGGCTGTCAGCAATTCACACTGGTTTGGTAAATAAAAAATAGAGCTGCTATATATAAATTTGTACATATGTATATATAAACAAAGTAATAAACTCAGGCAGTAAACTATGTTATATTGTTTCATAAGTAAACTCAGGGATTAGAACTTGTGACTTCTTGGTGTGTTTGCTCCTTTTTAAAAACATGGCACATGGTGCGCCACCAGCAACACAACAGTGATTACAGGGTAATTTAGAAACTGGGGTCAAGGAAGCCAGCATGGGCTATGAGTTATACTGGCAACAACATGGAAGCCTCCTTTGTTACAAAATATATTACTTAAATCTACTAAATGCAAATAACTAGAGAAAAATCTTTCAATATATAGGTATTCTGGGGAGAAAAGCTTTCACGTTAGGATTTTAAAAAATTAAGTTTAGTTCTCCTTTAAAATCATTGTTATTTTATCTCATCTTTACCATTTTTAAAGTGATATTAACTGCTTTTTTAATTGCTTTTAAAGTAATATCTCCATTTTTATATATATCAATTTATAAAAATAGACAAAGTACATATATATATATATATATATATATGCCACATATTTAGTTTCTCTCTCTCTCTCTCTCTCTCATTCTCTCTCTCTCTCTCTCTCTCTCTCTCTCTCTCTCTATATATATATATATATATATATATAAACATAGCAGAATGTGTATTTCGTATTTCGCGTGGTTCTTCGTACAGTACGCAATAACACTGATGCAACCCATGCCAAGGAACAAGTTGATGATTTAAAACATAGATTTATCCAAAGAGGTTAGAGGTTACAGCAATTGTGAATTGGACGCTACCATCTATAAAGTAATGAGATTTCAATCTATGGCCGAGACCAACACTACTAAAACTAATTCTGCTCCATTGGTTAACTTCTATACTGAATTTAACCCTATGAGTCATTGTCTGCAGACAATTATTAATAAGAATTGGCCCCTAGTTCAAAAAGATAAATCTTTATCATTTCATGATCACCACATACGACATAGTTTTAAAAAGGGCAAGACATTGAGAGCAATGTTAGTCCACACGGACATCCATGCTGACTCTACTGACTCTACAATTGTTACATTAAGGAAGGCTGTTACTGGTGCCCCAACTGTGTTACATGCAATGGCATGTTATCTGGTTCTATTTTTCCGCATCCATTTACTGGTAAGATTGAAAATAAAAGACAGATACACTTGCACCAGTAAGAACATTATCTATTATATATCTTGCCCATGTGGCTTATATTATATAGGGATGACCACCACCAGTTTTAGAGGATGGCCAACCATCGCTCCTCTATACACCACGCCATTGATAATTCTTCAAATACACGTAATAACAAATATGGTGAGATGGCTGTAGCCAGGCATTGGGCCTAGCCCAAGCACCCCGCTGGAAGTCTAAGATGTTTGATTATTGGTGGGATTGATCGATTACACAAACCCAATATTAATAAAGAACTGACCCTTCTTCAGTTGGAAGCTAAATAGATATATCGGCTACAAACTTTGTCCCCTAAAGGCCTGAATGAACAGTTGGCGTTACAATGTTTTTTATAACCATTTTTATAACCTTTTTATTACCTGTATAACCTGTCTTTTCCATTTGCTCTTGTGGTCAATTCAGTTATTGCTTTACTATTGTGTTCTTTGATATTTTTCACTAGGATTTCCTTATGTATTTCCGTATTTCCCTCTATAGATTCAGTGAGGATCGTGGCATCACATAAAGTGTTTTCTATTTACCTTCTTGGGTTCTAGTTCTAGATATTATATTTCACGGCCTTTAAACTCTTTTAGGTTATTGTATTGGGACACTTACGTATTTTAAGGCTTTTAAACTCTATTAGGCTATTGTATGGGGTACTTACGTTTTAACTTTATATAGACAATTATTATAGCACTATTTATTACATTTTTATGGTCGGCACATTGTTGCACTTCGCGGCTTCACTAATTTATAGCACCTGATACTTTATTTGCCCTGCCCTTTTGGGCCGTTTTGGGTTAATAGCAGGGGAGGTCTTTAGTCACACCCCCTTCACTTACTGTTTTTATTGGTCATGCAGCAATCCACTGGGGGGAGGTGATGTGGGCGTTTTTTTTAAAGTCAATTAGTTTGTGCTGTTCTGATGCCGATCCTGGGCTGGGATTGAAACATGTTAACACATTAAAAGTTATTGTTTGTGACAAGACAAGTGAGCACATCCCTGCCTTAAGGAATATTTCTAATATATAAACTAAGTATGTGGCATGCACTCTCCTGCTAAAGTATCACCCGGGTGCCGTCTATATAGATATATAGATAAATGTAGATAAAAGACGCACTCCTGGTTTTTTTTTCTATATAAACAAACGGCTTTATTCTGCTATCATATAAGTCAACATGTTTCTGCCCTGTGTCGGGCCGTCATCAGAACGGAACATATATCAGAACATATACCTCCAGAACCCAGGGCACTCACGGGACTTCTAACAGCTACTGTTTAAAAAAGTGTTGAAACAAGCGATCTACCCGTTTCAGCCATTGCTACGGCTGTCCTCAGGATCCTGTACTGAAACAGCTACGGCTGTCCTCAGAATCCCTTCCTGCACTGAAACCATGTGACAGCCCCTCTTCCGTGTTCCCTCCTCCTTGTGGTCCCCCATGGCCCCTCCCACTCATGTGCTCTGGGACCCCTCCCACTCATGGCTCTGGGGCCCCTCCCACTCATGGCTCTGGGGCCCCTCCCACTTGTGGGTCTCTGGGCCCCTCCCACTTGCAGACCCTGGGGGCCCTCCCACTTGCAGGCCCCAGGGCCCCTACCTCTTGTGGACCCCCTCCCACTTGTGGGCCCCTCCCATTTGGGGGTCCCAGGGCCCCTCACTCTTGTGGGCCCCAGGCCCCTCCCACTTGCAGGCTCCGGGGACCCTCCCACTCATGGGCCCCTTCCACTTGTGGGCCCCACAGGGGCCCTCCTTCTTGCGAGCCCCTCCCACTCTGGGGCCCAGGGCAAGTGGGAGAGGGGCAACAGGACCAGCGAGTGTGTGGAGCCACAGAGTCCATGAGTGGGAGGGGCCACAGGGGGCTGCAAGGGGAGGGGACACAGGGCCCATGATTGTGAAAGGCCAGCAAGTGGGAGGCATTAAAAAAGCAGTGCTGTGGGCTATGCTGTTCTCCCCACCCCCTACTACCCTTCAGTCATGCACTGAGCATGTGCCAATCGTAGATTAGAGGAGGAATTAGTATTTCTGACCGCAGATTCAGAACCTCCCACCCCCTAGTTTTTGATCAGTGATTTCTTCATATTTTGGTCTGTGCAGCACGTAGAGAGGTGGTTGATGGCTCATTTTAAAGGCATGAACCTGGCCTTTCATTTAAAATAAACTTGTTTGGAGACCACAGTTCCCCTTTAATATATATCATCATTTTAATGGGTATAAAACATTGATTCTAACTACAGGCTTTCATGTTTTTGTTTTTATCCCTATCTGCATATCTACACCTCAACTGCTCGAGTTAACTGCGCAACCAGGCTTTTACTTAATACTATTCTTGGGCTGTATGTTTCTAAAAACATGGCATTTACATGATGAGTCACCAGCAGCCAAACAACTGGACTACACAGGAATATCTAGAAACGTTATCTTTCGCTAAAAAAAGACACTAGAAACTATGTGCATAGAGACAGTGAATCCTGGAGTTAGGGAGCATGGATTTTTGAAGCAAACATGGGCAAATGGAAGCCTTCTTTGTTACAGAATCTATTACTTACATGTACTAAATGCGACTTACTAGAAAAGAACGTTTCAAAGTATAGGTGTTCTGGGGAGAAAAATGTTCACATTAGGACTAAAAAAAGTTTAGTCCCTTAAGCATATTATTTAAAGGACATGTCCACCCCCAAAACTAAGATTTAACCTCATACTGGCCCCACTCTGTAGTTTAAAATAAACCTTACCTTACATATCTGCTCCTTATGGAGCAGATATAGTTTAAAATAAACCTTACCTTACATATCTGCTCCTCTCCTGCAGTGCCTTTTTAAAGTCCAGAAAAGTGCAGAGTAGACGCTGTCAGTGACTTATCCAGTGCCTGTTTCTTCCTCAACATCAACAAGGCAGTGACATGTGCAGGGGAGCGGGGGAGCGGGGAGCGGGGAGCGGGGAGCGGGGAGCGCCCCCCCTCCCACATCCGGATCCATCCTCTGCAGCCGTGGTACCTAGCGTGAATCCCTTTTGGCATAAGGTAAGTGACCCCTGCCCACCCCCAACCGCTATAATATTTCTTTAAAAAAATCCTTAGATCGTTACTTACAGAGACTTCTCTCCCGCTGCGTCTTCAATGAAGTCAGCCGCGTCTGTGATTGGCCACGTCAATCACAGACGCAGCTACCGGTCCGGCCCCTGCTTGCAACTTTTCCAAGCAGGGAGCCGGATCAGAGACGGCACAGTAGAGAAGTCTTTCTAAGAAACGATCTGAGGATTTTTTTAAAGAAATATTACGCCAGTTGGGGGTGGGCAGCTGGCACCTACCTATACTAAAAAATAGATTTAAGGATGGACATGCCCTTTAAGGCATCTAAAAATAATAATAAAATAATAATTTATTTCTTTTGTTGTCTTTAGGGCTCAGCCATCAATATTTATATGAACTGAAATCCTGCCAGTTACATTTTTGCATTTGAAATAATACTTATTACAGAATCAATAATTACATGTGGACTATTTATCCTTTATTTAACTTGTGATTTTCGCACTGCAGGTAATGGGTGCATTTTATATTGTAAAGTCTTCAAATAATCTGATTACAAAAACAATACCCTAGAGTTTCTTTACTTCTTTGTGCTTTTTGCTTTGTTCAGTGTTTAAAAGGTTTTCTTATAGACTATTAAAATATTCCAACCAAACCAATAATTGGATAGTTTACAATCACTCCCCAATTCATTAAATTCATAATCCTTTGCTTCTTCCTTAATGTAAACGTTGTGACATTCAAAGGGTATTGCAAATTTCCATTTTTTTAAAATTTAATTTAAATTAGCAATGCTGGTGCTGATAAAACACTACATAGGAAAATCTGCTCTGTTTACTAAAGTACCGGTAGCTGAAACTGATAACACACCAAAATGTATGGTCGCCTCAAGCGATCACCTAATATAAGGAATATACAGAGCTATTGTGTATATATGTATGTTTCTTTGCGAGTAGTTTGAAGGGGTTCTGGTGAACAGACCACTTATCTTTAACCTAAAGGGGGTGGGAGTAAAGTGGAGCGGGGTTTAGGAAGGGGCAGGTAACATGTATAAAAGAATGGAGGATAAGTCTTAGGGCTTGCAGTTCAGGCAGACATACCTTAAATATGGGGAAACGGACACATCCCTTTTCCCCATATTTTAGGCATGTTGGCCTGCAAAGTATAATGTACCCCTACTGTAAAATATAAGGATATAATACGTAAGGCTCTGAATTTAGAATGGGGAGGTGCAGTGGTATAAATTCTTATAAAAAAATCACTCAGTGACGTCACTGAGTGACTTCCTGTATAACACTGCACCTCCCCTGTCTCTCCCCTCACTGTATTAGTCATTTATATAGGAAGATAAAAATGGAGAAACACCTTCTTATAATAGAAGGCATCTTGCAGTCTCATGCTATATGAATAGCATTGGCCACAAAACCTAAGAAACAAGAAGTAATTTCTTACTCCCATGTTCCCCAGAGTAAGGGGCAGAGATATGCAAAATACTCCTTTATGTCCATTAGCTTATGCATGTGTCCAGAACCGCTAGCAAACAACATGCAATATAGCTTAATTTATAGAGCCAATCATCTGACCTGCAGACATGACATGTTTCAATTTTGTTAGATCTCATCAGTGCAAGATACAGGCAGCTAGAAACCTTAGAGAGAGAGGGGCCAAAATGAGCAAAAAGCCCTTCACTGAGCATAAAAATGGAGAAACACCTTCTTATAACAGAAGGTATTTTGCAGTCTCATGCTATATGAATAGCATTGCCCACAAAACCTAAGAAACAAGAAGTAATTTCTTACTCCCATGTTCCCCAGAGTCAGGGGCGGAGATATGCAAAATACTCCTTTATGTCCCTTAGCTTATGCATGTGTCCAGAACCGCTGGCAAATAACATGCACTATAGCTTAATTTATAGAGCCAATCAAAGGGGCTTTTTGCTCCTTTTGGCCCCTCTCTCCCTAAGCTTTCTAGCTACCTTTTCTACTGTATGCCCAAGTCCTACACCATAGAGCCAGGAATCTGTATCTTGCGCTGACTAACAGTGTACCAGGTGGTTACCTCAAAAACTGTGTGGCTTTGAAAAGTTGGCATATGTCCTCTAATTTGAATTTCAAAATCTGGAAACCCTAAGTCAGGGAGTGAAATGAACATGAGGGAGAGAGACGATGTTGATGTTCGTTTTTTCCTTCACCTTGCAATAGGAACAGTTATTAACTAGAGAAGGGGAGGGGGGGGTGTTCTGTGCTGTTTTTTTTATGTTTGGCTTGAAACAGCCCTGGGCTTATGTATCATAAGAATTAATACATTACCTAGAGTGTAATATATGGATTTACTTCACCTTGGAGTTCCATGCCTATACCTATGGCCTCGTGCTTCTATATGGTGATGGATAGGGTTTCCAGTCATCCTGTTTTTCTCGGATTCATTCTGTTTCATGTCTGAATCGGGGGTTCTGGAGGCATTTCTATCTCTCTGCTAAAGGTCCGGCTTTTTAAACTTTACTTCTGGCAGCATTATCCAATTGGCTGCTCTGAAGTGAAAGAAGCAGCCAATCAGTGACCACACCACAGCCACAAAGTGCGGCCGTAGCGTAGACCCTGATTGGCTGCTTCTTTTTCCTTCAGAGCAGAGCAGCCAATCAGATCACAGTGTACATTAAGGAGTGGGACCAGACTGGACCAGGAGTTGAGAGTGGCATAGAAGAATTAAAGAGTGAGAGGGTGTCACCAGACAGACGGAATGTGCCTGCAGCTTCCCTCTTCAGATTGATTTACCACTCACTGCTATGCTCTGAAGGTGACTGGATGGCTAAAAATGCAGCTGCTGGCTTCTCTGGGTTTGGTTTCTTAAGTTAACTTTTGACAGTGTGAACCTGTCAAAAGTTAGAGCCGAAGCTGCCAGCATTCCTGACCATGCTGCATAATTGAATTATAAGCGGTGTGATATATTTACTTGATCTTTTTTTCTTCTTTTTTTTTTGGGGGGGGGGGTATATTTTCACTGTGTGACACACACTGACACCAATGATTTTGTCTAGGCTCTCTGAGTGGGGGACCATGAGGCAGGGGGTTAGCTAAAGTGGGTGGGTAATGTACTGGACACAGTCCTATAGTCAATGCACCCTGTCAGCCTTAGGGCTCTGTTCCAAACAGTATAGTATAGTATTTGTGGTTGAATAAAGACTAAATACAATGCCTCAGAGTTTATTGTATGGCCCGTTAATGTATTCCTTGAATCCATACCTCTCTTTATACAAGACAATACCATGCTGGCTCTAGCTGTTGCTGCCAGGCACTGCTTGCTAACTTTAAGTTTGTTATCCACCAAAACCCCAAGATCCCTTTCCAACAGGGATTCACATAAAGGGCATGTCCACCCTTTAAATAAACTTTTAATATGTTATAGTGCTAGCTCCCCCAGCGCAGTAATATTATTTGCAGAAACTCCCCCGATAGTTACTTACCTTCCCTCTATCTTCCGTCGCTCTGCCCGGCCCTCTGCCTGCATGGAACTGCAAGCAGGGGGCGGGACCGGCAGCCACTTCCGTGATTGAGAGGCAGCCAATCACGGACGCGGCTGCCGGCAGTTCAGAACGGCGGAGGATAGAGGGAAGGTAAGTAAAGATCGGGGGACTTTCTGCAAATCATATTAATGCAGTTGGGGCTGGGGGAGCTAGCACTATAACATATTAAAAGGGATTTGTGCTAGGGGGAGGGAGACTAAAACAGGAGGGAGAGGGAGGGGGAGGGCTGCTCAGAGCATGCCACAAACCTCTCAGAGGAAGCCTCAGAGGCGGAAATTTCCCCCTCTGCAAGGCTCCTGGTGGCCAGTTTTTGGGACTTTGGAGGGGCATTGCAGGGCAACCATTTGGATCTGGGATATAAGGTAAGGATTTTTCTACACTACAGAGTGGGGCCAGTAGTGGGTTAAATTATAATTTTGGGGGTGGACATTTCCTTTAACACAGAGCCATTTATAGTATAAGCAGCACAAGGATTTTTAAGATCAAAATGCATCACCTTACATTTCTCAACACTGAATCTCATCTGCCACTTAGCAGTCCAATGTGACAATCTATCTATCAATATCTACAATCTATCTAGATCCTCCTACGCATGCCAATTCATCCGAGCGCTACCGGAGCGCATGCAATGATGCAATTGTCATTTTTGGTGCATATTGCATGCGCTCCCTGACTGTGATAAAGTTAAATTGTTTCCACACGCCGGTAGAAGGGCCACAGCTTTACACCAAGCCCTTACACATTTAGTTAAAGGGTATCTCCACTCGTATTAACAAATTTTTGACATTTAGTTTTATTGAAGAACAGGAGTCTGACAGGTCCCAACACGATCCATGTGATGAGGAACTGTTAGACAACGCGCTGGGGGAGCGAGCGAGTGGGTAAGTTCCTTACCTTCTCTTCTGGCTCCTGATTGTTTTATTGAAGAACAGGAGAAAAGACACAGATCCTTTACCTCCCATTCTTCAATAAAACTTAATGGCAAAAATTTGTTAATTTAAGTGGAGATACCCTTTAATATGAGGTTATTGTAACAGTGGTGTCAATGTGCAGTTTTGTGACTCTGAACACCCCTCACTAACCACCACCCCTAGACATTGATGTCAGTGTGCAGTAGTGTAACCCTCTCAAAAAACCAAAAGCACAAGGCCACTAGAAGAAAAAGGCATTTAAAACCTTTAAGGCCGAGGGAACGGAAAGGGCCTTTAGGGAGTATAAAAACTGTAACAAGGAGTGTAAGAAAGCAATCAAACTAGCTAAAATTAATAATGAAGTTAGGATAGCTGAGGAAAGCATCACTAAGCCTAAACATTTTTTTAAGTATATTAATAGTAAGAAGATGAGGACTGAGAATGTGGCACCATTAATTAATGGGGATAAGTTAGTTACGGAGGATGGCGATAAAGCAAATGTCTTGAATAATTTTTTTCCCTCTGTATACACTATAGAAGATCCAAGTACAGATATCATAGAGTATAGTAGCAATAATGGTATAAAAGATTCAAGTTCACTTTGGTTAACCGAGGATATGGTACAGAAAGAACTAAATAAGGTTAATATTAATAAATCAGGCGGCATCAGCCAGAGCCAGCATGGTATTGTCTTGTATAAAGAGAGGTATGGATTCAAGGGAGGAAAATGTAATTCTCCCTCTTTACAAAGCATTGGTAAGGCCTCATTTGGAATATGCAGTGCAATTTTGGAATCCTGTGTACAAAAAGGACATCTTTGAAATGGAAAGGATTCAAAGAAGGGCAACTAAATTAATAAGGGGATTGGGGGAGCTTGAATATGAAGAGAGACTGGAAAAGTTACAATTCTGGATCAACAGTTAGGCAGGAAATGAGGATATTGCTAGATGGGTTGGACTGGATGGACTTATGTCTTTATTCAACCTCAAATACTATACTATACTATACTAGAGCTTCTACATGACTTCTAATATCCTTATAAATTACAGTGTGTGTGTGTTAGGTAAATTATCCATTAAATTATGCAAATGCTAATCTCTAAACTAGGTTTGCCCAACCTGGCCGATGCTGGGGGCCTCACTAACAGCACCCCATGCGAACTGCAGGGAGACGCTCCACCCCTAGCTATGCCCACAACACGCCCCCCATGCCGCTGACCACACCCACTCATGGCTCCGTGTGGGCCGCAAAAACATGCAGCCGGGCTACGGAGTTGGGCATCACTGCTCTAAACTTAGCTGTGTTCACTCTTTTTCTGTTGACTGTGGACATTTCTGTTGTTAAAAATGTTGTATAATTTAAAGTGGTCTGTCTGGCTGTTTCATGGGAATAACTATGAACTGGGTTTTTAGCCTCCATGTTTTTTAGTTTCTAGTGATACACTCAACATCTTTTGACAGTCTTATAAAGCTTACATAATTAGATATGAAACACAACACTCTTCTCAATGATTTAGCATAACAGAGTGAAATTACAAAATAACAATAACAAAGCATAAATGAAATAAATGGGTTGTTTTGGAATGCTGCTTGCTATAATATTTCATTTTCTGAATAAAAGAAATGCCTGATAAAGTTCAGGTGCTATTGCAGGCAGAATAGAATAGCTCCTATAATTCTGATTGCTGAGAGCTCTAGTCTGTCAGGTAGGTTAATATGAACACTGTACAAGGTTCCATTAAGTTGGATAGTTCAAGGGTTTCCTGGCTAAAGGAAGTCAGAAGTATTTTTGAGATGGAAGATGTGAAAAAAACCTGCAGACTAAGATAATTTCATACCGTAAATTGCTTTTTCTTTACTCTTATACATCCACACACACAAAGTTTTGACACTGAAAGTTAGGCTGCCCTTTATTTTATTAAAAAGAGAAGAAACAGAGAAACTCCCTTTATGTGCTGTTAACCATTGTACAGCAATGACATGGATATTAAACATAAACAGGAATTATTAAACACTGTCAATTTTGGAAGTGAATGTACCGTATGTGCTCGAAACTGTTCATAAAATCACTTAAAAGTAAAAAAAAAAGAATAAAAAACATTTACTTACTGGTATTTCACATTCAATAATGGCTTAGGTACACGAAAGACATTTTAAAGAGCAACTTTGGTCCCAAAATGACCTGCAAAACCTGCAAAAAGTGCTTTCGAAAGTATTTTTGCTGTATACTTAAATTTCTTATTAAAGGGCATGTCGACACCTCCAACAAAATTTTTATATCAGCAGAACACCCCTCAAAACCTAGACCTCGCTAGGTTTATTTCAAATCGGCCCCTGGATATACTTACAGTACCAGCCCTCTTTGCCTCGCTGCTTTCTGTGTGTCTCCTGTGCCTTTTCCGTGCACAGAAGCAAGCAGAAGGGGCTTGACCAACCGTCGCGAAAGTAATTTGCTAAGACATTGTGTCAAAGCCAATTGATCCTCTGCACTTCCTATAAATATGGTTTAGATTTCCTGGTATGCTAATGATAAACTGAGATGAGTTGTCTTTCCTCTGTCCCAGCAGTTACAGACAGCAGTCAACATACTCGTGCCATAGACCTCTAGGAAGTGCAGAGGGTCTGGTCATATGATGCTGCCTCCATCCATAAAAGTGAAAATATCTTGAAAAATGTAAAAAGTAATTAAAGTGTATGGCAAAAATACTTTACCACAGTTGCTCTTTAATATATTTTGTTAGTCAGTTATAGTTAAGAAGGAGATTACAATAAATAGTAAGGCCCCTTTAACCTTGCCCCTTAACATAGAGCACACCCCCAAACAACTCCACTACTTTACTTACAGGGGAGGAAAACATACTATATTATGCTTAAATTTGTAAACTGCAATAAACATGAACTGTGTACAATATTAACTATATTACAGGGGGTGAGGTTCTCGACACTTTTATGAACCTTAAAGTACCAACAGTGAGGGATCAAAAATGGGGAGAGATTGACATCTGCCACAGCAAATACAGGTGCCACTAGACATGTGTTTACTGTGCCTAATTATAAATCTGACACTAATAACATTAAAGAGGAACTGTGGTCCAAAAATGACTTTAGGCAAATTGCTAGGAATTGCTCTCCTGAGAATTTTTGCAATTTATTTTCATTGTTTATTTTGCATAGTTTTGAAGATATTTAAATTTTTGTGTGTGATATGGCAGCAGCATCACCAGGTCCCCTGCACTTCCTGCTTCCTGCTCTGAAACCATGTCAGTCAATCTGCCCTGTGTATTCTCCTCCCCTTTGCAGCCCCCCTGGCCCATTCTGCACAGCCTCATGTTGCCCCACCCACTCACGGGTGCCTAAGCCCCACCCACTCCCTGGATGCCTAAGCCCTGCCCTCCCACAGGTGCCTAAGCCCCGCCTACTGGCAGGTGCTGTGGGCCACTCAGACCCCCCCTACAGAAAACTCTGTGGAAACAGCCTTTTAAGGCAGAGTGAGAACTCTGTTTTCACATAGTGGGAAAGAATGGCTGTAGATTCCCTTACCTTCTCTGTCAGGACTTCACACAGCAGAGAGGAGGAGGGACTTCATGTCTCCCTCACACACTGAGGGAGTCTGAGGCTGTGCTCGCCGGCGGCACTGTGCAGGAGAAGCCTTAGGAATGTCAGCCTCCCACCCATTAACTTTCTGGTCAGTCATTTCTTTATATCTTGGGCTGTGGAGCACGTAGAGAGGTGGTTGATGGGTTGTTTTAAAGGTAAGAAATTGGCCTTTTATTTAAACTTGTATGGAGACCACAGTTCCCCTTTAATAACTTTCATACAAACTGTTTTTTAAAATTTGGATTTTTTAATTTGCAAATGTTATGTCATAATCCAATAAAACAATATATCATTTGGAGAGAAAAAACTAACATTTGTCATACTTTCCCTGATAAAATAATATGATGAGAAAGTAATGAGTGAATAATACATCTGCAATCAAATTAATAATGCACTGTAGTAAAGGTCATTATTACAGGAAATAAAGCTTGGCTTAGCTGTGGCATTTTGCTTTTTTAATAAAACTTTTTATCATAATAAAACGGCATAATTGGTCTTTATGTTAAGAACAAACAACAGGTTATTCTACAATCATGAGTTATGCAATCGAATGCACATACATTTTATAAAGGGCCTTATAAAGTAAGTTAGCAATATGACTAGAAGAGAAAAAGCTTTTAAAGGGCATGTCCACCCCTTTTAAAATTTTTTTTTGCAGTGTAGGGCTCCCTCCCCCGACAATAACCACCATAGTTATTTGTCACAAAACTCCTCCGATCATTACTTACTTTGCCTCTCTCCTCCGACGTTCAGTCCTGGCCCTCTGCTTGCATGATACTGCAAGCAGGGGGCCGGACCGGCAGCCACGTCCGTGATTGGCTATGGCTTCTGGCTGTTCTGAACATCAGAGGAAAGAGGCAATGTAAGTTATGATCGGGGGAGTTTTCCTTCAAATAACTATGGTGGTTGGGGTTGGGGGAGGGAGCCCTACACTACAGAAAAGGGGTTTTGAGCTAGGGTGAGGAAGAGAGAAACGGGAAGGAGAGGGAAGGGGGAGGATGGATCAAACATATTCCTGATAGTGGCTGAGGAGTCCCATGTCCTTATTTAGACCAGTTTGTTTAGTGTTTAATAAGAAGTTCGAAGGTTTTCCTTTCCTGGGTGTTTTTAAATTGTCCTTTAAGTATCGATATTGGGAGGTCCATGTCAGAATGATTAGGAAGTGTGAAATGGTGTCCAACTGGTGTGAATGTTGTCCTGGCAATTAGGTTTATTTTAATGAATTTAGTAAATGTGAATGCCTGATCACAGTTAGAAATTGAAAGGGGAGAGTAAAATCCACTACAAGTAGGATTTAGTTATGATAAAGCAGCAAATCACCTCCCAATTCCTAATGCATACAATGCTAAAACCCACATTTTTATACTCCAGAATCTGAAAACACCCCCATTTAAGCCTCATGAGAACTGGACGAATTAACTGCATTTGCAGTGTCTGTCCACACCTTATGATCTCAGTAACAGGCTCTCTTGCCTTATCTTTTCTTGGCTAGAGACTAGGGATGGACTGGAACTCGAACTCGAGCCCGAGTTCGAGCTGAACTTAATGAGTTCGAACGGACTCGGAATTCTCTAACTATCCCGGACCCGGATTTCTCGGACTTTCGATGTTTCCGGACTTTTGATCGTAAATTTGATAATTATCATATCATATCGATAATTATCAATAATTATCATGTGGTTATCATATGGTTATTATATTACTAGGTTATTATATGGTTATTATATTACTAGGTTATTATAGTTATTATATTACTAGGTTATTCTATTACTAGGGTATTATAATATTATAACCATAATAACCTAGTAATATAATAACCATATAAAAACCTAGTAATATAATAACCATATGATAACCTAGTAATATAACAATATTATATTCCTAGGGTATTATATGGTTATAATATTACTAGGTTATTATATTATTTTCCGAACTTCGCAAAATCCGGTCCGCTCGAGGATCCGCGAATTTTCGGGAAAATTTCTAAAATTCAAAAATCTGCGAGCGGACCCGTTAAATAAAAATATTCTCAAAATTACAAGATTTCTCGTATTTTCGAAAATTTTAAAAATTACGAGTTTCGCGTATTTTCGAAAATTTTCGAAAATACGTATTAACGAAAATAAAGAGAAATCTCGTAATTTCGAAAATTTCGAAAATATTGCACTCCCTTAAATATTTATGTATTGCATCCAATATGGATTAGTTGCACTGGTTTGTATATACAAATATGGTTTATACAAAACACACACACGCATATATATATATGTAATTGGTATAACATTTGCACCGTGTTTCATAATATACATACAGTCAAGGAGATTCAATAAAAGTTCTTATCATTTAAAATGGTGCTAATTTTGCCCCAACCAATCAGATCTTATTTAACATTTGAAAGCTAACATCTGATTTGTTGGGGCAAAAGTATCACCATTTTAAACGATAATAACTTTTATTGGATAACCCTGCCCTGAGTATATTCTATTGCACTTTGAGGCTAAATAAAAATAGTTCTGCTGTATGGGCTGATTGATGAATTTCTTTGGACACAATTTTATTCTATGTGACAATCCTTTTTTTTGTAATCAACAAGCTCTAGTCACAGCTGCTTTGAAATGTGTGGAAACCTGAATGCAAAGCTCAATTAACTCTCCTCTTTTTAATCTCAAACATCATTGTGAAGCAATAAAAGAGGAGAAGGATTACATGTAAACCTAGGATGTATCATACCAGACAAATTCTTCAGGCCATTTGTCTCTCGATAACCTATGTTATTATAATCCAATAGCTTTATTGTACTTTTTAGCTAGAAGACAGAACAATAGGCTTAATCCTTTTTGATACAATGGAACAGGTAGAGCTCATTTTATTGCCTTAAGGTTTTATTCTAAATGTGCATAATTCTGTAAAATAAATTGTAAGAAAAATAGAACAAACCCTTCTCCGTTTTCATTAAAGGGCAACTCCAGCCTCAAAATTACTTTTTATATTTGGAAGGATCACCCACTAAAACCGTAGGTACGTTATATTCTTACCTTTACTTGAAGAGCCATTCCAGGAAGCAGAGAGGAGACTGGCGAGGGATCACAGTTATGTAAGTTTTAATTCCTCCTTGTAGGGGCCTCAGAAGGTAAGAATATAATGAGCCTGGCGTTTTGGGAGTGATCCTTCCAGATATGGGGGTTATTCTGATGCTGGGGTTACCCTTTAAGGTATTTTCAACTCTTAATTTCAGATGAAAACAATAAATTACAGCACTTCAAAATTCTATTTTGGTAACTAATTAGTAATTAAGAGGTTAATTAAAAGAAATTCCTGATGTTACTATTTTCTACAACAAAGCATTCAATAACATTTTAGATGAATTTTAAAACCACTTGTTAAAGAATATTCCGATATTTTCCAAATTAAACTGCCAGGAACATCCATTGTACATTACAAGCCACATATTACAAACTTTACATCCAAAATATTTGTTAAACTCCACCAATGATAATTTTAAAAATGATGAATTTTAGAAACAATGCCACGTTTCTAAATCAAATAGTCCATGCAAATGTAAACGCTAATTACTCCAAATAATGAAAAACTTCTCAAATGTAGACACCATTCTGTGTTTCATAATATGGTTCCAAGAAATGAATAACCTAACTGGGTTATTATTCAAACAGATAGATAACATGTGAATCTACTGCAAAATAAGTAATTAAAAATGTGAAAATGTATTACCACAGTGGGCCTCAAGAGTTATCACTGTTAGGTGTGTGTATTCAATACTGCATAACACCTTTCGTGCATTCATTAATAAATCATGCCCCTTATCAGAAATTTGACAGTTTTACTTACATGTTAAATGTTTTATAACTTACAGGTAACAGATCACAAAATAAATGACTACATGAGCACCAATGCAGTCTGATATCATTTTGCAGGAGGGACAGAAATGGATGATTAGAAGTTAATAGCAGGTTGTATTTCTTTAGCTTAAATGACCATTTTAAAATTTTCTGTATTACGTCATACCATTGCATGCATTACTACTTGAAATGTGCGCCAACACATTCCCTGTATAAAAACTGTCCATTCTGGCTAAGATAAGCATTTAGGGGTGATAAGAGTAGGCAGATGCACTAGTCAGTTCTAACATACTGTAAGTTTACATGAAAAAACATTACTTACAATTGTGGCATGTTGCTCCTGTATATCCAGTTCCCTCACAGTTACATTTGATGCTGTCCCATGTTTGGGTGCACTTGCCACCATGCTCACAATTATTGGGGACACACCTGTCACAGAAAAAAGAAGATTGAAAAGTACAGTTTGATTTGAAAAAATGTTTTAATCTGCCAATGTAGAGTATCAAGGGCGACTAATAATAGTAATTAATCCTCATTATTACAAGATGAAAATAATAAATGGTGTCAGTTATTAAAAAACTGATGAATGGTTAGTACAATAATATCAATTAAGAGATCACATAAGGACACTAGCTTATGAGGAACATTAGCTTCACCAAACACCATAATTGTGTCAAGCAAGGAAGCTTCCATTAGAACGCAACAAGAAAAGCCATTTTCTTGTACTTTCTCTCCCTGGCATTCATGTCCTAGATTTGTAACACATCATGCAAGTGTAACAGCATACAAAAAGATTGCAGTGATTTTCTAAGGCTACTTCTCATCAGTAAAAGGGTAATGAGGTGGCTGTGTGCCTGCTGGCTTTGACAGAAAATAATCAGCCTTTCTTGCAAAGCATGGGCATTCAGCTAAGGAGAAAAGGCATTAAACAGCAAATCTTGTATCAGAAGTTGGAATGATTTTATCTTTGCTACTTTAGCCCCAACAGAGGTAATTCCTGTTGGCTTCAGGCATGGTGCTGTTATAGCAAGCTGAAGTCTAAAAATGAAATCCCTGAAAAATGGGAAAATGAAAGCAACATAAAAAATAAAACTCTTAATTTAATTAAACAAAATATATAAAAATGTTTAAAAAGTTTAGATATTAAAGGAGAACTAAAGGATTAAAACAAACATTTTTCCCCTACCTCTACTAGTTTCTGTACCCAGAGTGTGGACCTAAAAGGCGTGCGCAGTCTTTCCCAAACATTTTATTGGTAGGTGGAATAAACTTATAAGAGGAAAGGGATGCCCTACATTATATCAAAAAATTATTTAGAGGGTGGAGATGCCCTTTAAATAAAAATGTTTCAATATAGTAGTAATGTAGTTTAGTTAGGCATACAAGCTCACATTTGTAAAGGATCGTATAATTCTAAATACACACTAAAATATTATCAAATGATCATCCTAATAATAATGACAATTCTAAACATTTTACAACATATCAAGTAAAAACAAGGACCAGATTTTCTCAGTCTGAGGTGGTTGTTTAACACCATTAAAAATACAATTATTATACAATAATAAATATTATTATATTTAGTGCAGCATTTGCAGACCTGTAGATTGCAACCTTTGTAACAAAACTTCATCCTACAACCAATAACTGAACTCTGAGTCATGATAAGCTCTTTGAGTCGCACAGGAGAAAAGCGCAATCGAAATATTATTATTGTATTTTTGTATACCAAAGTCAGAAAGGTCCTGGGCGCTGTGGATTCCAAAATTTTTTTTGAGTGATCAAAATTTCGGTGCTTCTCAGAGCACCTTCATCAGGATCATGGCCATGCACATGGACTTGTATATCCCCTTGTATCTTATTGTATAATAAAACAACACTACATGTCTCACTACATGTATAGTTTCCTTTAGAGGTTTAGAATTTTACCGTTTTTAGAGCTCTAGAGTTTTTATAAGATTGCATGTTAGTGGTATTTTTTACAATTATGCATATCTGGTAGAGAAAGTACTGTGTAATTAGTTTAACTCTATAATTTTTGGATGTTTTTAGATAGTTGTTAGACATCCATCAACACATGAGTAAAAAGTTAAAAGAAGGATTTACTAAAACAGAATAATCTGAATGGCCAGTTAGATGGAGTGAAAAAACATAAATAGCCGTGACATATATAAAGGGAATCTTAAACACAAAAAGAATAGAGAAACAGTTCTTATGTAAAGAAGGCAGATGGTTAATAATGTTGTTCCTTACTGGGTAATTTGGAATGTACAAGCACCCTGGGTATTAAAACAGTCATGTGTTTTTTGGGGTATGTTAGGGAGTGATGAAATTTGAAGCAGGAGGGGAGAGACTTTTAGGGGCATATTTATAAACATAATTATTATGTGCATTTCTGACAGACACATTTTTTTCAAACTTTTTATTTATTTTGCTGTATTCATAAATAAGCAAAATTTCAGCAGTGTCAAAAATTACAATGAAATGTAGCACTATTGAAGCAGAAAATGTGTCAAAATGTCAGCTTAATGCAGAAAATGGGACAAGTGAAACCTAGAAAAAAAAATCTAATACCAGGATGGGAAAAAATTATGGTAACACACCCAGGTGGCTTTTTAAAGTATTGTGAAATAGGCTTATACACACATACCTGTGCTATGTAAATAAAAAAGGTGATGGGACCCAGAAAGAGAATAACATTCCAAACATGGAACTGTGTTTAATAGCAAAACATCACACTATATGTTTTGGACCCAAACTGGTCGTTTGCCAAGTGTTTGGGCCGAAAAGTGCTTGAGTCTGAAACATGTAGTGTGATGTTTTGCTATTAAACACAGTTCCATGTTTGGAATGTTGTTGTCCTTCTGGGTCTCATCACCTTTTATTTTTTAAATTAAATATTAAGAGCAATTCATGTTGCTTTGGTGATACATTCTTTAAAGTCTCTAGACAACATTGTCCAGATAGACAGACCACATTAGCCTATGAGTAGCCTATGAGTAAGAGCACTTTGCTTGAAACGCGTAAGGTCATGTTTTTTGCTGTACGTTTGTCTTTTGCTGTGATGTGGTGAATAAATTGAATTATCAATACAACAAGCTGCAATATTTTTTCAACCAGAGTGCGCTGCCTTATATTTACGTTTGTAGACAGAGCACATTCCCAAAAATACAGTAAGGTGGGGGCTCACATCTCCCTTTTAATGTGGCTGATGGGTGATTTATGATATAAGCCTGTCGGTACTAGGAGAAAGCTCCAATAATCCACCTCTTAGATTTTGTGGAAGTTCACATGCTCTCTAGTGCAATTGTTTTTTTTTAAATAAGGAAGAAATAAAACAACACTTTCATAAGTAAGTCTGAGGAATTGAACTTCATTTTATTGTATCCTCATAGGCTGTGTTTCTAAAAATAGAACATTAGACTATGAAGCCACCACAGTTGACAAAAACACAATTCCATGTTTGGAATGTAATTACCCTATCACATTCCAAACATGGGATTTTAGGGTCTCATCACCTTTTTTTAATTGGATATTGTTAAGTGCTTGGATAGAGCATTGTGAATCTCTGTAAGGCAGCGATAAAGTGTGAAGGGTGGTAGATTAATATACTTAATTTGCTCTTGATATTTAAACATTTTCATAATTACATGGTTTAAGGAAGTCAGTTTTCCGGGGACTCAGAATGGACCTTTTAATCAGAAAAGGAAAACAATGTTAATCTATACACACTATTTATATACTATTTCACTTGTTTCTGTCCAAATTGAGTTTTACAAATGTAATAGCAAGTATTCACATATAATGTTGACTAAAGATAAACAAAAATTGGGAGTTTCGATAAGTTCAGAGTTGGGGAAAATGTTGGAAATTTTGTCCGAATTCGCAGATTTTAGAAACTGGCAGTTCTGAATCGAAACCAGGTTAATTTTGAACCACCAGAATTTTTATATTTTTTATATATTTTCCCGGTGACCTTGGTTTCTAGAACTGTGGAGCCCCAACAGAAAAGAACAAAAAACATTTTCTAACTTACCTGAAACAGTCTCTCTAATATTAGGTTCCACTGATCCCCCCCCCTATTGTGTTTAATTTAAGGAAAAACATGAAGATACAAGGTATCTAGTTACACAAAACATAAATGTATCGCCAACATTTTATTCCTTATTTTAATAAGTGTCATATACACAAATCCACCAAGTTGTCTTTTTACACATTTTGCCTTTTTTTTTTTTTAAAATAAACCTTGCAGGTTGATTTGACTTGTTACCTGAAGGGTGATAAAAACCATGTTCAGAATAATAACAAGATACCTACTGTTAAAATGCTAATGCAATATGTGAACGATTTCACACACACTTAGCAAATTAGGATTTTTTTTGTAATGCAGAATAAAAAAAAGGTATAACTCCCTTTCTTCACCAAATCTTTTTTTAAAACAAATCTCCTTGCAAGTGACATGTATATGCACTTATGTAACTAATCCTGGGTCACCAGTTCTTAAGTGTCTGTATCCAGGATAGCTGTTCTGAATGTGTTGTTTTAACAGCAGCATTGTGTGTATCCTACATTGCTTTAAAAGGAATGGGTCTGCACCATTAATTAAAGAAGTCTCCAGACAACATTGCCACAAAAGACAGAGCACATTCACAAAGATACCAAATGCTGTGTCTTACCTCTCCCTTTGCTGTGACTGCTGGGGGATTTATGAAATTAGCCTTTTGGGTACTAGGGGACAGCTTAGCTCCCTTAGTACCCCCATAGCATCTGATTGGTTGGGACAAAAGTAGCACAATTTTTAAATATAACTTTTTTTTACATTGGCCTTTTTATCTTTTGTGAAAAAATTTCATTAAAATCAGTTGACTATTTTGGGCTAGATTTAGACGAACATCTGTGCTCCATTCGTGCAGCGTTGTTACTAGCAGTTACTCAGCGTTGCTGGTAGGAAAATGCTGCATGCAACGTTTTCCTAGCGGCAAACATCTGGAACTGCTAGTGAAAATGCTACACGAATGGTGCACAGCCGTTCGTCTGGACCTAGTCTTATATTGTTCCAGGACACCTGTCAGTAATTCATGCTGGTTGGTAAATAAAAAACAGAGCTGCTATAAATAATATTTGTACAAATATGGAAACTGTATATTTACATAAAGGAAACAAACAAACAAAAAAAAAAAGCTATGAATTCAGGCAGTAGACTATTTTGTATTGTTTCATAAGCCAGGGGGTTTGAAACTGTGACTTCTTGGACTGTGTGTTACTAAAAACATGGCATTTATATAGTGCACCACTAGAGATACACCAAGACATACAGGTACATTTAGAAACATATTTCATAGAAAAAGAAGTTAAAAACTGTGCATAGAGAGAGTGAATACTGGGATCAGGGAGTGTGGCTCTTTGAAGCCTACATTAGAGTTCTACTGGCAACAATATAGAAGCCTTCTTAGTTGCAGAACCTATAACTTAAAGGGCATGTCCACCCCCAAAACCAAATTCTTCCCCACTGCTGGCCCCACTGTGTAGTGTGTAAAAATCCTTACCTTATTTCTCTGCTCCAAATGGTTCTCCTGTAATGTCTGCCCAAAGTCCTAAAAAAATAAAAAAGTAGGAGCCTGGCTGGAGGGAAAACATTTCTGCCTCAACATTTCCGCCTCCAAGATGTCCTCAGAGGTTTCTGGCTTGCTCAGTGCAGCCCCCCCCCCCTTCCCTCCCTCTCTCCCTCCCTCCCAATCCCTGTTAGGTTACCTGTGCCCCTAGTGTAAAATTCCTTTTCTGTAGTGTAGAGCGTCCTCTCCCACCCCCAACCGCTATATTAGCTTGTAAAAAAAACTTACCCGAACTTTACACAGCCTCTTTCCCCCAGTGTTCTACACTGCCATAAGCCGTGTCCTCTCAGCCAATCACGGACATGGCTGCTGGTCCAGCCCCCTGCTTGCAGTTTCATGCAAGCAGAGGGCCCTGTCTGAATGTCGTGGGAAAGAGGCTGTGTAAGTAAAGTTCGCATACGTTTTTTTAAAAGCAACTAGAGTGGTTGGTGGTCGGACAGGGAGCCCTACACTACAGCAAATTTTGTTAAGTGGTGGACATGCCCTTTTAATGTACTAATAAATAATTTTACAATGTATAGGTGTTTTGGAGAGAAAAGCTTTCAGATTAGGATTTAAAATAATAGGTATTTTTCTCCTTTAAAACTGATATTTTACAAATAGAAAAGGACCTGGAAGCACAAGTGAATAATATAATTAATTATGGATCCAGTTTAAAAAGGTGACGATATATGGTACATAGAAAGGGTTCATAGAGGAGCAAATAAGTGTATATGGGAGATGTAGGTGATCTGCTATAAAGAAAGGCTTAGATATTAATATCAAAGAAGAGATGCTTCCGGAAGATATGATCACTTTATACAGTACAAGTATATAATTGGCCCATACAATAAACTCATGGTCTTATCATCATCAGATCTTCCAAGGGCATCCTTTTAAATTAGAAGAAAAAAGGTCTAATCATCAGATCTTCAGCATCAGTGGGGAAACTGATGTTGGTGTCATGGACAACAGACTTTATACCTTAGATAGAAGAGTCACAGATGGATCAATTTTAAGGATAAAACAAGGGGTTTTTAAATGAAAGCCATTTGTGTTTAGGTCACATTTTCCCTTTAAGGCAATTTTCCCCCCTTTTCTACTGAAAATTGAAAGTGGCTTTAGAAGGTTTTTCTTCACCTATCTCTTTGGTTGGGTAAAAGGACTGAAGCAGGACATGTGAAGCTAACACAATGATAGGGCCAGTAATGATTTAGTTGCAGCATTACATCAATATTAACTTAAAAAAATAATAATTAAACAAAAAATTTTAAGGTAACGTAAGGTGTAAATGACAGAGTTGTTTGCAGGGATGCGTACTTAAAACCTATTTCAATACAATTATCACATCCCTGTTTCCAAAGCTATTTGTAGAAATTCAACATTGTCAGAAGCCTGGTTTTCTTTCCGATCAAACATTACAGCTTCAAAGGGTGTGAATTCAGGTTTGAAGCTTGAAGCTAAGCTAGCCATTATTCTGCTTCATTCAGTCAAGGAATCAACTGTTAACATAAGCTCTGTTTCTTTTTAAACCTAAAATTCTTTGATTCATTCCTAGCTGTGCTTAAAAGCTCGTTCGCACGCGTATTGAAGGAAGCTAATTGTTATGAAAATAAAATCAGATTCAAAGTGGAGCAAAACAAATATAGGATATTACTGCCTGTTTCCTTTCAATAGGTACTCAGAATGTTGCCATTGCTCTTTCAGATGTCAGTACACAATTTCTCTTTATAAAATGCTGTAGATGGTTTGTTGACATGATTGTTTAATATTAAATTATTCAGTGATATTTAGTAACTCAAATGTGACTTTATAGATGGTGTATATGCACTGCTTTATAAACATTTTAAATAATATAGCTGCAAAGAATGAGAAATATACACATGTAACCAACATAATCATAAAAATATAAATAAATATGCATATGCCAAGTGTTTCAAACTTGCAGGCCTCCAGATGGTTGAAAACTACAACCCCTAGCATTCACCGGCTGCATTCTACTACTAGGAAGCAGTTGTAGTTTTCAAACATCCAGGGACTGGATGTTTGAATGCTAAAGGCAGATGGGATAGGAGAAATTATACTGAATTAGAGCCACAGAGTAAAGGTGCACAGAAAACATTTAGGAACCCCTGCATGTATTAAAAAGCACATTTGGGAATCATGCAACACAATATAATATAGGTTAGCAAGGGTTTTTCACTTTACGGTGCCTGTGCCATGGAAATAGCGCCGTGCACCCAATGCACTATTATTTAATTTGCCACAAAAAGTTTAGTGTGCATTTCAGAGAGGACTTTAGCTTAGCAACTCTCCTTAAATAGCCCCAATTGCGCTTTATTTTATTAAAATCACCTTTTAGAACTTTAGCTATGGCAAAACATTATAAAAAGCAAAACAGAATGAAAACAAATTACTCTGAAAACAAAGAAAAAGTTTTACAATCAGGAAAGAAAAAAAACAACAATTGAATCAAAGTTGTATAAAACACACAATGCATATTGCGTTACCACAAACTTAATAGAATGTATTATGCACCTTAATTTGAGGTTAAAGAATTATTTTAAAGATTTTTTTTCCTTTACATACTTTTAAATATTTCTCTCTTTAAGGTCTAACTATTATATTCCTTGAATTTAATTAATGAATGCCCTGGAAAAAAAGGTTACTTTAAATTAACCATAACTGGAATAAATACTTCTTCCCAACCACCACTGTATCATTTTTTTGTTTATCTGCCCCCTATTTCTTGAGATATCCAATCTAAATCTTATATTTCAGCTGCCAATCAAGTTCCTTGCTTTCAAAGACTATTCTTCTGTGAGTAGTTTTACTGTAGCTGGCATGGTGACAGAGTTTTGATAGTTGGAATGCTGTATGCTGTATGCAGGCTTGACAGTTGGTTTGTGGGGAAAAAGTCAGGTCAGATGGAAATAGGAGTGGTTAAAAGAGGATGGGGGGAAACTGCTCCCAAACAAAATGTGTACTGGATTGAAGGCATGCAACACAAACCTCAGAGTAATTGCTTCTTACATGTGTTCAATAATAGATTAAGATGAGGCAAAGTAATTTTTTCAGTATAGTGTCCCTTTATCATTCTGATTATAAAATGTACAGTTCTTTTAAAACGAAAAGCCTAACCAGCTTTCATTGAAACACGTTGAATTATCCCTTTAAAAGGCATGTGCACCCCCAAAACTATAATTTAACCTACTACTGGCCCCACTCTGTAGTGTAATAAAATCCTTACCTCACATCCCAGCTCCAATGGTTCTCCTGTAATGTTCCCATAAAGTCCCAAAAACTGGCCACCAGGAGCCTAGCAGAATCCATATAGGACCCGCCTCCTGTCTCCCCTCCGGGAGAATTTTGCCATGTGCACTGCAGCCCTCCCTCTCCCACCCATTTTGTTCTCCCTCCCCCTAGTGTAAATCCCCTTGTACATATAGTAATGCTTCCTCCCCCAGCCCCAACCGCTATAATAGAATTATCAGAAAGTCCCCCAAACTCTACTTACCTTCCCTCTCTCTCCCCTGGCGTTCTAAGCAGACGGCAGTCGTGTCCGTGGTTGGCTGCCTCTCATCCAATCAGGGATGTGGCTGCCGGTTCGGCCCCCTGCTTGCAGTTTCATGCAAGCAGAAGGCCGGCAGTGCGGCGGAGGAGAGAGGGAAAGTAAGTAAAGATCGTGGGACTTTCTGATCATTTTTTTATTAGGGTGGTTGGGGCTGGGGGAGGAAGCACTACAATATATCAAAAAAAAATTTTATGGGTGGCCATGCCCTTTATGCCCTTATAAATGTTGCCATCTTTTTCATTGCCTAATATACATTCAGTTCAAATGGCAAAGACACAACAGAATATGTATCCAACAACCTATTTCCATATATACAGCTGACTGTGAAAAAAAATCACGTTTTGCTTACTTTAGCATCTTAAATATATATGTTTGCTTCAATATGACTTAAATGTGCCAAAATCAGATGCAAATGGATATCTTTGAATTAAAAAAAGTATATCCAACCCCAGTCTTAGCTAACATACATTGATATAAAAAAAATGTGAATTAATGCAAATTAGTGCACAAAAAACTCAAGCTTAAAAACACGCTTGATAAAGCATAGTTATTAACTTTTTTGTGCGTATTATACTTTTGCACACTTGAACAAATTCACCATATTTTACTATTTTGAGTATGTCATTGTGGCATTTTAAAGGAGCATTTCCCAGAAACCCCAAAACATGCTATTAAAGATATGTCTACTCCTAATAAAAACTTTTAGTATGTTTCTCAGTGCCCCAAAACATAGGTTATGTTTTGCTTAAAATGTTTAATAATGTTCTCAGAATGAGTTATTATACTTACAAGCTCCAAGATCCAATGCTAAGGCTCTAGCTGGTAAGGCAGTCAGTCACAGCTGAAAGGGCGTTTTAATCGATAAAGTGCCCATACATGGGCCGACTATCGGCCGGAATGAACGGTTGGACACATCATGCGTTGCAGGTCGGGACCCATGATCGCACGTGTGTTCGAACCTTAAGATACATTTTCTTTAGGTAAGCTGTAAAGTGTAACAATAAGACAATTTTACTGTTATAGCTTAATAGATCTAGAGGTAGATAACTTTTTTTACCTATAGTACAGGTAACTATAGAACCCACTCATCTCTATCCTAGTCAGACAACAGACTCCCATTCCTGGTTCTGCTCAACGACATCTTACTCATAATCTGGAGTCTTGCCTCTCAAAATGGTTTCAATGCAATGCATGTTTAGCACAAACTGTATATAGACCAGTCTTAACACTATTTTGGTCTGTTTCCTTAACACATGAGTTGAGTACTTCATTTCACAGCTCTTCTCATTGGAGAGTACTTAACATGCCTGTACTTATTGGGTTTGATGTGGAGCTAATGATCAATAATCAGACCATATAATGTAAAAACTTTCCTGAATTTGCATTGATGTACCCATGTAATAGATTTGTCAGGAAACATGTGTTATATATTTTGTGTAAAATAGAATAATTAAACTGAGGTCAGACTTGCAGATTATGCAATTATTATTGGTAAAACTTCCTATGCACAAGGTAAACATTTATAGTTGATTAAAATATACCACATTTCACTAGTGTTTGGAAATGAGATGTAACTGATTGATTTAGAAAAGAAAAACATTGTTTCATCAACTCATCATTTGTGATTGTGTGCGTTGTTCCGCTGTGTTAATGCACAATGCATGTGGCATTACTTTAAATGGCACGACGCCGACACGCCGGGCAGCACGAGAATTCAAAAACCGGCGTCCTCCTGATAGTAGCGTTAGCTACCTCCCCAGCTCCTTATAATCACCTGCCTTGGATCCTGTTCCTCTCCTGCACCTACTACTTACCTTTTCCGCTCCAGTGACTATACCTACCTTGCCTGCTCCTGTGACCACTTACCTAGCCTGTTCCTGTGCCTACTTACTTTGCTTGTTCCAGTACTTCTACTCCTGCATCTTGAGTTCCAGTATTCAGCCTACAGTTCCCAGCAACACCTTGTTCCAGTATTCAGCCTACAGTTCCCAGCAACACCTTGTTCCAGTATTCAGCCTACAGTTCCCAGCAGCACCTTGTTCCAGTATTCAGCCTACAGTTCCCAGCAGCACCTTGTTCCAGTATCCAGCCTACAGTTCCCAGCAGCACCTTGTTCCAGTATTCAGCCTACAGTTCCCAGCAGCACCTTGTTCCAGTATCCAGCCTACAGTTCCCAGCAGCACCTTGTTCCAGAATCCAGCCTTCTGTTCCCAGCAGCCTCTGTGTCCTGCATTTTCCAGACTATCCGCCTCCTCCTAAAGTGTACTGGTAAGTACCCCGGCCTCCCGGCCATTACACCTTCCCAAACTTGAAACAAATGTACAGCATGTAATAAGTTTCTGGTCACCGAAAATCAATTGAGTTAAAGTGAATTTTAATTATATACTTGTTGTGTTGTTTAAAACCACATTACAGTATGTTGTGTGTTTACAGCGTTTCTTTTGTATTGTATTGTATTCAAAGATAATGCACTAACTAGGGATGTTTCCTATGAGATAAATAAACCATTATTAAAAACATAAGCACATTGGGGGGCAGAGTCTGACCGCGGACCAAGATGGCCACAACTTGCTAGAGCAGCGCTAAAGGCAAAGCCAGACCAGCACAAAAAAGATAACAGAGGTATTTATGCACCAAAAGACCTCTCCGGGACCCTCAGCCCTTGAAGCAACTATGGGGCCCAGAAAACGGCAACCCAATAAAGGGGATTCCCCAAATTTGGGGAATACTTCCCCAAATCGGAAAGTGCATCCAACAAAAATGGCGCTGCCTCACCCATGCGGTCAGTAACCCCAGAAACAGACCAAACCCTCTGTACAAAACAGGACTTGCAAATCCTTTATAATAACATAGAGAAAGCCCTCTAGTCAGCTAATGCTAATCTTATAACTGATATGAAAGCTGAAATAGGTCTATTAGGAGACAGAGTTGCCCAAATGGAAGAACCACAGGACCAAACAGCAGCGTTTTGCCAACAGGTAGATTCGGGACCTGACTTCTCTGAATGACCGAATGGGTGCACTGGAACAGGCTCACAATGACCTGGATAACAGGTCATTGTGAGCCTGTTCCAGTTCCTGGATCCATAACTGAATTGGAAAACTTTGCCTCCAAACTATTTGGCTCCATGCTACCCATGTGCCCGAGTGAAAGGCTCCAGGTAGGTAGCATACACAGGGCCTTAAGGGCTCCATCGCGGGAAGGAGATCCACCCCGCGACATCATCCTTGGACTCCATTATTATTGGGCTAAGAAGGAAATTTTAAAAGCCACCAGAAACAATCCACCAAAACCAGTGGATGGGCAGACCATTACCATATATCAGGACATCTCTCCGCAGACCTTAGCCAGGAGAAGGGAGCTCCGACCCGTGACTGAGTCTGAGGCCCTCCAAAACCATGAGGTCAGATATAGATGGGGATTCCCCTTCAAATTGATTGCAACCAAAGGTAACAGAACCTTTGTCCTCCAGCACACAGGGGAAGTAGCTGATTTGCTCAGAAGACTGGGAATAAATATACAGAAAGGCCATCTACCTACCACAGAGTACCCTGACAGAATCGAACCCCCAACACCTTCCTGGACCCGCATCCCAACTAGGCCGCAAAGGACCCCACGTAAAAGCCCACAGCCACACACCCACCCCACTGGGAGCTGAAAAAGCAAAATAAAAGGATGGACAATGATACACTTTGCGGCTACAGCACCAGGTGAGTACCGGAACTATATGATGGATCTGTTTAAATTCCAATACCTATTTGATAACTGTCCACCTTTCTAAAAACTGTTTGGGACATACTATTATCTAAATCTGGTGAACTTGAAACTGAGATTGGGGCCTCCTTTGTCCCGACAGACAATAGGGGGGGTAAAAGTAAACCCCTCCGAATTAAAAAAAATTACCCTTAAAGCTCATATGCAAAGGTCTCGCGGTTCAGGGAGCAACCACAAAAAGAAAACTAAGGGCTATATCAATATGAGCTGAAATCCCAGAACAATGAAGTTGGAATTTCTAAGGTCTATCCCAAAAATGCATAATTTAAATCTTTTCTATCTTCTTTTTTTCCTGTATCTGTGGCTCAAAAACAGGCATTTTCATGCTAGTACATTAAGGCGGAAAGCCACTTATATTTGGAACAAAAGTTTAAAGTTACCACGATGGTTTATATATCTTTACTATCTCCCTTTTTTCTTAACCCTTGCCAGGGCCACAACTTCCATTAGGCAGAGTGAGACATTTGTCTTAGGCAGCACCCCTGCACTGAAGAAGAAAGGGGGCAGACAGGCAGTGGTAAAAAAAAATAATTCCCTTGACCGGCAAATGTGCACGCACAGCCATGAGAAGTCTGAGCCCCACCTGCATTACTACAATACACGGTTGCTTCAACTCCACTTTTGCTTCTTAAGAGTCAGTAGTCAGCACACACACCCTGCTTCTCAGCATAACATACGGCTCCTAGTCAAGGAAAAAAAGTCTGTGGAACCAATCAAAACACTCCCATAGTGCACAGCACTATTCATTCCTTGCTGCATATTGGTCCTCTGAGGCTCCTCTCTTGTGTCAGCATGTGATTAACGGTCCAGCAGCAGCAGCCAATAGAAAGAGGGAGGGAAAGAGAGATTTATGTGTCAAAGTGTTTTAATGCCCTTTATTAACATTCTATCGGGATTATTCAATAAAAGTTCGTAGTGTTAAAAATGGTGCTAATTTTGCCCCAACTAATCAGATGTTAGCTTTCAAATGTTAAATAAGATCTGATTGGTTAGGGCAAAATTAGCACCACTTTAAACGATAAGAACTTTTATTAAATCTCCCTGTATGTATCTAAGGGAGGTGTCCACATACGCATGAGATGCTATTTTGACTTTTAAATGCTGCGATCAGTTGATCA
Organism: Hymenochirus boettgeri; assembly: GCA_019447015.1. NCBI lineage: Eukaryota > Metazoa > Chordata > Amphibia > Anura > Pipidae > Hymenochirus > Hymenochirus boettgeri. The sequence goes on from CM033474.1 coordinate 99,668,519, forward strand.
GTCAAAAATATTGCCCCATGTCTACCTGCTTGCTGTTTTTACCTCTATTAGATGCACAGAATGTTATAAGTTTAAAGGAGAACTAAACTGAAATTGTTATATTCCATAGTCTGAAAGAATACCCCCAGGAACCCCAATAAACTGTAACTAAATGACTCTTATTGAGTTTTAACTAGTAACAGATATGTTGTTAAAAGGCATTTTATATGGTTAGGTTAGCTTTAGTTTCTTAGGCTAGGTTAGACTAGTTAGCTTAGTTAGGGCCCTGCTGAAAGAGTCTAACTTGGCGTGGTGGTAGGCTTACAAATCTTTAGTCTAAAATCTTTCATACTGCAGGAAGTATTTCTACTGTATTGTAACAGTTAAACTAACATATATAGCACAGGCTATAAAACAAGTTATTTTGATCAACAAAAAACTGAAAGGAGCAATATGGTAAAAATTTTTACCCATGTCCACCAACGAACCATGGCCATCTAAAAAAAACATGCCCATGGACAAAGCCACACCCACTTTAACACAGTGGCGCTTGAAGGGCGGCATTCAAAAGTTTGGCTCAGACAGCAGAAGCCCTAGAAGTGCCCCTGACCCTTGCATCTCTAGCGGAAAATACTGCAATGAGAAAAAAGTTACAACAAATGCTGTGATTCAGGTGTTATCTACGGAATATCTAAATCATATAGACAAGTTTGGTTTCTCCCCAGGTTTGAGAGCCCAGAATGAGGAGTTGGAGGAAAGCCATCCATGTAAAACCTCGAACCCTACTTCTTGGAGTCCCTGGACACTTGAACCAAGAAGGGATCTCAATATAAAAGGTAAAGGTTTTATCATTGCAAAACAAAGTAAAAACTCTATAATTCATCGAACATCTATTATGCATCCTCAAGCGGAAAAAAAAAGGGGTGGCAATCCTCATTGGGAAGAGAGTATCCTTTCAAGAAACACAATGCCTTAGAGACCACAAGGGCAGATTTCTGCTCCTGACAGGGATGCTAAACAACACCAAAATCACACTAATAAATGTGTATGCTCCAAATACGAGCCAAAGGTGCTTTTATGACTTCCTGGTCTCCAAAGGGGCTACAATGGATATGGGTAAACTCATTTTAGCAGGAGATTTCAATAACACAATGCCTACAAATATGGATACCTCTCGGCCCACCAACGCAGGATCCACATCTCAATCCAATAAACCCCTACTTAAATTGATTAAGGAACTCACAGTATTAGATATTTGGAGAATACAACACCCGAATCAAAAAGAACAGACATTTTATTCCAACCCCCACAAAACATTCACAAGAATAGATCATATATACATATTACCCACACTCATACCCAATATAACAACATCATGAATATCAGAAATCACTTGGTCGGATCATGCCCATGTAGAAATTACAATCACAGGATTGCAAATTAACCCCCATTATAAATGGAGACTCAACGAAAAATTACTCACAGACCAAAAGACAGGAATTATCCCATGACATAAAACACTACTTTGACGAAAACACCTCCAAAGACACATCACTCTCTATAATATGGGCAGCCCACAAAGCTGTGCTAACAGGCAGGCTAATTCATATAGCTTCCATTAAGAAAAAAGCATACATTAAGCAAATTAAGGATCTAACATATAAAATAAGCAAGGCTGAACATGATCTGGTGGAACAATATTCACAAACAAAATAACTAATGTACACAAACTTAAAATGGAACTGAATACACTACTAACAGACAAAGCAGAGAAAGCGCTACGCATGACAGGACAGAGGTTTTTTGAAAAGAGCAATAAGCCAGACGCTCTACTGGCACGCAAACTATCCTCAAAACTCAGAGCCCACAAACTGCTGCCACTGTGCTACCCCCGGGGTAACTTGGAACATGACCTGCAGAAAATAGCTCAAATGTTCTGCAATTTTTACAGAAATTGTACAACGGGCATACTATTCTAAGCTCAAATAGACAAATTCTTAGAGGATGTTAATCTTCCCACCCTTACAACCAAGAAACTACATAATCTAAACACACCAATAACCTCAGAGGAATTGCTTAGAGCAATAAACTCCTTTCCAAATCATAAATCCCCAGGACCTGACGGTTTCTCAATTATGTATTATTACAAATTCTTCAAATTACTACACCCACACATGATAACCTACTACAAGGGACAAAGTAATTCTACACAGACCTCCTAGTAACACACATCTCAGTAATTCCAAAAACAGAAAAAGACACCACTCAATGCTCAAATTATCACCCAATATCATTAATCAATACGGATATTAAAATCTTTTCCAAAATATTGTCATTAAGACTCAATAATATCCTACCAAGATTGATTCATCAGTATCAATCAGGATTTATTCTGAATAGACAAACTATGGATAGTATAAGAAGATCCCTAAACCTACTACATAGAGCAGATACACAAGCCCTGCCATCCTTGTTTCTGTCTCTTGACGTTGAGAAGGCTTTCAACAGGGTCGCCTGGCCTTGCCTCCAAGCGGTCCTGTCGAAATTTTGGATAAAAGGAAATTATGCAAGTGGAGTCATGGCCTTATACCCCACACCAAATGCAAAAGTAACGCATATGGGACACCAATCAGAGAATATCCCCATTCTTAACGGCACCAGACAGGGATGCCCCTCTCCCCGTTTCTATTCGCATTGTGTATAGAGCACAATAGAATAGAAAATAGAACTTTTATACAGAAAAATCAAAAAAATTTTTAGAGTGGACCGAAGCGCGCACTACCATCGATTGTGCTGCAATCACTATTATATTTGGGTATTGGAGCGCATGCTAATTGCGCTAAAAATGGTGATTGCATGTGCCCAATAAGCACTTCGAAGCGCAACAGACATGGGCGCACTAAGCGTGGCCAGACCAATTGACCAACACTAGTGTGCGCTTTCTAACACACGATCAGATAGTGTCCCCTAGCCATTAAGGTCTTATTTCTCACCTCTTAAATCAGTCTCATTGTGGAAAAATTATCTATTTTTAATTTTGCCTACCTGTGACTGTTGCACAGAGGAGAGGAGGCAGCCCAATCAGCAGCAGTCATTTATTGGCCATGATATTATCTGTCACAACTGCTATAGACTTCTGCACTGGGTAGAGGATGGTCAAAGAAAGAGGACTGGCAAGGGGAACAGGAGATTGGAGGCTGAATATCTTCAGGGGTGCAGGAAAGTAAATATGAATTTTTGGGGAAGGGGTGGACATGCCTGTTTAACCTTTTACCTTAAGGTCTCTAAAATTCTTTCAATGTTTTTAGGAAATATGTACTCTTCATAACACATATTTCCTGGCAATCTATGTTAACTAATAGAATCACTAGCAATTAATAACAAAAATAATTGATACGCTTTCACATAAGCATGCATGGTTTATTGCTCTACATGTATGACCACTGAACCAACACATTAATAATTTTCTACACAGAATATTGAAAGCGCATTGACTTGTTTTTTGATCCTGACAATAATGTGTTTTTTTCAGCACTGCACTGCTTGTTTCTTTAATAAATGACCTTCTCAGCTGTCACGGTCCATGTAGAAAAATATTCTTGTCTTGTCTACTTTCTGCAACAAAAAGCACTGAGAAAGCATCACTATTGCTTAGCCAGGGTAGAGAGGAGTTGTCAGTGGATATTAAATAGCTAAAGTCAACCACAGTAGGTATTGAATATTCAAGCCTGCAGGCCTCTACAGATAGAAACTTAAAAAAGATCAATTATATAAGGGATAATAAGCTACTTACAGTGTAATATAAGGAGCTTGCGCCACCTAGGAGTTCCCTGACCATATAAAAGCATGAGGCCATAAGGCGCCACCTAGGAGTTCCCTGACCATATAAAAGCATGAGGCCATAAGGCCGGGTGTTTTTATATAGGTCAGGGAACTCCGAGGTGAAGTAATATCCGTATATTATTCTTTAGGTAGCATATTATTCCCCCTCCCTGTCTCTCCCTCCCTGTATTAGTAATGTAGATAACAAGCCTGTTTTTGTACATATAAATAGTTAAATGTCGTTTGTATCCCAAACTAAAAGAAGACAATAAACATCGTCTCTCACGCAGTTCTGGTTCGTTACACTGACTGAGGAGAATTGAGTTCATTCCTGTGTCATAAATGACTCGGTCGCTCGCTCCTGCTTATTAGCACAGTAATTTAGTCTATCAGTGTAACAAACTGGAACTGCACCGGGTAAGAGCCAATGTTTATTGTCTTTTTTTTAGTTTGAGATAGAAACGGCAGTTAACTATTTGTATATACAAAAACAGGCTTGTTATCTACATTACTAATACAGGGAGGGAAAAAGCCAAGTACACAACGTTTCGGGGGGTCCAACCCCCTTCCTCAGGTGTAACCAACAACTACAGAGTGCAAGGTATATATAGCGAGTCAATTTAATAAGTTGGGTTCACCAATACCTTACAGCTTTAGGTAGGTCTCCTCCGTCTACCTTGGGCCTTCAACTTCTGGCTCAATAGCAATTCAACAAAACAAGGGGAAATGGTAGACATAGACCAACGAAACAGACTATGCTGTGAAGGAATTTATTTGTAATCCATGCGCCACAACTGTTTCGGGGATCATGTACACTTGAGAAAGGGTTACATGATACCCGAAACATGTTGTGGCGCATGGATTACAAATAAATTCCTTCACAGCATAGTCTGTTTCGTTGGTCTATGTCTACAATTTCCCCTTGTTTTGTTGAAGTATATATAGAGAGTGACATCATTAACACAAGTGGGTAACTCCGCCTCTCCATGAAGGCTTAGATCGAAAGTGTGCATGTGCAAAAAAGTGCTATTGTGCATAAACAATAAATATCTGTGCATATGAATCACAATATAAAATCATCATTATCAAATGCAATGTGTATACAACTATATTAAAGTTAAAAGATTAATAAAATTACAATGTTGTTTGACAATATAAAACATTAAAAGTGAATAAAAGTGTTACATAATATGTTTTAAACATTTGTGTTTGTGTCTATTAAAAACAATATATGACAAAATACATTATATTATAAAGGTATATTTTAAAGGTATATTTGAGGATAATGGTTCTTTAAGTGAGTCCCATTTTCAGTTCTTGTATAGATCCACTAGATGGTGTGGTGGCACCTGTAAAGATAAACAATGTTGCTAGTGAGGGGTAACTTAAAATATTAGTCTGCAAGTGATGAATCCACCAGTGTTCCCGTTGTAGTAGTAACTGTGGGAAGTTCCCTTCTCTGTTTGGCTTTTTAACAACCTCTAATATCTGCCAACGTAACTGCATTGCATTGTGTTTGTGTTCATGGAAATGTCTTGCCACTGGGGTATCATGTTTGGACCCTTCAGGTTTAACATTTTTGATGTCTCTTTTATGTTCGCTTAATCTCAGGCGTACTTCTGTTTTGATTTTGCCGACATATCCTGAACTACAAGGGCATTTTAACAGATAGACAACACCTTGGGTTATGCAGGTAGCAAAATCCTTCACTTTAATGGCAGTCCCTTTTGTAGGATGGTACACTGTGTCAAAAATCTTCAAAAAGTTAGAGTCTGCACAAATACCGGAAACACAAGAGACCATCCACTGTGAGATTATAGATAAAAAGCCTTTATTGTCTGGACGCCTTACGCATCTTACCAGTCCTTAATTATAGACATAGGCATGGTACACTGTGTCACCTGAAATAATGGCACTACACATTTGACATGATCTACATGGGTACGTGCCTTTTTTCGGTTCCCCAAAGAATGATATTGGCTCAATCTTATTAGGTAGCATATCTGAGTGTATAAGTTGGTCTCCTATATTCGAGGACCTTTTATATGAGTGTAGGGGCTTCTCACTAAATAAATGTCCGACTGTAGGATCTGAGGATAGAATGTGCCAGCTATTATTAACAATTTCTTTATTTCTTCCTGAAAGGGTACTGTAGATACTTAAAATGGTACCCCTGCCTTCACTTTTTTCCTTGGGGCTGTCTCTTGTAATAGTTCTTCCCTATATATCTCTAGGGCTCTAGATACTGCTTTCATTAATTCCTTTCTGTTGTACCCTCTTTCTTCAAATTTGGTTACCATTTCTGTCATTCTATCTCTGCATTTCACTTCATCACTAACTATGCGTTTAACTCTTAGCAGTTGACTATATGGCAGACCTTGTATACATCCTTTGGGGTGTAAGCTTTCTGCATGTAAGAGGTTGTTCTGATCTGTGGGTTTCACATATAGATCGGTCATAAGTTGTCCGTTAGATATTAACACCATAACGTCCAAGAAGTTAAGATTTATCTGATTATATGTGAGAGTAAACCTTAAAGTGGCGTGTTTGGTGTTGAGATCTTCACACATGGTTTTCAATTGGCTTTCTGTACCTTCCCATATAAAAAAGATGTAATCTACATAACGCATATAGTTATGTAGATGTAGTCTGGTATCACTGTTTTGTAATATCCATTGATTTTCAAAGGCCGCCATGAATATATTGGCGTAGGCTGGGGCAAAATTTGCGCCCATACTGGTGCCTTGCCTCTGTATATAATACTGTTTTTCAAATCTCAAAAAGTTATTTTTCAGACATATGGTTAGTAATTCGCCAATGAAGAACACCATGTGTTAAGGGTATCCATAATTTAACATAGCTTCTTCCATACATTCTATACCCTCATCATGTGGAATGGAGGTGTATAAGGATTCCACATCCAAACTGCACAAATATGCTCCCTCTTTAATACATTCAATGGATTTTGACCTGTTCAAAAAATCAGTGGTGTCCTTTAAACAATTGGGTAATTGCTGCATAATTGGATTCAAATATGCGTCAATAAATATACCCAAAGGTTGAAGGAGGGATCCGACACCCGACACTACAGGTCTACCAGGAGGATTCACCAATGATTTATGAATTTTGGGAAGAACATATAATATTGGTGTCCTTGGAAAATCATTACTTAAACAGTCCTTTACCTAGTTAATAATCAAACCTGTTTGTAATACATCATTTAATAAACTATCAATTTCCCTCTTCAGTTTCAATGTAGGGTCTGCGGATAATTTCTCATAATGGTCCTTATTATCAAGCTGTCTCAAAACTTCTTTCACATATATACCAACTGATTCGCTTGGAATTCATATACATTAAACCAACAGACCCCCCCATACACTGTTGGATATCGGTCAGTCAGGCAACCACACACAAAATTATTGTATTGAAGCCCTCTAACTGAAATAAAGGGAGACAATACCAACAGATTATATTGCAGATGGCTGTCGAATGGTAATCTCACTGATCTACACTGATCAAAAATCAAACTAGCCACACATAAATATTGGCCAATCATACAGGGAGATGTGGACCTTAGTACAGATATAAAGGATAAACCTATGATGACATACAAAAAGGGTAACACCTTATACAAACAACTATACAAGATATAAATCTTCTCTCACCCATGGAATGGTAATAACTACAAGATAAAAGAATTCTATACATGTAATACTGAATTCTGTGTATATCTACTTAAATGTCCCTGTACCAAGATATACGTGGGCAAAACAATTGGCCCATTCAAGAAAAGGTTCCAACGCCACAGAAGCGATATAAGGTTGGCATATGAAAGAATTACTCAATCTGCATCTTCCAAAATAGAAACATCCCCAGTAGCCACACATTTCGTTGAATCTAAACACTCAATTTGTGATCTTAAAGGGATGGTCATTGACCATGTTCCCATATTAAAGAGAGGTGGCAAGTGGGATAATGCCCTATTAAGAAAGGAAGCCTACTGGATTTACAAACTGAATGCTTTACAACCAAAAGGGCTAAATACCAATTTAGGATTAAGGTGTTTCCTCAACGATAGTTAATGAATATTATACTATTTGGTGTTTATAGGTTTTATCAATATTGGACTTCATTATATATTATATTACAGATGCTGTTTTAGTCTTCATGATTTTTATTGTATTTTACTCACTTTTTCACTATATTTCATTCACAGAATATTTATTCTTAAAATATATTTAATATTACCAATTGGGCATGCACATGTTTTAATATTAATATTTCCCTTACAGGGATAACACCTAAGCGAAAATATGCACTTTATGAATATTATGAAATACACTTTAAGATGTACATTGATATATTTTTATTGTTGTTCTGGGTCAATGTATAAGATAGACTATGGTTACTACATTGTATATTTATTGTACACTAGAGGTCACTATTGCAATTTACTTGTAATTGTTTTTAGATTGAAAGACTACTAAGGGGTTAAGGCTCCAATTGATATTTTAACTGCACTTGCACTTTGTTTGAATCATTGTTTGTCTGAGGAAGGTGCCACACGGGCACCGAAACGTCACGTGTTAATAAACACAGTTTGGTGGTTTAAGACTGGTGTGCGCTCTGAATTATATATTTTCTGGATCTTATACAGACCATTGGGCTATGGTCTTCTGAGTGGCACCCAGCAACTACATTACGTTGCAGGTGTGCGGGAGAAACAAACAACTTGGTGGATACTTGTCGTTTAAAATGGTGCTGTTTTTGCAGATGTTAGCTTTCAAATGTTAAATAAGATCTGATTGGTTGGGGCAAAATTAGCGCCATTTTAAACGATAAGAACTTTTATTGAATAACCCTGTTAGACTTGCTAATTATAAATATAACGGTCTACAAATCGTTTCTTCCCTTTTTTATTTTTATTTAAAACTATTTGTTAATTGGTGCCTAGTACAGCTGGGTCATACAATGCACCATATATAAAGCTGGTGAGGATGATAGCAACAGCTGCAGGGCCACATGTTGAAACCAAAATGACATAGTATGCTATTTCAACTAGTAAATAAGTAAAGGCAAAGTTATTAAATTAGTAAAGACCGTAACTGAGCTCTGCATATTGCTGTATTTCTCTTATCAGTCACACTGCTGCTACCTGCATTGCAAATTGAAATGCTGACTGAATAAACAATTGGCAATAGGAGAAATTCTACAAACTGCAATAAAAAAAAAAACAGAAAAAAAAAAACTGGGGTGGCTTACAAGATAATAACAGTTCAGACATAAACGCACATTTGATTCCTGGTTGAATCCAAGGCTGTAATTTTAACTGGACGTTCTGCTGACAAACATGATTACAAAACATTTAAAGTAAAGCAAAATCCAAGAATGTAATAGAAGAAAAATATTAGCTGTTACTAGTTTTGAATTGAAAATCTATGATAAAGGATAAAAAGATTTCTCATGCGTGAGATGGAAAAGTAAAAATATTACTGAATGTGTGACAGAGATAACGACAAAGTTAAATGCTAAATATTACACTGAAATTATCTTCTAAGAAGATGGATTGTTCATATACACTTTACCTAATCTCTCATGCAATGCAAAATGTAAGCATTTCTTGCTGTGTTTATAAAAAGACAAGACAAAAAATAGCAGTGCGGAAATTTGTTACCAGTAAATAATGTGATAGGGCATGCAGTGGGCATGTGCAAACAAGCTATCATAAAGAGAAAGCAGGGAGACAAACCAAGAGCGAGAAATGTGCGCACTACGGGGAACATTTATAAACCTTATGGTTTTTGACCATTACTTATACTGCAGGTTCTTACTGGAAAGTCGGAATTTTTTAACAAAGCCATGTAATTAAATATAAAACATTGTTGGTGAAAACAGCAACAGACAACTATGGGGTAGTCACAAATACTGTGTGTCATATGTATTTTGTACTGTGCCATAAAATACCACCCATGATGTTAAACACAGACACCATTGTACAGTACCAGTAACATGCAGTATTTTACGATGCCATTAAAGGTGTGGTATCACAATGTTACAATACGTTGCCTTTATAGATATGATACATTAGACAATAATAAGTGAACCAGGTGCTGGCAGATTTTTAAAAAAAAAATTCTAATAACTTGCAGAGCTATTAGGTATGTGTGAGGGTTGAGCTCTGCAAGTCTGATGAATCAGTAATTCTAGGTATAAACAGAGGTTAGGTCAAAATATCTTTCTAGCAAGGCTTAGTTATCCATATGTGAATCATAACCAGACCTCCACCTCTTCGGGTTTTGGATCATTCATCTAACTAAGGCTATTTATACAGACACGGTAATTGTTGATTGATTACAAGATGCCAAAATTTAATCTCAAGATATACTACACACAAAAACGAAAATTATTTGTTTGGGTTAACAGATTGCAAATAAAGACTTTAGGGAATATTCTGTTTATACTAAGAACAACTGGGAATAAATGAAAAGATAAAGAAAAAGCTTCCATGAATTATTTATTAAACAGACTTACTTCCAAACATCGATTTAGTGGTAAAGCAAGAATACTCTACCCATAATATACCTAAACCTTACTTGTCCAGCAAGTGAATAAGTACATTTATAGTCATCTTAAGTATCTTACATTAAAGGGCATGTCCACCCCCAAACTAAAATTTGCCCTTCTGCTGGCCCCACTGTGTAGTGTTAAAAAATCCTTAACTTTCTCCTCTGCTCCTTATGACTGTCCTGCCGTACCTGATGAAAGTCCAGAAAAATGAAGAGAAGGAATCTCACTGTATGTAATCCGTGCCTGTCACTTCTAGCTCCTCTTAGAGGGCTCTGGCATGCAAAGTGGAGCTCTCCCCCCTCCCTTCCCCCCTCCGAATCCCTCGGCATTGCCTTAAGCTTTTTTTAGTTGAGGAGAGTGGACATGCCCTATAATAAGTTATTAAATATTACTATTATTATTAATAATAATAATTATTATTATTATTATAATTAAATATTAAAATTTGTTTGTGTAAAGATTGCCTATTTCTAAATTGCCCATAAAAGCAATGATATTGTTACCCAAAGTTCTTCATGTGAGTTAATGAAGACCAGGGATCCTAAAATAATTGCAATCGTCCACTGGGATTCAGTTGTTTTGCCAAGCATGTTTAAATGTTTGGATAAAGTATGTGAAAGAGTTGCTGTTTTAAATGCTATTAACATGCTGGCAACTAAAGGTCGCAATACACATGTGATTTCCATCACAATGTGCCGACAGATCAAATCGGTATCTGTCAGCACATTACGATGGGAACTGCACACATGGACTCGACCGATCGCCCATGCATGGAACGGGGGACGGTTGGCTATGCAGCCTTTCATGGACAGATGATCTCAGCTCTCTTTACCCTAAAGTATATTGGTGCTAGAACCCTGCCCTGTAGAGCTTTCAATCTAGTTGACACAAGTGTAAACTTTTTTCCAGTCATGGTCAGATGCAAAAATTTAAATAAACAAATCAATGCAGATCAACATTGTTTGCTTTTCAGCCATTGCAATAAGTTTAGGTAAAACACACAGTTTTTCTATTCACGTCTTATACAGTGTTTGAAAGGATGAATGAAAATGTCTCCCATAAAGCTACAGAAATGTTAATGTCTTTGTATCTGAGTATAATAGTCTCCAGTTTCCTATCATTTGATAGTCAGCTATGTTCTATTTTATCTTTTCCATCCTTTTCTATTTGCTGTGTTCCCTATGGTTTTCATGCACTTTTCTACCTGTCACAGCTGTTTTCAGGCACAGTTATAAACTTCTCTCCTGCCAGCCCAGTCTTTGACTTTGTTTCATCTTAAATGCGTCCTCTCTCCCATTTCAACTCTCCCCTGCTCTACCGTGCTCTTGCTTTACTCTGACACTTGCTCACTGTGAAATGCCACGTTTGTGTAAAAGGAAACAATAGCCTTCTTGGTTTTCAAGTCGATTGTGACAGCTCAACATTGAGAATTTTACAGGGAATAGAAGCTATAGGTTAAGATTAATCCTCTTTTATAAACCAGTTACACAATTTATAATTAGGGATAAATTTATAATTAGGGATTTATAATTAGGGACTTACAGTTCCATCGTTCCGACAGAATTCTCAGATCTCTCAGATTTTTTGGATCACAGAACTTTTTCAGATTTTCGTGAATTAGATTTTCGGAAATTATTGAATATACAGGGACGAATATGTGAACCCTCAATTCTAAATATGGAAGAAATATCGAATATTTGAGACCATCCAATATGTGATGTGGAACATTGAAAAAAGTTTGTGTTTAAAGAAAGTTAGTTTTTTTTAAACAAGTTTTGGCTATTTGTACATGTTACCCAGACCATTTCCCAGGTTCCTTAGCCTTTAACACTAACATACTATTGCTGTTTATATCTTAATTTTAATTGAAACTTTCGGATTTTTTAACTGCCATTGACCTCTATGGGTTCAATTTCTGATTTTCAAATTTCAATGTTAGACCAGAACTCTGTTGTTCAGTTCATCTATTTTTAATGGCCAATATGATATAACCAATGGCCAATTTGGAAATTACAAAATGCACATTATTTTTAAGATGTTGTTTATTTTGAATACAATTTGCATAATGATACATATTAAATATAACTATAAATAAAACTAAAGCACAGACCAATTTGAATGAACACAGAACAATTGTTAAAGGGTATCTCCACTGCTCCAAAAATTTTTTGTATTCAGTTTTATTGAAGAACAGGAGGTAACGGAGCTGTGTCTTACCTCCCCTTCTTCAATAAAACCTTCAGAAGCCAGGAGAGAAGGTAAGTTGCTTAAAGGGAATGTCCACCCCTCCACAAACAAAGCCTTACCTGCTTTAAAACTCCCGATAAGCAGGACCTCGTTAACTTGAAATCTTCCAATTCAGCTTCCACACTGAGCTATTATACTCACAAGCTCCTCTTCGCTCCACCTCTGCTTCCGGGTTCCTCAGTCAGTCTGCATTGCGACTGCTGTGTTCTTTTTATGTTTTTGCGCAGCCGCAGTGGAGACTGCTCTGGGAATGGCAGTCAGTGATTGGCTGTGACATCACTGTCCCGGTCGACACTGGCTGCCTTACCCGGAAGAGGAGAGACGCAGCGGTGGAGCGAGGAGGAGCTTGTGAGTATAACAGTGTGGAAGCCAAATTGGAAGATTTCAAGTTAACAAAGTCCTGCTTATCGGGTGTTTTAAAGCAGGTAAGGCTTTGTGTGTGGACATTCCCTTTAACCAATCAAGTCTGAGAGGTTCTGATGGACTATGCGTATGCACATACATACCCTTTGATAATTATAGACATACATAATGCTGTTAATTTTTGCTGTTTTTACTGGGACACTGCAGTTAGATAACATCTGATTGGCTGCTGCAGATTATTAGCACAAGGATAAAAAGTTTGCCCGGTGCTAATAATCTGCTGAAACCAATCAGCTTTTTACTGGGTTATTGCAGTTAGATAACATCTAACATCTAAATGCTTGCTACAAATTAATAGCCCAGGCCAAATTTTTACCCTTAGTGAGTAAAGACTAAAAACCAATTGCCAATCCTGATGTCTCCTCCACATGACCCAACCCATTCTCCTCCTAAAGCCAGCCGATAGGAGTAGAGCAGGGTTATTGGCTTAGACAGTTCCTAAATTAATACTCAACTCTGCTAGTAACCATAGTCAAGTGTGCCAGTGATACCCTAAAGCCAGGGAAGAGATGCTTGGCTCTTTGCCAGCAGACAGATTACCCCCCCCCCCCCCCAAAAAAAGATAATTGGAGAGAAGAGTGCGTAATGTATATTTTTAATATACTTTGGATGGAATGTCTTATTTTTTTTTAAGTTTAATTGTGGTTTATTTTTAAGTGTTAATTTCAGAATCCAGAAGGCCTTAAAGGGCAAGTTCACCCCTCAAATAAAAAACCGCGACTGTGTGAAAGCTAAGAGTTGTAAGCCTAACATGAATTTCCAGATATTCTGTTACCTCTCTTTCTGTTTTCTGTAGGCAACTGTAAGTCATGGATGTAACAGATGACACCACAGCCAATCAGTGGGAAGGGGGAGATCATAATTTTGCTGTTTAGATATGCCATCTTTTAGCTTTCTAAATATTGTAGTTTTGTGTTTTGGGTGTTGATATACCTATGTATAATTTTTTTATTTGAGGGGAAAACATGCCCTTTAAAAGACATTGTGCAAAAAGCTAAAGTGGCTTGACAAATGTTGCTTACTTTATTTATGCTTTGGATCTATTTACAGCTGTTACTGCATTTTCTTTTACTGTATAAAAGTCACATTTTCTCCCACTTTTTTTTGTTTTTTTAGCAAACATCAAGAAAAAATGAAGTTGTCAAACATTGCTTGCTCTTCTTTGTCACGATGGGAGGCTACCTTTACAATAGCATGTTTAGATTGACCTTTAAGAGTTCTTACAACTTAACAGTTCAATAACTCATTAATTCCCCTGTCATCATAATTCTCCAAGTCTATTACAGACAAAATGATATGCATCCCTATTGGAGTTTCTTATGGATGTACTGTTCTGCTCTGATGTTGGAAAATAAATATATTTCACACTGGTTCTATCAAACATTCGCTTTTGGATATAAATAATGGACAAACTTATGCTACCCTGTAAATTAAATTGACATTTCATCTGTGGGTTTATAACTAAGCCATTTTTGTCACATTACCCAAGTGCATTCAATATTCCTTCAAGTGATTTATTTCCTCCAAGATTTCCTGCATTATTAATCAATGTAAGGAAATGTATGATGAACCTATATAAAATAAAGGGAACTAATTCTAGAGTGTCATAGGTTGGCACTTTCTCATAAAAGATATTACAGAACAGATATGTCCTGTGTGTGAAAGAACTATTCAATTTCATTTTATCCTGCTTGACTTGGAGTATTAAAGGAGAGATGAGAATGAAAATGACTTATACAATACAATATATACTGCCCATGTTTAGCTGAATTAAACACAGCATCACTTGCATTAATATTATGTCCTCAGATAAAAATTAATTTAGAGGATGGAGCTGCTGGCACAGTGGGGTTTTTCCTCCAGTAAATGAATGTGAATAGGAATTTACTTCAAAACTATGAGAGTTCGGTTCCCGCTATTCAATATTGTTCTTGCACCTCTGCCTAACACTCGGCAGGACTTATATACCAACTGTAAGGCATAAATAAAATAGTCATTCTTAAGATCGGCAAGTGCAATATTGATTCAGGTATCGTTAGCTTAACCTGCACACCCCTATTCCCTTCATTTTAACCCTTTGAAAATGGGTTTCCCACAACTATATTTTGTAAAGTGTTTCCTATAATGGCCAATTTATACACCTACCAAACCAATGTTTTTATAAATTTGAGTTTGTTGAAAAAGAATAATTATGTTTGATTAATTCCTATCTGATCTAAATTTAGTTTACAGTCAATGTGGATTATATCAATATTTCCATATTAATCTAGTTTGCACATAGAAGATGTTACGTGATGGCTTTGTTTGTTACATTTTAAAGTCCTAAGAAACATAAAAAGGTTATTTGGGTGAGTAAAAATGCTGCAGTAAAAGGTTGTTTCCCCATATAACACCACCATGTGTGCTAATTATTTACATATAGTGATTTGTTGCCTTTATTGTTTATTGTCCTTTTTTGCTTTGTGTATATTTGCTTTCCAAATTCTACTATACAAAGTTCATGCCTGTAGCTCACTCTTGTATCTTTTATATAAAATAGGGTTGTTGTACATCCATAATAAAGTGCAACTAGAGACCAAGAATAGAATACATACAAACAATAGAATCCTAGTACACAAAGAATTCTAATTGCAAATTCGTTATATCTCCATTAAGTTGCTCCTTAAAAAAGTACATGACTTTGGGAGGAGTACAAGCTCCCAAAAGTTAGTGCTCATTTGAGCAAAGTACTTTAAGCAAGAGAGTCAGCTTCAAGCAGACAAGCCACAAAGAAGAAGTTGTCAGCTCATACAGCCAAAAAGGCAAGTACCAGTAGGTTAGGATACAGCTATAGAAAGCAACCTAGGTGTGGTGGCTGGGCTTAAAATAATTTGCCCAACTTATTGAACAATTGCTTTAATGTATCCATTGTAGACTCTATAAAACAACCTAATGGAGATATAGCCAATTTGCAATTAGAATTGCTTGGGCACTAGAATTCTATTGTTTGTAAGTTGTATGTATTCTATTTTTGGTATCTATTTGAAATTTAATATTGATGTACAACAACCATATTTTATTTATATTGTGTGTTACATCAAAGGTTCAACCAAGTCTTTTGGGAACTTGTACTATAGGCAGACGTCCCCAATAAAGTAAATAGGGTAGGGAGAGAATTTAGGGTATAATAGGGTAGGGAGAAGCTATATCTCTTTAAAGATATAGCTTTCCTAAAATCTGCCATTAAAACATGGTAATTACCCAGAAGTCTCTGTTCCTTATTTGCATATGCCTGAAGGGGAGGTGCGAAGCCTTATTCTCTCCCTACCCTATTTAATTTATTGGTGACGACAGCTCATACATCCAATAAGGCAAGTACTAGTAGGTTAGGACGCAGCTATAGAAATAAAACTTTGCATGGGGGCTTTATTTAATTTTTTAAAATTTATTTATCACTGGTTCATGGAAGGCTCTTTGAAGAGGAAACCTAATGGGGATATAGGCAATGTGCAATTAGTTTTGTTTGTGCAATAGAATTCTATTGTTTGTATGCCATATTTTCACTTCAAAGGGATTAATACCATTTCTTACATTTCAAAAATCTGTGCTACTGCTTACAAGCTTCTATGCAGCTCAGCTCCTTTATCTTTGCTCCACTGTATTATAGATCTTAAAAATCCATACAGTTGGTATTCATTAAGGATACACAAGGAAATGAACCCTGAAACAACTAGCTGCACTTTTTCTTATTCATCCAGGATTTCTCTTTCACAGACCAGGGATACTTGTGCCGTACATGTAGGATTAATGTAAAAAAATATTGCTATTGACTCTGTACTGGACTAAATTAAATAAATGCCCCAAATTGATTTTTCTGTGGTAATACAATATAAATTCTTAACCCTGAATAGGTTTTTACATGTTTTTTTAGCTATTTAGACAATTACAGAATTACAGTAGTGTAAAATCAAAATTCTAATGATATTAAAAGCTTTATGGTAACAAAATGTTTTAGACATTTTATGACAGTAGTTTTGATATATATTGCTGCAGTGTAGAGATGGTCAAACTCACTGAAATCCGTTCTACTTGCAGAGTTGCGGATTTAAAAAAAAAATCAGAAAATGTGAAAATCAGCAAGCGGACCCAAGTTAAAGGTTAATGTCCACCCCCAAAACTAAAATTTAACCTACTGCTGGCCCCACTGTGTAGTGTTAAAAATAACCTTACCTTTCTCCTCTGCTTCATATGGTTTTCCTGTGGTTCCTATTTAAAGTCCATGAAAGTGGAGAGTAGGAGCCTTCCTGTGTGTAAAAATGTATCTGTCTCTTCCCTGTCCTCCTGGAGGACTCTGGCATGGGCAGGGGAGCCCTCCCCTACCCTCCCACACTCCATATCCAGTGCTGCAGTGCTTGTTTTAAAACTATTTTATTTTTACTGTAGGGCCCCTTTCCAACCCTAACTGCCAGGTTTTTATTGTAAAAAAAATGCAGAGAAACAAACTTACCAGACCACATTTCTTCGGATTTCTCAGTAGCCTGCAGCCACACCTGTAATAGGCTGCCTTTCAGCCAATCACAGACACTGCTGCCAGTCGGGCCCCTAATGCTACTCCATTCCCAGAAGTAGCATTAGAGGCCAAGGCTGCAGGAACAAAGTCTGGTAAGTAAGTTTCTCTGCATTTTTTCCTACAATTTAAAACTGGTAATTAGGGTTGAGAGGGGAGGTCCCTACACTACAGCAAAAAATGTAATTTAGGGGTGGACGTACCCTTTAAAAAATCCAAAAGTTCTTCTTAAAATTAAGATATAAATAGCAATGGAAAATGTCTCAGGGACCTGGGAAATGGTCTGCAGAAATCATAAAAATTGCCAAAATCCTTTTTAAAAAACCACTGTCCAATACCTGAAACCTAATGCGCTTACTGCTTTGGTATTCCGTGTAGTATTTTATTGATTTCTAAAAATTTGGGATTTTTAAATTTGAAATAGTTCCGCGGTTCAGGAAATTGTAAATCCACAAAGTTCGAGTTCTGGCAGATCTGTAAAATCTGCTTCGAAAGCAAGTTTGGATCCGGATCCATCTTTTCTGATGAGGTTGCTTTGGATTGGGCCTATTTAAATAATAAAAATTTAGCAACTGAGGTAAAAAAAAAATATTTTCAATAGCACTTTAACCCATTTTTTGGTATACTCATTTGTGCCTTTTAGCTCCCAGTGACAAAGCCACCAGGTTCAGCCATTTTATTAGGTAGACCAATGCAAAGGGACCAAGGAAAGGATTTTACCAATTCTTCTGCAGCAGGATTGAAATCTATGGTAGTTATAAAGTGCAGGTGATTCACCTTTGAACTTATGATGCTTGTACATTTCTTACAAGCAATATAATTACTGGTGCTGGATTTTTTTCTGGTTGCCAGGGTCATCTGAAGCTGGAGATATCCAGTAGAGCCTCTATCATACTGCAGAATTCCTACCCTATAAATGGGGTGTCAATGAGGGAGCAGCAGCATAATTGGCTCACTCCACCAGCAATGCTCTTTGAAACGCCCATGGTAAGATCTAAGGATATTGAGCTGTTTTTGGTACTAGTAGCAGAGGAAACTGGGAAGAAGTTTAAGGGTAAAAGAAAACATTTAAAAATTCACAGGATTTATGTTATTATTAATTTTTAGTTCTGCTTTAAAGGATAACTATAGTCTAAAATTTAACTTTTTAAAGGGAAAATACCTGGGGCAGGGAAGTAGGCTTGATTATTCCTACCTCAATTTCGTTGAGGAGCTAGAACATGTACAACTTTGCCAGGTTAGTCCTGGACTAATCCTGTATTAAAAATAGTGCTGAAGCCACGAGGACAACTGTCAGAATCAATTTACTTTGGACTAATGCTCCTCACAGAAACAATATTGGGAGATAAGAATGACCAGTCCTATGTCCCTGTCCAAAGTACTTTTAATTTTAACTGTATTTAAAAAAAAAAAAAAACTTTATACACATGATTGTTCTCCTTTCAGGTGCTTTGCACACAGTAACAAAGCAGATTTTGATGTGGTAAAACAGAACAGAGATTCTCTTTGTGCTCTTAAACAATAATAGGTTATATGCATAGGAAGGAGCATTCAAAAACAATGAATAGCATTACCAATGAATTAGGTAAGATTCTTTTTAATTTAATTATTTATGTCTACAGTACGCATATGTATATAGTAAACAATGAACTGACTTCTGTAAAATCCTAATATTAAAAGTCACCATGGCATTCCATGACCAAATTAAAGGGCAACTGGGGTCTCCAAACAAGTTAGGGTTAAATGAA
This sequence comes from Hymenochirus boettgeri, assembly GCA_019447015.1. NCBI lineage: Eukaryota > Metazoa > Chordata > Amphibia > Anura > Pipidae > Hymenochirus > Hymenochirus boettgeri. The sequence goes on from CM033474.1 coordinate 99,687,854, forward strand.
AGCCTGCAGTATTTCCTTTATAATGAGCTGACAATCACATCTCTGGCTTTACCCTGTGAGAAATGATATTGAAGTGAATGTTCAAACCTCCTGCTTCCAGTAGGTTGAGTGACATCACCTTACCTCTTCTAGCTCCTCTGCCCCAGGGGAGAAGCTTGCTCAGTAAAGATTTAATGCTGTGGAAACCAGGAAGTACCTGGTGGAAAATTTGACAGTTGAGAAGGGGAGCCTATTAATGCAGGCAGGCTGGTCACATGACTACAAGCTGGTCACACGGTTGAAAACAGGAAGAGTTCAAGCAGGAAGTAATATTACTGAACCTTTCCAGCAATAACTTCTCACAAATCTTATCTAGAGATGTGATTTAGGTTTTATTTTGAAGGTATGATGGAAGACATTTTATATAGTTCTTCCTAGTTTGAGACCACAGTTACCCTTTAAGAGACAAGGCCTGTCTTGAGAAAAATCTCATGATGGCAGGTTTATTTTTATTTAAACTAAGTTTATATTTAAAACTTGTGGATATCCAGACTGAGCCTTTGTAAAAAGAAGTAGAAGAAAAGAAAAGAAAACGAATACCAACAGTGAAGGGGAAAAGCAAGACAGGAGAAAGAACATGGTCATCCCATATGTAGCAGGGGTCTCCAAGAAATTAAGAAGAATTTTCAAAAAACACTGTATGCCTGTCTGCTTTAAACCGAACAACACACTGAGACAACAATTGGTACATCTGAAAGACCCAATACCGAAACACAAGAAAAGCAACATCATATACGCAGTGCTTGATTTGTATGTGGGGGAGACCAAACAGCAACTGCATCAACGTATGGCCCAGCACAGAAGAGCCAATTCCTCGGGTCAGGACTCAGCCGTGTACCTGCATCTTAAGGATAAAGGACACACCTTTGAAGATTGTAATGTTAACATACTGGCAAAGGAATGTGACTGGTTCAAGAGAGGTGTTAAGGAGGCCATTTATGTGAAAATAAAGAAACCAAGCCTAAATAGAGATGGGGGGGTTCGACACCAACTGTCTGCCATGTACAATGCTATTTTGACACCTTACTCTGGGCATTCCTATAACACCTCTTAGCCACTATCCAATCACGCCCTTAACACTTTGCTGTGATATGCTAATTGGGATTTTCCAGGGTACATAATTGCCACAGATTTTTGTACAAGTCATTCTGAATTGAGAAAGCCAGTCGGATGACTAGTGAAATGTCTTCAAGAACTAAACTTGAAGTCCAGTTGATCTAATTGAATACAACAGATATACCATGACCTGGATGAATGAGAACCTTCACAAGCAGAGTTAACAGTAGATTTCAAGAAGAGATGCATTACATTTAGCAACTAATTTTTTATTAACACATTTCCTCTTTGCTGACAAAATAAGCTGACGAAAAGCTTCTGCATGTAAAACAAGTCCTCTTAAAGTCCTCTTAAAAAAAAACATCACCCCCATTACATGTCCACACTTCCAGCAGCTGAAATCGCTTACTCACATGTACAGCCGTTCTGCCCTCCCTTAGATATCACAGAGTAAGATGAGTGCTAAAAGCCCACCTCCTAGACAACCCAGGGCCCTGATTAACATATCACTTGTCATTGGCTGGTGGGAATGTCTGTTACAACCTCTCTCTTCCTCTTCTACCAGTCAAACAAACTTGAAATGTCCAGCTAGGATACAGCTCGCATTAACCAACTGATCAAGGATGGGTGGAGGAGTGTTTTCCCGCATGCTAGCTTTGAGTGACAGCTAGAGGCAGAAAGAATTGTTATGCCCCCTTCACAGCATGGCTAGTTGAAGGCTAATTGGCAGAAAGAGGCTCAAAATCAGGAAAAATATGCATGGGGAGGGCTGCATACACTTCTTAAAGCAATTTTAAAAAATGCATTGAGACAATACAGTTAATCGTTCACACTAGAAACTGACAGAAACTGACAGTAATGCACAGCGTGTGTTTCTGTCAGTTTGTATCCATTTTTTTCATTCATTTGTATCCATTTTTTAACAATGTGTATTCCATAGATTTCTATAGAAATTGCATGAAAAAACGGACAGAAATGCTGCATGCAGTGCATTTTTTAAACGGACTGGAACGGAACGGATTATAACGCAGCAGGTGTGAACGATATCCTATTGGGTTATGAAATCCTATTGGGTTTTACTGTCTGCCCATTTTTTTAAATGCACCTGTGTTTGAAAAACGGATACAAACTGATGTAGTGTGAACGAGCCCTTGTGCTCCTGTTAGCTTTCTTTGGTATGCAGTATATAGACACACAAACAAACACCCTCACACCCTTTTTAAATGTCTTGTCTATCCCATCTTGACTTCAGCAAAGACATTCTGTAATAAAATGCCACCTTAAGAAAAAAAAGTCAAATGTAATCATTTTGGATTCCTAATCTAATTGTGTTTCTAGTTCTGTGAGTACTCATTGACCATTTTGATAAGAACAGAATGTGGGCCACACTAGTTTGATTTATAATGGATATTTGTTCAGTATTGTACCAGAGCTTCTGTCTCTACTTGAAATTGAAACACTTTTAGTAAAGCCATGAAGAAGAAAAAAAACAGTGTACAAGCAGCATGATTTATAGTTTCAATTTAGTGGCACTGACTGAGATGACAGACCTCCCTTTCTCTGATAACACCTCACACTTGGTTCATTATTACGTTAATGATGGAACAGCAGGACAATCCCTTCAGTCATAAAGAACTCTCATGATTCTAAAATATATTTAACTCTTTTTTTAAACACGGTGAAAATAATTTACCAAAAACATGCAGGGTCTTGATTCTTATTTACTGTAGTTGTACATAAAAACCCAATCTTACATAATAATAACATAAGCAGAATTTGATGCCTATAAATAAGGGTACCATGTAAAAGGAAACACAGATTTTTTTATTATTATTCTATAAAGTTACCTATATTCACTGCTAGACGCATTGCCCACAATCCAGGATCAGTTAACCTGTTGCTTGACTTGGCTGCACAAGTCTCGCAAGATGCTATTCACCAGCAGCTGTGTGGGTGTTAGGAAGTAAGTACTTAGGGCTGGGCCACACTAGCACGTTTTCGTTCGCGAGTGCGCCACGATTTTCACTAAAACGGAAATTGCAGGAACGCGGAAATTCCTGTGATTTCCTTTGTGCATGCGATTGTGCGTCTGTTCGCGTTTTGCATTCAACCATTTTTTCGCGCAATTACATGCGTTTTCTCTTTGTAAATACCGAAAAACGCATGGGCAATGTGAAAGAACGCTTACAAATGCACAGAAATCACAATAATGCTTGCGATTCTGTGCGCAATTTTGTGCATTGTAGTGTGGCCTTGGCCTGTATGTTGGGCGAAATTTACCCAGAACTGAACAACTGCTGGTGATTCTCTTTTGGGAGAATCTTCCTAAATGTGTTTGAGAGATACCGTAAATACTCGAGTATAAGTCGATCCGAGTATAAGTCAAAGTACCTATTTTTACCTGAAAAATTTGTAAAAACTGATTGACTCGAGTATAAGCCGAGGGTAGAAATTAGTTGCCCTTTAAATGGACAGCAGAATTCCCATACATGAATCCCATACAGTAATAGCCACATCCAGTACTAGTAACCCCCAATTCCTTGGCACTCCAGATATTTTGGAAACTACAACTTCCAGCATGCTTTGTTGCATGTGGAGTGTCAAAGTTCAGTAAACTTTTAATTAAGCTTACCATAATTTACTCCTGAACCCCATATTGTAATGGGCCCTCTGACCCCACATGGTAAAGGGCCCCCTGACCCCCATATAGTAAAGGCCCCTCTGACCCCCATATAGTAAAGGACTCTCTGATCCCAATAGTTAAAAATGTCACCTGAGAGTTGTAGTTTCAAGCTGTCATTTGCACTGTACTAGCAGCTGTTTTTTGCCACAAAATGAGGAGACCCATGAGATTTACAGCATCCACATGAGCAGTGACAGTGCTGAGTGAGTCCAGCAGCCAGACTACAGGAAGCAGGAAGGATTGTAAAGGCAAGAACAGCTCCTGTAACTTTCTATGCAGGTTAACACAGCGCCACCTACTGGTTACTATCCGCAATTGCAGAATTTGGGTCTAAATTAGGACTTGACCCGAGTATAAGTCGAGGTTAGGTTTTCAGGCTAACTTTAAAGCCTGAAAAATTCGACTTATACTAGAGTATATACGGTAAATTAAGAATTATGTTGTAAAATGGACTAAATTAAATACATGCCCCAAATGCTTACACTGTACTCTACTCTAAGGTCATATTTATAAAGGAGCACTAAAATAATAATTTAGTACCACCGGACTAACAATGATTATCCCTATCATGATTAACGCAGTAAAATAGAGAAAAGAGAGTTGACATCTGCACGTCATATCAAAACCTTGTGCCGGGTGCGTCGTGGTAGACACTGTTGAATGGGGCACTTAACATTAAATGAGTAAAATTTATTGGTTGACTAGGAAATCATACTTTATATAGATTAAATAATCTACTGAACTCCCTATTCAAACTAAAGGCTTTTTTGCTCACTGGTGTTAATAAAATGTGGATAGCTGGTGATGGGGGATTTAATGTAGGATATGGCCAGTATCTATACAATGGATACAGTAAATTCTTATCTATCAATCTATGTAATCATAATTGGTAGAACATGCTAGCATTTACTAGTTCTTTCTCTAGACCAAAAACAATTAAGCTGCTTAACTAACTATTTTATTCAGAAAAAGAGAAGACAACATTATATGATTTGCAGTTCAGCTGCAGGAGCCTAATCACAGTTTGGAAGTAACAAGACCTTAGGGAGAAGAAGCTAATACAGAAAAATAAATGTTGCTTTGATTTGTTGAATGATGGAACATTAATTGTTCAGGGAAACTATAATTCGTCTAGCCATAGCATAGTGTCACTCTGTTTAGCAAACTCCAAAACTAACACCAGGAAATAAAATGATAGCACAGCACTACATCACCCTGGATCGATGCCACACACTTTATAAAAATTCTAACAGATATCCTACTTTGGAACCTCTGAGGAAACTGTGTGGCTTCTTTTTCTGCAGTGTCTCAACCCCACTCTCTCTGGCAGGGCAAAGCAATCTCTCTGCACTGTTGGGGGCAAAAGAGAGAAAGGCGCAGCTGGTAGGGGCTATTTGGGGCTGATCCAGGGTGGGATAGAGGATTCCTGCCTTACATCCACAGGGGAAATTGTAAATGTAGCACCCCAAGATCTCCAAGATCAAAATACTTACTGTATTCTGGGAGATATTGGTTTCCTCCTCCTGATCCAGCTGTGTAAGCTTACATGTGCACAGAGAAGGCAGAACTGGAAGCTACCATAAGTCATTGGACATGACATGACATAACCATCATGACCATGACTGGTGGCTGCAAACCAGAAGGAAGATTACTGGGGTTGGCAAAATTATGGAACCTATCCAATAAGATATGTATTACAATATTGGGATCTTGGGGTTCTGTATCTAAAAGTGTTTTGAAGTTGGGGGGTGAACTTTTTTTTAGAGAGTGTTCATAAATATCTATATAAAGCATGAATAAAGCACACATTCCCACAAGCAGGATTGCACCTCTCAAATTGCAGTATAATAGGGCAGCTAATTAGTCTTGTGAGACAACCAGCCCAGTTACTTCATAGCTGTTATGTCCCTGATTTCAACTGTTCATAAACAGAAATCTCCAGGAGCATTTATTTGACTGACAATACCTCTGCTGGGCTGGGCTTTTCTCTTTATTGTGCATGCACACAACATATTGAGAGGTAAAGCAAACAAGTATAATCTTTTCATTCATTCATAAATGATGATTCATCATTTACCATTCATAATTGTGGGTGCATAGCTTCAAATTAATAAATCTTCAATGATATTTCATAAAGTCTAGACAATGTTTCAAAGCTTCAATTCATCAATATATGTTCAGGAATTCTAAAATATCAGGTAAATGTGTTCATGTGTCCCAACAATAAATAAAAAGTTAAAAATTAAAAATGAAGATATATAAATAAGAATGGCCAATCCTTTCAAAAATTGATTGTGGAGTTTCCAACAATAGGTTCATAATTCATATCTCAGTGTAGGGGGGTCAAAAAGAGTCACCTGTAGGTGGCCTCAGATTTTGTTGAAAAGTGCTCAGACATGGGTGATTGGGTAAAGTAAAATATTAGGCCAGAGTGGTAAATCGCAAGTTATAAACACAGTTTGAGGGCCAATTAGTCAATTGGTACTAACTGTAGCTGCAATTTTGCTTGGTCAACTCCAGGCAACACCTCCTTCATCTATCACTTTTCCACTCGGTCTCAATATCCCAGCTGTTGAACCATCCAGTGGTGTAACTAGGAATCACTGGGCCCCTCAGCAAAACTGTGATGGGGCCCCTTTTCCTATGACATATTTGTAAGAAGAAGGGGCACCCTGGGCTACAAGGTTCCCCTGTGGTTGCTCCCCCTGCTCTCCTAGTAATTACGCCCCTCGCACCACCAGCTCCACATGCTCGCTCATAACTTAATTCAGAAACAACACTCTGTGACCTGTGCCACTTTAGTGAGTGTTCTCTGATTGTTTCCTTAACACTTCCACTACACTAGATTTTGCACTCCTTGCTTCCTAATTAATTTTGTTCATAATATATGCAAGTACATAGATAGATATTGTAAAGCGCCCAGGAATGCAAATTGATTTTATTTTCTTTACGAGAAGAGGAACTGTCTGCATGTGAGTATAGAATGCACAAACAAATGATATATGTACCTTTAGTTTTCCTTTAAGATTTACAAATCAGCATTGTTTATTACCAAATGATTCATTTTCAGTCCAATTCTTGTTCTTTGTTCCTGATTTCAGTCTGTATGTTTGTGAGATTTTTTTGTAAACGTATTTTCTGCTGTAACAAAGATTACATTCTCTTCTGCTATACAGTAAATCAACAGGCTACGGTATGTTGAAGTATCAGTGAGTAAAAAGAGAAAAAAATGGATAACAAACTATTCATCTTCTACATAAAAGAAGTTACAGCGTAGGTCACACATAGTCACCGTGCATCGAAAGAGGCAAGAAATAGTGCAGTCCATGGGGTATATTTTAACAGTGCCTCACTAAATCCATTCTTGCAAAGCCTTTTTTTCCCCTACACAATAAAGATCGGCCAATAAGTTTATTTCAACTATATTTTTCATTTTTATCAGCTACGAGCTTACGAACACTTTCACGGAGGTGTGACAAGGGAAAATAAATCAAATATAATGAAACCGTCCCTAAAACTCCCTTTGGAGTAAAAAAATATTCTTCATCTTCCTGTTGGAACAAGTTCTTGGTATAAAGGAATTCAAAAAGAATTCACACTCCATTCCACAATGTAGTCTCATGGCATCACAAATATATTGTTAATATATTGCTATCGTATTTCATTTATTCTTTCTTTTTTATGTGTAGCTCCCCTTCTTAAAAATAATGAAATCATTACTTGTGAATCTCAAGGAGAAAGATGAGAAAATGATGTTTCTGCTGTTATACTATTCAGAAAAAATATATAGTATGCAAAGAAAGGATGTTGAAGAACATAAGGCTGATATATGTTAATGGATGTTGCTGTATATAAACTACAATACTGTCATTTAATTATTGATTTGGAGCTATAGTCATTTAATTACTTATAATGATTTGGAGCTATAGTCATTTAATTACTTATATCAGACCACAGCTATACAAATATCCTTTGTCTGATTTCCTTGCAGTTATACCATCTTTAATATATGTATTGTTCTGATGTACAACACTGTGTATTCAAGTGCTGTTTATAAATGCTACACGCATCAATTAAATGGCAGCTTACGTATAAAAGCTAGTAACATTAGTAGATGAACTGACTCCATTATCATTCCAACATATAACGTTCTTGTCTGTGCACTTAAGAAAACGATGGAAAAGATTAGCTATGTAAAAGCCTTTCATCATAATAAACTGCCTTTAAGGTTTACTTTTTTTTAGGTCCCCAGTTCCCAGCCAGTAAACTCTATAAAGGAAATCTAAAATTAAAATATAAATGAGCTTGAACATATTATATAAATTCTGACTAGCAGATAGCTGCAACTCTGGTGTTACAGACCTCACTAACCATGTGCAACTACTGTGCGTATTTGTTTTGGTGTAGGAGCATAACTAAGTAAGCCTCATGTGGCACATTCCTGGGTGAGGACAAGAGCAGTGCACACTGTAAAATGCACATAATTCGTACTTAACATGGTAATAAAGATTTTACCTCTCCATAAGTTAAAAGGCTTGGGAGAGAGACTTTACACACTGTGCTGTAATGTATGGGGGAGAGAGACTTTACACAATCAGTTGTTAGGTATGTAAAAGAGAGACTTTACACACTGTGCTGTAAGGTATGGTAGAGAGAGAGACTTTACACACTGCTGTATAGTATGGAAGACAGGCTTAACGCACTGTGTTGTGAGGTATGGGAGAGAGAGACTTTACACACTGTGCTTTGAGATATGGAAGAGAGAGATTACACACTGTGTTATGAAAAATGGAAAAGAGAGAATTAAAGTGTATGTATACTGAAAAAACGACTTTGTGTCATCTTAATCTATAAATAAATATCAGAGTAGCACTTACTCTGAGGTGTGTGTTGCTGCATGCCTGCAATAAAGTACTTTTTTGCTCAGGCTCTGATCACTGAACTGACTATTTCCCCCCCATACCAACTGTCAATACTGCACACAGTACACAGCACACCAACTGTCAAACCATTCCAGCTACAGCAAAACTGCTTAAAGAAATGCTGAAATGTAAGATGTTTAAGACTGGATATCTAAAGAAATAGGGGGCAGATTAACAAAAAAATGGTACAGTGATAGTTGGGATGAATGGGCGATGAAAAAAAAAACATTGCCAGTGTACATACCCGATGGGGAAAAAAATTGCCTGTGTACATGCACTGTGCTGTGAGGTATGAAAGAGAGACATACATACTGCTATGAAATATGGTAGAAAGAGATTTAGCAGGGATAAGAGTGTGAACCCATTCCTCCTGACATGCCATTTAATGTCCTGGGTACTTTAGCTTAAGTACCCCTCCTAGGTGACCCAACTATTAGCCCAATCAATAGATTACATGGGCTCCCTTCTATGCCCTGCCATACATGCCTTCTGTTCTGATTCTGTTTGGGATGTCTTTACACACTGTGCTGTGAAATATGGAAAAGAGAGACTACACACTGTGCTGCGAGGTATGGAAGAGAGACTACACACAACCATTTTTTCCCTTATTAATTATTGTTGGATTTTGGTTTTATTGTTTACTTTCAAGCAGAAAGGTGACCATAGATGCTACAATTGCAGTGATATGGTTATCGGATTCCATAAATATTTTATGATCGTTGGCCAATCGTGCTTACACAGGCCGGCAGTCATGTTAAAGACTTATAGAGTTATGTCAAGCACCATGCTATTTTTAAATACAAGATGCAATGTAATTCTTATGCTAAATATATTCAATGACTAGAAGTATAGGAAAGGCATTTGGTTACCAGGCAACAGAATAAGAACGTTATAATAATATTGTCACATTGTACAAAGTTAGAAAAAGAAAATCCGAATACATTTATTTAATTCAAATTCTATCGTAATATATTCTGTTCCATATACTTTAATAAAGAAAACATGGATTGCATCAAAAGTATGCAAGTTTGGCTTAATTAGACCTTTCTTGTGGGAATAACCGCCATCTGGTATTTTGTACTTGCTAGGAAGAAAGTTTTGCTTCTGAAGTATTTCAGCTTGAAGCAATATTACTAGATATGATATGATTTATCTTCACTAAGGAGTTTTTATTCAGATGCCTTTTAACTGTGTTCTACAGTAAATGTACAAATATAAAAATATATTAATAAAAAATATAAGATTCATTTTTTGCCTGACTTAAAGGAGAATTATGGCCTAATACATAGTTTGCCTTGCCTTATAGCTCTGAAACTTTTGATCATAATGATGCTGTCAGGAAAATGTGTAGAGTGACTTGGTAAGAATGGGTTAACTATTCCTATTAGTTCTTAGGACCAATAAACATTCCATTCCAACCTGGAACAGTCCTATTGTTTATATTACGATTAGTCAAGCATGGAACCAGATCTCCTTTCTCAGACAATGTGGGGCCGAACCGTGCATCTGGAATTCTCTACAGCAAGGGGTCTGGTGGGTACTAAGAGGTCATTTTAAGGACAAGTCATACATGGAAAATAATTGTATTTCGGTATTGGAATGTGTAAGACAGAAACCAATGTTATATTTGTAAATATAATAATATGCCCATTAATAGGATACCCAACATGGAGACCTTATTCCCTTGCCAAGGTGAGATATTAATATCTGGGGAAATATGGATTATACACAGGTCATGTTTGGTATTGGAGGAATTGATAATTAATACAGGAGAGGAATATGTGATCAATATCCCAATACAATGTACATATCTACATTTATATGGAATCTGCCTAAATGAGGGGGAATGAGTGCTTTTGGCTAGTCGTAAATCTGGACATTCCTGGACACTCCCACCTCATGTGGAGGGCGTAGTTCAACAAATAGTTTAAAAGTCCTTGTAGTCCAAAATAATGTTGTTCATACTTGGGGACATGCTAAAAACGTGTGTATGGACCCAATGTTTCATCCTGCCCCAGGACACAGGACTTCTTCTAGTGAGTAGGGTCTGTGAATAGTTTTATCCTTTTTATTTTCTATAACTGTTGTACTTATTGTATGTCATTTTATTATAACACCATTTTATTTTATTTTTGTATTATATGCACTGTCCACCTTTTGGAATATTAAATCTAAAATTTAATAAGTTTTGTCTTTGATGCTCTAAAAGAACTCAGTTAGCCTCTGATAAGTTTATATGTGTTTGAATGGAGTGTGCAGTGTAAATGCTAATTAACTCTGACTGCTTGTGAAGGACTGATGCTAATTAACCAGTTAGTTGCTGGAGTGAATGGTGTAGTGTTAACCATTTAGCTGCCAGGACAGGGGTGGGCATAGTCAGTGAGAGTCAAGAGTGGGTTTTTGGGGCGTCTTTAAGGCCGTAACTTAAAGTGGTGGCAGCGAATACCGATTAATTAGTCAGATCACGTGCCCAGCGAACTGGCGTTCGTGACAGATGCCCTTTGTCTTTCTATGTAATTACTAGACAAAGATCTAACTGTGTAAAGTAAGTAAACTGTTTACTTTTCAACCCTTCCAGACCAGTGGAGCAGTATTGCTTATTATGCTATTAAGGAGAGAGTATAAACTTGTCCAATTAGCTAATTCATTTTGTATTCAGTGAAAGTGAAGTAACAGTAGGTAAAAAAAACTATACTGGTGTAACTAGGGAAAAGGAAATATAAAATATATTTTAGTCTACAGTTATTTTTCAATAAAATGGCTAAGCCACGTTTACCTAAATAGAAAAGAAAGGGAAAAAAGGGGCTTAGTGCTGATCTCAGTGGGGATTTGAGCTCCCAATTCAAGAAAACTTTATCACTAGAACTAGATATTCTGACGGTTTACCAATTATGTTACCAAGTCCCCTGCAATATATTACTACCTAGGCAACCATTGTCAGACCATGATCATTCCTCAGCCAGACCCATCAGACAAGCAAGCCATTAAACAAGTAATAGGAATTGGGGGGTTTAGGTAGCATAGAAAAGGAGCATAAGGAGCATAACATTGTTTAACATGCCATGGGATGGTTTCTCTTAGATAAACTAAGAAGGGTGTGTATATGTGTATGCGTAAAACCTATGACGGCTGAGTGAAACTACACTGCACATAAAGACATAAAAAAACCAACAAAACAATAAAAACCATAAATACTAAATACAGTGAATATTGTCATAAAAAAAACATAACAAACTAAAAAGCTCTAATATATTTATCATATATTACTTTAACTCAGTTTTTTTTACCCATCCTATGCTAATTTATATGTAGGATATTTGGAACAGGAATATGTATATGAGTGAATTGTATAAGAAACACTGTGTAAAATACTTATGGTACATTGATGATTTGTTCATAATATAGGGAGGTACTAAGGTCCAGGTTCTAGAGTTCATTATACTGTTAAATAATATGGAAGATTCTCTGGCCCCACCCCCACAAACTACACAATGGGGCCAGTATGGGGTTACATTTTAGTGTGTGCGTGTGTGTGTGTGTAAGCATCAATTTATGGCAGACATATTTGAAAGGCAACTTCCAGTAGAAATGTTTGTGCTTGTTTGTTCATAGCATATAACAGTAACCGTAATTAAATGCATATAAATGGCATATAGTTCATATTTATTCAGTGTGAAAAAAAAGACAGGTTTAACCAACAGGGCTATGGGTATTATATAGCCTTACTTGTAGCTAACTTCATACATGGCTAGACACTGGAGTACAAAGCAAATTCTGTTGCAGCATTATCCCACACATTGTTATTCTGTACAATTCAATCTTGGAAAGCCACATGCAAATAAAGAGGCTTTGAAAATGTTACAAGTCATTGCAATTGATTTTTTCATTCATTCCCTTCAGACTAATATTGTGCAAAAAAAAAATCTATCAACTTTTCTCATTTGAGGATGGTTTCTTCTCTATTGGCTCTTGCTCTATTATAATGTTCTATTATAGACTAGGTATTTCAATCTGTTTCTGCAACATTTTAATTCTACAAAACATTTATTCAGAACCAAAACATTCCTTTCATTCTTTGCAATTTTACAATGCAGAAAAGTGATAGTAGCCATTCCAACCTACAGTTTGCTGTATGGACAAGGAATATATAGGAGAGGGACAGAAGGAGTGAGAGAAAGAGAAAGAGAGAGAGAGAGAGATCCAATTTGAATTTTAAACTACAATAATAAAGATAAGAATGTTCCTTAGTGTAGTTCAGGTGCACAGTTCTGTTGCGCTTGGAACAAACTCTTTTTTGAATTCTTTTTCACCTGCACATGGTCAGGACAACAGCTGCACAAGAGTCGAAACACCTTGGGACAAAAATACACACCAAGCCTATCTTTATATAGTAGAATTGGCTACTATGCGAATGTGACATAGTGGAAGCAGAGCAAGATTATCCATTAAGGCATCGGGGGCCTCGCCAAATGTACACCCCTGCTCAGGGTCCAATTTGTTCTTAATCCAGTGGAAGGTATCAACATTGTACTAGTCAGTGATTACACGGATAGGTGGAGTAATTATTTATTTTAAACACCATTGGGTCTCCAACTTTTTTAGACCTTGAAAATTGCATTTTTTTCTGTGCCTTCTTAATGTGCCTTTTTAAAGAGGAACTGTGGTCCAAAAATGACTTTAGGTAAATTGATAGGAATTCCTCTCCTGAGAGTTTTTGCAATTTATTTCCATTGTTTATTTTACATAGTTTTGAAGATATTTACATTTTTGTGTGTGATATGGCAGCAGCATCACCGGGTCCCCTGCACTTCCTGCTTCCTGCTCTGAAACCTGTCAGTCAATCTGCCCTGTGTCTCCTCCTTTTTGCAGCCCCCCTGGTCCCTCCCACTCATGGACCCCATGGTCCCTCCAGTTGCAGGCCCCCCTTGGCCCATTCCCTTACAGCCACATGTGGCCCCGCCCACTGGCGGGCACCACGGCCCGCCCACTCATGGGTGCCACAGCCCCACCCCCACTCGCAGGTGCCTAAGCCCCACCCGATCACAGGTGCTTTGAGCCACTCTGAAACCCCCCTAAACCCCCCCTCGAAAACTCTGTGGAAACAGAGAACTCTGCCTGAAAAGTCTGTTTTCACATAGTGAGAGAGAAGGGCTGTAGATTCCCTTACCTTCTCTGCAGCTGCAGGTCCTTCACACAGCAGAAAGGAGGAGGGACTTCCTGTCTCCCTCACACACTGAGGGAGTCTGAGGCTGTGCTCGCCGGCGGCACTGTGCAGGAGAAGCCTTCGGAATGTCACATGTCAGCCTCCCACCCATTAACATTCTGGTCAGTCCTTTCTGTATATCTTGGGCTGTGGAGCACGTAGAGAGGTGGTTGATGGCTCGTTTTAAAGCTAGGAAACTGGCCTTTCATTTAAATTTGTTTGGAGACCACAGTTCCCCTTTAATGTTAGATTTTATAAATTAACTTTGTTGTGTATATTGTTAATCTTTTTTTTATTGCAATCGGTGTAGTGTGACATTACACAGCATTGACCACACTGAAACGTTATCCTAATATGCATTTTTGCAGCACAACAATTTCTACAACCAGATTCTGAGCCACTGACCCTGGTATACACAACACTCTTGGATTGTCAGGAAATTCTAATGTACAAACAAGTATATTTTATTGTTATATATAAAAAAATATGTAATATATATATAAAATAAAGTATGTGCAAACCACTCTCCATCAAGTTACAGCTTACAGACATTTATACACAAAAAAAAGGTATATTTATATTTGTATTTATTACACTACTGTAATGAGTGAGTTTTATGCACATATAGATGCAGAGCAAAGGCAACGTTATAACGATGAGGTGTATATAATACCTCTACTACATTGACAAGATATATGTGTATTCATTTGGAATAAGTCTATTGACATATCTTCTTTTACGCAGGCTACAAGTGTCACTCTCCAAGATATTATCATTTATATATCTGTGTTTCAGAATTGATCAAGCAAAAGGTTACATTATGGGTCAAACAATATCAATGTTCCATTATCTGCTGTATGATACCGAAACCGAGAGGAAACTTCGATCATGTGTATTTCAGCAGCTCAGTTAAGTCATATGTACACAAACATTTTACCAGTGTTAAAAAATCTAGCCTTTGATTCCATAACATAGGCTTATTTATAGATTAATGCTTTGTACTTTTATCCCACTGAAATGTCAGTTTTTGAAATAGATGGTGTAATTTTTCTTGGTAAAAATATTTTTTTTGGCCTTATTAATATATGTAATAGAAAGTAGAGTACTGTGATACTTTTAATGGACCAACAGTTTATTTTAGTAGACAAGCTTTCAAGGGATCTACCCTCTTCCTCAGGTCAGAGCAGTACTGATTGAAACAAAGTTTAACAGAAAGTAAGGAGCTCTTGGATAACAAGATAATAAACCCAAAAGGCAAAAAAAAAATCCAGAATATACTGAGGAATGAGAGGGGCAATAAAATAAAGAGATAACAGCATACTAGGGTGGGCAACCAAATGGAGAGGAGAGAGGTGGTGGGGGATAGGGGAATAATGAGGGGAGATGCTGGATGAGAGAAAAGCAGAAACTGAGAATATGCACATATTGTATACCATCCACATATGGTTCTACATACAAACATATTCAACAGTTATAGTGGGCTAGGAATCATAGGAATCCTAGCTAGGAATTTTTCTTGACTGCTTTGATTGCACCAATATTATTTACTTAATATTAAATCTTCCGTAACAAACATACTAGATGTCATAAAATATTTCTCAAACGCATGCCATCTCTCAACTCTCAAATGTGTTTCCACTGAATTGTTGCCCTTTTTTTAGCTTCATCTACTCTTGTTTTTTTCTTCCCAAACTGGTAATTTGTAATTAGTGAGGCTGTAGCACATTTACTTTATGCCACTGCCAGAAACCTACAGTAATATATACCTAACAGTTAATCCAGAGGAAGGCAGAAAAAAACAGCAAAAAGGGGCGGGAAATTCCTTCCTGACTCCAAACGGCAATCGGAAAGTATCCCTGGATCAACCAGATCTATATGTATTAATACCAGTAATTCTCAATATTTTTTAGTTTTAGAAACTTATCCAGGCCTTTTTTAAAGCTATTCAATCAACTTGCCATTACCACATCTGCTGGAAGACAGTTCCACGGTTTCACCGTCCTCACTGTAAAGAAACCCTTCCTAACCTGAAGATGAAACTTCTTTTCTTCCAACCTTAAAGGATGTCCACGAGTCCCCTGATATGACCTATTAGTAAACAATGCACCAGAGAGTTTATTGTATGGCCCATTAATATATTTGTATAAGGTTATCATATCCCCACACAAACGTCGCTTCTCCAATGTAAACAGCCCTAACTTGTCTAATCTGCCTGCATATTCAAGCCCCTCCATTCCCCTTATTAATTTAGTTGCCCTTCTCTGAACTGCTTCCATTTCCAAGATGTCCCTTTTGTATATGGAATTCCAAAACTGCAGTGCATATTCCAAATGAGGCCTTACCAGTGCCTTGTAAAGAGGGAGAATAATATCTTTCTCTCTTGAATCTATTCCCCTCTTTATACAAGACAATACCTTGCTAGCTCTAGCCATTGATACCTGGCATTGTTTGCTACAGTCTGTTATCTACCAGAACCCCCAAATCTTTTTCCATTACAGATGCATTTAACACAGAGTTATTTATGGTGTAGGTGGCACAGGGATTATTAAATCCCAAATGCATCACCTTAGATTTATCAACATTGAATCTCATCTGCCATTCTGCTGCCCATTTTCATAATTTATCTAGGTCTGCTTGCAACACTTGCACATTGAAGTTTCCAAAGCTCTGCATAGTTTAGTGTCATCAGCAAACACAAGGATCTTGCTCTCAATGCCCCCTTCTAAGCCATTTATAAACAGATTAAACAGAAGCGGCCCCAGTACAGAACCCTGAGGCACGCTGCTTATAACTTTAGCCCACATAGATGTAGCTCCATTTACCACCACTCTCTGCTTGCAATCCAATGACCAATACTCTATCCATGCACAAATGTTTTCTTCAAGGCCAACAATCCTCAGTTTATAAATTAGTCACCTATGTGGCACAGTATCAAAAGCTTTCGCAAAATCCAAGTATACCACATCTACTGCTGTGCCTGAATCCAAATTCTTACTCACTTTGGCTGGCATGATCTATTTCTCATAAATCCATGCTGACTACTACTAAGATCTCTGGAGACAAAGTCAAGGATATGATCCCGTTAACAAAGTTTCCATCACCTTCCCTACCACTGATGTTAGGCTTACAGGTCTATAGTTACCAGGCTGTGAACGAACCTTTTTTGAATATTGGTATTACATTGACTTTTTTCCAATCCAGCGACACAAACCCCTAGACCAAAGTGAATCTGAAAAGATGTGAAACAGTGGTCTAGATAGAACTGAACTAAGCTCTTTTAAAATTTGAGGGTGTATTCCATCCGGTCCTGGGAATTTATTGATATTAACTTTGTCTAATTGTTTCCGTACCATATCCTCCTTCAGCCAATGTGAATACTCCTCATTTCTCCCCTGCATATTGTTACAATCTCTGCTGTAAGGACTAGGATTCTCTATAGTGAAAACCGAAGTAAAAAAACGGTTTAGCAGATTAGCCTTTTTGGCATCCTCTACAACCATCTCAGACCTCTTTTTTACACTTGTTCCCTAAAGGTACAAATTTAGAAATGTAATAGTTTAATATCCCTTTAAAAGTAGTCCACATCTGCTCAGTATCTTTACCTAGAAACAATTCCCCCCAGTCTATGAGCAGGAGTGATTCCTTTAACGTCACAAAATTAGCTTTCCTAAAGTTAAAAGTTTTTGTTAACCCAGTGCCTTTTTTAAATGACACTATACCATGGTCACTGTTCCCTAAGCACCTTCATCTCTTCAATTCATGTGCTTGTTTTTTTTTTTTTTAGAAATTAAAGTCTTGCTACAATGACAGGACTTGCAAGGCTTTTGCAAGTGACTGGAATTACAACTCAGATGTTATCTAACTGCAATAAACTAGTAAAAAGCTAACATCTGATTGGTTGTTGCAAATTATTAGCAAGGCCAAACTTTTGCACCTTTTAATACAACAGCCTATAAAAAGTACATGTGGAGCTATGAAATAAGGAGCAGGGACATAGTGTGCAGATTGCTAGATGAATCAAGATAGGCATGATAAGGACAATGAAATAGAAGAAAAGCAATAAAATAAGATTATTGAATGTGACACATACAACTGGGTCTAACCTACTGCCAGTCAACTACTCAAAGTTTGATTGGTAACCAGACATTAAAATCAGCACGGTGGCTTAGTGGTTAGCACTGAAGTCCTGAGTTCGATTCCACCCTTGGACACATCTGCAAGGAGTTTGTATGTTCTCCCCGTGCTTGCTTGGATTTCCTCTGGGCACTCCTGTTCCCCCACATTCATAAAGACATACTGATAGGTTGTAGGTGTCAAATATATGTGCTTAGATTGTAAGCTCTTTGGAGCAGGGCCTGATGTGAATGTATACATGTAATTGTATATATATGTTGGAGCTGTATAAATCCATTATAATAATAATTGACTGGCATTGTATATATAAATTAGATGTGGTGAGGAGATGCCAATCTTCAGGAACTTTTCATTTTACCCCTTTAGTTCATGTTAATAGTCATTAAGGGAATAGAAATAAAATAATTTAGCCATTTACAGACCTGTTCAATGTAAAGCATTTGTACCAAGCTGATAAACAAAGATATTCATGTCCATGGGCCATTAAAAAAAGAAATATAATCAAGAAAATAAACAAACCTTTAGAATAGAAACAGAGAGGAAGCATTACATAGGGATGCCTAATGTGCATATTCTTGAAGTGGAAAGGCAATTAAGAAAAAAAAATGCAATAAGTAATTGTTTTGTGCCTCACATCCAACCTCTTAGCAAGTTACTCTGAAACAACAGATGATTCATACAGCAGACAATTAATCACTCCATAGCAATATGAATGGTAAACTATTTCAATTAGAAGGCTTAACACGCAAACACACACACACACACACATACTTTGACTGCATCGCTAAAAGTTTCCATAGGTTCTCAGCAAAATGGCAGGCTTACAAAGCAAGTCTGATGTAAATGTACAGTTCAGACAGTTTTGTGACTTGTATCACAGATTATGTGCATATGCTACAAAAAAAGTAATTCAGGAAACAAAACAAGAACCATCTGGTATGGATTTCTTTTTAAAACCAGCGGGCTATTGTCTGACCCTTTAGTAAACTCCTCGATCACCAAGAGCATCAGACAAGACAAAAAATGTACAAGTCTGTATCTGCCATAACTCGAGCAGCGGAATCTGACCCCTATCAAATTTAATGGGGGTGTTCTGACTCAAGTGATTGCTCTTATAGGGGAAGAGGCAAACGTGTAGGTCAGTGGCAGCAGCTTGACTTGGGTGGCATTGCCCCTGCATATACTAGGACACATAACTTTAAAAATTCTTGTTTTTAAAATGGGCATTTATAGTTACTTACCAACCTAACTTAACACTTATTACATACCCAGTGTACTTTTCCTTCTCACTGTATATGAACCAGTAGCTTATTTATCCCAAACCTGCATTTACTATATAGTACTGCAATTGTGTAATAGCAATCAGGGCAGTACTAAGAGCCAGGGATGTCTCTACTATGAAGAAAAGTGAAAACACTACAAAGGCATTGTCTGTTTAAAAAAAACTATGCAGGGCCGATGCATGAAGCTTATTTTTACTTTCAGAGCAGCAGATTCTCCTGTTCCATTCATGTGCACAAGAGCAGGGGGTGGGGGAGGGGGATTGGATGAGGGGGAAAGTAGGAGAAACTTTTTCTCTCGGTAAGTAAGAGAAAGTATCATCCGTTGGCACCGCATAGTTCAGTAAGGCCTTCATGTGATTCAGTAATTGGCTCTTTCAATTGTCTATTGGTCCTTTTTACCATTCAGTGCTGGGCATGTGGCATTTTATATATACAAGTCAATGTGTGCTGGCCATGGGGGCATTTTATATATACAAATCAGTGTGTGCTGGACATGGGGGATTTTTGTATTTACCAGTCAGTGTTTTCTGGACATAGGCGGAATTTTATATTTACCAGTGTATCTGCTTGGCATGGGGGCATTTTATATTTACCAGTGTGTGTGTGCTATACATGGAGACATTTTATATATACACAAGTCTGTGTGTGCTGGGCATTGGGGCATTCTATACTATACAAGTTAGTATGTGCTGGAAATGGGGGGCATTTTATATATAAAAGTCAATGTGTGATGGGCATTGGGGCATTTTATATATACCAATCTGTGTGTGCTGGGCATAGGAATATTGTAAAAAATCCGTAAAGTCACCCTTCCAGTCCATCAAACAATGTTAAAGGTATAGTAGATCTGCCTCCCCCATCTGCTATAATAGTTTTTTCAGAAACTCCCCCGATCATCACTTACCTTACCTTTTTCCTCCGGCATACTGTCCCGGCCCTTTGCATGAAACTGCAAGCAGGGGGCTGGACTGGCAGCCGAGTCCGTCTGTAATTGGCTGAGAGGCAGTGGAGAACAACGGGGGAGAGAGGTAAGGTAAGTAATGTTCGGGGGAGTTTCTGTAAAAACTATTATAGCAGTTGGGGCTGGGGTAGGGAGACCTACTATACCCCAAAAGGGTTACACACTAGGGGGAGGGAGAGCAGAATGGGTGGGAGGGAGAGGGAGGGAGAGGGAGGGGGGGAGGGCTGCATTGCACATGACAAAATTCTCCCGGAGGAGAGACAGGAGGCCTATATGGACTCTGCCAGGCTCCTGGTGGCCAGTTTTCTAGACTTTGAAGGGACATAGCAGGGCAGCCATTTGGAACTGGGATATAAGGTAAGGATTTTATTACACTACACAGTGGGGCCAGTAGTGGGTTACATTATAGTTTTGGGGGTGGACATGCCTTTTAAGTCATTTTTCTCAGCCATTAAGTCAGTTTTCCAGCCAGTGTAAATCAGCCCACCACGCCCACCTCCAAACCCCCATGCCAAACTCCACAAGCCACACTCACTTTCCAGACAGCATGCTATGCAAGAAGATACTGTGGTGGCTTTAAATATTTGTTTCAGGTGACAAAAAGTCTAGGAACACACTGGCTAAGAGTTGGGCCAATGTGGAAACAATGTAGCACAATTTAAGAAATGGTCTGGACATAATGTTTTGGTTTTTTTTGTTTAAACAAATTGCTATTAATTTAATGTATTGCTGTATTTTGGGCAAACTTTCTTAAACTTAAAATATAAATCAGTTAAAATGGCATATAGATGTAATTCTTACCTCTGAAATCAGAAGCATTTTTGAGAAATCATTAGTAATTCTGCAGCTTTATGGCATTACATTTTTGCTTCCCTCCTTCCCAATGATTAACAGTTGGTTAAAAATGATGTTACAAATAATGTTACAAATTAGTAGCCTGGCAGAAAAAATACTTATCTGACTTATTATTATATTTGAAACAATGTTTCAGCCAAAGAGACTGAAAGCTGCGAGCATGCAGTGACAAACCTTCTAAAGCGAATTACTTTTAATTTAAGCAGAATGTCAGGTAGGAATTCGTGCTCCTACCTCCCATAAATATATAGTTTTATAGATGTGGGAGTTGTTTTTAGGATGTGGCTGCCCTTTTTATCCCCTTTATAGTACATTCGCATGGGTGATTTTTGTGTCTTAACATCATACACCATTAATTTAGTTTCTACAGTCATTATATTACACACATCTACATTATAAAACCAAGATGAAAATATATGTTTTGCTATGATCAAAGTGTAAGCAAAACAGTGTACAAACACTTCTAAGTTATTCCAATCATTTATAAACAACCACTAGATGGCAGGCATACTATGCTACCATGTGCTGTACAATATATATGGGTGTAAATCGAAAAGGTGGATAGTTAGCAGGTGCTGTACACAATATTGCAGTGATGTCATGTAACAGCTAACCAGAACTGCACAGATATTTTCAGAGGACACTGACTAGAGAATGTTACACGGAATTCTTGACTAAAACAAGGTCTTTAATTGTGCAGACTTTCTAACAAGGGATTCTGTGTATTGGCAATGGCAACTGGTAAATTAATCTTATCCAACACCCACAACAGTTGCTTTCAGTTGTGTATTTATTAATTACTGTAACATTTGGCCACATTGCTGGCATAACAGCTCTAGTAATATTATGTTTTTCTAAGACACATTTTGTAGCCAACATACAGACTGTTAATAATTTAAGCTAGTGGGTTATTCTACAGTCGTTTTAAAATGAAAGAGGGCAATGTACTGGGAGCCACAAACACATCATGCTAACCCATTTACAGTTATCGGCTAGCTTGACTTCTAGATGGGAATTGAGGCGGTGGTGGCAGTTTGTAAAAAATGTAAACAATATACCAATACTTTGTGGCACTTTTTAAGAATTGCAATCTACCAAGACACACTATACCAGAGATCCTCAAACTATCCCTCCAAATGTTTGAAAACTACAACTCCCAACATTCCCTGTCTTACATCTATAGTTGAGATATGCTGAGGGTTGTCAGATTTAAATACCTGAAGGGCCATTTGAAGGGGGCTTAGGACTCCTGAAAGCTTGCTATTTTTGTTGTCAAGCTAGCCAATAAACGGTATTACTTTGCTGGAGGAGACTGAATTAGGAGTCAGCAGAGGAAATCTAAGAGGGGTGGAGGATATCAGTATCAAGATATCAGCAACATCTTGATACAGAGGTAGGCTCTGGAGGGGCATAGGTAAAAAAAAAATGGCACCAGTATTTTTAGAATATTTAGTACTTTTAGAAATGTAATAGTTGAATACCCCCTTAAAAACAGTCTACTTCTGTTCAGTATCCTTACCTAGGAACAAATCCCTGATCTCTGGTGGTGCAACATATAAATAGCATGTTTTTAGGAACATACAGCCCAAGAACTAACAGGTTGAAATCCCCTGGTTTACTTATGAAACAATAAAAAATAGTATTTGTTTTTCCTGAGTTTATTGATTTGTTTCTTGTTTGTTTCCATTAAGCTTCTAGAAAAATATAACGTTTCTACAAATGCAAACTTTATATATATTTGCTGACAGCCTTTCTGGAGCAACACAAAATCTGAATTATTATAAAATATTATGGGGGTTATTCAATAGCTTTCAAATGTTAAATAAGATCTGATTGGTTGGGGCTAAATTAGTACCATTTTAAACGATAAGAACTTTTATTGAATCTCCCTGTAAGTTTCTTACATCTATTCTAGCTAAGAAATAAAGATGCAAAGATTAATTTTATTTTTTGTATGAAAAGCATAGAAATCTATCATTGTTAGGGACAGGAGCATTTGTAATATGTTCACACAAAACTGCGCTGAAATCTGTGCTTGTGTCAAAAAGCCTCTAGGAAGCAAGACTGCAGCTTCCTGTGAAGTTTACTGTGTACCCTTCGCTTTGTGTGTCTAGCTAAAGTGGATTTTGGAAGTTAACCCCTAGTAACCACAGGTTAATTCAATAAATCACCCAGAAGCCACAGAAAAGGGAGAGGTGAGACTAAGCAACTCAGTGGTCCCGTGGTCAGACTTACAGGCAATAAAGCAGTACAATAATTTGGAAAACTTTATCTACTTATCCAGAAATCTAA
Organism: Hymenochirus boettgeri; assembly: GCA_019447015.1. NCBI lineage: Eukaryota > Metazoa > Chordata > Amphibia > Anura > Pipidae > Hymenochirus > Hymenochirus boettgeri. The sequence goes on from CM033474.1 coordinate 99,711,282, forward strand.
GAAATCGATGAATGGGTAGATGGGTTTAGTGGAATAAGAAAAAATTCTTCTTGAAAGCATATGCATTTGTGCTGAAATTCCAATTTAATGCAATCCAAAGGTTCCAATTTGTCAATAGACCTTCTCTTTGCTACAAGATAGTTAAATTCTATTATCACTGGGAATTGGCTTTTTTATTGATGCATAGTTTGCTGTGATTAAAGAGCCCCACAGTGTGTTGTTTAACATCATTACCCTAAAAAAAAATTCCATGATGCAGGCGCTGCTCACAGTACAACTTTAGTACTCTGATCACTGCAGTGCTAGAGATTTGAGGATAACAAATAGTTCAAAACACTAAGCGTGACAAGTTTTGCTTGTGTAACTAAATCAAACATGTGAATAGGACTAAAATGACAGTAAATATACATGTCTGTATTAGGTTTCAATGTAAAAACTCGTTACTGACATACAGATATTTTCAGAAATGTTTATAGAATGCTTTTATTTTCAGACTTTTTTCTGTCACTGACAACTGTCAAAGTAAAATTTGGTGACAGCTACACAATGTGTTTGTGTATTGAATTTGTTTGTACTTGGGGAACTTTTAGGTAGAACTAGTTTTTAACTGGCCTGAGGCAAAAGTAATAGAGTTCCATGTGAGATATCTGTAAAAATATTCTGGCATTTTCTAAATACATTGCAACAGTTTTATACCAATTGTATTATAATACACAATGTAGGTTTTATATTAGATTAATAGTGTGTATGCTAATGAATGATCTAGCAGGTCTACCACCTCTGATGTCCCATAAACAAACATTAACTTATCTATAAGCTTTATGAGCATTCCCGGGGGGGTGTTTTTTTTTTTTTACTTGTCATGAAAGTTGTGTATCAGTGCCACAGTCACAGTCCTGCAGATCAAAGTTGTGAACCACCAACCCCCCCATTCCCTCCACCCACATTCCCCCGCACACACACCTTTCAAAGACAAAATCCCGACACACATAAGCCTTACTTTTGTTGTCTGTGGAATATATATTTATAAAGGCTCGGTATCGCTATTTTGCAATACCACTCCTTAAACAACCAATAGTGGTATATATATTTACGACCCCAGCTGTACATTTACGACGAAAGGTCATGAAGCCCCCCTGCTGGGGTTGTTGCAGATGCACCTGCTCTGTGAGTTTAAAGTACTCACAAGGCCAATCTCAGCAATGAAACAAGCTGTTAAATTACACATTTACCTTTAATATATGAAATTAGAAAATATGGCAAAAAGCCCTTTAATATTGTCAATTAAATAAGATGGTAAATGCTTTTCATACTTTTTTTCATTAAACATTATACCAAAATAATCTAGTAAACTTTCCCTCGTCCTTCACCCTCCACAGAATCATTACCCCATCCCATAGAATAGAAGCCGTCTGTTTATATGTGGTCTTTGGAGAAGTTTTGCATGGAATTACTGTGCACCAATCACTGCATAGGAAGGTCTCTAAACCCTTGTTTTAGACCTTAGTGTTCATCCATGTATAAGATGGCACAAAGATAAGCTACAGATTTTAATGAATGTATACAACAATTCTCTCATCCTTCTTTTAAACCTTTTCTTTTTTAATTATTTTTCTAATAGTCATTTTTATTTGTTTGGAACAATTGAATAGAATAGTGAAAAGGAATTTGACATGAATAAAAATGATTCTGACCTAAACCATTTACAAATGCATCCTACATTCTCAGCAACTCCACAATACAGATCTTACACAAAGAAAGCAGATTGAGTAACTAATTGGCAGAATGAGATTCTTTTTTTTTCTTAGCACATTGTGGAAAACATATTGGAAATGTAAAACTAAGAATTATTATATTGCCCATTAGATTTATGTTAACTGCTGACATAGGTTTTTATCAATTTTCTTGACATTAAAATAAATTAGTTATATAAAAGGAGTGGCTAATTGATAGTCAAAGGTGTTTTAACCAGAAGGTAAGAGAATTTTTAGTCTGAGCACCTTTTTATCAGGTATGCTATATTGTGTTTCACTTTAATTAAATTCAATTATAATTTTATGTAATGTGGAGTATTGAATGCAAAATCTTATAAGCAGCCATACAATTGTTGATTGGTATTATAAAAATCCTTCCAGATGCCAGAATAAGAGAACAGCATCTGTATCAGTAAGGTATTAGAAGCCAATGCTCAAATTACATAAAACGACAACAATACTATTGAATTATTGAGTTATTTTAAAATGACAGAGAGCCAATATATAGCTCATGAAATAAACAAATTATTTTTCAGCAGAAGCTTTTTAAATATTCTACTTTTGTTGAAGTCAACATATTACTTTGAAGTAATAAGTTACTTTGTTAGTAATGATTTTATATTTATCCACCTAAAGGGAACTTGAACCACTTTGACTCTTACCAGTTGTTTCCTAGAAAAAAGAGAGGATTAACAAGCATGCAATACACCATTACTCTGTGGCTTTATAGGCAACCAATCAGAGCAACATTGCTGCAAGCCTATAGTTCTCCTATTATCAACATACTAGCTCATCTCATTATCCATACACACTACTAAATGTGACTCTCTGAATGCAAGCATAATTAATGTATAAGCTATTTCACATCCACCATAAATAAATCAATTATTCTGCATCAGTTAATGATAGTTTCAGCTAGGCTTAATCAGGAAAAGGAAATAATGTAGCTTCAGCTCTCCATTGATATGTTTACTAGGACTTTTCTTTATAGCTAAAAACTGATAGCTCACACATGAAGTGGTATCTCCCACGTTTGCCCAATGGAAAGCTGCAATAAGTGCATTTCTTCATTTTTCTTCAAAAAGTGAGATATAAGCACAGAGGAGACACCTCCAAATACAACACAATGTGGGACAGATGTATAATGGCACCAATATCTTGTGATTCCCCCAAACTAACTTGCCTCTTCCTCCACAGTGGAACAATTCTCTGTCTGCTCCGCTTTGTACTTTATTTATTACCTGATGGCCTGTTGCTTACTTGTTTTATTCACAGCAAAACACTCCCTGAAAATGGCATTTTTTTGTTTCCCTCCGAACGAAAGGGTAATATATTAGTATATGAGACTTCTCAACACCCAGCCTTACATTAGGCTTGATAGGGGTCCTTATCCCATTGTATTCCCTTATCATGCACCAGATGACAAGCTAAGATTTATATGGTTTATATGGTTTCTTTAATAAAAGCTTCCATCATTTTCAGGGAAAAGGTAAACAGCCATCTTAAGGCATAAAAAAACGAAAACCAGTATACGTGTGTGAAGGTTCTCATTCATCCAGGTCACGGTATATCTGTTGTATTCAGTTAGATCAACTGGACTTAAAGTTTAGTGCTTGAAGATGTTTTGCTAATCATTCGACTAGTTTTCTCAATATTACACATTAATACATTGAAAGCCATCAAATTCCAGGACTAGGGTCTAGAAAGAACTAAAATATAAATACAAAGATAAACTATAACTTATAACAGGTGAGTAAGAATGCTTTCATAAATATAAATTGTTAGTGTTTATTCTGATCTACTTAAAAATTAAGCTAACGGAAGAAAATTTATTTAAATCAATATTTATTGTGAGTCCCCTTTCAAACTAGTACCAACAGTTAATAATAATCATTTTCATATGTATTTTCATATATATAAACAGTCATTAACTGAAAACAAAACAGTAGTATGGAAGGCTCAAAACTGGCTGAGGAACAGCCAAACACATGGGCTGTACACCATTGCAAAGCTGAGCACAGCAACAGAATAAAAGTTATACTACATAAGCAAGGTCTCTCACAAGCAAAGATTTTAAGGCAGACTGGAGTTTCAAGATGTGCTGTTCAAGCTCTTTTGAAGAAGCACAAAGAAACGGGCAACATTGAGGCCTGTATGTGCAGTGGTCTGCCAAAAGAAGACACGCCATGCTTAACCCCCTTCAAAATTGGAAGATGTCCTGCAGAGCCATTGCCTCAGAAGCTGCAGGAACTCTGGGGAACAGATACACACATCTATTGTCCTTAAAGGTCTAGCAAGAAGAAATCAGAAGTGGTGGACAGCAGTACGATAATGAGTGTCTGCAGACAACAATAAAACAATAAAAGATCGTGGAGGTTGCTTGAAATTCTCCTGGGCTGCATTTCCAGAAATGCAGTTAGGCATTTGGTAAGGAATAATTTTGTCCTCATTGCTGAGAAACGTAAACAGATATTATCCATTATGCAGTGCCTTCAGGGAAGTAACTGATTGGTCTTAAATTTATTCTACAGCAAGATAGTGATCCCAAACATACAGCCAATCTTATTAAAAACTATCAGGGAGATTCAATAAAAGTTCTTATATTTTAAAGTGGTGCTAATTTTGCCCCAACCAATCAGATCTTCTTTAACATTTGAAAGCTAACATCTGATTGGTTGGGGCAAAATTAGCACCATTTTTAACGATAAGAACTTTTATTGAATAACCCTGTATCTTCTTTGTTAAGAAGACCAACAAGTACTGCAAGTGATGGTATGGCAAAGATAGGACCCTGATCTCAGCATTATCAAGTGTGTCTGGGATTACAAGAGACAGTAAAAAACTGAGGCAGTCTACCTCAACCGAAGGTTTGCGGTTACTTCTCCAACATGTTTGGGAAAACATACCTGCTAAGTTCTTTCAAATACTGTTTTCTAGTTTACTCCAAGAATGAATGCTGTGTTGAAGGGTGGTCACAAAAAATATTTATTTGGTTTAGTCTTTTCCTTTGTTCATTGATTTGTATTGTTAATCATTAAAAATAAACTATTAACACTTCTGTTTGTAACATAATTCTTAGTTTACAGCATTTTTCCATACCTGCCTAAAACGTTTGCACAGTATTGTATAAAAACACATAGGGAGATGCTCACCCCCCAAACTAAAATGTAACCCTATACTGGCCCCACTGTACAGTTTAAAAAAAATCCTTACCTTACAATCCTGCTCCTTATAGTTCTCCTGCAATCCATGTCCAAATCCAGGAAAGTAAAGAGTAGTATCTGTCTTCCTGTCCAAATGTTGCTGCCTTCTGTCTCACCTCTGGGAGGGATGGTGACATGTGCACAGGAGCCCTTTCACCCCCCTCCCTCCCTGCTGATTTCTCTCTTCAAAACCTTCACCTAGCGTAAAAACATTAACCTACATTGTGGGGCATACCCACCCCCAAGTGCTAAGTTAGAAGTTTAAAAATCTTTTCAAACTGTACTTACAGCGCCTGGTTCCAGCGCCTTCTCCATTGCTGGCAGCGGCGGCTGTGATTGGTTGCCGGTCCAACCCCCTGCTTGTATACCTGTCAGGCAGGAGAGCCCGACTAGAGCGACCCTGGAACCAGGAGTTGTAAGTAGATTATGGAATCAATTTTTAAACTTTTAACTTAGCGGTTGGGGGTTAGGTTAACATTTCTATGGAGGGTGGAGATGCCCTTTAAAAATCGTGCTAATTTTGCCCCAATCAATCAGATCTTATTTAACATTTGATTAGCTGGGGCAAAATTACCTACATTTTTAATGATAAGAACTTTCATTGAATTTCCCTGACAGCTTTTAGAAGGTAAGTTAAAGCACTTTAATTAAATGCAAAGAACCAGACACTAGTCCTATTAGCATCTAAATTACTCATCCTATTTAAAGTTGCAGAAATACGTTAACTGACCTTCATTGGAACAAAATAAAAATATTGCAGATTCTACTGCTCCAGGGAAGGTGAAAGCCGCAGGTGTTTGGTACAACAAAATATTATTTTATTGGCTTCCTGCTGTTTTATTTCCTGCAGCAGAAAAATATCAATGACTTTCTGTGGATTCTAGGGAGATTTAGGTAGATGCATCTGTTAAGGTATGATCTCAAGATGTTTGAAAGTAAATTAAAAGTAAATTAATATAGGGATCTGAGAGATGGCACTACTAACTGACAAAAGAAAAATAAATTAACTGCAAAATCTTCAATTCAATATAAACTTTTAATATATATATATATATATATATATATATATATATATATAATTCTCTTCTATAATTCTATATGTATAACTGCAAAATCAGATTAGTATTCTGGGTACTAGGGAAAAAATCAAGTGAGATATGCATTTCAACAAGTAATTATGGGAACCCAGAACAGCAATGTACTCAAAAATAATGATTATGAGCAGCATGGTGACTTAGTGGTTAGCACTGTTGCCTTGTGACGCTTAAGTGCTGAGTTTAAATCTTCACTCGGCTGCATCTGAAAGAAGGTTATAGCTGGGTACACACATTAAGGTTAAAGGGATGATTCTGTTGGCTCCAACCCTTTATCAGTAAAATGTGTACCGTAAAAACTAGAGTTCCTGAGTCCGATGAATGCCCTCGGCCTTAGGAATAATCAAAACTTACCGAAAATTTCCCTTAGTCAGGGTCAGCCCCCAGTACGGATGTGTAGGAAGATGCCTGCGGTCATCATGACCAATCTCCATATACTTTATATAGAGAGAACACTTGGGTGGGGGTGTCATTTTTCAAAGTGTGGTACTGTGTACTCAGCTTCAGAATGTGTACCCAGCTTTTGTTTGTTCTCCCTGTGCTCTCACAATCTTAAAGGCATAGCAACATAGTAAGCTCTTTGGGGCAAGGCCTGAAATGAATGTATTAAATCATTGTAAGTACTGTAGTTGCATAGTATATTCAGCAGTACATACCCCAACTACTCCCAGTTCCTTATTGATATACAGGTATACACTTTCCTATGATGAGTTTACATGCATATACAAACTGAGTGAACTTGGACCAGGAGTGGTGAGGATGAAATGATGATGAGAAATTCCAAATGTGCCAACAATGTTGCATTTAAACAAAATCAGAACTCAGCAAAATAGCAGTGTATTTTTTAACTATTCCCTTGTTTTCTTGCAGACACAAGCTTCTTTATTGAAGAATATTTAATTGCAACTTTGTAAGAGTTAAAGACTTTAGGCTGATACCTATCTGCTGCTCACTGAAACTTCTGATCCATCACGCACCATGACAGGTCAATATTGTCCCTTCAGGCAGGATTACCACATGGTGGCCCGTCTCTATTCATGTTAGGTCATGCAGGTACCTTGTGTATTTGAGTTGAAGAAAGGAGACATATTTAACTTTGCTAGAACAAAATTAGATACTGGGATATCCCTACCTCCCATAGGAATGCTGTTAATAGTTCCTAAATATAACTTACTCAGAATGAGATAGCTGAATGTTTTGAAGCCAATTCCTTAATGAACATAGACTTGTACAGCTGTATTAAAAAAACATTGTTCTTGCCTACCTGTCTATGATGGCACACATGTCAATACTAATGTTAGCAAAGCTGCCTTGTTTCCCTTGTTCTATAGCATGAAGGTCAACCAGCTGGTCATCCACATGGATAAACTGCATGCAGCCTTGGAAAGAATTCTGGAGCAAAGAGTAATCTGTGTGATTTGCTGGAGAATAAAAACCTGAGAAGTAAAGAGAGAAAAAAGGTATGAACATCATAGATGGAAAAAATGGAGCATTTTTACCATAACACAGCTTATTGAACCATGGTGAAAAGTTCATTCTGCTATGTAAAAACGGTAATTGATGCAACTACTCTTCTTTCACATTGAATCAATGCTTTCTTAAGAACAGAGTGTGAAAAGTAAAGCATTGAATGTGGGATGGTTAATTGTATAAGGAGCTGGAAGGAAAATAACAGTGGAAAAAAAACCTTGGGATGAAAATATAATCATGTCGGTTACATTTAGTAAATTTAGTAATTTCCTCCTTGCACACACACTTGTTGATCACCATGTGGCAACATAGTGCAAGAGGAAAAAAAAAATAATGAGATACCAGGATGTTACAATAACAATCTGATTATAAACAATTTGCTAATGTTAATAAAACAAACCGATAAGAAGCATTGAACTCCGGGTTAAGAAAGGAAAACTAAAATGTATGTTGGTTTAGTACAGTGATGTCCAAACTGCAACCCAACAGATGTTAGAAAACTACAACTCCCATCCATGCTGGGACTTGTACTTTTCAAACATCTGTCAGTGTGACAGTTTAACTATTTTCACCATCTTGCAAAATCATTTTCAACCCCCCCCCCAAAAAAAAACCTTAGATGTGAAAAAGCAAACCAAATAAGTAAAGTTAAAGGAAGATGTCACAGAATATGAAACGGGGGGGTTGAACTTTACTCAGTTCTACTCTACTTATTTAGCTCATTATGTTTTTAATTGCAACGGACTTCTACCTACACATTCACTAATGACTGATAAGATTCAATGATCTTATATCTCAGTGGGAACTGCAAAACAACTTAATCCAGAAACCTTCCTGAACAAATGTTTTTTTATTAGAAAGAGATGTGCGTAGGTTTCTGCTTTCCAGACTATTAAGCCACATATCATCTGGTAGATATGTGGTGGGAAGAGATTTTTTTGACCATTTTACAAAATTACGGGAAGACAGAGCTTTCTTCATAACAGTTGACTGAACAAAACATGCAAGAAAACGCTTACAGGGCAATGCACGAAGAGTCTCATCGATCTGAAAAGGATTTAAAGGAGCGCATTAAAAGACTTTAAGTCCTTTGTTGCGACAACTGTGTGGCTAATGCAGAAATTAAGCAGTTATATGCCAATACCAGCTAACTATTGCAAAAATATTTTTAATGCAAAACTATTCTCTTAAGAATGAAATGCAAGATTCTGATTTGTAATTTACCTTTTCATTGTGTGGGTAGCAAAAATGCAACTACCGGTAAATAAATGAAATGAATATGACAGGAAAGAATTAAATCCAATTTTTAAATCATTTATTTGAATGTAGAATAGATTCACCACGAAAATGTGGAAAATATCCTTAGACATGAGCAGGATAATGAAGTAGTGAAAAACAGGCTGAATCAAGATTTAAAATTGTGTGGAATGACCGTAGAGGTCACCACTAAATCAATAAGTTTGATGATTCAATAAATCTAGCTGATTAAAGAATGGATACGCAGTGTGGCCATTAGTTTATTCCTTTCTTTAATCATTTAGACAGAGGATGATACCGATTATTTTAAAAAGCATGTCGCGGTAACAACCATAGGATTCAATAAAGGGGATAATATGAATTACTAACCCTTCTGAAAACATGGAAATGATCCTTGTTTCAAGCTGAGACTTGAAACTCAGTATTAAATAAAGGCCTGAATAGTGTAGAAAAGTTCTATAGCAAGGAGAAATAACAGGCTCACCGTTTCAAAAAAGTGATATCTGATTTGCATAAAGGCATGACGTTTGCACTGCAGGCAAGTGTAAAGACTGAAAACATACTGGGAGATTCAATAAAAGTTCTTATCGTAAAAAATGGGGCTAATTTTGCCCCAACCAATCAGATCTTATTTAACATTTCAAAGCTAACATCTGATTGGTTGGGGCAAAATTAGCACCATTTTTTACGATAGGAACTTTTATTGAATCTCCCTGATAGTATTCTATTATTTGATGACAGTATTTAGACAAAATCAAATGGTCTCCATATTACATCCTATTCCTAAAAAAATACAGCCTGTAAAAAAATCTACTATGAGAAGGAGCACCTGACATTTATTTCCAGAAGGTATTCTTTAGAAGGGACCCCATCGAGAGTGGTGCCTCTTCAGAGGGGACCCCATCGAGAGTGGTGCCTCTTCAGAGGGAACCCAATCGAGAGCAGTGCCTCTTCAGAGGGGACCCCATTGAGAGTGGTGCCTCTTCAGAGGGGACCCCATCGAGAGCGGTGCCTCTTAAGAGGGGACCCCATCGCGTGCAGTGCCTCTTCAGAGGGGACCCCATTGAGAGCGGTGCCTCTTCAGAGGGTACACCATTGAGTGCAGTGCCTCAGGCTGCAATAAGCTATAATTCATTTACATGTTATCCTAATGTAGCTATTTTCTCTTGTTTGGGTCTAAATACATTTAGATGTTTAATTAAAAGAAGAAATAATATAACACAAAATAAACAGACAATTGGTAACTGGATATTATTGTTCAAGACAGTTTTCCGATCAATCTGTCACAAAAGTAATCGAAATTGATCCAGTAAAACTTTGCATGCAGTGTGAAGGTAACCAAAAAGAATTTTCAGACAGCATATGGCTATGTTAAAAGATTAGAATACAGTTATTAGAGAGCTGAGTGACCCAGCTTTAGTTGAGGCATGACTAAAGAATTGATGTTCATAAAGAAAATATCTGGATTCCTCTGATTGATATATAAATCAACTAAAGAAGGCTTTATGCGCACTGTGCAGAGCATGCCAAGCGAAGAGTTTTCACCACACGTGGACAATGATCATGGATAAAGATTGATTACATCAATTCTAGTCTGTGCCGATGAAAGTGTGAAATTGAAACACTTATCACCCCGAAGACATTGTAGATATTATTATTGCAGTGAGAAACCAATGTGCTAAGTGCTGATTATTCTGTGAATCAGGGGTGTGTTTTTAGGAGGATACTCATAAGAATCATAGACAAAGTCAGAAATACAGTGGTCTCGGTTTTTGTGTTGAGTATATGAAATGACTGGTATATTCAGGGAACCCACTCTCTGCTGAGTTCATTTTGGGGCCCAATATAAATAGTAATTCCTGTTCCTGGAAAGAGATCAAAATTCAGATGAGATATAGGCTCTGTAGTATGTGGCATGCAGAGGTTTTTCCCATTTGTATGGATGGTATGGATCAGCACACAAAGCTAATAGTAAGGAAATATTGCTCCCTACTCATACTCCTCCCCTATGGCTCATGTATGTGCTTGTCCCCAGGGAGAGAGCAGCTGTTTGTGCAAAGGATGGAGGTTCATAGTACAGAAATAATATGTGCTGTAATGTGGTGCATTTGCAAGTGAATGGGCAAATGATGCAAAACTGAGAGTTTAGAGGAGTCCATATTGGTTTCATTAGTTCCAGGATATTACAGAATTGCAATTCTAACTATTATGCATTAAATTGTATTGATTCTCTAAATTTCATTTTCAGAAAAGTGAAGGTAAATAAACTATGGATATTCAATTAACCAGCTACTCTATTTCCAACATGTTTTGCTCACAAGAAAGTATTACAATAACAAATATCTAACACAGAGTATAATGAAAAACTAGATGAAACATGATTTTAAAACTCTTAAGGCACCTATTTTCCAATTGAAAATTGTGCTTGTTACCCTCACCCATAACAAAATATGTCATCCTAATGTAACTGTGCTCTTTTGTCTGGGGCTGAAAACATTTAGATGTTTAAATTGAAAGATGAAATAATATAACACAAAATAAATAGACACTTAGTAACTGGATATTATTGTTCAAGACAGCTTTCCTATTAAGATGTTACCTGAAAAACAGGTCTTATGTGAACAGAATGAAACAGTAAGCGCTTAAAGGCTAATTACACCGTGAAATAATAGAAGCTTGCCTGATAGCAATACATGCTCAAAGAAAATTAATGGAAAGTTTTAGCTTTCTAAGCAGCCTTATTTGTTTGAACTATATGCCACTTAGGTCTAAAGGTTAAAGTACTGAGAGTGTTGATATTGCTAGCCGTAGGTGATGTCTCTGAAAAGGTAGGCAGCACAATTGTTTCCTAAGGATATTTCTAATGCCTTACTTCTAACTGTCGATCAGTCAGCTTGTCACGCTCACAGTTTAGGCTGACTGTTTAGAAAAAGATGCCATCAATATATTTGATGTAATATTATTACTTATCTCATAGGTTGGAGTTTTTTCAGAAAATAAATGTGAAGATTCTTTTTTATTTGCTGTTAACTATTAGGCTGTTGGTGCTCTTTACCTAGCACACATACAGTAAAAACTGTGTATGATGGTGTGGCTGGGAAAATGCCCATGTATGAGAAACCTTGTCCATTCTAATAAAAAATAATTGATAACAAAGACCCCCAACCTATTTTTTTTTATTTTCACCTTTTCTTCCAACACTCCTAAGGATACAAGGATACTTACAAAGCCCAATAATTTGCAACAGGTACAGCTCATACAGCACCAGGAGAGGCTGTTTTGGTTGTGTGACATCACCATCATGGCATTGACTTTTTCCACAATCAGGAAGCAGCAGTAAGAAGTAGAGAGCCACGGCAAAGGATTGGGCTTAGTATCCTTGGAAGCAAAAGGAAAAGGTGAGTATGATGGAACAGGGCCGTTGGGTTTGGGGGGTCCTTGTTATTAATATCAATCATTTTTATGAGGTTGAAGGCACCTCATAAACCTCATACAATAAGGTCATATATAAAACTAAGTATTAAATGAAAAGCAAAAAAAGATCTACTTAAAGGACAACAATACCCAAAAAACATCATCCCCATTACATGTCCACACTTCCAGCAGCTGAAATCACTTTTACACATTCACAACCATGCTGCACTCCCTTAGATATCACACAGCAAAGATAAGTGCTAGCAGCCTGCCTCCTAGACAGCCCAGGGCCATCGTTAACATATCACTTGTCATTGGCTGGTGGGAATGTCTGTTACAAGCTCTCTCCTCTTCCTCTGCCAGTCAAACAAACTTGAACTGTCCTGTTGCTAGAATACAGCCTACATAATCAAGCTGATCAAGGATGCATGCTAGCTCTGAGTGACAGTTAGAGGCAGACAGAATCATTACGCCCCTTCACAGCACGGCTAATTGAAGGCAGAGAAAGGCTCAAAATCAGTGAAAAAAAATGTATAGGGAGGGCTACATAACATTACTCTTTTAATGCAGTTTTAAAAAAATGCATTAAGGCAATACAGTTATCCTTTAATCATGCAGATTTCTACATAGTAACATAGTAACATAGTAATTAAGGTTGAATAAAGACATTCGTCCATCAAGTCCAACCTATTCACTTTTTTTTTTTTTTTTTTAACCCTACCTAACAGTTGATCCAGAGGAAGGCAAAAACCCCCAGCTAAAAAAGGGGGGAAAAATTCCTTCCTGACTCCAAACGGCAATCGGAAAGTATCCCTGGATCAACCAGATCTATATGCATTAATACCAGTAATTCTCAATATTTTTTAGTTTTAGAAACTTATCCAGGCCTTTTTTAAAGTTATTCAATGAACTTGCCATTACCACCTCTGCTGGAAGACAGTTCCACAGTTTCACCGTTCTCACTGTAAAGAAACCTCTCCTAACTTGAAGATGAAACTTCTTTTCTTCCAACCTTAAAGGATGTCCACGAGTCCTCTGATATGACCTATTAGTGAACAATGCACCAGAGAGTTCACTGTATGGGCCATTAATATATTTGTATAAGGTTATCATGTCCCCACGCAACCGCCGCTTCTCCAATGTAAACAGCCCTAACTTGTCTAATCTGCCTGCATATTCAAGCCCCTCCATTCCCCTTATTAATTTAGTTGCCCTTCTCTGAACTGCCTCAATTTCCAAGATGTCCCTTTTGTATATGGGATTCCAAAACTGCACCGCATATTCCAAATGTGGCCTTACCAGTGCCTTGTAAAGAGGGAGAATAATATTTTTCTCTCTTGATTCCATTCCCCTCTTTATACAAGACAATATCTTGCTAGCTCTAGCTGTTGCTACCTGGCATTGTTTGCTACAGCTAAGTCTGTTATCTACCAGAACCCCCAAATCTTTTTCCATTTCAGATGCACTTAACACAGAGTTATTTATGGTGTAGGTGGCACAGGGATTATTAAATCCCAAATGCATCACCTTACATTTATCAACATTGAATCTCATCTGCCATTCTGCTGCCCATTTTGATAATCTATCTAGGTCTGCTTGCAGCACTTGCACATCATTGGAAGTTTCCAAAGCTCTGCATAATTTAGTGTCATCAGCAAACACAGAGACCTTGCTCTCAATGCCCCCTTCTAAGTCATTTATAAACAGATTAAACAGAAGCGGCCCCAGTATAGAACCCTGAGGAACTCCGCTTAGAACTTTAGCCCACATAGATGTAGCTCCATTAACCACCACTCTCTGTTTGCGGTCCAATAACCAGTTCTCTATCCATGAACAAATGTTTTCTTCAAGGCCAACAGTCCTCAGTTTATACATTAGTCGCCTATGTGGCACAGTACCAAAAGCTTTTGCAAAATCCAAATATACCACATCCACAGCTGTGCCTGAATCTAACTTCTTACTCACTTCTTCATAAAAACCAATTAAATTTGTCTGGCATGATCTATTTCTCATAAATCCATGCTGACTAGAGAAGAGACTTGACAGCTGCCCCTTCCTACTGTGCCAAATAGTAAATCCAGCCCTGTCAACAAGCTTCTCTGTAGATGTGCAATAAGCTCCTCTGTAGATGGACAATAATCTCTTCTGTAGATGGACTTTTCTGATTGTGTTTTGGAGCTATAATGGAGAAAAGCATTTCAATACCACACCATAATGCTACACAGTATCTTTGACTTGTGCCTTCTAAAAAGCAAAGCAGGCTGTTTTTGTTATATGTAATAAAAAAAACATTTAATGTACTGAAACGTTTCATGTATAATTTTATTGGTATGGTTTTAATTTACAGACAGACTTTGCTTTAAAAACTTGGTCTATTAAAGGGACTATGTTCCAAGGAATTTAAGAATTTAAATACTGTCATCCCTGCACAGCAAGAAATACTGCAATTATGATACATGCAGCACAATGGTGGATATAACTAATAAATATCGAACTCTGAAGGCATCTAAATTGCCTCCAAGCATTTTAAATTTATTATGCATTAACTGAAAAGCAGGTGAATTTAATGGTGTGTGGTATTGGGAACAGAATTTGTGTGTGTCCGATTACTCCGTAACCCTCCAAATTGAGCTTTGTGAGAAGGAAAATCAGAATCACTACACATAAAACATAATATTCCTGCACTCCTGCAATAACTCTTCCTCCGGATTTCAGAACAAATTTAATAACAGCAAAAGAGAAAAGCTACCCAAGGTGTTTTATTGCTGTAGAACAGCTATCTACTTAAGTGTTTATGTTTGTTGCAGTTTATGAGTTTAAATATAGCGCATACTTATTCATTGCAGAAACAACTCTCAGCTGTTTATCACATATAAAATACTATTCTTTTTTTTTACTGCTGTCCTAACCAATTACAACACTTTAAAGCTTTTGTTTTCCTTAGGGACGTCTTCCTTAAACTGTGAATGGTGTCATTTGTGACTATGAAGATATTTTTGGCAGAAGACATTATTGAGTAACTAGATTAGACAAATCCACGCGTACTCTTATTATAAATGAGAGATAAAATTTCAGCACATTATCCAAAAATATAGAAATGGTTTAATTAATCTCCTATCTTTCTGACTGTGAATAAAAGAAAATCTAAAACAGAAATCAACATACTTCAACAAGTTTTCTCTTATAATTTTTGCAGTTGTCCATATACCCTAAATTTCTCTTGTATTTGGAGATTTTGAATTTATTTTTAAAAAAAAATCTAAGCACAGAAAAAAATCTTAGAAATAATAATCAATAATCTTAGAAATAATAATCAATCTTGTTCCCTTTTCTGATAGAAACGTATATCACAGACAGAGAGGTAATATATCACAGCCATGTAGGTACTGCATGAATCCATGCCCCATTAGTCTCAGTTAAATTATACTTAGAATATGGACCTTGTGATAAACCCCCAAGACTTTTATCCAGAGTCATCTATACTATAAAGCAAGGTGAGATAACTCATGTGGTAAAATCTGTTGCCATAGAAGTCATAAAGCATGCACTCCCATGCATAGATGGTATCCTCATAAGAGTGAAAAAGAGGGAGCAGTAGCAGAGGTAGCTTGCAAAAAAAGTATCCCTACTTCTACCAGTTATGCAACACTAACCTCACCTTAATTTCTTTTGTTTATCAATCCAAATAACTGTTTATCTAATTTTACTACTAAAGCAAATATCACTCTTCGCATAACTGGTTCATTTGCACACCATGTTTTTTGTAAGCACATCTGTGTGTTTACAATTATGGGTAATCTATTTATATTGTTTTCTTTGAAATAGCATTTGGCTATAAATAAGCCATATGCCACACACACACAAGGAACATTTTACATTGTGATGTCATTCTTTCAGGATGAAAAGATTTTGTCAGGAGGGTAATGAATAGAAATTCCTATTTAATGCTAGGGCCACATTTCTCTTGGGGTTACAAGTAGCTTTCAGAAAAATGAACCCAATTACCATAATACTTTTTGGGTATTGTTTATCATTGTCTTATACTAAAAATAATCTGGGAGATTCAATATAAGTTCTTATCGTTTAAAATGGTGCTAAATTTGCCCCAGCCAATGAGATTTTATTTAACATTTGAAAGCTAACATCTGATTGGTTGGGGCAAATTTAGCACCATTTTAAACGATAAGACCTTTTATTGAATAACCCTGACTATGTACTACTACTCTCTGCAAAGCTGTTATTTTATTGGAACTTGTCAAGAATCTATACACCAAATTATCATTGGCTGAATTTATTTCTTCCTCTTGGGTGAAAATATCTAGCAGGAATTTAATTTTTGCCTGATATTTCAGAATGCAACCAAGGTATGTTGGGAGTTGTGGTTTCCAAACATCTGGAGTGCTGCTGGTTAGAAATCACTGCTATATAGGAAAACAGTTCTTGTTAGCCTCTCATCTCGTTTCAAATTACAAATTCTTTTTATTCATGATCTTCTTATGCCCATTTATATGTAAAACTTAAATTATGCTACATACACACAAAAATGCCAGGAAACTAAAGCATTGCATGAAAATATCAGGCCAAAATTAAATTCCCCCTGGACATTTTCACCCAAGAGGAAGAAATAAATTCAGCCAACTGATAATTTCTTATATACTGTAGATTCTTGAGTTCCATTCATTACAGGTATATTGACACACTTTACATCTGCACATGAGTTCCGCATAAACCAGAAAAACAAATGAACAAAAATGGATTTTTAACCATTTATTTACTAGGCATCTGTGATGAACCCCACCACTAATAATCCAGAATATTAATTCTGTTAAAAATTTTTAGTGGCAAAATTATCCCTTTAAGTGGTTAGTTTTTTTGCAGTTTATGATTTTAGTTATTGGAACAACTCTTTTATCCCCTTTCTAATATCCTATTAGATTATTTGCTTAATAAACGCCTCACACAGCAAACTAGTGTCATAAGTTGCACTGACGATAGCTCAATATACCCAAAACTGGTATGTAACTGAATCTGGTTTTGCATTTAGATCAATGAATGCTCTTAAAGCCTCTTACAAGGTATAGCATTTCCTTAAGAGCTTCCGTGGTAACATGGAAATACCTAAAAGTGTCCATTCCTTATGTGCATATGTGAGGCAGATCTATATAGCCCTAAACTCTCAATAGCCTATACCATTCCTTAGTGACATTTAACTATTTCAAACACTGTAAAGTTATTTTCTGATCTGTAAATATTCCTGTTAGATTCTAAACATGGCATTTACTCACCATGCTCAAAGATGCATTTGGAAACCATTAAATGATGACAATGGTATTTTTCATTGCTAAATACCATTTGTGCAATACAGCAGATGGTAAATAGTGATTTCAGGATTTTAACAGCCACATTTTTATGGATATATCCCTTTTTTCAATAGCAAGTACATAGGTAAAGTAAAGGGAAATTTTGGCAAGTGTAAGACACCTATGGCAGACTTTTCTGCTGTTTCTGACCTGCTTAGAGTAAAGTGTAGCTGAGAATCAAAAATATTTGTTATATTGAATTATACATTTTTTATACAGTAGTACAAAATAATTGAGCCCCAAGTAAAAATGTTCAAATATGCCATCAAGCAATGGTTCATTTTATTTTTATTATTCAGCACTGAAAATGCTGACATTTGCCTTTATAAATTTAATTAACACGTTTTTTTTTTAGATATATCTTCAGAGATGGCGAATCACGACTCTCCCGAATTCTGCTTTCCGAACTACATTTTAGAAAATCGCCGAACGTTCAAGGGTTTCTGGCCGCTTAGTAATCCTCGAACATGAGAGGATTCTCGAATGGCTGAAAGTCCCGTGGCCTGACATTCAGGGGTCCAGCTGCTCAACCCGGGACCCCCCAGGATCCTTATAAGGACCATTATGGTCCTTACATGGGCCCTTTGGGACTTAAGAGGTCCTGCAGCTCAAACCAGAACCCCTCTCCCTGACCCTTATAAGTGTCATTGTGGCACTGACAAGTGCCTTTGTTTGGGGTCCTGCAACTCAAAACCAGGACCAACCCCAACTCTGATGTCGCGTGTGAGTTCCCCAGACCAATTCCCAGGTCCCAGAGACATTTGCAGTTACCACTGCTATTTAAACCGTTATTTTAGGCAGAAATTTCTTAATTTGTTTTCCTAATGACTTTAATGGTGGATTTGCAGATTTTAAAATGTTCTCTTTTTTTTACAATTCGTGAATTCTTTAAGTTTTGCAATCTCTAATCTTCACTGCCAGTCATCTGGGAATCATAAGTCTTTGACATTTGAAATGGTGCTAAAGCACAAATTGGCATTCTAAGTGCTAAACATTACCAATAAAATTTAGTGATGACAGTAATTGATTTCTTGTATATAAGAATACTTTTTTTATGATTTAATTTACTTTTAATAATCAGCATTTCTTGGCTTTTTTATTTCCCGTTTCTGATTACTGGTATGTAGTTTTCTATTTGTAGAAAAATGAATCCGTTTATTGAAAAGGGGGAAAAAAAGTTTGAAATCTTTAAAAGAAAGACTAAAGAACATCACATGAACAAAGGTTATTTTCTTGATGAATTAAAAAGACCAGTGGAAATTAAACTTTTTAAGGTCTTAAGGATTTGATAAAATATTGTTAAAGATCATCAAAACATACTTTTGCTACTCAATAAATATGTGAACTCTTTTTAATTAACCAAGTATGTTATTCCACTTAATAAAATCAAAGGTGGATGCTAAATAGCAAGGCAAGCATTTTAATAATATCAAGAAACACTCCTTGTTGCTTCCCAGAGAGGGCTTGTGTGTTCTGCCGGAAGTAAAAGTTAGAGTTTCAAGTAATGCTTAAAAACATAAAAGCACTAGTAAAAAAAAAGAGTTAGATGATAGAATTAGAAAATAATTTTTATATATAAGCAGAATCCAAATTGCATGGCCTCAACAAAACTGTCCATACTAAACAGCAATACACAACAACAGAAATCATGAATCTTGTTCTTAAACCCTTTTTTGTTCTAACCGCTTTTGTTTCTTAACGCACCCCTTAAAAACAGAAAATTGCCCAGAGGTCAGAAATTGCTCAGCAAGCAGGCCTTTCATTATCTTGCTCTTGATAATAAAAAAGAAGCATTTAAACTTAGCCAGGTCAGTAGGATACCTCTTTTCATGTCAAGAGATACAGTATAATATGGAATGAGCTTACGCTCAAAGGATATTTAACTTAATTATGCAGAGCAATAAAGAGCAAACTTTTGTGACTTGCATTTTTTTATGTTTGTAAATATGAGGTTGTGTTAACAAATACATGCAGAATTACTAAATTCAACCTCATGAGCTCTCTATGTTTCAATATGGGTTAAATGTCTACAGAAATACACAAAATAAAAATTCCCGACATTTGTTTGTTATCATCTTACAGTCGAATTCCTGCTACTGTGGGGATCGCAAGTAGCAAATTCGACACTTACTTTTGTAAGTTGTGTCAAAATGGATAAAGTTTTTGCCCAACTGCCTTTTTTTATTAACAACTGCCCAACTGACTCATTAATGTGGTGAAAATATTGCCAGATTTCCCTGTATAAATCGAAGGCTTCATTCAAGGCTACATTTGAGGTTTACGGAAACCGTACGATACGTTTGAGGTTTTTATAATTATCAGATTTTTGATAATTATCTAAAATAAGCCTGCGTGTTTGAAAAACCCGAACTAGTAGTTCGGATATCTTAAGTAGGAATGAGCTCCCTCCGCTCAGGCGTATTACCCAGAGACATAATGTAAGTTTCAGTAACTTATCACTTTAAAAATCCAATACCGAAAACCCTATAAAATCGTTTTTTAAGACCATATATTAAAACCATATGTTAAAAAGGTAAAAACACATTAACATAATTATTCTCGTGAGTCCTTTATTTCAAGTGCAAAAAGGTGCAAAAAGCGCCAAACAGTGCAAGATAAAAGCAAAATAAAATAAAAAATGGGGGCCTCACTCAAGCAGCATCCAGATCTCTGCAGAGGCTTCCCTTGTGTAGTTTGTATAACTACAAAAAAATTGTATAATAAAAAAAAAAATTCCTTTAGAAATGAGTGTTTTTCAGATCCAGTCAGTATTCCTTTAAAAAGCTTTAAATTCCAGTTTTGGATGTCCTTGCTTTTTGGGGGATACCTGAGGAAGGGACTGCGAGTCCCGAAACATTGGATGTTTTCTGCACTAATAAATTGAATTCATCACTTTAAAGGGCAATTATAGTGAGAAAATTGTTTTTTTTTAATTTCTTCTAATGTATCCTATAAGTCATCCCATCCACCAGGGTACCTTTAGTTTCTTTAAATTCTACATAGTCCCCGAGATATAAGCCTTTGAATATGATGTGATTTGTAGGAGCTGCTACACCTCATCTGTCACTCAAAGGCACACACCCACACAATCCAAAGCTCCCCTGCAGTACTGTCACACACTCTCTCACCCACACTATATGTACCATGTGCAACATATAGTCAAATGCTGTAGTGCTAAACACAATCAATAAACCATTAACCCAGCAATATGAGCATAACACACTATAAAACAGCCCCTCCCCCCCAAAAAAATCTTATATACATACAAAAACAGTGACTCAAATGGAACACTAATACAGTATATATAATACAGTAATACAGACTATATACCAAACAAGACACACAGTGCAATCTATGAAATATATAGACTAAAGCAACTGAAATGTAACAGGACAACAAGCAGTGTCACTGTGTTTGTGAAGGTCTCGCTACAAGCTGCTGTTACACTGACTCTCTCTGCAGTGATTATGATCTCAGCTAAGCAGGGGGAGAGATATGAACTTTAGGTAAAAAATAAATAACAATTAGCAAAGTTAGAGAACAGGCAGAGTTCAGTAACTTACTTGTAAAGAATCTCAGCACCACTTGTCCTCCTCTCTCCCCCTCTGCCCCTCCCTTCAGCATATTGCTACTTTATTCCATACTTTGATTGCTTGCAGTCTAGCTCTGGAAGGGAGGGGTCAACAGGATGTCAGCACTTCATTTAAAGTCCTTTCAACTGACAATGCTCGGACTCTGTATACAGCCCGTCACTGCTTGAGGGGGAGTAGACAGAGAGGGGAGGGGGACTACACAGCTTGGTACAAACTTCTGCCAGTGTGAAGAAACAAAACCACACAGCAACATGAAAGTAAGGCAGCTTATACTAAGGGATCTGTACATTGTATATTGACAAAGTTTTTTTTTCACTATAGTTGCCCTTTAAGTAGTGTGATCCTCTGCTTTTCATCTTTCTTGAATCTTGTGTCCCTGAGAGTGGAGGGTTGAGAGGATTGCACCTACCTATTTGTCTGGCTAGTAGCCAACAGCGGTCTGCTGGAGTGTACTCTTGAACTATATTGCAATTTTACAGATCACATCATATTTTGAAACCTTTTAATCAAAGAGCAATATAATTGATTTCCCCCACCCTCTCCCAATAAAAGTGTGAGTTTGAATGTAAACCCAGATATAAGCAACTAACATTTTAGGTCATCATCACTGGGCTTAATTTAGGACATCCACAATCTGTCACTGAAATTCCGATTGCCGGCCTGGTTAGCCTTACCACCCATCTGTGTCTAGGGCCTGGCAAATCATAAGACTCACTTGGCAAAAAGCACATTTTCCCATTGTACAAGTTTAGGAGACAGAGTGTGAAATATTTGACCCTTTTCAAATAGCTCATTAGAATTTAGAAACTTTGTCTTGGTCCTCTTTCCCAAGATGCAAATAAGCCCCATAAAAGAGGTCAATTGTGTTATAAACAAAAGACAGGAAACATGAACTTGAGAATGAAACAGTTGCAAATTTTAAAGCTAAGCAAATTAATAAAGCTACATAGATGTACCATTATGGTGTGCACAAAACCACTGTTAAGTAACCTACCATTGTGCTTCTTAAATCACTTTTCTTTATTTTTTTGGTATACAGTAGTGTATCCCTAGCTTATACCAGAGCTGAACTTGTGTGTGGTCGATGTATCAGAGGGTCCCTACCAGCCAGAGTCTCACATTGCCAAGTACACTATTCTGTTCTCAATTATTAGACTACTATTATCATATAATACTATACCTAGACTAAATGCTCCAAGAAATAAGGTGACATCTGACCCATTCTAACTATAAATCATTTAGAGAAAGTTATTATTATATCTCAAAGTAAAGGATATATATTCAGTGTGAGCTGTGTGATTCTTGACAATATTGGTGTCTTGGGTCTTTGCAGTTATTTTATCTTGCTTTTGTGGTAATCCCAAATAGGATTATCCTCTACATGACTTTTAAAAAAATGCTGCAAAGGTGATATTAAAATACTTATGCTGACTGCACGGGGTGTCTTTTTTGATACCCAATGAAGCCACCATGCATTCCTGTCTTAAATGCAAGCTGGTAAATACTTGACTTTAACTTAGGAAGTTTGCTGCGCCCCTCTGTACCTTATTCTTTATCTGTGAACTATACCTTAACTAATTAATTACATTTTATGTAAAAAAAAATGTTTACACTTTCCACAGCTTCATTTATTTATGAACACAAGCCCATGCTGGATGAACCAGCATGGGTCCAACTATATGAAAGATATATTTTCATATATTCTGTTAAACTGAATAATCCTTTATACTGTAGTGTAGTGATTGTAACTGTGCATACCCAATTATTTTAAATGTTGTGCTTTCTATGTATAGATAGCCAAATTAGAAATGGCTAAGCATGACAAACTTTGTTTTGCTGATGGGTTTGCAAAATACTGATAAATCTTAATTGCAAAAACTAAAATTCAGCCTTAAAAAAGCAGCTTCAATAACAAAATGCCACCATCAAACAGTAGATTACATTGTGGAATTTTGGTTTAATCAATACATTTTTTTCAAGCATGTCTGATAACAAATTCATTCAATTAATACAATAATATAAAGTGTAATGCCTTATCTTAGTATAATACCTGTCTTGCTGCTACATTAAGTTTGATCCACTGATCAATTGGTGTTGTATTGTAATTGGAAATGGCCGAACTTCCTAAAGTTCGGTTCGTTTTCAAACTTTCAAACTTCAGTAAAAGGAAAAAAATAGTTTGAAAAGTTGTGATCAAATAAGGGTAAAATAGCACTT
Source organism: Hymenochirus boettgeri (assembly GCA_019447015.1). Classification (NCBI taxonomy): domain Eukaryota; kingdom Metazoa; phylum Chordata; class Amphibia; order Anura; family Pipidae; genus Hymenochirus; species Hymenochirus boettgeri. Next base: position 99,734,644 of record CM033474.1, read on the forward strand.
AACTTGCTGTACATGGTTCTGTGACCTGGGCTATTTTCCAGATTTCACATTGGATTTTCGAGGGTCACCAAAATTGAATGGCACATTCGAGGGTTATCGCTAAATTGGAGGGTTACCGAATGCCGCATTTGAGGGTTACCAAATATTGCATTCTAGGGTTTTAGAGCCAAATTCATGGGTTACCAAACACCACATTGGAGGGTTATGGAGCGCTAAAGTTGAGGGTTAGCGATTCGAAAATTGGAGAATCCTCAAATGTTCGATAATTATTAAAAAAAACTCTGCGACTTTGAAACGTTCAAAAGTTCATACTTCACAGAGTCCAAAAAATTTAATACAATTATATCATTAGACAGGTGGGCTCCTTAAAAAATATTTTGCCTACATTGTTGCAATTTTAAAAAAATGCACTTAAATAAGATGACAGATTTTCAATTAAATGTTAGAGAAATGTTGGTAAAAGAAAAGATCACTGAAAATTAAATTGAATGACATATCAGAAGTTCAGTAAATTGTGAAACAGCATGGCATCCCAATTTCCAATTTTCTACAATTCCCTTAAATCTTATACCACAGAATTACTGCACAGTAGGAAGAGGCTACATAGGATAAAAGCCATTCATGCAATGTGTTAGATGTGATAAAGATTGATGACACCAGTGTTACTATCTACAAAACAAATGTAAAGCAGATTTAGCCACTCAGAAACCTTCTGACATGCAATTACTGTACTGTCATCAAATAGATTACTGTATTTGCATAGATCATTGCATTTGTATAAGCACTTTAAATACAGAAGTAAAACAACAAGAGGAAAATATCTTGTCAAATCTTACATTTTAATGGCTGCATTTTTACTTTCTGTACTCATATCCCCCTGTGATTAGGACCCTAACAAATGTATCCTTAAAGGAGAATAAATAATCTAATAATAATAGAAATTTCTGATAACTCTCCATGAAGGGAACTGCCACAACTGCCCAAACTGAAATTTGTAGTTACCTACCATTGATCAATCCTGCTCTTCTTCCCAAGATTTAGTAACATAGTACATGTTCTGGCTCAGTTTAACTGTTTCAGTGGCCTCCAAAACTGTATTCCAAGCTCCTTACAAAACCTCTATGTGGGATACCTCCCTTATCTTAAGAAGAATAATAAGCATTATTCCATAGGGTTAGTTTGGCACATCTGAATAGCAGGTGCATTGGTCTTTGATTTAAGTACATATTTACACAATCTGTACCAGCCCTTAAAGATATGGATATAAATTTTGACATTTTTAATCACTAGCCCAATATTTTAATTGATTGGCCCGGTGATCGAATGTTATTTCTGACTTAACCAATTATTTCAATCCAGTTTTCTGAAAATATCAGTCAACCTGGACATGTTGGTGAATCAAAGCCAAATGCATGGTCTTTACAATCAGTAGGGTTAAAATATTGGCCGCCACATTAATTATAATCAATTATAATAAACAGATGACAGATTGAAATATTTCAATTTGAAGATCAGTCAAAAGTTGTCCCATGAGTACCAGGTCAATACATAAAGCTTTTCACCCAGGTTACACGTAGTAAAATATGGTGGGGAAAACACTTATTGTAAAATAAAAGACACTATTTATTGGTACTTTACATATTGTTTTGAACTTCTATTGTCTTTCTTCTTTAACAACAGTGCCTTTTATGGAATACAATAGGCTATAAAAATACAAATATACAAGAAGTCTGATAGAACTAAGCAATTAGATTTCACAGCAGCATACAGGAAAACAGAATCTGCTCTATAAATGAATAGACTTGCGCCTTTAAGGTAACGTTAGCTGAAGGTTATAGATGAGGTTTTGTGTTGAGCAGCGAATAAAATGAAGCCAGCAAGAAACCCTGCTGATTATTTTGAATCATCCATAAAAAAAAGTAAAAACAAACTAAAGTGCTGGTTTTACGGCATTGAAATTACCAGAAACAATGTATTGATACTGTATGTGCAATTTTCTTTTTACTTTCTGTAATAAGATCCTGAAAAATGCTGATGAAATCACCTGCTCTCATAAAGTCGAACTATTTTTCCATGGTAGGTCGGCAATTGAAAAAAAAATCCAAATCATGTAACTTTCTGTTTTGCTCAGCTTACTGCATCCACTTTGCAGCTGTTCTGCATAAACTACTTTGGCTTTTTCCCCAGAACGTGCAAATTTAAGTCTATATAAATTTCCCCCTTAAGATTATGTCCACAAAGTGAGGCAATGACACAGTGCTGGGTTTAACCCTGCTGCCAGCAACGGATGTTATTGAACAACCTCTAACACATGTAAATGGATGATAAACGGTTGTCAAGGAGAGTAAGTAGATGCTTTTGTGGGAAAGAATTTAAATTTGTGAAAAAGAACATTGAGCAATTAACATTCTTATTGTAAATGCTCATTTATTATATTATGCTTTTGTAAGGCACAGATATTTATAACATTCTGAATTATATATACACACATTTTTTGGAAAGGCCTAGAAAATTTATAAAATTCAATATTTCATATATTTGTACTAAGAATATAGCAGTGTGGTCTTTCTCACGCTTGACACTCTGCCCTAATACCAGCAAGAAAACCTGGGAAGAAAATAAAGAAATAGGTTCAGAAGTAGAGATGGGATCGGGGTTTGTGTTGTACCCCTCGGTTCCGAAATCCGAAAGATCCGTCCTAATCCGGACAGATCCTCTGGATTTCTGGACTTCGGAAGACATCAAACTCGAAAATGGTCTCCGATCATATATTCGATAATGTTTGAACGTTCAAGGCTATTTTTGAAAATTATCAAAAATAGCCCTGTATTTTCGAAAATTATTGAAAATTTGTTCTGGTTTCGGATCTTCGGGATTTTCCCGAGATCCAGGAATCCGAAAACCAAACAAACCAGTGAGTTTCAGCCATCTCTATTTAGAAGAAGGTCCAGCTAAAAATTAAAAATTAAAAGAGATTTATTTTTTTTGGAAAGTCCAGGAAACTTTCATGACCATTCTTATGAATTATATAGTGTGAAGTAATACAATTAATTATCTACAGCAGAATTTGTAGACACAGTTGTTATCTCCCGCAATCCTGTTTCCAGATAGATATCTGCTGGGTGCTGCTCCTGATACCAGTGATATATATATATACAGTATATATTAAAGTAGAGATGAAATCCAGAGCGCACACAAATCTTAGAAAAATGAAGTGTATCTATTAAACATGTGACATTTCGTTGTCCGTGATAGTTTATAACGTCTGGGGAAGTTGTCGCACAGACATCGAAATGTCACATGTTTAATAAACACACTTCATTTTTCTAAGACTGGTATGTGCTCTTGATTTCATGTCTACAGCAGGATTTGTGTAATACACAATGATAATGATTTATCATGTACATTTTGACCTGCATTGGAGCCCAGAAACTGTTAGTGATGGGTCCCGGTTTTGAAACAAACTGACAGTTTAAACAATCTGCGGATCCAACAAAATTTTTGTAATTAGGAATCAATCCTCGAATATTAGAGAACTGAAATAAAAATTGAAAATTAGATCTGAAAATTGGGTTCAGATGAGATTTTTAATATGTTTCAATATGTTTTGCGGAACTGCTGTCGGAATTAAATTCCCCAGTTTCGTTAATTTTTACCACTTCTATTTATTCTGTTTATAAATTGCCAATGCTAATGTGTTTGCAAAACTATGAAGAGCAATGGAATCTTCAAATTATGTGCAATTGCTGCAGGCAGACCTAGACAGATTATCAAAATGGGCAACAGAATGGCAGACAAGATTCAATGTTGATAAGTGTAAGGTAATACATTTGATTTTCAACAATGCTTGAGCTGCCTATAAAATAAATGTCTCTTTGAATCTCCGCTAGAAAAAAAAATTGGGGGTTCTAGGATATAACAGACATAGGTGCAGCAAACTCTTCTAGATCGCAATAGCTACAGCTAGCAAGGCATTGTCTTGTACTGAATAAAGAAAGGGAATAGATTTAAGGGAGAAAAAAATATATTCTCCCTCTTAACAAAGCACTGGTAAGGCCTCATTTGGACTATGCAATTCAATTTTGGAATGCATATATGAAAGGTATATTTTGGAAATGTGAAAAAGTTCAGAGAAATGCAACTAAATTAATAAGGGGATGGTATGAGCTTGACTATGCAGACCGATTAAATATACTCTATGGTACATTGGTACATTGTACAGTAGATCATTTTATGGGACTTGGGGACATCCTTTAAGGTTAAAAGAAAAAAATAATCTTCAGGGTAAAGGTTTCTTTACAATAAGAACAGTAAAAATGAAGGTTGGACTAGATGGACCTATGTCTTTATTCTACCTTTAATACTATGTAATTATGTAACTGATTTGAATCTTTGCACTTTTGTTTCCATTTGAATGTTCAAGCCTCCTCTCACCATATCTATAAAAATGTTGTCAGATTTTATTTTATTACATGGTTTTGCTAGTAGTGGCTTAGCCATGCTAGACTGTAGTCCTCCATAGTGTAATGTACCTTTGCATCAAATAAAAAAGAGGGTGGCAAGCTTATGCTTCACCACCACCACCAATAATTGCTTAGTACACTGTGCATAGGAATATCTTACACAGGTTTATTAAAGTTTTGCGGTTAGCCGTATGAAGAAAAAGTGCCAAGTGAAAAAGGTAAGAAAAGTGACCATAAAATAAACTGAAGGTTTAATTTCTATTTTTCCCTCTTTTAAAGGGTTGCACAATTTCCCAAAAAGCTGTACAACATAATTATACACAGTAACTTTGGTCAATCCGGCAGAAGTAGTTCTAGCTGATTACATTACATTTCCCGTTAATACCGTTTTCTGTCTGGCTTTCCAGGCAGGGGGAAGGTGCTTTTACCTTAGTGGAAAAGACAGAAAATGATAAACTGAAATGAGCTCAAAAACCAGCCACTCGTGTGGATTGGAGGAACACGGTATTTAAATTTCTGTAACACTGTATTCGGATGTTCTGAAGATGTTATGAAGAATATATATATATATATCTTTTTGTAGGTTTTGAGTCTGAGAGACACATGTAAACTTTTTACACAGTAGCCTTTTTACATCACTGCATCACTCGTTGGCTATCCGCCTGCCTTTTCATTTAATTTATGTTTTAGCTTTTAGGCTGTAGATGTCTTCTATTCCACCAAAGCTCTTTGTTATTGTTCATATTAATTATTTACTTTTTCTGAGCGAGTCTGCCTAATAAATAATTTTGAAACAATAGAAAACTTTAATTTCTATTTGTGGTGGGGAAACATGATTAATGACTTTAATGTATCATTTAATTGGTAAACTCGTAAAACATTCATGTAAGGGAATCTTTTTGTGGTGATGAAATGTGTTCATGTTAGAAAATGCCTTCCCCGGGCCTGGGATCTCTTTGGTAAGAAATATTTATCACTAATCCCTTCAAGACATATGTCTTTCAATGATATTTGCATTAGAAAATCAACTCATTTAAATTATTTGCAGGGTTATTCAATAAAAGTTCTTACCGTTTAAAATGGTGCTAATTTTGCCCCAACCAATCAGATGTTAGCTTTCAAATGTTAGCACCATTTTAAATGATAAGATGTTTTATTGAATCTCCCTGATAGTCTCCTATGTTGTTGAGGTAATATATGTTAAAAAAACTTGGTATATACAAAGTATAATTTTTATTTAGTCTATGCAATAAGGTAGATAATAAATTCTAGAAGGCAAGAAAGGAAAACGTGGTAAATACACATATTTGTCTCATTCAGTAAACAAAATCCACTGCACATAACAAAGTATCAGTGGTACCGTGCATTGGAGCATTTGCACAGTTACAAGAGATTAATTTGCTGCTCTGATGTTTGAGTTATATAGGGCAGTGACATGAATTAGATACATATTTGCTTATTTTTCTTGATACAGTATTCTTATGTCATCAATTTATTTAAATTTGTTGCATAGTGTAAATGAAAATGCGATAAGAAGTAAGTGTTGTTTTTATCTAATGATTGTCACTTTTTCTATTAACACATCGAAATTGTTCCTGAGGTTAATGACCCCCTCCCCCTATCATTCATTTCAGCAGATGTAACGTTTTTGTAAACTTGATTTATAGAACCTTGCTGTTTTACTTGTAAATCATGATGCAAGACCTCACCTGCATTTGTAAGCCTTTTAGAGAAGCAGTAACATAAAGCAAGTAGATTTAATAATTTCAGTCTATAAGCTAACATAAATATAATATGGGACCATTTAAACAAAAACATTCATACTGCACATCCTTAACAACTGATAGGGCTAGAAAGGGTGCCCACCTGTCAATATAGTGGAAGGGAGATGGGCCATGGCTGCTTCACCTGAGGGATGACTGTTCGATCAAGGGGGTGTGGGGTTTGGGGGAATCCCCTTTGCCTCACCTTACCTCTCCTCACCTCTCAGTTTAAATTCATTGATTACCTCTGTCCCATCCCCTTTCCCTCCGTTCCTGTATCATTATGCAGGGCAGGCTATATAGGGTAGTAAATTGAGCGGGAGCGACAGTTGGGGGAGTTTCAGTGCCTCCCTCCCTCCCTGATTATCTATGCTTGTATTCTATTATTATATGTGTTCTTAATATACGTGTTCTTTTCTTTCCTACTACACGTACACCAACAGTGAAGGGGAAAAGCAAGACAGGAGAAAGAACATGGTCATCCCATAGGTAGCAGGGGTCTCCGAGAAATTAAGAAGCATTTTCAAAAAACACCATATCCCTGTCTGCTTTAATCCGAACAACACACTGAGGCAGCAATTGGTACATCCGAAAGACCCAATATCGAAACACAAGAAAAGTGACATCATATACGCAGTGCAGTGCAGTAAAGAAAAAGCTCTGATTTGTATGTGGAGGAGACCAAACATATGGCCCAGCACAGAAGAGCCAATTCCTTGGGTCAGGACTCAGCCGTGTAACTGCATCTTAAGGATAAAGGACACACCTTTAAAGGACATACCTTTGAAGATTGTAATGTTAACATATTGGCAAAGGAACATGACTGGTTCAAGAGAGGTGTCAAGGAGGCCATTTATATGAAAATAAAGAAACCAAGCCTAAATAGAGGTGGGGGGGTTCAACACCAACTGTCTGCCATGTACAATGCTGTTTTGACACCTTACTCTGGGCGTTCCTATAACACCTCTTAGCCACTATGCAATCACACCCTTAACACCTGGCTGTGATATGATAATTGGGATTTTCCAGGGTACATAATTGCCACAGATTCTTGTACAAGTCATTCTGAATTGAGAAAGCCAGTCGGATGACTAGCGAAACGCCTTCAAGAACTAAACTTCAAGTTCAGTTGATCTAATTGAATACAACAGATATACCATGACCTGGATGAATGAGAACCTTCACAAGCAATAGGTCAGGTAGCTTCAGTTCAAGTTTCGGTTCGAGTGTATTAGCAGCCAAGTAAACACTGATACTTAAGCAAATTTATGGGGACAAAACTACACTTTTAAACCCAAAGAAATGATTTGAAAATCCAAAAACTTATACAGAATATTATGGAAATTTTTAAATAAGCAGTTAACATGATATTATGGAAATCTTTAAATAAGAAGATAACCCTGGTTATGTCTTATCTTGTTCGATTCTTTACTGTTGAGAGAAGCAAACGTACGGAGTCACTAATATTCACAGCAATAGGCTTTTATCATGCAGAGATAATGCTTAAATCTACCGCATTCTTCTTAAAAATATTTGGAACACTTCAAAAACATCAATAATAAAAATATATTCACAAACTCAAATATTTGTAAATACTTTTAGATGGAAATAGACATGTAGATCACTAGAGAATTATTGGATAGAACTGGAAGAAATCCTTGTGTGGGGCTGAAACATGGACAGTAGTTTATTGAAAACATTTTGTTTTCTTCATTCTTAAGTTACTGATGTTTGTTAGGTGATTGAAATACATTAAAATCGGACTACTATTTTCTGCTCAAGATTTATCAAAAACAAAAGGCAGGTCTTAAACATTCACAGTAAGTTAAGACAAAATGAGAATGAGCCGCAGCCCGCACTAATGGACTTACTTCACCAACATTACAGCTTAGGTAAAAACAGAATTTTATTGCTGAAAAATCATTGCCGCTGTGATCACTGTTTAACTTATGAATGTAGTAACTGCTCGATCGTACTTATAAAACGGCGATACATGTTTTCTTGCGTTAAGTTTGCCCATATGCCCCTATGTATCAAAGGATTGACGAATTCCAGGGATTAACCATTTTAACGTGCCATTCATGTTCCACACTTTAGTGATTAGCATTAGAGATGGTCGACTCACTAGTTTCATTCTGTTTTCGGATTCCAGAACAATTTTTCCATTATTTTCGAATGTACGGAGCTATTTTCGATCATTTTCTAAAATAGCCTTGAACGTTCGAAAATTCGCAAAAATACAACTGGAGACCATTTTCGTGTTTCCTATCGTAATTTCGGGGATTTTTGAAAGTTTCCTGCTATTTTCAAAAATTATCGAAAATGCACTCTGAAGTCTAAGGAGTTTCGTGTCTGATCTGTGTTCGTGTCGGACCCGGATCCGATCTCTAATTAGCATCCATGCAGTAAGGATGTATTAATTAAGTGTTATAAATTAAATTTTTTTTGATGAAAACAATTGATATAAGACAGTTACATGAAAATCTAAGGCATTGATTGCAGGGCAAACTTTTTCTGTTTGATGTAAGTAATTTTATGTTTAACACATTACAAAGAAAAATACACTATCAGTGGATTTCTATTCACATCCCAGGTACTTTATGTTGTTATTTACTTGAGCAGATGAGATTCAAGATAAACCTATCAAAGCTCACATTCCTCGCCCCACAGACTGGGTGATAGAAACTGCTTTGCATTCAGACATAAGACAAATTAGTCAGTTCTCTGTTCATGCTTCAGATAGCAAACTACTAGCCGGATGATGCATGTCTTCCATTTGATTGAAAGATAGTGAGTTCTCTTTCAATGGTGGAAAAATGATTCTTTAGAAGATGGTAATAGAATAAAAAACACAAAGAAGTTTTCAATGAAACCTTAATGCACAACCAAATCTTGCTATGTGGCTGCACTGTCACTGTAATATTATCAGTATTGCAAGTGTGATGGTGCATTCTACTAACTAGACTGTTTAAAGGAATAAAAAACAAATTAAATCCTTTGTCATTTAATCTCTTCTAGAGTTAATTGGTTTTGATATATAACAATGCTAGGGAAGTAATACAGTCCATTCACTTTCATTTTATTACTGCTAACAAACTATGATCTTTTGAAATTAGACTTACAAACTTATTAAAGTGGAATGAACCCTAATAAATCCCCATTGATTTGGTTCTGATGAACAGAATTTTCAGAGCGGTCTCTGTCCAATCATAGAATTATTGTTCACTTGGAGTACCATGGTCCCACCATATCCTGCTGAGATGAGGCTTACTATTTTTAAATTTGTGGCAGTATTAGACATTGTAGGCCCTACAATGACTCCTGAGAAATATATATGAAGCTACTAAAGAAATGTAAAGGTGCCCGTACACTACTATTCTATAGATGAACATCAAATTGATCTAATATCTTTAGCGTTTGGCGTTTCCTTACCTTCTGATGGTGCCGCCTGGTTAATTCATTTTATGATCCCCTGAACATCGCTGAAAACGTTGGAAGGGGAGTTCTAATGTATGCGTACCTTAACATGATACAACATATTGAGAAATAAGGTTGACAAAGCTCTACATTGTTTCCATATTAATCAATTAACTTTATATGCAGAGCATTTCATGAAAAAGGGAAGGCTGACATATGGTAATTAGATGTTGGATTTACATTTCCTGGCAGAAACTTTTACATTTAAAGATGTAATATTTTAAAAGTAGGCGAGCTTATTGCATTATTCACGCATAGGGTGGCTCCTTCTTTTTTACATAATGTGAAAGCAAACCCAGAAAACTGCTTAATATCAGCTACTAAATTCTGCTTATCCTCATTCATCTACCCACATTATTGCTAATTTATGTAGTACTCCATAGTACTTGTCTGCTCTTCTATTATCTCTTTGCACCTCAGAAGTAGCAACAGGATTTATATGTGGACACTGAGCTACATTCATGCAGGCTCATTTACCCAGACTCACTGGGCAAATAAATGGAGTTGCGCTACCCAGATTCGCAAACGTGATATTGAATAGCGGAAGGAGCATTTACCCAGAGAGATAGCATCTCTGGGTAAATTAGCCTGCTAGAGTTTAGTATAGCCGTCAATTTCAAAGAAATGAGTCAAACTAATGGCAGATACTCCCACAAATGTTATCTAGATTACGGTACATATTGGAATTATTCTTGAACCTCTGAACTTCCAATTAAACACAGACAGGCTCATTTACCCAGAGCCGCTATTGCTCTGGGTAAATGCACCTTCCGCGATTCAATATTGCGATTGCGAATGTGGGTAAATCCCAGAAACGGATTTACCCACTGAAGGATTTTAACGGCAGCTATTTGCTGGCGTTAAAATCCTGCGCTAAATCTAGCGCAAACGCAATATTGAATCGCGAGCGTCAGATGCGCAGGGATTTTTGATCAACCTGCACATCCGGCACTTATATGGAGTTAAAGCCACGCTAACCAGTAGCGAACCGGTTAGCTCAACTTTAACTCCATTTATTTGCCCAGTGAGTCTGGGTAAATGAGCCTGAGAATGTTGGGTTCTCTGAAGTAGCAAATATCAGCACAAAATATCCTAAATAAAGTGGAATTCTATGTTAGAGTCATTTAAAAATACTGATGCTGTAACTTCTGGTAATGACATTAAAACCAGATAGCCGTAGCAGGGGTATCCAATTTCTAAATGCCTTGCATAGTTTGTAAAGGAGAACGATAGTGCATGTAGAGTTAAAAAAAAAAAAAAACAGTTAAAGGGCATGTCCATCTTCACCACATAATTTCAAGAGAAGCCTAACCTCCCACGCCAAAAATTTAAAACATTACACAGGTTACACAGATTAATTACACAGCCCGATCCCTTAATGGCTGGTGGTAGCCTCCTCTGCTCTATGTGTTAACTACGTATTGCACAGCAGCAGAGGATACTTCTCTTCCACAGCTTTTGGAATGATTCTCATGGTCATGAAGGAAGAGTCGCTGCTTTGACTGACTAGATGAATGAAGGATCATGCTGTGTAAGTAATATTACACAGCAATGAAGGATCATGCTGTGTAAGTAATATTAGAAGCATTTCTGTTAAAGGAAAAGTTAAATTAAATTCCTTAGTTTATATTACACATACTAGTTATTCTACATATTCTGTCCACTTTGAAAAATCAGCTGATTTTATACCCTTTACTATATCCTGCTGTTGTGATTAGTAAGCTGTCATTTCTGGTTCCTAACATTCATTTCTACTGATTGGCTGTTTGATGTGTCAAACATGCTCAGATCTCTAGTTAGCAACTGAATCAACCCAGGTGCTAGGTCAAGAGCAAGTCCATAACGATCTCTATTAGGTGTCCTGCAAACAAGATGCATTTATTTATGCACAAACAAAATGCAGAATGGGTATGTTAAGGTCATTGGAATGGAAAAATGCTTATTTTGCACTGAACTTACATTTTAAAGGTATAGTATAACAAAAGTTTTAAGCTGCTCCTAAAATTAAGTGGTTATTGTGGACATGCCCTTTAAAATAAAATCTACCTGGGCAGAGGCGTACCTGCACCCCATCCCCCCCGCGATATTGGAGGCTGGGCCCCTGACTTCCTCTGCCCTCCATGGTCACTGCAGGGACCAGCCATTTTAAACAGCTGATCGCGCATATGAAGGAAACATACGTGCGATCAACTGTTTAAAAGACCAGACCCGAACTTCCAGAACCGAACCGGAAGTTCAGGTCCGGTCTTTTAAACAGCTGATCGTGCGCATGTTTCCTTCATACGCGCGATCAGCTGTTTAAAAACGGCTGGTGGCTGCAGCGATTGTGGGCTTGTGGCGGGCCCGCTGGGGTGGTGGGAGCAATAGTTATGACACTTTACCTGGGACAGAGAGGTAAGACTGGAAATTTCAACCTCCCAACATCGTTTCTGTGAGCACTAATGATGGATCCGAACTTTGCACGAACTCTGAACTATCCGAACAATCCAAACTAGTTTGTTTTTTTAGAACTCGTTGACTTATTTTAAATAATTATGGAAAATTCAATAATCAAATTTTTGAATCGATAACTCTTTAATGAAGCATTCAAATTTTGTAAACCTCGAATGTAGCCTTCGATTTTGATAACCTTGGAATGTAGTGTTTGATTTCGCTAACCCTCGAATGTAATGTTCGGTAACCCTCGAATTGGCCATAACCCTTGAATGTAGCATACAGAAACCCAATCATGGGGGAAGGAACTGTTTGAATAAGTTTAGGTGATATGGACATGTTCCCCAGACCATTTCCCAGGTGCCACAGCCATTTACAGTAAGTTACCATTTTTTCTGTATTTAATCCAAACTTTTCAAACTATTTCTCTACATTGACTTTAATGGGTTTGTTTTCGAACGTCCCAACTTCAGGAAGTTCAGCCATCTCTAGTGAGCACAAAGAAAACTGTCAGACTTTAGCATTATCTTTAATACAGGATAGCCCAGGGCACTAACCTGGCAGATTAAAACTGTACATGCTGGCGCACATCAATAAAACAATATTGGAACGTAGGAATATATTCAAACCTAACTCTGTGCCCCAGGTAATTTGTAGTAAGTGTTTTTGTCCTTTAATATCTACTAAATACAGCAAAGAACATCCAGGAATAATATTTGTGTTCATACATTATAGCAACCATTTTTCTATAAAAAATTTTGAATGATTTATATTTTTGAAACGGTCTCATAATACAGTATGCATACAGCATTTTAACTTGTAGCAAGCTCAGTGACAGCATTTACACTCTGACAGGGAGATTCACCCAGAGCCACAAATGCTCTGGGCAAATCTCCCGTACGGGATTTACCAGAGGCTGGGCTGCTATAGCTGGCGTCAAATACTTATGCGCTAAGACCCGGCAGCCTCTGATAAATCGCCTTTTCCGGGACTTGTGCAGCCGCCGCAAAGCGAGACTTAATATTGAGCTAACCGACCGTAAATCGGTTAGCCCGACGTTAAGGAGAGAAAGGAGCGCTCAGTCTCAGTTCTTCAGACTGAGAATTCACCCAATAAATAGGCTCATATGGTAAAAAAACTATAGGTTAAAATTAGTAACCTTTTCTATTCCACATCATGTACTGTATTGCACTCATATTTGTTCACAGAAGAGAAACTGTTAAATCAACTTGTCAAAAGCCGAATCGTATTGATGTTTTCATTTGTAGTTGCACTAGTTGGAAATGTTATGTTTTATTCATGCACTAACCTTTTCCCCCAAATACAAATTTAATGAGAACACCTTTGCATTTTATTTATAAAGTAACCAAAAATATTAATGTTTTGTAAACATACAGAGCATCCAAATGTTTTGTTTGTTCTAGTGCTTCTATAGTTTTTATGGTGCATAATAGATCTTCTTACAGTTTAAGTGTTTATTGAAACAAAGTGGGCGAATATTGGAAAATATTAATGAAAATGTACTTTGATTTACTCTAAGTGAATAGTTGGAGTTTTGCCAGAGCATCGTTTATTATGGTTGAGCTGAATTACTGTTTACCTAAAGGAAATGTGTTTCAGTGAAGAAACAATTATATTTGAAAATTGGAAGATCTGTATGGAAAACAGCATGACTGTACATTGGTTTAGGTACAAGTCCGTGTCATTAGTTACTTTAAATACTATAATCTGGAGTATGCCAATAACCAACAAAGTTCCTTCTAATTTTTAATCAAATGGTTTTGTGTATGTATATAATGCTCATTGACAATTTTGATTTTTGAGCATTTGAGGATTTCAGGACATTCGGTAATCCTTGAACATCTGAGGATTATCGAAATTTCAATGGCCAGATGTTCGGGGGTCCCAGCTCGAATTAGGACCCCCCTCAATGGCACTTATACGTGCCCTTGTGGCCATTGGAAGGGCCCTTGTGGCACTTTGTTGTGCCTTTGTTGGGGGTCCTGCAGCTCTAAACCAGGATTGGTTCTTAAAAGAGTCTTTGAGGGCATGTCTTTTTTCTTCTCAGACAGTGACACCAACTCCACTGAGGTCATGTCACTGCGGCCGGCACTGGTGAAATCAACATCGCCGGTGTTGCCAACGTCTTCTTTCTTCACTGTGATGACATCTGCGGAACTGTTGTGGCCCTGCTTGCGAGAAAATTTAAGCAGAGGGGCGGGACCGGCAGCCGCGTCTGTGATTTGCTGAGCCGCAGCCAATCATGGACGCAGCAACCGGCAGCTCACTTCGGCGGAGGGAAGAGGAGAGGTAAGTAATGTTTGGGGAGCTTTCTAAACAAATAAATATAGCGGTTGGGGCTGGGAGCCCAGGGGGAATCTTATACATTAATGATTTTACGCTAGGGGGAGGGAATCGGGAGAGGGAGGGAGAGGGAGGGAGAGGGAGGGGGAGAAGGGCTGCAGTACGCATGCCAAACTTCTCCCGGAGGCCAGGTAGGAGGCAGAGTCCTATAGCCTCCTGGTGGGCAGTTTTTGGGACTTTGGGGGGGAATACAGGAGAACCTTATGGAGCTGGGATGTGAGGTAAGTATTAAACTACACTACATGATGGGGCCATTAGTGGGGGGGATTATAGTTTTGGGGGTGGACATGCCCTTTAATTTAAACTCACTAGGGCAGCCAGGCACTAGCTACTTAGCAGGCTATGTGAACATTGCATGCTGTAGAAGTGCCTTTCTGCCCTAGTGAGTGCACATTCCCAGATGTTGCCACTGCTTGCCCTGCTATAGTGTGCGGATTGCACTTTACATGGGGTAAGCAATAGTCTAATGGGGCTATTTGGCTATTACCTATCCATGTGCAGTGCCATCCACTAACTATAACTGCACTCACTAGGGCAGACAGTCACTTGGTATGTGGAATTGTGTGCTGTGTGCAGAGTACGATGGCAGCAAATAACCAGCCACCATTACTGTACATGACTCAGCATTTGTTAACAGTAATATCACTAGTGTCATTGGTTGAATAAAGGTCAAGGATCCATGTATGACTCTACTATTTATTATTTTATATTTTAACTATTCTCCCAATGACTATAATTGAAAAGACCACATAGTGCCACAATAGTGGTGAATACTCCTACACTACAGAAAAAAAAACATTTTGGGGGTGGAGATACCCCTTAAGACCCAAGTTTCAGTAATCTTAAAGCATAACACTAAATTGCAGATAGACCAATTTTAAAAAACGATCGCCACTTCTCACACATCACTCACATTTCCTTTTACAGTATATATAACTGTTCATTTATCTTGTCAAGTGTGTACACAATGCAAATGCAGTTAATTGGCATATTAACATAACTGATTGCATTGACTCCTTTTAAAGGAATCTTTTACCTTAAAATAACATTAATCCTAGAGAATGCACAAAGGCCTGATAAAAATCAGCCCGTTTCTTATTTTCTGTGCTATTTGGTTCCAGTATACCTGCATAGTTTGCTTAAGTTGCAGAAGTATTGCAGTTTGCTCTACAGTCAAACATTTTAAAATAGAAAGCATTGTGAACAGTCCTATTCCCACCTTGCAGACAGCCTATTAAAAGTGAAAAGACCTCGATTATTTTTAAATGAATGTGCCATTCTTCTGAAATGTTCAAAATAATGCTAGATTCAGTTGTACACCTGTGTATTGAAATTGGTATTGTGCATTGAAGAGGGGCTGTCAAGAATACATTTATCAATAGAAAATGTAAATATAATTTCGGAAGTTGGTCACTTAGAGAGGTGGGTTCATTTAGTTCATAAAATGCTCTCTATTTTATCAGATTTTCTTTGTGTGTATTTAATAAGGACGTGTTCACTCTAGCGTGCATTTAGGATCCCAAAACAGATTGCCCATAGGAATGTTTTATACCATTCACAAAAACTGAACTGCATTTTCCCAGCTTTGTGTGTTCGCTACTGTAAACTTAGCCTTATAGTATTTATGTCCAGGGACTGGGTTATTGTGTATAAACGACTGACAAAGGGTTCTGTTTCTCAGCAATATTAATAAAGCGAATAATAGGAACAATATTGAAATGCTATTAAAATAGTTTAAAAATAAGATAAAATAAGCAATTGGATGTAACAGCAAGCTAAGCTCTTATTTGAGATAAATACATCTACACAATCCCCACACAGAATGATTAGCTAATGGAGCAAGCCAGTGGTGACCCTTGAATTAGAGAAAAGCAGCTAAGTTTCTTGAGGTGAGAGACACTGGTACAGTATAAGTATATGTAAGACAAATGACACAAACAGCATAATAAAAAATCCATCTCAGATAAAAGTATTAAGATCTTATATTTTTCTTCCTTTTTTGGAATGCTGGAAGACTTAGATGCCTAGAATGCATATTAGAACAAAAATGAATTTAAATGAAAAGTAAAAATACTTCATTGGAAAAATATTTTGCCTGTAGCATGAATTGTTTATTGGCTGCTTTCCCGGGGAGACGTTTAGCAGACATTTATTGCGCACCATCTATCTAAACATATTGCAGAATTGGACATTATTTGGGGTTTTGTTTATGAAATTGATAATTATGTTCAGACTATAAATGTTTATTTTCTTGATAAAAACATAAAAGTTACAACAAATCTGAAGGAATGTAGTAAGTATAGAAATGAACAAGACAATTAACACTTTCCTGTTCCCATGTATTCTTAATAAAGAATAAAATAGGTTAATTGGCTGTAGAACATTCATTTATGTTTTAAGGTGGGTACACACGAGGGGACTTTTTATCCCGACTGAGCATTCGCTACAAGCGAGCGCTCACCTGGGACAAATGCGACAATAGCGTCTGCAGCCGACAGTTTGTGTGACTGATCGCCCGTTTGTCCAATACAAACGAATGGGCGTCCAAGCTCAGTCCCGGCTGCTCCTACCCACGCCATGCGATAAAACTTTTAAACATGGGCACAAACTAAGTTTAAATTTGAAAATGATATTTCCGGCCGATACACGACACTAAAATATTGTATGGTCAGTGTACCCAGTCTTAGTGATCATGTAAAACAAGATGACAGTTTTTAAGCGTTTATCTTAAAAGGGAGCAACCCATGTAACGTTAAAGGACAACTAAAGCCTCAGACCAGTGACAGACAGCATACATACACATACTTATCCTATTTATTCTTCAGGCGGTTATATTTACTTTAATGTTTGTTGGTAATTTATAGTTTATTAGTTTTCAGGGGGTTTCAGATTATGGAGTATAAACATTTGGGTTTAGTTTTCCTCTAATGTAAGTTAAGGCTATATCTTTATAATTACACTTACACTAGTTCTCCATTAATAAGAGGAATTGGGGCCTGCCGACTGACCACATCACCCTGTTTAAAGCCTTTAAAGGCATTTCATTGGATGTGCCAATGGGCGTCTCACAGGTCTATGATGGATAGAGGGGAATGACATTTTCTGTCCTGTCTATAACCACATTTAATGATGCTCTGTTAAATGTGGATAAAAACTGTTCAGGAACTGTCAGGAAGTTCTAAGATTCCATTATTTATTTTAAAAGGAATAATAGATGTACAGACCGTGTTATTTTTCTGCATTAAAATAAATAAAACATCACTAGTCTCTGAAAGTTTAGAGATAGCTAGCTCCTAAACAATTATATATTTTCTTGGCAAAGAAATGAGTGACTTATAATGACAACTTATCAACTATAATTTATTTTTTAAAACTAATTATATCAACATTCAGCTCAGTCATACGACTCTATTGGAAGTCCCTCTGTTAACACGGTGCACAGGAATGCTGTTACAATAATTATTTAAAAACTTAAACTTTGGAAAATTAAAGTCAATTGTGCTAAATTGCTATTTAATTTTCTACAAAGTTTAAGATATATTATTTTGTTCTCTTAATGAACAACATGGCCACAAAAAAAAAATTGCCTTACAAGCACTGCACAATGGGGCATAAACAAGTTACTGCATGTATCGGCCACAAGGAATTAGAATTTCTTGGTTGGGCAATTTTTTTATAGCATGAGTGTGTAAAGTGCCTTTGGTTATATTAAGGTTCTTCGGTATTTTAGAGGCACTTTAGAAAATTCTGTAGAATATGTAGAAATACTGTTATTTGTAGTAACTTTCTTTTCAATTTAATGATTTTTTTTACAATAACTTTCAAACATGGGCACAGACTAAATGTGGGATGGATTCTGCAGAAAAATGATGTAAACAATGACATTGTCATCAAAAGGAAATCTCTGCTGACAAAAGAAAAAAAAATCTTCTCCTTTACAGGCTAAATATACAGAACTCATTTAACTGATTTATATGTCTGATTTGAATTAATCAAATCCAGTCCTTGTTGCTATAGAATGAACTGGATAAAAAGACAATAATAACAGCTAAGCACTAGGGATAAGGGAAACTGGCACATTTATTACAGTTTAAAGAAAAAAAATTTGAACCCGAAATCAGAGTTTTTGAATCAGCAGTTACAAATCGAAACCAGGGTTGTTTTGAAACCTACTGTATTGTGTACCTCAGGGCCGTTTCTAGCTATTTTAGTGCCCTAGGCGCCCTCCCACCTTGGCCTGTCAAACTACAGCTGGGTTTCCTGCTTTTGAATCCATCTACTGCGACTGTTCTTTATAGTGGAACCGCTTTACTAGTTGGTAAAAGGCACACGCTGTACCAGGTGAGGCGGGAGAGTTTACATACTTTTGTATGAATGCAGTGACACTGGCCACCAATGAAATACTTATTGGAAGGACAGGGTAGGTTTCAGTGGATGTGCGGTATGTGGCACCAGTGTTCTCCCCAGAAATTGTTTCCAGACAGGTGGGGCAGAACAGGGAAATTTACCCTTTTAGTGCCAGAAGAGTATTACCATGAACCATTCAATGCCAAAACACTTTCCTATTAACACTTTCAGGGCCAGCAGAGTATTATCTTTAACCCTTCCAGTTGCCAGCATTGACATGATATACAGTATGTACCTGCTTTCCATGTCTCCTCCATTGAATTATTCACTCCTCACCCACTCTAAGTTCTAATTGGAGAGTTGGATGGAAGGAAGAAAGAGGTAGTGATAGGGATCTCATGGCTGCTAGTCACAGGGGCCACTGTTATAAAGTCTGCAGCAGCTTTTACCTGGCATTTTAGAACTGCTCTCCTCAGTACTATTAGCTAAACTCATCTTCCCCCCTCCTTCCTTCCCCTTCAGTTCATTTGCAAATCGCAACATTTGTTGCTATGTAGAGTGTGTGGAGTTCAGGCTCTGTAATCTGTAATATTGCAGATTACAGCTGAACAAGGAGAGCAGATCTAACACAGCAAGTAAAAGCTGACAGGGAGATGCTAGGGAGAAGAATAGGCACCCTGAGTCAACATAGGCGCCCTAGTTCTTTGCCTAGGTGGCCTATGCCTAAAAACGGCCCTGGTGTACCTGATCTAACATTTATAGCATTTGCCTTTAATTATCTAGAAGAGATCTTGTCCATTTTAGCCAAAATGTATTGGTATGGAGGAAATGAAGCTTTAAGTCATTTTTGGAGTCATTTTGGAAATTTCCTTTAACCTTTTGGGGGATTCTGAATTATGCTATGGAATTTAGACACTCCAACTGCTAAGTGTGTGTAAATGTATCTATAACTTAATTTATATAGTGTCACTTGGGGCTGCAATGCTATACAAAATGTAATAAATAATGTGCATACACGGGGAAAACTAATATGAAAACCCTTCAAAAATGTTGTGCAAAATATTTTTTGTTAATTATACATGAATCATTCACAACTTATATTCCTTTAAATACTCACTGTATCCTTCTAAGAACCCCCCCAAAAAAATTAGACTAGCAATGATAGTATTCTAAAAACAAAAACCTTGTATGTGAAAAGTTAAAGGGCATGTCCACAAAAAATGGTCAATTGTCAGTTACCATCCCCCAACCCCAACTGATATATTTTGCACTTTGTAAACTGTATTACTAACTAGATATTTATGGATTATTATTTTCCCCTTTCTGGCAAAGTAAGTTGACTTCTCACTCAGTCAGTTAATCAAGGCTGTGACAAATGACAACACTGCCAATGATCGACTGCTATTTCATCTGCTGCATCCTCTGCACATGCTCAAGCTTATTAAAAGCTCATTGAACAGAGGTAGGAAGCAGGTACCTTTGTCAGAAAGGAAAGAACTTATCATTAATTATCTGATTACAAATGCATGTTATAATAATAAACTCGTAATATAGCAGTTAACTGACATTTTTTTGTTTTGGAAATGCCTTTTAAGGGCTTATATTACCAAACAAGTCAATATAAAGTGTATAAATTGTCCATGAAAACCTTTTTCTCTTATGAATCAATGGTCTTTCATTAAATAGAGATAATAGACAGTCAATAGGTTCAAATTGGGGTAGGCTTTTCTGCAGTGAAGGAGTGTCTACTGAACCATCCAAAATTAACACCATAGACTTAACTGTGTGATTGGAGTTCGGCAAGAGTGGTAAAGGAGAACTTTATACCATATACTATATGGTATATACTATTTACTATAGCGAGAATATTGATGATTCTAAGAATCGTGGCTTGTTTTATAGTAATACTACTCCATTATTATAATGGCTTATATAGACACTAAAATTGCTGTGGCAGTGGCCATTATACATACCTGCTCCTTTATTATATTTTGAGCCTATTGACCTTTAAGGCCAGAGAACATAAATCAAGTTTACTATCTCCCATTCTTATTTAATGATAGACTATAATGAGTCCTAAGAAAATGAGTTCTTATGAATAATTTATAAATTGCCCGTGAGGTGGAATCGTTTGGTAATACAGGCCCTTAGCTTTTCATGCTGTATATAGGTCACCTTTCAGTCAAGGTTTTGTATGTTTAATATTATTATTATTCCCATATTGTAATTTGGTTTTTTAGATATATAAATCGCTATTTTATGGGAATATAAGGATTTAAAATTAGATGTGTTATCACTTGTAAAGGGGTATTGTTTTCTCTTTTATCACTCTTTTCTTCAAGCAGCCTTACAAAGATTATACATTGCTTTAATTATATTTAATGTAGAGGTCTTACTTACTACTACTTACTACTTACATTATTAACATTAACTGGTAAGTACATACACATAAATGATGTACTTGGTGTGGCTTGGTGAGTGAATTAATTCACCAAGCCACACCAAGCCATTCTGATTTTTGTATAAGCTTAATGAAAAGTAAATCTACTTAATTTTTGCCTTGGTTAATTGTTGGTAATAAAAAAGAAAGAATACAGTTTTATTCAATTCTGGAAATACATAACAATATATAGCAATCATTTAACACAACACAAATAAACTCATATAGGACAGAAAACTATAAACATCTTGCAGCAAGAATGTGTCATTTGACTTTCTAATGATATTCAACAGATTCCTGGGAAAAAAACACAAAAGCTTAGCTACTCCAAACTGTACGGTCCATAGATAAATAAGTAAAGTTCAGTACAGTAGCAAATCCCATGGCTCATAAAGCCCTCTACTTTTCCTTTATAAATAACAGTGTATATGCAGAATTTAAATGAACTTCTTCTCCCTCTGCCACAAAACACAACTCAAACACATGCCGTGTTGTGACAGACTCACTGAAAAGATCGAGACGGTTTGTAAGCATAAAATTTATAGAATTATAGTTATGTTCACACATGAAATTACATTACTATTCCCAGATGTACATGATTGACTTACCAAGGGAATAGAAATCCATGCTTAATTAAGTTCATATTTGTTTTCTCAAGACAATCTCTTCTCAATTTTCCATATGCTTTTATTGACTGAAATGATTAAAGTTGATTTGCAAGGGACACTTTGCTATTCCTAGGTGCTCTCATAGGGTATGCACACTCAAACATGATTTTAATTGCAAGAGCAAATATGGATAAAGTTAGGGAAGAAATAAAAACACAGAATGTTCAATGAAATAAAATATTCTAATTACTCAGAATGCATTCCAGAATTTATGTATGTATGTCTATTTTTTGCTAAATACTGCTACTAAAAAAGGAAAAAGCCATGTTTTTCCAATGGAAAAGGAGGACTAAGACAACCCCTGCTAACAGATCTACCAATCGCTAACCATTTGGAAGTTTGTCAGTTGGGAATTAAGCACACACACTTTTATTTTCGTCTAATCGAATGGGATTCACAACACAACCAATCATGCCAGCTAAATTTTGCCCACAAATTGGACAGGAGTGATCAGTTACTCTGTTAATTATGGATAATATTTTTGGCCCATCATCCAAAATATTGGTTGTTGTGGTCAACCTTTGTTTATAACCAAAGGAACCCATATTTCAATCAAGTGAATAAACAATCAAATTGTTGTTTTGATAATAATTGCAATTGTAGAAATTTTCCAGCATGTTCAATAGAGAAAATTACCGTTATCTTGGTTTGATTTGGAGATTGGTCACACAAAACAATTTGATTATTGTATGATAATGAATATAGTATAATAATGACATTTTATATATGCCCAACTAAAGAACTAAAGACACCAGACAATATTATCAAAATAAACAGATTCTGATGGAATCTGATCTTGAATTAGCAACCAAAGCCACATGTGTATGGGCACCTTTAGTGTACACTGAACACTTCACATGCTCTCTAGTAAACAGAAGCTCAAAATAAGGGAGCTGCAGCCTGCCCTGCTCATGCAAACTGACAACCAATAATATTACAGCACAGAGATTCACAGTCATCTGATTATTTTGTATAGTTTCTGGTAGGCTGTGAAAAAAAACTCTGGGTAAAAAGCAGCTTTAAAAGTCTTATTATGGATTTCCATACCTTTATGGAGACATCTATATAGAAAATATATGCATAAAACAGCACAAAGTGGGGTAAAGGGGTGTGACCAATAGGTGTTCATGTTCACAAGGCTATTTGAAAACTACATGGGCTGTAAGTTACTCTGGCAACAATTTGAAACTCTTTTTATATCTGTGATATTCAGTTAGATCTACAGTTAGGCTTGCTTTTTTATTTTGACATAAATTGTCTCCATGGCATCTCTTTAAAATGTATTCAAGAACTAAGTCACTTTGATCTAACTTAACAATATAGATATACCATGACCTGGATGAATGAGAACCTTCACAAGCGAAAGCCTTCTTAGTTACAGAATCTACTTATTACATGTATGTAAATGCAGCATACAAGAGAAGTATCTTACAATGTATATGTTTTCTTGGGAGAAAAGATTTCAGGATTTAGGATTTGTAGGCTTTAAAAAAAAGTTAAGTTCTCTTTTAAGTCACTGTCTCTTAGAACAATAAGTAGTTATAGACGTAAACTTCTGGGGAAAAGTACTAGTAGATTAAATACAAATAAAATACAAAAGCAGAATTTAAAACAGTATCCAAAACTTGTATAAAGTTTTTGGTAATTTTTCTAAGTGATGCATACCAGACAATAGGTCCTTACCTCCAAAGAAATATGTATTTCCACTCTGGAACTGAAGAGGACTGTTTGTTCTGACAGAAGAGGCTTCATCACTATCAATTATTAACATAGCAAAATTTTCTTTAGCTGTGAATCGTACCTCATGCCATTGTCCATCATTAAGACCAGAACCTGAAGAGAATAATAAAATACATAAAGGAATAAATATAGATGTTAAAATAGTCAAATAAATTAAAGCTCCATATTTTTGATTAGAAGATAATATTAACATATGTATAAATGTATAACATTTAGGGTGAGATATTCTGTGCTGATAGGAAAATAAGTTTAAAACCCACCTTATTTTACAGTGACTACACCATTTTTTGTATATTTTTTTAAATACTACAATAGGTTAAAAGTTAGATTTTTTGCTATTATTTAGCATGAAACTTAACACTTGTTGAACCGGGCATAAAAACCCAAACTCCTCCGCAATGCACTAATCACTTGCGAGAGTTAGTGCATCATGGGATTGATGCACCTTGCCTTTTAATTTATTGGGGAAATATAAATGTTATTTATATATATGTTTAAAACATGATCAGTTTCAGGGTTACAAAAATGCAAGGATTGCATGGATATTACTTTAGATTTCTACTATTTTAAAACTCATTTGCTAGTAAGTCAGTAACATTATATATATGCACACCCTAACGGCTAGGCCACACTAGCGCGTTTTTCTTGAGTTCATGCCTGCGATATTCGCTAACGCGAACGTTCCTGCGATTCTGATGCGCATGTGATTGCGCGAGCATTTTTTCTCACAATCGCTTGCGTTTTCACTTTAAAGATAGCGAAAATGTGAGCGCAAATTTAAAAATAATGTGTGCTAACGCGAGCCTGCAATTGCGAAAGTGTGCATGCTTGGTGTGTTGAAGTGTGGTCTCAGCCTAAGTCACTCCCTGTTAAAAGAATAATAGTACCGTATATACTCGAAAAAAAATTAACCTAAAAACCTTGACTCGGCTTATACTCGAGTCAGTAGCAACTTACCTTCAATCCAGAGGCAGCCGCAGTCATCCGGCAGTTCCCAGTAATTCTTTGCGGTTCGGCGATGACGTCATCACGCACGCTGGCGGGATGACGTCATCGCGCAGCCGCGAAGCAGTAATGGGAACTGCCGGCCGGACTCGCGCTGCTTCTGGATTGCAGAGAGAGAAGACTGAAGACCAGGTACGGTAAGTGAGCTGGGGGGGGACTGGGGAAGGGCTGGGGGTACTGGGGGGAGGGCTGGGGGGACAGTATGCCATGCAGACACCCACATTTTCTTTTTACTATAGGTGGTTGGAAACTACAACTCCCAGCAACCAAGCATGCTGGGAGTTGTGTTTCCAAACATCCTACCTTGGAAAGGTATTAGGGTGGGGGACAGTATGCCATACAGTAACCCCCAATACCTTTTCTAATTTTTGAGGCAAAAATGGGTGCCTCGGCTTATACTCGAGTCGGCTTATACTCGAGTATATACGGTAGCTAAACCCATATACCAAGAGTAAATAAAATTAAGGTTAAATACACAAAAATACTAGATCTCTTTTTTTAATGGCACACAGTTCCTCTTTAACTTTGTCACTGCAATGAAATTGTCCAGACACTGATATCGTTAGTAAGTTAGGTTGGATCTGTTAAATTGTTAGATCTATTGCGCTATTCCTAAGCTACAGCCTGTGACATTCTGCAACGCCTGGCTGCCCAATGAATTGCTTTCTGTATGGGCGTTTGGTCGGGCGTCAGGTATGATCTGTTTTTTTTAATCAAAAATTTTACCCATTTTACCCTTTAAAATACTATAAAGGATGCACACAAGAATGGAAATTTTAGAAGATTCAGTTTTGTCTGCATCCTTATTTTATTTTCAAGTTAATGAAGCGGGGAGGACCATTTTGGAAAAAAGCACCTAAACCAAATTGTGTATCTAATGGTGTGCAGGGTGCATTTTGTACTGTTCTTATATCTGAAATGAGGCACAATTACGCAATCTTTAGAAGAAAATGCAATGTAATAAGAAGAAAGATCATTTCTATGAAAGAACATTGAAAAGATTGCCATATTTTATAAATACTCAAAGACAATAATAAAACGATATTTCTTGTGGCAGAACTCAATTCAGTGTTCAGTATATATATATATATATATATATATATATATATGTGTGTGTGTGTGTGTGTGTGTGTGTGTGTGTGTGTCCTGATCCTGAGCATACCTTAATCACATTTTTGGTTTATTAACATTTTGGCTACACTGAGCACCTTCAAAAGATTCATGATTAAGGTGTGCTCAGGGCATATTCTTTATTGTATGTACAGATTTAGTAGACTGAGGCATTTGCGTCCTTAGATGCACACACAAAGATTTATAGACTGAATGCAAGAGTTACTAAAATTATTTTTTATTAAAGATAAGCAGGATTATTCAATAAAAGTTCCTATCATTAAAAATGGCTAATTTTTCCCCAACCAATAAGATGTTAGCTTTCAAATGTTAAATAATGTCTGATTTGTTGGGGCATAATTAGCACCATTTTTTAACGATAAGAACTTTTATTGAATCTCCCTGCATATTTTTTTGTTTCATTAAATAACAACATCATCACCTTTTACTGCAAAACACCCTCTACCCAAGAGAAAAGCAATAAATTAGCTGTTATTCAAATCAAACAGTAGAATAAAGATGGAGTTTAAAAATACATAAAAGTAAGAACACTAAATAAAGGGTATCTCCACTCAAAAAGTTGAGCCATTTAGTTTTATTGAAGAACGGGAGGTAAAAGAGCTTTCTCTTACCTCCTGCTCTTCAATAAATCAAATCAGGAGCCAGGCGAGAAGTTAATGAACTTACCCGATCGCTCGCTCGCTCCCCCGGTGCATAGTCTGACAGGTCCCAAAGGACTCTGTCTTCTACACGCATGCGCAAGTGCAATAGTCATCAATCAATGCCAGCACTTGCGCATCTACATAGTACAAGCTGCAAAATGAGATTTGAGGCTGGAATGTGAGGGGTTTTGCAACACCAGAAGGAGACACAACAGCATATCAATTGCTTTCTGTAATTTTAAAAAATGACAAAATTTTGGTTGTTTTAATAAAGTGGCAGAATGTTGACTTCTGTAGAGAAACGATAAAGAAAATCCTTCCAGTGGGTTAGTGATAGTGCATCTTTTAACACTTGCTCAGCCAGGACATAGTTTTCTTACCTACTGGTTGATAGATTTTTTTTTACAAAACTTTGCTGAAAATTCACCAGGTAGGTAGGACTATTTTCAGTAAATCCAGAAAATTCTTCAAAATGCTTTTACATAAATGGTTGGATCTGTTATTGCTATTGTAGATTGTCCGAATTTTCATTGTTTTCTAAACATGGTAAAATAAAGTAAAATGCATCCAATTTTTGAGTGTCTGTGCTTTCCACTGGAAAGTAAAATATCACATAGTCTTAACTATGTAGGCAAAATGATGCATATATTCTGTTTATTGGTTGGAGACATATACTTTGCTCTTTTTTCATCATCGGTGTATCTATAACAGGTTTATGTGACTTGCGATTTGTAGGGTCAGCAGCTCTATGCTGATGAAAAATATTTAGTTCAAGCTGAAAGCCTTGTCCTCTATACTTTATAGATAAATTATGTTTCATATAAACTAGATTCCTAGCCAGTATATCTTAGTAAAAGAACTGGAGAACAAACTTTTAAATCATTGATCTGGCCAGATTGCAGGAATATATATAAAAGACTTCTTAGTGTAGAGTGTTATGTTAAACAATTTTCTTATTTGTTATGAAATAGGAAATGCTTAACCTTATAATGTACTTAAGTAAATCCAAAAAAGAGAATCTAATCCAAGTGCTTCCTACTATAAATCTAACCTCTAGAGATGTAGTTTTGGTTCCAAAAGAACATGGTTTCAACTTGGAACTCCCATTTTCAAATTTCCATCTGAACCATTCAGAACTTTTGGTTCTCATATTTTCATGATTTTAAAAATTTATCTAAAATACAAAGCTACTTTTCAGGGTTTACCAACACAACTTTCAAGGGTTCCCAAGGCTACTTTTGATGGTTACTGAGGCTACTTTTGAGGGATACTAAATTGATGAGGCTACTTTAGAGGGCTACCAAATATAAGAGAATAGTTTTGAGTAGCTTAGTATATATGTGGAAACTCAAAAATAGCTCAGATTTAAAGGAAGTTCATCTTTAATAAAGATGGAAACAAAACCGATCTCGAATCTGAGTTCAAGGCGAACTACAACTATTTAAACTAGTTCGTACTCGAACTAGTTGGATTTTCTGGACTTGTGGGATTTTTCTGAAAATCCTCGAACGTTCGAGAAATCTCACACTAAGAAGTGCCCTTGTGGCCCTAACAAGCCTTTGGGGCTTAAGGGGTCCCGCAGCTTGAACCAGAACCCCCCATCCACGGCACTTATAAGTGCCCTTGCGGCACTGACAAATGCCTTTGTGGGGGTCCTGCAGCTCAAACCCAGGACCCCACTGGTCCAAAAAAGGACCTTTTCAGGTCTCTGCGTATTCTTGTTGGCGACACCAACTCCACTCATATCGCCAACGCCAGGCGATGTCACTGCGGCTGCCACCTTCCCAGGGCCACAAGGGCACTTCTTAGTGCTGCAATGGCACTTATAAGTGCCAGGGAGGGAGGTCCACAATGGTCCTTGTAAGGACCCAAGAGGGGGTACCAATTTCAAGGGACCCCCAAACGTCCGTCCGTGGAAAGTTTGAAAGTTCGAAAATGGATTGAACTTTAAGAAGTATTGGCAATCTCTAATCTTTAATAACATTTTGGTGATTTGTACATCTTCCCTGCTTATTTCCCAGGTTCCTAGCATACTTTTTCTACTCTTGTTTTACTCAGAACCTTTGGATTTTTTTTGCCCCATTGATTTCTATGGGTTAGTTCTTGGATTTCTTAATTTTTTTTTATCATTCGCAAATCTGAAAATGGGGCAGAGCTCACCAGTTTCGAACATCTCTACTAACAATGTGGTAAAACGCTTTTTCATAATTGGTAGCTTTTATACTTCTAGTTTATTGGAAAGAAAAAGGAGAATTCATATTCCCTAAGCTGAAACAGCACTACTATTACTAATACTCTAAGGGTGGTTTATATTATATAAAAAATGAAAGGTAAAGTCAAAAGAGAAAAAAAAAGAAAGAAGAATATTTGCATATTGTTGTTTTTTTTGTAAATAAAATATAAAATATGAGCTTTTTTAAAAGATCATTGATTTGATCTAAAGAAACCCATTAATGCATCTGTGGTATTCAATAAAATCAACTGGACTTGATGATTAATTCTTGAAGATGTTTCACTAGTCATCTCACTGGCTTTCTCAATTCAGAATGATTTGTACAAGAATCTGCTGGCAAAAAATGTGCCAAATCAGCAAATAACAACAAGGTGATGTATAACATACTGTATGGATGATTCATGGCTCAAAATCAAAACTATGAAAGTACAGTACAAGTGTCTTTAAACACAGACATCGGTTGTATGTAAATGTCAAGTATACAAGGACAAATTATCCTTTTTGGACTATGTGCTATTCATTAAAGAAGGAGGATATTTGAACATTGCAGTTTACAGTAAACCCACCAGCAATTACCAGTATATGCTGTTTTACTTCCAACACCCACTAGAAAACTAGCTGAGGATGATTAGAAATCACACCACTGAGCTGACATGTTTAAAGTACAGCATCCGGAAATTATCAATATTTGTTAAATTGTTAGTTTGTGTAATGCTTTCTTAGTTATTCTACATATTACTCCCCATTTTGAAAAATCAGTTGATTTCATTCCCTTTGCTGTTTCCTGCTGTTAACATTAGTGAGCTGACATTTTAGGTTCTTTTAGGTCCTTCTTCTTCCCAGGATGCACCACATCCTTGGACTATTCCTAACAGTAATTTCTCCTGATTGGCTGTTGGATGGGTCAAAGATGCTCAGATCTCTACTGAGCAACTGAATCAACCCAGGCGCTGGGTCAAGGGCAAGGCCATAACGGTCTCTACTAGGGGTCCTGCAAACAGGAAGTCAGTATTTTGTTTGCATTTATTTATACACAGACACAATACTGAATGGGCAGATTAAGGTCATTAGCATGAAAAAATACTGCTCTTTTTTCTGAAAAGCATATGTATTTGAACAGAACTTCCCCTTTAAGACAAAACAATACAACAATACTAGGAGATCTTTGACATGCTGTAATTTCATTTCTTCTAATGGCTTAATATGTTAATGATGTTGCAACATCATGCCATCATAGTATATGATTCTCAATTGTTTAGCACAGTAAAAAAATAATCTGAAACAAGAAAGAAAACAAATAAATATCTGTTGTATTCAATTAGATCAACTGGACTTGAAATGTAGTTCTTGAAGACGTTTCGCTAGTCATCCGACTGGCTTTCTCAATTCAGAATGACTTGTACAAGAATCTGTGGCAATTATGTACCCTGGAAAATCCCAATTAGCATATCACAGCCAGGTGATAAGGGTGTGATTAGATAGTGGCTAAGAGGTGTTATAGGAACGCCCAGAGTAAGGTGTTAAAACAGCATTGTACATGGCAGACAGTTGGTGTCGAACCCCCCCACCTCTATTTAGGCTTGGTTTCTTTATTTTCACATAAATGGCCTCCTTAACACCTCTCTTGAACCAGTCACGTTCCTTCGCCAGTATATTAACATTACAATCTTCAAAGGTATGTCCTTTATCCTTAAGATGCAGATACACGGCTGAGTCCTGACCCGAGGAATTGGCTCTTCTGTGCTGGGCCATACGTTGATGCAGTTGCTGTTTGGTCTCCCCCACATACAAATCAGAGCATTCTTCACTGCACTGCACTGCATATATGATGTCGCTTTTCTTGTGTTTAGGTATTGGGTCTTTCGGATGTACCAATTGCTGCCTCAGTGTGTTGTTCGGTTTAAAGCAGACAGGGATACGATGTTTTTTGAAAATTCTTCTTAATTTCTCGGAGACCCCTGCTACATATGGGATGACCATGTTCTTCCTCCTGTCTTGCTTTTCCCCTTCACTGTTGATATTTGTGTTCTTTTCTTTCCTTCTACTTCTTTTGACAAAGGCCCAGTCTGGATATCCACAAGTTTTAAGGGCTCCTCTGAGATGTTTCATTTCTTTAGCCTTCGCCTCTGTGCTAGTGGGGATGTTCTCGGCTCTGTGTTGCAGGGTTCTGATGACACCCAGCTTGTGATCTAAAGGGTGGTGGGAGTCAAACATCAAATACTGATCTGTGTGTGTTGGTTTTCTGTAAACCTCTACTTCCAGTTTACCATTTTCCTTAACTTCTACCAAGCAGTCCAAGAAAGCCAGTTTGTTGTTTTGTACCTCTTCCCTTGTGAATTTAATGTTTTGGTCTACCGCATTAATGTGTTCTGTGAAAGCTTGTACTTCCTTCTGGTGGATTTTAACCCAGGTGTCATCAACATATCTGAACCAGTGGCTGGGTGCTATGCCCTTAAAGGTATTAAGCGCCTGTTTTTCTACCTCCTCCATGTAAAGGTTGGCCACAATGGGTGAAACTGGAGATCCCATAGCACATCCATGTTTTTGCTTATAGAACTTATCCCTGTATTTGAAATAGGTGGTATTCAGGCACAAGTCCAACAAGGAACACACCTGTTCTGGGTTGAGATCAGTTCTGCTGGTAAGAGTGCTGTCTTGGCCCAGCCGTTTTCTCACCATGTCAACAGCCTCCTTGGTGGGTATACAAGTGAAGAGAGATGTCACATCATAGGACACCATAGTTTCTTCTGCACCAAGTACTATATCTTCAATCTTGTTGGTGAAATCCTGAGAGTTCTGGATGTGATGCTTAGAACTTCCCACCAAAGGTCCTAAGATGTTAGCTAGATATTTTGCCACCTTGTATGTTACAGAGCTGATGCTGCTGACTATAGGTCTTAGTGGGGCCCCTTCCTTATGTATCTTTGGGAGTCCATATATGCATGGATGTGCCTCACCAGGGTAGAGGCGATGATACATTGCTCGGTCAATGGCTTTATCCTTTTGAAGCTGTTGTAGTAAGTCTATGACTCTTTTCTTGTAACGGCTGGTGGGATCCCTTGTTAAAGCCTCATATGTGTTGTTATCGGCCAGGAGCATGGTCACCTTATCATGGTAGTCTGAGGTGTTGAGTACCACTGTGCATCTTCCTTTATCTGCCGGTAGAATGGTGATGCTGGAATCTTTCTTGAGGGCTGTTAAGGCTCTTCTTTCCTGTGTAGTCAGGTTAGATGAAGGAGTTTTAGCACTGGCTAAGGCTGCAGATACCTTAAGGCGAAGTTGTTCTGCCTCACTCTGTGATACCTTATTACTGTGGATAGAGGCTTCTGTGGCTGCTATAATATCCACCACAGGGATGGCTTTAGGGGTAATGGCAAAATTCAAGCCCTTACCAAGGACTTCCATTTCTGGCTGGGTCAGGGTCCTGTTAGACAAGTTTCTCACCCATTCCTCCTTGTTTGATGAAGTGACACTTCCCTCCTTTTGTATCCAAGGTAGTTGTTCTCCTTTGGGGCTGTTCTGGGATGACAGAACAGAGAACTTGTTCTGTTGCCTTTGTTTGCCCTTACAGTGCTGAGAAAGCTGTGCTTGTTTGGTGAACTCCATCACTCTTTCCCAGATGGACACAGGTAGCTGTGAGGCCAGGTTCTGTTCTAGTTGACCCTTAACACCTGGCTGTGATATGCTAATTGGGATTTTCCAATTAGCATAGCGAAACGTCTTCAAGAACTACATTTCAAGTCCAGTTGATCTAATTGAATACAACAGATATACCATGACCTGGATGAATGAGAACCTTCACAAGCAAAACAAATAAACTAAAAAACGTAATATAGTTAACTTAGTATCTTTTAGTTTGCTGGAGACACAAGTAAAAGACTTCGATTGTGATTACATTCATCTTCCTATATTGCAAATACCTTAATACAGCAACTATGAAAAAAAAAATTGCACCATATTAGACACAACTGCAAGTTATTTCACATTTAAATATAGTGTAGTACAAACTCTTTCAGGGTTATTCAATAAAAGTTCTTATCATTAAAAAAGTTTGCCCCAACCAATCAGATGCTAGCTTTCAAATGTTAAACAATATCTGATTGGTTGGGGCCAACTTAGCCCCATTTTTAATAATAAAAGTAAGAACTTTTATTGAATCGCCTTGTATGTCTCCATCTAGTCCTTCCATTTATGATAGGTAATTAGCATTAGAACATCCCCTAATGTGTTACTTGAATTACTTGCAAACAAAATACAACAACAACAAAACAATATTGGTTCCTGAAAATATCAATGCTATCAAGAAGAGCATATATCATTTTTACCTAGAACGAACATGCAATGCATCAAAATTAAAACCAGGAAAAGAAAGCTTAACAGGTTGCTTAGTTTTTTTCACCTAGCTGTAATTGCCTGACAGCTTGACCTAAAATTATACAGTGCAAAATCTTTAGAGTCACCTTTTATATTAATTTGCACCTAGAAATTTAAACTGAATCTCATTAAAACACTTTTAAAGAACCTACACTTATTTGAATGGTTTTCAGATTTATACACACTTAAAAATGCAACATTTTATTTTAGATATGCATGGAATTCCTAAATCATTTGCCCTGTTTCAAGATGGACTACATTATGTATGCCATTAATCCTCCACTGTCAAATGATTTTGGGGGGGAAAGTCTATCATCTATTAAATGGGCTTTGACTAAATGGAAATTCAAACACAACCTCGTGTTGAATAAATAGCTGTTGTTGATCAGGATTTACAGCATAATAACATACGGCAAAATAATGTTTATAAAGGGAAATCAGAAAGTCTTATCATGACTGATCTGTTTACTTGGATTAGATACTAGCAATCCCCACGCATCCCAGAGTAAGGCAAAAAAAAAAAAAAAAAAAAAAAAAGGGGGGGGGGGGATTTTGCTTCTGACCTCAAATGGCAATCAAAAAGAATCCCTGTTTCTGCTCCATATTCTCATACCTACAACAGTGCAACTCAAGAGAACTGATTATTTATTTGTTATTTTGTTCTGTTTTTCTCGTCTTCCTAATGGCAAGATGTGTGCCAGTTCTGTATTCTTTTTTTTTTTTTTTAAACTGCTTTCAAAAGAGTAATGGTATGCAGCCCTCCCATATGTTTTCTTTTCCTGATTTTGAGCTTCTCTCTGACTTTAATTAGCCACACTGTGGCTAATTGAGAAAACACTCCTCCACCCATCCTTGATCAGCTTGATTATGTAGGCTGTATCCTAGCAACCGAACAGTTCAAGTTTGTTTGACTGGCAGAGGAGGAGAAGAGAGGTTGTAACTGACATTCCCACCAGCTAATGACAAGTAATATGTTAATCATGGCCCTGGGTCGTCTAGGAGGCGGGCTTTTAACACTCATCTTTGCTGTGTGATATCTAAGGGAAGGCAGCATGGTTGTAAATGAGAGTAAGCGATTTCAGCTTCTGGAACTGAGGACATGTAATGGGGGAGATGTTGTTTTTTTGGGTATTGTTTAACTAGATATTTTGTGCACTGCTGATCATGCTTCTTCCTCATTGGTTCTTGGTTATTAAAAGGTTTATTTGGTTATTTAAAGGTTTAATGTTTCTTTGTCTGTTATAACATTTAGCTTACTACTCTGCTAGTTAATGACCTCTGTTCTTGTATGCTCCCTGTTGCCAACTGGTAATTCTGCTTATTTTTATTTTTATGTGCTTCTGGTAATGCTTTGATTTCTTAGACCTCAGCTCACATATCTTACATTTTTAAGTCCCAGGACAGCTGTTTTAATTTCTAGCCTCTAAATGAATAGGGGCTTGTTCTCGTTAAAGTGTGCACTGCTTAAACTATCTTTCTCCACATCGATGAATGTTCACCCTCGGCATCAGGAATGATCAGGTTCCAAAAATTTCCCTCTGTGGCAGTTGCTGCCCTGTACTATAGTATAGGGAGCCGGTCGTGGATGTAGGGAATTTGTCCCAGTCCCAAACGTCCTCCCCATACTTTATAGTATAAAGTATAGCCACATATTTGAAAAATGACAGAATCTGTAAGACTGGTACTTTGTGTTTCCAGCTTTTCCCAGTCATCTCAAACTAATAGCATTCCCGCCTTAAAACCCAAAATTAAATTTTAAAAAAACGTCTTTGGGATTTTTTGTTCACACTCTTCATGCTGCAGTTCCTCTAAAGTCAGTTCACCATGAATCTGATTATGAATAATTCAACCTTTTTTTTGTTTGAGGAGCTTCATTCTTTATTTGCAAGGTCTGTAATTAACTGATTGTTCTATCTAACTAGAAGGGCAAACACCTTAGTGATAGAATGGATTTTATTCTCTGTATTGTGTTGCTTTAGCTGCCTTATCAAATTACACATTCTCCCCAGATGATATTGTTACAGCTGCCATTAATAAAATAATCACACTAGGTTTGGAATAGGAGAAGGTATTGCAAAATATTGATGACATATATTGGTAGTAAAAGTCTAGCAGGGAGATTCAATAAAAGTTCTTATCGTTTAAAATGGTGCTAATTTAGCCCCAACCAATCAGATTTTATTTAACATTTGAAAGCTAACATCTGATTGGTTGGGGCAAAATTAGCACCATTTTAAACAATAAGAACTTTTATTGAATAAACTTGTATATTTTTAGTGCTGGTTGCGCAATTGACTCAAGCCGATAAAATGTATAGAAACAGTATAGAAAAAAGAGGGGGGAAAAAATATATAAAAGCTTTGGTCAGACTCAAGTAATAGAAACCATAAAAATCAGTTAAAATACCCAATAAATATATTAAAAAACACTTACTCTTATTGATAATCGAGTCTTGTGTAGCAGAATCCTCACTGTGTTCCTATTATTCCCAATATATACATCAATGATATGGGCTGGTCCACACTTAATATTTTCCAGTAATATTTATTCAAACATCAAAAATCAAAAAACTCCAATGATACCACTAACAGATGTTTAAAAATGCAGTAAATATCACTTAATAAAAGCAACATATAGAATAAAAATAAAATAAAATCTAATCTATAAATAGTGATATTACTTTTAAAGGCAGTAGGTATCATGTATATTATTATAAAAGCTGACAGATCAACGCGTTTCGCCTATACGGCGGTATATTACAGGTGGTATACCCCTTTTTAAACTCTAAGATTCCCGGGCTAAATAACCGGTAGTGACGACACTTTGAAATGCATTGCCCACACTCAGTATTGTTTCTTAAAAGGCCCTTTCCTAAAGTTTAGTAAAAATGATTACTAGATGATAACCAGGTTCCCCTGCCGTCTGATGGCTCTGACTGTCTGTGAATCGGTTTACTTGCAACCTCACGATAAACTCGCAGCCGCCATATTAGATATCATGTGGTCGCGGCCTATGCGTTCCACTATTCACGGCCGCCATATTGAATATAAATTTATATGGCAGGGGTCCGTGCAGGTACATACCTTCATAGATTTGGTCAAAAATGAATGTTTAAGGTCCTAGACCCTGAAGCTCCTAAATGCTAATGTCCCCATTGGGCAAAGAAACCCTTGAAATGGGTTAGATCTTAATTAGTGTGCCTCCTAACTAGCTAACAGCCCCCTCTTAAGGTAAGGGATAGAAACTGCATGTGACAAAGGGTTGAAATCGAGAAAACTCCCCCATATGATAGATAGTTGTAATTACAGGTGGTAAAAAAATAATAATAATAATAATAATAAACATCATGATTCCTATATATTGGGGTTATCAGAATTTCATAAAATATTAATCAAAAAAATATATTAATCAAAAGAAAAATTATAACAAATTAATCAAAAAACTAATCAATCTAAAAAAACCAAAAACCAAATATATTATGTTATAAAAAACTCCATAAGTCTATCTCTTTATTAATTCCTAATGAGTCCAATGGAGTCCTAATATATGCAATGGATATATGAACTCAATACTCTTGTTCCATTAGAAATTAATAAAGAGATAGACTTATGGAGTTTTTTATAACATAATATATTTGGTTTTTACTATTCTTATTATTCCTCTCACTATGGTTTATTATTCCATTTTTAACTTCAATCAATTTTTGGATTGAATTTTTGGATTGTTTTTTTGATTATTATCTTAGTTTTTTGATTAATTTGTTATTCTGGTTTGCTGCCAATCACAGCCACAAAGAATAACTACATCCCATTGTGACGCTGAGAAAGTTATAAACTAATATATTGGTAGTACTTTCATGAAAATACAGCAATCCACCATTTGAAGAGTAACTAAAATATTTCATACTTTACTACTATTAATTCTTTTATTTTCAGAGAGCTGGTAGTATTTCTGTCTCCTATGGCAGCTCTGAAGCAAGAGTCACTTGTGACCCCTCCTATGATGTAGCCTACCTTAAGCTGGGTACACACAGTAACAATAAAGCCCCTATACCCATATATCGGATCTGGCAGTATTGGGGCTTTATCGGTATTGTGTGTACCTTTGTTTCCCGAACAAGCGTGCGGCCGCGGAACAATCTGGTTGGCCGACCGCTCGGTTCAGGAAAGACCAAAAATTTCCATCAGCCACGCTCCCTATACAGGAGTCTAGCGCGGCCGATGGAAACACACAGTCCCGAGCGTTCTCCCTATGGACCATCTAAAACTTATCATAACTTATGTAGTACAGTGTTAGCCAGAAATGACAGAATACATAAGTATATTTTAAGTTTCTTAATTATCAGCCAATAAAGATGCATGAACTTGCTGAGGTTAATGCATGGAATTTCGGTAGTCAAACAAAATTCTTTGTTGCAACTGCAAAAATTCAACATCTGAAAAGTTAAAATTCTGGTTTTGACGGCCGAATTTTCAAAAAGCCTGCATTGAAATTTCAGTAATAGCTTTGATCAATAAAATTTCAAGAGAGGACCCAAAACCAGGTTTGTCTAGAAACTCAGATTCATCCCTCTCAATAAGCCAATATCAATATTGTGAATTCATTTAACACAAAAGTAGAATTCACATGAAATTCCAATAATTTTTAAATTGCTTTTACAAATCCAAACAAGAAAAAATATATGGAACAAAAGCCTTATTTGATATTTTTAGATTATGGAATCTACAATGCATGCATTCAGATTCTTTTTTTTTTTTTTTTAAACTTATGGGACTTTGGCATTTTACCTTCAGAAGTATTTAATGTGTTGTGCCCCCAAGGTGATTCCATGTCACAAATCACATTCTCATTTTATTGCAACAAATAATACATGTTTTATAGCAACTGAAGATTTTTATGGAGGTGGCAAAAAGGAAATTTTAGCCAAAAGCAACTGTTTTATAAGGATGTGAGGTGCTAACAGTAAGGCTGTTTTGTACAAATTGGTATTAATAATGAAATTTAGTGTTTATCATCCATTATACAATCACAAATCATATGAAATTAAAAAAGAATACTGCTATTCTGCTTTTCAACTACAATACATATCTGTTATTTCATCACTTATTCTAGTACATTTAAAAGACTACCAAGACCATTACATGAAGGTCACTCTGAATGAAAGGTAGAGTCATATGCAAATACATTAACAATATTTTTTTCTTCATAAACATTATCAATATAATTTCAATGTAAAAAAGAAAAGGAAGTCAATGCATCCGTTGTTGCTCACAAATGAATTCAACATCCTTTTAATGTTGGAAACATGTTTGCCATTGAAACAACCAGCCAAGTAGCCTTACTGTTATATTGTGGCAGCTAGCACTGTCTGCCAAGCCCACACTAACTAATAGTGGCAGGGACAGGCATAGCCACACCCACCACTTACCAAGAAGAGAACGAGGACAGCAGAAGAAGAATCTAGGATTGGGGCCTAATTCTTTAGATGGCATACAGGTGACATACAAGTGTGGTGGTGTATTATACAGTATTTTAATGGCAGATCGGCAGAGATGGAGAGTGGAAAAGGTTAGTGTGGTACTGCTCTGGTTCTCAAACTTCCTATCAGCTATGGGAAAGAGGAAAGAAATGGGTCAATTGGGTCAAACTTCTTGCTGTGTGTGAACAAATTACACCAATATGGTACAATTAAAGTTTTAAAGGATAAGTTAATGTTTTTTCTTCCCCAGATATACTGGATAATTTTATGTTATCCATTGTTCTATGACATTTTCTGTTTTGTTATTTGCAAATTATTTTAATGGTAGGAAGTTGGTGGTTCTGGAGTTTGATATGAGGGGGGAGAAATATTGATTGGGCAGGGTTCTAAAAATGGTTTAACCAACCACTGCATTACACCACAGTCCAGTCTAATATTAAAGCCACTTTGTGCCCCATTTATGCAATACCAATTAAAAAGTAAAATGGGGATAAATATTACCTTAAATAATTTTTGTCAGTGGAGACTTGATGCAAGCATGTATATTTTGTTATGCTTTAAAGAAGGTGTTAAGATTATTTCAAGTGTCCAAGTGAGACATTCATGTTTGACATAAAATCACTTACATAGACCCAGAATGGTAGAACTCTTCTGCTATGCCATAAATAAAATACCATGTCAGGGTGAGTTAAAGGAAAGCTAATTAAAGAACAATCTAATTCAAGGAAGTTAGAGAAATCCATGTTGTTAGTCAATTGAATGGAAATGAAACACTGATCTAACACACAGCCTAAGGCATGTTCATGAGTATAAAAATACAGCTTACTTTTAATCATTATATGTACAGCTCATTGTTAATTTGACACAGATGTGTCCATTTAAGAGGCTGGTCTAACCAACATTATTAATCTCTTCTGCTTGCTCTGATCACATAATTTCCTTGGGAAAGGAAGGAAGGCTGTTCAACCCATACACAGCACCAATATTGTAAAAAAGAAAGAGAGGTTTCTATGCACATAGCTGTAATAGTAAGAGCTATTTTAAAAAGATTAAACTGTCATTTTTTTTATTCTCATTTATTTATAAGGGTAAGAAGATCCTATGAATATAAAGCATTAATGGATTATGTTGTTAGGAAATCAAATAAGTTCATAAATTCAGTAATGTATAGTTACATACAACCCCTGCCTTCCCCAAATCCTTCATCCAAATGGTTAGTGCCCCCCAATACACTAAACTAGAGATGGAATACCATAAAACAGGGTTAATCCTGCATACTTTTCAACACAAGTATATTGGTCACTTATGCTGGGTGCTATAGCAAACTGTGGTCAGAGGCAGATAAGCATACAGTAAATGGAAAATAATCCCCATGCACACCAGTCTTGCAAGAACTGTGTGTATTTTATTGTTTCACCCACAGCAACATCAAAGAAAGTGACATTTCAGTACTGTCCAGTACCATCTTCATTACCGAAATGTCAAATTGTTTGATGTTGGTGCATGTGAAACAATAAAATACACACAGCTCTTGCAAGACTTGTGTGCATGGGGATTATTTTCATTAGGTGGACACACCTACTCACACACAACACATGATGCAGTCAACCAGCTGTAACCCTGGATATTCTGCCTGTCCAAGAAAAAAATTAAGCCCCCTTTGAAAGATTCAGTTTACACAACATTTTCAGGAAGAGCATTTCAAAACCTTGCTGCCCTCACAGAAAAGATCTCCTGTTAATTGGTTGTAGTTCCCTCTAAGATATGCTATGTGAATATGGTTATATCCCCTTGAAATTGCCTCTTTTCAATGGAAAACAACCCAACTTCAATCTTCACCTTCATAACACAAATCATGTATTCCTTTTATCAGTTAAGCTGCCCATCTTTCTACTTTTTCTAATTAGTTAATGTTCTTTTTGTGGACTGGTCAAATTTATAGAATTTGGGGGAAATCCACATGGGGGGAAATTTACCAATGATAGCTATTTTTAGAAGTGCCAACCACCTGTGTATAAAAAAGCATCTTGACAGGCACCTTGTGATTGTCATGTGTTACCCTTCTGCTCACTTGCACGATGCATACTCTGAGGGAGAGAAGCCAATGTGGTGTTGGGTATGTCTAAAGGAGCCACCAATAATGGTGGCAAACTGCAGTGAGTCTACTCCAACCGAATGGTTCTGCTGCTGTGAAGTGTAACCCTTTGCCCAGTTTCCCTTGCATGATACATACTCTGAGGGAGAGAAGCCAACATAGTAGGGGGTATATCCAGAAGGGCCAAGCTTGCCTGACTCTTCAACAATGGTGACAAACTGCAGTGAGCCTACTCTA
This sequence comes from Hymenochirus boettgeri, assembly GCA_019447015.1. Taxonomy (NCBI): domain Eukaryota; kingdom Metazoa; phylum Chordata; class Amphibia; order Anura; family Pipidae; genus Hymenochirus; species Hymenochirus boettgeri. The sequence continues at coordinate 99,775,534 of CM033474.1, forward strand.
ACTCAATGATTCTTTGTTGTGAAGTGTAACCCTTTTGCCCACTTTCCCTTGCATGATGCAAACTCTGAGGGAGAGAAGCCAATGTGGTGAGGGGTATGTCCAGTGGGGCCGAGCCTGCCTGACTCCTCAACAATGGTGGCAAACTGCAGTGAGCCTACGCTTTTCCCTATATGATGAAAATTACAAAAATAAAGACTAAAGGGTAAGTTCAGTGCAAAAACATATACTTTTAAGAAAAAATAGCAGTATTTTTTAATCCTAATTAGAGATGTCCAAACTTCGCAAAATCCAGTCCGCTCGAGGATCCGCAAATTTTCGAAAAAATTCTAAAATTCGAAAATCCGCGAGCGGACCCATAAAATGAAAAAAATCCTCAAAAATACAAGAAATCCTCGTAATTTCTAAAATTTTCGAAAATAAGTATTTCTAAAAATACGAGAAATCCTCGTAATTTCGAAAATTTTCGAAAATACGAGAAATCCGCGGTTCGGAAGTTCGGAAGGCGGAAAATCCGGAAAAATCCACCATTCGCGAACGAGATAAATCTGCGGCGGATCCGGGTTCGGATCCGCGAACCGGCCATCCCTAATCCTAATGACCTTAACCTGCCCATTCAGCATTTTGTCTGTGTATTTTGCAGGGCCCCTAATAGGGACCATTATGGTCTTGCCCTTGACCCAGGTCCTGGGTTCATTAAGTTGCTCAGTAAACATCTGAGAATGTTTGACCCATCCAACAGTCAATCAGAAAAATTACAGTTAGGAACATTCCGTGTTATTGAGCAATCTGTGAAGAAGGACCTAAAATATCAGATCACTAATGTCAAGAGCAGGAAATAGCATGGAGTATAAATTCAACAGATTTAGGTCCTCCAAAGTTTTTTGAATTCCGTGACCTATACACCTGTCCAATTAAGTTTACTGATGGAATCTGAATGACTTTCTTCTGTATATACCGGTTTCATGATGGAACCATGATCGTGTGAAAAGCCTAGGGGTACCCTATGACTTCATTGGACTATGACTTCTTTTGGCGTTTGATATCCGGAAACCACAGAAGACTCTTTGGTAATCATCAATATCCTTTGGATTTATCTTTGATGCCTGGCCTATATTAAGAGCATGGACCTACTGACCTAAACTTTATCAGGATATTTGGCTATAAAAATTGGATATCCAATAATTCTTCAGGAAATATTTAGAGTCTTCTGACAATACAATTTTTACTGGGATGGATTTAGGGATAATTCTGGCCCCTTTTGGTATTCTGAAGTCTCGATTTGTGAGCATGATCATGTGATATTGACCTTTTGACTACTGGTCCAAAGAGCATAATACTATACCTAAATATAGGTTTGGTATAGGTTTGGTACTTACCTAATATGGCTTATTCACTTAATTTATTTACTTACCTTCTGACCGCTGGATTGATTGGTTTGTCATCTATGGGCCTCTAGTTTTCGTTTAACTGGATGTGTTTGATACATATTTATGTTACATAATTATAAATGTGGTGATTCCTAAACAATATATATAGTAATGTTCAGTGCCCATGTACCTGTTTTAGGACTGGACACTCTTATTGCTTGCCTATGTACATTTATCAGACACTGGTGAAGTTATATTGCATTTCAATATGTATTTGGGTAAATTGATATATGGCCATATATATATCTTATATTTGTGCATTGAATTTTCATCTTAATAACTTTATGCTTATGTAACACTGTAAATAATATATATATATATGGTATTTTATTTCATTGCACTGTGTTTGATTTGGTTCCGGCTTTCTACCCACATTGCCTGCTGCAGCATTAGTATTGCTAATTTGATGGTCCCCTGTACTGTTAAAGCCAATGGGAGCAGTCCCTGTACTGCTACAGCCCACACTTACAAGTATTCAGCCATTTTTGAGCACTAATGCCTAGTTCGTTGTTATAGCGACGATCGTCCACTAAATCCCGGCAATATTTTCAGTGCATGCGCAAAACTTTACAAGAACTGCGCATTGACGTCACGCGTTTCTCATGAGACGGCGGCCATTTTGGGTATAAATGACCGGAACACTACACATTCACTTTCCTGCTGTGGAAGAAGCCTGTAGTTATCAGGCGAAACGCGTCCAGCTCTGTTCCCAACATGGTCATGGCTCCCTGTGGACTCTGTGGCATACCTACATAAGTATTTGCTCCTCTGTATATCTTTTCTTTGCACTTGCATTTAGTTGATTTTTTGGCTCCCATGTTCAGATACTTATCATATGTTTTTTGTGCCATTCCCCCCCCCTGTTCTTTGACTGTGTGGGGTTAGTGGGGTGCATTTACCTCTACCATTGAATTTAGATATATTTATATATCAGTGTGACTTATATATATATGGGGTGCTTTAAATCTTTAAACTTGTAACATTTATATCAGATGAGCATAAATATACACTGACAAGTGACCACGCTTACTATAGCCTTACTGAGCTTGTCTGTACCTGTTGGGATGTAGTTCCTTTTCAATGGTGTGTTGTTATGGGTAGGTAGCACTTTATTTTGCACAATATCACTTTAACATGCACACTGGCACTTTAGTGCAGTGATGATACCTGTATTTATTGATTAGCATTTTATTTTGTCTCTTATTCCCCTTCTTTTGAGTCCTGTTCCTGGTGTACCTATGAATAAATTTTTGATAAGAGTGCCATGACGTCTGTTGTTTCTTTGTGATTTATATGTATTAAGAATAATTAGGTATGCATAATATATAATATGTTACACTGTACTTTCCTTTTAAAGACAGATACCGTATATACGCAAGTATAAGCCAATCTGAGTAAAAGTTGAGGTACTTATGTTTACCTGAAAAACGAGTAAAACTAATTGACTCAAGTATAAGCCAAAGGTTGACTTTCTTCCATAGACAACCCCACAGACAGTACTATAGAAAGCCTTATACACAGCCCCCGTGATAGTTCCACAGACAGTCCTATAGAACGCCTTATACACAGCCCCACAGATAGTTCCACACCTTATACATATAAGAATTCATGGTAGATTTCGAGGATTTTCCTGTGGCCGGCTGTTGGGGGGTCCTGTGGCTCAACCCGGGACCCCCTCCGGGCTCCTTAGAAGGACCATTGTGGCCCCCTCCTTGGCACTTATAAGTGCCCTTGTGCCTTTTGGGGCTTAAGGGGTCCCGCAGCTTGAACCAGGACCATCCTCCCCATCACTTATTACCTTGTAAGGGCCATTGTGGCACTTGATTTTAATGTTTGATGATTTTCGAATTTCCAAATTTCTCCGGGAATATGTGAATCCTAAAATGGAGCAGATTTTCGGAAATTTGGCCATCTTTACTTTACTTTACTTATACACAGCCTCATAGAAAGTCCAATACACAGCCCCATAGAAAGTCCCATACACAGCCCCATAGGAGGTCCAATACACAACATCATAGAAAGTCCCATACACAGCCCCATAGAAAGTCCCATACACAGCCCCATAGAAAGTCCCATACACAGCCCATAGAAAGTCCCATACACAGCCCCATAGAAAGTCCCATACACAGCCCCATAGAAAGTCCAATACACAGCCCCATAGAAAGTCCCATACACAGCCCCATAGGAGGTCCAATACACAACATCATAGAAAGTCCAATTCTTAGCCCCATGTTTGAGGATTCTCGAATTCGGCCATTCAAGGATTACAGAAAATGGGCCTCAGCGTGTGTGTGCTACTTCTGTTTTTTGCTGTTCGTCCCACAGGAACATGTTCCCCAGACCATTTTTTAGGTCCCAGAGCCATTTACAGTAATTTACCATTGCTATTTTGCCTACTATTTAGGCGGATATGTGCAGATTTTTTTCTCCCAGTGACTTTAATGGGTTTTTCCTTGAATTTTCAAATTTTTTGAAAATCCGCAAACAGATTTTAGCAATTTCTCCCATCTCTACTCACTTCTCTCAAAGAAAAACTGAGATTGGTTTGGCAGGATCTATTATGCATAAAACCAGGCTGGGATCTACTGTTAGGTAGGGTTAAAGAGGAGGGAGTAAAAGTTGGACTAAAGTCTTTATTCAACCTTAATTACTATGTTACTATAGTGTTTGAGTTTAAAATGTATTTGAATATCTTATCCCTTAGTTTTCTTCAAAATGCTTTTCCAATACAGATACTAAACTTTTAAATTGCTAATTGCCTGGCAAGAATTTAAAAGGAATTAACAGGCACATCTTACTAAACTTTAGTAAACAAGGTCTAAAATAAAGTTTACTTAAAAATACCTTGGTCAGTTAGTTACAACTAAACAGTGGATTAGACACTCACTACATTTTGGATGTAGCAATAAATGCAAGAGTCTTTTGTATAGTGCAAATAGAATCAGAAGCTGCTCCAAGAGATTTTTCCTTGTCCTGCCATTCAAGCTCTTTTCAGGTATTTCCCTCTGTTTTACTGCTCCAGGCATCGAACTTGTTTAGCGAGCTTTCTGTCTCAGATCAAAGGGGGACTTCTCTCTCCCTCTATTTTAACATTAATACAGACTACATTGCCACATTTTTTCAAAGAAACAAATGTTGAAATCTGACAACCTAGAAGGTCCATAGCTTCCCATTGTAAAAAATGGATGTGCTGGGGTTTGACCATTTTACAGTAGGTCTCTATCATTCAAAAACATAGAAGTATGTCTATGTGTATTTAAAAGCTTTAGCAATTCACATTAATTATAATATTAAAGATGATAAGTTAGCAGTGAGTCTGTCCCATTAAAGATATTACCCAAATATTCAAATATTACCCATATTTGAATATGTAAATAGAAAAACAAATGGTGAAATGTTGTTAGTTAGTATATCTTCCATTACAGGGTGCAGAACCTCTCTACTGTTTGGTCTCTGTGCACAGGTTATGGCACTTTTTGCATACATCTACAGATGGGGTTGTAGCATTAATTAATGAAAGTGGTTGTAAAACACAAAGCAATATGTGCACATGCATTTAAAACATTTCACAGAGTTTTAATAGTGAATAAATTGTTCGGAAACATGGAGAGGAGGGCAGATCAATAGGAATGTGAAACCAAAAGAAATGATTGGAACAGAATGGAAAATAAGAGAAAGGGGAATGAATGAAATAAGGAAAAGCATATTAAAAGAAAGGGGAACAAGAAGGAATAGCAGAAAAAAGTCTATAAAATGGTGAAAAACAGGGAACAAAATGGGAAAAGGGGGAGCTGAAAGGCATGAAAGGGAAAAGGTGAGCAGACGGGAACAAAGGGAAGAGATATGAATGAAAAAATGCAAACTGAAAGAGAAAGTTGGAGGGATTAAGGGAGGGACCAGAATAAAAAAAACGCATTATGCAATAAGGAGAATAAATAAACTAGAAGAAGAATGAGAAGAAGTGGAGTTTACAAGAGAAATGAAAGGAGGTGAGTGGGGATAGAGATGTCCGAACTTCGCAAAATCCGGTCCGCTCGAGGATCCGCGAATTCTCGAAAATACAGGAAAACACGTATTTTCGAGAATTTCCGAAAATACGTATGTATGGAATTAAGAGAAATCCTTGTATTTTCGAAAATTTTCGAAAATACGTGTTTTCCTGTATTTTCGAAAACTCCCGAAAATCCGAAAAATCCGCGAATCGGAAGTTCGGAAGGCGGAAAATCTGGAAAAATCCGCCGTTCGCGAACGGGATAAATCCGCGGCGGATCCGGGTTTGGATCCGTGAACCGGCCATCCCTAAGTGGGGAAAGCTCAAGACAAAAATAAGAAATTAGATGGGGAAAAAAAGAGAAATTAAACTAAAATAAAAATTATGGGATGGGAAGGGGTATGGGGTGGTTGATCTGTATGTTTTGTCATTAAACAGGCTTTGAGACTAAATTAAAGATTTTTTTTTTTGTTTTTTTTGCTAAAACACCAATTATGCAAACCCACAAGGAGATGAAACATTCCTGGTCTTTGATTCCCCAAAACATCATTATACTTAAAAATGTAAATGGTGTGACCTTAAAGGCGCTACTTTATGCAATCTACGGATAAAGCAAAGCATCCTAGATTAATTTCACATTAATTCAAATCCATTTTATGCACTTCCAGATTCATATACTTAAGCAGAAGCATGCAGTAAATGTACTCTGGATGCAGGAGCTGCCTTAAGAGATAAATGTTTTAATAAACCCCCTAAAAAAGCAGCGATTAGTTATAAATACTGCACTTCCTTTTGTCTAAAAAAAAGCCAAGTATTACCTTTTTTGTGCTGAAATGGATTAAGTTTTCAAAACGCCCTTATTACATTGTGCAATTCTGATATGTGTGCTCTACAAAATGCTTTTCAATTTATTAAAAGACATTTATTTTTTGGGATATGGTTTGCTTTCTTGATTGCATTCAAGTAACATCTATTACATAAACCATAAGCACTTTCTTCTTCCCTGGACCCAGTGGACTGTATAGCCAGGCTAAAAACTAGCATTCAATTATTGTGTGAAAATAAAGAAATATAATTTTTTTAAAGTTTTATAAATGGCCCTGTGATATAGCAGTTACTGAGTATTTCAAATACAGAACAATCTACTATATTGCTGGATATTGACTTGTTCTCTAAATAAGTAAAGCGTAGATTAGAAACCCAAATATTCACACTTTTCTCTTCAAAAATTAATTTTTATTTCCCTGCACACTAATAAAAATTTATATTTTGAAGAGTTTTGAGAGACCCGTGATGTGACCCTGTTATGTTATTCAATATTATATACTTTAAATCAACAGTAGCAATGGGGCATTAAAGGGTATGAGTGAGTGCTAGCTTACACTTGAAATATATATATATATATATGCATAACAATAAGCAAAGTTTCGGTCCTGATTCTTGGACCTTTCTCAAGCCACACTCTACTCAAGCCACACTCTATTCATTTTATAACATTGTAAAACTCCTCCCACCATGGTGTTCACTATGAGTAGAGTGTGGCTTGAGAAAGGACCAGGAATCGGGACCGAAATGTTGCGAAATGTTGCCTATTGTTATGCACTAAATAAATTTCTTAAAGAAGTCCCAGGAGTGCTCCTTGTTTTCGTAAAATATATACAAATGGCCTTGGATTGCACCCAGGCAAAGTATCGCCTTGAGTTTGTGCCTGTACCCAGCAGTTATTTTATATATATATTTTTTTTCTTTCAAATCTTTTCTGTTCTAAAAAAGCCTGATCTGTAATAATCAAATACATATTTCTTATAATTAACCATATGCATGTCCTAATTTTATCATTTGCTTTTCTGTCTATTAAATCATTTAGGGCACCAGAGAAGATACATTTCAGTACAATCAAACATTTTTTATGCATGTGTATGTAAGTATATTTTAAACAATTACCTTATGGTAATAGAGGCATTGCATTATTTATGTACTATATGCAAAACTAATTTATCTTTTATACAACACATGGTAACATGTATTTACATAACAATTACTAGTAATAAATTACTATTAATATATACAGCAAGAAAATTACATTCAATTGGAAAAGCGACAATTTAGCCTTTTCAATCAGAACAACTATCAGGCTAGGAGAGCAATGTGCAAATTGTTAGCTTCTCATACAGTATTGCTTTAATCAGTCTTATTTTGAGAAGCATAAGTTACATCTATATAAAGACTATATGGCTTGTTTAATAATGGAATATTGTATATACACTAGCTTTCTCCATAACTTTAAAATCTAACAATATTATTCACCTGTTGCTGAAAAATTGGTCATGCGTTTGACTTTCCAATGTAGTCACATGGCTCACAAATTTGTACACAAATAGCAAAATCTGTTTTAGGATTTAAAAGAGCTGCTACCCAGTAGAGAAGGCTGGATCATGGATTCGAACCTGGTATTGTAGCTCATCTCTGAGATCTGTGTATTGCGGATCTCGCAGAATTTCCACGAGATCCTTGGATGGGCCCTTGTGGCATTAAGGCCTTTTGGGGCTTAAGAGCTCCTGCAGCTCGAAACAAGGACCACCCTCTCCGTCACTTATAAGTGTCTATGTGGCCCTCAGAAGGGCCCTGGTGGCACTGACAAGTGCCTTTTGGGGCTTAAGGGGCCCCGCAGCTCGATCCGGGACACCCCTACCCGGCACTTATCAGTGCCCTTGTGGCACTGACAAGTACCTTTTGGGGATTAAGGGATCCTACAGCTCAAAACCAGGACCCCTTCCCTGGCATTTTATTATTCAAATATGATTGGTTAGTGTATGGCCATATGTTAACAAGCATTGAAATATTAACCTATCACAATTGGACTTAGTCCTTTAGCAAACCTATATAAAGAGGTGCAAACCCCCATGGAGCTCAGAAGTCATCACAGTGATGGCAGAAGAAAGTAGAAGGAAGAGAGAAGACATTGGCAACTGCAATGTTGATGTCACCAGCGTCGGCCGTGTCACTGGCGGCTGCAGTGACATCGACAAGTGTTAGCAACATCAGAATTGGTTTTACTGGCTAATGTTGAAAGAAGACTTCGGATCAAGATGTCGGCAACATCAGCGACATTGATGTCCCCAGCATCAGCGGTGTCATTAGTGGCAGCAGTGACATCTTCTGGCACACAACGTTTCGGGGGGTCCAACCCCCTTCCTCAGGTGTCTGAGGAAGGGGATTGGACCCCCTGAAACATTGTGTGGCCTGCGGAAAGCTGGAAGTAGCGCGTGTGTGCTATTTCCATTTTTTTGCTGTTCTTTCCACAGGGACATGTCCCCCGGACCATTTACCAGGACACAGAGCCATTTACCGTTAGTTATCACTGCTATTTTGCCTAATATTTAGGCAGATATGTGCAGATTTTTTCTCTCCCTTTGATTTTAATGGGTTTTCCACAGATTTTCGTGTTTTTTTGAAAATCCATGAATCTGCAGATGGAATGGATTTTAGCAGTTTCACCCATCTGTACTACCTAGCAAAACCTCCGAATTTATCTGGATTCCAGGTAAAAATTCAAGATTAATTTCTTTTCATTTGTGTACCATTGTTTGAACTTTCAGGGTTATTCAATAAAAGTTCTTATTGTTTAAATTGGTGCTAAATTTGTCCCAGCCAATCAGAAATGAATTAACATTTGAAAGCTAACATCAGATTGGTTGGGGCAAAATTCGCACCATTTTTAATGATAAGAACTTTTATTGAATCTACCTGTTTGTTTATAAAGTATCTGTCACAATCATGTCTCTGTATCTTGCTGAGGGTTGATTGTTAAAAAAACAATCAATGGGCTAGTAACATTAACATTCTCCACCGAAGATATTGACTATGGGGTTTTCAGTTTTATTGAGGAACGGGGGGAAAGGAGCTATGTCTTAGCTCCCTTTCTTTGCACGTGCATATAGTACAAAGTGCTTTGGGACCTGTCAGAAGGACAGCAGAGGAGTGTGAGACTCCTGCAGGTTGTATTGAAGAGTGGGAGGTAAGACATAGCTCCTTTACCTCCTGTTATTCAATAAACCTCCAAAGTCAATTTCTCTGGTGGAGAAGCTCTTTAATTATACAGGTGGGTGACACTTGGTGCTAAATGGAATAAGCAGGGAAGCTATTTAACTAAATGAGTTAAGCCTTGTACACACTCTAAATAATTGTTGCTGTTAATCTACCATGTGCAGCATCTACCTATATAAACAATGATGGGGAGTGACCAGCATTTTATCCCCATGCTGCTGGAGGTTCTCAGTTGCTTCATTCTCACCTCCCTATTCAGCATAGGGTGTCTATTGGAAATTATTAGATCAATTCTGTTGTCTAAGATTTATCTAACAATAGCAGCCGATTTTCTGGCCAATGCAGAAAAAAAAAGTTGCGCCTTACCTGACCAGGATCCTACAATGCTTTAAAGTGTCTGTATCAGGTCCGTAGCCACTGTAGAAATTAGTTGTTGCACTAATCTTAACTTAGCCTTTACTACATTGGCTACTCCGCATTATTTCCAAAAATGATTGGAAATGGAACAACCAGCACGGAATTTGGAAACATTGAATAAAGCTTAATATACAGTGTACAGTGTGTCCAGGAATCATTTTAGAATGTGTAAGTAAAAGGCTTATAGAGAAGAATAGTTTGGGAGTGATTGGATCAAGGGTCATTGTCATTGGGTTGTGTTTATTGTGAGGAAGTTCAAATTGATTTCCATAAGCCACAGCACGCTGGATAGATTGATCTTGTATTGCGTGGGAAAATATGCAACATAGTTTATAAAGGTCAATGGGGAGATCTGATTAAGTTATTTAATATTTCAATAACATTTTAGTGTGACAATTTAAACAATAGCAAATAGCTGGCTTTAAATTTACACAAAAAACACTTTTACAGAGCAGAGCATCTTTTCTGTGGCCACACATCTGCCTCTATAGACTTGATTCCTCTAATAATACCAAGTTAGTCAGGATCTTGCTTGTGTGGCATGAAAGAGCCGCCTAAAGCAAACTTAGAACATGTTTTTAAACATATCTTCTTCCTTTTTAAAATACTGTGATATAAGTGTGCTGTGATATATTATGCTACCATTTCTACAAATGCACCATCATTTCTAAATTGTGGTTTAAGATTATTTTTTTCCCAACATTTGGGATACCAAATTGGATTTTTGGACTCAATTGAGAGAACCACATTGCAAAAATTACCTTGTGTAACATAATTGTCATATTTCTTCTAAAAGTAGAAAAATCACCACTGAAAGAATCTAGCCAAGTCATTTTGTTAAAATGTATTTCTGTCAATGAACAAACAGTGTAGAATATGTATGTCTGCACATCTACAAACTAGACAATATTAAGGTTGGTATTACTTTTCCATCTGTGTTTCCACAATACAAATATTCACTGCTGGTCTCATTTTTGTAACCTTCCTTTTCTGATGGAATATTAATGTGAAAGTAAACTAAAAATAAATACATACCGATGTGACCCTGATCATTTATCACCAAGAAATAACAAAATATTGCAAAATATATTACAAATTGGTTGTATAATATATGGCATCATTTGGCTATATATTAGACTACAAAATCTCTTATTAAATCCTGTACTACACTAACAACCCTCCATAAAAGTCTTCCAATCCAAAAAAGATATATTGCTGTCTACAACAAAATACATAAAAGCATGAGCAGCATTTTAACTGTGAATAGCAAACATAGTTGAATACAAAGTAAGGAAACAATGTCAGAATTCAGCTTGCATCAAAGTTTCAGCGTTTCTAAGTTTCTTCTGTATGACAGAGCCCAAAAGGACAGAAATAAGCTTCCATAATCACCCTGTAGTATTTCTTTAGAGTACTGCTTGCCAACATGGTAATTGGTAAGTCCATCACTACCAATATGTACAAACATATTTCACGTTTTTTTTATCCCAGAATCCCATGTGCATTCATTAGTGTGACATCCAAGAGATATGTACATGTCCAGAGATATGTACATGTAATTCTGCAAGGCGACTCCACTAGATGCTGGAGTGGAAATAAAGAAGAATTTGGTATCTACAGTACCTATCAATATGGGAGCAATGTCTCACCCAAATATTTTTGTCAAATTAGATAGTTAATAGGCTGTGAATTATGACATAAGCCATCATTCCTGACCTTTTTTTCCAAACAAAATTAGGCAATTCTGAATAAATGGACATGTCTGTAGATCACAACTGATAGCGCAAGCTTGAATACTTACACAAATAGTCAGGCTGAAATATTGGGTTTTAACCATTTTAACCCTTAAAATGTTTCTCCTTATAATTTTTTATACAGTTTTTTTAGTGCTTATTTTTTTTATTTTTTTTAACACATATTGTAACAAACTTGCTTGGAAAACACATTCAAACTTATTTTTATGCAGCCAGTCACATCCATGCTAATGTAACTTACAGTAATATTAAAATTGACTTGTATTCCATTTGTTATCGACACAATAGCACACGGGGGTGAAACAAGAATGTGTATGAGGTCTAACAAATGATGGGAAACGTGAGAGAAAATACTAACAGAGAGAAACAGAGCAAAATAGACTAAGCAGCTTAAATATCACCTAAAATCAATAAAGTTTAAAAGAAGCAGCATGAAGACAGGATTGCATCTAAGCAAGGGAAATAGGCTAAAATAAATTGGTGCATTGAGCAGAAGAATTGGATAGACCAAAAGCATTCTGGATTTAATCAGCTATCTGTACATTTTTAGCTGCTATAGAACAAAGACTTTATTGCCTATCCCAAATCACTGCAGAGGTCTCTCCATCCTATCATCAGTTAATGTGGAATAACACTACTGCTCATTGCAACAAGCATTTCTGCTGTGTTAAAGAGACAAACTGTGAAAATGGCAATGTTCCAGACAGTACAGATCCTGCAATATTATTACCTGTGAATTAAGCTGTCATTCGTGAAATTTGCACATTAAAAAACTGACGTAAATATCACAGTAATTTACAAAGGAAGGCTGATTATTCTGTTTATACTGTATTAAAAGTATCTGTGCAGCCACTTACTCAACGTTATTGTCTTCAGTAAAATGTCTACTGACATTTTTTTTTTTTTACATTTAGTGGGAAAATGTAAAAAAATAATAATTTAATAATGTATTTTATAATTCCCCCCAACCCCCAGAGTACTTTTATTTTCTTCTTTTTCCTCCTCTGTCCTGAAATATACAAGTTAAAAGAAGTCAAGATTTTTAATAGACCACTCCTGCTTCAGCTGTCAATCAAATCCCCTAATAGCATGCCAGTGTGGTGTGTAGGCACAAGTTTTACAGCAAGTCTCCCAATGACTCCTTCTTGCTCACTAAAATGCTTGGCAAATACTGGGTTAAAAACAGAAGTAAAGGGAAGAAGAATGAAGCAGCTTTCACCAATTTATTGCCTGTCAAATGGAGATCGGACTGCAGTGATAAGGCAGGACTCGAACTGCAGTGATAAGGCAGGACTTGGGTCTCTCCTAACCCCCTCCCATCTCCAAATCAGAAACTCTTGCTCTCTAAAAGCTACATACCAAGGCTTTTGTTTTTGTTTTTGAGCGATGTGTAGGAGGATTAATGCGCATGATGGGCTTGTTTCACAGGCTTGGTTTACAGCCGGACTAAATGAATGGGGGAATGACCAAAGAGGGGAGAGGGAGTGGGGAGCTCTGCAGTAAATCAGACAGTGTACAAACACGGAGCCACAGAGGAAGGTAAAAACAAGGCAGCATATACTAACCTTTTTAGTGTCTGGATTGGAGCAATGTACAAATTTCTCTATAGATGCCTTTTAATTATTTTTTTTAAGACTAGTTTGATTCAGAGAACTCTCTTGCAAAAGAAGCTAGTGTAAAATACTCACAACCCTCTAAGACTGGTGAAGGAGTTATCGTTAGAGATTAACAAAACTGTTGAGTTTTGTTGCACTAGCGGTTCTGCCGAACTGAAATTCCGTAAATCTCACTCAAACACAAATTTTTCGATTGTGGTTTTGTGATTTGTTGTTTGTTGTTTTCCACCATGATTTTCAAATTTTGACTATGATCTTAGAATTTTAAATCAAGATTTTCCCGTTTTCCACAATGAATTTTCAACCACATATGTTTAATTATGGACTAAGGTTTTCGCTAATTTATGATGTCAATAAGTTCTGCTTTTGAAAATTTTAAACCAGCTGTAGTTCTAAATTTAAAACCAGGAGTAATCTCTATTTGTCATCACTGGTGGTACCCAATGGTATGTCAATGTCAGTGACTTTGTTTAACCATGGTGTCAGATCTCTGTGCAGCACTCCGCCCTTCCCCCTCCCCTCTGTTACCTCCTCCATGTCTCAACTCGGGCTAACCTACAAGCCTATCATGTGCAGTAGGAGTTAAAAGTTCAACATAATGAAAAAAACACTCACACACATTGGCCAATAGAAAGGAAGCTGTCCTGGAGACATTGAAGAAGGAGATCAGTACAGTTTACGATCTCTCACTTTGTGACCCATCATCAATCAGTGAAAGCTATTAAGAAGGGGGGTCAAATGCAGCCTTATATCTACCATCAAAGCTACCTCTCTCCCCCTGCTAATGCTCTTATATCTATGTTTATTACAGAGCAGGGAGGGGGGGATCACGTCACAGGGATTTGATTGACAGTCCAAGTAGGAGTAGAGAAATGCAATCTCATATTCTTCTAACTTGTGTATCTCAGGATAGAGAGGGAATCTGAAGACACAGTGAAGACACTGTAGGGGTTGTGGGGAATTATAGAACACATGGAAAGAAAGAAAAAAAAGTTCATTTTCCCACTATAGATGCCCTTTAATACATTTGGGAACTAAAGAAAATGCTTTCGGGTTGGGGGCAAAATTATGCAATACTGACATTATTATTTTGCTGTATGTAGGATTTTTTTATTTTATTGTAATTATTACTATTTATTTTCTTTGTTTACATGGTGGATTATCCTTTATTGGGGGTTTTATATGTGACTGTAAAGTATATATAGTGCAGAGTTTTAGTTAAAGGTTTGCTTGTCATTAGTGAGCCAATAAAAGATATTATTAGGTAGCTCTGAAATGACTATCTTCTAAACGAAATATTTTCCTGATCATTTGATGGTATATAAAAAACGTTTATACATTGACCAATAGAAAATAACTGAATAAACTGGATTTGTTTATCTTAGAATGCAAATGCTTTAGAGAATACATCCGCATAGTTCAGCATATGTGTGCAAGGTTATCTACTGCTAGCAACCATGCAGCATTTAAAATAACAGACTGTAAGATTAAGGGGAGAGGGCCTGAAAACAAAGATAAGCAGAGCTATCACGTAATGCTATTTCTCAAATGAGATGATGATCTAGTTCTTGTTCTCTCAAGTAATTTTGCTTTTCAGGCTAAGCCATTTCGATGGAAAATAGAATGCGAAATTAAATATATCATGACCGGATAACTAGAGGAATGGTTATACTTGACAAATACAGATTAGTAGCAATAAATAAACAAAATTAGTTACAGTTTTTCATGTTCTGGCTTAGTAAGGACTTTGACAATATTTTAAGTAACATTAGGGGGAGATCTAGTCCAAAATGGCAACCAATGCAAATAATTAAAGAAAATAAATCAATTACAAAGTTGCTATCAATTAGCTTAGCATGTAAGTTGATCATATTATTTTTGGTGAAATTTAATTTCAAGGGAGATGGTGATGAGGTTTTAGTTTTCTAAACAGGATGGATGGATATCTTTCTAGCATGACCATGTACATAGCCCAACATTATTATGTATCACATTGTTTCATGGACCTTTGAAATAAAATGCACCAGTCAGTCCAGCAAAGTTTAAAATGTGAACAAAATGGATAAGTGCCCTATGCATTTAGCACAATTGAAGAAATAATTTAGAGATGTTAAATGTTAAAGGCCGCTGAGCTAGGCCTCTGGGAAATATCGACTCCTACTGACAATGGAAAGCACTATATAACGCTGTTTTTAAAAATAAATAAAACATTTTTCTTTTTGTGAAAGTGTCCCTTTAAGACAAGTTATAATTTTGTCTGCAGTATGGGAAGTCGAAAATCAGAAGCTTGGAACGCTTCAGTTTTTTTACAAACTCACACAAAGCTCCACACAATCTGTTCTGAACATTATTAAGCTTTTGTGTTCACATATTGAAGTACACAGTGCCTCTTTCCAAATGTCCTTGTACTTGTCTGTCTGCTATAATGAAGTCTTTAGAAATCTTTGCAGCTCTGCTTAAATACACGCTTTCAAAGGGACACACACTTAGAGTAGAAGTTAAGCCACCAGCCTTGGCACTAAGTATAGGAAATAGCACTGTAAGCAAGAGAACATGCCATAATTGGATAATGTAACTTCACCATAATTTAGGACCGGAAAAATAGGAAACAGACAACTTCTTGCAATTTGAATTCATAAAGAACAAAAAAAAAAAAAAACCTGGTTCCACAGCTACAATACATCAAAAGAAATATTCAAGAAATAAATTGCACTCAGGTTTGAAAATATAGTATCTGTCCTGTCCATCGGTTTATGATTGTAAGAAGTTGAGCAATTCCTTGAAGTTCTAATTATCCAGAGAAGAAAAACACTTTACAGGCTACATTTTCAGTAAAAAAGATTTTTAGTAATTACTTTAGGAAAAGCAAGTAGCAATGGAAATGAACATCCACATAAATGTCATATGGCTGGAAATGACAGGAAAATGATGGATTTAAAGTTAAGATGGTAAGGGAAAGAAAATTATCCACTCTAAAAAAAATCTACACAGTTCTTGGGTTCCTATAATTACATTTAAACACACACGCACACATTCCAATATCTATAGATATGTCATTGAGTGAAATATATGGACAGCATAGAGAGAATAATGATAAACAGGTCTATATAATGGGTATATTTGTGTGTGTGACGAGGCTACAAAAGAGTAGGACAGTGCAAAGTGTCATCTTCATGTTTTTCACTATTTTTTCTTGACTTATAACCCTTATATCAGAAATATTATAAATCACTCTTTTAGGGAGATTTCCCCAGCTTCGTTGGGTAAGATCTCCTATTAGAGCTGTGAATACAGCAGCAAGATATTGACCCTTGCGTCTGCAGTACAGGGCAAATATTATCTTTGGCAAGCTCCTTTCTCTCTCTTCCTGGGCAAGCACAATGTACATGTCTAATTTCAGTGAGTCATGGATGATGACCCTTGTCATTACATTTAAAAGATATAATTCTCAGTTTAGCATTGGCCAGTTTTAAATAATTTTTGAAAATATCAGTAGCCCATCTAAAAAATGAGTGTTACCGGATCAGTAGCCCATCTAAAAAATGAGTGTTACCGGATTCTGGGGGAGATGCAGTAAACATCCCCATTGCCCTTTAACTGTCTGCACTCCTATGAAGCTGTATTGTTATGCAAATATTTAAATAAATATTTAATGTTAAAAACAAAACAAAAAAAAAAACTGTGACAGGGAGCGGGGGATTGTTTTTAAGAATTCAGTAGGTGTTTATTTGCACACTACTATGTAGGCAAAACGTAACTTAAACTTACTGTATCAGTTGCACTGTGGAAAGTCCAAGCAGTGCTCTTTAATGCCCAATAACCCCATTATATATTTTTTTACTATTAGATTTTTGCCATTTGATCCACGGTTACAACATAATTGATTGCCACCATTGTTTGTTACTGGCACTTCCTGTGCCAGCACTTTGCACCCTCCACTACAAATTATTAGTTTAGAGTATTTGCTGTGTGTACATTGGTGTCAGTGAGTTTTAATGTAGAAAATAACAGGTCTGACAAGGACAAGTTCCTCAACTACACATGCCTGCACTGCCCTGTTTCCAGCATGATAGAAGTCAGCACTGGAAGATCAGTTACACTGCAATCAAGTGCTTTGCAATGCAAGAACAATGGAGAAGTTTCAATGTGCATTTTGCAAAATGTAGAAAATGTACATTTTCAATAGTTTTAAGTTATATTAAGACTATAGGATCTTAATCAGACTTTAAGACCACATACATGAAGAACATCTGAGGCCAATGGAGATGACTGAATTTTAATAAACACTACGTATTAAGTCCCTAAAAATGGTCAATTTAAATGAAAGACTCCAACATCCAGTTCTGTTTGTTGGGTCACCTATGTGATGCTTAAAAACCTTTGCAGGACACCAAAAGATGTGGAACTTCCAAGTGTGAAATAACTTTTATAATGCTGGAAACAGGGCAGTACAGGAATGTGCAGTTGAGGAACTTTTCCTTGTCAGCCTAGGTGTCTTCAACATTGAAACTCACTGACATCAATGTACACATTTTCATCCAATTGCGCAAACTTTTGATAATTACACTTGATTCTTCTTCTGTAATTAGCTGTTGTGCTGCTGCTGTGACCAAGGACTCCTGAGTTGTAAAGCTGGATCACAACAATAAAAGCAAAAAATCAAAACAACATTTTGTCAAACATTGACCCTGTTTTAACCCTAAAATTTTATGCAGTAGATCTTCACTTTATCACTGCAGTTTATCAATGTTTTCAAGATTCAATATCGCGATTGCGAATGTGGGTTAATCCCAGTAAGAGGTTTTGCCACTGCAGGATTTAAATGCCAGCTGTTAACTGTCGATATATATATTATTATTTTTTTTTTTTTAACCCTACCTAACAGTTTATCCAGAGGAAGGCAAAAAAAAAAAAACAGAAAAAAAAAAGGGGGGGGGGGAATTCCTTCCTGACTCCAAACGGCAATCAGAAAGTATCCCTGGATCAACCAGATCTATATGTATTAATACCAGTAATTCTCAATATTTTTTAGTTTTAGAAACTTATCCAGGCCTTTTTTAAAGCTATTCAGTGAACTTGCCATTACCACATTTGCTGGAAGACAGTTCCACAGTTTCACCGTTATAACTGTAAAGAAACCTTTCCTAACCTGAAGATGAAACTTCTTTTCTTCCAACCTTAAAGGATGTCCACAAGTCCACTGATATGGCCTATTAGTGAACAATGCCACTAGAGAGTTCATTGTATAGCCCAATAATATATTTGTATAAGGTTATCATATCCCCACGCAAATGTCGCTTCTCCAATGTAAACAGCCCTAACTTGTCTAATCTGCCTGCATATTCAAGCCCCTCCATTCCCCTTATTAATTTAGTTGCCCTTCTCTGGACTGCTTCCATTTCCAAGATGTCAATCAATATAATGATCTGTCTAGTAAAAGTATAGGTTTATTAATTATTTATTAATTATTATATAGTAATAATTTATTATGTAAGCATTATAGATATGGGTAGATCCACTGTCCAGGATATCTGGCAGAAATCTGTGTGTGTACCAGACTTAAGTATATTGTAGCATAGCCTTTTAGCATAGCTTTTTTTATAATGCTGTACATGATGTACGTTAAACACAAAACTTTTATTCAAAAGAAACTAGAGTTATGTGGAAATTTTGTCCTGAACCTGGTTTCAGGATGGACCCTATAATATTGACAGTAGAAACTGCTGCTTAAATTTCAAACTGAAACTGTAGAAATTTTTACCATTGCACCAAGAATTTTGGTCGAAACTTTTATTTTGCTTTAAATGGATACCAGTGTTTTCATGTAACACTAGTATTTGAGGTTGAATAAAGACATCTTTTCATCCAGTCCAAACTACAATACCAAAATTTCATGGTACACACAAGCGATTTGTTGGCCGGGACAAATCCCTGTCGGTCATGGCAAAAGTAGCCACAGCTGTGAGTTCGACGTGAACGATCATGCAGTCCCACATAACACCAGATGGAAATATTGTATGGTTTGTACCCAGCCTTTCTGTTGATCCTGAGGAAAGCAACCCCCACCCCAAATATATTAAAAAGCAACTCTGGCCTAAAAACGCATATGAAAGAAATGAAAAAGGGTTTTTTGTTAAAAAAAAAAAGGTCATTTTTAACCAATGACTTTGGGATAAACCTGTGATCCTCAAACTGCGGCTCTCCAGATGTTTGAAAACTACAACTCCCAGCATTCCTCAGCTACAGAGAGAAGCATAGGAATTCTGGGAGTTGTAGTTTTCAAACATCTGGAGAGCCGCAGTTTGCCCATCAGTGGCATCTTTTTGATTTTGCATTGGCTCTAGGGATATTGTAAAATAGAGTATGTGTAGTGTTTTGGCTTGAATGTTCACTTGATCCACACAAATAAACAGAAAAGAATAACAGGATATTGCAACAAGTAAGATGACCTAAAAAAAAGCCTGTTTCGCCTTCGTTGTGAAACATACATGGATATTCCTGTCCAAAATGGAACCCATTTTTGGTTATTATTATTATTTTTATTATTAAGTTTCATAAAACATTTCCCCTTTTATAATAATTTAACATTGTTTCGTCAAATTTCTTATCATATCTGGGTGTGCAAGTCACAAATTACGTGTACCTGGTCACCTATATTAACCCACATTTTTGTATGCACACTATTTAATCTGTGTGCACAGGCCCGTGTGTGCAAAAGACTTACACTAGGTTCAGACAAACGGCTGTGTGCCATTCGTGCAGCGTTGTCACTAATGGTTTCTGAGTGCTGCCGGTAGGAAAATGTTGCATACAACGTTTACCTAGCAGCAAACATCTGGAACCACTTGTGAAAACGCTGCACGAATGGTGCACAGCCGTTCATCTGGACCTAGCCTTAGGGCAGATTTTAGAGGGAATATGGCCTTCAACATGCCTGTAACTTAACAGCAGAATTTGTTTTTTCTGCCAAGGAATCATATTAACTAATAGTAAATTAGTATTAAAATAAATATGTAGTAGTAGTTATATATGTTAGAACTACTGTTATAACATATAACATACTGTTATATATGAAATCAAATATAATGTTGTTAGAGAACGAAGTACTGATTTGCAAGCAGGATCAAGTTAAAATATATCTGGAAATGTAGTTACTGATCACTGCAGAAATCAATGGATCTCACTCATGAAGCAGCATTTTTCTTGTATCCTGAAGGCAGGTTTATTTCCAGTATCAATGTCAATTATCAGGGTTATTAACACAATAATTGGAGTTAATACTGGAAATTAACTTCTGGGACCAAGTTTGCTGTCACTTGGACTTCAATCACAATGACATTTCACAGAAACAGCTTTTAACAGCAAATTACTGGCTGGAATTTATGGATGCTAACATTTATGGTCGATGCAATAACGCTCCCTAATGCTTCTTACCTGACCATGCTCCCATGATGCCAAAACTACTTTACAGCACTTACAGCATTGTAGGAACATTTTAGGTAGGAAGCACCGGGGATCAGGTGGTTATGTCTAAATACAGTGCACATTAAAGGGCATGTCCACTTTCACAATATTCATAGTTTCAAAAGACGCTTCTGAACTTCCTTACCTGACCCAGTCCCTCTCCACTCCTACTCTGCCATTGCTGCTGACAGCGGCTACACTTACTGGATGCGGCTGTCAGTTAAGGTGCAATGTGATGTCAGTTCCAATCACCTGACAGCCACAACCTGCATTTTTATTACTGCTGTACATCGCCACAAAAAGGCCGCCTTTACCGCTGTATTTATAATGATTTTATAATATCGCCCACAACGTTGCGCAGTGGTAATTTTTTCTATTTTCATCATGATAATATACTTAGTGTGATGCGCTAAATATAGTATCGCAGCGAAAATGATAAATGGTGATGCACGGGGAGGGGTCAAGATGGGCTGCTTGCATGTGGTTGTGTTGTGGGTGGTCCCGGCCGGGGGAAAGGGGGGTGGCTCGTCACCGGTGGTGGAGGGGAGGGTGGGCATTGTGAAGTGCCTTTGGGACTAAAGGGGTCCTGTAGCTTGAACCAGGACCCCTCTCATCAGCACTTAGAAGTGCCTTTGCGCCACTTAGAAGTGCCCTTGTGTCACTGATAAGTGCCTTTGTTAAGGATCCTGCAGCTCGAAACCAGGACTCCCATTGGATCTTAGAAGAGCCCTTGTGTCTCTTATAACCAGGGGTGGTCCCAGTCTCCAGCTGCGGGACCCCTATAAGAAAGGCTCTTATTAGAGCCCAAAAGGCTCTTTTAAGAGCCAATGGAGGTCCCGGTTTCCAGCTGCAGCGCCCCCAACATCAATGCCATGGAGGGGGGTCCTGGTTTGAGCTGCGGGAACCCTTAAGCCCCAAAGGCCACTTCTCAGTGCCACAAGAACACTTCTGAATGCCAGAGAGGGGGGGTTTACTGATTTCAAGCTGACTTTTGAGTGAAAAGGATAAGATGGAAAGTAGTGACTTACTGCAGGGCTAAATGAAATTTGTCATAACAGCTGATATTGCACCACCCTGTATATGTTATTCTAAAAAGTGTAACAAACTATTTGTAGTTTGTCAATATTATTTTCCCATACCTTTCATTAACCAAACCATCATTTTATTTTCATATGATTTTTGCCTTTGACTTCCACTCTGATTTGCTTATAAGAATAGAAATTTCACCAAGAATTCCCAAGGGTTGAAAGTTGCCTTGTGGCAGCAGGTAGATTTATCTGATGCAAATTTATGTGACAAAAAACATACCCATATCTCAGATATCTAATACATTTTCAGTTGACAGGACATGTTGAAAGACAAGGGCCTTGAGCTGCAGGATTAACAATGAGATGTTAACTAAGGGGAAAAATAAGCTCAAGGCAAGGGAATTCAATTTCAGATTTCAGACAACCTTAAAATTTCATGAAAAACAGCTAAAGGCCCTTAAAATAGTATCTTTGCAAAGTATATAGCTGGAAAGCTCCTTTCTGCTTTGTAGTTTTGCAACCCATGGGAACAGCCTCTTTACTGATGACTATGTTTTTACCTGAAGAATAAACATATAAATTATTGCTGAGATTTAGCTGTATTTTCTGTAGAAATAAAAATGTAAATTGAGTTGTTTATGTGTAAATATACTTTTGTACCATACAGTATTTGTTATTGTTACATATTTATACAGTTTTTCTGACCCTCGTTGTATGAACTGCTTTTCATAAAGAAACCAAGGCAGATAGTTCAATTGACTGGACTAGCCGAAAGTTTTATTGAACTTCATCATAGATCTTTTTCTGTTATCTAGGTGCGACTTATAAGTTAATTGTTACAACTTTGATTGAACGGTACCGACAGGATTGGCCTTTTGTCAGGAATGTGTGTACCCAGCTTTAGAGGCAATACTTGACCAAGATTCTACTATGCAGTAATAACTTTTCGTGATTTACTTCATCAGGGGTAGCCAAGCTGGAAGCTTCCCAAGATTGAAAGTTGGTTCCCAACATAGTACCATCCACTAAGGGGCATATCAATAAAAGTTCGTTAAACTTTTTGCCTTCTTAAACGCTCTCTTTTCACCAAATTTGGACTTTTCACTATTTATAAAGCTGTGATAACAAGTGGCGAAAGGTCATTACCGCTACTTTTCATTTTTCGCTTTTTGCCATACATCGCTGAGGTAACAGCTCAACATATTTATAAAATTCCGATATAAGGTTATGATTTTCTTTATTTATCAATAAAGTCAAATGGGGATCTGAGGGACATATTTATAAAGGGCATTATTTTTGCTTTTTCCCCCACCAGCCTTTACCACAGTTTTTTAAACTGTGAAAATGATTTAGCAAAAAGTAGCACTAAAAAAGCTGTGGTTTTTCAATGTTGTATCAAATTGGTTAATACACACTGAACACACTGAATAATCTTCACACAGCAGGGAGAGAGAGGGACTCTTCACACACTGAAGTCTGAGGCTGTGCTTGCCAGTGGAGAGGTGGTTGATGGCTCATTTTAAAGGGGAACTGTGGTCTCCAAACAAGTTTATTTTAAATGAAAGGCCAGGTTCATACCTTTGAAACGAGACATCAACCACCTTTCTATGTGCTGCACAGCCCAAAATATGAAGAAATCACTGATCAGAAAGTTAGGGGGTGGGAGGTTCTGAATCTGCATTAGGAATACTGTTTCCTCCTCTAATCTGTGCCCCTGAGTGGGAGGGCCCCTGGGGGAGTGGGAGGGGGCCCAAGTGGGAGGGGGTCCCAAGGGGAGGGGAGTGGGAGGGGCCCTGAGTGGGAGGGGCCCCATGGGGCCCAAAGGGCTGCAAGGGGAGGGGCCATGGGGGCCCACGAGGAGGAAGAAACACAGAAGAGGGACTGTCACATGGTTTCAGTGCAGGAAGTGCAGGGTATCTGGTGATGCTGCAACCATATCACACATATAAATGTAAATATCTTCAAAACTATGTAAAATAAATAATGAAAGTAAATTGCAAAAATCCTCAGGAAAGCAATTCCTGTCAATTTACATAAAGTCATTTTTGGACCACAGTTACCCTTTAAAGGTAGGAAACTGGCCTTTCATTTACTTCATTTTACTTGTATGGAGACCACACTTCCCCTTTAAGTGGTCGAGCGGCAATACAGAAAACCCCCATTGATATCAATTCAATCAAAATTTGCTGGATCACTGAAAATATCAATGTCATTTACTGTATGCAGGGCTTAATACAACTCAATACAATTGTACCTAATTATTAACTGAGCTTTGCAAATCATTGTGGTTACTGTTAGTAAAAATAATAAAAAAGGAAATACATCAAAGCGGCACTACCAAACCACCAAGATTATATACGGCAGGGGTGAAAGTGCCTCATGTGCTGCATCTTTTTAGTAAAACAAATTAGAATGGCATCATTTTCATTATTTGCATAATTATTTGCATAATTATTTGCATAATTATTTGCTCTCCGATTTCCTTGATTACATCACTATGTAGAGCATCCATTGCTTTATTAGCCTATCCATTCAACTGTTTATTAATTATTTATTTGCAAAGTACATCACATCAAAACTGGGGAACAACTATTATTTAATGGTTTTGTTAGAAACAACACATCTCTTGAATGATATAATGAAAGCATTTCCCCACCATCATATGCAGAATAATTTTTCTGTCTGGAACCTTTTCGCTTGAAAATTCACAGTAGGTTTGTTTTAAAGTGTATTTCCACCTTAAAATAAAGCTTTCAGTAGTGTAGAGACCCCCCTCCCAACCCTACCCTCCAAACCCTAACCGCCATATTTATATTGGGAAAAAGTCTCCAGGATCTTACTTACCTGCCTTTGTTCCCACTGCCTCTGCCTGTAATGTTACTTCCGCTGCCGGAAGTAACAGTATAAATATGGTGGTTAGAGTTGGAAGAGGGGTCCCTACACTACAGAAATAGTTTTGTTTATATGAATAGGCACGGCAGCCTGGAGGATGGGAGGGAAGGCGGCTCTCCTGCGTATGCCAGAGTCCTCAGGGAGGACAAGCAAGAGGCAGAAACCTTTTCTTACACAAGAAGGCTCCTACTCTTTACTTTCTGGGACTTTCAATAGACACTGCAGCAGAACCATAAAGAGCAGAGGAGAAAGGTAAGGATTTTTTAACATTACACAGTGAAGCCAGCAGTGGGTTAAATTATAGTTTTGAGGGTGAACATGCCCTTTAAAGTAACAAAAGCAGATTTCTTTTTAAAACTGAGATACATTAGAAACTGCATGCCCTAGTTCTTTTAACATTTTCTCTAATAATAGGAGAACATAAAATTATTTTGAAAGATAGATTATAGTCTATAGATTAATAGTGCTGATTAGAGATGCAGGAACCCAACCTGGTATGTTTTCGATGGTGGGTTCGGGGAACATAAAGAAATTTTGATGATTAAAAATAAAATGGCATATCATAACTATGCAAAAAAACTGATTTTAATAGTCGAAACTTTATTAGTTCTGCATTGAAATTTCTTTAGTAGTTTGGAAAAAATTTCAACAACAAATCTGGTAGTTTTAATCATGTGTCTAATCAAGTGTTGAATCTACAGTACATGTTTACTTCTGGTTAGAGTTGGTTAAAATCATTTAGAACTTTATTAGAAGCAATACAGTAGCAAGACATTCCTAAATTCAAAAGTATATACAGTTTTATAAGTGTAATTTGGGGACTGAGGGGTCGCAGAAGGCAAGTTATTCCCTTAACTTCTCATTCCTCTAAACAATTATTTTCCTTGAGGTATTATTGAGGTTGTCATTCTTATTTCTGATGCATAGTTCCCCAGTGTCATGTTCTTTCCTTTCCTTTTATACATTGGAGCAAACTGCCTAAAACATTTAATAAGAGATATAATGTTTCAGCTAATAAATTGGGGCATTATTTATGTTTTTTCAGATATATTCTTGACTCTTGAGGCCATAAAATTAAATAAAAATGAGGATGAAAACACAGCATATTTTGATGCTTTGGCCAATTATGTTTGGCTGTTATAGAATTCCTAATTATAACAATTAGCTATGTCTCTCACCTTTTGTGTTGTACATCAAGTTTCTAGATTCCTGTTTTATCGCTAATCACAGATAAGGAAGAGCCAGTGTTGTCTTAACAGCTCTGCCAAGAGTAGAAAGGGAGGGGAGCATGGCAATTCATTGAGTGTGAGCAGATTTCTATGGTGTCTGGGGGGAGGAGCTGAGGGGGCTAGTTAATGGGCTCCCATGGCATCAGACAGTAAAAATTATTTGTTCTCAGTGCTGTTTATGAAAAGAAAAGCTCTTTGTTAAGAATTAAGAAATCATTTTGTTCAATTGTTTATTTAAGCTTTAGTTATCCTTTAATATATATTTTGATGGCTTGCTTGTCCTCTTTGATACCTTATGATAACATACCAATACTTGTTTTATGTTAACGCTTAGATTGATACACAAACCAACACAAAGGTGGCCTGAGGGGGAATCAGCAGGTTTCAGTGGGAAGAGTAAATTAACATATTCATGTTGGCGGGAACTTTTTTAATAAGTTCAATAAATCATAACAGCAAAGAACTATTGAGTAAAGTATTCTATTTAAGTTTTATTGTTTATTCAAGCACTATAACTGTTCTCTACAAAGAGTTTTTCTCTGCAATAATATTGAAAAGTTCACCAACATTTGTACTCCGTTTTACCGCACATTTCAATAAATTGAAAAGAAAGAAGGATTATTAGAAACGTTGCCTACCTGAGGAAATATCAATGCGGCTTTTCTTTGATTTGGTTATGTTGATGTGTACACTGACTTTTCCTTCTGTTAAATCTATTTCCACATTTCCCAGCTCATCACCAAAAGTGTTAAAAAGTAGGAGACCACTAGGATTCCAAGTGCGAAACTGGAAGCTCACAGACAGTAAGTCTTCACCTGCTCTTCCATAGACTTCCAAGTAACTTGTAGCATTAAAAAAGACAGGCACTGAACGTGATTCAACACATGAGAAACTTAAATTGGCCTGAAAAAAAGTATAAAAACAACAATTTCCATTAACAATAACATATTGCTAATATTCCTGCATCACAACCAAAGTTTCCTACCCGTTCACAAAACCAGAAGAAAAAAAAATTCTCTGAAGGGTGTTTTTTGCCCGGATAAGTCACCACCAACTTATTTAGATGCAGGCATTTCCATGTTCCATGTTTCCAATGGCAGTGTGCAAAATTAACTTTACCGCCTCAATACAAGCAATGCTCAGCAGTTCTCCTATGAAGTTTCTCATCTGCAGATAGACAAGCCTATCTGACCTGGATAGGCTTTTCAGGGTTGAAAGAAAAGGGTGGTGGTGAAGGAAACAATACAGGAGGGTTATTAAATTGTGAAGCCAGAGAAGGAAAAGTTATCCTGCTGTGTTCTCTTTCTGCTTGGTGTTTAATAAATTGGGTGTCAATTTTGATACTGAGAGCGATTAAATCATCAAGGTGCACAGAAAGATCTCTGGATACCATATTGTCTTTTAATCTAAAATTATTCTAGGTGGTTTACGCAGCCCAGAATTCAATATCATACTTGCTGGCACTGCGATTCCCTTGACGACAAATTAACAAGAAGTAAGAGGAAGCTGTGGTAGTATGGTCTGAAGCATCTAAAAATGAAAAACATTAGAGCAATTGATTAAAGGGTTTCCCTTCCCAAGGAAATAATATAACCAACCTTGGCACATCCCAACACAAATTGGGAAGGTTGCAAATCCTCTACAAACCTGCAGATCTCCAGGTATTAGTACACAAGTAAAATAAGGTGATGCTGACTCTCGTTTGCTTTTTATGCTTTTAATCTACATTCGAAAAGTTAAGTAAGTCCTTACTGCTACAAAACTAAAGCAAATAGAAAGAAAATAGTACAACTTTCTATCGCCTAGTAAGAATTTTATAAAAGGTTGCACTATCCCACAGGGGTACAGGGGAAACCCCCAGTGGGCCCACATCCCCTTTCCCTATTAAAACAGAGAGAATTGTTAACATTTAGATACCGGGGCAATGGGACAGAAATAAATAGCAAGTTTATAAACATAAGGAATCAGAAAGAGTAAGCCAGATACATAAATGAGGGATAAAAAGGAGACTGAAATGTTGAGTGGGCCACTCAATATTTCCTGATGGACCTCTGGTCTGACATTTCCTGGTGGGCCATACAGACCCGGTTTTATAATATTTGGCACAAAAATAATAAAATTAATTTCCATTTATTATTGGTAAAAATGATCCCATGATCTATTAGTTTAAATTTCAGTGCCAGGTTCATTTTACTTTAGAGGAGAACTACACCTTAAAAAAATTAGAATTAAATGCTAATTTTAATCAACATTGTGGAATTACTGAGAAATTACTGAGAAATCCTACTGTGTCTGCTGCCTCACATTTCTGCCAATAGATCTACTAATTATTAATCTGTTAGTCAGTAGCCACACCAATATTTTTATTGAAAAATGTATAGAAATAATTTACCATGTTGTATGGCTCTACTTTCCTCCTTCTGGCAAGATCAGTAATGTTAATTCCATTGTAGTTGATACTCTCCATGCATCCTTTAAAATTCTTTCTGCTACTCGAACTTGGTTTTCCAGAAAAAGGCATGCCTCCAAATGTCAACTAAGAAGGAAAATACAACAAAAGAAAATGTCACTTTATATATCACTCTTAATGGTTATTTAGATTGGTAAGATGTTTAAGATAAGTTGTTTTCCAATGTATGCTTCTGTATGTATACGACTGTTCCTATATAGACTGAAATGCATAGACACATTCAGGGAGATTCAATAAATGTTATTATGATTAAAAATGGTGCTAATTTTTTCCCAATCAGATTTTAAAAAAGATCTGATTGGTTGGGGCAAAATTAGACCTATGTAATAAAAGTTCTTATTCTTAAAAATGGTGCTAAATTTGCCTAAAATATTCAGATGTCATTTAACATTTTAAAGGTAACATCTGATTGATTGGGGCAAAATTAGCACCATTTTTAATGATAAGAACTTTTATTGAATAACCCTGAAGAACCTTTATAACATAGATGTGATTGTGCTGTTTTGCTCATCTGTGTGGAATGTGTGCAAAAGTTTGTTTATAAACATGGCTTTTAACTGTGTGTTAATTGTAAGAAGACAGTTGTGGTGAATGTTGTTTTTAGCATAAAGATTTCCTTTTAAAAAGAAAGGCTGTACATACATTAGACAATTGTTGCCCAAAGCAGCTGTAAAACAACCAATTTGACTGTCATTCAAAGGTGTACATGCTCTTAAGGATCGTTTAGTGAACTGTCCCGGCAGATCACTTAACAGTGTTGGAGAGTGATGCCTTTGGGAGTTCTCTCGCTGCAAAACAGCCTGTCAGGTATTGTAGGATAGCAGGAATTGTTAGAACAATTGTTCCAAAAGACAATTACCATATGACTAGTTTGGGAGAGAGCTAGACGTATAGAAAGTAGCGCTCATTAAATTTTGATTATACTTTCTTAAACTCAGTACCTCGAAATCCAGGTCCAAAGATTCAAAATCTCCATTGGTCTTAAATTGCTGCATGTGTCTGTCAAGTGTAAGGTTAATATTTCGCCCATGTCGTTCAATTATGACAGCGTGCCAGTGATGATCATCTAGAAGGCTTCCTGAAGTCACAGAAGTATGGCCATAAATTGATCCATACTGGTTACTGCCTGGATTTAAAAGATAAAAATATGCAACAAATGTAATAAATTTGTAAATATAGGGCTTTTAAATGAATCTTTTTTTCTATTTTTGGTAGTTTAACATTACATTATACATAATTTAATTAGGTCTGAACCCTGCGCATTTCATATTATAAATTCTGTAACTGTAATCTGAAATAATATTTCTTGGTCACTCTGGCTAAAATATTTCCTGTTTGTACTACTCTTTGTCTGGTTTATAGAGAAGTGATATCACATAGAGATGAAGAGCTGTAAGGTGTGCCTGCTTTCAAATTGAGCTAAGATTGAGCTATATATAACGTAAGTGAATATCTTCTCTGCTACCATATGCAAGTCCAGCCCCAAAATGAAAACTTACATACAGTTAAATCATCCCCCCAAACCCTAAACGGTAATAGTTTGAAATCTGAAATATATAAGTCTAACCTGAAATCCTGCACAATGTCCTGTTTCTAGAATATATACAAATATAGCAGCACTGATCCTAATTTAATAGACTGTGCTATCCCATATGGATTGTGCTGGGGTGTAACTCACATATTAAACACAATTAGCCCTAGGGCTGTATGCCCAGGATTATCCCCCATCCATACGGTCTGGGACAACTGGTTTTTATGGTATTTATGTATATATTGGTGATATGTAGGCATTTATTGTGACAACAAAGAGGAATTTTGGATTGATTAAAACACAAGAGCGCGAGTGTTTTATGAGGGTGCTATAGGGACCCCTATCTTGGTACCCCCATCTTTGCTGATTGTGTTACAATGTCCTGTTTCCCCTGTTTCTGTTTCCTGGTTCTTCCAGTTAGCAACTGTCAGTTATGGATTTGACCGTTGATATCACAGCCAATGACTGAATGTTAATCCCCTGTCTGGGCATCCAGAAGCATAGCAGGTATACAGTATTGACAACGTATGATATATCAACATATTTTAAAGAGGCCATTCTTTCTAAAAGATGTTCTTATGAGGGTGGAATTGTCCTTTAAAATAATTCTGCAATCCAACAAGATATTTCCCAAAATTTCAGCTATTTCCAATTTCAAGCAGTGTATGCATTAAAATCATAGAAAAACATATTGTAATCTTTTGGAACTTGACACATCTGGCACATTTTTTCCCCATTTCTCATAAAACATTACAATATGTACGATAATCATCACTATTCATTTTAAAGATAGAAAACCAATTCTAAAGCTTGCTCTGGGAAGAAAAAAATATTTTCACCTAAACTATACTAGAGTGTTTCATGTATACTATAAACAGCTTTATTTAGAATATACTTTATTTAGTTAGAAAAAAACAGAGATATCTTTTATTTAAAAAATACTATTATTTTCATGGGTGAAATGTTGGGAAAAAATACAATGGCTTCTCACTACCTTTGAATTTTATATATCAATTATTATCTCTGTCCAATGTGGAATTGGAATCTCCAGTTTGCAGGATTAGCCTAAATAAAATTATTTTCCAACTCAACTTTCAAAATATTAAAACATGCCTCAAAGCACGTTAGCAGTATATGTGTGTATCACTTCTTTATATTGAAATCTAATTTGTTTCATCCTAGAGCAGCTAAAGGAGAACTAAACATACATTATTTTATTCCAGTGTGAAAGCTTTTTCCCCCAAGAACATCTATACATTGAAAAATTATTCTCTAGTAAGTTGCATTTAGTAAAGTATATGTAAGTAATAGATTCTGTAACAAAGAAGGCTTCCATGTTGCTGACAGTACAACGTATAGCCCCTGTTGGCTTCAAAAACCATGCGCCTGCCCCCAGGATTCACTGTCTCTATGCTCGTTGTTGAGTTGCTGATGGCGAAACATGCAAGTGCTTTTTTTTAGGAACACACAGACCAAGAGGTCACAAGTTCATATCCCTTAGTTTACTTATGAAACAATACAACATAGTCTACTGACTGAGTTTATTTTTTTGTTGTTGTTTGTTTGTTTCCATCATATTTCTAGAAAAATAAAATTTCTACATATGTACAAAATGTATATAGAACATAGTTGGATGGTAGCACGGAACTTTGCTATCGATACTACTAATGAAAAGGAATCCAAGCAATATCTCTATAGCAGCCAAGGCCACCACCGAGGACCTCAATAAACCGAGACGTCGGATAAGAGAAGTATTGGGGTTGGAGACGCTGCTTATTCATTGTTCCAATACATCTAAGCGGACAAACATTAAACCAGGTCGTATATCATTTGATTTACTTCCATTACAGCATATACATCAAGGCTGGAGCTGGAGCTCACCTGCTGTGCTGAAGCATACTGAGACCGGCCAGCCGTCAGCAGGTGCTCACTCACTGTGCTGGGGCAATCTGTAGCTTGCCAGGTGTGGTCAGGTTGTATATCATCTGATACAGTTCATCTTTTTCCACACATGGACCACTCATTTTGGACAGAGTTTGTCACACATGTTATGATAGTAGCCCCAGCGGAGGGGTAAGATCGATCATTGTGGATACATTAGATTGGTTCTACCATTCTCATATGTACCCTATATATTAGGGTGGACTGCCTACTTTTATATAGGGGCCCCTATATTTTGTTCATTTTAAGCTATTTTGTGATTTTTTTGTTTCTTTATGTTATTTTGGTTTTTATCTATTAATAAATATCTATATTACTCTTATATTATTGTTATAGCGCGGGAGTAAAATATATAATTACATAGTGGGTGTCACTGTTTGTGGTCATTATTACCTCTTTTATGACTATCCAAGCGTTATTTGTTTATTGTTAATTATATTTATTTATTACATTTAAGGTGGTTTCCTTATTATTTAGATTGCCTAAGCCAGCGCGGCTACATTAAGGTGGTTATGGGGTTTTAGACGCATGTAATAACTGTGTGGACTATACCTACCAGGACCTACAATTCTATAATATATATAGCAGCTCTGTTTTTTATTTACCAACCAGATTGATTTGGTGACAGTCTTCCTGGAGCAATACAAAATAGTCAACTAAATTTACTGCAACAGCCAATAATTTGGAACACTGCAGATATTGCAGTGGTCTAGCAACTACTGAACTTCCAGTAGTTCTTTAGGATCTTGATATGAATGCCATCTGGTCCCCATTTCTTTTAGGGGGTTTAATCTCTTTTGCAAGTCTACATAGGGCAGCCAGCCTTCTATTTTACTGATCTAAAATTGGATCTATTTTAAAAAGGATTTCCATATTTGTTGCTGCTACATCAGTATAAATAGAAGAAAAGAAGGAATTTAACATGCCCTTTTTTTAACCAGTGTCCGAAAGTAAGAGACCAATTTTATAACAGACTTTTCATATTCATATTTGCCTTGCTTGACTGCTTTTTTCATTATTCTTTCCTCTTCTTCTCTTATAAAGGCTTCCAGTGACCCAGCTAATGTAAGCATCCTAAATGCACATTTCTTCTTACGCATCTCACATGTTTAGTTTTGTTTATTAAAAGAATATATTTACTTATTAGACATAAAGGTGCTCCATTTACTTTGCCTTTTGTGTTAAGCCCCATGAATACAACCTCCAAATTATTTGGCTGCATACCTTCCCTTAAAAAGGACATTAAACAATATTTTTCACAACTTTTGTTGTAGCAATTCAGATTCTGATAAAGTTTACTTGTCTGAATTTTAATCGTTTTGTTACTCCTATATAATGTTATAATCGTTTGTTACTCCTATATAATGTTATAATGTCATATAATATATATTGTTACTCCTATATAATGTTGTTGTATATATTTACTGTAGTACACATAAGTTATAAATTCTGTAACAAAAAAGGCTTCCATATTGTTGCCAGTACAACTCATAGCCCATGTTGGCTTTAAAGAGCCATGCTACCTGCCCCGAGGATTCACTGTCACATTGCACAACGTTTCTAGCTTTTGTTTCTAGCTATAGATTAGCAGGGAGATTCATTAAAAGTTCTTATTGTTTAAAATGGTGCTAATTTTGCCCAAACCAATCAGATGTTAGCTTTAAAATGTTAAATGACATCTGAATATTTTAGGCAAATTTAGCACCATTTTTAAGAATAGAACTTTATTACATAGGTCTAATTTTGCCCCAACCAATCAGATCTTTTTTAAGATCTGATTGGGGAAAAATTAGCACCATTTTTAATGATTATAACATTTATTGAATCTTATTTAACATTTGAAAGCTAAAATCTGATTGGTTGGGGTAAAATTAGCACCATTTTAAACAATAAGAACTTTTATTGAATCTCCCTGAAAGTTTCTAAATGAACCTGTACTCATTGTTGAGTTGCTGGTGGTTCACCTTGCAAATGCTATGATTTTAGGAACATACAGCCCAAGAAATGGTACACTTTTTAGCTGAGCTTACCTAGGTTTAACTGAAGGACTAGTTTTGCTTTCTTGAGCTCTAAAGTGATGTAATCCCCTTCCTGTCCTTCTCCATGAAAGATTACACCTTCACTTTCAGAGCTTTTAAATTTGAGAGCGATGACATCTTTCAGTGTTTTCATCTTCTTGTTCTTAAATCGATAGGATAAACCAGAGTTGCCATCAAAGCTAATAACATCAGCCCCTAAAGATAAATAAGAATTAAGGGAAAATTTAGAAACAGTGAAATCAATTAAACATCTTTACATGCAAGAGTCAACCTATAAATTTACACATGTTCCAGGTGAATGGATGGATCAGATGATATACAGTAAGTTTTCTTAGTTGGAAAGCCAGATATCCATAACAAATAGACCTTTATTAGGGTTATTATTAGGTTATTGGGTTATTGTGGGCAGGTATCTGCTATTTTCTTCTGTATTTACCTATGGTCCTTTACATTCAAAGTCATATTAAATATGATGTTCTTAGAGATCTATTTTTATTATAAGTATTAGTTTGTGTGATTTAAAAGACAACTTAGAGACTGACTGTTCCCAATGAATTACTTTAAAATGTTTGCTCTTTTGATTCTGCACCAGAGCTTATATCTTCCTTTTAGTGTCATTGATTTTTGACCCTGATGCCCCACAAGCCTTCCAATAAATGGGTCACCTACAGTAGCCTAGGCAGTGAAGCAATTCCTAAGAGCTAAGGCAGTACACAAATGCACAGGCATCTGACCTAAAGCCAGAGGGATATGAGGGATGCAGTGACATTAAAATGAGGAAAAGAAGAAACTTTGGTGTAGAAGATACTGAATAAAGTCATATGCCATATACCAGTCATGGCGACTCTTTTAGAGGCTGAGTCCCAAACTGCAACCCAAAACCCCACTTTTTATTGCATAGTGCCAAAATGATCATTTAATCTGAATACAGAGTTTTTACTACTCAAATAGACACAGAACAATAAAGTAGATTGAATCAATTATAGAATACCTATTAACCTCTATATTACCACACAGGAGTTTGAGATCTAAAACAGTGACCATTAACCCCTACATTATTAGACAGGAGTTTGAGATCCAAACCAGGGACTCAAGCAGAGCTGAATGTTACAGCATGTGAGCTCTCTCTACTACAGACAGCCACTACACTTTCTGGCTTTCTGGTTACAAACTCTGGTGAACTCTGCTGTGCATGAGTGCTCACAGAGAGGGCTCTTAGTGCCACCACTGGCACGCGTGCCATAGGTTCGCCACCACTGCCATATACCAAACAATTTGACTGTTTTTTGCACTGCTTTAAAGATATTTTTAAGGTTTCTGGCATAGAAGAGGAGGCAACCCAAAATTAAAAACATTATGCTAATTTCTTTTAAAGTCAGTAACCTTCATAATTAGCTATCTACATTACTGAATTTCCTGGCTACACATGACTGTGATAAGGAGACCAGTTTGTACCCTCTAGACTTGAGGAGGAAAGGAAGTAATTAATGCCCTCAACTTTAAAAATAGTTTAAATGGCTTTTTTTGAAATGGGGAAA
This sequence comes from Hymenochirus boettgeri, assembly GCA_019447015.1. Classification (NCBI taxonomy): domain Eukaryota; kingdom Metazoa; phylum Chordata; class Amphibia; order Anura; family Pipidae; genus Hymenochirus; species Hymenochirus boettgeri. The sequence continues at coordinate 99,810,918 of CM033474.1, forward strand.
AAATAACAGGACAGTAAGGGCTAAGCCACACTAGCGCGTTTTTCGCGCGTTTGCGCCCGCGTTTCGCGCTCGCGTTTGCGCCCGCGATTTTCGCTAAAATGGAAATCGCGGGAACGCAAAAATTCCCGCGATTTCCGATGCGCATGCAATTGCGCGTCCGTTCGCGTTTTGGTAACGCATACGTTCACCATTTTTGGTGCGTTAACGCATGCGTGACCATAACGCGAAAAGGCAAACCGCATGCGCAAAACGCGAACGTGAGTGCAAAATGCGCAAGAATCGCGCACACAATCGCGTGCGATAACGCTCGCGATTTTGTGCGCGATTCCTGTGCGTTGCAGTGTGGCCTCACCCTAAAACATATAAGAAACAGTCAGGGTTATTTAATAAAAGTTTTTTTAGGGCTAGGCCACACTATGACGCACAAAAAATCGCTATGCGTTTCTGTCTACTTTTGCCATCCGCTTTGTGTCCTCTTTTACATGCATTTGCGTTTACATAAAAAAAACACGTCATAGTAATTGTGTCCGCTTCTGTCCTCTTCTGTCCGCTTCTGTCCGCTTTTTTATGCGCTTCCATAGACTTGTATTAAGTGCGATTTTGACAAAAACGGACCAAAAATGGTGATCGCATGCGTTCTAAAATTGCCACGGATCGCAGTGTACACAGTGGGGCCTACTTCCCATGATTTACATTTAATTATAAATAAAATGGCATTGCGAATCGTAAAATGTAAACGGATCGCAAAACGAAGAAAAAACGCTCTAGTGTTGCCTAGCCCTTAGGTGAGGCCACACTACAACGCACAGGAATCGCGCACAAAATCGCGAGCGTTATCTTGTGCGTTCGCCTTTGGTTCGCGTTTTGCGCATGTGTTTTTGCCATTTTGCGTTATGGAAACGCTGCGTTAACGCACCAAAAATGGTGAACGCATGCGTTACCAAAACGCGAACGGACGCGCATAGCATGTGCATCGGAAATCGCGGGAATTTTTGCGCTCCCGCCGATTTTCATTTTAGCGAAAATCGCGTGCGCAATTGCGAGCGCGAAACGCAAGCGCAAACGCGCGAAAAACGCGCTAGTGTGGCCTAGCCCTAAGTCAAAAAAAGGTGCTATTTTTTCCCCAAACCATCAAATGTAACTTTCAAATGTTAAAAATATCTTATTGGTTTGTGCAAAATTAGTACCATTTTTAGTAATAAAATTTTTATTATATCTTCTTGAGTATGTTCTAACCTAATAATAATAATAATAACAATAATATTTTGGATTATTTTCTGTCTTAAGTTAAAAAAAAATCTAGTAGATCTCTTCCCTATGAAATTTGCACAAAGTAACTAACTGGAGAATTCCACTCAAATTCCCACTAGTAATCACACGGAGTATACTCCATTGAACACACTCATAATAATTTTATTAAAAATTCATGGATTTTTAAAAGTTACATTATAATCAGAATTTCTGCAATAAAGTAATATTAAATACTACGACCCTTGCCCATAAAGTAGTTAACCAGCAATGCAATACTGTTCTATTAGTGGATTAGGAATTAAATTGGTAGCGCTTGGCCAATCGACCCATCCAATTGTGCATCTCATTAAGTCTATCATAATCATCATGATTCCCAACATGTCCAATCACTCAGACAGGCAGAATTTGCCTTAAAATCATGTAGCTGTGAAAAATATCATCTACAATTTATGGCTGAATGAATACAATGTTCCTTTTCTGCATTTACTGCATAGTCAGTTACAAAAAGCAGTGGATGATGAGAGATTAGCATTAGAGATGTCCGAACTTCGAAAAATCCGGTCCGCGCGAGGATCCGCGGATTTTCGAAAAAATCTGTAAATTCGAAAATCCGTGAGCGGACCCGTTAAAACGTATTAAAATGAAAAAAAAAGTTCGGCAAAATCCACATTAAAAGTGGTCTAAATAGCCTTGGTAACGTACACTTAATCACTCCGGGACCTGGGTAATGACCTTAAGAACACGTATCAATGCCTACAATACCTAAAATTTACAGTCCGCTAGCGTGAATTTAAAAAACGGTATTTCGAAAATATGAGGATTCCGTAAAAAGGGGATTTCCGTAAAAATGAGGATTTTCGTAAAAACGAGGATTTTCATAAAAACGAGGAACCGGAACCTTCTGCCTGCACAATGGCTAGTTCTGTAAGGCAGATGTATGCCACACAGTACCTCCTGGCCACAAAGTAGCTGTGTGTTGCAGAGCATTGGTTATTTCACAACTTGAATGCAGTAGAGCAAGGTAGGACCATATATGGCCCTGGCAATAAGAAAAATTTGCCATTTGCCACTTGCCAGCTAAGCTGGCATCAGCTAAGCTCTAGCGGCGAAATGAGGCGGAAGGAGCAGTACGGGTGCCAGGGCAGGAGGCCTTCAGTACGGGCATCAGCATCAGCAATAGGGGTGCTGTACTGAGATGTGATCCAAGCCTCATTCATCTGATGAATGTAAGGCGGTCCACATTCTCAGTGGAGAGAGGGTCCTCCTCTCCGTTACAACAAGGTTAGTCCTTAAAAGGACTGTTGGGTCTCAAGATGTGTGAATACAGGGGTGGTTAACAACAAGTGCTAAACCACCATACTGAAATCCACACACAGAAAGCTCAAAAAGAGCTCAAAACACAAAAAACACTCTCAACTCTACACTGTCAGGTCTCCACTAAACACACTCCAACACACTGACAAAATGGCGCCTGTGAAACAGCCTTTTATACCCAGGGGGCTGGCAATAATCATGTTAGCTGCCATTGGATAATTTGGGACATGTGGCTTGCTCCGTCTTCAAAATAATCCCCAAAATGCAGAATTCCACGAATTTACAAAAATTTCTCGTTTTTTCGAAATTACAAGAATTCTCGTAATTACGAGGCCTCCATTTCTCGTATTTCAAAAATACAAAATCCTCGTAATTACGAAAATTTTCGGAAAAAAATAATCCGCGGTTCGGAAGTTCGAACGGCGGAAAATCCGGAATAATCCGCCGTTCGCGGACGGGATAAATCCGCGGCGGATCCGGGTTCGGGGTGCAAACCGGCCATCTCTAATTAGCATCAACTTTTGCTTGGTATTGCAGCACTTGAGTCATACAGTTATTTTCACTTATAACAGGGACATTTACAGGGAGATTCAATAAAAGTTCTTATAGTTTAAAATTGCTAATTAAAAAGTGCTAATTAAAAGTGCTAATTTGCCCCAACCAATCAGATTTAGTTTACATTGAAAGCTAACATCTGATTGGTTGGGCAAAATTAGCACCATTTTAAATGATAAGAAATTTTATTGAATAACTCTGTTTGTGTACAAAATAGATGGTCTTTGGGGGTGCAAAAAATGGCTTTGAAAACAACCCCAGGCTCTTCCTGTTCCACATTTGAAAATCAATTTAAATCAGTTTTGAACAATTTGCATTAGAAAAGGAATAGCTTATTACAGTGCATGATAATGGGTTTTTGTAATCTGCTTTTTCTAACATTGAAATATTGTGAGCAGCTGGCAGAAACATGGTGAATTTACAATGGGATTCATTATATTTATTTTTTAGTTGTAAGTTTTGATTGATTATATTGTGTAACTGTGTGAGTACTGACTAAACCTTTATATGAAATCATTTTTATAATAATGCAGATCTAACTGATTTGCTAATGCTTAGATAAAATGGCATATCTCTACCCCTACCAGAAAATGTCATGCTTAACTTTACCACCCCTGAAAAACTTGACCTCATGCTGGTGACATACCTTTGGATTTCTGAAGTCATATTTTAGCCTCTAGTTTCTAAAATGTAAATAACATATTTTTAACCACTCTAAATCCGGTTTAATAATTATTGAAACCCACAGTTTTATAATATGTCTGACTGACAGTTTAGACTGTTTTGCTTACTATTATCGGTGAAAAAGACAATCATGCAGTCTTAATAATCAACCATGTCACGTTAACTTTAACACGACTGTGGCATTATCGTTGTTATTTTGAAAACATGGCCTAGCAAGGTTTAACAAAATGTATAATTTTTCAAACTGGGAATGTTAGAATGTTTAAATTTATCAGTAAGGATGTGTTAAAGAAAAACTATACCTCCACTTTTCCACCGTATTCCCCACCTTTAAAAGTCCCCAGGGGGAGAACCACAAGGTCCTCATTTTGGTTTACAAAAGATCAGATTAAAGGTTTGCTCACAAGTCTAGTACAGTGCCAACAGTTCTTTACTCTGGGATCTGACCAATGAAAAAAGGGCGTTCATGCAGAGCTTTTTTTTCATGGTTAGTCCACGTTGGAGAGAGGGTTGCGGGAGATGGCTAGACCGTGAATCAAAATGGAAGTGATAGTTCAGCTGATCTCGTACAGGAACAATGAAGCAAATTCAGCCACTCTAAAGGTGCAGGGGAGGCGGACGGTAGCCTGTCAACAAGGCATTACAGTCAGGTGCACCGGGTGCGTATCCACGCAGTCCAGGCCCTGCTAGTCCACATAAAGCTATAGAAAACACTTCCCGAAGATCCAAAATCAGCTTTATTGATACAACATAAAAACTCCAAACACAGTCAGGCTCATCTGACCCGTTTCAGCGTCCACCTGATGAGCCTGACTATGTACAGAGGTTGTTATGTGTATCGATAAAGCTGATTTTGGATTCCAGAAGTGCGGCCCTTGTTTTGATTGCCTTAGTTCAGATAATCTACAACATTAATCCAGGGGTGAGGACTAGCAGTTAGGTGGACTTTTAAAGGTGACTGTAGGGGCAGGTAAGTATAGTTCTCCTTAAAATGTAAAACATCAAAAAGGCAAATGGGTTGTGTCATTGCCATTTGGATTTGTGCACCAACTCAAGTTTAGAATAAGTTTCCCTATCAGATCAAAATCACATTATCTAAATATATTGCGCAGTCACAGTGATACAACAGTATACAGAACTATATGTTCTGCAGTGAAAAGAAAATACAGTCTGATTATACATAATGGAGAATAATGTGATAATAGTTATGTTCTATAAGAAGAACCCAGTTGGTAGAGAAGAAGGTTGAGAAAATAATGCACAGCAGAAAAATCAAATAAATTCTCTGTCCTTTTGTTTCGGGTGCGGTTCTCTTATTCATTATCTTAAAAAAACTTTTATTATATTTTGCTTAAAAAAAAATCAGTCAAAACACCTGGAAAGTTCACCAAAATGTCAAAGCAGGGGATCAATCTCACTAAAATACAACCCATGTGTACTAGCCTAGATTTAAAGCAATGGTGTCTCATCCTAACCAAAGTATCCTTTTGCACTGAAGATTCAAGTCAGCATGCAAGGAGTTACAAATCAAATGTTTAACCTGGCACCATTAAATTGGTACAGTTCAGCTGTAAATATATAAAGGATAAGTGCACTGTAAAATCAAGTTATGTTCATTTGGAAGCTGCAGCTTTAAAATAATGTTGCCTTTTCTACCTTGTTAAGCTCTGTCCCTTTGAGACTACCTTGCTTTCTCGCTTGAGCCTCAACAGTAATGTCTGTGAGTTCCGCGCACTCTCCTGCTGAGCCTAAACAGTAATGCCTGTGAGTTCCGTGCACTCTCCTGCTTGAGCCTCAAACAGTAATGCTGTGCATGTGCGTGTGCACTGAACTCCCAGGCATTATTGTTTGAGGCTCAAGAAGGAGAAAGCAAAGGAAATCTCAGAGGGGTGGAGCTTAACATTCAGCAAACCAGTAACAAGATGTCAGCAACTTTCAAGGCACAACATAGGCTCGGAAAAAAAATATGGCAACAGTATTTTTAAAGCTGCAGCTTCCAAATAAACATAACTTGATTTACAGTCACTTATCCTTTAAATATATTGCTTAACTTTGGAAAGTTCGGTCCGTTTGGAAAGTTTGAAAAACAGACCCATTAAAGTCAATGGGAGTCAAATAGTTTGAAAAGTTTGAAGAAATACAATTAAAATACAATGGTAACTTAATAAAATGGCTGTGGGACTGGGAAATTGTTGGGGAACATGTTTGAAATCCAGGACTTTTGTTAACTATCCAGGACATTTGAAACTATCCCATGATACGACTCACGGATTCGAGAATTCGATATTTACTCGCGTATTGGTATAATAGACATTTTACTTGCAATTCGTTAATTCGATATTTCCTCGCGTATTGTATAAAAGACATTTACTCGCGGATTCGAGAATTCGATATTTATAGGTATAATACACATTTTACTCACGGATTCGATATTTCCTCGCGTATAGTATAATAGACATTTTACTAATGGATTTGATATTCGATATTCACTCGCGTATTGGTATAATAGACATTTTACTCGCATATTCGCATGCCTAAACGTTTGAACATTCGATAATTATCGAAAGTCTGGACAAATCGAAAATCCTGGTCCGGGAGTTCGAGAACTCCGAGTCCATTCAAACTTGAATAGTTCAGCTTGAACTCGGGTTTGAGTTCGAGTTCTAGTCCATCTCTATTTTTTAGTACTTGGCTCAAAATGTTTACATCAGCAAAGAGGTGCTAAAAAGTTACTGTTTTTCAACATACATATCATCATACAAGTTCATAGGCAAGATTTTAGTTTACAACATAGCAGTACATGTAGTATGCTTGGATTTTGCTAAGGCTTTGGATATAATCCCCATAGGCAACTAATGTCTAAGCTAAGTCTGTTGGGCTGGGGTGGCATATTTGTACATGGATAGAAAGTTGGTGTTGATGGATAGGATGCAGAGAGTAGTTGTAATGGGGCTTCATCAATATGGACAAGTGGGGTGCCACAGGGTTTTGTGTTAGGGCCACTTCTATTTAATCTGTTTCGTAATGATTTAGAAGTGGGTATTGTCATCAAGTTTTCTGTGTTTGCTGATGACACAAAAACTTTATCAACATTAAAATTTCGGGGATATGCAATTGTTACAGTGGATCTAGATAGATTGTCACATGGGGCTGTTAGTGGCAGATGACATTTAATGTTAATAAATGTAAGGTGATGCATTTTGGACTTAAAAACCTTGTGCTGCTTATATATAAGTGAATCCCTGTTAGGAAAGGATCTTGGAGTTTTGGTGGATAACCAACTTAAAGGAAGCAAGCAGTGCCAGACAGCAACAGCCACAGCCAGCATGGTATTGTCTTGTATTAAGAGAGGTATGGATTAGAGAAAAATGTTATTCTCCATCTTTACAAAGCATGTAAGGCCTCATTGGCATATGCAATTTTGGAATCCTGTGTACAAACAGACATCTTGAAAATGGAAAGGGTTCAGAGAAGGGCAACTAAATAATAAAGAGAATGGGAGAGCTTGAATATAAAGACAGCTTGGATAAGTTTCAATAAAGGAACACTAAACCCCAAAAAGAACTATGTGCCATTTGTTTCTATTATTCACAGGGAGGTGAGAACGCTTATCTCACCTCCCTGTGAATAAAGGACGCTCGGGAGACCTGGAACTTACCTTCACTGACAGCCGCTCTGTCCCGACCACGCACCCTATCTTAGGCGCATGCGCGGCCAATACAAAAGATAGGAGAGAACAGCTGTTAGTGAAGGAACGGCTGCGAGTGGAGCAGCGGGTAAGGTAAGTTCCAGGTCAACTGAGCGTCCTATTATTCACAGGGAGGTGAGAATAAGCGTTCTCACCTCCCTGTGAATAATAGAAACGAATGGCACATAGTTATTTTTGGGGTTTAGGGGAGTTTACAGTCTCTTAAGCACACTAGAGAAAAGGTGCTTTGAGTGGGGATATGATTACTGTGTAGAAATACATTAACGGCCCATACAAGCTTGTGTGCACTTCACAATTAAGGAAGCCATGCTGTAGTTACAAAATAAAAACGTTTCACTAGCATTAAAATCTTTACTTAAACATATTAATTTGCCTTGGATAGTTTGAAAACTTTTGAGAAATAATGTACTTGGATGTGAGGTTCAATGGAAACAGAAAAAATATCTAAAATCTACAGAGATATAGTATCACGTCATCTTACAATTATCTAAAACTATTAATCTTAAAAAAGTGAGATACAATTTAAACTTTACCAATTTCTTAGAAAAATTACAATTGCTTTGTGTACTTAAAAAGATAAAAGAAGGAAATGAACTTATTGCAGGCAAAAATGTTATTCACAGCACAAGATAGAGTTAATTATTAATGAAAGTGAAAAAATAAGGAACCATGGCTTAGAAAGATAAACCAAGACATTTTTGCTGCTCTTCATAGCACTTTCAGTCTCTGCAAATTTTAGCTTATAGATTAATAAAAAGTGACATCATTTTATCAAGACTGTAAGTCTTTTAACTTTAAAAAATGAAATTCATTAGGTGATATATTTTAATCTATGATTTTTCATTAAGAATTTGATATTGGGGTTTTTTCAATGTTTGAATGCAATCATTGAGTTTTTTAAGGTACTCATTGCATCGGTCCTGCTTTTGTCAAAATTATGAAGCTTTGTCCTCTCAAACCAACATTTTAAATAAACCATGGAGGCAGCTTCCTTCAATTTCATTCCTTTCAGTTCTCCTTAACTTATAGGAATTACTGATATTTAACTGCAACCAGAGTTTATCATCACCTAGACCACCTAGACCTAGAGTTAAAGAAGTTACATAACATAGAAAGGTCAATGGGGGCTAATGGGATCATTTAATGTATAATCATTGGGTGCATTAGAATGTGAAAAGGACTGTTGGGTCTCAAGATGTGTGAATACAGGGGTGGTTAACAACAAGTGCTAAACCACCATACTGAAATCCACACACAGAAAGCTCAAAAAGAGCTCAAAAAGCACAAAAAACACTCTCCAACTCCTACACTGTCAGGTCTCCACTAAACACACTCCAACACACTGACAAAATGGCGCCTGTGAAACAGCCTTTTATACCCAGGGGGCTGGCAATAATCATGTTAGCTGCCATTGGATAATTTGGGACATGTGGCTTGCTCCGTCTTCAAAATAATCCCCAAAATGCAGAAATTCCACGAATTTACAAAAATTTCTCGTTTTTTTCGAAATTACAAGAATTCTCGTAATTACGAGGGCCTCCATTTCTCCGTATTTCAAAAATACAAAATCCTCGTAATTACGAAAATTTTCGGAAAAAAATAATCCGCGGTTCGGAAGTTCGGAACGGCGGAAAATCCGGAATAATCCGCCGTTCGCGGACGGGATAAATCCGCGGCGGATCCGGGTTCGGGTCCGCAAACCGGCCATCTCTAATTAGCAATCCAAGCAATCAAACCTTTTGCTTGGTATTGCAGCACTTGAGTATCTACAGTTATTTTCACTTATATCAGGGACATTTACAGGGAGATTCAATAAAAGTTCTTATAGTTTAAAATTGCTAATTAAAAAGTGCTAATTAAAAGTGCTAATTTTGCCCCAACCAATCAGATCTTAGTTTACATTTGAAAGCTAACATCTGATTGGTTGGGGCAAAATTAGCACCATTTTAAATGATAAGAACTTTTATTGAATAACTCTGTTTGTGTACAAAATAGATGGTCTTTTGGGGGTGCAAAATATGTGCTTTGAAAACAACCCCAGGCTCTTCCTGTTCCACATTTGAAAATCAATTTAAATCAGTTTTGAACAATTTTGCATTTAGAAAAGGAATAGCTTATTACAGTGCATGATAATGGGTTTTTGTAATCTGCTTTTTCTAACATTGAAATATTGTGCAGCAGCTGGCAGAAACATGGTGAATTTACAATGGGATTCATTATATTTATTTTTTAGTTGTAAGTTTTGATTGATTATATTGTGTAACTGTGTGAGTACTGACTAAACCTTTATATGAAATCATTTTTATAATAATGCAGATCTTAACTGATTTGCTAATGCTTAGATAAAATGGCATATCTCTACCCCTACCAGAAAATGTCATGCTTACCTTTACCACCCCTGAAAAACTTGACCTCATGCTTGTGACATACCTTTGGAATTTCTGAAGTCATATTTTTAGCCTCTAGTTTCTAAAATGTAAATAACATATTTTTAACCACTCTAAAATCCGGTTTAATAATTATTGAAACCCACAGTTTTATAATATGTCTGACTGACAGTTTAGACTGTTTTGCTTACTATTATCGGTGAAAAAGACAATCATGCAGTCTTAATAATCAACCATGTCACGTTAACTTTAACTGACCTGTGGCATTATCGTTGTATATTTTGAAAACATGGCCTAGGCAAGTTTGAACCAAAATGATGATAATTTTTCAAACTGGGAATACTGTTAGCATGTTTAAATTACAGTAAGGATGTGTTAAAGAAAAACTATACTTACCTCCACTTTTCCACCGTATTCCCCACCTTTAAAAGTCCCCAGGGGGAGAACCACAAGGTCCTCATTCCTTGGTTTACAAAAGATCAGATTAAAGGTTTGCTCACAAGTCTAGTACAGTGCCAACAGTTCTTTACTCTGGGATCTGACCAATGAAAAAAGGTGCTTCATGCAGAGCTTTTTTTTCATTGGTTAGTCCACGTTGGAGAGAGGGTTGCGGGAGATGGCTAGACCGCTGAATCAAAATGGAAGTGAGTAGTTCAGCTGATCTCTGTACAGGAACAATGAAGCAAATTCAGCCACTCTAAAGGTGCAGGGGAGGCCGGAGTAGCCTGTCAACAAGGCATTACAGTCAGGTGCACCCGGGTGCGTATCCACGCAGTCCAGGCCCTGCTAGTCCACATAAAGCTATAGAAAACACTTCCCGAAGATCCAAAATCAGCTTTATTGATACAACATAAAAACTCCAAACACAGTCAGGCTCATCTGACCCGTTTCAGCATCCACCTGATGAGCCTGACTATGTACAGAGTTGTTATGTTGTATCGATAAAGCTGATTTTGGATCTTCCAGAAGTGCGGCCCATGTTTTGTATTGCCTTAGTTCAGATAATCTACAACATTAATCCAGGGGTGAGGACCTAGCAGTTAGGTGGACTTTTAAAGGTGACTGTAGGGGGCAGGTAAGTATAGTTCTCCTTAAAATGTAAAACATCAAAAAGGCAAATGGGTGTGTCATTGCTCATTTGGATTTGTGCACCAACTTCAAGTTTAGAATAAGTTTTCCCCTATCAGATCAAAATCACATTATCTAAATATATTGCTGCAGTCACAGTGATACAACAGTATACAGAACTATTATGTTCTGCAGTGAAAAGAAAATACAGTCTGATTATACATAATGGAGAATAATGTGATAATAGTTATGTTTCTATAAGAAGAACCCAGTTGGTAGAGAAAGAAGGTTAGGAAAATAATGCACAGCAGAAAAATCAAATAAATCATCTGTCCCTTTTGTTTCCGGGCTGCGGATTCTCTTTATTCATTATCTTAAAAAAACTTTTTATATATATTTTTGCTTAAAAAAAATCAGTCAAAACCACCTGGAAAGTTCAACCAAAATGTCAAAGCAGGGGATCAATCTCACTAAAATACCAACCCATGTGTACTAGCCTAGATTTAAAGCAATGGTGTCTCATCCTAACCAAAGTATCCTTTTGCACTGAAAGATTCAATGTCAGCATGCAAGGAGTTACAAATCAAATGTTTCACCTGGCACCATTAAAATTGGTACAGTTCAGCTGTAAATATATTAAAGGATAAGTGCACTGTAAAATCAAGTTATGTTCATTTGGAAGCTGCAGCTTTAAAAATACTGTTGCCTTTTTCTACCTATGTTAAGCTCTGTCCCTTTGAGACTACCTCTGCTTTCTCCTGCTTGAGCCTCAAACAGTAATGTCTGTGAGTTCCGCGCACTCTCCTGCTTGAGCCTCAAACAGTAATGCCTGTGAGTTCCGTGCACTCTCCTGCTTGAGCCTCAAACAGTAATGCTGTGCATGTGCGTGTGCACTGAACTCCCAGGCATTATTGTTTGAGGCTCAAGAAGGAGAAAGCAAAGGAAATCTCAGAGGGGTGGAGCTTAACATTCAGCAAACCAGTAACAAGATGTCAGCAACTTTCAAGGCACAAAGCTAGGCTCTGGAAAAAATATATGGCAACAGTATTTTTAAAGCTGCAGCTTCCAAATAAACATAACTTGATTTTACAGTGCACTTATCCTTTAAATATATTGCTTAACTTTGGAAAGTTCGGTCCGTTTGGAAAGTTTGAAAACAGACCCATTAAAGTCAATGGGAGTCAAATAGTTCGAAAAGTTTGAATGAAATACAATTAAAATATCAATGGTAACTTAATATAAATGGCTGTGGGACCTGGGAAATTGTTTGGGGAACATGTTTGAATATCCAGGACTTTTGTTAACTATCCAGGACATTTGATAACTATCCCATGATACGACTCACGGATTCGAGAATTCGATATTTACTCGCGTATTGGTATAATAGACATTTTACTTGCATATTCGTTAATTCGATATTTCCTCGCGTATTGGTATAAAAGACATTTTACTCGCGGATTCGAGAATTCGATATTTATAGGTATAATACACATTTTACTCACGGATTCGATATTTCCTCGCGTATAGATATAATAGACATTTTACTAATGGATTTGATATTCGATATTCACTCGCGTATTGGTATAATAGACATTTTACTCGCATATTCGCATGCCTCAAACGTTTGAACATTCGATAATTATCGAAAGTCTGGACAATATCGAAAATCCTGGTCCGGGATAGTTCGAGAACTCCGAGTCCATTCAAACTTGAATAGTTCAGCTTGAACTCGGGTTTGAGTTCGAGTTCTAGTCCATCTCTATTTTTTAGTACTTGGCTCAAAATGTTACATCAGCAAAGAGGTGCTAAAAAGTTACTGTTTTTCAACATACATATCATCATACAAGATTCATAGGCAAGATTTTAGTTTACAACATAGCAGTACATGTAGTATGCTTGGATTTTGCTAAGGCTTTGGATATAATCCACCATAGGCAACTAATGTCTAAGCTAAGGTCTGTTGGGCTGGGGTGGCACATTTGTACATGGATAGAATGTTTGGTTTGATGGATAGGATGCAGAGAGTAGTTGTTAATGGGGCTTCACAATATGGACTAAAGTGGGTGCCACAGGGTTTTGTGTTAGGGCCACTTCTATTTAATCTGTTTCGTAATGATTTAGAAGTGGGTATGTCATCAAGTTTTCTGTGTTTGCTGATGACACAAAAACTTTATCAACCATTAAATCTTCAGGAGATATGCAATTGTTACAGGGGATCTAGATATTGTCACTGGGGCTGTTAGTGGCAGATGACATTAATGTTAATAAATGTAAGGTGATGCATTTTGGACTTAAAAATCCTTGTGCTGCTTATACTAGTGAATCCCTGTTAGGAAGGATCTTGGAGTTTTGGTGGATAACACATATAAAGGAAGCAAGCAGTGCCAGACAGCAACAGCCACAGCCAGCATGGTATTGTCTTGTATAAAGAGGTATGGATTAGAGAAAAATGTTATTCTCCATCTTTACAAAGCATTGGTAAGGCCTCATTTGGCATATCAATTTGGAATCCTGTGTACACAGACATCTTGAAAATGGAAAGGGTTCAGAGAAGGGCAACTAAAATAATAAGAGAATGGGAGAGCTTGAATTAAAGACAGCTTGGATAAGTTTCAATTAAAGGAACACTAAACCCCAAAAAGAACTATGTGCCATTTGTTTCTATTATTCACAGGGAGGTGAGAACGCTTATTCTCACCTCCCTGTGAATAATAGGACGCTCGGGAGACCTGGAACTTACCTTCACTGACAGCCGCTCTGTCCCGACCACGCACCCTATCTTAGGCGCATGCGCGCCAATACAAAAGATAGGGAGAGAACACTGTTTGTGAAGGAGCGGCTGCGAGGTGAGCACGGGTAAGGTAAGTTCCAGGTCAACTGACGTCCTATTATTCACAGGGAGGTGAAATAAGCGTTCTCACCTCCCTGTGAATAATAGAAACGAATGGCACATAGTTATTTTTGGGGTTTAGGTGAGTTTAAATACATCTCTTTAAGCACACTAGAGAAAAGGTGCTTTGCATGGGGATATGATTACTGTGTAGAAATACATTAACGGCCCATACAAGCTTGTGTGCACTTCTACAATTAAGGAAGCCATGCTGTAGTTACAAAATAACACGTTTCACTAGCATTAAAAATCTTTACTTAAACATATTAATTTGCCTTGGATAGTTTGAAAACTTTTGAGAAATAATGTACTTGGATGTGAGGTTCAATGGAAACAGAAAAAATATCTAAAATCTACAGAGATATTAGTATCACGTCATCTTACAATTATCTAAAACTATTAATCTTTAAAAAAGTGAGATACAATTTAAACTTTTACCAATTTCTTAAGAAAATTACAATCTTGCTTTGTGTTACTTAAAAAGATAAAAGAAGGAAATGAACTTATTGCAGGCAAATAATGTTATTCACAGCACAAGATAGAAGTTAATTATTAATGAAAGTGAAACATAATAAGGAACCATGGCTTAGAAAGATAAACCAAGACATTTTTGCTGCTCTTCATAGCACTTTCCAGTCTCTGCAAATTTTAGCTTATAGATTAATAAAAAGTGACATCATTTTATCAAGACTGTAAGTCTTTTAACTTTAAAAAATGAAATTCATTAGGTGATATATTTTAATCTATGATTTTTAATTAAAGAATTTGATATTGGGGTTTTTTCAATGTTTGAATGCAATCATTGAGTTTTTTAAGGTACTCATTGCATTCGGTCCTGCTTTTGTCAAAATTATGAAGCTTTGTCCTCTCAAACCCAACATTTTAAATAAACCATGGAGGCAGCTTTCCTTTCAATTCTCATTCCATTTCAGTTCTCCTTCTAACTTATAGGAATTACTGATATTTAACTGCAACCAGAGTTTATCATCACCTAGACCACCTAGACCTAGAGTTAAAGAAGTTACATAACATAGAAAGGTCAATGGGGCTAATGGGATCATTTAATGTATAATCATTGGGTGCATTAGAATATATATTATTTACAATTTATAAAAACAATGAAGCACCAGTCTTGGAGATTACAGTCACAGAAATAGCTGTTAGCAACCTCCTTTTAATATATAGGCACTAATTTATTCATATCTAGCAAAACTGCTGGGCCTTATTACCAGTGACACACATTTAGCCTATGGCATCTCTACAATTCCCTTTAGGCCTTTTATTAAAGTAAAGAACTTTCTCCCTGCTATTTCTATATACTGTATACAGTGTTTAAATAAGCCAAATTTAAATCTTGCTTTTTGCCCTTATGTTTAACTTTACTGATTCTGTACATTTGCAGCATAGCATAGTACAGCAACTCCTTCACTTCCACATGCCTAGGGAATCTTGTGCTTGGTTTTATGTGTTTTTTTTTTTTAATTCTGCACCTCTCTGCACCATCACCATGAAGCTGTTAAATGCCTATGCAAGCCTGTTGTTTGTCTTAATGTGTTAATGTATGTCAGTGCAGCACAGTTGCAACTATTGCTGTGCACCTGTTAGTCAATTTATCCACAACTGACACCGAAAGGGTTAAAATGCCCAATTCTGAATTTCTGAATACACAAAAATATGTTGCCGCTGTAATATACCCTAGGATTGAATATGGAAAACATACATGTAATGAGTAAAAAAACAGCTGGATCTGAAAGGGTCAAAGCTTTCTAGAAATTTAGAATATACATTTAGACTGATATTGGCATATACACACTGTCACTAAAAGGGTTTAAACCTCCTAGTAAAATATCTGCTAAACTTTAGGGATGAGCTGAAAGACTCGATCAAACTTGGTTTAAAAAAACTACGTTTGGAATTTCCACACGGAACTACCAACATTTTGTCCACCAAAACCTATTCTCCACATTAAAATTTCTTGCGGAACTTTTATTTTGACAGGCCAAGTTCCAAATATTTTGGTACAATCCAGTACAATCCAGTTTTCTTTACAGAATCCAAACCGTAAATGGAGGGTAAAGGAGGATTTTGAAGGCCTTCTGATGACAGACATGCATTTACCAGTAACTTTCTTAGAAATAAATGCAGCAGGTAATATTAAAAGTTCTAAATTGAACTAAAAGTGTGTACACATAGCACAGACCTTTAAAAGATGACAGACAAAATCTTCACCATTCTGTTTGTCATTTTTAAAGATCCCCTTACCCACAGTCCCGAGTGTTCTCCCCATATAAAGCATAGGGAGAATGCTTACACATTTCCTTCAGCCACGGCCAACTCCTTATACTTTAATACAGGGAGACAACCATGGCTGAGGGTAATTTCAAGTTCAGAACTGTAGTACAATCCTGCCGGCACTGATGGGAACGACCCTTTATCTGTAATGTATGTACCCAGCTTGAGTCAATGAATACCGAAGCTCAGAAGATTAAAATAATTACCAAGACATCTTCTTGTGATGTTAGGCAAATTGCTTTATTCTGCCTGCCAGATTCTAATTTTTCTTATTATTTTGTTCTATGCTAGCATCATTCAGCAGATAATATTAAGTAAGCATGAAGATGCTCCTTTATTTATTTACAGCTTTACACAATGCTTATTTTTAAATGATCTTTAATGCAAATATAGGAGAAATGATTGTTGCCGTTTTACTGCAGAAGGATAATAATAATTTATTATTATATATAATTCATTGCCACAGAAAATCTGGGTGTATTTTCTGGATCTATTTCTCCATTAATAAAGCATTATTAAGATTAACAGAGATGTCATTCTTGGCATGCATGGAATTTTAGGTGATTATCACAGGGATTATTACAGTTTTAATTTTAGTTGCAGAATGGATTGTAATTGACTCAATCTCTCTTGTCTCTCTAATCACGATAGTAACAATACAGAGGAAATTAGTACATTAAATACATTAGATATACTATTTATTATTATGATTATTATTATTCAAATATTTCCTGTTCCACAGTCATGCACATAAAAGTAGAAACTAGTGGGCTTGTCAAAATATTTTCTTATTTAAAACGATATTTTGGCAACTTTATAATACAGTACTTCAACTTTATGTCATTCCATCATATCCATCAAACATACGGCCTTTGTTCTTTCAAAGTTTAGTTGTTTCCCATTTGTTCTATTTATGCTAATTCAAAGTAAATTTTTAATTGCAAGAGTTGACTAATTGTCTAACATGAATATAAGATTTTGCATGTGTATGCGGGCTATGCAGTTTTGCATCTATAAATCATTACTTTTAAATGAAGAACAGACATTACTGTGTATGAAAACATTCAAATTCATCACAATTTATGATGAAAAGGAATAGTTTGAAAGTTCCTCCTACTATATTATATTCATACATATTTTATCCATAACCAATAGCTATGAATTGTATAGGCAGAGTGAGGTACAAATAAATTTGCTTCTAGATTACTATTTCTGGTTAATGGTAATTAGGAATGGGTTTTGTGTACAAAATTAACCTGGTTTTCAATTTGGAACTGACCTTTCGGAACTTTCCTAATTTTAAAAACTTTTGAGCTTTCGAGGTTTCAATGTATTTTTACTAAATACCGAAAATATTATCGGATATTAAAGATGGGATCCAGGTCCGACACAGAACCCTTTGGGTTAAAATAATCTTGTATATTTGGTAACCCTCAAAAATACGTTCCGAACCCTCGAAAGTAAGCTCCGTTTTTGGATTTTTGGATCTTTCGGGTTTTAATCAGGTTTCCTAAATACGAAAATGGGTTTTGTCCATCTCTAGTGGACATCCTAAAACAGGTTGCATGTGAAAATTGATACATGTTCTACAGACCATTTCACAGGTCTCTATCCCATTAGTACAAAGCTATTATTGCTATTAGATTTTAAAAATTTGACCATTTAAATTTTTTAAACTTTCGTAACTTGACTTCCCATTGACTTGTATTGGGTTCGTTTTCGAGTTTTCATAAATTTACAAAAATCCAATTTTTGAAAAAAACTGGGTGGTTTTGTTCATCTTTAATGGTAAAGTTATATGGAATCTTTTGCATTGCACAGAATTAGGAAGTTGAATATAAAGTTGGAAGAAATAGAGTTAGAAAAATAATCAGAGATACTTGCTAGAGTACTCTTGACTAGTGCTATTTGAAACCAGCAAATTTCATTACGATTTCAGATTTTAGGAATTCCAAAAAATATTTGTTATTTTAAAAATCCGAAAATGGACCCATAGAAGTCAATGGGGAAAAAATCTAGAATGCTAGAAATTAGTAGTAAAAGCATGATAACTTACTGTAGATGGCTAAGGCACCTGTGAAATGTTGTGGGGAACATGTACGAATCATCAAAATTTAAATAAAATTAACTTCCTACATGCAAACTATTTTGGAACATCCGCAGGGTTAACGAAAATATGGAAAGTTCCACGAAACGAGAGTTACGATCGGCTCAGGATGGACCCGAAATGGAACTTCGGATGCAGGACTTCAAATTCGGACCCGAATTCTATCTATACAACTACAACTATGCAACTACAATTTAACTTGATGCTTTGCATCCTCAACTCAGTGCTGCAAATGCTGCAATTATTATTACACTAAAGCCATAGGCCAGTAAAGAACCATAAGTTCTTGCCTTAGTAAAAAAACAAACAAACAAACAAAAACATTTGGATGATGCCTGTCTTAAGCTTAACTTAAGTACTGTATTGTGTTTAATGTAACTGTTTGCGTACGTTTTTCTTAAAAACATTCAGGGAGATTCAATAAAAGTTCTTATCATTTAAAATGGTGCTAATTTTGCCCCAACCAATCAGATGTTATTTAACATTTGAAAGCTAACATCTGATTGGTTGGGGCAAATTTTTAAATGATAAGAACTTTTATTGAATAACCCTGATTGTGTTGTGCAGTTTTTTTATGCACTACTCCTTGCATGGGATAATTTAATAGTTGTGTGTTTCCATAATTATGCCCTACAGGCCTAAATAACTGTATAATCCACCTTGCTATGTTTAAGAATAACACAGATTTTTATACAAACTATGGCATATTCTAGAAATCATTCACCTTTTTCCTTTTTTCTAACTATGCTAAGGTGAGTCTGCAGTGGAAAGGAATGTCTTGATAAACTTTTGCCATTTTGCACTCTTGTTTCAGTCATCTTGTTCAAATAAAGTATCAGAATAAATGTAAGGTTTTTTTTCTTATGGTTTAAAAAGTAACTAATATGATAACATCTCTAACGTCTATGTAGGCTAGAGGAAGTGTTACAGGAGTTACATTTTTTAATCTAATTCAGTCATAGCACAGCAAGCCTGTAGGACTCTGTTATCTGACTATTTTAAGAAGTTACAAGCCCTGGGGCCCATAAAATGGCTAGGTTGTAAGTTATTGCAGTTATTGCTGTAGACATTTAGCAGATCTTTTCTATTTACTTTTGTTGATGCCCTAATTCTTTGTTGAATAAAACTTCTATGCTCTAATTTACTTGCAAAATTCAATAGCTAAGGAATGAGCATTAGGTGATTATTTTTTAGTTGAGAACTAATGGACAGACCATGATGAAGCTTAAGTTTCGGATGAAATGTGTATGGGTTTTCTTCTCTGTTTCTAGGGCAAAAGCAGTCCAAAATATATGTCATGTCAGTAAATCACTGCCAATCCCGCAGCCTTCAATAGACCACAAGATCAGTCAGGTTAAAATATTGGTGGTCTCACTTTAATTCCTGACCAATAGAGTCATTTTAGTCTAGGGACAAAATATTTACAGTGTATGTTATCCCTGATAAATCCAAACTTATGCAAAACTCTATATATACCTTACGATATACTATCATTATTATTTTTTGTCTATGGAAAAGGCCATTAATAAATGCAAAAGTAATAGTGGGAGTTGGAAAAAGATAAGCATCCATGTAGTTCAAACTTTTTACCCTACCCATGATGACTGCCAAACAGTTGATCCATAGGAAGACAAGAAATAAAATATAGTCTGAAGGGGGATAAATCCTTCCTGTCTTTACATGGCAAATGGAAGATTCCCTGAATAAAGAAGTCATTTTTGAGCACTTTTCCATATTCTATAATTCTAGAAATGTATCTGTGAACCTGCCATTGCCTGGAAGACAGTTCGGCGGTTTTACTTTTCTTACTGTAAAATACTCCTTTTTTTTTGTTAAAGGAGAACTAAACTTAAATTTTTAAAGCCTAATGTGAAAGTTTTTCTCCCCAGAACACCTATACATTGTAAGATTCTTCTCTAGTAAGTTGCATTTAGTACATGTAAGATTCTGTAAATATGAAGTACAACCCACAGCCCATGAAGTCATCAAAGAACCACACCCCCTGACCCCAGTATTCACTGTCTCTATGCACAGTGTGTTTTCTATACACCAATATGGAAGTCCCTGAAAAGACTTGTAAAGCTGATTGTTACCATAATATATTAACAAGTTAGTGGGAGTTGCTGGAAAATAAACTGCAGGGTAACAAGCAGCTTTCAAAGTCCTATCAGGGTCTTCCATATTCCATTTTTTTTAGGATTCTTTTAGCAAAAAATAAAGCTTCCAAATGTATCTGGATAATCTGCTTGTTCAGTGGTGGTGCACCAGATAAGGCACCCAGTTTAAAAATACACAATTCAGAAGGTAAGGAGTTCAATTCCCCAGGCTTCTCTTTTTTTTTTGTTTCTGTTATGTCCCAAGCAAAAGATGAAACTCCTAAATGTACCAAAGTGTTCAGCTTACTCAGTGTTGGTCCACCTTGTTAGATACCAGTTTTAGAAACACACAGTTCAGAAGGTCACAAGTTCAAAACCCCAGCATTAAATTTTTTTTTTTTTCCATTATGTTCATAGTTAAAGATTCCACATGTATCTGTGTCCTTTATGCTATCTCTGTTAGCCTAGAGATAAGAGCTCTGCTTTTAGCAAGACAGAGTAAATGTACAAGTTGCAGGTTCTATTTCCCAGACTTACTTTTATTTTTTTTATTTTTGGTGAAATGTTAGTATTCCATTTCTTACATCCAGGCTATCTATGAAATACACTGCAAAAATTACTTTTCTTTTTGCATGAAATGTAAAGAATTATATCATTGTTAGGACAGGATCATTGAATGTGTTTGAAAACAAAAAACTAAAAATCCTGTTGTGTGTCAGGGAGAGGGAGGATCTCTGTGCTGTAATGTGATTGGCGGTCAGCTTCTAGGAAGCAAGGCTGCAATTTCCTTGTTTTGATCTGTTGAGCACTACAGAGCATGTGCCTGTACGCAGACACTTAGATGGGGGTTTACCCAGCCAAGGTGGATTGTGAGAGCTGACTCCTAGTACCGACAGGTTAATTTCATAAATCACCAAATGGCCACAGCAAAGGTGAGAGAGGTGAGACACAGCTTGTTGTATGTTTGTGAATGTGCTCTGTCTATTGGGACAATGTTGTCTGGAGACTTTAGTTTTCATTTAAAGCTGGCTACCCATGAAGAGATCCTTTGTCCCGACCGACCATTTGGCATTTCCGTAGCAAACAGTTTCCTGCAACCGAGCGTGTGTTCCACACATGATCGCATTATTGCCCGTGGTTTTTGGACACGTCCAGTGGTCCATTTATCCAATTTGGATGAACGAACAGTTGTCATGGCTGAAAACCCAAGCAATTTTTTTAGCCTGATGAACCAATACACTGAATATCGGTCGGTCTGTCAGCAGAGTAATTGCATGGTGTGTACACAGCTTAAGGTATGCCTTTCTCTGAACCAACTCCAGTGCCAAATGTAATCATTCTACGGAGTATGTACAATAAGCAATATGGCAAGTAAATAAGCTCCTAAGGGAAAATCTGTTATACCAATATATTTATGCTAACTATATGTAACTCCTGCTTTGATGTTTTTACATTGATAGATGCCAGCTAAAATGCTAGAAAGTACGATTAATGGATGATAAATGTAACACATAGTGTGCACATTAATCATGTAAGCACTTGTCAAAAAATATTTCTGTAATATGAAAACAGCCCAGACCATGCTATAATTATAATCAAAGTGCTTCAAAATAAGTATATTATAAGAGAACTTGAGGTATGGTTATATGTATGTAATGACTTTATAAAATAAAGACTTTAAAGATTATAATAAATATAGAGATCAAAGGTTGAATGCTAAAAAGGTTTGTGAAATGTATTTGATTATATATTAGGACAAGGATATTTCTTTGCTTTTCACTCTAGATTCCAGAGACAGGCGGAACACTTAAGTCAATTAAAACTCATTCTAAGCTTCTGAAATTCGAAGAGTGTTTGACAATAAAAAGCAAAATGAACAAATAAACACTTAGTATAAAGATTTAATATACAGTTATATTTGGTTGACCTCAATGTTAAACATTGTTTTTTTAGGTATGTCTAATACATTAACACATTTTTAATTTGCATACAATTAAATCGCATTTAAAAACATTCAACACGTCCCAAAAATTATAGTACTGTATATAAGCACTCTGAAGAAAACCGATTCATTAAACAGCTAAATTACATATTAAACTTCAACAATTTCTTTTCTTTTAAAGGGTATCTCCACTCGTTTTTATAAGTTTTGGTAATCCAGTTCTATTGAAGAACGGGAGGTAAAGGAGCTGTGCCTTACCTTCGTTCTTCAATAGAACACACAGGAGCCAGGAGAGAAGTAAGAAACTTGCTCGCTCGCTCCCCCGGCGCGTAGTCTGACAGTCGCCCGACGGACCTTGTCTTCTATGCGCATAGAAGACAAGCTCCGTCGGGACCTGTCAGACCAAGCGCCGGGGGAGTGAGTGAGCGGTAAGTTCTTACCTTCTCTCCTGGCTCCTGTGTGTTCTATTGAAGAACGGAAGGTAAGGCACAGCTCCTTTACCTCCCGTTCTTCAATAGAACTGGATTACCAAAACTTATAAAAATGAGTGGAGATACCCTTTAAACATCAATGGGGTTTTTCATTGTTACTGTTGTTAGCCAAAGCTACATAGTGAGTAATTAGTTGAAACTTGTGGCCCTTAATTAAGGGACACTATACTGAAAAAATGACTTTGCCTCATCTTAATCTATAATTGAATACATGTTAATAGCACTCAGAAGGAAGGATTTCGGTCGCGGCAAAAGCAGCCATGTCCGACAGTTAGGCATGACCAATCATGTGGTCCATAGAGAACCGCACAATCGGTTCTGATTTTCCAATCTGTCCGATTGTTCGTTCATCTGTTTTGGACGAACGAATGATCGGCGATCGGTTGCGGACGCAAAAAGGCGCCGCATCTGGCTGAATTATGTGTACCTTGTTTTAAACTACTCACAGAAGAATAGTTTTTGAGAGCAAGGAACTTGATTGATAGCCGAAATATAAGAAGTTTTAGATTGGATGTCTTAATAAATAGGGGGCAGATCAACAAAAAAATTATAAAGTGGTGGTTGGGAAGAATTATAGTTTCCAGTTATGGTCAATTTAAAATAACCTATTTTTCAGTATAGATGCCCTTTAAACTAACAGGGAGATTCAATAAAAGTTCTTATCATTAAAAATGGTGCTAATTTTGCCCCAACCAATCAGATGTTAGCTTTCAAATGTTAAATAATATCTGATTGGTTAGGGCAAAATTAGCACCATTTTTACAATTTGAAAATAATATTTTTGCAAACATGAAATTTGTGATATTTATTTATTCTCAGGCCTACATTGCTTCAGTAAGGTATATTTTTTTTATTATTATTTGTCAGGTTTATATCCAATAAGTATCAGTAAACAAGTTCTAATTATTATGGGGTTTTGTCTTTTTGTTACTGGTTGTGAGAAAAAGTTTTGAAATCTTTTTTTTTATGCTTTCATTGGGGGAAAAATAAGGTCAACATTATCTGTTTCACATTGACCATATTTTTGCTTTGCTAATTGAACAATCACATTTTCCTATATATTTAAATTCAGTCTACTACTTTAAACTGATCTCAAAACTAGGAGACAATGTGGCAAACTGTGACATTGTCGTAGTGAATAGATTACTCTTTGAATGTAGGCAGTAACTAGTTTTTATGCTGATTCACACGATAAGATATTTGATATGCAGTTGACTTCAGAGCTATAGTACCGCAATATTCATTTTTCTTTTAGTATCCTGGATAGCGTTCAGCCAATTTACACGGTGACAGGTAGTGGCATTTTATTGTAACTAAGCCATTTTGCTCCAAGCTCTATTAGTGGACTCATTATACTTTCTCTTTTAATAATCGTATCAGGCTAATTATCACTTTAACTGCTTTTTCTATTATTGACTTAGTTTGCATTTAATTATTTATTTATGTTTTCCATGCAGGAGCAATAATTAAACTAAATAACACTAAAAAGTTTCTGAAGAAGATACTTATTTTAATTAGAGAAAAAAACTTACAGTAGATTTTTCTTGTTTATGTTGCTGGATTTTACCAGCATAATGCCTATTCGAAAATATTGAGACAATTAAACTGGTGAAATCAGAAATTGCTCTCTAGTGTCGGCCATTACCAGACCAGAGAAGGTGAAATTTCAGAGCTATTTTTGTCATTTTTTATATTTAAAGTTATTTATAAATAGGTGAAATTTTGCCCCTTTTCTGCCTTTTATTTGATTTTTTGCAGTTCTACCAGAATTTTCACTAAACATCATTACTTACTGGAATGTTCCATTAACATGACTATTTCTTACACAGCACTATGGTATGTTCCCATATTAATGGAACTGGTTTGATAATTAGCTGCAGTTTGCTGAAAATAAGCAATACTAAAAAATTAGTCCTATTAAAAAAATAGAGAAAATTGAGTGGGTGAGTTTTACACTATATGTCATATCCTATTACTGTATATACTCGAGTATAAGTCGAGGTATTTAGGCTTTAAAAAGAGAATTAACATGTTCAGTGTATATTAACCAATTTGATACTACTTTGAAAATCCACCAGGGAATATTACCTATTTACCATAATTTGTGCTGAATTTAACTTTTTGACTTATTTTCCTGCATTATTAGTGCTACTCTTTGCTACATAATTTTCACACCTACATAATTTTCACATTCATAATTTACCTTTGATGAAAATGTACCTTTTTAATAACTTTATAAGAAAAGTTGAAAGTTTAAAAAATTGTGGTCTGCAAAGCTAAAATAATGCCACTTTATACATATGTCCCTTAGACCCCCATTTGACTTTATTGGTAAATAAAGAAAATCTGAACCTTAAAAAAAAAAAAAGACAAAAAATAGCGATATCTCAGATCGTATTACAGTAAATGCTGGAAAATAGTCTAACAAAGTCTAAGTAAGTCTACTTACTAGAAACACCCCACAAAGTACTTACACCTTCCATGGACCCATTGGCAGGCTAAATAAATGGCCACTTATGCGTTTAGTACTGACACCTTCCATGGACCCATTGGCAGGCTAAATAAATGGCCACTTATGCATTTTAGCCACCTAAGACTTTGCGAATTTGAATGGTTAAACTTAACGCAATAAAACACTTTTCGCCATTTTATAAATATGATCGAGTAATTACCGCAACGATGTATGGAGAAAAGCGGAAAGTATTAGTAATGACTTTTCGCCACTGGTTATCACTGCTTTATAAATAGCAAAAAGTCCAAATTGGCGAAAAGGTGGCGGTAACGGAGGTGAAAAGTTTAACAAACCTTTTTAAATATGCCCCTAAATGTTTATCCCTCTGCCCTTTTTACTATTACTATTATTATTTTTGTTATTAAAGGATAAATATACTCAAAAAACAAATAAAGTTTAAATGGTAGCTGAATCCCTAACTAACCTTCCCCCCCATTTTTTTTAGGTCCCTTCAGAGCGTACCTGTGCCCTTATAAAGTGCTGGCCATCTTGGAACATGTATGCAGTCCCATAAGCTCAGCCCCCCGAGACTTGCTGGACTTTGTTTCCAACTTGTGTCCAAATATCCAGTGGCAGTTCAATCCGTGCGCGCGCAGGTGACGTCATGATGCGTGCGACGTGGCGTTAGTGCACGCCGTAGTGGGATTAAACTGCCACTGGATATTTTCCCACAAGTTGCCTACTGCCCCTGTATAACTGAGCACCTTATATTTTTACCTAGCATTTTCGGGTTTATACATCGGAAGAAAATGTCATTTAGACTAAAGAGCAACAACCTCTATAATAATAAGTACATGGTAGTAAATAGTGTTACAGTGTGCTGCACTATAACATGCCAAAAATCGTGTTTCAATTATTGGAGCAGTAGCATGCACAATTTTGCATTGAAATTAAGATAAAGGGGAAGTTTAGTGAAAATACATTTGCTTTTAAGAAATAAAAGCAGTAACCTTAACCTGACCATTCAGCATTGTGTCTGTGTATAAATAAATACTCCCGAAATAATAACTTCCTGTTTGCAGGACCCCTAGTAGAGACCGTCATGGTTTTGCCCTTGACCCAGCGCCTGGGTTGATTCAGTTGCTCAGTAGAGATCTGAGCATGTTTGACACATCCAACAGCCAATCAGTAGAAATTACTGTTAGGAACATTCCAAGGAAGTGGTGCATCCTGGGAAGAAGAAGGACCATTAGAACCTGAAATGGCAAATCACTAATGTAAACAGTGGGGAATAGCAAGATGTAGAAATTCAACTGATTTTTCAAAATGGGAGAAAATATCTAGAATAACTAGATATGTATAATATAAACTAATAATTTTTAAAATATTGATATTTTCCACTGAACATTCCCTTTAAAATGACAAAGCATGCAATGTGCAGCAAAAATGGTGATCACATTCATTGAGAAAACTGATCAAAGTGGACGGAATCTGAAAAACCAATCACATTGCTCACATTTTGCCCATTTGGGTGGTGGAGCCCTAACAACAGATCCAGTGGAGGGCTTTTACAGTAGAAACAGCATGATATTGTCTATCAACAGAACATTTTACCAAAATAAAAAGCTCCTTGATGTTAGTTTACAAGACAAATACATATGATGATAGTATACTGCTGTTTTTTTTGCAAATCCTTTTGTAATTCTTCCTTCAAAGTCTAAAGATTCTTGAAAAGATGCTCATCAGCCCCAATTTCCTGAGACATTTCATAACTTCACAATGATCATAAAATTAAAGAATTTGTAATAGTAAATTATACAAATGTATTATGTTGGCTATTCTGTCTTAACTCACATTTTCATAGGTTTCCATTGCTACCTGTTAAAAAAACATATAATATCCAGCCTGCCATTAAGTTAGTTGTTGTCCAGACTATTTGTCATGTTATAAATTTGTTTATATCCTTCTTCTCTTGCTTGTATTATTTTAATTGAAATACCACAAATTCTAATTTACTTTCTCTTATTATGTGTTTTTAGGGCTAGTCTAACTTCATCTTCCTACACTAAAAGTGTTCTGTGTAGCTGACATCAATAATAGAATATTGGTTATTGACTGTGGTGTGTTTAGTGGGTGGGGTTACAGGTGCTCAGAATCCCCATTTCTACTAGCACATAGTTGCCTGCTGTTCTGTGAACTGGACATTTGGGGGTCATCTTATATTTACAGATCAGTGAGTACTGGACATTGCTGGCATTTTATAATAACAGGTCAGTGTGAGCTGGACATTGGGGGTATCTTAAATTTACAGGTTAGTATGAAGTGGATATTGAGGGTATTTTACAGTATATTAACTGGTCAGTTTGAACTGGACATTGGGGGTATTTTACATATACCAGTCTGTAATAAATACGGCCGGGGTACAAGTATGCTTTCAGGAGGAGACAGGCGTCTGTAGGTTTGGATATTGGAGCAGATGAGGCTGATGGGAATTGTATGCAGGATACTGAGACACCACCGGAAACTGGATAACAAGGAGAAGGTGCTGCTGAGAGCTTGGATGCAAAAACAAGTAATGTAGTCTCTGGACCTGGAGAGGTAAGTATAGACTCAGGAACAGGCAAGGTAAGTATTGTCTCTGGAACTGGCAAGGTAAGTATAGTCTCTGGAACTGGTAAGGTAAGTATTCCTCTGGAACTGGCAAGGTAAGTATTCCTCTGGAAATGGCAAGGTAAGTATTGTCTCTGGAACTGGTAAGGTAAGTATGACTCTGGAACTGGCAAGGTGGTCGCTGGAACCAGGAGAGGTAAGTTCCAAAGGAGCCTGGGGTAGCAAATGGTACGAGTGGGGGCCCGGGTCCAGCAGGACGCCAGCATTTGAACCCTCGCACCACTCCAATGCCATGCACCCAGAAGCGCAGAGCGGCGTGGGTTCGGAGCAGCAGGTAAGTTCCTGACACAGTAACTGTGTACTGGATATTGGGGCATTTTCATTTTAAAGGTCAGTGTGTACAGGAAATTGGGGCATTTTATATTTACATGTCAGTGTGAACTGGACATTGGGGGCATCTTATATTAACAGGTATAATGCAAGAGAAAAACATATGACAACTGGGAACGAAATCCCCTTAACAGCTCCAATGCCCAAAGGCCCTCAGCACTGGCCGTGCAGGAATTCAGCGAACCCAGCTGGCGTGACACCCGTCTATCTAATGTTATATTTACAGGTCAATGTGTACTGGACATTGGAGGCACTTTATATTTATGGGTCATTGTGAACTAGACATTGGGGGCATTTTATATTTACAAGTCAGAGTATACTGGACATTGGGACCATTTTATATTTACCAGTCAGTTTGTACTGGACATGGTGCCATTTTATATTTAATGGTCAGTGTGTACTGGACATTGGGGGCATTTTATATTGACAGGTCAGTATGTACTATAATGGGTTTCCCACTTTTAACAGAAGAGTGATAGTTTTTTGGTTGGGGGGGAGCTGCTTTTAGACAAAAGTCTAAAGATGCCTAAACACTGCAAACTTATTTTTTATTGATCGAAATTGCAATCATAAAGATCTAGCAGGTAAAATTGCTGGTCCACTTGACATTACAATTGATTCAACATTTATCTCAGATAAAATTTTGAATCTGTGTGATGTTGAGAGTGTGTGACCAGCTTTAGTGTCCCAGATCCTGTGGGACAATCTTTAGCAATCATTTCCCTCTTCCCTGCATCCATCAGGATACCCAGTGGTCTGCAAGAGATCAATGGCATCTGAAATGCATATCATGGACTTCTGCTTTCCTTTACCATTGGCTGTGTAATCTATAAATAAATACATGTAAGTAGCACTTACTCTGAGGTATGTGTGTTGCTGCATACCTTCAATACAATACTCGTTTTGCTCAGGCTCTGACCACTGACCTCACTATTTTCCCACATACCAACTACATACAGCATACAGCACACCAACTGTCAAACCATTCCAGCTACGGAAAAACTGATTTCAGAAAGGCTAAAATGTAAGATGTTTCAGATTGGATATCTAATGAAATAGGGGGCAGATCAACAAAAAAAACCAAACAAACGGTACAGTGATAGTAGGTATGAATTATAGATTCCACTAATGGGCAATTTAAAAAAAATACATTTCCAGAGTAAATACCCCTTAAGGTGGGTGTGGCCTTTAAATGTAAAAGTGGGTGTGGCTAGAATTTTGGTAGTACATTGATTGCTTGACTGCCCATGAAAAACCTTTTAATAATTTCCCAATTGGAAATTCTTGACTTGCCCCTGATCGGGTTCTTACTTGTGTAGGTTTACTTTGTATTCTTTTGATCTGTGCTTGATGTCTTCCTATGACTGAAACGTCTTTTGGCTCATCTTGTTTTTCTATTATTGATTTCCCTATCATTGTCTGTGAAGATCTTATTGTAATAGTGGTGTTTATCCTTCTGTCATACACTTTGGTAGGACCTTAACATATCTTACATTCCAGACTTACAACCCTTGCTAGTTGTTAGTTAGTGGATTGCAGACATTTTCTTTAGCTGTTATTTTTAAGTATAAATTCAACAGATTTTTTCCCCAATGTCTGATTTACAGATAACTCAATTATAATGCTGTTATTATATAACAGGACATTTCATTGCACAGTCCTTCCTTGAGCTATATTGTAAAAACATTGAATAGCCATAAGCATGAACTTTGATGCAAGAATGCACTCTTCCTTTACTAAATGACTATTGTATATTATTATAATAAGGCTGTAACATTCTATTTTTGAACCTAAATGTTGTCTCAGCCTTGAACTCACTTGTACAGTATATGATGGCCCATAGAAAATATATTGCTGCAATATAAAAATACAGGAATTTGACTCTGTAACATTAAGTGGAAGGGTAGAGAACAGAGCTAAGGAAGTGTGATATTTCATAATTGTATACATTCTTTCCATTAACTCATTAAAGATTCAATTTCCTTTATTTAGCTATTTTGCTATTTGATGTGAAAATGTACTTTCCATTCTTATTCCTGCTGAGGAAAGAGACTAATATACTTTCATACTAAGGGGGAGATGCAATATATTTTCACTATTGCAACCTCCATGCACTCGTTTCCGCAATGTATTATCCACTTTGTGACTGTTAAAAAATTTGCGAAAATGCTAGCGGTAAGTTGTGAACTTTTGTGTATATTTTAAAGACACCATTAAAGAGGCGTTAATTGTCACTCAAAAAACTTGCGCAAAAAACGGCACAAAATTTATTTGCTCTGCGCAAAGAAAAAAAAATGACGACAGTGCAAAACCTTTGCTAACATGTTAGTAGATAGGTTAGCGCGATTATAACGCTTATTTTCTTGTTAGCGCCGGATATTGCATCTCACTGTAAGTGTGCTAAAAGATCATTCTGTTGCACTTTGTTATGTGCTGACTGTAGGGATATTTACTTTCATGCAGAATGTGTAACCTAGTTGGAGAGAAGAGATAAGGTAGAGGAAAACAGGGCTATTCTTTGATGACTTTTTCTTCTTGTGCAGATTCTGCAGCAATCGCACTAAGTCAATTTCATTTCTGTGTCAGAACAAAGTATCGATTGCTGCACTGTTCTTTTGCTCGGCACAAAATAGCAGGTAATAGTGGTCATTACCTATCGTACTTTAATTTGACAATTTACAATATTGTATAGATCAGGAGATTTTCACAGATTGTCCTTGTCTGCCACCACAGCAATTTATTCACAAGTGCAATGTTACATCTGCATTACAATAATACACTTTATCATTTTTATCAGGCCCTTTATTTTTTTTTGTCTGAACTGTATTAAATATACCGTATATACCGTATAAACTATAGGTTGATCCAAGTATAAGCTGAGGTACTTATTTTTTACCTGAAAAACTAGTAAAACTGATTGACTTGAATATAAGCCAAGGGTAGAAATTGTAGGGGAAAAAGGGGTTTTCATTAGAGATGTCCGAACCTCACAAAATCCGGTCCGCTCGAGGATCCGCGAATTTTCGAAAAAATTCGAAAATCCGCGCGCAGACCGATTAAAATGAAAAATACCCTCGAAATTACGAGATTTTTCGTATCTTCACAAATTTTCGAAATTACGGGGTTTCGCGTATTTTCGAAAATTTGAGAAAATACGAGAAAACTAGTATTTTCAAAAATATGTATTTTCGAAAATACGAGTAATCCTCGTAATTTTGAAAATTTTCGAAAATACGTATTTATGGAAATAAGAGAAATCCTTTTCGAAATTTTCGAAATTACGTGTTTTCTCGTATTTCCGAAAATTCACGAAATTACGTGAAAACTCGTATTTTCGAAAATACTAAAAATCCGCGAATCGGAAGTTCAGAAGGCGGAAAATCCGGAAAAATCCACCGTTCACGAATGGGATAAATCCGCGGCGGATCCGGGTTCGGATCCGCGAACCGGCCATCCCTAGTTTGCATCACTTTAAGATTTTTTTGTGTGTGTATTTCACTTTTTTCATTTTACTTTTTATCATTCCCAAAGATAATCATCAGATCATCTTAGGGAATGATAATGAACTTGGAGTATGGGCATAAATGACATTTTCCAAGTCAAAATCTGATCATAAAATTCCCTTCTGGAATGAATTTTCCAGGCATTGATTTTTATTCATTGGCAAGATCAATAATTAGGTGATTAGGTGAAATCCTATTTGTGAATGGAACTCTGAGCTCCATTCACAAATAATATTATAAGCTGTCATTCACTGTAAAGTCAGTAAGATACTGACTAAAATAAACAGAACTTGCATTAGGAATGAAATTTATAAAAAGCAAACTAAGCAAAGACTGTCCATGTTTTGC
The DNA here is from genome assembly GCA_019447015.1 of Hymenochirus boettgeri. Classification (NCBI taxonomy): domain Eukaryota; kingdom Metazoa; phylum Chordata; class Amphibia; order Anura; family Pipidae; genus Hymenochirus; species Hymenochirus boettgeri. The sequence goes on from CM033474.1 coordinate 99,843,007, forward strand.
ACAAAAATAATGCAGTATCATAAAGAACATACAGTAAAAGAGTTAAGGAACAATTGTACTCAAATAACCCCTTCTCTTTAAAAGTACAAAAACATGAGGACCTTAACTGCTATGTCCTGACCCCTTGGTACAGTTTCCATTTTCTGATATATTTACCTATACTTTGCCTCACCGGTTCAATCTAACTTCACCCCTCTGTGAATATCAGGAGCCAAATTTTTCTAACTGAATTTTTGGTATTAGTGGTATTCAGTGAAAACTGATTGGTACTGAGAGACGCACAAGTTTTTGCAAACTTTACTGATCCTAAAAATTCAATTCAGTCTCTTTTTGGTAATCCCGAAATTCCCTAATATAGGCTTAGTTTTCCTTGAAATCGGTGGAATAATAATCAGCATTTTTACTTTTCTGATATAGTGGTGGATAGAGATGGATGAACTTCTGAAAGTTTGGTCCGTTTTCAAACTTTCAAACTATATGAAAAGTTCGAAAACAGACCCATTAAAGTCAATAGGAGTCAAATAGTTTGAAAAGTTTGAATGAAATACAATTAAAATACCAATGGTAACTTAATGTAAATGGCTCTTCTGCCATCATGGTGATGACTTCTGAGATCTGCAGGGTTTGCACCTCTTTATATAGGTTTGCTGAAGGACCAAATCCAATTGTGATTGGTTAAGATTTAAATGCCTGCAATCATATGATCACACATGAACCAATCACATTTTAATATTTTATTCAAACATGATTGGTTAATGCGTGAATAATTACAATCTTAACCAATCACAATTGGATTTGGTCCTTCAACAAAACTACACAAAAAGGTGCAAATGACCGCGGAGCTCAGAAGTCATCACAGTGATGGCAGAAGATAAAAGAAAGAAGACGGCAGCAAAACAGGTGACTTTGATGTCGCCAGCGTCGGGGGTGTCACTGGCGGCCACAGTGACATTGCCTGGTGTTGGCAACATTAGCGGCGCTGGTGTTGCCGGCTGGGAAGAAAAAAGACAAGTCCCCAAGGGTTCTTCTAAGAGCCAAGGGCCACAAGGGAACTTCTAAGAGGGGGGGGCCCCGGTTTGAGCTGCGGGACCCCTTAAGCCCTCAATTACTAATTCCTAATGGTCATCCAGTGACCAATACAGAAAAAATAACAATGGTTTGGGGAACATGTCCATATCACCAAAACTTACTTAAACACTTCCTTCCCCCACAATCGGGCAATTGTCGGGTTTCCGTATTCTACATTCCAGGGTTATGACCAATTTGAGGGTTAAGGAATGCTACATTTGAGGGTTACCAAACAATACATTCGAAGGTTACCAAAATCGAAGGTATAACAATTAGTAACAGTACAGGTGCTCAATACCCCCCGCACATAAATGATATGCTCTTCTATAAAACGTGATTAATAATATGGTGTATGTGGGCAGACTCACTTATGCAATCTGATGGTTCGGGTGCCCATGCCCTGAACCCTTCACAGGAACAAAATCATCGGTTCCAAAATAATATGTACAGATGAATACCAACCCACCGTTAGTAGTAAGTGGCCCGGGTGCAATTAGTCCCAGGCCCGTCGCTGGACCAAAACTTGTACCACAGGTAAGTATATAGAAGAGATGCTCGACCGGACCACATAGGAATTCTCTCGTATTGTTAAAACTGTTTTTATTGGCTTAACGCAAACATCCCTTAATCATAAGAGAAAGGCAAACAATAACATACTTGGTTATATATGCTGACCATGTGAGTAAAACACACACCCTAAAGATCCAATAGTGATGCAGTACAAGTGACACCCCCCCAAAATCTATTAGTGTTAAGTAAAAACTCCTGATAGTCTATCGTGATAGTTAAAACCACTGGTGATGTTAAAACCACTAATACCTATCAATAATGGTAGGAATCATTCTATGTGAAAATGACAAATGATAAAACATATCGATAAAATTTAGATGCGCGAGAAAATGACGAGTGCAAACAATCATGACGTCTGAGGTACAAGTCAACCTTCAAACATCAGCGAACCGCAACTGTCAACAGCCGGTCCATTGTGCGAGTGACAGTGCGAGAGGGATATAGAGTAGAGGAGCACACTACTTAGGTGAAAAATTCATTTATTGGTGCAAAAACATAACATACAACGTTTTGGGACACACTGTCCCTTCCTCAGGTAAGGGACAGTGTGTCCTGAAATGTTGTATGTTATGTTTTTGCACCAATAAATGAAGTTTTCAACTAAGTAGTGTGCTCCTCTACTCTATATCCCTCTTGAATTGTGTAGTCCTGGAAGTAGGGGGCTGAGAGGAAAGCACCTACCAACTTGTCTGGCTAACCAGCCAACAGCAGTGTGCCATTGTACACCTGGAACTTTTGCGAGTGACAGTGCCATGCTACGAAAGCATGTGAATAAAGTGAGTACATGAGGATACTAGTGTACTACAAATACAAGAAATTTGGTGATATATAGTCTAAATAATATACTGTATCTGAAGATAAAAATAAGTGGAATATTTATAAATATAAAACTCACTTACCTATTTTAAAGATGGATAGGGAACTTGATAAAATACTTACCTGTAATAGATCTTTTATTCCTAAAAGAGCACGTACACTTAAAGATTATCTTTCCCTCAGTGAATATAGACAACCTTTTCAACAATCAGGTAGCAATTGATGTCGAACATTGGGTACATATTGATATGGACACATTAGATGCATTACATGCTATTATATTAAACCAAGTTCTATACTCACTAGTACTGCTACCAACAGAACTTATCACATCAGAGAGTACTTTAATTGTACTACGGATTTTGTTATATATTTAATAACTTGCAAAAAAAGTTCCTCTCAATATGTAGGATGCACCACACGCATGCTAAAGTCTAGAACTAGAGAACATATTAGGGCTATCAGAAACAAAGACACAACTAGCCCAATAGCTAGACATTTCCTACATTGCAATGGGGAATGTTTAAGTATGTTTCAAATATAGGGCATTCAAAGCATTCACAAGAATAGCAGAAACAGAGATATTTAATCTCAATACTAGATATCCCCAGGGCATCAATCTAGTTTTTGATATCAACTGTTTCACTTGCTACTAGTGAAACTTATTGTAATAAGTTCTAATAATGATCTCTTATGGTTCTTCTTTCTACTGTACTTTCTAACTTTCAATCGCCTTATATCAAATTCTCTCTGATAGGGTTAAACTTTTATTATATATCAGATGGTTTTATTCTTATTTGTATTCATTTAACTTACTGTTGTTCTATATATGCTGTAGTACCTATAATCCATTTTTGTCTCACCGGCACTTTATGATATCCAGCACTTTATCAGCACTAACTTCAATATTAGCGTTTATCATCACTTATATTTATATATATTCCACTTATTTTTATCTTCAGATATATTATCTAGACTATTTATCACCAAATTTCTTGTATTTGTAGTACAATAGTATCCTCATGTATGCTTTCGTAGCATGGCACTGTCACTTGCCCAATGGACCGGCCGTTGATAGTTGCGGTCCGCTGATGTTTGGAGGTTGGCTTGTACCTCACACGTCATGATTGTTTTCACTCGTCAGTTTCTCTCTCATCTAAGTTTTATTGATATGTTTTATCATTTGTCGTTTGCACATAGAATGATTCCTACCATTATTGATAGGTATTAGTGGTTTTAACTTTACCAGGAGTTTTTACTTCACACTAATAGATTTGGGGGGGGTTCACTTGTATCGCATCACTATTGGATCTTCAGGGGGTGTGTTTTACTCACGTGGTCAGGAAATTATGTTTTCTCAGCATATATAACCAAGAACGTTATTGTTTGTCTTTCTCTTGCTTATGATTAAGGGATGTTCGTGGCCCGAAACACATTAAGCCAATAAAGACTGTTTTAACCATACAAAATAGTTCCTTTGTGATCCGGTCATGCAGCTCTTCTATATACTTACCAAAATTGAAGGCTACATCTGTGGGTTACCAAAATCGAATGCTACAATCGAGGGTTTCTGAACTATACATTCGAGGGTTATCCATCCCTAATCCCTAGTTCAGATCCATCCTTAATAGTCACCCAGTGGTATATTTGTAGTTACTACATTGTCAAGCTGCTTTAATATTTTTTCTATTGGGCTTTGCAGTTGTCAGTGTCAGTTTATGATTCCCAGTCCTTTGCATCTTGATGTTATTTTGTAAGTTACTCAGTGTCTTTGATTTTTATATCCCTTCCATGATATGTACATTTACACAGTCTTAGTTTTCAGTAGATGTGTTCTCTTAAGTGTATTGATTCCAGATCTAACACCATATTTCCAGAAATAAGCCCTTTAATCTCCTGTTGTGTCTACATACGAGTGTGTCCAAATGCATCCGTTTTACCTTGCTTTGTGCCCTTCACGATAAAAGGATAAGACTGAATTTCCTTGTTTAAACAGCTTAGCTTGTTATACATTCTTAACTCTTGATTGCATCTAAAGATCTTTCCTATTAGTGGTAGTAGTGGGATAAGTGGACACTGTAATATTAAAGTTAAGTCATTACTCCCCAAACATTTCAACAATATCACCCTTATTATTTCTCCCCTCTGTCCTCCAAAAGTGTATTGTTCCTGCTCTTCTTTTTGAAAATTCATGTCATACAAAAAATGAATCACCATGATTTCTACAAGTTTAAGAGGCATATTTAAAAGTAATTAAAAAAAAAAAGACACATTTTTCACAAACTTTCAGTCAGTTTGTCAATGAGCGCCCATATGTTTTAGACAAACAGTGATTCTTTGGCTTTATGTACAAAATAAGTACATTAAGTTTTTCAAATAAGACTTGTACCAGAGCAAAACCAGAGTTTAGGTTTTCCATTACAGTGATAAATGTTTAAAGTTTTTGGTATTTTGTCTTTAACTTTTTCATGTACCCTTGCCTTCTGATAGGAGCAAATTATAAATGAGGTTGCATAATCTGAACAAGGCAAACATTTGATATTATTACCTTTCTGTCTGCTAGATACAGTATATGTAGTTTCAGTTATTTCATTTTTTGCCTATGGCTCTTTAGCTGCTGCTTATCTAGAACTGAAGAACTCTTCAAATCCAGCAAAAGAAATAGTATTTTGTGCTGAGTTCTGGGTAGAAATGTTTTGCAGAACATAGGCTATACAGTCAAATTAAAGATGGAAATAGCAATATTCTGCACTGTTTATGGTATAATTGGAAACTGGCAAGTTGTACAAAACATGTTTAACGCTCTATTTTCTAGGCAGAACATGCTTTCACTGAAATGGTCTTTCTTTTCTCTGCTACTATGAGCTGATCACCCTTAACCAGCCCCTATCTCACTAGATCATCCCCTTTGCTGACATAAGAGGAAAAGGAAAGTGGGGCATGGAGTTATTTTTATTAAGAAAATTAAATGTTTGCTTAAATGGGCAATAAAGTTTTCTGCCATTTTTACATGGCCAATATCACCACTATCAAGATACTGTATCACCAAGACTTCTATTCAACTGCTATTTTGCGTTTTTCAGAGTTAAAAGAGAGAACTTACATCTTCCCCTAACTATGATACGGCTTCCCATTAAGCAGCAAACTGATAAAAACATCATTCTGTTCAACCGTGCAACCTTTCACTTTTCTGCACTGAACTACACTTCTTCTTTAATATCCCTATGTGTTGCTCTGCTATTTTCTCATGGTCATCTCTCTTTGTATATACTAGCTTTCTTTCTTGTTGCTTTCTAATGGATCTGAATCTCTTTTTCTCTCTCTCTCTCTCTCTTTATGGACATTTGGGAATTTATGGGTTTCTTTATCGGCATTTAAATAATCCTATTTCAACCTTTGTCTAAATACCATCTATTCACCTACCCCACTACACTATCCTCTCTGTTACCTGGAGCTCGATCTTTATGTTAAGTTTTGCACATAGTATTTGATACATGTAAACATGCAGTATTTACATACAGTATATATTACATATTTCTGTATTTATTCTCATTGTCTTCTCATACATCTTCCATGTATTGATCTAATGATGAGTGATGCATCTCCATTGATGCTATATATTAAAATGCTATATATTAAAATATATGTGCATACATAGAGTACATGCATATATATTATTATGTTAATAGTAAAAAGCCCAAGCTAACCCAATATTACACTGGGTTTTTGTGGGTTTTACAATTTAATTTGCTGATAACGGAAATTATTGCATCTCCCCATTAGCTTCTAGCACAGGTTAAGCTGTACCTCAGTTTAAGGTATAGCATCAAATATTTGATAGAATAGTTTACAATTTCCATTTAAAACTATAATTCTCTCTATAAAATAATTATTATTGCACAAAATAATATTCTTTTCCTGCAGTCTGGGAAGATTCATTAAAAAAAAAAATATTAAAAAGCATTGACAGTACTGTTAAAAGTCACAATCATTTTTTTTTAAACAACCCACACCATCTTAGAGACTGCATTGAATGAAATGAAAATGGCGTATACTTGTAACAGGTAAGATAATAAGAGTACAAGAGGATGATTAAAGAGCTTTGTTACTCCTGAACTGGTTTTGTTTCTCTTGGCTATTGTGTCTTAGCCTTTCCAGTATGATGCATATTGCAACAGTGACTAAGCTAAACCGTATATTTATTGGCTAAAGAATTGAAAGTAGTCTTTGATGAGATACTGTATAAAACCCTCCATACAGTCTACAGGGGACTTAAATCTGCAAGTAAAATATGGCGCAGTATCACTCAAATAGTTTTCATGGAGTCTAAAATTAATTGTTATATTAAAAGAAAATAAATTAACATTTATATAAGCTTTAATTTAAAAGTAGGGGTGTATTTTCTTGATCTCATGCATGCAACCCGCTTCTTATCAAACAGAATTCCTGCTTTAGATATTACTGTGTTCTTTTTATTGCCATAAACAACTGCTACTTCTCATTAGGTATCTCATTCTACAGTATCCATTATGTTTAGTTCACTTACGTTTCTTAAACGTGTATTTGAAATTGTGATAAGCTGTTACATCTTGATAAATACATTGTGCTTTAAGCTACTGTTATATTATAAAACCGAACAACTAAATAAATAAAGTTTAATACAAATGGTATAGCCTAAATCAGTGTATTTATTGTTGCCATTCATTTTTACAGCTACCTAAATATGTTGCACTCCTGAATTTGTAATGTGCTAACACAGCACGACATTTACAATTTCCATACTTTTGTTATTTGGGTTGACATTGCTGTACTGTCATAAATGCTATTGAAACTTATCTTAAATCAGCGCATTTATATGTGTATTTTATAGGTTCCTAATGGAAAAAGCTTTGCTGACGAGACTTCCTTCTTCCTTTTGGATTTTCTCAAAACCATTTCTTTCTCATTACATTTGATTAATTGACCATGTCACAAGCATAAAATTGTAACATTTCACCCAAAGCTTTTAAGCAAAGGCAGGATAAAATTCAAAGTCATGATCATCATACAAATAGAAGGGAAGAAATATATATGAATTTCCTTAATATTCACTATTTCTTGATAATGGAAATAGAAAAACGTGTAGCTTTTAAATGGCTAAATCCAAAATAAACCCCTCTCCATTTCATTGTACCCAGGGTGAATACCTAAAGCACAGCCAAAACTTTGGGTACTTACCTCTAGAGACCCTCTACGCAACTTCAGACCTGCCTCTACCCTGTAGCCACCAGTTTTAAGAATACGCTGCCAATGGCATGACATGTGTGCATACCCATTGGCTCATCCAGTCTGACTCCTTTGGTGCTGGAATGCTGGAACAGAGCAGTGAAGATAGCTGGAACTTAAAAGGCAAGTCCAGCCTCAAAATGAAAACTTACATACAGGTAAATCACCCCCCAAAACCCTAAATGTTAATAGTTTGAAATCTGAAATTTATAAGTCTAACCTGAAATCCTGCACAATGTCCTGTTTCCCCTGTTTCTGCTTCCTTGTTCTTCCAGTTAGCAACTGTCAGTTATGTATTTGACAGTTGACATCACAGCCAATGACTGAATGTTAATCCCCTGTTTACCTCTTCTGAGCATGCTCAGGCTCAGTACAGGCTCAGTACAGATTTCAAATTTTTTCAGTTTCCATGATGGTAAAAATAATGATTGTTTTTCCGTATTAGTCCAATATATGTAGTAAAAAGTAGAGTACTGTGATACTTTTAATGGACTAACAGTTATTTTAGTAGACAAGCTTTCGAAGGATCAACTCTCTTCCTTAGGTCAGAGCAGTACTGATTGAAACAAAGGTTAACAGAAAGTAAAAAGCTAATTACATAAGATAACAAGATAATAACCCCCCCAAAAAAGAAAAAAAGTCCAGAATATACTGGGGAATGAGAGGGGGTAATAAAATAGGAGAGAGGTAGCAGGGGGGGTAGGGGAATAGTGACGGGGGGATGCTGGATGAGAGAAAAGCAGACACTAAGAATATTGTATACCATCCACATATTGTTCTATACACAAATATATCAACAGTTATTGTGGGCTAGGAATACCAAGTCTTGGTTTAATAACAGAAGTCAAATAACAGAATCATATTGGCTTCAAATGTTTTTCTATCTTGGTTCTTGCTAAAAAGATCTGGACTTGAAGGTTTACTATGGAGTGTCCTGGTTGTTCCATGAGGCATCCAGAAGCATAGCAGGCATACAGTAATGAATTCATAGGACAAAGTATGATATATCAACATATTTTAAATAGGCCATTCTTTCTAAAAGATGTTCTTATGAGGGTGGAGTTGTCCTTTAAGTATTCAAACTACTGGCTGGTGTTTTAAATCCTCACCCTAGGTACAGCTTATGGCAGGGAATCCTTTTCCATTTTCATTCTTCTTTAATAAATAAATAGACATACCATGTATACATACTCGAGTATAAACCAAGAAAATTTACTATTAAAATCATCCTGGGTTAGGCAATTGTTGTCCTGCTCACTCAGATCAGGCCAGGAAAAGGGGAAAAAAAAACGACGGGTGAAGTAACAGGATTCAGCAAATATCTCTTTAAAGGATAACTATCATGTATAAAGTTGTTTTTTAAAAAAAAAAACAGTTAAACTGAAAAGTTCTGGGGACAGGAATATAGGATTGGTAATTCCTAACCAATATTATTTCTGTGAGGAGCACCAGCCCAAAGAAAACTGATTCTGCCAGTCTTCCTCCTGGCTTCACCTCATCTTTAAGACAGGAATAGTCCAGGATTAACTTGGCAAATGAAAACTGTACGTGCTGTAGCTTGAAACGATATTTTGAGGTAGAAAGAATCAATCTGAACCAAGGAACTTTCCATTTTTAAACAGATATAGATATCCTTTAATATCCAGGCTGCACAGAAAAGTGTGAAGGGTACATCTGTGTATGGGACTTTCTATGGGGCTATGTATGGGACTTTTTATGGGTCTCTGTACAAGACTTTCTATGGGGCTGCATATGGGACTTTCTATGGGGCTGTGTATGGGACTTTCTATGGGGTGTAATTTATTGGGCTTACTATGGGGATGTGTATGGGACTTTCTATGGGGCTGTGCATTGGACTTTCTATTGGGCTATGTATTGGACTTTCTATGGGGCTGTTTATAGGATTTCTATGGGGCTGTATATGGGACTTTCTTTGGGGCTGTTTATGGGACTTTCTATGGGGCTGTGTATGGGACTTTCTATGGGGCTGTGTATGGAATTTTCTATGGGGCTGTGTATTGGACTTTCTATGGGGCTGTGTATGGGACTTTCTATGGGGCTATGTATTGGATGGGGCAAAATTAGAATAATTTAAAATGATAAGAACTTTTATTGAATCTCCCTGAGTATCTTTTAAGAAATGATGTTATAGATTTCTATCATTCACCCTACACATGCTTTTAATGCATTATTCATGTTCCCATTTCCATCAACATTAATTGTCAGTGATTTACAGTAAAATGTACTGCATTTAAAGAACATTAGTCTGTAAAACAAATAATAATTATTTGATTCTTAATAATCTGAGCATTATATGCATATGCATAACCTGAAATATGATGTATAACTGTGACTCTTGGCTTCCGTAAAAATACATCTGTTTCAAGTCTGTTAATTAACACAATGGCATTTCAAGCTTTTCACTGTTTTTTCTTTTTTTTTTTTTACTTTTCATTGCTACAATTATTTTTGCAAAATATGAGACACAGTTTAAGGCTTGTTGACATTTTTCAGTCGGAAAATGGGAATTTGTAAGTCGTTAATATGCTAAAACACTTTTTTTTAACTTATTTTACTTATTTTATTTAAAAATAATAATAATAAAGAATAAGGACCTGGAAAACTCCATCTGTTACTAAGGTTATTTTGCATTTATCACTGTTACAAAAAATAGATAGAATGGAATCAACAAAACATCCTTGTTGTTTTAAGGGCACAGTAGCACAGCACCAAGGCGTTTCATTTTTCAATAAAATGTGCAGAATTGTAAATGTTTCTAAACATGTATCTATTAGAAGAATTAAAAATATATTGACAAATGCAGAAATATTTACACAGGTTGAAATTAACAAATACCTACCATAGTGTCTGTAGCACCAACAGCAAGCCAAAAAATATTATAAAGCTATGTCAGTTAAATGAAAAGTCTTTTCACTTGTAGAATGAGCAGCAACACATTTTAGCCTGTTTCCCAAAATACTTTTAACACCAGCATACGAGTAGTTATGTCAAGTTACACACTGGAGCTCACCCCTCCCAATAAGCTGTAATCTCCCCCTGGGACAAAATAACTGGTTTCAACAGCAACATTTTGACAGTAAAACTACTGTAACATTTGTGTTATGAAACTGACATTTCGTCACTGAAATTAAATTCTGCTTCAAAAATTTCTGTTTTCAAGTTTATAAATTTGAGGCAGAAACTGTGATTATTTTTTTCTTGGTCATTTTTTTAAATTACGTGAACATGCCAGCAAAATGAAACATGAAAACAGTATGGGGGTAGGCTACTGATACTAATATACAGTAGCTTAATCTATGTGATGCAGGCTCTCAAACTAAACTAAACATAATTAGTTTATTACCTTAAAGGGTAACTGTTGTCTCAAATTCTTCCAAACTAGTAAGAATTATATAAAAAGCCTTCCATCGTACCTTCAAAATAAAACCTAAATCACATATCTAGATAAAATTTGTAAGAAGTTATTGCTGGAAAGGTTCAGCAATATTACTTCCTGCTCGAACACTTCCTGTTTTCAACCATGTGACTAGCTTGTAGTCATGTGACAAGCCTCTTCCTGCATTAATAGGCTCCCCTTCTCAACTGCCAATTTTCCCCCCTAGGTACTTCCTGATTTCCCCAGCATTGTCTTAACTGAGCATGCTTTTCCCCAGGGGCAGATGGGTGGGGCAGAACTCAGGTGATGTCACTCAACCTACTGGAAGCAGGAGATTTGAACATTCACCCTGATGTAATTTCTCACAGGCTCCAGCTAGAGATGTCATTGTCGGCTCATTTTAAATGAAATACTGCAGGCTTTCATTTAACCCTAACTTGGTTTGAGACCACAGTTGCCCTTTAAAAAAACCTTCTACTTGCAAGCATACAGTAGAAATAAAAAAAATTTGTTGTTTTAACTGCAATATATATGCTTGAGTTAGTAAATAACATTTTTTGTTTTGCACTGTAAAAATTATCATCAAATACAGAGCTATAAAATCTCTAATGAAATGCTTTTTATTTCTATAATATATTGTAAAACTGAAGATATATTTAACTGATTTTGTCTGCCTCAGTTATACCTCATTAAGCCAGTTTCTCTATCAGATATTTTTTTTATCCCAATACCAGCATATAAAAATGTCCAGCTGTGTTTTCAATAGCCTGAAAGAACCCATTCAATTTCCAAGGTGATAGATAATTGACACTTTAAATTGTAAGTTAGCAGAAACTTTAGCTTAAAATAATAGAAAGATGAAAGAGAAACTGTTTAAATCAGGTCCATCTACAAAACTCACAACTGTTGCAAATTTAAAATTCACAGTAAACTTATATACCCTTTAGTACTGTGCTGTGTATAAAGAAAAAAACAAAAGTAAAAAAGTTTTAGCAGCTTTAATTTACATGTTTGTATGTTCTTAAATTACCAATGTGATTCATACCATGGTAACCTATTTGTGACAGTTACTGCATAACATTAAGTAAGTAATATTTCATTGATTTTATTGATTTTACACACCCCAATGCAATAGATGCAAAGTTTTGTGCTAATTATTAGTGTGGAGTTTATTTCATTGAGTTCACTGAGCTGAGAAAAAGTCATGCCAACCCAATATTACATCATAAGACATCTGTAAAGCAGTTTTGTTAACAACAAATACAAGACTATCTAATAAAAAAACAAATTCAGCTGTACTTAATTTAAGTAATTAAAGGGAATGTCCAGCCTAAAAATAACTTACCTTTAAAATGTTTATTTCCCCCCCCCCAAATCCCACTTTGGCATGGTTGATATATTTCAAAGATCCCCCAGAACTTGCTTACCTGACCTGGTCCCTCGCAGCTTCTGCTCTGCAGCTGCTGTTGACAGCCGCTCTACTTCCTGGTTGCTGACAGCCGAAACCAGGAAGTGAAGTGGCTGTCAGCACAGAAGTCCCCTTCACTACAGTAGCTACAGTAACTAAAAACAAGTCAAGAAAATTTTTACTTCAAATCAGCTTGCAGCTTCTACATCTCTTCAATTGTGTTTATTATCCCTTCATTTATACTGCTAAATCAAACTGTTTTAATAAAAACTTTTGTTTTAAAGGAACTATTGTGTCAATAAAGTTTTTTCAAAGTTAAAATGAAACGTACTTGGGACAGGGATATAGGATTGGTAATTCTTACCTCTCAATATTGTTTCTGTGAGGAGCACCCGCCCAAAGAAAACTGATTCTGACAGTCTTCCTCCTGGCTTCAGCACTATCTTTAATAAAAGAAAAGTCTAGGACTAGCCTGGCAAATGAAAACTATTAGTGCTGTAGCTCCTTAACAAAATTATATTGTGAGGTAGGAATAATCAATTCTAACCCCCCTTTCTATTTTTTAAATGTTATCCTTAAAGAGAACTTTATATTTTGAACACCTTAAGTTTTGGTCTGCTAATTATTTGTTTATAAGAAACTGGCTGAATATATGAGATCCACTTCCTTTCATAAATAGTGTATATCATTCCAAGCTGTTTTATTTACCATGTGACTATGCATTGTTCTAAATCTTAGCATCTACAATTTGTATACATCTACAAGTTGGTTTTATTTAATATTATCTTTTGTTTATATTTGTTGGATTGCTTTTTATCGTTCTAATAATTAAGTATTAGCAAAGTCATATAAAATAGTTTATTTCTCTATAGCACCTCCCACCATCATATCACATTTTATAATAAACTATTTTTATAATAAGACAGCCTTTATATAATCTTCTTCCCTTCTCAACAGTACAACATACTTCTTTAAAATACCAGCTACAGTAGAACAGTGAATGCTAGTAAAACAATAATTCTCCACCTGAGAATGACATTTATCAATCATTTTATGCTGCTTTTATACACTTGAGTAGAAATGAATGAAACAAAAAGCTTTATTCTGAAATTCGATTTTGAAAATTTAAAACCAAACCCAATGGAAGTCAATGGGAAATCAAGTTCTGAAAATGTCAAAAATTTAAATGGTTACATTTTTAAAAATTTATATAAATATTGTACAAATAGTATAGGGACCTGGAAAATGTATCAATGCTCATAACCTATAAAAATCCAATCTATAATGATATTTCCATGCACAACCAGTTTTTGGATGTTCCGATCTCAAATTTGAAATTGCAAATCTCGAAAATATAATGAAACCTTAAAAAATTAAAAATTCCATTGGAATTTCAAAACTGGCAGTTATTCTGAATTGAGAAAGCCAGTTGGATGACTAGCGAAAAGTCCAGTTGATCTAACTGAATACAACAGATATCTCCCAATACTTACATTTTTGACAAAGTAGGACATATTAATTTAGGGATTTATGGGATGTAAGGGGCTTGGATAGACTTATTTTATAGTACCTGCACTGTACAGTATTATTTTTTTAAAAACCTTTACAGGTTGTTTAAACATCTTGAAATGCACTGTAATCGAAAGAATATGTTTTTCACATTGGACTAAAACCCTTGTTTTCAGAAACAAATTGTTTTAAGATTTCACTTCTAATTCATGACAGCTACTAGTCTGTCATTATACAAGATTGCTATGAATAAATCTACACCATAACTGCCATTACAATAGATTAAGCACTGTGTGACAATTAACATCTTTTTGGTTTAGATTTACATCAGGACTGTTAATTTGAAGATTTCAGGAACAGATTTTACTTAACACAAAAAGGGGTAAACTGCAAATTGCACACTCCACAGTTATCTAAATTATTAACAGATGGAACAGTATTATCACAATAAGAAATTGCTATTTACTTTCCCATTAACCACTGAACACATGCCAGACAGACTTAACAATGCAATCAAACTGTTTCAGACCCAACTTTTAGATATTGAAATAAGGATAAATAATTCATTTGAATTAATCAGCAATTAGACTGAATTGTACTAGCCAATAGAACCGTGGATTTGTCGTATTTTCGAAAATTGTCGAAATTACGAGGATTTCTCGTATTTTCGAAAATACATATTTTCGAAAATTTTCAAAATTACGAGGATTTCTCGCATTTTCGAGGATTTTTTCATTTTTATGGGTCCACTCGCAGATTTTCGAATTTTCGAATTTTTTCGAAAATTCACGGATCCTCGAGCGGACCGGTTTTTGCGAACTTCGGACATCTCTACTAGCCAATGGAACATAATCTTTTGCTGGGTGCTCCTTCCATGTTAAGATTCTTACAGGAAGTCTCAAAATATCCAACACATAAATTGGAATGACCCAAGCAGGGCAATAGGTAGGTTGGTCTTACATTATCATTAAGCATAAGTAGGTGGTGGCAATTGTTGCTGTTGGTTTTGTTGAAAAACTTAAAAATGCAGTCATTAAAATACCAATTTCATCCATTATGGGCTCAAGAAACTATAAAATAGGTGAATAAACCTATTAAAGGGCATGTCCACCCCCAAAAATATAATTTAACCCACTACTGGCCCCATTATGTAGTTTAAAATGATCCTTACCTTACACCCCAGCTCCTTGGGGTTCTTCTGTAGTGTCTTTTCAAGTCCAAGAAACTGAGGAGTAGGAATTGCCTTCCTCTCCCTTGCCCACCCCCAACCACTGTATTAAAACTGATAAAAAACTTTCCAATGCATCCTTATGGCCCTGCGCTCCTGCTGCTATCTTCAAAGCTGGCAGCTGTGTCTGTGATTGGCTGACCAGCAGCCAATCTCAGATGGGGATGCCAGCCCGGCCCCTCTCCTCTGCTTTTTCCATTTAAAGGAGAGGGGGAGAAGATAGCCGTGGGAGTGAAGGGAATGTAAGTATGAAACCTTTAATATGTTTTAACACAGCGGTTGGGAATGGGCAAGGGAGAGGAGCATTGTATAAAAAGTTGATTATTTGGGTGGACATGCCCTTTAAATAATATATTATGACTTCCTGTACATTAATAAATGTTAAACCCCTTCATAATTGGGTTTAATGCCAATGTATACATTTCTTCTGGACTTACTATATTAAATATTTGAGACTATTTTGAGCTACTTTGTTTGTTGTAATGCCAAACAAATCTGGAAACAAACTCACTGTTAAAAAAAATAAAAACAAATATTTATTTATAAGGTACAGCCCAATAGAATAAATAACCTCTAGATGCTGAACATAGAACTATGTTTAATAAAATTTCAAACCCGGCACATACACTTTGGCCTGGTTTAAGGTGCATCTGGATTATGATTGAATATAGTATTCTCCCAGTTATCAGAGTGCTGATCTGTACTACATATGTAACAGAGAACAGAAACACCAACTTCTGTGAACAGTTATTTGCTTGTTTATATAACTTAAAACAAGAACATCAGCATAACATGTCTGCAACAGAAAAAGGGATAAATGCACAAGAAGTGGAGCTAAAAACATGACATCACATTGCTAAGGAACAATATCCCCACCCTGGAGGTAAACTGAAAGAATCTCTGTCTGTTGTATTCCAACACCCCTTCTCAACAGCATGGATATGATTCCATAAGGTACATTTTCTCAATCAGTTCCACAAAATGATCCTTGCGTAATGGTTTGGTTAATACATCTGCATCCATAGTCATCAATGTGTGTTCGTACGCTGGTTCACCTTTTCTGTTTGCCACAACTTTATACATCCTTGGTTATCTTCCAAGAGTAGGGTTGATTCATCCATGCCCACCCCCATGCGTAACCAGATGACTTCTTGACAAGCTTGTGTTGCAGCAAAATATTCAGCTTCTGTTGATAAAAGGGTTACCTGTTTTCTACTGGTCCAGCAAACTGCACCTTTTCCAAGTTAAAACAAATATCCTGTAGTTGACTTGCAGTCTTTTAGGTCACCTGCCCAATCTGCATCAACGTAACCAGTCAGCTTTCTTATGTCTACTGCTGGCAATAATTTCTCACCATTCTCGCCTTTCAAGTATTCAACTTCCATAGGCAATTCACTTTCTTTACATCCTTCATTCCAGAATAGGTTATCAGCTCTTGAATTTTTGTTTTCTGATTAAGTAGGAAACTTTCATCATCATCTCAAAGCTTATATGCATTGAAGGAAGTGAAGTGAGGCCTTTTCTTGATGTAAGCCCATATATTCCCTTCTGAAGCTTACATACCATCTTTGTTTTCTGAATCAACAAAACCAGTTGGTTGATCCATGTATAGGTCTTCCTCAATGTTACCATAAAAAAATGCAGTTTTCACATCTAGGTGTTTTTCTTGCATACCTTTGCTGGCTGCAATACATAAGAGTGTCCTCACATTTGTATGTTTCACTACTGCAGCAAACATCGTAGTAGTCCTGGCCAAATTTTTGTGACTACCCTTTGGTATAATCTAGCCTTGTAACATTCAATTTCTCCATTTGCATTGTATTTTACTTTAAATACCTACTCACAACCTATTGGTTACCTTGAGGTAATTGAGTCAAAGTCCAGGTTTCATTTTTGTTTAAAGAATCAATTTCTTCTTGTGCTGAAATGTGTCATTTTTTGGCTTCAATTATTGGTAACTGTTTGAACTCTTCCCAGAAGCTTGGTTCTAATACAGTATGTTTTGTGTATAAATTTGTAAGAGACTCTGCGAGCTGGTGTCTCTTTTGTGGTCAGGTTAGACCACAGAGCAATTCAATTCTCTCTGTGATTTCTGATTATTGAGTGGTGCTTTGTGAACTTTCCATCATGTTCTTAAATTGATTTACTAGTTTTGTCAAGTTGTTCTACTCCCCCAGTCCCAGATACTTCCCAGATACTTCTGTTGTTGTCTTTTCTCAGGCTGTAGGTGTCATGGCTTTGGATGAGAAGGATTCACCAAAATATACACTATGGCTTACTGTCACTTGCAAGTTTTAGGATTTAAAACTCTGTAAGCCTAACTTCACTGTAGCCAACTAATGCACCTTCTGTTGCTCCGTCTCCCAGTTTATGGCATCTTTCACTTGGAATATGTACATATGCCTTAAAGGGCAACTATAGTGAAAAAAAAACTTTGTCTGTATACAATGTATAGATCACTTAGTATAAGCTGCCTTACTTTCATGTTTCTGTGTGGCTTCGTTTCTTCACACTGGCAGAAGTTTGTACCAAGCTGTGTAGTCCCCCTCCCCTCTCTGTCTACTCCCCCTCAAGCAGTGACGGGCTGTATACAGAGTCCGAGCATTGTCAGTTGAAAGGACTTTAAATGAAGTGCTGACATCCTGTTGACCCCTCCCTTCCAGAGCTAGACTGCAAGCAGTAGAGAAAGTAGCAATATACTGAAGGGAGGGGCAGAGGGGGAGAGAGGAGGACAAGTGGTGCTGAGATTCTTTACAAGTAAGTTACTGAACTCTCCCTGTTCTCTAACTTTGCTAATTGTTATTTACTTTTTACCTAAAGTTCATATCTCTCCCCCTGCTTAGCTGAGATCATAATCACTGAAGAGAGAGTCAGTGTAACAGCAGCTTGTAGTGAGACCTTCACAAACACAGTGACACTGCTTGTTGTCCTGTTACATTTCAGTTGCTTTAGTCTATATATTTCATAGATTGCACTGTGTGTCTTGTTTGGTATATAGTCTGTATTACTGTATTATATATACTGTATTAGTGTTCCATTTGAGTCACTGGTTTTGTATGTATATAAGATTTTTTTGGGGGGGGGAGGGGCTGTTTTATAGTGTGTTATGTTCATATTGCTGGGTTAATGGTTTATTGATTGTGTTTAGCACTACAGCATTTGACTATATGTTGCACATGGTACATATAGTGTGGGTGAGAGAGTGTGTGACAGTACTGCAGGGGAGCTTTGGATTGTGTGGGTGTGTGCCTTTGAGTGACAGATGAGGTGTAGCAGCTCCTACAAATCACAGCATATTCAAAGGCTTATATCTCGGGGACTATGAAGAATTTAAAGAAACTAAAGGTACCCTGGTGGATGGGATGACTTATAGGATACATTAGAAGAAATTAAAAAAAAACAATTTTCTCACTATAGTTGCCCTTTAAAACCAAATGTTCTCAAGTAATTAATGCTAGGTTTCTAATCAAGCCAAAGCCCATAAGGAGTAACTTCTACTGATTTTGATGGTAGACAGTTCTGTAGGTGTGTTGCTGTGTCTGCTTCTCCACAGAATTTGTTTGAAAGATTGGCATCCTTTAGCATGCACCTTGTCATTTCTACAAGTGTGTAATTCTTTATTCTGCTACCCCCATTCTCTTCTGGGGTGTATTGAGCACTTGTCTGATGTTGAATGCCTTGTTCCTTTAGATAAGCTTCAGATTTTTTGCTTGTGTATTCTCCTCCATAGTCTGATCTCAGTTTTAAAGTTTTACAGGATTGTGTTTGAATTTGTTAGAAGCCTCTGCTATATACTCCTTGAATTTACCTAGTCTTTTACTTTTGTGCTTGATTAGATATAATTTTGTGTATCTGGCGTAATCATCTATAAAGGTCACAAAATTCTTGTTTCTGGCTGGGGTCTGCATTCTCATTGGTCCACACACACATCGCTATGGATAAATTCTAACAGATGATTTGCCCAGCACTGACTTTTTTTTGGTAGTGGTAACCTTGTTTCACCTGCTTTGATACAGCAGGTGCATTTCATTATTTTATTGTATATATCCATATCAGAAGTCATATTTTTGTTCAGAAGTTCATATATTGCATCTGGATGTCTGTGTCCCAAATGTCTGTGCCATATATGGATGCATTTCTGATGAGGGGATTGAGTGGCAACTTTAACTTCATTTTTTCCACATTTGCTGTTCCTTCAGCTATGATTTCTGAACCATAATGAATTTGCATACTTTGCCTTTAAAGTGAACAGAGAACCCTGCATTTGTTAAATATTTTACAGATAGGATGCTCCCCTCTAATTTTGGAATTTGCAGCATACATAATATACAGTACATATTTTACAAAGATATGATTTTTTCATGTGCTTGTGATACAGTTCACGTAGCCTTGACCAATTGCTTTAACAGTGATACTTTCCCCGTTTGCAAGGAATACTTTCTCATTTACCTTATTTAGGAATAGTGACCGTATAATAGTGTAATTTACTGTATCAAAAGGAGAAGTGCACTGGATTAACAAACACTTCTAATTTCAGGAAAGCAAATTTTCCCAGGTTAAAAGAAGTTCTCCTTAGAAGTTCAACTGGGATGATATATTATCAGGTAAAGGTACTTAACAGAAGTGGACTGTTTAAGACATTTCACATCTAAATTTATACCCTTGGGAAATGAATGTAAAAAAAAAAAAGTCAGCACCCATGTGGCTTAATTCTGATGTAAAGAGGGAAATGGAAAAGCAGATAAAGGCATTTAAAACCATGAAGTCAGAGGGAACAGAAAGGGATTTTAGGAATTATAAAAACTGTAACAAGGATTGTAAGAAGCAATTAAGCTAGCTATAATTAATGATGAAGTTAGGATAGCTGAACAAAGCATCACTAAACCTAAATAATTTTTTAACTATATTAATAGTAAGAAGATGAAGACTGAAAACATGGCACCATTAATTAATGGGGATCAGTTAGTTACGGAGGGTAGCAATAAAGCTACCTTTATTGTCTTAAACAATTTTTTTCCCCCTCTGTATACACTATAGAAAATCCAAGGAAACATAGCAAAGAGTATAGAGGAAAACAGTGTAAAAGATGCAGGTGCACTTTGGCTAACCAAGGATATGGTGCAGAAACAACTAAAGTTTAAAATTGATAAATCCCCTGGACCAGATACAATACATCCTTAGGGAACTAAGCTCAGTTTTATCTAGGCCATTGTTTCATATTTTTGCAGATTCCCTCATGTCATGGCTAAAAAAAATCATTTGTTCTTGGAATTCTGTTATTCCATATGAATTTAGATATTTGTCTTTGTGCCTGCATAAAATAAGGAGGAGGTATCGGAATTGGTACCAATGTACAAATGTACAAATATTGTGGGAGAATCATCATTTTGATAATGTTGATCTTACCCATAATAGTTAGGGAAGTTTGGTTGGGGTTTTGTTTAGAATCGGGATATCATTATTTTGGAATAGATTGTTGTTTGATTTTGTTAGGGAGATTCCCAGATATTTAGTTGTTATTCAATTGTATTGATATTTACTAGTTAGGTGTATTTGAAGGGTTCAGGATATATGGAGAGGGATTTTTTTCATTCATTTTATAATAGGTTAATTTACTGAAGGTGTTTATGTGATTTTGGATATGAAGTAGTGACTAAATGAGTTTTGCTGTGGTTAGTATGATATTATCAGCAAATAATGCTATTTTATTAGTTTCTATTGAGTATACTGGTATTGATATATAAAGTAGAGTCGATCCAGGTATATTTCCGATTGCCAATTGGAGTCGGGAAGGAATTTTTTTCCCTTTCATAATTCTGGTGGGGTTATTTTGCCTTCCTCTTGATCAACAGTTGGGCAAGAAATGTGGGTATTGCTGACTAGGTTGGACTGGGTGGACGTATGTCTTTATTTAACCTCAAATACTATTCTATTTGTATCATAGACTATCTGATCAAAACATGTTTATAACTTGTCATGTGACTTGTTGCCCCAGAGTCAATGCACTAATTTGATGAGCAGTTATCTTGTGTAAGCTTAAAACATCCACTCAACTGTGTATCTTTATCTGGAGTTTTATATTCAACACATTTGGCATTTTCTTTTGCTGTCTTTACCATTGCATATTTTTGTTAATTTTTCTATATAGAGCAGTCTTTCTTAAAGTGGCCTGACTTTTTACAGCGATAACACACTCTGCTCTGTGCTTCTGTGCACATTTCCCAGCTTTAAGAACTGTTTCTGGTGCTACAATCTAGTCTCTTTTACAGTTCTGTGTTCTTTTCCGCGATTAAATTTATCAATTAATTTGCCAAGGTTATTTCTGTTTCTGGTCTGACTTCAATAGCATTTATCAAAGGACTATATGATTTATGAAGGCTGCATATATCCTCTCCAATTCCTCTGAGCTGTTCTGCACTTTCTACAGTTGCATTTAAATGTTCTTGCATTTCCTGATCTTACTGCAGTCTCATGCTGTACGGCTTACACAGCAGGTACAGTTTACTGTTTAAAAGGGCTGGGCCACACTAGTGCGTTTTTTGCGCGTTTGCACACGTGTTTTCGTTTGTGGTTGTGCCTGCGATTTTCGCTAAATCGAAAATTGCGGGAATGCAAAAATTCCTGCGATTTCCGTCACGCATGCTATTGCGCGTCTGTCCGAGTTTTGCGTTCAAGCATTTTTTTGCAAAATCTCATGCGTTTTCTCTTTGTAAATAGTGAAAATGCATGCGCAAATGCAAAACAATGCGTGTGAACGCAGAGAAATCACCCACACATGAGTTAAAGCTGGCGATTTTGTGCGTTGTAGTGTGGCCTTGACCTGAGTTTGATCTTTCATGGAGTGTCTGCAGCGCATTCCACATACCTTTTGCTGTAGTTTCTTTCCTGATGTGGATTAGTTGATTATCTTAAATTAGTAGACTGATTCCTGCTTTAGCCTGTCTGTTTCTTTTATCCCAATCATCAGGATTGTTTTCTGGTCTCTCTGTGCTGAGTACTTCCCACAGGTCTTCCTTACATAAAAGCCTTTCCACTTTACATAGCTAATAGATACTGTTATTCAGCTTTGCTATGCCTGACCTGAAATTCAGACTGAATGCAATGTGCTCAGCTTCTTTCTGTCTTTTTAAAGATGTCCAGGATCAGAGTTCAGTGGAGCTGTGACTTGGGCCCATAACCTGTTACCAAAAGTTCCAAATGTACAATGGCACACCGCTGTTGGCTCATTAGCCAGACAAGTTGGTAGGTGCAGTCCTCTCAGACCCCTACTCCCAGGGCTTCAATATCCAAGCAAGGCAAAGAGTAGAGGAGCACACTACTTCAGTGAATATTTCTTTATTTGTGCAAAAACAACAGCATACAGCATGCTGTTGTTTTTGCACAAATAAAGAAATATTCACTGAAGTAGTGTTCTCCTCTACTCTTTGCCCATAACCTGTTAGCAGAGTGCTGAACTGTACTGCATGTGTAACAAGAACATCAGCATAACATGTCTGCAGCAGGAAAAGGGATAAACACACATGAAGGGGATGCATTAAAAACATGACATCCCATTGCTAAGAATCTTTGTCTATTGTGTTCAAACACTCCCCTAATTTGGATTATGGTACATCTGGTTTATGACTGGTTATAGTATTCTCCCCTAATTTGGCTTTCTGCACTCAGCTTTAAAGGGGAAGTTCAGTGCAAATACATATGCTTTTGAAAAAAAAGAGCAGTATTTTTTGATTCCCAATGACCTTACTCTGCCAATTCAGCATATTGTCAGTGTATAAATAAATACTTCCAAAATACTGGCTTCCTGTTTGCAGGACCCTTAATAGAGACTGTAATGGTCTTTCCCTTGACCCAGCGCCTGGGTTGATTCATTTGCTCACTAGAGATCTGAGCAGGTTTGACCCATCCAACAGCTAATCACTAGAAATAACTGTTAGGAACATTTCAAAGAAGTGTTGCATCCTGGGAAGAATAAGGACTGTTAGAACCTGAAATGGCAGCTCACTAATGTCAACAGCAGGGAATAGGGAGGGGTATATTCAACTTATTTTTTTAAATTTAAGAGAAAATGTAGAATAACTAGGTATGCATACTACAAAGACTTTAAAAAATGATATTTTACACTGAACTTTTAACTAGAGAGAAATCTGCTATGTCATTTTCTTATGTATTTTCCATGCTTTATTGGGAAACGTTTGCCTATTCTAACATTCTAATATTCTGAACATATACAAAAACTATTAACTTGAGTTTTGAACATTTTTATATCTCATATACAGTAAGTTGTAAAGGCTATAAAAAGGACAAACATGTATTCAAGTCAAACTGCTATTAAAGGAATAGTTCACTTAATATGTGAACTATTCCTTTAATGCATTGATTGAAGACCAGGAGGTTAAGTAGCTATGCCTTACCTTCCATTCCTCAATCAATATCTCAGGAGCTTACCTTTCACGTGATCCACAGCACTATAGCATGCGTAGTATAGTTGATTAGAACCAGGAAGTGGTCGGACCTGTCAGTTCTTCTGCAGAGGATCACGCAGTAGGTAAGCTTCATCAATCTTCGTCCCTGACTCCTGAGATATTGATTGAAGAATGGGAGGTAAGACATAGCTCCTTAACCTCGTGGTCTTCAACATTAAAGGAATAGTTCAGTTTTTAAGGGAACTTTTCCTTTAAGAAAGCCAAGGGCCACAGTTACTTTGAAATTAAACTCAAAAGTTACTTGCTATTTTCTTATTATTCTAGGGAATTTATTATAACAAATGCTAATTATGATTGCAATTCCAATACAGGTCATACATTTACGATTACAAGTGTACATTTACAATCACAATATTTATTGAACTATCACCTTTACAATAGCATTGCAGGTTACTAAATATATACAGCGGTTTTCTAAATATGCCCTGTTGTGTGCAATCTGAGCACAAACTACTTAACGTCTTTATAAATCTTTAAGATAAATTTATTATTCAAGGGGATGTTTCCCCCTGTGCATTATTTCCTTATTTGATGCCCAAAAACTGCTGATTGAAGCAATGTATTACTTGGTTCCTTACGAGATATATACCTGCATTAATTTAAAATCTATTACTACATTAGTTACTGTCATACTAATAGATTTTAGGTCATTGTCTGTTGAATTTGACTAAAAATTATTTGATTGCTTATTAGACATTTAAAAAAAATAGTAATAGAAAAAATAGAAAAATTTATGAAAAAATTCCCCTTTCAAAACGTTTGTGGATTTGACCTGGTGAATGATAGCAGCTGCTGTCACAAAAAGTTGCTCTTATAAAAGTGGTGATTAGTGTATACATGGTTTTTACAAATTCATTTTCTTTAGCATAACTTGTGCTTTTCACACTTTAACTCTCTTGACATAAGCCTTTTTACAAGTTATGTATTTGTAATGAAGGGAACTATTCACAAGGCAACTGCTTTAGTTTAAACTTTTTAATTATTCATTGGCTTTCAACCAAAGGCTTTCAAAGACACATAGGCCTACTTGAAGTAAAGTAAAATGGGCTTTCTACATTCAAGCAAACTCGATTTCATGATATAGAATGAACTACAGTCCATAAAGTCATAATATAATTAGAGACGGACTAGAACTAAGGCTTAAACTTCGCCTTTTCGGACTTTGGACTTTTCAAACTTTTCAGACTTTTGAGGATTATTGAATTTTTGAAATTTAAAAAATTTGTAGAAAAGATCCAGCCACATGTCTCAAATTTACCAATAACAGCTATTTTAAGCAGTGCCAGTACAGTTTAAATGGTAGCTGAATCCCTAACTAACCTTTCCCCCCCTTTTTTTTTTTAGGTCCCTTCAGAGCCTACCTGAGCCCTTGGAAAGTGCTGGCCATCTTGGAACATGAATTAAGTCCGGTAAGCTCCGCCCCCCGAGAGTAGCTGGACCTCGTTTCCAACTTGTGTCAGAGTATTCACTGCCAGTTCGATCTGTGCATGTGCGCGCCACCCACCGCACAAGCAAGTGACGTCATGACACGTGAGACGTGACATTAGCGCATGCACAGCACAGTGCGTGCGTGACATCATCACGCAGTGCATGCTTGTATTAGCGCATGCGGCTTGATGACATCACGCATGCACTACGTCGCATGCACAGATCAAACTGTTACCGAATACTCTGACACAAGCTGGAAACGAGGTCCAGCTACTCTCGGGGGAAGAGCTTTCCGGACTTCTTTCATCTTCCAAGATGGCCAGCACTTTCCAAGGGCTCAGGCAGGCTCTGAAGGGACCTAAAAAAAAAAAAGGGGGGGAAAGGTTAGTTAGGGATTTAGCTACCATTTATGTATTTGTTTTTTCATTATACTTATCCTTTAAATGATAAATCTAGGCTTTACTTGCATTATATAATTTTGGTTTTAGAATAATAATTTTTCTGAAAAATACAGTAGTTCATTATCGTGTGAGAAAACATTTTCCATTATAGTACATTTCCAGTCCTTAATAGTAAAGATAATAATATGTGTTAGCTGATGCACACATACACAAAGACATCTACAATTTATGACCAATGTAAAAAAAGATTTCATTTGCTTGTGCTTTGCATGTCATATTAGGCCCTGTCATATTACAGTAAATGTATAATTAGTTTATACAGAAAAGCTGTATAAAAAAAAGATGTGTTGAATAAATTGCTTGCAATAGAGGATTGATTAAATTTAATATTGAATTTGTAGGGAAAAGAATCCATCAGTGTAAATTAATATATATTGCATATTACCTGGTTATTATGTTAGAAAATTTATTTGATATATTTTTACTTACAATTTAAGATTTTTTTTAGATATATTTACAATTAATTGAGCATTGTTTAATTGTTTTCTAACTTCTGCATTTATTTTTATGCCTCAGTTTATTTTTTGAAAAAAACGTAAAAATTGGATGTGTGAAAAGTAATTTCTTGATACTGCAGAAAACAAGCTAATGGTCACACTTCAAGATTAATTAATGCTTTAATACGTGACCAACATCAAACACACACAACATTTCAGGGGGTAATAGGTGCCCCCTTTCTCTTGGAGTGCGACCCTCAGTTTGTTTTCTGCTGTATAGAAGGCAACAAAAGCTTTTTTCCAACATTCCAGTATTTACCAATTTAGTGTTACGTTCTTAAAGGTATGTACACTGTAAAAACAACTTAAGCTTAGTGGACAGCTGTGGCTT
The DNA here is from genome assembly GCA_019447015.1 of Hymenochirus boettgeri. Classification (NCBI taxonomy): domain Eukaryota; kingdom Metazoa; phylum Chordata; class Amphibia; order Anura; family Pipidae; genus Hymenochirus; species Hymenochirus boettgeri. Next base: position 99,869,468 of record CM033474.1, read on the forward strand.
TAAATATAAATTCTATTCCCCTCCCATAGAATACCTTTACTTCTTGAAAGTTGCTGACTTCCTCCTCCTATGAAGGAACTGGTCGCGCCATGATGTCAATATGCTTGAGCCGCGGCGATGTTGCTATGAGTGTTCGCAATGATATCATACCATGTGTGTCCTTCTGCACCTCCCTACTTATCTTCTCTCTTGGTCCTTTATGCTCCAGGCCATGCCCTTCACTCCTCGCAAGGAAATCTTCTCCACAGACCCCCAACTAACACTGCTGCCACCCGCCTTAAACCATTCTCTCTTGCTGCTCCCTACCTTTGGAAGTCTCTTCCTCTCTCACTTCGCCTGGTGACATCAATTAATGCTTTTAAATCTAGACTGTCCTCCTACCTTTCTGAGCAGGGATCTCATTCCTAATGTGTCGAGGCTTGTTGCACTTATATCCATTTATACATAATTTATATATATGCTTTCTTAACCGATGTATAAAATTGTATTTAACTTAATTTAATTTTTATCTATCTGTATAATGGCTTACACTTATCCCCTTGTTTGTATACTCTGTATTTTATAATGTACAGCACTGCGTACCCAAGTGGCGCTTTATAAATAAAATTATACATACATACATGTCGCGTGCGTGCGCTCAATGACATCACGCATGATTCAAACTTTCAAGACCCAGGAAGCTGCTGCAGATATCTACAATCTCGTAGGAGGCGGAGTGAAAACCAGCACTTCACTGTGTTTTGCTGATGGTTATTTCTTTCTGCTCAGTAAAAGTGTCAGTTTAAAAGGGCATGTCATCCCACCCAACCTAAATTAAATTCTGTTCATAGAAACAGAACCCCCCACAAACCCCAGGATTTCAAAACTTACCATTGACCCCAGCATTCCTAAAGAGAGAACTTAGACTGCATGTTAATCGATCCCTCTACTAAAGGTTTACTCCTCCTCTGATGGCTTTATGAGCTCTAAATAAGCTTGTACAGCTGTACCCATGGGAAGGTAAAAGAGGGACTTATGAACCCTCGAAGATCTCTTTTCAGGAACATGGGTGACCAAGGTAAGTGCAATCTTAGGGGTTAAGGGGGATCCTTGGTCTATGTGTTTAATTTACCTCTAGATCTCCCCTTTAATAATAAGCTAATTATTTTTTACCCTGGTAAACTTAAATATTCAAAATGCCAAGCTAATAAGCAAGGGGAAAATCTATATAATTTTCAATAACTGAGCCCTGACACAAGTAGGCCCAGTTACAAATTTTTTTTTTAGAGCGCTAAACTCACAGGAAATTACCAACAAATACATATTAAGCCATTTTCTATTTTCCTTAAGAATTAGCTTCACCTTCATTTGTGGCAACATTTGTTTAGACAAAGGACTTACAATACAATATGTTCCTAGTTCATTTGCCTCCACTATCCATAACTAGGCATGACGGATTTATAGAGCAAATATCGACAGATACCTGCATATAGTATAGATCCATGACAGCTATTGAGCTATATCCAAGGGAAACATATTAATACATATAAGCAAAGGTTATTAACATTTTTGACAGGGGTTATTCTTTCTAGCATTTAAAGCACAACCAAACTTTAGCTGTGGAATTAATAGTTTAATCATTTTGCATTGGTGTGGAGATTAATCTTCTGCACTGTCAGGTTTTTCCCTAAGGGTTTCTGGAATCATAAAAATGTTGTAACTGATGACCTTGAACGAACAAATCTAACTTGAAGCTTATTTTTGACAAGTGGAGGGTGAAAGAAACCTATCACCAAAAAAGCATTGTACATCAGAAAATAACTGTGTGTGAAAAGGAGCAATGACAAGTTTCACAGGCTACATAGTCATTTAACCTTATAAGTACCCACTTCCACATTCCTGCCATCTATGGTCCTGGGGGCAGATTATAGAAGTTTCTATTTTCGAAATGGATGACCACTTGTATGGTCATCTATTAAGCTTACCTTAAAAATGACCTTATGCCTTACACTAAGTTTTAAGTATAATTATATTAAGAAAAAATATTAATATATTTATGATTTGGTTTTCCTAACAAGAATCCTTTATTGTAAAAGCCAAGCTGCTGGTACCAGGGCTGACAACTCCACTGTTTAAAAGGAAAATTGTGGGTTAACGATTTAGAATATAATTAAACCTTACTGAGGGGCACAGGAAAACCACTAATCGTGCATATGCGTTGCCTGAACTTTCTTTTCTTAACAGCTAAGCGATGCCTTTTCAGTAATGTCAGAAATAGCCAGCAGATTGGTTAAACGTTCCTTAAATCTGGGTACACACATGCACAATCAAAGAAAAATCCTGTTGGGTCTCCTGAGAATTGGTCAGTTTTCAACAGTTACTATTGGCTCTATTTTCAACAGTTACTATTGGCTCTATTTTCAAAAGTTACTATTGGCTCCCTTTATTTGCCAACACAAACAATCTCCCAATACATAGTATATGGAGATCAGACCAGAAAGTATTTATCTTTGTAGTAGATGATAGATTATTATTATTATTATTAAGGAATTATATAGCACCAACGTCTTCCGTAGCGCTTTACAATTACATGTATACATTCACATCAGGCCCTGCCCCGAAGAGCTTACAATCTAAGCACATTTATTTGACACATACAATGTCTTTATGATTGTGGGGGAAACCGGAGAGTCTGGAGGAAACCAATGCATGCACGGGGAGAACATACAAACTCCTTGCAGAATAGTTCAAGGGTGGATTCAAACTCAGGACTTCAGCGCTGCAAGGCATCAGTGCTAACCCCTAAGCCCCATGCAGTCTGCTACAAATCTGCAATACTGTAATCTGTGTACCTAAGCTTTAGTTTGGAGCTTTAAGGTGGTTTAAATTCTGAAAGCAGATAGATGTAAATGGTGATGGAAGGAATGACAGGGGAAATATTTTAGAAAGAAAAGATGCATTACAATGTCAGAAACTGAAATGAGCGCATATAACAGTAAGGGAATGAGCAATGAATGTCAAGGTAAATATAACAAAATTTTAACAATAGCATTAATAAAACTGTAATTTGAGTGTTACTGTTATCGTCACCAAAAATAAAGAATTTGAGATATATTAAGAGAATACAAAATGCACAAAGAAAGCATAGTGAAGGCAAGGATAATACATGAAAATATTTTGGCATCATACAAATTTTAAGAAATATATGTGTGCGATTGGGTAACACACAGACACAATTTTGTTTTCTAGGTAATTAGAAACAAAAGGTTAATGTTACCTTTACATTTTGTTATGGCACCTCCATAAATATACACAATTTACTTAAAGGCCATAGAAATGTCAAATTCAAATAGGTTCATTAACTTTATTTTATACTGAGTTGCAGAGTTTTATTTTGCTGAGCAGTGATTGTTAAATAAGTGAACCTTGAAAAAAGAATTTGTTCCTGTAAATTTGAAATGGGCAAAAAAACAAAAAAACAACAGTTACATCATTTTCAATGCTTTCTTGATGCCAAACAACAGATACAACACACTTTATTTTGTGTGGGATCATTTTTCTGATTTCTATTTATTGACCTGGTGCAGAGGTATAAATAATGATTATCATCAGAGACATTTGCATTTTTACACAACTGATTTTTATTGGAGGGAGGTTGGTTTTGCATTATAATAGGCATCTTTGGGAAAGACACCTAAAAGTAAAAGAAAGGAGTTGTATAAAATTTCCCAGTTTCAACTTTGAATCAAAATTCAAATCCATTTATTTCTAGATACTGTAACTGCTTATAAAATTAAAAAGTGTCTGTATCGGACACACACGAATGAGAAAGGGCACAGTCTTGTCTAAATAGTAACCATGCTGTGTACAGATAAGTTCATAACATTATAACTTACCCCTGTTGTGGATCTCAATGGGATGTAGGAGTAAATAATATCCTTATAATCAGCACGCTACTACGTAGTAAAGTGCCGATTATAACCCAGAACTAATGCAGCATCCCCCCACCACTTTGTCCTACCTCACTTATGGCCATTTGCTTAGCAGCAATGTTCCCAGTCTCTATTATCCTGTCCCATCTAAATCTAGTATGCACCTGGCTGGTGCTGGTTGTAGAGAACCTCTGATATCCTGTTTCAATACAGTTTTTTTATTAAAAAAAAAACTGAAGCGCGGACTCATACTGAATGGAGTACAAAGAAGGCATGGGCTGTCAGCAGAGACTATTACTGAGGAGTCAGAGGTTAGTAATCTCGCCCTAACTTCTGCCTGCCCTGCTGTTTCTTTAATGCTGTCTTGTCTCAATAGAGGGGGAGGGAGGTGCAGATTCTAGAAATATCATATTTTTGAAAATGTAAATTTTTTTTTTATTGAAAATGCCAAATGCAAAAGCTCAAAAGTAGTGCACGTGTAAAGTTCTGGATGTTTGTACGTGTTCCCCAGATTATTTCCCAAGTCCCAGAGCCATATACAGTAAATTATCATAAATCAAAGGAATGGGGTAGGTTATAATAGAAAATGTACCCCCTTCTGTAAATTAATTGGATATTAGATGTTACCTTGGAGTTCTGTGCCTTGTATAAAAGCATGACCATATATATCTATATGGTCATGGAACTCCTCTGTGACTTCTAATATGCTTATAATTTACAGTAGGGGATACATTATCCACTATATAATATGTTTTGTCCAAAAACCTTGAAGGACTTTTTCTTAATTCATTTTTACATTGAATATTGGACTTCTTGGTTGTGGAGTCGGAAACTGAGAACCTTCAGAAGAGTGAGTGGTTATTTAAATTTTTTTCTGCATACCTAAGACTGGTTCCCTATCCATACTATTGCCTTAAATGTTGTTATACCTGATATATACCGATATACTGTGATAGATTTGCTTCATAATCTATACTATACATTGTTTTTAAAAAAAGATTCATATGATTGGTGATTGGTAGAGATGGACTAGAAATCAAACCAGAACCTAAGTTCGAATCGAACTTTAATAGTTTAAACAAACCTAAACTTTTTGGATTTCCAACCTTCCAAACTTTTCGAAAAATTAGATTTTCGATATTTCTAGAATCTGTCTCAGAATCTACCTCTAAATTAAAAAAGCAACAGTAACTGACTGTACGTGGCTCTAGGACCTGGGGAATGGTCTGGGGAAAAGGAACAAACATCCAGAACTTGAAATAAAGTCACTTCCTTCACACAAGTGCTACTTTCGAGCTTTTGCATTCGACGTTCGAAATAAAGTCATGAGAATATTTAGAATAATTAGGTATGCATAATATAACACATCCAAGTTCTGGAGGTTTGTACGTGTTCCCCAGATTATTTCCCAAGTCCCAGAGCCATATACAGTAAATTATCATGGTGGGTTTTTTTTAGCCATAAAGATTTAAATTACAATACATCTGTTACATTATGTTAAAATTTTGGCTTAAAGGACATGTTAAATAATCTTAAAGCTGCCCAATAAAAATCATTTCTATTGATTTTTTTATTGTTATAAGATACATATAAATGGTCAGGGTTTACAATAATTGTATTTTTATTTTGACAATATGATATTTTTTGGTGATGTAAAAACACTTTTAAAAGGAGCTTAAGGGCTTGTGCACAATAGAAACTGAAAAAAAATGCCTAGCATGGGTTTTCTGTCAGTTTCTGGCCATTTTTTACATGCTTTTGTGTCTATTGTTTCACAATGCATTTTCTATAGATTTATATAGAAAAGACATGCAAAAAACATACAGGAATGCTGCATGCAGTGCGTTTTTAAAACGGCCGCAATGCAAATGGACACAATCGGAACGCAATAATGTCAACAGTACTATTGAATTCTATGTGTCCTTGCATTTTTAAAAACGGTCCATTCAGAAAAATGCACCAAAATCGGACCTAGTGTGAACGATCCCTAACAATATTCACACAAGTGCTGGATGTTTCTGACTCTTTAGATAACATACGGTAAGTTTAAACTAGAAAGGAAAAGTTTAAGAATAAATTTTGAATTTGGCTTAATAGGCTGCATTTTGGCAGGGAATGTGCATGACTCTGTTTTAAAACATTGTGGGCGTTTTATATTTATGTTTTTTTTACTTTGTTGAATCATTGACTGTATTGTCCCCTTAATTATCTGCCTACCCGTGTCCTATCCTGGCTGTCCCTGTGCCTTCAGAAAGTGCTGTCTGTGATGTGCCTATGATAAAAATTCAGGGTAACAAGCAGTTTTTAAATTATTCATATATCCTTGTGAGCATGTGCACCTATTGGCCCGCCCCTGACTTCCATATTGTTGTGGAGACATCTGCATAGAAAATATGTGCATAAAGACAGTAAATAATGGGGTAAGGGGTGGGCCAATAGGTGCACATGCTCACAAGGATATAAGAATAATTTAAAAGCTGCTTGGAAGCTTTCTTAGTTACAAAATATACTTCTTACATATCTGTTGTATTCAGTTAAATCAACTGGACTTAAAGTTAAAGGGACAGTTCAGTGGAAATTATCCCCCCCCAGCTCTATTCAGGCTTGGTTTCTTTCCAACTGTCTCTTTTAAAGGGACCTACCATTTTCAGTAATAATCCTCAGGGAAGGGATGGTTCTGCATATACACAATGCATTATTTTTTTATTATATTATTGTTTTAACCTCATTATTACAAGGTTATCCAGTTATGGGTGATAAAATGGTCCCTATTGTATGGAAATTAAAAACATTACATATGTAAAATGGTTACACTAGACCTTCTTTGAAACATCTGTTTCTGATCTACTTGTTTTTTCCACTGTGCATTTCCATATCCCACATACTTTAGCCTTTTTATTGCACATGAAATAATCTGTTAAGTATGTCTCTAAGGAATTATTCTCCATTACATACTTTAGACAAAGCAGCACAATGTTTCATTATTAGCACAGATCCATTACAACACTAGGGTCACAATATGTATCCTGACCTAGATGCCATTTGCAGGGGGGGATATGAATCAGCGATGCATAATAAAGCTACACTTTTACTATAGAGGTGGGGGAAATACACTTTAAGAACTACATGTTCGATAGCTCAGGGGTTTCTGCATGAAAAAGGCATTTAAAGTGCTTCGCTGTTCTGGGATTACATCTAGGAGCTACAGTCCTGAAATGCCAATTTATAATATATCCTGCAAATATGTCCTTGTGTATGTGTGTGCATGTTATACATTGCAATTACAATAAAACCAAAATGTCTTTTGAAAATCCCTTGTGGTTTCTCTAATAAAAACCTGTTTGTAGAATTTGCGGGTGTTAATGATTAATGTTTATATATTTTCACGTTTTCATTCAGTAAATAAATCCTTTGAATTGCAATGGGGCTTTCATTACAGCAAGTTCGAGAAATGGAAGTGATAAGGGAACTAAACTTGCTGTCTCTGCAATAACCTACAGAACAAACCTGGCTTGTTTAGTTCGACATATAAAGAAAATAAGTCAAGGGAAACCATTGAAACAGTAAGCCGAGGAACATTAACAATACACTGTGGGATTATATAGTGGATTGTGGAAAATTGTTAAAAATGAAAAACAAAATAAATTATAATAAATAACTAAACAAATGTGTCATGAAACATGAAGTGCTTCCTTCAATAGTTTAATTCCACTGGAATTGAACATTTGAAAAGATGCCTTGTTCTCTTAAACTTTGACATTATACTGAAGGTTTTTGAAAATGAAATATTTGGGCAAAAACTTATTAACAAACAAAAACATGGTTATTTGCATATCAGAGTATAAATAAGTTCCCTTGAGATACAGTAAAGTACTTTGCATTCCTTAGAAGGCTCTGACATATATACAACATTCTGCACTGTACGCTGTCATCTGTGATATTCAGGATGAAATGTAGCATCTGATCACATTCGAGAACATGAAGTCTGAAGTCAAGCAGAATATGCATACACCTGCATGGTCCATTGCTCACAATGATTGAGGTGGTGGGATCTAAAGAGGACAAACAAAGCTTTCTACTCATTTACGTTTTATCAGAGACTTTCATTTATAGCAAAAGGCCATTTTATTGCTTTGAATATTTAGTAAACAGGATTTATGCCTGCAAAAAGAAAAATCACAGGTTATTTGAAGATTATTGATTGAAAGATTGTGATATTGGTGTTGTAAATTGTTGGTGTTGTAAATTGGAATTTGAACAGTATACATGTACAACCACTAACACTGTTCAGTTAAAGGGGAACTTCAGCCTCCAGACAATATTGTCCCAATATACAGAGCACATTCACAAACATACATCAAGCTGTGTGTCACCTCTCCCTTTGCTGTGGCTGCTGGGTGATTTATGAATCTAATCTAGAGGTCAGCTCCCTTAATCCACCTTTCCTGGGTAAAATCCCCGCTAAGTGTATGCAGCACACCTTACATGCTCTGTAGTGCTCAACAGATTAAAACAAGGATGTTGCAGCCTTGCTTCCTAAAACTGACAGCCAATCATATTAGAGCACAGGGATCCTCCCTCTCCCTGACACAGAACGTGAATTTTCGTTTGATTTTTTTTGTGTGTGTTGTTTTTTTTTCCAAACACATTTAATGCTCCATTCCCAAAAAATGATATAATTATTTGCTTTTGATACAAAAAAAAGTCATCATTGCAGTGTATTTCTTAGCCACCATTTTAACATTTCAGTAAAAATTTAAAGTCTGGTGAATTAAACCTTAAACCGTATGTGCTCAAACTCACTAAAAACAGATTTTACCTATAATTCCACAGAAATACTACGTGGAACACTACTACATGTAGAATCTTTATTTTGCTAGGAACATAATGGCATAAAAAAAAATAAAAGGTAGTCTGGGAATTTGAACCTGTGACCTTGTGAGCTGTGTGCAAATGCTTTAGCAGGTGAACCAACATAGTACATTTTTTATTGCCCCAGTAGGCTGTATGAAATTCATGCTGGTTGGTAAATAAACTGCAGGGTAACAAGCACAGACTTCCATATTGGTGTGAAGACATCTGTACAGAAATAACATAGAGCAGTGAAAATGGGATCAGGGGTGTGCCTCTTTAAGAGTTTACTGACAGCCTTCTTAGTCAGTTAGAATCTATTACTTACATGTAATGCAACTTAATAAAGAAAAATTTTAACAATTAGAGATGGATTAGAACTGACCTCAAACCCAATTTGACCCCAAATTTTAATAGTTCTGTATGAACTCTTTAGAACTTCCTGAACTACGAAATAGTTCGAGTTTTATGAAATAGCTGACTTATTTTCAATAATTATCTAAATTCAATAATTATCAAAAATTCAATAACCCTCGAATGTACCATTTCGCCGATAACCCTTGAATGTGGCGTTTCAGCGATATCCTTCGAATGTACTGGTTCGGCTATAACCCACAATGTAGTGGTTTTGTTCAGTATCCCTCTAATTTAGCAGTACACCGATAACCCTAGAATGTTCGGAATGTGTTTGAGTCTCAAATAGTAATGCCTGTGAGTTCCGTGCACTCTCCTGCTTGAGCCTCAAACAGTAATGCCTGTGAGTTCCTTGCACTCCTCTCGCTTGAGCCTCAAATAGTAACGCCTGAACTCATAGGAATTTGGATTGCAGGATGGTTGCTGCAGATTTATAGTATGGGCAATATCTGTTGTATTCAATTAGATCAACTGGACTTGAAATGTAGTTCTTGAAGACGTTTCGCTAGTCATCCGACTGGCTTTCTCAATTCAGAAGACTTGTACAAGAATCTGTGGCAATTATGTACCCTGGAAAATCCCAATTAGCATATCACAGCCAGGTGTTAAGGGTGTGATTAGATAGTGGCTAAGAGGTGTTATAGGAACGCCAGAGTAAGGTGTTAAACAGCATTGTACATGGCAGACATTGTGTCGAACCCCCCACCTCTATTTAGGCTTGGTTTCTTTTCATTTTCACTAAATGGCCTCCTTAACACCTCTCTTGAACCAGTCACGTTCCTTCGCCAGTATGTTAACATTACAATCTTCAAAGGTATGTCCTTTATCCTTAAGATGCAGATACACGCTGAGTCCTGACCCGAGGAATTGGCTCTTCTGTGCTGGGCCATACGTTGATGCAGTTGCTGTTTGGTCTCCCCCACATACAAATCAGAGCATTCTTCACTGCACTGCACCGCATTATGATGCGCTTTTCTTGTGTTTGGTATTGGGTCTTTTGGATGTACCAATTGCTGCCTCAGTGTTTGTTCGGTTTAAAGCAGGGAATCGATGTTTTTTGAAATTCTTCTTAATTTTCCGGAGACCCCTGCTAGCATCTTGGGATGACCATGTTCTTCCCCTGTCTTGCTTTTCCCCTTCACTGTTGTATTCGTGTTCTTTTCTTTCCTTCTACTTCTTTTGACAAAGGCCCAGTCTGGATAGAGGTGGGGGGGTTCGACACCAACTGTCTGCCATGTACAATGCTGTTTTAACACCTTACTCTGGGCGTTCCTATAACACCTCTTAGCCACTATCTAATCACACCCTTAACACCTGGCTGTGATATGCTAATTGGGATTTTCCAGGGTACATAATTGCCACAGATTCTTGTACAAGTCATTCTGAATTGAGAAAGCCAGTCGGATGACTAGCGAAGCGTCTTCAAGAACTACATTTCAAGTCCAGTTGATCTAATTGAATACAACAGATATACCATGACCTGGATGAATGAGAACCTTCACAAGCATATAGTATGGGCAATTTTTGCATCTCTTATTGTATCAGTCCCTTTTTATTTTTTGCCGATCTGCCAATAAAGTAAATATCTTTAGAGATTCACTATTATGGGGGGGGGGGGGGGGGATTGTTGCCATATAAATTAGAAATAGAGCAATATTTACTGCACTACTGTTTTTAAAGCTCTAGCTGGAGTAAGACATGAAATCTATCAAGGAAGCTGGTATTTAGTGGTTTTTGGAATATACACTGGGAAGTTTGTTTTAAAGCCCTAAAATGCCACTGGTATTTAAAAGACATGAAAGTTTTTTTCATGTGAGTGTTTCAATTTACAACACAAGATTTAAAAGATTCAAGCTTTTAAGGTTTTGCTTTGCTCACAGTTTTAGTAGAGGTCGTGCAACCTTAGGCTTTTTAGCTGTGGCTAAATTACTACTCTCCCTATAAACTACAGTGTTGGATTGTAACATTTCCAGCAAGATGAAACTTCTTTATCTCACTAGAGCTTCTATTTTCTACCTTCTTGTGTAGCAACAGGATACAGTGATCAACAATTTATAAACATAGAAAAAAGCGGCAGATAGGAAGAAAAAAACTACAACATGTGTGAACTGTCCACAATCCTGAGATTTTTTTTATTGCAACTTCTATAGCTTTCAATGAGGGTGAACAACAGAATGACTTTGATTTGAATAAAACTGTTAAAGATTAACATACTTTCCTGGTACTGTTGCATCTTGTAACATTTTACAAAAAAGTCAGATTAGTATATTATTGAATACAGTCATTCTTAGCAACAAAAGTGCAAATCACTTGCTTTCCTAATATCTGTGGTATTTATTTAGATCATCTGGACTTGAAGTTTCTCTACTCACCTGACTGGCTTTCTCAATTTAGAATGACTTGTACAATATTCTGTTGGCAGTAAATAGTCTAGATAGTGTCACAATAGGGCAACTTATGCTGCACAGAGTTTTGCTGTAACTAAAATGGTGACAGTTGGAACTTCTGAATTGCACGTGGGTGGGAAATTCCCCTCCCAATTCTGATTCATGGTGATTACTTTGCATTCTTGACTTCTCAGAAAGTAATGTTAGATGGAAGGAGTGGTCTGTTGAGAGTGGGATGGGGAAACAAGTAGTGGATTGAAGGCATGCGGTAATACAAGGGCTACTTGTATTGCTACTTGGCTCTTTGTTAAGTGAATATCTGTTGGAAAAGGATTTTGGAGTTTTGGTGGATAACAAATTTAAAAGTAGCAAGCAGTGCCAGACACCAACAGCTATAGCCAGCAAGATATTGTGTTGTATTAAGAGGGAATATGGGTATAGATATGTGGTGCAGTTTTAGACTCCCGTGTACAAAGAGGACATCTTGGAAATGGAAAGGGTTCAGAGAAGGGCTACTAAAATAGCATTGGGATGTAGTAACTGTGTATAAATACATTAATTGGCCATAAAATACTGTCTGGGGTTCACTGTTCATTGTTGAGCATGTGTCAGAGGATATGCAGATATACCTTAAGACAGGAAGAACAGTAGTTTAGTATTCAAGTTAAGAAGGGGTTTTTCACTGTGAGAATGGTAAAACTATGTCTTCCATTGGACGTGGTGATGGCATATTCATTGGATATTTGTTTTTAGAAACTGAATTAGTTTCTAAAAACAAATAATGTTGTGTGTTGCTGTTATTGACACATAAAGTTGGAGTTAATCCAGGGATATTTTCAATTGCCATTTGGAGTCAGGTAGGATTTTTTTGCCCCCCTACATAATTCTGGGGTTGTGGGGTGTGTGTGTGTGTGAGTTGCCTTCCTCTGGATCAACAGCTAGGCAGTATTGCTGAGTAGGTTAAACTAGATGGACGTATGTCTTTATTCAACCTCATATACTATACTATACTTTAATGTATTTATTTATAGATTAGGATACGGCAAAGTCATTTTTACAGTATACAGTAGTTGCCCTTTTACAATTTGTTTATTGCATCTTTAATACAAAACTGCACAGGACCCACTAATGCAGTGTAAAGCCCACAGTGGTAAATATGGGGTAAAATGGGTTTTGCCAATAACAGGCATTACCGTATATACTCGAGTATAAGCCGACCCGAGTATAAGCCGAGGTACCCTTTTTACCTAAAAAAGTAGGAAAAATTGATTGACTCGAGTATAAGCCGAGGTTAGGAAATATGACCATATAGATGTTTGAAAACTACAACTCCCAGCAACTAAAGCATGCTGGCAGTTGTAGTTTCCAAACATCTGTATGTTTGGAAACTACAGTAAAAACAGAGTATTTGTCTAAATCTAAGCCCTATTTCTTTACTTTTACTGCTCTCAGAATTGATAGTGCTACAGCCCTTTGTATTTTCTGGTTTCTGTAGTCACTGCCTACTGACCTGGTCTATCCACCAAGCAGCAAATAGGAGAGTGAGGACCTGGGCTCAGGACATGGTCTTCCTTGATTCCAGCAAAGCTCCTGTTGCTTAACTCCAAATCCGGCTGCCGACCGCTGGGTACCGGTAAGTCCTGTGGATTTGCCAGCTGACGCCACTACTCGGCGCCTCTTACAGCCCGGCGCCGAGTAGTGACGTCAGACGGCAAACCCACAGGACTTACCCAGCGTGCGGCAGTCGGATTTGGAGTTAAGCAACATCGATCAGGGTAAGGAAGGTCCTTGACTCGAGTATAAGCCGAGGTAAGGTTTTTAGGTTTATTTTAAAGGGTATCTCCACTAATGAAAAAACGCTTTTTTTTTTAATCTGAAAGTTCACCTTCCCCCTACCCTCCTTCTACCTTTTTCCCCCCAAAAATCAACTCTGTTCCTTTGCAGGAGCCTGGGGAAGTTCTGCTCGTTCCTGGGGGCGTGTCTCCTCCAGTGCTGGGAGTGCTGTCAGTCAATGTGCATCATCATGATGGCAGGCACACCCACTTGACCCCAGTGATACCTGCTGTCATCAAAGCCTTTCCTCCCTGTCTCTGCACAGAGAGAGGAAATTGTAAAATTATTACAAAAGGAATGTAATATTTTTAAAGCTACCATATGGGGAGAGAGGTTTGGTGAGAGACACAAAATGAGTTTCAGAGGGGATGCTAGGAGTGAGACCCAAGCTAAAATGGAAGGGGGGTTGTGTGAGAGACCAGATGAATTTCAGAGGGGATGCTGGGAGTTTCACAAAGCTCTAAAATTCAGCTTACTCCCAGCATCCCCTCTGAAACCCATCTTTTTTCTCTCACCCCCTCCCATTCCAGCTTGTGGCACTCCCAGTATCCCCTCTGAAACTTATCTTGTGTCTCTCATCGCCCCTCCCATTCCAGCTTGTGGCACTCCACTCCCAGCATTCCCTATAGACCACATTTTGTGTCACTCCCCCTCCCATTCCAGCTTGTGACACTCCACTCCCAGCATCCCCTATGAACCCCATCTTGTATCACTCTCCCTCCCATTCCAGCTTGTGGCACTCCACTCACTCCCAGCAGCCACTATAAAACCCATCTTGTGTCCACCACCAAACCCCCCCCCCCCCCGCCTTGTGTCTCTCACTCCCCCTCCCATTCCAGCTTGTGGCACTCCACTCAGTCCCAGCAGCCCCCCGCCCGGCGCGCTCCCAGAAATGTCAATCTCTTGTGTGTCTTCCACCTTCTATGGTCCTGCAAACAAGCGCAGGCATTGGAGTTGCAGCCATGGGAACGGAACACTTTAGCTCCCATTGGCTGTCGGCAGACAGAGAGGGGTCAGCTTGTCCCGACTGAGTGATGCACTTTCTGCGCATGCGGGTGCACGTCCGTCGGGCAGATTACAGGCAGGCGGGCACGAGAAATAGGCGGATCGGATGCCTTAACAGCATACAGGCAGCAGAAGCAGTAGAACACTGAAAGTGTTGCAGAGAATAAGCTGATATTCGTGGTATGTGATTATATTAGCATAAGCTACTATTAGAGACAATGTTGTTTTTTTCAGTGGAGATACCCTTTAAAACCTAAAAACCTCGGCTTATACTCGAGTATATACAGTATTACATCTCCCCCATAGTGTACGGTCAAAATCTAATGTGCCATACCCCAGCCAAATATAAAACTGTTTTTAAAAAAAAGATTACAACACAAAGCATGGAAACATTAACTACATAAATACCATCCCTTACTTTTCTGTATTTAAATAAATAAAAAACCCATGGCCTATTTTTAGCATTAAAGGGCAACCACAGAATAATGACAAAAAGAATTTGCCACATCTTAACTTTTAAATTACTATATGTAATTAGCCATTACTCTGAGGTGAGTGTGTTGCTGCATGCCTTCGATCCAGTAAGTTATTTGCTCAGCCTAAGTATTTCCTCTCCCTCTCTTAACTGATGCCTCCTTCCATCTGACCATACAAACATGCTCAGTAAGTATTTAAGGGCATCATTGAAAGAAGGAATTTCCCACAATGCAATTCTCACATACCAACTATCTTCATTCCAGTTAAAACTTTATGATATAGTTTATGATAACAGGACACTTATTTGACAGCTGAAATGTAAGATGTTTCAGACTGGATATCTAAAGAAATAGGGGGCAAATCAAAGCAATAGTTGAGGTTTGTACCGTGTTAGCCATAAGTAAGAGAAGTAAAGCTGTGATACCTTTTGTTGGCTAATAAAATAAAAAAATTAAGCAAGCTTTCGGGAGTCCTAAGCCCCCTTTATCAGGCTGGATGTTATTTGTTATTAACAAATAAATTGTTCAGTCGTAGTTAGGAAGAGTAATAGTTTCCAGTAATAGGGTCACAAAAGTTTTCCAAAATGTATTTATTCTATCTCAGATTTGGCTGTTTTTTACCAAATGTCAATTTGCCCTTTAGTTAATATTAATCTTTATATGAATTATACTTTCTTCTACCTAGTGTTGTTGGTTATTCTTATCACAGACAACAGAAAAAGCATATTCATTTTCTTACATTTTTCTACCATATTCTTTCCTTTGATCAGCAATACATTCAAAGGAGTCTGTTAAAATCTACTTAATACAACAAGCACACTTCATCCCCAGGCTCACAAATGCTAATATGTAAGATTCACTACAACTAAAAAATATAATAACACAGGTGAGGATAATAAATCAGTCATGGATACAGCTGTAGTTTTTAGATACAGCAGTGTTCTCTGTTTTATTTAACGCAGAGGTAAAACAGCTGAATTATCATATGGATGACTGATTTTATAATAATAACAAAGCTTACCTGCCTAGATTGAATATACCAGCTAGGAGGAGAAAAATATTTAGGAATTTTGAAGTCGAATTGTGGGATTTTAAAAAAAGGTTTCCTTTTTTTTAAAAAAATCTCACAATGTAACAATTAACACTTTTTTGCACCTTTTTAAAACTGTAAAGCTTCCCTCAATTTTTTGTTTGCTGTATTGATACATTGGGGCTAGTAAGCAGTCCAGTCCAGAGGAAGAAGCTTTACAGAATGGTTTGAATTAATCTACCTATTGTGTGTATAGATGATTTTTGCAGTTTCATCATATTTAGAGATGGCTGAACTTACTGAAGTTTGGTTTGTTTCCGAACTTCCAAACTTCAGTAAAAGGGATTGCGGACAGATTACTACACCGGCTTACGACTCCTATTCAAAGGTGTTAATTTTTGAGCTACATAATGGGGCATACTTAACTTTCCGTATATTTTTGGAAATGATTCATTGTAAAACCCATAATAACCCGATAATACATCGGATAGTGAGGGTTTTACACTGACTTGGTCATTTAGCGTCCAATATTACATCACCCCCCTCTGCGTGTGCCTGTATCATGTGCCTCACCTGTGCCATGTTACTTTCTTCCGTGCCTTAATCCACTGTACTTACAATTAGTTTCCAACCTGCTACCCTGTGTATAGATGCACAATATTTCAATACAAACTAAGTTTAACTGCAGTTTTGCAAACCAGTTGAAATTTCATCTTTTTTGGAAATAACAAAACTTTTTAAAAGAGCAAATGCATGTCCAATTTAGCCACCAGAAGGTAACAGATACAACAAGAAAAATAATCCAGAAAGAACCTGCATGGTTCATGGAATATATCTAACTTGGAATAGATTCTGCATAGTGCAAGGCAGAAAAACCCAACCAAGAATTTATAATACTAAACAATGCCAATGAAGCTGAAATGGACAAAGCCTCTGAAGAGATCTTTAAACCTGTTTAATGTTAAATTAAGGAGTCTTTGTAAAGATGTAAAATTTCAAAATTGTTACTATTCAAACAAGATTCCAAAACCCTGATATATGCAAATGAAAGAAAAAAACTGAATTATGGAAGTTGAATATAGAATGCCAGCTTAATAGTTTTATAAATAAATGTAGGTGATAGTACAAGTGTTAATAAAGTCTCCTAACAGGATGACCCACATCCCCTGGTGGGTAGATCCCTACTCGATCAGTAGACAAAAATATATATGTAAGTAGACAAAGTTTGGATATACAGTATGGCTGCTTCTTTTCCCACATCTATGTGTATAAAAGGCAGCACTCAGATCATAGTTGCAATCCAAAAATTGTTTTATTTATAATCAACTGAGTGAGCAATTTCTCTTGTTTGTACTCCACTGTATTCAAAAAATCATGCCTGATTACTGCCTCATATAAAATAATCAAAAATGGCATCATAAGTTACAAAGTATATTGCAGTATCAACGCATTTCAGCTCATAATAAAGCCGTCACCAGGAACTCTGAATCCTTACCGGCATCGTTAAAAGCCTGCAGTGGAGAGCTCCACCAGTTGCAGTCCTTACCCCAATCACCTCACAGCTACTCTCAGACTCTGAATCCTTACCGGCATTGCAAGCCTGCAGTGGAGAGCCCCACCAGTTGCAGTCCTTACCCCAATCACCTCACCGCTACTCTCAGACTCTGAATCCGGATTCGGAGTGCTGAGTGATGCCGGTAAGGATTCAGAGTCTCAGAGTAGCTGTGAGGTGGTTGGGGTAAGGACTGCAACTGGTGGGGCTCTCCACTGCAGGCTTTTAACTTAACAGCAGAACTTTGAGAGGACTTGACTCGAGTATGAGCCGAGGCAAGGTTTTTAGGTTTATTTTAAAACCTAAAAACCTCGGCTTATACTCGAGTATATACGGTAAATACCCTTGAATGTATCTCAACCAGCATATAACAGCAAGGACCTCCTAAATGGAAGGTGTGGATTGCATTGTAGCAATCAACTACAGGCAGAGTTCTTAAACTGCTCATGGTAAGGTGTCAAAACAACATTGTACATGACAGTCAATTGGCATCATGACCCCAAATACATTAACACTTTAAAAGATATTTTGTACTAATAGTAAAGATTCTTGTTTAAATATGAACAATTTCACTAATCAAACTTATATCAACAGATTCTAAATCCTATCCTGCCTTGTAAAGATGAGTTAATGGATGTCAAAATTTAGTAATTGCAGTCAAACATTTCGAAAATCTTAATTAAAAATGCAAGAATTGTGGGTAAGAGTCAAAAACTGTAGAAAGTCAAAATTTTTGCTTGAAATTTGCTGTAAAAAATTTGTTTCAATTGGGCTTAAATTGGAATTTCAGTACATTCAGCAGAACCACTGACAGAACAAAACTCGGCATTTTCATTAATCTCTACAACTTTGTGTTATCTTGAAAAACAATACCCTACCTATAGCAAAGAACGTATATACTGTGTTATTTCTGCACCCAAGAATATATAATAATGTTTAAATGCTTTTTCAGAATCATTTCACATCTTTCACTCTTTCAATTAATTTGCATTTCTTAAAGGGAATAGAGTACTATTCATAATTGTTAGTAGTATACTAAGATTTATAACATTTACATATCAGTGTTCTACTGTTGCAATAAATCATCTTTGATCTACTACTGGTTACTTGGCAAGTCAATGCATTCAAGCACTTTCAGTTGTCTCTCATGGTTAACACATTGTAAAATAACAATTTTACAGCAATAGAATAAGCAGTAAAGCATGACACAGTTGTAAATGGTCGTACTATCAGGTTTTATTGCTTGACTGAGAAACTAAAAATTCCAGAGTAAAAATGATGGGTTTTCTGGGACTCAGCCTTCTATGGTCTGAACTCACTAACAAGAAACTAGAGTTCTTCTATGCACTGAACTCCTTTGTCTGTCAGAAACAGTTAAAACGTAAAACGGTAAAATAGTGACATGACGTAACTGTACAACTATTGAAAAACGTATTTTTATATTTCATTTGTTTTAAAATATATTAAATTAACTGCAACACTTAACAGTATAGGAACACTGTAATGCTTTCTGTGTCAATATACCATTAAATGAAAACCTGCTTTATTTGTATTGATATATATAGTATTAAGGATGCACAATACTGTGGTTTGCCCAGCCAGTGGGTTCATAGAAATGGGCTTTGACATAGAATTTTCACTACTGAACTAAAATTCAAAAAAATTTTGATGACAAAAACTGGTTTAGAAGGTTGAAATTTTAAAACTTCAATACAAAATTTTGTTGGTGTTTTTGACCGACGAAAAGCAGGTCTAGGTCAAAACTCTGGTACATGTATTCAGGGACATGGTAGCATGTGTATTTTATCCCGTTTGGAACCACTCTATAACACTGTTATTCGCTTTGGCCTAGTAGTTTGTAGGTGCAACCCCCTACCCAGAAGGTTAAGGCAACCCAGAAAATGTATAAGCAAGTGGAGCAAACTACTTCTTGGTGAATCTCACAATTTATTTTTTGCACTAAATAAATTGTGAAGTTCACCAAGAAGTAGTGTGCTCCTCTTGCTTCTACAATATCTAGTGTATATATTTATCACTCCCACTATAACTTCTATAGTAAATTATATCATCTTAAATATTATAACAATACTCCGCAACCAGATTTAATAAAATTATATATTTTTATACATGAAGTATAATTTGCAACTATATCAGATCAATCTATACAAATTTTATTGAAATTGAAGTGACAATTAAATCCTTTAAAAATAATAAAGCAGGTCAATGGATATATTCCCACAAATCAATCTCCTTATTTCACCTTTGACATTTAACAGTTTGCTTCTATTTTGATTGTAGACTATATAGGATCATTCACAAATTGATACATATTAATTAGGTATAAGCAACAGGGTTCAGGGGAAAAGCAGTTCATGTCCTCAACCTGTGGAGCCTCTTTCCCTCTAAAAGAACTATCTCTCTCTCAATGGTAAATCTGAAAAAGATTATTATGTAAAACATAAATTACATTCTTTCATTAATGAGACCAATATGTAAATAAAGAGAGGAGATATAAAAAAGAACAAGAGGAGATATTAAAAAACAACAACCTTTGTGGTAGAAAGTCTCTATAATTGCTATTAAAGGGCAATAATAAGTATAAGGAAATCTCCTGACCTCCCAAATATTGAGTAGATTAAACTAGGTTTAAGCATGATCTTTTTTTTAACCTATGTAAATGCTAATAGCACATTCGCTAAATTGGAATTTAGAAAACTGGTTTATACAAGAGGTTATCCTAACAATGATAAATCATTACCATAATATTTTGTTGCCATACTATTATGCCTGATATTGATTAATACTTAAAGGGAAACTATAGTGCGTATAAAGTTTTTTCAAAAACAGTTAAAATAAAAAGTACCTGAGGCCGGGAAGTAGGATTGTTTACCTCCCAATATCATTTCTGTCAGGAGCAGCAGCACAAAGAAAACTGCTTCTGCCAGTCTTCCTGTATGCTTCAGCACTATCTTTCATATAGAATGGCCCAGGGCCATAGCCTGGCAGATGAAAACTGTATGTGCTGTAGCTCCTCAACAAAACAATATTTGGAGGTGGATATAATCAATCCTATCTCCATTCCCCAAGGTGCTTTTCCTTTTTAAAAAGTTAATTCTTACAGTATAGTTGTCCTTTAATCAATAGGTAACATGGACATACTGTACTTAAAACAGAACAATTAAAATTTATGCGTATTGAATATATCATATTCCTATTTATATGTCCCTCCATGGGTACTAATCCTCACTAGAGCTGGTCGAACTATTGAAAGTTCGGTCCGTTTTCGAACTTTCGAACTATTGTAAAAGTTCGAAAGTTCAAAAACGGACCCATTAAAGTCTATGGGAGGCAAATAGTTCGAAAAGTTCGAGTCAAATACAACTAAAATATTAATGGTAACTTAATGTAAATGTCTGTGGGACCTGGGAAATGGTCTGGGGAGCATGTTCCAATATCCAGGACTTAAGTAAAATCGATTTTACTCTCACGCGCGCTACTTTCGAGCTTTCGCATTCGAACGTTCGAGGTAACATGGACATTTTACTTGCAGATTCGATACTCACGTATAGGCTGTAATGGAGACTTTACTCGCAGATTCGATGTTCGCGCCTAGATACCATGTACATTTTACTCGCGGATTCTATACTCGAACGTTCGAACATTCGATAAATCATCGAAAGTCCGGGAAATATCGAAAGTCCGCGCCCGAGATAGTTTGAGAAGTCCGGGTCCGTTCGAACTCGAACAGTTCTGCTCGAACTCGGGTTCGAGTTCGAGTTATATGCCATCCCTAATCCTCACATCCCAGCACTGTGAGGTTATGCATTTAATTACAGTATGCATACCCATTATATATCACTGCATCAATGAATGGAGCATTAAAGCAATTAGTTTGTAGGACCTGTTAATCCACAAAATGGGTATTTCATTATGCAGAAGAAATCTGCACAATAACATTGCTTAAAAAAAACCTGTTAAGAGTGGGTGCAGTAAGAACCACGTATATTGGAGGACTTCTCTAGACAAAGTCATTGTGGGTCTTTAGTTGCCATTTAACATATTAGAAAGTCATTGTTCTTAAATATCACAAAGATGCAGCAGTATTGTCCTGGACATCTAAGAAAGAGGAAATTACTTCTTCCTACTGATATATTAGCATTAAGATAAAAGGTTTGGCTTAATCTATCACACTGCTATATGAGAGTTTTAAACTTTTTAGGTGCAATGCTATTTATCAAAAGACTTGTCGCTAGACAACCTGATCCTATTCTCTGAAAGGCTATTTAATAGTCTGAGATATGCACATGCAATTCATCAAGGTTTTTGCTTGTAAAGGAACAAACCCAATCATGAGCAAATTTCCCAAGTACCTAGTAAGCCTGCAGTTGACATTTTTGTGCATATTCTAAAGGCATGCCCTGTGCACAATACATTTTCTATGAATTATTGCTAAGAATACCACATATACCATTCTTTTGATATCTGATACAAAGACAAAATTAAAGGGCATAATTTATTTGTGGCACTTTGCAGCTTAGTTAAGGTTTTAAATTCAATATAAAAAAACAAAACAGGAGAAATAATGATATATATATCATAAGCGAAAAGGGCGGACTATAGTTTAACATTTAACTACTTCAATGTATAAAACTAAAAAATATTGGCCTGCTGCCATTGTGGGACTGGGAGCAGTGGGATTGTTCCCGTGCTTGGGATGTGCCCAGTGCTCCTTACGTCCACAAGGCCAGCAGGTTTGTACATCCTCAAACATCATGTCAATATGAATTAAAAGTATATTTGTAAAGTAAAGTAAATGTAAAGTGATTTATGCTTTGTGGTGCCCCTGTGGAAACCACGCAAGCAATAAAGACGAGAATATACCAACATCGTTCTTCCGTTTGGGTACACAAGTATGGTGGGTACAAAAGTTGGGGTCCCTAGCACTAGGTGGTCTTAATAAATGATCTTTATCTATATGTATAAATAATATAAGAATGTTAGCTTTGTTTTTATCTGAATGATTTATCCATTGTACGGGCCGTAGACTTTGACTAATTTATGAGGTCATTTCCTGTTAAATGGTATAAATGATAGTAACCTGTAACACTTGTGTATGCCATTTTTGCTTGAAAAAGGAACCAGGGCATTCCGAAATGTTGCATATGGATGTCATTAACATTAAATAAAGAAATATAATCTTGATAACTGTGTGCCAGAGTCTCTGCATGTATATGTTATATAGGAGTGAGACAGTATAGCTCCATTTATTTTGCAGCACCAGACAATTGATTCTTTATAAGATAATATGATCGCCCGCACTCCGTTACGGTGTAAGGGCCCGGGTGCTTCCGAAGTACTGTAGATATAGAATAAAGATGCGGGGCACTCCTGGGTCTTCCAAAGAAACATTTATTCTTATACTCAGGTAGGTAGACGAACCTACGCGTTTCAGCCCGTATGTACTGGGCCGTCCTCTGTACATACGGGCTGAAACGCGTAGGTTCTTCATTACCTACCTGAGCATAAGAATAAATGTTTCTTTGGAAGACCCAGGAGTGCCCCGCATCTTTTATGTATATATATATTATATATATATATATATAATATATATATATATATATTAGAGAAAACCAAGGTAGACTTGCACTCCAAAAATCGAACCGTTTATTGTAAGCCAAACAAAAATCATACAACGTTCGAGGGTAACACCCCCTCATCACCTGATGAAGGGTGGTACCCTCGAAAGTTGTATGATTTGTTGATGTTTGGCTTACAATAAACCGTTTGCTTTTTGGAGTGCAAGTCTCCTTGGTTTTCTCTAATATTTCGTTCCCTTTGAAGTAGGGAAATTGGACTTTTTTGCACCCGCCTGGGTTTAGTGTGCATATGGACTTCTCTTTATCCATTTAACAAATGATCACTTCACCAGCACTCCCTTGTAATTTGATACGCGGGTGCCGAAAAATGAAGTCCCACATACAAGCCAACTGCTGTAGATGGCTCTCGGGTCTTGATAAAACAATGGAACACCTTGTGTGAACATGCGATCAATCCATTTTAGCCATTCAGTAGCTGAAATGCATTGATCCCAGGTTCACACAATTTGTTCATTTGTTTGATCAAGACCCGAGAGTGCGCCTATAGCAGATGGCATATATATATATATATATATATATATATATATAATTCCAGATAAAAGCCTGCATTCCCTTATATAAATATAATATAATATATGTAATATATATATTACAAAAAGGAAAAAGTTAATACAGCACTCAGAGTCCATTATTATAAACAGTCCCATCATCACAGTGATACAATCTCAGGAGAGATGCAGTATTGATTGTGAGGAAGGGGTATCCAAAACTCCTTTTATAAATAGAAAAACAGAAAACACTTAGGTAACAGATTCTACCTAGAAATAGAAGTATGACAATAGCATTGCAGTTGTGAGTCAATATACAAAGGCCAACCATTCTCTGTCACAATCTTTTATTCTGATAAAGTTGCCCTGGAAAGTTGGTACAGTTCACTATATAATGTAGTTTATTCCTTAAATGATCAACTAAAATGAAAGTTTTAGTTGATCATTTTCAAAAGTCTATTGATCTGCTTCAAGAAAAAAAAACACGGCAGCGAAACAGTATGACATCGTTTCCAGTAGTGTGGTTTCATGTATGCAAAATTGTGTGCATTTATAATAATTGAAATATTACTTCAGTTTGATGTTTAGCCATTAAAGAATATCTCACCCTTTGATGTTCTCTACATATTATTCTACAAATAGAGATACAGGAGACCAACCAGGTTGAATCAGTATAAGAGCAATCAGTATACCTTTAAAAATAGCAATCCTTTAAATACAATGTAAAAGCACCATAATTTATTTATTGAAACTGTATATGAGTTAAATAGAAAATAAGCAGATATATTTATAAAGTTATACAATAAATAGTATACCAGTAAAATGAATAGAATCATATTATGTCCTCATCTTTGACATTGAATTCATTTCAGACACCACGACATAGTAAAGAAGTATTCCACATCTCAAAACAATTATAAACAAGACAGAAAAGAAAATTGTAAAAGGTACAAAGACAGCAACTAAAGAAGTATGGAGGCCTGTTTCACTTGTGACAGCAAAACAGATGCTGTATTTTGAAAAGTTTAATAGCAAAAACAATGAAAAATACACCTTTTTTTCAAGTTCATACTAGAGATGGCCGAACTTTCGAAAGTTTGGTCCGTTTTCAAACTTTCGAACTATATGGAAAGTTCGAAAGTTTGGAAACGGACCCATTAAAGTCAATGGGAGTCAAATAGTTCGAAAAGTTCCAATGAAATACAAATAAAATATTAATGGTAACTTAATGTAAATGGCTGTGGGACCTGAGAAATGGTCTGGGGAACATGTTCGAATATCCAGGACATTCGAAAAATCAATCTCTCACTCGCGCCATTTTCGATCTCTCGCGTTCAAACATTCGATGTTTGCGCCTATGTATCATGGACATTTTACTCGCGGATTTGATGCTCGTGTATAGGTTTTAATGGACACTTTACTCGTGGATTCGAAGCTCGCGTATAGGTATAATAGGCATTTTACCCGCAATTTCAAACGGTCGAACATTCGATATTTATCGAAAGTCCGAAAATATCGAAAGTCTGGGCCCTGGATAGTTCGGCTAGAACTTGGGTTCGAGTTTGAGTTCTAGTCCATCTCTAGTTGATACTGATATACATAAGAAAATGTAAAAGAGCACAAAATAACATTGGAAGAGAAAATGAAAAATTGATGCACATAAGGCTATTTTCAGACGAGCGGTAATATTGACCACGCAGATAACTCTGATCTGAAAGTAGCCTTAGTGGGTCCTTTTTGGGACTTATGGAAAGAAAAGAGCTCTATGGTGGAGGAAGGAGAGCTTGCTTTATTTGTTGCAAATTAACCATTTAAGCTAGCACTGGTTAGAATTATTTTCTTCATAGATATAGTTTTCTTGCTTTATACAAGGAAGACACAGTAATGTCATTTTATTACAGTTGTTTTTTTAACTTAATTCTTGTTTAACATTACACTGGACCACGAAAGGAGACACCGCATAACACAATGCAGACATTTGACTTGACAGTTTATATATTTCTTCTCAGGTCTTGTCACTTCTGTTTTCCCTTTTGAATGTCTTGGATATTGCTTTTTTCTTCCTTTTGTGTAAATTCTTAATAAAAATGATTGAATAAATAAAGAAACAGAACATAAAATCCAAATTTGAGAAGAGGAAATTTCCTTTTTGAAAGACAGCTATACTGCAAAATGTATAACTTTCAGTCAAGTTCTATAATTGAATAGGAGGTATCTCCTAATCATCTAATTCCCTGCCCAAAACCTACTTCTACCGTGTGTCCAGTTAAATCAGATATTGCCCATGCCTGAGACACTTTCAGGGAGATGCAATAAAAGTTCTTATTGTTAAAAATGGGGCTAATTTTGCCCCTGCCAATCAAATGTTAGCTTTCAAATGTTAAATAAGATTTGATTTGTTGGGACAAAATTAGCACCATTTTAAACGATAAGAACTTTTATTGCATCTCCCTGTGTATGTTGTTTTTTGTGTGTGGTTATGTCTTTAAAATTGTAATTGTATAATACACATTATTGCATCTCTCCTTTAAAGGATATGTACACTGAAATAGTAACCTAAAGTTATTAGATAGCTGTGGCTGTAAGCTGTACTTGTCTTCATTTCCCTAAGCTAATGGAAAATCTTTGTTTTGGAAATACAGTGTTAGAAAGCAGCTTAAAGATAACAATGCAAGTAAAAACGTCAAGACAAATATAATGTAGAATAGAAGCTGCTAATTGTGCAGTGTCATACATCTTACACAAAACTGAATATTATTGGGATTCGCATGTCAAACCTTTTTATTGGCTTTTAATGATACTGTACATAGTAAACTGTCTAGTATTTATTCTTCGCTGACCATATCTTGTGCTAATTAGAACTGAAATGTCTTGAGCTTTACAAGAAATCTTTATTTAAAGCAATTTGTAACCAATACATTTTAGTACAACTAAAGCACAATATCATCCTAAAAAGCATTGGAAGTGAAGTATTAGCATTTGGAAAATGTACCAATGGCCAAATGTTTTTTTAAATCTAAATTACTGTCTAAGCAATAGGAGAAAGCAGAATTTGGAAAAAAATACTTTTTACATCAAATTCAAAAATGTGAGCTCTGAATAATGAGAATTACCGTAGATGTTTTGTCTGGATCTTATTTGATGTATACAGTTATTTAAACTGATATTAATAAAGTACAAAGTAGCCAAAAAAACAACAATGAAATTTAAACTGGTTTTAGTTTATCAGCAAATTAAGAGCAACACTTTTCAGTCCCTTGAGGGCATTATCTTCAATATCTTAAGCCAGCCATAAGCTTGCTGTGTCATCCAATTCAGGAAATCAAACAACAATGGACAAATACAGTATAAATGGAAAAATTGACAGGTTCAAGAAATAATGGGACAAGAAGTGTTATGGCTCTGGATTCATGCCTAACTTTTGATTCAGAGGAAGGCAAAAAACAACAAGAACAACTACAAAAAAAAGTATGAGGGGGAAAAAAATCCTTCCTGACTCCTACTGGCAATCGGAAATATTCCTGGATCAACTCCAACTTTATGAATCAATACCAGTAGCATGAAACTTTCTTGTTGCATGTTACTGGTCTGAAGATGGCTCTTAGTTTGCGGAATGCTGTTAAGGGTGTAATATTTCCTAATGGGCTACCATGAATGTTACTCAGAAGTTTCTGTCCCTTGTTAGAGGAGGCGCTCTAATATTTCCAAATAACATTCATGCCTTGGTGATGTCTGTTTCACACAAACCAGAGGCCCATGTTACACTGATGATGGCTCAAAATAGCCGAAACCGGTCCGTAGCTAGCTCTCTGATTGTGCATTTAGCTTGTGAAATGCTGGTAAACCCTTTTAGAAGGTGTAGCATTTTTTAAAGGGCTACCCTGGAAACATGGAATTTACAGTCTCTGGGCCATATTTATAAACCCATGGTATCGCTTTTTAGCGATACTGCGGGTTAGATAATTTACGATTGAACGTTCTGTAATTATCGAACGTTCGATCCTAGAATACCGTGCGGTAGTAAACTACCGCAACGGTATTCTATGGGGATCATAAATCTACAATTTCGATATAATAGATTTGTGATCGGTATTGTAAATTTATGACCGGTATCCTAAATTTCCGATCGTTAAACCAATCGTTAATCTCCAAATTTATGATACAGATCGTTAAAAAGCGATACCGCGGCTTTATAAATAAGTCTTTCTGTTTCTTATTTACATATGAGTGAAACGGTGGTCTAATGCCTTCTTCTCCTCTTATCCTTTTAAATTTCTTGGGGACTACGGATACCCAAGGAACCTAAAGGGGAACTGTGGTCTCCATAGAAGTGACCTTTATTAAAAAAGGCACAGTCCTACGTTTAAAATGACTCCAGGACCATGCTTCTAGCTGCAGTATATTTAAATTTACAGTAGTATAAAGGGCCATATTTAATAACCCGCAGTATCAGAAATTTCTGATACCATGGGTTATCATAGAAGTAAGGTTGTGGCACCCGCACACTACCATGTGGTACTAAAGGACTGCAATGGTATTGTATAGGTGAAAGTACAATTACTAGAACTTTGAGCTGTGACATCAATAGCACTTGAGGTTTGCCTCCAAGTTTAAGTTGGAGCATGCTCACTACTGGTACAGAACATCATCAGCTGCATAATAAGCCTGCCCCCAATCTTCTAAATCATTTTTAAAGCTAGCCTCAAACCTGCAAAGAAGTGTTTTCTCCCCCTAAGGTGACTGTAGGTAAATTAATGGACAGAGAATGGTTGCAGGTCTGTAACTAGCTTCTGAAGTTTGGAAAAGCATATATCTTAAAATCCAGAGAAGCTAGAGACATCATCCTAGGCTTGTATGAAAAATTGTTGAGCTAGAGACACTTTTTAAGGTTTGTTATCAAAGCCCAGCCACCACTTTTTTAATAGAAATGCACCAGGGTCTAAGATTGCTCTAACACTATGGGCCAATTCATGCATGGATGCAGCTATGCAAAGTCACACTAACCGATTCCTTTCCTTGCCACAGCTGCAGGGGTATCGCAAAGGACAACAGCACAGCTGCTACAAGATATTCAATAGTTGCATTTTGGCATTTCATGCATAACTATTTAATACCAGCTAAACGTTGGGATTTAACCAGAGACGTAAAGTTGCTATTAAATCTCCTATACCTAGTGTGGCTGCAGCTCTGGATAAATCTCCTTATGTGTGTCTCTGACAAAAACATGCACAAAAAAGACTCTAAAATTACAAAATAAAAGTGCAAGAACTAAAATATATGAATTTAGTCAATGTTTGAATTTAGAATGTATGAAATGTAGTTTTACAGACATAAATGCAAAACCATTCCCCTCCATACCCTAAACAGACATACAGTAGGTACACACACCAACTCATACATGCACTCTGCCCTTCATGTCCATAGCAACCATACCTTACTCATCAGAAGTTTGTGGTCATAAATACAAAAAAATACCAACACCCTATGCAGAGACATGTATAAACACAGGCAGATACACCCCTTTAACCACCCTTCCATTTCCATGGCAAGCATACATAAAACGATATTTATTTAATCAGAATAAATTATGAAATTTAAATGCCCTCTTTCATTTCTATGACAAGATTATTGAATCTTAAATCCTGCAGCACACGGAAAGCCAAATTCAAGGTTCATACTGTCCTAGTGAATGTTTGTTTTTAGAACATTTTATCCTTTAGGGTCACAATATACAATATCTCTGTTTTTCCTGAGTTGTGGGGCTAGCTACTCACAATCCGATATTGTAGATCTCACCCTTTAGTTATTTAGTAAAAACTTAGAAAATTGCTGCAAGCATTAGTAAATATTTCCTATGCTTTGTGCTACTGTTAACACACCATGGCACTGGATTTATCAAGCAGCTTACATGAAGCTCTATTCATATACAGTATATGGATTATGTTATATGAGTAACATTAGGCCTCCCAGTTATAAAGAAGCTGCCAGGACATGAAAGCTGCAGTTCCAAATATGAAAAGTAAATGTTTCCTATTACTGGTGCAGTAAAGTATATTGTAAGCAATGTTTTATTGTTTGTTTTGTGAAATGGAGATGGGGAATCAGCTAAAATAGATGCAAAATCTGCGTCTCCATCTTTAATTCTTATTACTTGACCTTTAATTAAGTCCATAAACACAGTTCCGGGCACGTTGGATTCTTTAATTTTAAACAACTTTTATTGCTTTCAATATTTCGGTGCTGTGCAGAGAACATTCATCAGTGCCTTCAACTTTTATCAATTAACCCTTTGCATCATGCACTAGAATTTCTAAAAATAGATATTTTTAATAATTTTTTTTTTCACATTTTCTACACAAAAAAAAGGAAATGATTTTGGTTAATGTTAGTTTTTCATTCTACTTCACAACCCCCCTTTCATTGTCAGCACTTTGATCTGTTTTATTATAGTTGATGTTCTTCTACATTTGAATCAGTCAACTGTACAGGATATTGCTCTTCTGAGAACTGTAATCCAAAATTTGCAGTATTAAAGACAGGTGTTACAATTTCATTTCAAGTCAGCATTTTTCTGACATTTTTAAATGAGGTATAAGGAACACTAAAAATGAAACACATCTTTCTATTATTTGAAAGGGCATATTGTTACTTTCACAAATGTACAAGATCTTCAATTACCTTGGGTGAAATTAGATATTGCATTGCATATGCTGTTCCATAGCGGGCTAGTGAAATCAAAACTGACTGCCCCATAAAACCAACTTTATTTTAGTTGTCAAGCAATAACCCTGGAGAGCATACATGGGTAGAGGTCAATGCAATGAAACAGATCTTTGTGTGTCTTAGCTAGGCATTATATTGAAATACCATAAAAAGTTAGTAATTTAGTAGACTGAGGGAAATATTTTATAGTAAAGAGGAAAACAATAACAAAACAGGAGAGTACATTTATGATTAGCAATTTCTATTCTCCTTTAAATAATTAGTTATTTATGGAGAAATAATTTATTGTGTTCCCTGACTGATCCTTTTCACCTCATTTGCTTTTATATGTTTTGCATTAAATGAGAGAGACCTGCCATATACTTAAAATAACCAATATACATATATTATACACCCCTTTCAGTGGATTTTAATGGAAGCCAGCATTAAATACTTATAATTAGAGATGGCCAAGCTTCCAAAAATTCGGTCTTATTTCTGATTTTCAAACTTCTGAAAAGTTATAAATTGGACTCATTAAATTCAACGGGGAAAAAATATTTAGAAAAGTCTGAAATAAAATAAGGTTAAAATGGCAACGGTAACTTACTGTACATGGCTCTCTGGGACCTGAGAAATGGTCTGGGGACATCCAGAACTTGAAATAAAGTAACTTCCTTCACATGCTCTCTACTTTCAGGCTTCCACATTCATCATTCAATAATTTTCCAGAAAATGTTATATTTTTTTAAAATTCGATTCTTTAAAAATGTTAAATTTCTAGAAAATTTGAAATTTCTAGAATCTCTGAATCTTTTCCCTGAATCTCTTAAAGGATATGTACATTGTAAAAACAATTTAGCTTAATGAAATGCTGTTTTTAGCCACCACAAGACTGTCCAAATCTCCAACATCCTCTTTGATACTAAATGTTGCAGCCATTTCAAGAGCATGGGAGAGAGGTCAATGTGTGCGTTTGACGGGGTGACATTTCTGCGAACGTGCGAGTGTGATGTAAACGTGCCATGACCAAGCACTGTGCGGCACGATGACGCAACACGTGTGCAAGCTCGCAGCAATCTCACCGCTACACACACACATTGACATCATGTTCCGTGCTCATTGATGTCTCACACGCTCTTCAAATTGCTACAACATTTAGTGGCAAAGGGGATGTTGTAAATTTGGATAATCTCATGGGGGCGGAGTTAAAAACAACATTTCAGAGGAGGAGGAAGCCTGCAACTTTCAAGGAGTAAAAGTAGTCAAGGGGAGGGTAATAGGACCAAAAAAAACCAACACCTTTATTTTTAAAGCCACAGCTATCCAGTAAGCTAAAGTTGTAGTGGTAAGACTTCCTTGTTGCATACCTGAACAAAGGAGGGGGGCTTAAAAAAAAACAAAAAACTTATCTTATTAAATCATTACTTTTACTTTTCAATTCTTAGTTTATATTATTCATACCTAGTTATTCTACATATTCTCTTCCATTTTGAAAAATCTATTTTATACCCCTAATTTATACCCCTTGCTATTCCTTGCTGTTGACAGTAGTAAACTGATTTTTCAGGTTATTTAATGGTCCTTCTACTTCATAGAATGTACTGTGTAGGTGGCCATTCACATGCGATCCCTATTGCATTGTGCACACAGATCACATACGTATGTTGGCACACATGCGCTGGTGACCATACACATGACCAGACCGATCACCTTTAAGCAGTATGGGGATCAGTTGGCTGCATGGCCATACACAGACCAAAAGTATTGACTCCTTTTACTTAAAGTAAAGGACATTACTGACCAACAGAAATTTTTCATCTGTGATGGGCTCTTTATAGGAAAGGTAGAAACTAAAGCAGACAATTTCTTGATAAATGCAATGTCTCATCTAGCTTGATGCAAACTGCAGCCAAAATCACACACAGTGGCCGACAATGGGAGTTTTTTTTTTAAAAAAACACAGACTCCCCCCATATTAGCCAATGAATTCTGCTCAGTGAGCTGATTGGTTGATCTGCTGCTTAGCAGGTAAATGAATGATGTAAATAAACTGACGTCTATGATGTAAATCTGAAGTATACAATATGTTATTATTCTTAATGTTTGTAATAGGGTGCATATAGTATTGTGGATTGCCTTAAACCTAGTAACTTAATTGTAATAATTTATATTTTTCCTTTTTTATCATTTTATCTTCAGAAAGTACACCTGTGTTTTGTGTGTTTTAAAAAATAAATCATAAAGAAGAATCCTGCTCGTTATCAGGCCTAAAATCTTTTATTGTACATGAATCTTTTTCAATTCTCAAAGAAAGTATAGTGACCATTTCCCCAGCTTAACTATTTCCCCCCTTTATTTCAATCAGCTTAACAATAAGTTGCCCGCTAAGAGACTTTCAGTTCCTGGCAGGCAAATAGCTAGCCTGCTGCTTACACAGTTCTTTTCCATGGATGATCAGGCTTATTTTCTCTTGCATAGAGTGAACACATTGTGCTGTCGATATAAAGGCGAAGAGACACATGGTAAAAGGATGCTTCATGAATTTCACAGAAATGGTAAAAGGGGAATTATATGAAAAAAGGCAGAGAAAACATATATGTTTTACAAGCAATTTTGTAACTGACCTTTATCTTTGTAAGAGTAATTAAAATATGTCAAGGCACATAAGTTTTCCGGACGATGTATTAAATGATGGCACTGTTATTCTCCTTTTATTGTTATGCTTTGTTGCATCACACTGTGCTGTTATTCCTTTCTTATTTTTGAAACCTTATTTTCATCTTTATCCCCAATAGAAAACTCTTATAATCCTACTGTTTCCATTTATGCACAGATTTGTTCTCTGATCCTTTCAATGAATTGTATTTGTTTCCTTCCTAAAAAAATTACCATTCCCCGTTCTCATCTTTTTGCTGTCGCTTTCTTATTTATAAGCAATTTCACTGAGTTGTGTAATCACTATTTCCTCCAACTGATGGAATTAGATTGCTTAACTTAACCAAACTTTATTTTAATTAGAAATTATGGATTATGGATTAATAACGTGTTAATGTTGCCCCAAACTTAATTTTATTATATATTATATAGACCCAGTGGATTCTATAATTTAACATATACATATAACTATAGAAAATGTTTATAAAACCTAGCAGCCCAATACCGAATTTTTAAATAGTTTTCCCATGTTAGTAGATTTCTCTTGTTAAACAGTTTGGTTGTTTCCATGATAAGATGAGGTATTGCTGAAGGCTTTACTTCTGCACACACTTTAGTTTTCAAAAGTACATTTGCCTGTCATACTTAATTTGTATAATAATATACCCTCTCTGCCATCTTGTCTAGGAAGCTCACATAAATAATACAGATATTAAAGGTGCAATAGATAGTGGATAATGCAGCATCTACTTTAAATTATAAGGATAATCGAATTCATAAGTGTTAAATGCCCCAGTCTCAGGATTCCTTTGCACAGCCTCCTTGTTTTTAAAATAGGTTGTAGATTAGGAATAACATTTATTTATACTTTGGCTATGTAAGGCTATTGTTTTTTTTCCTTATCATAACACGGCTGGGCAGTCAAATTTGTACTCTCATCACACTATAAATAGTTTTTGTTTTTGAAAATGTTTTTGCTTTGTTTTGTACAACCTCTTATTTCTGTCCAATACTACCATATTAACTGTTATAGATAACATGGACTTTCCCAGTTAGTAAAAGGGTCTACAAAAGGACAAGTAAAGCCTTTAAACAACACCAAATCAGAGGGAAGAGCACCTTGACACACAAGCAGTAATCTGCATCTACCCTCTCATTTTGATGTGGGTGCTGAGAAATTTACATGGAGCTTACATGCCTTATTTCCCACCATTCCAATATTTACCCATAGAGTATAAATATTATAGTTGAATTTAACTTTAAGGTCTATGCCCCACCTAGGTATACATTCCTACACTACAACTTCACGGGTGTTAACCGTTTCTTATTTAAAGGGCATATCCACCCAACTGAAATTTGCCCGAATGCTGAGCACACTGTGTGTTGTTAAATGACCCCTACCTTTCTCTTCTGCTGCATATGGTTGTCCTGCATGGTCAAAATATATAACCCTATGACTAAGATCTGGAGCTCAAAATGCGCCAGGGTGTTCTGGAGATGTTCATGTTGTGGTAAAGGGCATGTTCACCCTTAAAACAAAAAACTGGTCACCTCCCAACTGATATATTTTATACTTTCTTTTCTGCATTATTAACCAGATATTTAAGGATTATTATTGCCCCCTTATTCTGGCAGAGTAAGCTGGCCCCTCCCTCCATGCAGTCAATCAAGGCTGTAACATCACAACCAATTATTGACTGCTGTTTCACCTGCTGCCTCCTCTGATCATGCGCAAGCATATAAAAAGCTCTTAGAGCAGAGGGAGGAGGCAAATACTTTTGCCAGAAAGGAATAGATCTTATCATGAAATATCTGCTTACAAAAGCATGTAATAAACTGGGAAAACAGCAGTTGGGATTGAGGCAATTAACTCACAAGTCACCAGTTTTAAGGGTGTCACCAGTGTTTTAAGCGTGGACATGCTTAAAAGAATTAAAGAAATGTTCACCATTTTGACTTGGATACAAGGTGTGTATTTGTTTTTCCGGTGTGTACCATTGGTCAGTTTTGTAAAGATCTGTCTGAAATACAGTACAGGATACTGAAGAGTAGGAGCCTTTTCCTGCTGTAATCCTTTTCCGCCTCTAACTGTTCCTCTGAGAGGTTTCTGGCATGCACAGTGTCCCTCCCCTGTCCTGCTGCTGTTCTGTGCACGTAACTTTAAATTTGTAAAAAAAGAGGATTATGCTCAGACAGCCAATCACTGACCCCTTCTGCTGCTTCCGCAATTAGAATATTCTCTCTAGAATATTCCCTGTATATCAATTTACTATATTTGCTGTATACAAAGAAGGACAGCCTTGTCATAAAAGAAGTAAAAGCAAGTGCAATGAATGCAATATAGTTAAAAAGCTTAATGTTTTAGCACAAGTGTGGAAACAACAAGAACGGCAAATGGGGTACAGTAACAGTTGTGACTTATGTAAACTGTATGTAATTTTGTTATACAGTAAATCATTCAAACCTAGATCATTTTTCTGCTTTAATATATTTTGTCAGTCATCTCTCATTCCTTTGGT
The DNA here is from genome assembly GCA_019447015.1 of Hymenochirus boettgeri. Taxonomy (NCBI): domain Eukaryota; kingdom Metazoa; phylum Chordata; class Amphibia; order Anura; family Pipidae; genus Hymenochirus; species Hymenochirus boettgeri. The sequence goes on from CM033474.1 coordinate 99,904,951, forward strand.
TGTGCAGTGAAATTCAATTTTAGAACTGCTGCTGGCAAAAGCATTAATAAATTAGCTTTTTCAGTTAAAGCTGACAGTGAGTATTTTTCGATTAAATGTTACCAAATACATTTTTTTTCGGGAAAAACTTTTAAGAACTGTGCTGATACATGACTAGTTATGTCACTAGTTATAATTGGTGCTAAGCTATGTCATCAAGGTCACATGACTCAGTGAAACTTGTCCATAAATCCTATACTTCTCCTTTAAATAACAGAAAAAAGATTGTCAGGCTACAGTATATGGCAAAACTAAAAGCAGAAAGAACAGCGGAATGGCTGGGGGATCAGACAAGGTGCGCATGACAGGGATGGGGTGGAGCAGAGGGTTTGGCTTAATGGAGGTTAGGAAAGGGGGATGGTCAGAAGGAAAAGGTGGGCTGGCTGGTAAATAAGGGGAAGGTACTCCCAGTTAGGCACCATTCTAATTGAAATAGCCATTGTGTTTCCTGCCCGCCTGCACTTTGTAGTTGTTTGCTTTGTTTTTCTATTTATTTCAGCTGCAAGTATTTATTTCAACATAACTGATAATTATAGCTTTGCTTTTTATTCCCAGGTCTATACTGCACTTTTGTTTAAATGGCAAAATGTAACATACCCTGATTAACTTCTTTCTTTTTAAATTAGATGAAATCATTTTCTTTGTATTTATTTGCAAAACATACTGCAATGCTCAGAGTAATCCCACCAAAATGTTTCCAGCAGGAAACGACAATACTTTGCTCTTTTTCTTTCTCCATGGAGAATGTAAACTGTCAGCCTTATTAGATAAAGTGTAGGGAACTTTAAAGATTTACAGCAGACTGATGCAATTTACTACGGCACTACGGGCATTAAAACCCAATATATTAGTAATAAAAAATCAAATGAAATGTGCTGTGTTGGAATTTCTGTATATGCAATATGATGTGTGTCCAGCAATACACACGTTAGTGGAATGTCACCATGCTTCTACAACTTCATGTCAAGAATCTTTTTAAAATTCTCTTAATATTATTTTAGAAACCAATGAAGATGGTTCATAAATTCCATTTGTATTGCATTTAAAATCATATACATTTATTGACAAATGCAGATATTTAAATGTTTAAAACTCCCATTGACATCTATTGGGTTTGTTTTCGAATTTTCAAAACTTTTTGAAAAATTGGCAGTACATAAACTTGCTAAATTGCTCACTTATCTTCCTGAACTGTTTTCTTTTCTTTTAAACAAAATATTAAATCAGAAATACTTAGGGGCATATTTATAAATGATCAATATTTTCGCCAGCTATTGCAGGACATCGCAATGACAAATAGCGCTATTTTTGTCTTATTAAAAACACTCATTTTCGCTTTCGCCTTTGCGGAAAAGTATTGCTGAGGCAATGCGTGGCGATAGTTTTCGCCTTATTCGTTGCGTTAAGTGTGGTATCACTGCGAAAAGAGAGATTGCTCTCTAGTGTAATTTCAGAGCTATTTTTGTCATTTTTTTTATTTAAAGCCATTTATAAATTGCCTTTTGAGTTTTATACTATTTATTATATTTTTGGCTGAAAATAATACCAAATGTGCTAGGCTATTTTTAAATAACAAAGATAGGTGTTCTGTGTATATTAAAGGGCATGTCCTCCCCTGTAGAGAACTTGCCACATAGTAAGGATCCTTCCCCCAACCCCAACCGCTATAAAAGATTTTCCAGAAAGTCCCCCGATCTTTACTTCCCTCTTTCCTCTGCCATACTGCCCGGCCCTCTGCTTGCATGAAACTTCAAGCAGGGGCGAGACTGGCAGCCGCATCCCTGATTGGCTGAGAGGCAGCCAATCACGGACGCGGCGGCTGGCTGCACAGAGTGCCGGGGCAGAGAGGTAAGGTAAGTAGAGCTTGGGGGATTTCTGAAAAATCTTTTATAGCGGTTGGGGTTGCGGGAAGGAACCCTACTATGTGGCAAAAGTTCTTTATGCTAGGGGGAGGGAGAGCAAAACGGGAGAGACGTTTGCAACATAATTTTCGCTTTTGATGAAAATTCACCTTTTTAATAACGTTAATGAAAGGAAAAGTTGAAAGTTTAAAAAATTGTAGTAAAGGCTGGTGGGGAAAATAGCAAAAATAATGCCTTATTTATAAAAATGTCCCTCAGACCCCCATTTGACTTAATAAGTCAAATAAAGAAAATCGGAACCATACAAAAAAAAAAAAACTTTAAAAAGCGAAACATTAACCTGAAAAAAGCGAAATCTCGGATCGTATTACAGTAAATTCTGGAAAATAACCTAACACCCCCCTGAGTACTTAGTATTGAGAAACAACCCACAATGTACTGACACCTTCCATGGACCCATTGGCAGGCTAAATAACTTGCCACTTATGCATTTTCGCCACCTCAGGCTTGGAATGGCTGAACTTAATGCAGAAATACACTTTTCGACATTTTATAAATATGTTTCTTACCACAGCGATATAGGCAAAAGGGAAAAGTAGCGGTAATGACCTTTCGTTGCGGGCTATTGCTGCTTTATAAATAGCGAAAAGTCCAAATTTGGAGAAAAGGCTGCGTCAAAGAAGGCGAAAAGTTTAACGAACTTTTATAAATATTTTTATAATATAATATAATATTTTTATAAACCCATAATTCTCCCAAAGCACTTTTCTGAGTAACTCAAAAAAACCCTTTTTAGTTTAATTGTGTAATATCCTAGGTATACAATGTTAAGTGCCAAAATGGCAATTACCTTTGTAAAAACCCCAGACACACTGAGAGACATGGTCAGAATTAACAGAAAAATGATCTTGACACATTGCCAAGTGACAGAATAAACAGTAATTTTTTAACATACAAAACATTGCACGTTTAGACATTTTGGAAAATAACTTTGTAATAGAACAATGATACAATAATGTAAACAAAACCCTAGAAACTAGAGATGGGCGAAACTGATGGGTTTCGTTCTGTTTTCGAGTTTTCGAATCTCGGGAAAATCTCGAAGATCCGAAAATCTAAAAATGAAACTTAAAATCGTGACTTCGGAGGGACTTTTCGATTTTTATCGAACGTTCGAGCTATTTTCGAAAATAGCCTTTAAGGTTCGATAATACTCGAAAATATGATCGGAAACTATTTTCGAGTTTCCGATCGTATTTTCGAGTATTATCGAACGTTCGAGGCTATTTAAAAAAATTCTCGAAAAAAGCTTAAACGGTCAATAAAAATCGAAAACTCGCTCTGAAGTCCCGAAATCCGAACGATCAGTCCGGTTTTGGACAGAACATTCGGATTTCAGAACTGAGGGGTTCCGTGTCGGATCCGGATCCCATATCTACTAGACACATTAAGCTGACTAATATGAGGGTTTCCAGCAGTAAAGCACTGGTGACACTAAATTATCACAGATGAGTGATTTATACATATTGTATGACTACCCAGACACCATTCATATTTCTGCATACCGAAACTTTTTTATAGGCTACATTACACAGAAATTTAGCCATAAATAATATAATCTAGTGATGCCAAAGCTATTGGTAGAAAACGGATGTACCATGCCTTTTTGAAAAACAACCTAATGTACATTTGTGTCTTCAGAAGCAGTAACTAAAAAAAAGTACATTTTTCATTTGTATACAGTAGACTCATATCTCTCCATCATCTACATATTCATTGCCTCATTTGGAAAATGTTTATTTTTAAACCTTTTGCTTCTTACAGAAAAAAAGATGAATGCTTTAGCTTAATATTCTGCATAAATCAGCTCAAAGGTCTTTCTAGCCAATAGTGCACTGACTTTGTAATGTCTATGTTTAATCTGCAAAAGCAGGACACCTAAATGAATACATCTGATTATATTCAGGCAGCTTTGTCACAATGATTTAAAGATCCTATAAGTTATTGGCTACAATTCAGATATTCTAGATAATGGTAGCAGACTGGAACAACTTGAAAACAAATTTACAACAGCAAGAGTGCTTTACTTTCAGGGCTTAAATAATTCTACCCAGTGTGAATAAGAAAAGCTACAGGAGCTCTTGAAAATTAGAAAAAAGGTGCATTATTTGTTTAGAAAAATTAGAAAAAGAATAGAATGCTACCAGGTAAGCATTTACTATAAAACATATACAGAGATATATATCGAAAAATAGCCTCAAATGTTCGATAACCCTCTAAAATACAATGGGAGACTACTTCCAAGTTTCCGATTGTATTTTCGAGGATTATCAAACGTTCGAGGCTATTTCAATAATCCTCGAACTTTCAATAATTATAGAAAATAGGCTACGAAATCCAGAAATCCTGATGATCCATGCAGATTCGGACAGATCATTCGGAAACACAGAACTGAGGGGTTCCGTGTCGATCCGGTTCCGAGTCGGCCCCCAGATCCCATCTCTAGTACACGGTCAGTTGATCTGTTGGCACTTCTAATGATATGCTACATTAAAAGAACAATAAACTGCCATATACATGTACTTTGCAAGTGTATTATTCACAGTTGTGGTGTCAAGTTTACAACCACAGGATAAATGCATTACTCTTATTATAGATCTGTATATCATCATAATGTCATCATACATGTAGTTTGTCGAAAAAGTACATCAGATAAACATTTAAATTGATATTAAAATTTACATCAGAGTATTGAAACAAGATTTTCTAGTCTCAGTCCCATATCAACTTCGTGTTTTACAGCAGGAAAACTTTACATTACTGCTGCTGATGCCAGTAAACTATATACATATTTTTTAAAAAGATTTGTAAGGCTTAATTCAAGGACCAGGTTGCAGTTGACAGTAAGTAGCTAATTGCTATGGATTTCTTTTATAAAAGTACAAACCATTAAAGGGTAAGTCCAGCAAAAATGTAAGTTTGTTTCTAACTGATTTACTGAAGAACAGGAGGTAAATGCACTATCTCTTACCTCCCGTTCTTCAGTAAATCTTACAGGAGAGGAGGAGACACTTACCCACGGACCTGCTACAGCGTCGAAATCCCTGACGAATCCCTGAGACTGTCAGTGAAGTCGGCGCTGGAGCGGGTCGGTTTTGCTGGGCATACCCTTTAAAAAGTAACTGTGGCACAATCATCTCCCATAGCTTTTTTGTTATAGGATTAGCTACTAGGATTTTAAGGGCATTTTGGCCAGTCAGGGGGAGAGATGAACACTTGAGGAAATGGGCATAGAGCCCCTGAAATGTTTTGTGCATTTCACACAATAAATTCTTAAATTTCGCCCTAGTGTTTTTCTTTTGAAAAGATAAACAAACCCACTGGTTCCACTTTGAGCTTCAAAACTAAAGTTCAGCTGCAAAACTATGACATTATTATGAAACCATTGTTTTAATAGCTTTTCATTGAAATTCCATTGGTAGTTTTGAACAGAGGAATTTCTAACAGAGAACCAGGAGTTACGACCTGAAATCAGGCTCCAACGCAGGGAGATTTGTTTAAATTTAACACATTTTTTTTCTTGGTGTTATGTTACAGTATATATGACCACATTTTCTGTGAACATTCTTATCTCACCCAAAATTATACCTGATTTTATAAAACAAAAGGATGTTTAATAAATTCTATCAATTAAAAAATCAATGCATTTCCCCAACTGAAAAATCTTGCATTTCAGCTGTCAATAAAGTTCCTTATTATAATAAATTATAATAAAACTGTTGGTATGCATGAATTGCATGGTGGGAAATTCCCTCTCCTAGTGTGCTGCCTCATAGCGATTACTGAGCATGTTTTTCCTCAGAGATAGTCAGATTAGTCAGGGAGGGGAGATAATGAGACCTAAACAAAACAAGTACTTACACAGATTTATTCATAAATTAAAGGGACACTATACTGAAAAAATGACTTTACTTCATCTTAATCTATAATTGAATACATGTAAGTAGCACTTACTCTGATTTGTATGTGTTGCTGCATGCCTTCAACCCAGCAACATTTTGTCTAGGAGCAGTATCCCCCCCTCCCTCTTTTAACCACTCCGACCTGAATTTTTTCCCACAAACCTACTGTCAAGCCTGCACACAGCATACAGCATTCCAACTGTCAAAACTCTGTCACCATTCCAGCTACAATACAACTACTCACAGAAGAATAGTTTTTGAGAGCAAGGAACTTGATTGACAGCTGAAATATAAGAAGTTTTAGATTGGACATCTAAAGAAATAGGGAGCAGATCAACAAAAAGGTGATACAGTGCTGGTTGGGAAGAATTATAGTTTCCAGTTATGGTCAATTTAAAATAACCTATCTTTCGGTATAGATGCCCTTTAAGATGAGGCAAAGTAATTTATTTCTTCTCATTAGGTTTTATTTTTTTTGAATTTCATACAGAAAAGTAACTGAAATGCTGAAATGCTTGGTGAACTTGTGTGATGTGTGGAGGGCCTTTGTACTGCACATTTTCCTGTGCTTATTCACAGTTAAGAACTTTAATCTATGGACAAGGGAGTACATTTATTATTATTTCCTTCCATTGCTGAACTACAGTATACTCTCCAGAAAGTTTCCTATGCATAAAATGTTGGTATATATTTTAAATGTAATGTTGGTGTTATTATAAAACCAAATCTAATTCTATTTTTAATCTAGGCAAATACTGCTGTAAAGCCCTCAAGTAGGAAACATTAACTAGGGCAATGATATACATTCACCAAATTGCCTGTAATAATGCTTCTCTCGTGATTCCCCCTGTGGACTTTAAAGCCATTTAGTAAGACACAGAATCAGCTAGTTTCTTCTCCTGCTGCTTTTTATTTAGATGCCAAATACTGAGATAGCACAGAGGGTCATGTAAAGGAAAGATCACACTGTCAAGGCTACGATATGATGTTGTCAGGTCATAGACACGTTATCAGGGGAATTTATGAAATTATTTCAATATGAATACATAAGGATAGTGCCTATAATTTATGCATAACATGATTTTGTTAGTGCTTTGATGTTTGTGGAAGTATTTACATCTTCAGTGCAGTACTAGAAATTCTGTCTAAATTGTGTGCAATTTGATTGTAGTGTTGACCACTATAGTGGTACTTATAGTTGGCTTTGATTGTTATAATTAAATGTGCAAAAGAAAAATCCCAGATAAAATGAGAGTAAAGAAGATACAATTTAATGTACTGAATTTTAATGTAGTAAATGCAGGTAGAGAAGAGAGATGGGATCTAGGTCCGACACGAACACAGATCTGACACAAAACTCCTCGGGTTTGGAAATCCAAACAAATCTGGATGGATCGTCTGGATTTCGGGACTTCGGAACAAATTTTCGATAATTTTCGAACGTACGGAGCTATTTTTGATAATTTTTGAAAATAGCATCAAACGTTCTCGAAAAAATCCTCAAAAATACGAACAGAAACCATATTAAAAAAAAATGAAAAAATGGTCTCTGATCCTATTTTCCAGAATTTTCTTACGTTCGAGACTATTTTTGAAAATTGGGATTTTCCCAAGATCCGGGAATCCAAAAATGGAACAAAACTAGTGAGTTTCGGCCATCTCTAGTAGGGAAGTGATATAAATACATATGTTTTTCCTTATTTAGACAACACTATGACCTTAGCCTGTCCTTTCACAAATTCCTGATGAGGCAGTTTAAAGGGCATGTCCACCCCCAAAATCAAATTCTCCCCCACTGCTGGCCCCACTGTGTAAATGTGTAAAAATCCTTAGCTTACCTCTCTGCTCTAAATGGTTCTCCTGTAATGTCTGCCCAAAGTCCTAGAAAGTAAAGAGTAGGAGCCTGGCTCTCTACACTGCCGGACACTGCTTCTCAGACAATCACGGACGCGGCTGCTGGTCAGGCCCCCTGCTTGCAGATTTATGCAAGCAGAGGGCCGTGTCTGAATGCCGCAGGAAAGAAGCTGTGTAACTAAAGTTCGGGCTTTTTACAAGTTTTTGTACAAGCTAATAGAGTGGTTGGTGGTGGGAGAGAGAGCCCTACACTACTGCACATTTTGTAAAAAGTGGTGGACATGCCCTTTAAGCAACACTGCAATGTGATGTACATTGCTAAAAATTAAATTTAAATCAGGCTTCTCAGAAAGCAGCATCATGAGAGCATTACACACAAGAATTAATTACCTAATATTAATATCCAAAAAGTTAAATGACATAACTTTCTAGCCCAAAAGGCACAAAAAGTATACAAGAAAAATAGGTTAGGTACAGTAGGATCAAATCAAAGTGGCTAGGGATGCCAGTAGTATCTTTAATGAGCACACGTGGAATTCCCCTATAAACAATCCACTATAACTCATGGGAAGAAGAAGAGTTGGGGGGAAAAGTTGGCTGAAAAATAAACAAGGCATAGATTTAAAAGATATGTACACCGTAAAAAAAAAAAAAAAATTAGGTTAGTTGCAAGCTGTGGCTTTAAAACTAAAGTTGGACGATTTTTTTTTCTTCTATCCCCCCCAGAGCCTACCTTATTGCTTCAATCTTGCTGGCTTCCTCCTCCTGAATAACGGCTTCTGGAGCTCCGCCCCGAGGAGATCTCCTGGCTCCTCTTGTTTCCTTGGCCCACAAATTAAGTTCTAGTTGTATAATGTGTGTGTGTGGCCTTGCTGCATTCGTGAGCGTGACTTCAGTGTGCATGTAACATTACATCAATGCACGCGCATATGGTCGTGTCGATGTGCATGCACACTAACCTAATGTTTTTTTTATGGTGTACATATATAATTGTTTTTCCTATTTTTTATCATAAAAAGTAATAAAAAAGAAAGCAATCTGTGAGGAGTATGTAACATTGAGAATAACTGCAGTTAAAGGGTAACTCCAGCCCCCCCTCCCAAATTAAGCATTTTGGCATCATTAACCTCCAAACCCCCACTTGCGTTTTAATCTTACCTTTCCTGGATGCTCCCACATTGAGTTATAAGAACTTAAAAACAGCTGATCTATCGCCTCCTCTGCTTCTGTGGCAAGCTGGTTACGAGCACCCTCAGGAGCAGAACACGCTCGCAGCCACTCGTTCGGTAATTGCAGTCACCGTCAGAGCCATGACTGACAATAATTACCAGGAAGAACAAGAGGACACTGCGAGGGATCAGCTGTATGAAAGTTTTTATAACGTGGAATCGTTGGGATGCTTTTTTTGGATGGAGTTATCCTTTAAATTCAAGTCAAACTTACTGTTTGCAAAACATGGCCATAGGAGCTGAAAGCAATAGTGTTTTTATCAAATGCTGTCTTTTTGACCCAGTTCAGTCAAAGGTACAGTGAAATGCTGGCATCAATGCAGCATTTTATTGCAAAGAGATTCACTTCTGTAAAATTAATTTCAAGGCATATAACTTTATTTCTTTCAGTTATTACTTTCTGCCGCAGCCTGTATACTGTATATGCTTTATTTGATAGCTAGAGGATGGTTGTATAAACTATTTAAATAAAAACACAAACTGTCAAAAGATCACTATTTGCAATTTTTGGTCACTATAATCGCTAAATTATGAGGTTTTTTTTATCACAACCAAAATAAACACATTAAAGGGGAACTGTGGTCTCCAAACAAAAGTTGAGTTTAAATAAAAAGCCAGTTTCCTATTTTTAAAACAAACCATTAACCACCTCTCTATGTGCTCCACAGCCCAAGATATAAAGAAATTACTGACCAGAAAGTTAATGGGTGGGAGGCTGACATTCCTAAGGCTGCTTCTCCACCTCGCCACCGGCCAGCACAGCCTCAGACTTAAGTGACAGGACAGGAGACAGGAAGTCCATCCCCTTCCCTGCTGTGTGAAGATCCCCATAGAGAAGGTAAGAAAATCTACAGCCCTACCCTCCCACTATGTGACTCTATATGGGCTGTAAGGGAACAGGCCACGAGGGCCTTCAAATGGAGGGTCCATGTGGTCCATGAGTGGGAGGGACCAGGGGGGCTTGCAAGGGGAGAGGGGCTGCAAGAGGAGGAGGAGAAACAGGGCAGATTGACTGTCATCCACTGACATGGTTTCAGAGAAGGAAGCAGGAAGTGCAGGGGACCTGGTGATGCTGCTGCCATATCACACACAAAAATGTAAATATCTTCAAAACTATGCAAAATAAACAATGCAAATAAATTGCAAAATTTCTCAGGAGAGCAATTCCTATTGATTTTCCTAAAGTCATTTTTGGACCACAGCTCCCCTTTAAATACAAACTTTTGCAGAATCCCTTATAAATATGTGGAAGCACAAAACAGTGGACATGTGTACACATGTGGTCTCTAGATATCAATATAAAATGCATTATTTTGATCTATTTTTATGTGTAACTTTTTGGTCTGTTGTTTGTCTATAATATGTACAAGTATATACATATGCACAATATGTACAAGCCAATAAAAGCTTTTCTTTATTTCTCTTTGACTTATAAAGTATAGGAATTGAATTTCACACTTACGAGAAAGAGAAAGTATCTCCAGGGAACAGTGTACATACCAGACATACTGTAGATTGTACTTTTGTCTTTTCGTCTTTTTGTCTGCTTGACATGTAAAAGTTAAGCCCTAATATACTTTCTTTAAATGTTTTAAGCAGGTTAGAGATAAGGTAAATTCAAAAGGTTAGAGGAATTGCATTTATGTGCATAGCTGGGAATTACTCATTCAAGAGGATTTATTGCTGTATCCATCTCTACCTATCATTTTACTTAATTTAACCTTAAAACAAGTGTTGAATATGAATTATGTCCTGAGGCTGTATACTAAATATTCAGCAGCAGATTTAAATGATCATCAAAGAATCAGCAACAGGAAAAAACTAAACAGTACAGAAAAATATAATAAGCTGTTCCAATACAATATGATACATAATAGATACCTACTGCATAAAGCCTACTATATAGGTACAGTACAGCCCTACTGCCATATAAAAGCATTAAGATCCACTCAAATAAAGAAAACTTGCTGTTTCCTGAATTGGCTGTGTGAGAGTGTGTCCATGTCAGGTTACCAATGAAACCTCCAACCCAAACATATTTCATTTAATTGTTCCTAAATTGTACTGGTCATAAAGGGTATATTCTTGTCTCCATAGTCAAGTGAAGAAAGAAATCTGTATAGCACATTAAAGGACATCTATAGTGGGAAAATGAACTTTGTTTTCTTTCCTTCCATGTGTTTTATAATTCCCACCAACCCCCAGAGTGTCTGTATTTTCTTAAGTTTCCCTCTTTGTACTAAGATACACAAATTAGAAGAATTTGTGATTGCTTTCCTCTACTCCTACTTGTATTGTCAATCAAATTCATGTGACATGACCCTCTTCCCTGGTCAAGTCCCTTCCTCCTCCCTGCTCTGTAACAAACATAGAGATAAGAGCATTAGCAGGGGGGGAGAGGTAGCTTTGATGGCAAAGACAAAGCTGCACTTGATACCCCTTCTTGATAGATTTCACTGTTTGATGATGGGTCGCAAAGAGAGATCCTATTGCAGCAGGACACGGAGAGATCTGTGTCTCCAGGACAGCTTGCTTTCTATTGGCCACTGTGCGTGGGTGTGTTTTTCAGGATGTTGAACTTTTAACTCTTACTTCACACAATAAGCTTGTCGGGTAGCCAGAGTTAAGACATGGAGGATATAACAGAGGGGAGGGAGAAGGGGGGAGTGCTGCAGAGAGATCTGACACCATGGAAAAACAGAGTCACTGACAGAGGTAGGAGAAAGGCATCACAGAGTACATGAATTTAACTTGCAATGGTTTTTTTTTAACTATAGATGCCCTATAGATAACTATAGTTTTTTTAACTATAGATGCCCTTTTAGCAAAATGTTTCTGATTGGCTACCTCATAAGTAGAGATGACTGAACCTCCAAAAATCCAGTCCGGTTTTAGATTTTTGAACTTTCAAAAATTTTTAAAATGCAAAAACAGAACCAATAAAGTCAAAGAGGACAAGTAGTTAGAAAGGTTTTTAATAAAATAAGGTTAACATAGCAATGTTACTTACTTTACATGGCTCTGGGACCTGGGAGATGGTCTGGGGAACATGCACAAATATCCAGAACTGCAAATAAAATAACTGCCATCACACCCGCTATAATTTTTAGCTTCCGCATTCAACATTTGATAATTATCCCGAAAATTCGATATTTCTAGAATATTCCAAATTTTAGAATCTGTTGCAAATGCGATATTGAACCGCGTTCAGTTTTACCCAGAGCAACAGTGGCTCTGGGTAAATCTCCCCTCAGTTTATATTATGTATACCTAGTTATTCTACAAATTCTCTTCTATTTAAAAAATTTATTGAATTTATAACACTCGCTATTCCCTTCTGTTGACATTAGTGAGCTGACATTTCAGGTTCTGTAATGGTCCTTCTTGTTCCCAGAATGCAAACTAATGTGGAATGTTCCTAACAGTAATTTCTACTGATTGGCTGTTGGATGGGTCAACTCTACTGAGCAACTTAATCAACCCAGCAGCTGGGTCAAGGCCAAGACAATAACGGTCTCTATTAGGGGTCCTGCAAACAGGAAGTCAGCATTTTCGGAAGCATTTGTTTATACACAGACAAAATGCTGAATGGGCAGGCTGAGGTCAATAGGATGGAAAATACCAGGGAAAGCGAGCAAAGGCTAACAATTTATAGCATCAGCAGCAATAAGTTAGAGTAGACAGTTTGTCAGGATTGTTGAGGAGCAGGCTTGGTCCCTCTGGACATATCCCACACCACAATGGCTTTTCTCCCATAGAGTATGCATTGCTCAAGTTAATGTGGGTAAAAGGGTAACCTTTCACCTGCCGAGCTGCCTTTTATACAGCTAAAATAGCTGTTATTGGTGAATTTGGGACATGTGGCTTGATAGTTTCTACAAATTCTATAAAACTTGAAAATCCTTCAAAAGTTCGAAAAGTCTGAATAAAATCTGATTTGAACACAATTTGAGTTTGAGTTGTTGTCCATCTCTACTCAAACTCTATAGTGATCCAGCCAAAGAGAAATCTGGCTTGACAATTAGATATTAAAGGAATTGTACACTTAAAAAATACATTTCAATCTATAAATTAATACATGTAAGCAGCACTTGCTCAGTCCCTCAGTCCCCCAGCCCCCTGCCAGACTTTCTGATTCTCTGTGATGGCAAGCATGTTTAGAAATGCCTATGAGGCAGCATTGGGAGAGAGAGATTCCAACCATGCAGTTCAGGCACCAACTGTCACCATTCCAAGTACAGCAAGAAAATATCTAAAGAAATCAACAAGAAAGTGGAGAAATCAACAAAATAACAGTATAGCGTTAGGAAAGAATTACATAGTTCCCAACTGAAGACAATAAGAAGGTGAGAAGGGGTAAGATATGGACATGGTTTAGTTGTGTATAAGCAAATTTCAATATGCAAACAGTGTATTTTAAATCATATTACTTAAAATATCAACTATACAATTGCACATTTTAATGATTTCTTTCTCTTAAAAATACCACAAATATCATTTAAACCTTTACCTGGGGTCAATGTGAATGGCACATTATAGGAGTCAACAGTTTCATGGATATCAATGCCCTTACATCAGCATACAACAAATTACTCCTTGTTATCCATATATTGTGAATACCAAGATGCTCTTAATTTATGCAACAGTGAGCAAAATGAAAAATATCCCCGCTAAAATTTATTCCTGAATATCTAAAATGAAAATGTGCTCAGATACAACATTTTACAAAAATAGATACTTTTTTATTTAAAATATGTAGGCAACACTAAACAAGTGTCATTCTTTATTACTGTGTTTTATGGGGTGTAACATTTTTCACAGCCATACTTATAAATCAATGGTTAGCAAACATCCACAGAGATTTCGAGTACAACCAAAATGAAAAATATAGCTTTGGGAACAATAATATGGATCTAATGGTAAAGATTTGAGTGCCCTAAAGGTTATTGGATGCTGATTGCAGGACATTTCATAGTTTTCATATTTGGCTGCTTTACAAGTTTTTCTGACTAAAAAGATTTTATTGAGCTGTATGCAGTGAACCAGTTATGGATTTAATTAACCTTAGGGTCTAAAATAAAAACAGAGGTATAAAGAAATTCAGAAAAATAAAGAACAATATCATATGCAGGAGATATTCCCTTTAAAATGTTCCTGTAACTAACTCGCTAAGTCTCTTGGGTCATTTACCAAAAGCCTAAATTGATTAAATAAGCAAAGTTACTGGAAGTTGAGGCATTTTATTCTCTGTTGATAAAAACATTAGGAATACTAAACAAAATCCTTTTCTGAGATATTAATGATATGTTCTAGGGAAAAAAAACAATACACACAATTGTTGGCTCAACTTGTCCACCTTTATTGTCTTTAAATCACTATTTAACTCATTTTAAGTTATGTATTTTTTGTTATATGCTACCATATAACTCTAGTATAAGCCTAACCAAGTATAAGCTGAGGTACTTATTTTTACCTGAAAAACATGTAAAATTAATTGAATTGAGTATAAGCCGAGGGTTGACTTTTTCCTATAGACAGCCCTATAGTTCCAAGGACGGTCGAATAGAAAGCCTCATACAATAATAATAGCCCATAGAAAGTACAATAAACAGCCTCATACACAGTCTCATAGAAAGTCCCATACACAGCCTCTTAGAACATGCCATACACAGCCCCATAGAAAGTCCCATATGTATTTTTTTCACGCTGCTCCTTCAACATCCAGATCAGCCCAGACCCGAGTATAAGCCGAGGGGAGACTTGATGATTTTAAAGGTAAAATGTCTAGGCTTATACTCAAGTATATATGGTATTTAAAATTCTCAGTAAAAATATATTGAACAATTACAAAAAATATTACCTGGCTAAAATAATTTGTATTTAGTAATAATACAATCTATTATACTAAGTTTCCATAAAGTTTTTATAATCCCTAATAGGGGCATAACTGCAGGGGGCCCCTCCCCTCTCCAGAAGATCCGCAGTCAGCTGTTTTTAAACAGCTGATCACTCGTATGAAATAAGTATCAGCTGTTTAAAAGAATCGGCAGAAATTTTAAACTGTTTAAAATCGCGGATCTTCTGGAAAGAATCATGAATCATCTAGAGGGGATCGCAGGCCTTCTTACCTCCCGGGACCCCCTGTAGTTGTGGGCCCTATAGTTATACCACTGATCCCTGTTGCAGTAATTTTAAGAGCTAATGTACCCCTTCCGCTGTACCATTCGAACTGTTAATTAAGTCTCCAAGGTGGCCTTCATTATCCTCCCTCTGCAGCTCTATAATGCGTTGTTCATGTAAGTATAACTATTAAAGGGGTTATATTAAGGGGTATGCAGATAGAATGCAATATTAATTAAAGCCATTAATCATTAGTAACATCCATTTGCAAACAGTGCAGCTCTACTAATTACATTTATTAAGTGTGTCCGTAATAGAACAAATCCTCCGATAAGCCAGTTGTCAACTTTCCATTTAAGACACAAACACATCAAATCTACATGCAGAAAGGCTATTTGGTATTTACATTACTTTCAATGTACAGTAGTTATACATCATGTCATAATGAATTAATACGAAGCCTTGTAAAATGTAGATTTAAGTTACACCTTAATCTTCCACAAGATTACTCCAGTCTCCTAGATAGTGTGCCAACATATCCTAAAAATTGCTTAAATCTGCCACAGAGCTCGAATGAGATCTCCCTGAAAACCAATGTGGGGGGACACCTGTAATATATAGTGACTTTACACTGGATGTCATGTCCCACATCTTATTATTTATAATGTTTTGAAGCTTATCATTTAACTGCTCCTGCAATGTATTATGCTTTTATAAGTTTGTCCTTTTCCACTCCCAGCCCTTCTCCCCTGTGTTCAGCCATTTTCTATCTATATTAAGCTGTATGCTGCTTTGCTGTGACAGCTTTGGCAAACAACATCTTTTTCTCCTGTTGGATTATACACATTTCAAGGATTTCAGATGCTAAAATAGAAAGCTAAAATAAAGCTTTTCTGAAGTTTTTATACATGTCTGTTCATTGAGTTGACACCATCTGATAACAACACTGGTGTAAGTTCGGGTTCAATACTGAGACACATCCTGATACTTGTCTACAGAGCCTCACATTTAAAGCCTTGCGATTGTGTCAGAATAATGGAAAACTTTGAAGTTTGCATTATTAAGCAAAATTCAGTAATCAAAGTTTATTTCAATGTCACCAGAATAAATTTTAATAAAATCTATGCCCCACTGCCTCTAAACACTGTTGCCTCCCTACACACTGCTCTCTGTGACTACAGAAATTCCTTTTCAAGCTGGCACTGAGAAAGTAAATAGAGTAGTACCAAGAAGACTTGCCTTTATACTAAATAGCTTAATGTGGAATGATGGCAGTTGCAGGGAGCTGCAGGAAGAGTTGGGTGATATGGTGAAAAATAAAATTTACCTTCAAAATGCAAATAGCTGGCGTTAAAAGTGCCAAAATAGATTCACTTAGCGATGCACCGAGAGCCACTATTGGCATATAACATCGCTGGTAAGTTTGCACTGGGCTGCCGATAGTGGCTCTCAGAGCATCGCCCTGTTTGTATTTTGCACGGTTTTAGAGGGTTTTTTTCACTATAAAATGCAGCACTACAAAATGTAAATCAGTAGATATAGAGCAATTTACAGTGGTCTTATTTATTACATATAGAAGAAAAAAGATCCTGCACACTCATAAATACACTGATGGGGAAATCAGTGCTGGGTGCTCCAGTGCAGCGGCAAACTGAAACTGCACATTTGGTGTTGGACTGATGTCTGAATAAACACCTTTTGTTTGCAAGACTGGTGTGCACAATTTATTTGTCTTATTTATCACAGTACTTAGCTGATTGTCTGTAATGAGGAGCAACAATTCCCAACCGAACGGCCATTTCAGCCAACAAAGTACCCATACACGGCACGATTATCGGGCCAAACGTCTGTGTATTCACATTGTGCGTATAATATGCTATTATACTGCACAATGTGAGAGCTACAAAGTTAATGTTTGTTCAATATCGTACATGTGGCTCTGGGTCAATCTCGATCGGGATTTACCCCCCTGGGTGACTTTAATGGCCGCTATAAGCTAGCATTAGAATGTCACATTAAAAGAGCTGTAAGAGTGATCTTGAATCACTTGCGGCAGCTGCATAGATGTCATTTGTTAAATCTGTGCAGCTGCAACTATTTCTTGGTGAATGGGTTGCAGTTGCTTTAAAGGAGAACTAAACCCAATTTTTTACACTCCAGAATCTAAACATATACCCTCTAAAACCACCAATAAACTGTAAATTTGCAATACAGTAAATTGTATTGAAGTAAATGTTACCACTTGAAGAACTGGATGAAATAACTGTGTGTATGTACAGTGACTGGCCACACCCCTGATCTCAGCACATGCTCCATTGCCTATTTTGTCCTGTAAAAGGATTGACTAGAGACTACTAGTGGGTGTGACCAACTGTAACATGTTCCTGCAGTATCTTGAGACTGTGCATGTGTAAAGAACACAATGGTCAGTGACCACACTGTGCGCTACTGGAAAACTGGGAAATAAGACACAAACCTCATGTTAGAAAGTTACATTTCTCAACAACCATATTAAAATGAGAGGTGGGGCACTGATTGCTGCCTTTATATCAAGGAGATCTGCCTTTCAATTCAAAGTTGTTCTGAGGCTTTAGTTGTCCTTTAAGACAGAAGTAGAGGGTGACAGCTCTGTAGGTTCTCCATTATATATTTAAAGGAAAATAAATAAAAATAAACTAATTCCAGACAAAGGGGATCATTCTATAAGAGGTCCAAAAAAAAAGCTATTTATTTGCAGCAATCAACCGGATGTTAGCATTTTATTGCAATTAGATAACATCAGGTTGGTACTGCAGATTATTAGAATGTGCATCAGGCCTGTTAATGTTAGTATATTTCCTGTAAAAACACAGAGGCTGATGCAACAAAATTACCAAAAGTTTGCCTGTGCATGTCCATTGAAAAAAAAACCTTTAGCTATAAATGTAGAGGACCCCCCAAAACCTAGGTTTCAGATTATCCACATTTTCCAAATATGCACCAGAAGGGACTTACCTGACCCAGTTCCTCACCACCCCCTGCTTCTGTTTTGAGTTTAAAAAAAACAGTAGCAGAGGGCTTCTGTACTGACAGCCGCTCTACTTGTTTGCGGCTGTCGGGCAAGTGACCAGGAAGTGGAGTGGCTGTCAGCCGCAGAGCAGAGGAGGAGCTCTCAACATGCCCTTTAATCTGCAGCAACCAATCCAATGTTATCTAACTGCAGTAAGTTATTTTCCACCAATAACAAGCAAATAATTCCGATAATACGGTGCAACAGAGTTTAATGAACTATATTGAGTTTCATGGATCTATTAAGGCACATACTTAAATGGGCCAAAGTGCTACAGAAATTGATTTGGGAATAATTATTTTAATATTAGCTATTTTTGACCACTCCTGGCTCTCCATCTACCTACCACCCAGTCTCTCTTTTGTCCTTGTACCCAAAACATGTTGTGGGAAAAATAAAACCAGCCTAATTTGCAGCAAATACTGTGTTCGCCTTGGTCCCTTCCTCCATTTTTTACTTATTATTGACATACTTGCATTTGGATGGATGCTTAAGAGGATTATGGGACACATTTGCCATTGTGTGTGAAGGTACTTTCTTTTTTGTGTATCTTTCATGTTAACAATCTGTTGATCAATCAAAATTTCTACCAGCCTGTTCTTCAGAGACAGCGTTATTACAGTGTAGTTAATAATGACTTCCAATCTACCAAAGCCAAATGTCATTTCTCTGATCTTATCCCCCTAGGTCTATTATCTGCGTTTGATGCTGTTGACCATTCCTATCTCATTTAATTTACTCACTGTCTAGGGATCCATAGTGATTCCTTGTTGTCCCCTTATCTCACTAACATAATTGCAGAATTGTTTGCACTGTTCCAAACCTGTGTTACTGGAAAGAAAATTATCCTTACAAGATATGATCAATTTAAAGCAGAATTATTAAAACCCATATGCAATCTACATATTAATGGATGGTAATATATGTCAAAATGGATGTTGTAGAAAATGGCTGATTAGTTTGCGTGCAATGTAAATTCAATTTATCTTTCTGCATTGACACTTTAAAATGTCCATCTAAGATTCTCTACACAATTACAGTAAACCCGTGACATTTTGTGTTTAATACACAGAAATGTAAGAAGTTTATACCTTTTTGTGAAGTTTCAAAGTTTGTGTAATTAAATAAAAATATATAGGATTTTGTCACTTTGATAGACTTTCTAAAATGCTTTGGAATCAACTCTGGGTAAAGTAAGCTACAACTTGTTAATGTGTTTTTGGGATGTAAAAAGATCCAAAACCAAGTGCATCTCACCTTCTTCCCTCCCATAATACTATATCTTGTTTTAAGTGGCTACTGCATTGTGGGACCTGGGGAAAGTAAGATTACCCCCTATAACAGTGTCAGTAGGTAACAACTACTAATAAACAAAATATTTTCTTGTATAAGAAGCAGAATAGGTTGAAGGGTTAAAAACATAACAATCCCCAGTATGGTCTCACCTTGTGTATGCTTGCAGTTTTAAGCAGTGCTTAGAAGGGATATGATATTGATGGAATGAAGTACAGACATGGTTAATGAAAAGGAATTTTAAGTTTTAGTGATAGGCTGGCAAAGTTGTTGTTTTTCTTTCTGTACAAAGAGTGTTTACCATAAGATATCGTAATAGCCTCTCAGAGTTTCCTTCTTTCAGGTCTTAAAGTTTGCTCAGATAACCTAAACAAAAGTTGCCTTTATTCTGCTAATCTTTCTTTAACAGCATGTCCAGTCAAAAAAAACTTTTTCTATATATGCAGAGGGCCCCGCACACCCCAGTTTCACATTTTAAATATATGCCAAATATGCCCCTGAAGGGACTTACCTGACCTGGTTGCTTGCTGCTCCTCCTCTGCTCTGCGGCTGACAGCTGCTCTATTTCCTGTTTGTCCATTAAGGAGCGATGTGACGTCACGCCCATTGCCTGACAGCTGTGACCAGGAAGTAGCTGAAACAAGCTCAAAACAGGAGCAAGGGGCGGCAGCTAGGTGGCAAGGGACCGGGTCAGGTAAGTCACTTCCTAGGCATATTTGGCATAAATTTAGAACTGTGGTTTGGGGTGGTCCTCTGCATTTATAGCAGAGGACCATGCCCTTTCAAATTGTTCTTGATAGTAACTTTTTATGGACATAAAACTAATGTAAGAATGGGTTTGCTACTGTATTTTAAATTTAATTTGCCTCAGTGATTTGCTTGTTAAATTATAAAATACCTATAGGATTATTCAATAAAAGTTCTTATCGTTAAAAACGGTGCTAATTTTCCCCCAACCAATGAGATGTTAGCTTTCAAATGTTAAATAATATCTGATTGGTTGGGGCAAAACTAGCACCATTTTTAACGATAAGGACTTTTATTGAATCTCCATGACAGTATAAAGTGAAATTTCTAAATGTTTTTTTTTTTGGTAATGCAGTTATCAAATGTCAGATTGGGCCTAAATGAAATGCCACCTTCACTTTAATCAACTGCTTGCTTTAAAGTGGCATTTTAAAATGTGTGTGCTTTAGTCCTATTAATCTGGATGATCACTTGTTACTTTCTAGGAAACATACATATACTGTATACTGTACCAGCATACAAATTAATGAATTAAACTCTTTTCATGCTGCATTCACAGTATTTCTATTCTTCTTGTTTGGAGAAAAGGGAAAACCACACAAAGCTTTTATGTACTACAGATATTGGGCTTGTGGCCACAGTCAAACATGAAGAAATAGATAATTTATAAGAAATATGGGTTATTTTCTCTGCCCAAACTTATAATAAAGGCTCCATGATATAGTTAGATATTGAAGTCCTGCAATTGTTCCAAAAGTAACGTAAGTAAAGAGTGTAATTAAACAAGTCAATATCAGTATGCCGAAGCAAATTATTATTTTCAACAAAGTTGTTGGTTACTTATTTCTTCAGCAGCAACATACAAATACACAGATTACAAGGAAAATGTACAGTATCTGTGGTATTTAGTTAGAGCAACTGGAACTGAATTTGAGAAGTATAATTCAGAATTGACAAAGCCAGTCGGATGACTAGAGTAACGTCCCAAGAATTAAACTCAAGTCTAGTTGATCTAACTGAATACCACAGATATACCATGACGTTTATATTAACCATTTTGATTAAATTAATGTTTCATACTGTTTTTCTTTAAAAACTGTTTGTCCAGTACAAAGACAGTAAGCATTTACAACACGTATTCATACAAATAATACAAATTAATACAAATATGCATAATAGCAACCACTTACCCATATGTTGCCATCCTGGTGGTATGGTTTCCAGTTTCTTCCTGTGTCACTGTAAAGCATTCGGTACTGGGTAACCCAATCAGAACTGCTGTATCGCCCTTGGGTAGAGACTGACCGGATCTGTTTCCTGTTGCCAAAATCCACCTGAAGCCACTGGTAATGGTCACTGTCCAAAGGTGACCACCCACCAGCCTCTGCAGAATGAAAGAGTATTATACATTATTAACTGGTTTAATTAACAAAAAAACTAACTGGAAAAAATAGCTTTATGGGCTTCTGTTAAACTGTTGACTATTGGAAGATTTAATTGTTCTTGTTCTAAACTGTTGCTGGTGCTTTTCTAAACTAAGGGAAAACAATAACTTAGTTTCATTAGAGGTACAGATCATGCACCATTCTAAACCTGGTCAGTTAGAGGACTTGAAGAACCCAGTACAGGTTAGTTAGAAATACATAAGAATTAAGGGATTAACATTACTCTGCATTACCTCATTGAAAGGAGGTGAAAGGAGGAGCAATAGTAAGTTGGGTGCTAAAGAACAGCTGCTCTGTTACACATTATCTCACTTAGTATTTAAAAACAGAGTTAACACAGTTATTAGGATATATATATATATATATATATATATATATATATATATATATATTACACAGAAAGACTCCACATGGTTCCCTGGAAGAGGCCATACTAAATAAAGAGGTCTTTCTCCCCCTAGGGATTGTACTTTTCTCACTAGGTTAGGACTGATGCTTGGATACTGCCTTGGAGTGGTGCATCAGCATAAGCATGTTTGTACAAACAATGTTGCTAAAGGTATCCATTTTAACTTTAGTGCAGGTGATTACCCTTCATTGCTTGCATATGTTTAATTCTCATATCTAATTAATGTATGCTTAAATGTGTCTCTGTTGTATTCAATTGAATCAGGGATCCTCAGACTACATCCCTCCTGATGTTTAAAAACTACAACTCGCAGCATTCCTAGGCTTCCCTCTGTAGTTTAGGAATGCTGGGAGTTGTAGTTTTCACACATCTGAAAAGCCGTAGTTTGAGGATCACTGAGTTAGATCAACTGGAGTTAAAGTTTAGTTCTTGAAAATGTTTCGCTAGTCATCTGACTGGCTTTCTCAATTCAGAATTCTGAATTGAGAAAACCAGTCGGATGACTAGCGAAACGTCTTCAAGAACTAAACCTAAAGTCCAGTTGATCTAATTGAATACAACAGATATACCATGACCTGGATGAATGAGAACCTTCACAGGCTTATATGTGTAGTTGTGGAGTGCTGGATTCTTTTGTGTAATGTTTAAATTTCCAAACTCATTTGCACCGCACCTAAAACTAAAAATAATTAAAGGTTTGAGCTGCATATTTTTGTGTTTGTATATTTATATATGTATAAGAAACACTCGCGGGTCTTGTCTTCAATTATTTGTACAAATAAAATGAAGAAAGAAAGCACAGCACTGCCACTTTGCATTAAAAATATTTTTCTTATTTACTAATGCACACAGTTAATAAAAAATAAGCGATGTTTCAGAGCCATATGCTCTGTTCTCAAGCTCAGACTTTTAAGTGTTACATACACCATTTTTACTCCATATATTAACAGATAAAGGAAGTGACATATATTTCCACAGGAAATGACTTCATCACGTATAATATATAAACATTCCTTATCCATTTTACATACATGTTTTGATCCTATATACCTTACCATAATCTCTGTATATCTTATCGTCACACTATACACACTTTATTATTTTATTTTCATTTTTTATATTATCAATAACTGCAAAGAAAAAAATGGACATATATACTATTTCCTACAACCTGTATATCTCAAAATAATACATACAAGTCATAGTCAACATTTAAACCATGAGGTGTCGATGAATTTAACTTCTTTATCCACATCCTTTTTATTCTTTTCAGTAATAACTCTGTCATCCCCTCTGCTAGGATGATCTACCGAATACACCACCACGAACCTCCACTGAGATTCAGAATTTGTGTGTGCGCTAAATTTTGACCAGCAGAATACATATCACTATATTGAGGCTCAAGCAGGAGAGTGCACGGAACTCACAGGCATTACTGTTTGAGGCTCAAGCTGGAGAAAGCAGAGGAAATCTCAGAGGGGCGGAGCTTAACATTCAGCAAACCAGTAACAAGATGTCAGCAACTTCCAAGTCACAAAGCTTGGCTCTGGAGGGACATAGGTAAAAAAAAAAATATATGGCAACGGTATTTTTAAAGCTGCAGCTTCCAAATGAACATAATTTGATTTTACAGTGCACTTATCCTTTAAACATAAAATATACATTTTAAAATTTATATTGCTATTTGGGACCTCTCTTTTTATGCTCTTGTCTGTCTCTAAAAACATAGCATGATTAGTCGACTCTACCAGCAAGCAGCAAGAGAACAGTCAGATAAAAAAAATCCAAAAATATTTAAAAATCTCTCTCTCTCCTATCTTAAAGTGCTTTTATTAATCATAGTGCAAAATAGCAGCAACATATAGGGAAATATAGACACTCTGCGTGTATGTCTTGTCATAGAACCTGTTAAACAAAGCTTTAAACTATTCACCTTGGATTTTGCTGGAAAGTCAAACATTAGGAAATACTTGATAAGAAAATGTATGCATGCATTCTACTAGGAAAGCTACTGATAGAGAATTAGTTAAAGCAACAAGGTTTTGATCATGTCCTTTAGCTGACAAATAACATAGAAAAGATGTACCTATTATTAGTATATCTGTTGTATTCAATTAGATCAACTGAAATTGAAGTTTAGTTCTTAAAGACATTCTTGAAATACTAAACTTCAAGTCCAGTTGATCTAATTGAATACAACAGATGTACCATGACCTGGATGAATGAGAACCTTCACAAGCATACCTATTATTAGTGTTCTAGAATGATTGTTTTGTTTTCTGGATTACCTTTTAAAAAAACAAAACTATACAACCATAAAACCATGAAAAAATATTTTAATAAAAGAATACTTCAGGAAACAAAACACGGGTGTTAAATACATTACCATGAGATAAAGCTTTTAAATGTTTTTCAACAGGTTAACACAATTAACAAATTACAATTCAAGCCAACCTCATTTCGGTTTTGGAAATCCTTAACATTAAAGGACAACAATATCAATAAAAATAACATCACCCCTATTACATGTCCACACTTCCAGCAGCTGAAATCACTTGCTCATATTTACAACCGTGCTGCCCTCCCTTAGATATCACACAGTAAAGATGAATGCTAAAAGCCCTTCCAGGGCTTGGTTAACATAACACTTGTGATTTGGCTGGTGGGAATGTCTGTTACAACCTCTCTCCTTCTCCCCTGCCAGTCAAACAAACCTGAAATGTCCTATTGCTAGGATACAGCCTACATAATCAAGATGATCAAGGGTGGGTGGAGGAGTTTTTTCTCGCATGCTAGCTTTGAGTGACAGTTAAGCCTCGTACACACGTTGGATAATTTTCATACGATGCAGCCGACAAAGGTTTAACAACATTATCATTAATCCTCATAATTGAAACGACATCTGTACTCACAGCAACAATAGTCACCATGATAGTTATAATGTAACTTTTCGTATCTTCGCGCAATTACAAAAACAGAGCATGCGCCTTTTATATATTTTTTCATAGAAAGTTTACGATAATCTGCCAACCATGTACAAATATACGATAATTGGCAGAACAAATCCGCCAGGCGGATCGCCGGAAAAAGCCGTCAATAGTCGATGGTCGTTGATGCTATATTATCGTATGAATATCATGCGATTGCTCGTTCGTCTGCTGCATCGTAAGACAATTATCCAATGTGTGTACGAACATTTAGAAGCAGACAGAATCATTACGCCCCCTTCACAGCATGGCTAATTGAAGACTAATTGAAGACAGAGAGAAAAAAATGTATGGGGAGGGCTGCACACCTTTACTCTTTTTAAAGTAATTTAAAATGCATTGAGGCAATACAGTTACCGTATCCTTTAAAATAAAATGAGAAAAGTTTGTTAAATGACCTTCAGCCGTCTAGTTTGCTCATGATTAGAGGACTATCCCCCCATCAGTGCTAGCACCCAACTTAATTAGCTTGTACTCAAGGGAAGAGGGGACAACAACATCACTTTTATGGTAAGGAAGGGATTTTCACTGGCCCCTCATCTATATATTTGGTCATTATCATATTATGTTTACCTCATGTACAAATGGAAATGTGAAGCGAATATTGAGTTATAGACTGGATTGTGGATGCTTTGTAACATGATACCAGGGCAGTGTGCTTCAGAAAGTACAGAAAATATACAGTATGTTAGGGACAACCGGTCTTCAGAGTTTACTTTACAATAAAACACCAAGAAAGGTCATACAAATAGGAACACAAGTATTTGCATAAAATTGCCTTAGACTATATTATTGTAATCAGAAGCTGTTAAAAGCATCAACATGTTTAAACTACTAGGTTTAAAATTACATGCTGTAAGACATTTGTGCTGCATGTCATGCAAATCTTACCGGTATTAACATTTAAGAAAGCTGTAATTTCTGTAAACTTTGAACTGTTCTTAAGTGTAGAAATTTATTGAAAAAGCAGTACGGATGGACATCAAAAAATGGGGGTGTTAGTGCGTATGAATTATGACAAATAACTATATGGTAACTAAGACAAGATTTACAGCTATAATTTATATTATATTTTATGGTATTTAAAGTTCCACAATGACAATAATAAAGCCACATTGGCTTGATAATTAATAATAGGAGGCAATAATGTTTTTCCCATATTATTATATGGTCAATAGAGAGATATTGTACAATCTTTGGTGCATTGTAATAAGTAATTCAAGTGCTACATACCAATCCATCTTTTTAAACGAAGTATTACAGTTACTATACAGCATAGTATAAAATAAAGATTAAACCAATGCACATTTATTAAGTGATATCCATCTTCATGTTGATTCAGGGGGTTAACATTTAAGCTCCATTAATTGTTCCCAGGAAAAAATCATGCTACAAGAAAGACTCCACAGCCAAGTACCGTACAATCTATGATACTTTTATCCACCACAACTGATAATCTGTTAGGCTCATCAGGTAATCAGCTGTGTTGAAGTAAATTACTTTTAAATATACTTTGCCATGTGTGGAGCCTTTCTGGAGCGTACATCACCTATTTGTCTTCTTTCCTGGGTTCCTTGGTGGGTAAGCAATGGGACTGGATGAGTTTATTTTTTATTCATAAACTGTATTACACTGTGAACGACATTAACTGAGCATTTCACTCATCAACTAAACAATGGTAATAGATTTATTTGCATTAAATTGACACTAACCACTAAAACATAACACATTATTTAAATTCATCGTTTTACTGTGACAAAGTCTTTAAGTACAGTCTATAATAGCTTAATGTACCTCAAATGTGCCAACACAGACCTAAAATTAAGATTATTAGTTTTATGTATGAGAAAATGCAAAAAGACCAATTTTTGGAAAGTGCATATTCAAGGCAGTTCAACAACAAAACAGAGATATGGCAGGACACATCCATGTCATGTGTTATGCTAGCAATAAGATTTAAAGTAATTATTATATTAGGCAGGCACTGGATTTATGGTTAAAAATAGAAATGACTGTGTCATTCTTTCCCTGACTGGATATGCTATAAATGGATGAATTATTTGCACTTCATGTAATATTGGAGTAAATCTGTGAAATCCAAAAGGTGAGTATTTATAGAGCTGCAATGTACTCACTACTTTAAGCACTATTGAGAGGCAGTTTGCTGTTTGATGTTCACAAGAAAAGGCCTGAGGAGAATTTACTATAATACCTTAAGCATACTCTATAATATTATGATTAGGAAATCCCAGTAGTAAATATTATAGCATTTCCTCCTTGGAGAATAATTGTTAGGTTTCCTTTCTTCCTTTGTGGTCACATTTTTTGGTGCCTTAAGCTGTACTTCAAACACAAGAAATTTAGCAGAAGCTTCGATATTTCCTTACGGAGAAACTCATCACTTTTAATTCAAAAACTATTATATTTTCAATTGCATTAGATTACTTACAGCCTTTGAATAACCAATAGAAACCAAAATATTAATTTAATGTAGCTAAACATTATAAAATTAAGAATTTTGAAAGATAAATTGACAGATCTTTTTTATACACTTAAACAGATCTCCCAAGCATTCTGTTGTATAATTCAGTGTTAGACTGAGAACCAGAAAAAATGGGCACCCTCTTCTTTTCACACTCATTTTTATATTTGTACATATCCTTATGTTTATTAAAGGGACAATTCTCAGGCTGCGTATACACCAACAGATACTGGCCAAAAATATCTGCTGGTGTATACGCAGCCTGAGAATTGTCCGAACGAACGATCGGACATGTTGGTAAATTCCAAACGATCGTGCGGTTCCCTATGGCTGTGGTTCCCTACTAGAGATGGCCGAAACTGATGAGTTTCGTCCCGTTTTCGGATTTTCGGGAAAATTCGAAAATCTGAAAATCCAAAAACGGACCCATAGAAGTCTATGTGGAAAAAAAATTCGAAAGCTTCTATCAATTTTAAGGATTAAATAGTAATAGTACAAATACGAGGGTTACTGAAATCGAACTATACCATCGAGGGTTACCGAAATCGATCTATACTTTCGAGGGTTACCGAAAGCGATCGTTACATTCGAGGGTTAGCGACGTTATAAATTCAACAGCTGTTAGAATCGATCTTTCCTTACGAGGGTTACCGAAATCGATCTGTACTTCGGAGGGTTACCGAGATCGACCGCTGCTTTGGCGGGTTCACGAAACTGCACTTTCGAGGATTAACGAAATCGGCTTCTTTTTTCGAGGGTTACCAAAACCAGGACCTTCCTCTTTCGGAGTTTACCGAAATCGGCTTGTATTTTCGCGGATTACCGAAATTGGCAGTTCTGCTTTCGGAAATTACTTCCGGTTTTCGGCAGCTTGTTCCTGTTTATCCCACATTTGGATTACTGCTTCAAGATGCCCAGCATGGAGTGGCAGCGCTTCATGGTGGCCTTTCTGGCCAGAAGCAATTATGATGGGATGCCAGCTGGCACCCCACATATTAAGCGGCGCAGATTGCGCATTATGACACGTTTGCAGCAGAAGCTGCAAATGAAGTACGACGTGACCCAGACTTAAAGAGGCAGAGGGCCAGCTATGTCGCGGACATAGCCAACAGAGCGCAAGGCAAGTATCAATGTTTCAGCCATTTATTTCTGCTTTGATCGTTATATAAAAAGTTTATATAAAATATTATCTCATTTATTTGTACTTTTTTGTAAACCACATAAATAATTGTCAGAGAAGCTTTTGTTTTTTTACAAGTTTATATTTGTGTAAAGCACTTCTTATTACCGATAACCACATTGCAAACCGCCGCTAACATTAGAGGGACCTTATTAATGTTAGTTAGGGCTAGGCCACACTAGCGCGTTTTTCACGTTCACGTTTCGCGTTCACATTTGCGCCCGCGATTTTCGCTAAAATCGAAATCGCGGAATGCGATAATTACCGCAATTTGCGATGCACATGCGATTGCGCGTCCATTCGCATTTTGGTAACGCGTGTGTTCACCATTTTTGATGCGGTAACGCATGCATTTCCATAACGCAAAAAGGCGAAAACGCATGCGCAAAACGCGAACGCGAAACACACAAGTATCGTGCACACAATTGCGTGCGATGACGCTCGTGATTTTGTGCGCAATTCCTGTGTGTTGCAGTGTGGCCTCACCCTTAGTGTTAGTGAATAAACTGGTGGGGCGTTAAAAAGCCCAACAAAGCTGTCGCTACCGACATATTAATTGATTTTTTTTTTTATATAATCTTACAGAAGAGGAAGATACAGGGACAGAGGACTCTGCCCCATCCTCTCCTCCTCCTCCTCCTGCTTCTCCTCCTCCTCCTCATCCTGCTTCTCCTCCTCCTCTGGCACCACCACAAGGCAAGTTTCACGGTTTTAGCCATTTTTTGAGGCCACAATGCATCGCATTGAAGCGTGCATACAATTCCAGTGCATTGTCTCGTATTGTTGATGTGATGTTGATAATTTCCATAATGGATGTGCAATCGCAGGAATTTTTGCATTCCCGTAATTTCCACAATATTTAAAATCGCAGGTGTACATGTTAAAAAACGCATTAATGTAGCCTAGCCCCGTTTGTTATATAAAATGTTTATATAAAATATTATCAATTTTATTTACATAAATAATTGTAAATTACATCACTGGAGGCTGTGTCACTAAAATGAGCAGCTTCAGCTAGAACCTCACCTCCTATATTAGTTCCCTGGCTGCTTTCTCTGGACTGCTGCATGATAAGCTCAGCCTCCTGTCCCCCTGTGCACTGAACACTTTCTTCCTCTGCCACAGGCGTCAGGAAGGACTGTGCATCAGTGCAATGCTCCTCCTCGACCACACTAGCGCCACACATGGTGTGGGAAAACATTTCCTCTGACTCCTCCTCCGGATCGACGAAGGTTTGGACCATGTGGTCAATAAACTCCTGATAGACAGGATCAGGGTCCGTGCCACAGGGGAGGGAGGGGCAGGCACATTATCAGTGGTGACAGCTCGGCTGTCCTGTACCTGTGAGGAGGTGGAAGGGGAAGGCTGGGTAATCCAGTCGACTACCTGCCTTCCTTGATCAGGATTGATAGCCCTAGCCCGGCTACCCCAGAACATATCAGGCAATGTTGCCCTGCCCTGTGAAGGGCCAGGTGGCTCCTGCCCAGCAGCAGCAGACTGCATGGGCCCACCTCTGCCTCTAACATCATGTGCAGAGGCACTTCTTCCTCTGCCTCGTCCTCTTGCCCTGCCTGGCATTTTGCTCTCCCTATATATCTGTATATATATACTGTATACAATAATACAGACAGAGAGAAATAAAACACACAAAGCCCTCTAAAAGGACTCACAGAAAATTGTCCAAAGGACTTAAAAGGATGGGTTAGTCCTTAAAAGGACTTTTGGTTTCACAGTAGTCCTTAAAAGGACTTTTGGTTTCACAGTAGTCCTTGAAAGGACTTTTGGTTTTATCAATGTGTGAACACAGGGGGGGATAACAGCAAGTGTTAACCCACCACACTGAAATCCACACAATCAAAGCTCAAGTTCGCTCAAAAAACGAAAAAATCTCTCCAAACTCCAACACTATCAGCTCACCGACTAAACTCTCCAACACACTGACAAAATGGTGTCTGAAAGGTTGCCTTTTATACCCAGGGGGTTGGCACTACTGTGGTTGGTGAATTTAGGTCATGTGGCAGAGTCATTTCCATAAATTCGATGATTATTGCATTTTTGATTTCATTTTCGATAATCATCTACTTTCGATTTCGATAATCATCTACTTTCGATTTTGATAATCATCTACTTTCGATTTAGATAATTATCGAATTTACGATAAAAATCAAAAACTCGGAAAATCCGGGAGTTCCGAAAGTTTCGTCGGGACTTCGAAACCGCCGGATTCGAATCGCAAACTGGGTTCTATTAGAACCCAAAGTACATCTCTATTCCCTACGGCTGCGGCCGAATTTGCCGCAACCGACGGACATTTGTCCTGGCCAAGCCCTCGCTCGTAGCAAGAGCTCGGTAGGGACAAATAGTTCCTCAGTGTGTACCCAGCATTATCTCCTCCTGACTTCATCTAAATGCTTACATTTTCTGTTTTCATCGGCACTACATGGGTTTTCCTAGCACCCTGGTGGGCCAGTCTGACCCGGTGAAGATTTGTAGAATTTATCTACTGTATAATAAATGCTTTGTTTTAGGTTGAAGATGTTCCATTTATAGGAAATATTGATATACTATTTGTAAAAGAGAAAACAATGCAATTGATAAGCATCTCATCTAAAAAACAGACAGTACCTCTGCAACCAATGACTGCAGGGCCAGAACCACTAAAAGTGGGTACACAAAGTACCAATCTTTCAAAGATAACACACAGAATCTGCAAGATTCTATGTGTCCTCTTTGACAGATGGGAGTACACACAGTCACAATCATTCTCCATACATAAAGTATAGGGAGAACATTTGTGACTGCCATACCTGTAATCACGGCCAACTCCCTATACTTTAGAATAGGGGGACGACCATGACCAAGAAAAATTTTCCAGTCAAAACGACCGTTTACAATGCCAAAAGGTAGGTTGGCATTAGAAACTCTTCTTTGGGCCATACACACATTAGCCATATAGGACCAATCCCGTCGAGTGATCAGCCTTATATCACTAATGTGTGTACACAGCTTTACTCCAAATTATATCCTTATTCACTTCCTTCTGTGTCTGTATAGAGAACTGATTCACAGATCTGAAATGTTATAAAAAGTAAAGCTGGATACAGATGTGCGATCCTGACCACAACACACAATGTAACCCTGACAGACTGCCCAATGTTCGTCCATTATTGCCTACTGTATACCGAAAAATAGGTTATTTTAAATTGACCCTAACTGGAAACTATAATTCTTCCCAACCACCACTGTATCATTTTTTTGTTGATCTGCTTCTATTTCTTTAGATATCCAATTTAAAACTTCTTATATTTCAGCTGTCATTCAAGTTCCTTGCTCTCAAAAACTATTCTTCTGTGATTAGTTTCTCTGCAGCTGGAATGGTGACAGAGTTTTGACAGTTGGAATGCTGTGTGCAGGCTTGACAGCTGGTTTATGGGGAAAAAATCAGGTCGGGTGGAAGTAGGAGTGGTTAAAAGATGGAGGGGGGATACTGCTACTAAACATAATGTGTGCTGGATTGAAGGCATGAAACAACACACACAAACTACTACTTACATGTATTCAATTATAGATTCAATTCTAGATTAAAATGAGGCAAAGTAATTTTTTCAGTATAGTGTCCCTTTAAGGAAAAATGTACTACATCATTAGTACATGGGCTTGTTGAGGCAGGGGAGAGTGATAGTGTCTCTCGGTACATTGCCCTGATACTTAATTGTTTTAATTGCAAACAAAATAACAATACTTTTTATAGAAAAGGCTTGGAATAAAACAGAATAGTATCTCTGAGGAATTTATTCTATGGAATAGGACAGCTGTGGATAAGAATGCATATGCAAATATATTAAAGAGCAGCTCCATCAATCTCACTTTAAACGCCAGTTGTTGAGTTTATGGGTCGTAGCATGGCAAAAGTAATTTGGCACATGACAAAGGAGTCCTGATAAGCCAGTTGTCATTGTTATTTGCAGAGAGGACAAGATTACAACAAAAAACAAGTTTAAAATGTGTTGTGGCGTTATCTGCATGATCTTATTTTTTTAATTCTGAAAACAGCATTCCTTATCCAAGTCGTTGAACATCCAATGAGCTAGCTCAGCTTCCCTTGAAAGGATAAGGTGATAGAAAACTACAAGAATGCACTCTTCATTTTCAAGCTACAGCAAACAGCAGAGAAGAAAATATGAGCTACTGTATTTATATGAATTTTATGAGACCAGGAATATTTCTGTGTGTATATATATATATATATATATATATATATATATATATATATAATAGTACACATTTTTTTAGATTTAAGATTAGATAGATAGATAGATAGATAGATAGATAGATAGATAATTTATTTAGTTTCTCAGTAGCGCTCTGAGCATGTTTGACCAATGTAAACCGCCAATCAGTAGCAATTACTATTAGGAACATTCCAGGTTAGTGTGCATTCTGGAAGGAAGGACTGTTACAGAACCTGAAAAGTTAGCTCACTTATGTCAACAGCAAGGAATAGCAAGGGGCATTATAAAAATTGAAGAGAGTATGTAGAACAACCAGGTATGCATAATATAAACTAAGAATTTTCAAATAATGATATTTTCCACTGAACATTCCCTTTATTTTTGCCCTCTTCTGTTGAGGTATGCAACAAGGAGTTGTTGCCACTCCATGCTGGGCATGATTACTTTTGTATAATAATGAGCACCATTTCAAGAGATCAAGAGAAAATATCTAATTTTTGGGATATTATTGAATGTAGAACGTGAAAGCTTGAAAGTGCATGTGAAGAAATTTACATTACCGTATATACTCGAGTATAAGTCGATCTGAGTATAAGTCGAGGTACCTATTTTTACCTGAAAAAATTGTAAAAACTGATTGACTCGAGTATAAGTCGAGGGTAGAAATTATCACCACTACTGCCTTCTGATTCTCTGTTGTTTTTAGGCTTTAGTTTCCCTTTAAATGGACAGCAGAATTCCCATACATGAATCCCATACAGTAATAGCCAAATCCAGTACCAGTAACCTCCAATTCTTTGGCACTCCAGATGTTTGGAAACTACAACTCCCAGCATGCTGGAGTGGCAAGGTTCAGAAAACTTTTAATTAAGCTTACCATCATTTACAATTCTCCTGAACCTCATATAGTAAAGGGCCCTCTGAACCCCATATAGTAAAGGGAACTCTGACCCCCATATAGTAAAGGATTCTCTGACCCCCATATAGTAAAGGATTCTCTGACCCCAATAGTTAAAAATGTCACCTGAGAGTTGTAGTTTCAAGCTGTCATTTGCACTGAACTAGCAGCTGTTTTTTGCCCCAAACTGAGGAGACCCATCAGATTTACAGCATCCAGTGACAGTGCTGAGTGAGTCCAGCAGGCAGAATACAGGAAGCAGGAAGTGTAAAGGCAGATCAGCTCCTGTAACTTTCTATACAGGTTAACACAGCGCCACCTACTGGTTACTATCTGTAATTGCAGAATTTGGAGCTAAATTAGGACTTGACTCGAGTATAAGTCGAGGTTAGGTTTTCAGGCTAATTTTAAAGCCTGAAAAATTCGACTTATACTCAAGTATATACGGTATTTAAGTTCTGGATATTTGTACGTGTTCCTCAGACCATTTCCCAGGTCCCAGAACCATATACAGTGCGTTACCATTGCTATTTTAACCTTATTTTATTTTGAAATTTTCAAACTATTTGTCCCCATTGAATTGGACCGACTTTTTCAGAAGTTCGTAAATCTGAAATCGGACCGGATTTTTGAAAGTTCGACCATCTCTATTTATATAGAGAACTTCCAACAAGGCTGTATATAATAATGAAGAACACACTCCAAACCACAGCAGCACTTAATCTTGCATATAAAATGTAATATAACAACAAATGTATTACAGATATGTGCATTTCTATGATGCAGTTGTTGTTGTTATATTACATATGAGAGAATTTAAAAAAAGGTATAGAGTAGAAAAAAAAAAAAAAAAAAGTATAGAGGAGAAAAAGGTCTTACATTTGACAACCCTTCACCGGTAAACAAAAAATGCCTTCTATCTTTTTTGTCAGAACAAATATACCAATATATATAATTAATGCAAGATGTTTTACAGCTGTACACTGTTACTTTCCAGAAGATAGGATGGACGTTCAAAAAACTGGATTACTGTCTTTTTCATAAGCAAGTTATTCCTGGGCTAAAATTTTACCCTTAAAATTTTCCAGAGGAGTTAGAAATATACTGTCCAATATATACCAACCCCTTACTTTCAGGTTTGCAGTGGTTTTCTTTTATTTTTAGAGAAAAAAAACAATTATTAGGGCAACAGTTTAATTTCAACTCATTGTGTGTATCTTGGCATGAAAAAAGCTCTTGAAAACCTGAAAATCAGTGCATGTTTTTTTCTCACAAAAAAAAAAAAAAAATTTCAAAAATTATTTGAGATTTTGAAATTTTTTTCATTTTTACAACTCACAGTGTTATAGTATAGTATAGTATTTGAGGTTGAATAAAGACATACGTCCATCTAATCCAACCCATCTAGCAATATCTTCATATCCTGCCTAACTGTTAATCCAGAGGAACGCAAAAAACCCCACCAAATTTAAGGGGGGGGAGTAAAAAATTATTTCCTGACTCCAAGTGGCAATCGAAAATTTCCCTGGATCAACTCTACTTTATGTATCAATACAAGTAACTTGCTACATTTCTTGTTTGCAGAAACTCATCCAGCTTTTTTTTTTTTTAAACTGACCAATGAACCTGCCATAACAACATCCACTGGAAGACCGTTCCATAGTAGAGATGGCGAAACTCACTAGTTTGGTTCTGTTTTCGGATTTCCGGATCTTGGAAAATCCCGAAGATCCAAAAAAAATTTTGAACGAATTTTTGATAATTTTCGGAAGTACGATCTTTGATAATTTTCTAAAATAGCTTTGAACGTTCGATTTTCATTCTGAGACCATTTTCGAGTTTCCCATCGTATTTTTGAAAGATTTTAAAATGTTTCAGGCTATTTTTGAAAATTTTCGAAAATAGCCTTGAACGTTCGATTTTCGAAAATACGATCGGAAACCCAAAAATGGTCTCTGGTTCAAGGCTATTTTCGAAAATTATTGAAAATAACTTCTGAAGTCCCAAAATCCAGAGGATCCGTCTGGATTTGGATGGATCTTTCGGATTTCAGAACCAAGGGGTTCCGTGCCGAATCATATCCCCGCGCAAGCTCCTTTTATCCAGCGTACATAATTGTACCTTATCCAGTCTCTCTTCATATTCAAGCTCCCCAAACCCTTTATTAGTTTAGTTGCCCTTCTCTGAACCATTTCCTTACCAAAGATGTCCTTTTTGTACACAGGATTCCAAAATTGCACTGCATATTCCAAAACGAGGCCTTACCAATCATTTGTAAAGAGGGAGAATAACATTTTACTCCCTTGAATCCATACCTCTCTTTATACAAGACAATACCATGCTGGCTCTGACTGGTACAGTAAGTTTTTAATGCAAAAGCTGTATTACACTGCATTTTGGCTGAATTTTAGTTTTGACAAAATTCTTGATGATGAAATTTATCCAAAAGAATCAAACTGGGCAGTTCCCTATAATTCACATTCAGCTAATGTGGATTGCTTGTTGATAAAGTCCAAATAGAGAAGAAACTGGGCGATGTTTTAATGACGTCTACAGTAAAATGTATGTGTATATGTGTTAGTTTGTGTCAAAAGTGTGAAAACGAAAGTAAAACTTTAGTGTATGTGTGCGCTTGTTACAGTGTATGTGTGTGTTATGGCTTCGTTCACACTATGCGTTTTGTAACACAGCTGCATTATAGCATAGCAGTGTCCATTTTTTTTTATGGCACCAGTATGCATTAATGCAGCAAACTGCTACATGCAGTGCTTTGTTCCCAACGTACTACATAGGTGTGAACATCCATTACAATGAGAAGCATTTTCATGCAGTGCAATTATACCAAAATCCACTGTAGTGTGAATGAAGCCTTAAAGTCTGTTCCTGTATTTAATGTAAGTGTGTGTGTGAGCTTTTGTATACTGTATGCTTAAAATGATAGTGTGTGTTTTAAATATGAGTCTGTTTTAAAGAGTGCTTGCATGTTTCCTCTTAAGTGTGTGTGCCTTTTAAAAATCCATGTACTAAAACAGGGGTAGAATGAGAATCTTGGAGTCTCGTAAAGGGCCAGACCAATAGATTCAACTAATTTTAGAAATTGCAGAACTGAGGTTTATAAAAAGGTTCAATTAATATTCCTGTTTTATTGGATTTTTTTTATTACAAGTTTTTAATAGAAGGTGTGGAATATTTTTGATCGATTCCATCAAATATCAATTGATAAACTGATCAGGTAATCATTTTTGTTTTATAAAATAAACGTAATAATATGAAATTAGTTATCCAGCCTGAGACAATCAATTAATATAAAGATTTTATGTACAGCTTTAGTATTGAGGTGCCAGTAATGGGCAGCCAATGGGTTTTATTTGGTTCCCCGGCCTTACTTTGACCAGGTCTGTGCTAAACTCTCTGCCTGTGTTAAAATGTGTGTATGTGTTAAAATTGTGTGTATGAATTAAAGTGCCTGTATGTTATTGAGGTACACAGAGAGGGGGCCCAATAATTTACCCTGTATGGGACCCCCCCAAAATTCGAATGGCGGCCCTGAGAGATGGTCTTGTGGTGTTATGCAGCGTGGCAATGAGGAGTGAGTACCCTTGACATCAGACTTCTGTTAACCTGTTAAAGCACACTTTGTGCCAGAAAAAGGATATATGATGTTCACAACTTCTTGTAGGTTTTCCTTGTGCAACACTTTATTAAACCAAATAAATACTGAATCCTGAAAATTCTTCTGGCAAAAAAAGGCTGGCAAATTTAAAACCTTCCTGGCACTGAAAGGGTGTCCTACTTCCTGTAAGTGGACTTTCATTTGTTTAATTTTTCTATGTACAGTAAGTGCCAGCTTAACTTCCATTAACATTACATATCATTACAAAATACAAAAGCAAGCGCTACCATGCTTCTAATTCTATCAACTGCCGCTTGGTGTCTTACTTGCTTAGCTACAGGGATTCAGGCGAGGCATGTTGTGGTTTTCTTAAAGTAAATTTACAATATAAAGTGATATGAAAAAACCTTAAGTGGTACTATATTGTAATTTGAATTAACAGATTGTAGGGAAATTATATTTTACCACTTGACGTTATAATAGGTTGAAACGTTATTTAAAGTACAGTGTGGAACTATATGAATTCTGTGCTATACATACTGCATAATATGATATAGAATGCATTACAAAACAGCAGGATAAAAATAGACTTGCAGTTAAAGAAATTGAAATGGCCTCACATACAGTAGACATAGTGCAAAAAAAAGCTTTTCTTTTGAGCCTTTAAATAAGTTTTAATTTGTGTTTACTGAGGACAGTCTGATAGGAAACATCAGGATGGAACTGCTTCTAATAGCAGACTGAAATGTCTGTATTTTAACTGCAAATTGAGATACATTCACTAAAAAATGTATCATTTCAGTCTCCTTTCTCAAGACTTGCTATCATATTGTTTTTCTTCTTGAGTGAGGAGGGAGAATCATTTGTCCAAGATTAAAATTATGTCCCTTTATCTATTAACTTTTAATTAATGATTCTTTAGTCCATAATGTTAGTGTAATCATTTTTTTTTACAACTTCAATTTTTTATTTTAAAAAAATGAGTATAGCAAAAATCTAACTAGATACATTTTTTAAAAGACTAAAATAAAGTTTTGGCCATCAATGCATTTACACTGTAGAAGGGAAATTCTTGAATATATCATAGCAGCATCCAGCATAATAGCATGGTTTAGAATAGGAAAGGGAAAAAATGACCTTTTCCAACACTTCTTTGCTTTTGGCAACTGAGATTCTATTTCCCTTGTACAAATGGTAGAACATTTTAATTAACATAAGCAAATCCCCTTCTGGGTTTTCAAGATTGGTTTCACATCTATTTACCAAAGTGCAAACAATACTAACATCGCTTGGACTACAAATCATTATGTAACAATATCAACAATCAGCTGGATTTAAGTTATTTCTATAATTTTGTTGAAGTATTTTTACATGTATTCAGCACTTTTGCATTTCAGAGCAGCAAAATTCTTATGCACGGATTTTATTTGTTTATCAGTTTTTTGTCAATGGATTTATAGTTTTTTAACGGATAGAAAACGATATGTGAGAGTAGGATGCAGTCTTTCTGACTGTTTGACTATTGGTACTGGGGTACTGCAGGGCTGTGTGTTGTCCCCACTTATTTACTTATTATATACCAGATATCAAATCCTCTGAACTCTCAGTAAAATTACTAAATTTGCAGACGATACCACAATTCAACCTATCAACCTTATTAGAGAAGATGTTGAAGTGTCCTACAGAAACGAGGTATCCAGATCTCTATCATGGTGTCCTTCAAATAACCTACTGTTAAATTCAACAAAGAGAGTAGAACTGGTCATAGTTTTTCTTAAAACACAGTTACAACTTGTCCCACTGATCACTGATGAATCAATAGTTAAGGGGGTTAACTCATTTAAATTTCTTAGCACAGTCATCACAAATACTCTATGCTGGAACAGCAACATTACCTTTATCACAGAAAAGGCTCAACAGAGCCTGTACTATCTGCGACAGTTGAAAAAGATAGGGGTCAGTCAGCAAATAGTGGTTCATTTTCATAGAGCAATAGTGGAGCGTATAATCTCTTCATCTATCATAGTCTGGTTCGGCTCAGTGACTGTTTATGCTAAGAAATTACTGCAGCAAGTGGTAAAAACCTGCAGTGATTATAATAGGTTGCAACCTAATCTCTATTAACGAATTGTATCTCGTGTTGCAAAACGAGCAGGATTGCACAAGATGAATCTAACCAAGCTAATTATTTATTTCAAAAACGTCCATCAGAAAGAAGGTATAGATCAGTAAAAACAAAGACAAACAGATATTTAAATATCTATATCAACTAATCACAAAAATTGATAGTTATATGTTTTAATATATTTAATATATTTATATATTTTAGGAATGTTGTGGGTATGTTGATCAATGTTTATTCGCTTATGATGTTTTATCATAAGCGCTATATAAGAAAATAAAATACATACAATTTTGTCCCAAAAAAGTATTGTACTTAGTGCTACTTCTTATTCTGTATCTGTTAATAGTGTTTAAATGTGTGGTGAAATTTTTTTGGTGATGTCACTATGACATCACAATGACATCATTTTAAATAGATTACATTTTGTCCCAAAAAAGCTTTGCACTTAGTGCAACTTCTTATTCTGTATCTGTTAGTAGTGTTTAAATGTGTCTGGTAAAAAAAAAATTTGGGTGATGTCACTATGACATAACCATGACATCATAATTTTAAATAGATTAAATTGTGTCCCAAAAAAGCATTGCACTTAGTGCTACTTCTTATTTTGTATATGTTAATAGTGTTTAAATGTGTCTGGTAAAACATTTTTTGGTGATGTCACTATGACATCACGATGACATCATAATTTTAAATAGATTAAATTTTGCCCCAAAAAAGCATTGCACTTAGTGCTACTTCTTATTCTGTGTCTGTTAATAGTGCAGCACGTAGGCTCGGTGGTTAGCACTGATGCCTTACAGCACTGAGGTCCTGAGTTCGATTCCACCCTTGGACACATCTGCAAGGAGTTGTATGTTTTTCCCATACTTGCGTGGGTTTCCTCTGAGCACTCCATTTCCCCCCACAATCATAAAGACATACTGATAGGGTTGTATGCGGACATAAAGTGATTAGATTGTAAGCTCTTCAGGGTAGGGCCTGATGTGAATTGAGTAAATAATTGTAAAGCCCTGCTGAATTTGTGGAGCTATATAAGAAATAAAATACATACATACATATTATGAAGGTCACTCACCAAACCAAATTCCTGTACACTGTGTACGGGTGAACAAAGAATAAATAAATAAAACTGTTGGTGAGAAATCTACACATACAAAATATCTAGCCTGGTTACTTGTGACGGTGTACCAGGGGTCTGTAATAACCTGAATTGGTAAATGCTATGTAAGGGAGAGTATGGTTCTAAGAAACACAGTCCTTAGCACATCCATGGGTGCAGACTCCTTCAACCCTTACCCCCAAAGGGTTAATAATATCCAATATAGATAGAAGAATTTTGAAGGATCGTACACATTGTAAATGTGAACAAACTTTTATTGAACCATCAACACAACATGTTTGCGTGATTCCCAGTGTATATGTAAAATGTAAGCAATATATGTGAACTGTATCAAGCACACTGTTGGGAATATGCAGTTAGTCCTTTGTCCACAAGATGACTCAATGGGTAAAACTCCTGGGATTGCCTGTTGTAAATGAATTAGTCTGGTGCCACAAAGTCTGGGTAGATGGATTGAGATAAGTAATTGCTGATTGGTCTGCTGTTCAGTAGGTCTAATGATTGGCTGCTGGTTGAAGGTTGGTCATTTGCACTTCAAAGGGAATGTGGGAATAAAAAGAACATCTGTAGTCCACATGGGGGAGAAGCACAAAGGAAGAGTTAGGATACATGCTGAGGCAGTATCCTGTAGATAAGAGCTGATCTTATCTACAGGATATCTTATGATAACTCTCCTGACCCTTAGCTTGAGAGCAAGGAATACAGGAGGCTAGCCTGCAGGAGGAAACAGACTAGGGCTTGGCAGAATGGAAAGCTAAGCAAGGGAGAACAGAGCTAGGACACATGCTTAGGCAGTGCCTAGCAGCTCAGAGCTGTAAAACACTACCCTGTCCCTTAGCTTGAGAGCAAAGGACCCAGGAGCCAGGAAGGCAGAATCAGATCAGCAGAAGCCAGCAGCAGCCCAGCAGTTTGGAGCCATGGCAGTGGAGCCCAGAGAGTGGAGCCCAGAAATCCCAGAAACTGCATCCCAAGGACTGAGGGACTGGGCTTCAGCAAATCAAGTATTGAAGTCATGCAGCAACAAAAAACACAGTAAGTGCTGCTTACATGTATTTATTTATAGATTGAGATGAGACAAAGTCATTTTTTCAATGTACATTTTTTTTAAATCCATAACCATATAAGTATGCTGTGCCTTATTTGTTTGCAGAATCTTAGTGGAAGATAATCCCTGTGACTTCCTCTTATGTCAGCCAATCAAAGCCTGCTACTGACTATAAGCTATCATATTTATTAGACGGTCAAAAGTATTTGAACATTTCACAGGGACAGAGCCTTCCTTTCTCAGGGATATAAAAAAAAAACTAAATAACAATATGGACATACCCCACACCACATTGGCTTCTCTCTCCATGGTGCAAGTGGGCAAAAGAGTAACACTTCTCGAGCAAGGTGCCTGTCAAGCTGCTCTTAATACCCAGGGGGTTGGCACTGCTAAAAATAGCTATCATTGGGGGATTGTGGACATGTGGCTGGATCGTTTCCACAAATTCTATAAATTTTGAAGATTCGACAATCCTAGAAAGTTGAAAAAGTCTGAAAAGCCCAAAGTCCGAAAAGTCTGAGATCTTACTTGTAAAATCTGATTCGAACTTGGGTTCATGTTTGAGTTCTAGTCCATCTCTAGTAAACAATGAGGTAGTACCACTGTGGGTGGTTATTGAGTTTGAGTTAAAGGAGAACTAAACCCCCCAAAAAAAGTTTAAGTTCGAAAGTTCTTGCCTCAACATCCTTCTGAAAATGGAAAATCCCACTCAGGGGCCTTTTCTTTACCTCTATGAGCTCATTTTAGGTTCTGTTTGTTCCCCAAATCTAAAGCTGACATTTTCCCTTGCCTGCCAATATTTTTACCTTGATTACATTTTCAGCACCTGTGTGATTTCCACTCCCACCTCTTAACCCCTATGATGTAGGAATATATTTAATTTAATTATTCAAATTGGTGGTGCAGCTGATTAACACTTCCTAGTAGCAGTGTTGTAGTGTGATGTATATAGGTCTGGGTATCTAGTGTGTCCGGACCAGAAATAATGTATGTCTCACGAACGGCTTTCACACCAAATCAAATACACAAACAGTAAACTGCAGGTGAAACATACAGACACAGGTCTGTAGCTGTGAATATTACAAGTTTATTGCAAAACATGCGTGCTACATGTTTCAGACCAACTCAAGCACTTGAGGAAAGACAAGTGGGTCAGAAACATGTAGAATGCATGTTTTGCAATAAGCTTGCACTATTCAGAGTTACAGACCTGTGTCTTTGTATATTTCACCTGCAATGTATTGTTTAAGTGTTGGAGAGCCATATTTAAAAACTTGCTATATAGCAGGTTTTCATTACCGTACGACCGTGTCTGTGGTATATCATGTGGTAAACTACCATAATGATATTCTACGGGCAGTTGTAGATTTACATTCGCTATCATAAATTTACAAGATTTCCGATAGCGATCATAAATTAATGATCGCCATAACGATCACTAAAGAAGGCGATACCACACCTTTATAAATATGGCCCGTAGTGTGAAGGTCTCTAGCTCTCCCTGTCAGCTGCAGCAATATTAATAGAAAGTGTATCTTCTTAAAGGGGAATGTTGGAGGGTAGGAAGAGTGTGTTTTTATAGAAACCACACGGTGCATAACTAAGATCAGGGTCATTATATTATCCTCCACCTGCAGCACTGCGCCATGTTCTATAAGTGTACGTATTAAAGGGGAATGTTGGAAGGTATGCCACTTGCAGCTCTGCACCATGTTGTTTCTATAAATGTACATAGTAATAGGAATTATTGGAGGGAATGCCAATTAAAGGGGTACTGTTAGAGGGATGCAAACATGTTATATAAAATTAATGCAACAGGTGGACTGCCTGTGGGAAGTTTTGCATAAACAAAAACAAACACACTGGTTTATCAAAGGTGTTATCAAAACTGCCCAGGGTAAGATGTCAAAACAAGCATTTCACATGGCAGACAGTTGGTGTCAAACCCCCCCCCCACACACACACACACACACCTCTATTCAGCCTTGGTTTCTT
The DNA here is from genome assembly GCA_019447015.1 of Hymenochirus boettgeri. Taxonomy (NCBI): domain Eukaryota; kingdom Metazoa; phylum Chordata; class Amphibia; order Anura; family Pipidae; genus Hymenochirus; species Hymenochirus boettgeri. Next base: position 99,948,637 of record CM033474.1, read on the forward strand.
TATTTTTACATAAATGGCCTCCTTGACACCTCTTTTGAACCAGTCCTGTTCCCTTCCCAAGATTTTGACATTACAATCTTCAAAGGTGTGTGCTTTTTCATTAAGATGCAGGAATTGGCTCTTCTGTGCTGGGCCATACATTGGGGCAGCTTCTGTTTGGTCTCCCCCACATACAAATCAGAGCACCCTTCACTGCACTGTGTATATCATGTCGCTCTTCTGATGTTTTGGTATTGGGTCTTTCAGATTTACCAATTGCTGCCTCTGTGTGTTTTTCGGTTTATAGCAGACAGGGATACTGTGATTTTTTTAAACTTCTTCTTTATTTCTCGGAGACCCCTGCTTCATATGAGATGACCCTGTTCTTTCTCCTGTCTTGCTATCCCCCTTCACTGTTGGTATTCATGTCCTTTTCTTTCCACAAGTTTTAAGGGCTCATCTGATATGTTTAATTTCTCTACCCTGTCTTTGTGCTTGTGGGGATGTTTTCTGCTCTGTGTTGCAGGATTCTGATGACACCCAGCTTGGGATCTAAGGGTGGTAGGAGCCAAACATTAAATTCTGTTCTGTGTGGGTTGGTTTTCTGTAAACCTCTACTTCCAGTTTACCATTCTCCCTGACTTCTACCAAGCAGTTCAAGAAAACCAGTGTGTTTTTTTCTAGCTCTTCCCTTGTAAATTTAATGTTTTGGCATTGCTGTGCTCTGTGATGGCTTGCACTTCTTCTGTGGCATTTTAACCCAGGTGTCATCCACGTATCTGAACCAGTGGCTGAGTGCTATGCCCTGTGTTTCCACTTCCTCCATGTAAAGGTTTGCCGCGATGGATGAAACTGGAGACCCCATAGCTAATACATGTTTTTGCTTATAGTACTTATTACTATATTTGAAATAGGTGGTATTCAGGCATAAGTCCAGTAGGGAACACACCTGTTCTGGGTTAAGATTTGTTCTGCTGGTAAGGGTGCTGTCTTGGCCTAGCCGTTTTCTTACCATTTCAACAGTCTCCTTGGTGGGTATACAGAGAGAGGACGGTACCTGTTTGATTAAACTACTGTAATTAACAAAACACTAATAATGGTGACAAAAAGCAAGAGATGTCTGTAAACATATCTGTATTTGTAAACATTTGTGCCTGTCATTCATTTTTATTTATTCTTGTGGTAAGAGAAAGGGACCCATTCAAAATGTTGCTATGGGGCTACGGTAATAATATATAGCTACATCCCTGGAACTGACCTAGTTATTAGGGAGGATTGGTCAGGTGAGTAGTAAGGAAATTATCTTTTCATATTGTTATATACTGTCTCAGATGAGGTTAAATTATGTGGAAGAAAAAGTGAACATTTTAGTGCTATTTTTAGTGCTTTGATTATTTATTGATGATTTCATAATACATAGATTTCAAGTAATTTCTGGCTGATTGCAAGTATTTGTAAGGTCCATACACATGTGCGATTGCCATAGGTCCAAATTGGCAGTTCGGAACACAATCGAGCAGCAATCGTGCCCTGTGATTGCACACATGTACGCAGTATAAGAGGTAAGCCCAGGGCCTAACAATTTAGGTCCTCATCCTGATAACTTTTGTTGTGTTTATTGGGTGGTGATAATCGTATAATTTGCTTTCCTATTTTCAAAAAAGTATGCCCTAAAAAAAAAATTTGCTGGCTGTCTCTGTCTCTTTGTCAGCTTCTTAGTAGTGAATGTCAGCCTGGCCTGATATACTGATGCCTTAACCAAAAGCTGCTGCTGTGTGTACACTTGACTCACCAAACTGTTTATTGGGAATTTGGTTACAGCTGTGTATGCGGTTGTGTGGCCACTTTAAGGCACTAAGGTGTGGGATTATTTCAAAGATAATGCATTCCAATTATTATCCGCTATGTGTATAAAGTTGGCGAAAACCATGCCCAATAACAGGCAAATTCAATAATATCCAACAGGATTCGCTGATCATCAGGCATATAGGTAAATGACTGATGGCTCACTTTTTTTTAAATATACATAGTGGCATTCACAAATGCCACAAATACATCCCTGATGAAGCTGTAAGGATTAAAACAGCGAAACGCATAGGAACTACCTCACAAGCCATTACCAAGTGGATTATACCTCACCACAAGACCACCACGATTTAAAGGGGCCGCACCATAGCAGAGAGGTGCAACTTCAACAACTGCTAATAGACCTTATTCCTGTGTGCAGATGTTTTTGGGAGCTATACAGACCAAACAAGCATCAAAACAGCACAGCGTAAAGCCTGCATTGCCCCTAGTGGTGGATAGGCACAAGTGAGTGTTTTAAGAATTTTAAAACACATTTAAACAATTGAATAGTGTATATAAGGGCTAGGGTAGTGAAATATAGACATTTCCCCTCCTAGGCACCAAAAGACAACCCATAATGGCACAAATTCTCTGCTTTAATAACCATACTGCAATAAATGCAAAGAATTAGAACAGGAGGGTTATCTTGTGTAGGCTCCGATTTATAAAGTGACATAGTAAAAAAAAGTGCAACATGCAATAAATACATTAAATCTATTACAGCTAATGTAGGACAATAAAAACAACTCATATGGTGGTGGCTAGCATGGTTACTGCACTGATGACCACAATTAAACATTCCTGTATTTTATACAGCAACAGTTTTATTTGGTACAGTGTCCTCAAATGGTGTAATAATCTCCACACAATGGGTAGGCATGCACCAGTACAGATTTTACTCCAGATCTTGAATATATTAATCTGGTATATCTTCTGTAAAGCTTCTTCATTTTTAAACTTAATCTCAAGGTCAAACATACAGCTTGTAGCAATAACCAGACTCATATTAACAGTGTAACTACACTATATCCTTTTTTACTCCTGTGGCTCATCAATTATCAGTCTTAAAAGGAACTCTGTTCTCATGCTCTGGATCTTCCAAACTTCCTGGTGCATATACCCAACTCCCCTTCTTGCACAGATATCCCATATAGTTTGTTAGTTAGTTTTTATGTTAAACATACCATGTGGGCACTATTCCATCTCTGTTTGCAAAACAACCTCCACCAACGCAACATCTGACTTCTTCAGGGTGTGGTTTCCCAGACATAATAGTACTCTATTTATATCCAACCCTCTGGCAACCCCCCCATCTGATTTTCCTCTTTCTTAAAAGCATGCTTGTTGGTTTCTACTCTCTCCTGCTTTTCCTGTTATCTGTCTTGTTCAAGCACTTCATAAACTTATTTTCTTTATAATCATTACAGTCTCTCGCAAACTTCCTTGCTTCTCGTGTTTTTATCCTTGCTTCTCGTGTTTTTATTTCTAACTTTAATCTGTCCATCTCTTTCTTTAGTCGTCATTAAATGGAATAAACCTCTCTGCTTGACAATCCTTATCTAGGTTAATTTTCAACTCGAGTTATTTCCCATGTTAATTCCTCCAGCATTGTTTTATCTTGTTCAATTATTAGTCCAATCAATTTTAAGGAGCAAGAGGACAAATATTGTTCCAGGGTGGAAAAAAGCTCAAATGTTGATGGGAAATATAAGGCTCATATCCAAATTTAATAGCGAATGGTATAAATTAAAAGGCATTATAAATAAATAAATACTGTTTTTTAATTAGTGGGCAAGCGGAACTTAGGGAAAGGTTGGACTGTTTCAATGTTAGCAGCAAGAAGAGCAGATTCACTGAAGGACATGCTATCACACCGTCACTTTTAAAGAACAACAAAAAGAGTAATATGCAGAACTGGCTGGGTATACCTAAGACGACTGGGAACAGAAAATGCAGTCACTGCTCAGTATATAAATACATGTCCACAGTGGACAGAATTGTTGTGTCAGTTGGATGGTCTTTTAAAATAAAAAGCCTGTCAAATGTTTATTTAGGTAAAATAAAGCACCTTCTAACAAGAACATATCCAAGAACATATAAGTACGATAGTAAATCCCCTAAGAAGCAATATGGCAGAACATGTTATAGAGAATTCCCCTCTGACAATCTCTATTCAGTAATGTTTTCTGGGATTGCTAAAAAGGAGAGTTAAAGGAATAGTTCACTAAAATAGAATTATTGCATTGATTAAAGAACAGGAGGTAAAGGAGGAAACAGTCGGGGCCAGTCAGTGGAGCCAGCGGTGGATCGCCAGCAAGGTAAGTTTACTCACCTTTGTTTCTGGCTCCAGTAAAATTGATTGACTAGCGGAAGGTAAGGCAGCCTTCACCACCTGTTCTTCAATCAATGCATTAAAAGAATAGTTTACCATTTCAGTGAACTCTTCCTTTAAGATGGAGTTTTGACCTAAATTCTTTGGCACCAGCAGGGATAAACAATGAACTGCAATATGGATGCTACTGTATCTCTAATCTGTAGCAGATCAGATATTGGAAAGATCAGAGTTGGGAAGATCCAGAGCATGAGGACGGGGTTTGTTTTAAGAATGATAATCTGGTATCGCTGAGCCACAGGAGTGGTAGAAGTCAATTTAGTTACATTGTCATAGTAAGTCTGACTCGGAATGTGTATTACTAGTTATTGCTACAAGGTGTATGTTGGACTTTGAGACTAAGTTTCAAAATTAAGATGCTGCTATACAAGATTATAGTTATTATTTATAATATATTCAAGCTCTGAAGTAAAATCTGTATGCTTACCCATATTAGAGTAACAACTTACAGGAACAACTTACAGTAAATGTTTAAACCTATTGATGAATTGCCACCATCATATTAGTTTTTTTATTATCCTACATTATGTTTTATAGATTTAATGTATTCATATGTTGCACCTTTTTCAATATATCACTTTATAGACCTGCACGGTATAAGCCTCCTGCAGTAATTCTTTTGTATATATTGCTAAAAGCAGCCAAAATGTTGTGCCGTTATGGGTTGTCTTTTTGGACCAAGAAGGAGGAATATATTTTCCTACCCTAGCCCTCATATACTCTATGACCAATAAATTGCATATACAGTATGTGCTTGTGCTTTTGGATGCTTTCTTGAAATATTATTTTTAATATATAAAAAGCTGAACCCTTTCTATGCCAGGTACGTATCTGATACAAACCTGGCTGGGTGTCTATATGACCAAGATACACACCTGATATCTGTGTCTTTAAATAAAATTAAATTCGCTAGTGAGGATTGGAGGGCACATTTCAGATGCCCCCTACCCCTACTCCCCTCGATCCCCCATTGGTTTTGTCCAAAACTGATGAGGGGATCGCAAAAAAACACTTTAAAAGCTGGATCACATACAGTAATGGAGCCACTAAATTGGTAAGGGAGACTAAGCCTGGTTGTCCAGTGTAAGGTAGCTTGCTATAGTATTTGGGAATGGATCTAAGAGAAAAAATGAAATGGAGTTTTCATTTCAAAATATAAATATAAATATAAATGCTTTTTCTGTATTTAACCCCCAAAATTTGCAGAGTTGCAAAATGGTCAAGGTTATAGAGCACTTTCTCTTTTCCCCACGATCCTGGACTTAACGAACGCAATGAATATAGAAATGTTGCCATCGTACATCACTGATGCTATACTTTTCATGGTGAAAATGATCCGGTTCATGAATGCCCCAAAAATAACACTATTTGCCATTACAATGTCCTGCGCTTGCGAAATATTAGTGATCATTTATAAATATGCTTATCTGTTATCACTAGTGAGCAATATTACAGTTCTGTGCATGGAACAACAGCTGGAGGGAGGGGAGGGGAAAACTCCACTGCCCATACTAGAAACGGCTTAGAGGAATAGTTAAAGGCGGAAATGGATTACACCAGGAAATGGCTCCTACTCTTCAGTTTCCTGTACTGTATTTCTGTCATGCAGGACAACCAAATGCAACAAAAAAGAAAGGTAGGGTTCATTTAACACTGCACAGCGTGCTCAACATTGTGGCAAATTTTAGTCGGGGGTGGATATGCCCCTCCAACCAATTGGGTATAGTATCAGGTGTGCTGTGCTATTTCCAAAAACATTTGGAAACAACGCAGTGCCCTAAAGTATCTGCAAAACCCATTAACCCGATATTACATCAGGTTGCATCGGATTTACTGATTTTACTGATATCGAATCTCCCAGAATTACAATTTATAACTTATTAACCTTTATAAAACACAATGTTATCATATAGTATATACATCTGTCCTCATTTCTGTTTTCTTTAAAACAACATTTTAAGCATTATCTAGTGATTTCATCTAGTGAGTTGGTAATAGTTTCCATAGCTACTACTTTAATGTAATTTCCAGTTTGTAGATTTTAGCAGAAACTTTCCATTTATGTAAGTAGACTTTGGATTTTATTTTAATGGAACATTTTCTATAGTTGATAGGTACATAACGGAGTTCAGTAGGTAATTGTTTCCATATGTACTGCTTTGATGGAATTTCCTATTTGCATAATATGGTAAAAAAACCTTTGTATTTATGTAAATAACTGTATATGTATTTTGAAAATACCAAATTGATTCATGAAAATGTACTTTGCAACCTACTTTTAGTTAGTGTGCACCAAATTATTACTAGTGAATACTCTTTAAAGCTTCCTGCATGTCAATATATGTGTCATTTCTGATTTTCAGTTACAGTATGTTTTGTCATTTAGTACTTTGCAACGATTTCCAACATTATGCTTATATCTGAGTTTGAGAACTGATTGTCATTCTTCAGTTGTAATCAAGCAGTGTCATTTATCACTGAAAAAACATTTTGAGAATGATGTCTGATATATGAGAAGTAACTTTGTCATTGTTCATTGTCAATCATTGTTTGTCATTTTACACTTGAACTGAAGAAAATCAAAATTATTGTATAAAGTTTGAGAAGTGCCACAGTCATTCTAAAGTTTCATTCATAATTTGTCATATACCATTTGACAAACAGTTTGAGAAATGAACAATTGTTTCTGTTGTATGAGAACTGACTTGGTCTTTCCTTATTTATAATCACAGAATGTGATTTATGACAACTAAAGAAGCCTGAGGATTGAAAGCCTGTGTATGATGCAAAAACTTTTATTTCTTTATTATCCATCTTGGAATGTTTTGTCACTGAAGAAATCTGCTTTTTTTGTAATGTATGAGAACTGTCACTTAACCCTACAATGTAATGATCAAATGTCAATAGCAAGAGAAATATCTGAGGCTGATTAGGGAATATCAGTTTTCTGAATTAGCAATTATCAGTTCTCAGTTTAAAAAATATATAAATATTTGGTTAGAGTGTGATGTTTGTTTTTGACCAACTGTGATACAGAATTAGACACTGTTAAAAGGGGATGGCTAATCACTATGTATAAACTGCTTTGCACTACCATAGAAAATACTTCCACCAACTATTCACCTACTCTTAATAGCGTAACTAATAAATTTAAAAAACACTGCTTATATACAGCTTATACACCGCTTATACAAACAAGTGTGTTTCGGTTTTTAGTTGTGTTGAATATCCTTATTATTAAAGTGGAAGTCCAGTCACCATATTACAGTTCCTATATATTCTATTCTTCAAGTTAAAATTTACATCTTGGTCCCTTGGGTATACTAAATTCTAACCTTGAAATTTTAATTCCTGATATGGAGTATATTTTATCAATTAACTATATCCACTTGACATTTAGCCAATCACACATTAGCAAAAAAAGGTTGTCAGCTTTTTATTAAATTTATTACATTTCCCTTTTAATCTAACTGTCCTTATTGTTTTAAATTGGTATTAGCAGTTACACAGCATTGACCTTAAAAAATGATTACAATGATTGACATCAAGCCCTGTCCCAAAGAGCTTATAATCTAAGAACCCTATCACACAGAACGTATTTAGGATTGTAGAAGGAACAACAGTATAGGGAAAACCTACACTACAACTCCTTGAATTTGTGCTTATATATATTATTATAAATATATAGGAAACCATCTTCAGTGGCACTTTACATTAACAATGATAAATAAAGTATGTAAAGGGTTTGTATCTTTGATTAATTTATGTATCGTCTTCTTGTTGTTTATGAGGCATATGCTCTAGAAAAGGGAATGCTATACCATCTGTGAGAGACTGTGGCAGATTTAAAACAATTTTGTGTATATTGAACGCAATATCTAGGAGATTGTGACAAAATATCAGTAATATTGCAGATCTTGTGAAAGACTGAGCCTAAACAGTTGTGAAATATAGATATTACAAATTTTCTAACGGATTGTATTCCATCTGCATACCCTTTAATATCACCTCTTTAATAGTTACACTTATAGAAATAACATAGTAGAGAGCTGCAGTGGGAGGATGATCTTAGCAAAGCTCTGTGCAATGCATTTAGTGTACAATAGTGTACCTATCTCATAGTAAATGAAGCCTTCAGAACAAATCAATCCGTCTCCACATTTTTGTTAATTGATCAAGTAAGCACTGATGGGGGGTGCAGAGGGTGCAATGCAAAATGTTTTGTTTTGCCGCATTGCTCGAAAACCAGGACCCTGGCTTTTAAGAGAGGCCCTGTGGCTCTAATTAAAGCCTTTAGGATAACAGGGTCCGGCAGGTCGAAACTGGGACCACCGCTAGTCCTAAAAAGGACCTTTTCAGGTCTCTGCCGTCTTTTTTCTCGTTGCCGCGTTTACGCAAAACATCAGGGCGACGATTGCAAGCGGCACATTTATACATATTCCCCATAAGGTGAGTGATACAATTAATTTACAGCCCTTTAACCCTTTCACTGCCAGAATTCACCACTTTGCGTGCGTTTAATCACAATATAATTTTCAGGATTTTGCCCTTAATCGCTTTAGACTAATTTTACAGTAGGAAACCCCCCAGTAAATCAGGAATATTATACATTGTTTTTTTCAGCACAAAGTGTAATTTAACATGGCAACAAAATTTTGTAACTTTTCTGGAAATTTTACTGGAATTATGGGTAAAATATGTGTAAAAAAAAAAAAAATTTGCAAATTTTCATGGATTTTTTCTATTTTTACTTATAGTTATCTTAAGGTTACACACAAAAATCTTACTGTTTCTTAATGCTCTGATACTCCCGAGTACAACGATACCAGATATATGTAGGTACGCCACTTTTCCTGTACCGGAGACCCCCCCAAACTAAAACTGCACCTTCAAGAATATTACACCAAATTGAAATGTATAACCACTTCTGACGGTTAACACAGAATATCTTCCAAATTAACTAAAATATCCCCACAAGTGAGATATTTTTAGAAACTACACACCTGCAGGATATTATGAGTAAGGTAAGCGCTTCGTCCAAGTTATTTTCTCACGTTTTCCTATTTTTTCTCAACTGGAAAATCAGAGACAAAATCAAATGTGAATTTCAGCTAAAAACTGCAGAGGAAAGTTTAAACGCATCTCAAATATGAAAGCCTAACCCCTCCCGAATAAAACGGTATGCCACATTCCTGTTTATACCCAGAGACATGGCTACTAGAGATGTCCGAACTGATTTTTGGAAAAATTCGAAAATCCGCGAGCGGACCCAATAAAACCCATTAAAATGAAAAATTCTTCGAAAATACGTGAATCCTCGTAATTTCGAAAATTTTCGAAAATACGTTTTACCATGCATTTTTGAAAATACGAGAAATCCCCGTAATTTTGTAAATTTTCGAATTTTCGGAAAAGTTCGGAAGGCGGAAATCCGGAAAATCCGCGATATCCGCCATTCGCGAATGAGGGAAATCCGCCGCAGATCCGGGTTCGGATCCGCGAACCGGGCCATCACTAATGGCTTCCAACTAACCCAGAGCATGACCAATGCCAAATGTCAGTAACAGCGAAAATAAATTAGCCAGCTTTGCATTTGAACAGTCTGCAGTTTTTCCCAAAAAACACCCCCCAACTCAGAAATACCCCCCACAAACTATATATTCCTGAAATCTACACACCTTCAGCTATGTAATGCTTTAGTTCGTTCATTCATACCATCAATGGTGTGGTGGTATGAATGGTTCGCATATTTTCTAAAAAAATTAACATCAAACAACATTCAAAAGGTAGAAATTATGTCAAAACCTCATGGAATGTTAAAAAAAAATGTGTGGTTACACATGCGGATGTGGAAGCGAAAAGCCATGAAGTGAGACAATGCACGATGGCTCAAAAACAGCAAAAATATTTAGCCAACTCCGAATTTGAACAGTCTGCAGTTTTTTCCACAAAACAATGCCGTAACTCAGAAATACCCCTCACAAACTATATATATTCTTGAAATGTACACACCTTCAGCTATGTAACGCTGTAGTTTGTTCATTCATACCATCAATGGTGTGGGCGCAGTTTGTTATAGAAGTTTGCACTTTTCTGAAAAAATTAACAAAAAACAACCTCAAAAGGTAAAAATCATGCCAAAACCTCATGGCTTGTAAAAAAAAAAGTTACCAAATTCCCTAAGATGATCATCAAATCATCTTAGGGAATGATAACGAACTTGGAATATAAATGCCCGTTTTCCAATTCGAAATCCGATCGGAAAAATCACATCCCAGAAATCATTTTTCAGAAGTGATTACCAAATTTTGATCTCTGTCCCCATTTTTTTCCTAAGTCTTTGCAAATAGAAAAAATCCTATTTGTGAATGGAACTCTGCATTCCATTCAGAAAAAGTATAGTAACGCTGTCACACTGACAGCGTTACTATACCAGGTACTGCACTGTGATCTGAATGGAGAGCACAGTGCAGTACTTCCACTACACCACCAGGGGAAGACCGGGGGAAGCCTAAGGGAAGACCACGGTGATGCAGGAAATCCTGTGATGTCACCGGGGTCTCCCTTTCCGCACGGACCTGTTCCTTCCTCCTGCTTGCGGCTGCTGCTCCTGGCTCTTACAGAAAAGGTAGGATATCTTCAGATCCCCCCCTCGGTTTTGTCCAAATCCGTGGGGGGATCGAGGGGGCTAAGGGGGCAGTTGAATGCTGCCCCCCGATCGCCCTGTAGCACCCACATTCTGTGGCGCTTAAAGTGTTAAAGTTATACCATTGAAGTTAAACTCTTTAGTTCAAGACAACTTCTGAGCATTAAAAAGTTAAAATAATAATAGTAATAATACATTTCTATTGCCAAAAATAGATTTCAATAGTACGTAATTTCATATAAAACACCTGAAGTGAAATGTTTACTTTCCATTTTGCAATAACACCAAAGGTTTTGTTTTTCTCATTATAACCTATTTACTGTTACATATTGAAGATGCACAGTTTCTCTCTATCCATACTCTAATAAATCTGTGACGAGAGACGATTATATAGCCAGGGAATATGTACATAACATTTTTCCTACTGTGCATTAAATAGGCATTGCACAGCAGTTTAAAGATTATTATATTAGCTAGCACTGATAAGCCTGGTTGGCTCATATATACTCAGTTCGGTGTGTAAGTGTGTATATGTGTGTTTGGGCATCACAACTCATAAACCCCTTTCTGAGCATGTAGACAATAGGACAGTGTGACACCCATTTGTATGTATGTATGTATATTTATTATATAGCGCCACTAGGGGATTCCGCGCTGTACAATATAGAATACAAAAAGTCATACAAGGAGGACAGTAAATAAATACATAAATATATAAATAAGTATGAGCATCACTTCCAGAGGACGGGAGCCAAAAGAGAAAAAGGTTTAAGGTGAGAAGAGGCAGTGTGAGTAGGGGTTTATATAAGAGATGGTTCTGTGATGAACGGAGGGTACGGGCAGGGACATATGGGAACAAAAGAGAAGAAATATAAGAAGGATCACAAAAGTGAAGGGATTGAAATGTTAATAGAAGGATTTTGTAGATGCTTTTGATTTGTTATTATTTATAACCGTCTTACAGTATTTTTGTTTTGCTTCTGTTTTGCGGTGTTGTACCCATTTGTATATTAACAATCAAAATCCAATAAAATTTGAGATTAAAGTTCATTGGTCTCACAGGTAATCTACAACATTTATGCATAAATTGCAAGATACTGTATATAAGTGATTTCCATTGACTATGGACACCTCAGATAAACAATGTTCAGTAGTATGCATGTACACAGAGCATGGGCAGAGCATAGCATTGCTTTTAAAGTTTACAAACAAAATTTGGGGAAAGTGTTTCAGTTTTTTTCATTTTCGTAAAATTCCTTGATATTCCCCTTTACCTGCTATGCAATCAACACTTAAAAATAAAAGGAATATGCTCTCCTACTTCCTGTAATGATTACCTCTTCAAACGACAGGATGAAGTCGGAACCAACGAGGAAATGTCCACAGGGCAAGCAGGCCACTGGAAACTATGGTTACAGGATGCAATGGATACTGGATACAATGGATACTGGATACAATGGATACTGGATACAGTGGATACTGGATACAATGGATACTGGATACAGTGGATACTGGATACAATGGATACTGGATACAATGGATACTGAATACAGCGGATACTGGATACAATGGATACTGGATACAGTGGATACTGGATACAATGGATTCTGGATACAGTGGATACTGGATACAATGGATACTGGATACAGCAGATACTGGATCCAATGGATACTGGATACAGTGGATACTGGATACAGTGGATAACAGGAAGGTCCAAGAAACAAGGAAAAAGCGAACAGGAGCAGGGAACCCAGCGAGCTAAAACTAACACAAGCTATGCTATCTTCGTGCAACAGCCCCAGCATCTGGCGTTTTTTTAAAACTTTCGTGCCGGCCTGCGCCCCTTGGTGACATCATGTGCTGTGCGTGATGACGTGCCATCTTGGATCGTCCGGAACATCCGGACAGGTAAGTATTGCTAACTCTTCCCAGTGAAATATTATTTCCAGAGCCAATTTACTGAAAATATTGTTTAGTTTTCCTTCAATTTTGCATTCACGTCATAAAATGATAACAGTTGTTACCTTACATGCTTATTATAAATAACAATAAAGGCTGTGAAAGTGTGTGGCTTTGTAACTATGGCCATTCGTATAGAAATTTTAGCTCAAATACATCATGTGAGAAATACCCAAAACTTAACTAATAGGTTTTAGTACTTCTCTATTCTAATAAAAAGTAACAAAAGTAAGAAAAAAAATTCTATACAAATAAACTCCTTTAAACAATTTTCATTCAACATTCAAACTGTTTCCCTATAAGCCTTAAAGTGTATGTATACTGAAAAAATGACTTTATGTTATCTTAATCTATAAACAAATACATGTACTGTAAGTAGCACTTCAATACAATATTTGTTTTGCTCAGGCTCCTACCACTGACCTGACTATTTTCCCACATACAGTACCAACTGTAAAAACTGCACACAGTATACAGCACACCAACTGTCAAACCATTCCAGCGACAGCAAAACTGCTTACAGAAATGCTAAAATGTAAGATGTTTTAGATTGGTTATCTAATGAAATAGGGGGCAGATCAGCAAAAATGGTACAGTGATAGTTGGGATGAATTATAGTTTCCACTGATGGGCAATTTAAAAAAACAAATTTTCCAGTGTACCCTTTAAGGTGTCTGGAAATCTTAAATGCAATACAAATGAAAGGAAGTATTTCAGATAATAAAAGAGCAGACATTTGCCACTGAATTTAATTGATGCTTTTCAAGGGAGGGATACTTGTGGATAGATAGTATCCAGCCTAGATTTTAATACTTGCTTTTTTTAATATGCTCTTTTTCCATTAAAATACACAGCATACTCTAAAAGAGATGTTAGCTTAATGTAAGATCATAGCTGCTCCATCCATATACCAATTGCTTACCCTCACAATTACAACAGTACTTCCCAGATGTAGGGATGGACTAGAACTTGAACTCAAACCCAAGTTTGAGCCAAACTTTATGAGTTCGGACGAACTCGAACTATTCAAACTAGTTTGAGTTCGAACTAGTTCGTTTTTCCGGACTCGCGGCTGTATTTTCGATAAATATTGTAAATATTGCAGTGCGGTCAATCTACGTCCCTCAATTCTTAAGGACAATGAGGAATTCTTAAATAAATATGAAAGGATTATTAACAAATGTTCATCGGGCTGAACAAACGTCATGACATCACTACACGTGACGGACGTGACAGACGTAGAGGCGCATACAAGAAAGAATACTCCATATCTCCCAGATGGAGACGGAAGAACACGAGGATGCAACAAGGCACTATATACCATGGGAGATCGTCAGATGGAAGTAAATGGGCGAGTCTAACCATACGGAAACCTCAGATTCTTCTTTTTTTGAATACAGCTCGTTGGAGAGACGGGAAACAAAGGGAACTATACCAGAAAGAGTGAGGAACAGAGATCCGGACAAGAAAGGAGGGAACCGAGGGTATGGGACTCGGATTTACTCCCACAGATCCAGAGAACCCCAGACGGTACCGAGATGGGCCAGGAGACAGTAGGAGACCTGGTACTTAATATTTCTGATACAGTATTAACAGATTCACAGCCTAAAGTTTTAAATAAGGGAATATCATTTGTACCTATGACTAAATTTGATAATTATAAACTGGACAGTGAAATGTTTAAATTCTTCAGAAACTTGAGATTGTAGGCTTTCTTTAATAAATGTCCACAGATTATAAATAAAGATTATGTACATGCAGGGTTGGGACTTACCCAATTATCCTTAAAGGGGGTGGGGTTGCGCAATAAGAGTCTTTTCACCCCTCCCACGAATGATAATGTGGTGGAGGCATATATAAAATTAGTCTATTGTGACATTAAAAAATTAAAAAGAGATATGTTGCATGATCACCCACCTAGAGGGATAAATAATAACAACTTTACCAAACGGGAGAGAGAAAGCCTGAATGAATTAAGATGTAATGATTCGGTGGTGATGAAACCAGCCGATAAAGGAAGAGCCTTGGTAATAATGTCTAAAAACCAATATCGTGATGAGATTTTGAAACAGTTGAGTGATACCAATGTGTATGTTAAACTTGATATTAACCCTTTAGCAACAATACAGAAATATATTGAGGGTATAGTGGAACATGCGTACCAATCTAAAGATATAGATGAGGGTTTAAAGAAGTTTTTGATTAAAGAGGAACCAATTACGTCTGTATTGTACACACTACCTAAAGTGCACAAGAATAGACACAATCCAACCAGGACGACCAATAGTTGCTGGGACTAATTCGGTACTGAGCGGGTGTGTATCAGAGGCATATATCAAAGATAACACATATATGCTACAACTACTATTAGGGGTTATATTACCACCACAAACAGTATTTTTAGTAACTTTAGATGTTAACAGCTTGTATACATCAATTAAGCATACAGCAGGACTTAAGGCCATAGAGAATAGTATGGTTTAATCTGGCTTTGAGGCAGATTTGACAGCCTTTCTCTTGGAATTAATGAATTTGGTCCTATACTGTAACTACTTCTTGTTTGAAGATGATTATTATGTCCAAACAATTGGAACCGCAATGGGAAGTAATATAGCGCCCACGTATGCTAACATTTACATGAGTACGTTTTAGCAAGATTATATATACTCTAATAATCTATATAAATGGTATTGTCATCTTTACAAATGATTTATAGATGACGTATTCCTTATATGGACGGGGACTTAAGATACATTGTTATATGAGTTTATAACATACTTGAATACTAAAGAGATATCAAAATTAATAGGATTGGAGATAAATTAGTTACAGACATATTCATTAAAGAGATGGATAAAAATAATTTATTACACTTTGATAGCTTTCACCTATAAAATTTAAAGAAATCATTACCTTATTCACAATACAAAAGAATTGTTTCTGACCCAGATACAAGGGAGGTAAGATTAAGAGAAATGAGTGAGATGTTTAGGAAGAGGGGGTAGCCTGATACATTGTTAAAAGAAAATTTGGAACTAGTACAAATGAAAACAAGGGATGAATTATTATTATTATTACAAAATAATGAAAGAAAACAAACAAGTAAGAATAAGAGGATGGTGTTTACTAGCACATATAATAAACACGGTAAACAGATTACCAAAATTATCAGAAAACATTGGCATCTACTTTAAGATTGCCATCCACAGATTGAGGAATTCAGGGAACCTCCCCTTAATGCATATAAGAGATCTTTTAATCTGAGAGACAAATTGATTCAATCTGATCTGGAACCTACAAAGAAAGTTGCAGATTCTAGGAGGACAACACGGAAGGGAACATTTGCCTGTTTAGGATGTATCCATTGTAATGTTGTTATTAAGGGGACACTGTTCACACATCCACATAATGGAAAGAAATATGATATCCAAGACTACATGCAATTCTACATTTGTAGTATATATATTGAAATGCCTGTGTGGGGAGACCACACAGAAACTTAAAGAACGAATCACTCAACACAAATCATCCATTAGGAGGAAATTGGTACATTTAGCTGTCCCCCAACATTTTCATTATAAGGGACATGCAGTTAACCAACTGAAATTTCAAGCTATAGATGGAGTCCCCCCTCTTAGGAGAGGAGGTAGTAGAATTGGTAAATTAAAGGGGCTAGAAATGCAATGGATACAAAGATTAGACACTTTACAACCCAGGGGAATGAATAGGGATTGCACACCTGGGGTATTTGAGTGAGGTTGATGTATAAGCTTTCTGTGAGATATAGGTGATCAATAGCAAAGATTTGGACTAATGTTGTTTTTTGTCCCCTAAATATAAGGTATATGAACTCAAGCAAGTCTGAGAATATCACCGAAATAGGAAACAAAGATATGTTAATTAAAATTGTTTTATTGAACAATATTTATAATTAGAATGCCAATAATTATAATATAATATGTTAAAGGAAACGTTAAGTTAAGGGACACTGAGACACTTTAATGACACATTATATCTAGGCACTTTATAAATGTCATTGTTTGCACACCTGATATATTAATAGGGGAACAATATTTGTATTGATTGTATATTGGTTTTTAACTATATTTAACTATATTTAAATTTGGTGGTTTTATAAGGTTAATATGTTAATACTCATTCAGGGTTATTCAATAAAAGTTCTTATCGTTTAAAATGGTGCTAATTTTGACCCAACCAATCAGATGTTAGCTTTCAAATGTTAAATAAGATCTGATTGGTTGGGGCAAAATTAGCACCATTTTAAATAAGAACTTTTATTGAATAACCCAGTATGTCTTGGACAAAGTCCTTTATCAAGTGATATATACAATATGCAAGTTAAGGCTGGGGCAAAATTAGCACCATTTTAAACGTTAAGAACTTTTATTAAATCTCCCTGATGATGTTTTGCACAAATATTTTATGTCTTAAGTGTTATAAGTATTTTAAGAGTTAAAATTGGACACTAGTTGATTAATGGATTTTTAATTGATTTTTAATCGAATAGTCCTGCCCACAAGATGGAGGACACACTCCTAACTATAACATTTCCAAATCGGTACCTTTAGGAAACAAGTGTAAAAAAATGAGGTCCACTCCTGCATGGCTTAATGCTCAGGTAAAAAGGGAAATGGAAAAAAAGAAAGGGCTTTTAAAATTTGAAAGCAGAAGGCACAGAACAGGCTTACAGGGACTTCAAAAGTTGTAATAAAGAGTGCAAGAAAGCAATTAAACTAGCTAAAATAGAAAATGAAACACGGATTGCCGAACAAAGCAAGTCCAACCCCAGATGTTTTTTAAGTATATAAATGGTAAAAAAATGAGGACTGAGAATGTGGGACCATTAATAATAAACCGTTTTTTTACATCGGTTTTTACTGTTGAAATCCTTACAGTAGGGATTGTAACAATGTGCAGGGAGAAATGAAGAGTTTTCACATTGGATAACAGAGGATATGGTACGGAATCAATTAGCAAAGTTAATATCAATAAAGCGCCAGGACCAGATGGATTGCATCCTAGGATTTTAAAAGAGCTTAGTTTCAGTTCTAGCAAGACCACTGTGTCTCATCTTTTCAGATTCGCTTTTGTCTGGGGATGTGCCGCTGGATGGAAAAAAGCCAATGTAATACCAATATTCAAAAAAGGTAGTCGTTCACAGCCTGGTAACTATAGACCTGTAAGCCTAACATCAGTGGTAGGGAAGGTGATGGAAACCTTTGTTAGGGGATCATATCCTTGACTTTGTCTCCAGAATTATCTTATTAGTAGTGTCAGCATGGATTATGAGAAATAGATCATGCCAGACAAATTTAATTGGTTTCTATGAAGAAGTGAGTAGAAGTTAGATTCAGGCACAGCTGTGGATGTGGTGTATTTGGATTTTGCAAAAGCCTTCGATACTGTGCCACATAGGCGACTAATGTATAAACTGAGGACGTTTGGCCTTGAAAGAAACATTTGTTCATGGATAGAGAACTGGTTATTGGACCGCAAACAGAGAGTGGTGGTTAATGGAGCTACATCTATGTGGGCTAAAGTTCTAAGCGGAGTTCCTCAGGGTTCTGTACTGGGGCCGCTTCTGTTTAATCTGTTTTATAAATGACTTAGAAGGGGGCATTGAGAGCAAGGTCTCTGTGTTTGCTGATGACACTAAATTAGGCAGAGCTTTGGAAACTTCACTGAGTGTGCAAGTGCTGCAAGCAGACCTAGATAGATTATCAAAATGGGCAGCAGAATGGCAGATGAGATTCAATGTTGATAAATGTAAGGTGATGCATTTGGGATTTAATAATCCCTGTGCCACCTACACCATAAATAACTCTGTGTTAAGTGCATCTGAAATGGAAAAAGATTTGGGGTTCTGGTAGATAACAGACTTAGCTGTAGCAAACAATGCCAGGTACAACAGCTAGAGCTAGCAAGATATTGTCTTGTATAAAGAGGGGAATGGAATCAAGAGAGAAAATATTATTCTCCCTCTTTACAAGGCACTGGTAAGGCCACATTTGGAATATGCGGTGCAGTTTTGGAATCCCATATACAAAAGGGACATCTTGGAAATTGAGGCAGTTCAGAGAAGGGCAACTAAATTAATAAGGGGAATGGAGGGGCTTGAATATGCAGGCAGATTAGACAAGTTAGGGCTGTTTACATTGGAGAAGCGGCGGTTGCGTGGACATGATAACCTTATACAATATTAATGGCCCATACAGTGAACTCTCTGGTGCATTGTTCACTAATGGTCATATCAGAGGACTCGTGAACATCCTTTAAGGTTGGAAGAAAGAAGTTTCATCTTCAAGTTAGGAGAGGTTTCTTTACAGTGAGAACGGTGAAACTGTGGAACTGTCTTCCAGCAGAGGTGGTAATGGCAAGTTCATTGAATAACTTTAAAAAAGGCCTGGATAAGTTTCTAAAACTAAAAAATATTGAGAATTACTGGTATTAATGCATATAGATCTGGTTGATCCAGGGATACTTTCCGATTGCCGTTTGGAGTCAGGAAGGAATTTTTTCCCCCCTTTTTTAGCTGGGGTTTTTTGCCTTCCTCTGGATCAACTGTTAGGTAGGGTTAAAAAAATAAATAAAAAAAAAAAAAAAAAAAAAAGTGAATAGTTTGGACTTGATGGACGAATGTCTTTATTCAACCTTAATTACTATGTTACTATGTTACACTGTATAAAATGTTTGTTGTGATCACAATTACAAATTGTTTGCAACCTAAAGTATTTTGGAGTGGTCTGCTGCATTTTTCAGATTGTACGAATACTGTATGTAGTTGAGGTACTCCAACTGGACTTAACGCAACTCAAAGAGATAATTTATTTAACACACTATCAGGGAGGTTCAATAAAAGTTCTTATCGTTAAAAATGGTGCTAATTTTGCCCCAACCAATCAGAAATTGTTTAACATTTGAAAGCTAACATCTGATTAATTAGCGCAAAATTAGCACCATTTTTAACAATAAGAACTTTTATTGAATAACCCTGAATGTCTCGGACAAAGTCCTTTATCAAGTGATATATACAATATGCAGGTTAAGGTTATTTGTTTCCTTTTTAAAATTAATATACAATGTTTAAATTGTTTCATTTTTTACACCGGATGTTGTTTTTACCATTTTTAATGTGTGTCAATATTGTAGTATGTTCAGCTTTGCTGAAAGATTAAATAATGAAGGCTGATCCTACAAGAAACGTGAACGGAGTTTTGAGCATATGAGTAAGAGCTATACACAACTCAAAACATTTAAGCGCTAATGCCTATTGCTTGTTTTTGGATGCCTAAATAAATGTACTGCTTTAAACTACCAGAAGCAAAGTAGTCAAAGGGACACTAAACAGAAAAAAATGACTTGTCTTTATCCATTTCTATATTTTTAGTGCTTTCAGAAACTTGATCCCTTTTTGCTCTCAGTGCTCACAAGATCTCATTATGCCCTGTTCAGCTCACTCCTAGTTCGTATGCATGTCTCCTCTCTATGTATCCACCCCCTAACAAAACTGAGGCCCAGCTTGAGTGTGGAGCATGTGCAGTGAAGATGATCTGTGCCTTACTACAGCCAATAGCATTCAACCAGTGATTTTTTATTGTGAAAGTGAAAGTAAAACTGCTTTTGGAATAGGAAGGTTAGCAGCACTGGGAGCGGGATTTTGTAATTGATTTCTTTAGGTACAGTGCTACATCGGGACTTAAGTAACACAGACAGCAGCAAACTGCAGGATTGGGTTTATATGCACAGGAGAGCACAGAAAAACAGACAATGCTAATTTCCTTTCCCTTAATGCTGAATAAATTAGCCATGCAGTGACAGAAAAATAAGATTTACTTTTATAGAATGGATCATTTCTACATGTAGTGTGTCAGGGGGAGGATCTGGGTGATTGACAGTTCTTTACTGACTAGCTGTACCCCACCACCTTTAAAAAGTAAAACTCCCATAGCTAAAAAAAACAAGGGATAGGAAGAACAGAGAAGGGAAAAAAATCAGATTTAATATTGGTGGTAATTAATCCTAATTACTGTGTGATTAGTTGAAAAATTATTTGAAACAGTTTACATATCCTTTAAAAGCTCTTGTTGGGAATGTATGTATATGCGCACACCCACTGGTGTGGCAAATCGTTTAATTCAGGATATGTGGGAGATCGATATTTAGTTAGGGTTTTTTTTTACTTGTCATGCGCTCTTGGGCAAGATTTCTAAGTTTGAATAATCTTTTTTTCTTGAATTTTTCAGAAAATCTCCTAAAACTGAGAAATTCTACAAAACAAATGCATCCCAAGTTCTGCACATATGTGTAAAATGATAGTATCTTTATATATCTAAAGGTGTGTAAATTCCAAGCATAGTTTTTGAGGTTGTTTTCCAGGTAAGGGGGTGTTTATTCTGAAAAAGGCAATTATGCTCTAAAGGCAAATATAGCCCTAAATGTATGCGTTGGCTCCTTTTGAGGCTACAGTATTTGCTGCATTTGTCTTTGTGTACAGTAGGGTATTGTTTTATTCAGGGCATGTAAAATATTGATATGTAATGGGAATTTTTTTACAGGAGGTTTGATCCAAACCTTCTTTCCTGTTTTCTGCAGAAATTCTGATTAAATGGAACATTATTTGAAAGAACTGTGTCTGAAATTCTGCAGGCCTTACGTAGTTGAAGTGTGTAGATTCCAAATATACAGTTTATGTGGGGGTGGAACATCTGTGTCTGGGTACCTGTGTTTGGATCAAAACTTACCCGCTCATAAAAACCTGTCAGTAAGTAGTTTGTAAAAATGTCTTGTGTGAGGGTATTTTAATGAATTTCAAAGTTATCTTTATTTACAGAGGGGCTTATACATTTCAATTTGGCATAAAGTTCTAGAAAGTGCTATTTTAGTTCAAGGGAGACTCCTGGACAGGAACCTGCATATGCCATGTCATGTCATTGTTGTACTCAGAAGAACCAGAGCATGATTTAGAAACAATAAAAAATACAGGAAAATACATTTTGTGAATAAACTAAAGTGTTCTACAAAAAAATCTATGAAATTTAGCAAATTTTGCTTTATTTTAAATATTTCACCCAAAAATCCATTTTATTCTCTAGAAAAGTAAAAAAAAATCTGTTATCTTGTTAAAATACACTTTGTGCTGAAACAAAAGCATCCCTTATTACTGGTTTCCTATTGTAAAATTTGTCTAAACCGATTGAGTCAAAATCTTAAAAGTTCCTCTGACACTAAGCGTGACATAAATAAAAATTCTACTGGTACAAAAAGGGTTAAAAAAAGTCACAGAACTGACAGGCCAAATACATTTTTAGTGAATCATAGACATTATTTTTACTGCAGATTATTATCTCAAGAAAACTTCTGTTACCAGAATTGTGTGGAAGATCACCCCGCTTCCACTATAGCCTCACACTAAATCATGACCTCTATGAGGAAACATGAGGGGGGGAAATAATTGTAGTTGTGATGTAATAAAAACACAGAAAAAATATTAGTTCCAATAAGTATGTTATTAAAAATATACTACTACTATACTACTATATGATTCTTTACAATGTATGTTAATGTATTACCACCCCATAAACATTAAATTGTAATAGCTATTACTATACTACTTAAAGATGTAAAATAATTACATTTGTAATTTTTTTTTTTTTTTGCTTAAACAAAGACAAAATCCCTTTTGTAAACATATTTGTGATGATGCAGATACATATTTATTTTTCCACTGCATTTGAAAATCAGAAATATTCACTTGTTCATAGTACCAGCTGTTTTCATTTGTTATTTAAATAAACATGGCTCTGCTCTTCTGGAAAATTTTGAATCATTTAACAGCTTGATAAGACCTCTGGGTGGCAAATAGCTACTTTTACACCCAATAGCTGTTGTATTCTTATGAAACAATAGAAAGGTACATTTTTAGAACAAACATTAACATACATACGGAAATTGCTGCATTATAATAGTAAGTGCAGTGAGTATCATTTAAGCTCTGCTTGAACTATGGAATGGTTCACCTCTCATACTGTTGTGACAAAATATGAATTGTTAGTGTACACCATCAAGAGTGACACACAATTTACATTGTAATCATTTTAGATAAAAGAAATGTATCTATTATTCATTCTTCTGAATGAAAGGATGTTGTGCAACAGTCTTTGGAACAATGTCTACACATACAGTATTCACCCTTGATTTCAGTCCAGCTCTATAGCAGGGCAAGTGATCAATCACCAGGAATATTAATTACAATATTTGTCAGACACTCTCATGATGTGACATCAGTATTTATAAATGTATTATACATAAAGAATATGAACTACTTAATGTGACTACACACCCCTTGACCCCTTGTTTTTGTGAACCTGCCTCTCAAATACATAACCTGCTCCAATCCCATAAATACATAAAAATGATCTTCTTTAATTAGTGTTCACAACAAACTTCAATGCATTTTGGCCATTTCTTAGGCCATTATCAGGAAGTGATTACCTTGTAGCAATGGAATAGCACACTTATACATAGTTCCACTGCCGCGGTGCTGCTGTTCGGTTATATACATGGCATGGGTTTTATCAGAGCATTGGCATGGACTTTGTGATCATAAACTTCAGGATGATGACTACGTGTTAGCTGAAACGCTTCGATGTATATGTTGAAATAAAGATTAACAGGGTTATTCAATAAAAGTTCTTATCGTTAAAAATGGTGGTAATTGTGCCCCAACCAATCAGATGTTAGCTTTTAAATGTTAAATAAGATCTGATTGGTTGGGGCAAAATTAGCACCATTTTAAACAATAAGAACTTTCATTGAATCTCCCTGTTAGTTTGATAACAAAGTCTACTAAGTGCTCTGATGAATCCCATGCCATTTATACAGTATACATATAAAGATTACAGACAGATTAGCAATGTGTTGTTTTTTTTAATCAGAGTATACATATTTCATGTTATTTATAGAATATTGATAAATGGTTATAGACTGTATCTTAGTAAAAATATTAGGGTAAACTATTTCTGGTGTTAGTAGCTTAACTCAATTAGCTTACAGTAAATGTCTGGTTTTAAATTCTAGTCAAATAGAATATTTGCATTTAAATGAAGTGTATTATAAGTGTATTATAAAGTTGAACTAAACAAAATTGTTATACTCATTTGCTGGAAATCAGATTATGGAGTATAAATTTAATAGGACAACTACTTAAAAAACAATGTTCATCAAAACCTAATTGCAATCAATATAGTCCTTAGACTTAAAAAATTCAATATTGTGTCTTTTTAAGTGAGATTTAAACTTTTAATAATCTATAATTAAGCACTATCAGGGAGATTCAATAAAAGTTTTTATCGTTAAAAATGGTTCTAAGTTTGCCCCAACCAATCAGATGTTAGCTTTCAAATGTTAAATAAGATCCAAATGGTTGGGGCAAAATTAGCACCATTTTTAACGATAAAAACTTTTATTGAATTTTCCTATATGTTCAAAACTTCAAATAGATAAAATGTCATAACCATGGAGAATTTATACCCTGTTATGTATTTTTGCCCTGTATCTGAAATACTATTTATTGTTATATTTATTACATATAAAATTGTTAAAATAAGATGTAACAAATTTACAAAAAGATAAAATTAGTGGTGCACATATTTTTTTTTTTGGAATCCCGTGTTTAATATAATATTGGTGAAGTAGTTTTATGGCAAAGAAGCAGACTGTAGGCCCATTTCCATGCTAAAAGCTAATATCATTCTAGCTGTAAATTTGAGGCAGAAGCAGTCTGTGCCTGAACACTTTTGTGTTCCTGAATCATGTAATGGTCTCCGTTCAATCTTTATGATATATGCACAATTTAAATACTAGAACAAACTTTTCATGCATTATTATTTAAGTATTCTAGTGAATCATTTCTATAGCAGCATCATTCTTCATGTCCTTGCATATAAACCTCACTATATCCTACAAATGTTGTAAGATGTACCATTTGGCTGTTCAGAGAACAGCTTTGTAATTTAAAACATAAAAGGAGTATACTCCAT
This sequence comes from Hymenochirus boettgeri, assembly GCA_019447015.1. Taxonomy (NCBI): domain Eukaryota; kingdom Metazoa; phylum Chordata; class Amphibia; order Anura; family Pipidae; genus Hymenochirus; species Hymenochirus boettgeri. The sequence goes on from CM033474.1 coordinate 99,973,520, forward strand.
CTTACCTGACAAATCTAAAAATTATTCACACCCTGTTACTGTTATTGATGCTTGTACAAGTATAAACAACTTCAAGAGTAGAGATGGCCAAAACTGGTAAGTTTCGTTCCATTTTCAGATTTATGGATTTCAGGAAAAAACGAAGCAAAGATCTGAAAATCCGAAAACGGAAAGTAATTTCGGGACTTCGGGCCTCATTTTAGATGATTATCGAATATACAAGGTTATTTTCTGTAATCATCGAAAATTAACACAAACATTCGCTAACTTATAAATATGATTGGAAACTACTTTCGAGTTTTTGGTTGTATTTTAGAGGTCGATCAAACGTTCAAGGTTATTTTCGAGGATTACCAAAAATAACCTTGTACATTTGATAATCATAGAAAATGCAGACCAAATCCCAATATCCAAACGATCTGCCCTGGTTTCGGATTGGTACATTTGGATTTCTGAACTGAGGGGTTCCATGTCGGATCCAGGTCTAAGTTGGACCCGTATCCCATTTCTATTTAAGAGTAGTGCTCATGAACCAAAAAATGCAGCAACTGGTGCTGTATATCAGATGCACTGTTACCATTTAATGAGCTGTTACACTTAACAAGCCATTCTGCATGTGTATTAAAAATGAATGGAACATTTACTGCATTAAATAGTCTTTCTCTGGAAAAGGTTTCTTTTCGTGACAACTTCAACATCAGCCATTGATGTGATCAATGTGCCATCAATTTTTCTCTGTAGACCAGAGGAAAGAGAAGGAAATGACCAAACTGAGCATTATTTTTAGAAAAACGTTTACCAAGTAAAAAAGATTGAGAAGTGGTTTAGTGCAAGATATGTGTGGTACAAATGAAAACTCATTTATAGAAATGAAAAAATGAAGTGACTCAACCCCCCCAAAAAATAAAATAAACAAGTAAAAAAATAATATTAAAGAATATGCTTTTTTCTGTATAAAACTATTTGTAAATTACTGCAAGTCTTTGGGTTAGCTAGCTTTAACTGATTGAGCTATGAGATTACACATAATACTTTTCTTTTCTTGTTGGCCTAAAAGGTTTGTTGAACCTTGCCACTCCAGATGTTTAGAAACTACAACTTCCAGCAAACAAAGCATGCTGGGAGTTGTAGTTTCCAAACATCTGGAGTGCCAAGGAATTGGGGGTTACTGGCTACTATTATATTGGCACCAATACTGTGCTTTGCTAATTTCAGGTTTGCAGTAGTGATCATAATTTCTACTCTCGGCTTACACTCAAATCAATCAGTTTTACTTGTTTTTCAGGTAAAAATAAGTACCTCGGCTTATACCTGGCTCAGCTTATATTCAAGTATATATGGCAACTGGTTTCTTCACAAATGTAGCTCTTTCTGAAGCTATATTGGGGTTGTATTCTTTATAACAGATTCTTAATCTTTTATTTACTACAGAAGAAACATCAGCAACCTTTATTATGATAAATATGCTACACTCACAACTTGAATGCCTAAATACCTTCATAAGGATGAATTAACGGAAGTAACTAGTTCACAAACAAACATTATTACAAAAGGATAGACAAATTTGGATCTGATGGAGAAGACACAGCAATTGTATAACTAAAAATCAACATCATGCCTTTGGAAAAACTAAAAAATCCAGAATACATTTTAATCTAGAAAAACACATTTTTAAAAAAATGTCAGAAATTAAAATCAACAAAACAGATTTAAAAAAGTTCATATATTTAACACAATTCAACATTGCAACATAAGTGAGAACTGTACAAAAGGGTACAAACTAAACCTTAAAAGTTTTATTTTGTAATACTTACTGCATAATTACTTGTACTTATATCGGGTATAAGCCCATTTCAAGCTACATAAAGTGTCCATGTTCCAGGGAAGTTGTTACAGGGAATAAATATGCCCATACACTTAAGACATAAGATTAGACAAATGTCCAATCTATCTAAGAAATGCCTAGCCAGTTCTTTCATGCAATCAATTTAAATATAAAAGCAATGAAGGCAGAGCTACAGACTTCAATAAGGATTGGAGTGGAGGTAAGTATTGCAAAACTTTTATTTATCTGTTAAAAATGTATATACAATGACAAGAACATATCCAGACACGGAGGAATCAGGGGGAGGGGGGGTGGCCTGACGCACTTCGCAGAACTTCTGCTTCCTCAGAGACCAGATTCCATGCAATTAATTTGAGATCACAAAATGAATGGGTCAGATAGAAACATCTTAAGATAAAAACCGCTGCTTGTAAAAGGTGGTCTTTGGACATTAGATAGATATTTTAAATCTATATAATGTCTGCCTAGTGAATAACCAGCTTAAGAGGGAAGCTAGTTGGATTGATTTCTATATTACAGTACTGCCACGGTAAATTAGCAATGCAGGTTATTTAAGATAAGCCAGTAAATACGACAGCTATTATATTTATCCAATATAAAGCTATGTACATAAATTATAGCAGATTTGAATGAAAGCTGCCTTGTATTTACAAATGGCAACACACAATGCCAATACATTTTCCTATGTTTTATATGGGGAGATCATTCAGGTGGCCAGCAGATGCCTCTCCTAAAGTATAAGGATGATAAAAATTATTATGGCTAAACAATCCAACAGCCAATGGCAGTAGTTCATATGATAAGGATTATCTGTTTTTAGCCATATATGTGATGGACTAGTATTGCTAGGGTTTTTACTCAACATTATTCTGATAACAAAAAAAACAATAGCAACGATGTGTCTGCAATGCAACATATAAACATATAGTCCTAAGAATACTGCTACGCCAAATTGAACAGACTTAATACACGGTCCAATGTTTTTCCATTGGCGTTTCATTAAGCCGAAACAATATTTTCAAATTTTCGTTAGGTTCTTCCGAGTCTATCGAAAATTTCCACCTTGTGCCAGTGATCTTCTCTAGATTTCAGCTTCAAAACTACAGGAGGTCTGGTTCTGGTAGATGGGGTAGATGGAAAATTTTCCATCTTGTCCGATCATGTTTTTTCCATAGACCAGTTGATATTGCCGGTCAGCCTATCGAAAACACAAAAAAGTATCCTCGATAATCATGATCAATTCGATCAAATTCTTCGAATGGATTGGAATTTCAAAATAAAAAACTTGCTCTTTAATATTCATTAATATAGTTCATCAGCCCTATCTATACAGCGTATCTGTATCTATTTAATGTAAATATTGTACTGTATGTGATGAATCACTTCCTCCAAGCACTGTTTAGAATCAACAATAACACATAAATCAGTTTAAGTCTATTCTAATATAATTAGAAATAACAGCAATTTTTTCCTTGTCCATAATGCTCCATTAAATCACAAGACACTTCAATAGAGGTTTTAATACTTTGCCTGTGGGGGATAGGAACTATCTTGTAATCCAAATAACAATGTAACTTTAAAAAAAAAAAACACTTTTATCTTTTATTCTGAAAAAAATCATACAAACCACTGGGGAAAATTACCAACACCTCTGTTTCTATGTTAACAAAATAATTTACAGTTGAGATAAATTTTAAGAAATGGTTGCTAATTTGCAGAAAATTAATCCAGGGGCAAGCTGGTTTCTGAAATGAATAACTATTTAACAAATTACATTGCAAAATTGAACAGGTGTTTTAGGTGATATGCAGTAATGTAATTTCAAAAACTATAGGCTGTAAAAAATATAATATCCCAAGTTTTCATGGTTAATGAAGTAGCCCAAAATCAATTTGAGCTCCCAAGGTCCCATACATTATAAAACTTTTCCCACATATACTTTAAAAAAAAATCCATATGGGATATCATAGATGAGGAATTATTTAAACACAACCAGTGTACAGAAAAGAGAAACATTTGCACTGTGAACACTAGGGGTATACCTAACATGCCTAAGAATGTAATACCATTTTTTGCAATTTAAGCAAGAGGAAGACATTAGTTAGATTCATCTGTGCAATACAGAAGATTAATTGTATTCTGTATTATGCTGTGTTCTCTGTGCTACATATATAATACATAGTCATTCCTCTTATAAAACATGGCATAACTCTATTTCAAATATTTTACAAGTAAGGGCAAAAAGCTGAGTGTGATTCAACTTTTTTTGATGAGGAACTAAAACTGGAAAAAAAGATTAAATCTATTATTTAGAAATAACGGGGAAAAAAATTAAAAATGCAACTTTGAAGGTAGTAGAAAGATATAAGGTGTACATGCCCTTTAAATAAGTAAAAAACTTTTTATTTTTACTATAACAGCTGAACTATCCATATACATGGGGGTCACCTTAAATAATCATTTTTTTTGTTCATAGCTAAAGCCCCATGTAAAATTGACTATAGGTGCATTACATGCAAGCTTACTTTCCTGTTTCTTCTTCTTTCACAAATCAAACTGCACTTTGATTTTCATGCTATTTACATATGTTGATAGTTTACGGTATGAAGTTGATGGTGGGAGTTTTTTTTGATACGGATAATGTCTACAATAAAAATTAGATTGCAATGATTTTTTTTAAAATCACATTACTGTGCATTTGTTTGATTAATAGTGTCTGTTAAGTGTCCAAAGCACAATTAATCATATTGTTTTTCCTTTACATTTGTTTATTTCCGTAGAGTTGCTCATTTACTGACACAATAATAATCATGAACATAAAATCATTGTATGGTTTGTTTCAGGCCACTGAGGTCTATGTTTCCTTCTTCTAGATACACCAGAACAAAAGTAGTCTCAGGTTAAAAATTACATTTTCATCAATCATTAGGATGCTTGGCAGTGTAGTACGTTATTGTGACTTGTGTGTGAATATATTAATGTTTCCCGGTTTTCTTTGTATGCCAAGCCATTGAATTTTTAAGGAGAAATTCTGTCTTTAGAAAATTCTGCTTCTTATTAACCAGGCTTTCTAAAGAAATGTTGGAATCCAATGGTGCTGAATAAAAGTTATCATGGTCCCTGTCAGGAGACAAAAGTTATACCGGAGTCCATGTGCAGCAGTGTATTGTGGGGGGCAGTTATGCAACACATTGTAAATGAAAGAGAGAATATAACATTACTTTCTATCGTATGAATGAAAGATGACTTTCAAAAATTAAACATAAATCTGTCACCCTTTTGACCTAATTTAAATAGAGCAATTTTATTCTGACATTAACAAGGGAATAGATATACATAATGAAATTAATAAAAATGACATTGGCTAATCACCATAAGGACAACCCAACCTACATATTAAAAATATTATGAACAATTGTTAAGTAACCTTTTGATTAAGGGTAATTACCTGCAGTTTCAGTAATGGATGGCCCATAAGCAACCTTTGAAGCATATGAAATAAGTAGACACTGAAAAAACATATAACCCTATGCCAGAGGTATTTTTACAGTGCATTGAGCAGTACCTTACATTTTATTTAAATTGCTGTTTTCTTAATTTCCAGTTGAATTGACTTATAGAATCAAAACAATACAGCATGAAGAAAAATATGTATTAGTCACACTCTGTTGGTTTTCAAGTTTCGTGCAAAATTAATTATTGATTTCAGCTTAATACTGGAAAAGTTTATATTTTTAGAACTGTAATTGTTGGATTTTTTTGCATATTAAACTTACTTTCCTTTCAATAGTTTTATTGCATATTTATCACATTTTTATTTCTGATATATATTGTTTAACTATAAACTTCAAATACTTTTTGGGTATAGGTCAATCTTTTTTACTCATCTACACTGAGCCATTTTTTCATTAGCTTTTGTTTTGACACTAGGCTAGATTTATTCATTTAATTTGACTGTGGATCAGCCAACAATATAAGGTAGAGCATTAGCAAATTGGTGTGTCCAAATGTGCAGTATCTATTAATGTGTTTACAAACCAATCTACCAAGTCTTTATAAGTAGTGATAGTCTACTACCTGAGTTTATTGCATTTTGTTTGTTTGTTTCTATCTATCATGTTTTTAGAAAAATTAAGCTTCTACATATGTACAAACTTTATTTATAGTAGCTCTATTTTTTATTTACCATCTAGCTTGAATTGCTGACAGCCTTCCTGGAGCAATTGAAAATAGTGAACTAATTTTACTGACATTTACTAAAATGTACTTTCATTTATTGCATCTGCAGTGTTGACTCACTGCTAAACTGCTGGGTTTGGAAACTTGGGACCCAAGTTCAATTCCACAGACTTACTTTTTTGTTTCTATTATTTTTCTAGAAAAAGATAGAGATTCTGCTTGTACTGATATCCCACCTAGTAGCTCTTGTGGCATAGAGGTATAAAGCTTTCTTTTTAGAAAGACACAGTATAAAAGGTTGCACATTCGATTCCCTATACTTAGTTTTTATTTTTTACTGAAATTGTAATATTCTGTTTCTAACATCCATGCTATGAAAAAGATAAACTGCAAAGATAAAGTTTTTTTTGTATGAAAAGCAAAGGAATGTATAATTGCTAGGGACAGGAGCATTTGTAATGCACATAAAAACTGCATGAAATCTGTGATCTGTGTCAGAGGGATGATCTCTGAGCTGTAACATGATTGGCTGTCAGCTTCTAGGAAGAAAGGCTGCAGCTTCCTGTTAAGTGTACTGCGTACACTTAGCTGGATGTTCCCAGATAAGGTGAATTATGTGAACAGACCCCTAGAACCCACAGGTTATTTTCATAAATCACCCAGCATCCAATGCAAAGGTAGGTGAGACACAGCTTTTAGTATTTTTGTGAATGGGCTTTTTCTATTGGGGCAATGTTGTCAGGAGACTTTAGTTCCCCTCTAAACAGATCTCAGATTTTATAATAGTGTAACTTTCAGGTAAAATGAGAATGAGGCACTTCCAACCACAGCCAATACTAAAATTTGACCCAAATTTGACCCAACTTCCAGGAGTAGGAGCCTTCCTGTGTTTGAAAAGGTTTCTGCCCCTTCCCTGTCCTCCTACTGGACTCTGGCATGCTCAGGGGAGCCCTTTCCATCCCACCCTCTGGATCCCTCATCTCTGCACCTAATTTTCTAAAAAATAAATCTACAATGTGGGCACCCCCTCCCAAACCTAATTGCATGGTATAAATTGAAAATAAGAAAACATACTTACCAGACTGTGTTCCTTTGGATTTCTCAATAGCTGTCAGCCACGTCTGTGATTGACTGCCAATCACAGACACGGCTGTCAGTCCATCCCTCAATGATACTTCATTCCCAGAAGTATCATTAGAGGCTGTGACAGTGGGAACAAAGACTGGTAAGTAAGTTTCCTGGCACTTTTTTACAATTTAAACCTACAGGGAGGGGGATACCTACATTACAGAAGAAAATATGTTTAAGGTGGACATACCCTTTAAAGTCCACCCTCGTATGAACAACTTTTAGAAAGAATGGCCTCTTTAAAATATGTTGATATATCATAGTTTGTCCATAAATTCATTACTGTATGTCTGCTATGCTTCTGGATGCCTCATGGAAAATGAGCAACTTAGAAACCTGTACTGAGCCTGTACTGAGCCTGGGCATGCTCAGAAGAGGCAGACAGGAGATTAGCATTCAGTCATTTGCTGTGATGTCAACTGTCAAATCCATAACTGACAGATGCTAACTGAAAGAACCAGGAAGCAGAAACAGGGGAAACAGGACATTCAGGTTGCAGGATGTCAGGTTAGACTTATATATTTCATATTTCAAACTATTACTGTTTAGGGTTTTGGGGGGTGATTTACCTGTATGTAAGTTTTCATTTTCGGGCTGGACTTGCCCTTTAAAGCTAAACTGATGACATTATGGTGGCTGCTATATCTATTTTTTAAGCTCATCTGTGCTGGTAGTTTCTTCCTGCTAGGCAAATCTTTATTTGGCACAAGCCCAATAGATTTAATAAGGATGATGTCCTAACCAGCTGCAGAAGGACATGAAAAGTTATGGAAAGGGAAAGGGATTTTCACCCCCTCCATTTTAAGCATTTTTTTTTTTTTTGCCTTCCTCTGGATCAGTTATTAGGTAGGGTTAAATAGAAGGGTGTAAAGGTTGGACTAGATGGATGCTTGATTGACAGCTGAAATGTAAGAAGTTTCAGACTGGATATCTAAAGAAAAAAGGAACTGATCAACAAAAAAATGTACAGCGATAGAATGGGCAATTTAAAAAAAAAAATCCCAGTGTACATATCCTTTAAGCCTGAAAAGATTAGCAAGTAAAAAGGAATTCTCATAAATCTATTAATATTAAAATACTCGTACAGCTTTCTTTTTCTTTCTATTTTCATTTTTATTTAGGTTTTATAACATCAATAACAAGAATATGTCTTGATACATTGGATACATTACACAAAGTGTGCAGACATATGTACTGGTATGTTAATAGACATAGGCAATATATGTTAATTATTAGGATAATTAAAGGGGAACTTTGATGAAAATTCATTAAGGTGGTTATTATTTCCTTTATTGAAATTAAGTTTTTGACAGCCTGTTGTACTTATTCAGTCGTTCATCTGTTTTAGGAGTTTTGTCAGAGCTATAATCACATGTGTGGAAGCTACCATTTATGTTTAGAGCACTCACCATACCTAGCTTCCCTATTACATCAAAGGGCATATGTGTAGTATTTTGTAATTATAATGTTCAAGGTGAGGGTAACTGTCTCGGCAAATTGACTGTTTTGACCACCACTGAAAGAAAGTTATTCCAGTTGTTGACACATAAAGTTGCAATAGCTGTGTATCCTAACCATTTACGCTAATGCAACATTTTCTTCCTGCAGCTAGGAAATTAGCTCATTTAAGAGATAAAAAAAATGTCCGTTTATATATTGTATGGAAACCACAATTCCCCTTTAACTTTTTTCTTACAAAAATAATGTTCTTTTTTGGTAAATTATTGGTTTGGTATTTATTAAATTTAAGAAATTGTATATGAACTGTCAGGTGGAACATATAGCAAATAATAGTCAGATTATAAATATAAAAACAAAATTGCTATCCACATACCGTCTCTTTTGTTGAGTTTGGCATAAACTGGAGCATAACTCCCCGATTTGATTGATGAACTTCTGAAAGATTGATGGGGTAGTCCAGATACCAGCTGTTCATCACATTTTGCTGTAAGTTTAGAAAGATACAGAAACAAATAAATGGCATCAGTAGCTTATAATAAAACAGTAAGTACAATCATTATTATTGAGCCATATCCACACTCTTAATTCTCATCGGTTTTAACTCTGCTGAGAGTTGTAATATTTCCCCAAACACAGATAGTCAAAAAATACTTTAGCAAAGTGGTCACAGATTTGATTATAAGTTTCTTAGCTTTGGACCTGTACTTAAATTTAACCAGATACGTGCACAAAATTTTGGGGCAATCCCCATGATTAGGTGCATAAAACAACATATCAGTGACTGGTTTAAATACTTTTTTATCTTCCAGGATAGGGAGGGGCATCCAATTAATTTTAACATAGTTCAGAAAAAAGTGCTCTAGAGCTTTTTATTATAAAGTGTTTTTGTGAACATCACTGTTGGATACTGTAATTTGTTATTATGCTTTATATAAAAGTGCTTTTTGGAAAGTGATTAGCACTTTTTTTCTAAACTATGTTAAAATTAATTGGATGCACTAAGTCCCTCCTTATCCTGGGAGGTATAAGGAGGGGCTTACCATAACTGGAAAGGTGATCTGCCCTCTATTTATTTAGATATCCAATCTAAAACATCTTACATTTCAGCTGTCAATCAAGTTCCTTGCTCTCAAAAACTATTTTTCTGTAGCTGGAATGGTGGCAGAGTTTTGATAGTAGGAATGCTGTATGCTGTGTGCAAGTTTTGACAGTTGGTTTGTGGGGGAAAGTCAGGTTGCATGGTAGTTGGAGTGGTTAAAAGAGGGCAGGGGGGATACCACTAATGAGCAAAACATGTGCTGGATTTAAGGGAAGCAGTAAGACAGTAAGACACATACCTCAGAGTGCTACTTGTACAATATATATATATATATATATATATATATATATATATATATATATATATATTATAGATTAATATGAGGTGAAGTCATTTTTTTCAGTATAGTGTCCCTTTAATTACATAAGTAAACATATAGAAATAATCCTATATCTACCCACTACTCTGTAAACCAGAAAACCTTGGTCTACTCCCATCCAGAAACATAATTAAGATTGTCCTTTTCTAAAATAGTAACATTAGTAAAAATTTGCTTGCAATAAACCCCTGTACTACTACGATATAAAAAGTAAAATAATATCACTAAACAAAGAAGTACTTCAATTCACAAGATCTTGTTTTTCTTTAAAAACGCGAGGAAAAAGACAAATAAAGTAAACACATAGAACATAGTATAGTGCCACATGCAGTGGATTTATATGAAGCTGCAGTTCAGGTCTACTTGACTGTTTAGTATGGTTCAGCGGGTGATAGCATTGAAAGCATTACAGAATCATATTCAGGCATGCTAGATATTATTGATGCCCAATTCAGTCTAATAAAAAGACGAGATGCTTTGTCTGTAGAGTTTAACACTCTGGTTCCGTGATTTAAGTTGTATTCAAATCTGGGAAGCTTACAGAGGTATGAAATGCATTTTGGAATTTAAATGAAATCATGTCACGTAGAAAAACTATGGTTAAAATACTTGTTTTTTTAATACCAAAGTGGCGCAGTTGTTTCTTTTTTTTTTTTTTTATACCACAATAGTGCAGTTGTTTATTGGGGCAGTAAGTAAAAAACTAAATTGAACATCTTTATTTTATCCATTTAAGATGCTTGAATAAAACCCAGTGATACAATACAAAGTAAACTAAAGGCTGATGTTTTATCTAATATTAGGAACATTATTATGGCAGGATAATTGAGCATTGATTATGTTTAGAAACTTTTGGAAAAGGATTACAAAAAAATAACAGCGATATACGTTTAATGTGCATAATAAATAGACTGAATCTTTTTTTTTTCCTTTATGGATATTTTCAGTCACAAAAATATGCATGTGTGCAAGGGGTTTAATAACTACTGGAGCAGCCCTTGTTCAAGGGGGTCCTGAAGTCATGGGGAGGCTCATTTTCTTGCTTTTCCTATGACAAATACAGCTCTCCCCCCTCCCCAGGGATCAGTGATTTCTGGTTACACCACAGATGAGGGCATTTCTACTTCTAACAGCGTTGTTGTGGGAAATCACAATAAACTGATTAGTAGTCTCTCTGTCAAAAAAATCAATTGACATTTTAAATTGATTTAACCTGTTTGGTAAACATGAAGGTGAGTAGTGCTGCTGTTTTTTTACTGTCATGCTCATGCAATGGACTAGGATTAGTGCACTAGAAGTGAGCACACTAAGATAGCTATATCCATAATACATTTTCAACATCTGAATTATTGTTGTTATTATTATTATAGATCAAAATGTCAATCTAAACTATATAGGCTAATTACCATCTTTTCAGTGTTAAATATACCTGAAGATTAAACAGAACATCATTAACAGTGCCTAAACCATGAATTACGCTAGAATAAAATAAACCAACCATGATTCTGTGTAACATGTCAAAAACAACGGCTTTGTAACTTAAACAATGGCCCCATTTAGTGCATCTTGCCAGTTTATGTTTGTAAGACTGCAGTAAACTGTCATTACAAAATACAACGATAAGAGTAAAGAGAAGTCATTGAGTTGAGATACCTTTGAGGCCATGCACTTGGAAAGAAAAAGAGTGCTTTAGGCTGTTAAATGGGTAATGTGATTACATAAAACCAGTGCTTTTTTAATGTATTTTCTTTTTCACTCTATGGACTGTCATTTTTCTTAAGGGCTAATAGCGCATACATTGCGTAATACAGCACTTTCTTAGATAAAGTTGATATTTTTTTAGTAAAATAAAAAAGAGAGAGGGTAATGTAAATTTTCCATCTGGCCCAATAGGTCCCAATACCTACTTCAGCTAGACACACCCCTGGTTCTTTTAAAACTCTTCATTTAGAATGCAATTGAATATTTAAAGGGCAGGTTCACCCATAAAATTTAAACTTACCCATAGCTGCTGCACCCCCCACACACACACAAAGATGCACCTGAACACACTTACAAGACCCTGTCCCTCACTGTCTGGGTTCTCTTGCTGCTGTTGTGAGCAGGTTTAAAGCAAGCACAGCAGCAGTGAGGAGCTTCCTGGTCATTACTGACAAATATTGAACTTGACAGTGCACCGACCAGGAAGCAGAGTAGAAAAGTGCATCAGAGCAGAGAGGGACTGGTTCTTTTAAGTATGTTCAGGTGCATCTATCGTATGTTGCAACAAACCACTGTATTTTGCCAATATAGTTGCCTACAAGTGAGTTACAGCAGTCAAATAAATATCTGATTTGTTGTTGCAAAAATGTGCCCCTATTATTTTTTCAGCCCCTTAAATGTCAAGTAATATCCAATTAAAATGAACACGGAATATAATAAATTCAGCAATTCCCCATTAAAAGAGGATACAAATATGTAATAGCCCTTTCTAAATATTTCTACAAAAAAAAAATCCTATACACAATCCGATAAATATATATATATAATGAAATAATTAGTGATATGGTACAAGCGCTGCAGGATACTGTGATATGTAGTCAAACAAAGATTATTAGAGAGTAAAAAACACTTTTTAACAAGGAGAAACACAGAAAGTCCATTTTTTGGCTAGACTAACTTATTTAATGATCCAAAAGCAATACGATAAAGGAAGGGGAAACCAAGCAGGATTGTGCTGCAAAAAATGTCTTTATTGCAACATGTTTTGGACCTTAGATGGTCCTTTCTCAAGAAAAATTGCTTGAGAAAGGACCATTGAAGGTCTGAGACATGTTGCAATGAAGAATTTTTTTCTGAAGCACAATCCTGTTTGGCATCCCCTTCCTTTATTGTATCGCTTTTAGATGTACCTGGCACTCTGGGGAACAGAGCAGTGGGAAGGATTGGCCCCTAAAAGAATACATGGCTTTACACGTAGATAAACCTACCTGTTTCACTTACCTAATAATAGCTGTTCACTTTTTGATTCCATTTGCATTTGTATTTTTTTAAACAAAAGAATAATTTAGACAATTTCTTATTAGTGACAACATTTGAGAGTGCTGGTAAATTATAGCCTTTCATTAGGCAATTTATTAGCTTGTGATGTGCACCACATGCTAAATGGTGCACTAAACCTGTTACAGGCTTTACATGCTATGCAGGAGATGTGTTTATGTATAAACATAAATTAATCAAGCAAACAATATAATTTGCTTGATGGTCAGTGTTCAAGCATTTAATTTATTAAGTGAGATACAAATGAAAAATGTACAATACACTAATATACACAGCAGAGACAGACAGATAGACAGACACACACGTACACATATATGTACACATATGTACATCCGTACATACTTCATTAATATATAATTATACACATTTTGTTTTGTTTTTTAGCTTTTCTTTCAATGAGTACTAAACTTTACATACACATTTATAATAATAATGTGCGTAAACATACATTTAAGATGATTTTAGGAGCTTATCACAATAAAATGTATCCATGACTAGGCATGGGCAAAATCTGCCGAGGTTGGTGTCACTGGTTAGTTAGTGGAACAGACACTGGTTTTGATGTGAAATTTCAATGGCCAAAACTGAAATTCAATGCACTGAAACCACATACTTTATATGACAAAGCTTGGTTTTACCAGTTAGTTTGTTCTACTGATGGTTCTTTCAAAAGAACCAGATGATTTAGGTGTTTAGACTGCATAAAGCCTTAGTGGCTCATTTACCCAGAGCTGCAATCAGTTAGTGTGACTTAGAGCGACTAACTCCATATTAGCAGCGGACCCACAGGTTTCACAAGAGAGAATTCACACTGTGGGTAAATCCCTTTTGGGATTTACCCTTAGCCGCAAGAGGGGAGATTTAGCCGGATCGATAGCGGCTACAGTAACATAATTAACAAAACCAAAGTACTCTATATTATGCATTGTCTGTCAAACCTTAATTTTGATTTGGTGACATATATTGGTTGTTACTTGGATTTGACTGTTTTTTGCTTAAAAGTTTCAGGCAGGTACTGGCAGGTAAAGTGTGAGTAAGAATGCTTTCATTAATACAAATTCTAATTGCTGATTATTATCAGTTTTTAAAGTGCAAAGTCAGTAACAGAAAAAAGATCTGAATCACATCAATACTTGGCATGACAAGGTTAGGAATTAGAGCAAAAAATCCAAGCATCTGACATGAACACAAGGCAAATTAGTTTTGAGGTGCAAAAAATCCTACCTTGGAATGCTACTAATAGTAATTTCTACTAATTGGTTGTAGGATAGGTCTAACATGCTCAGATCTCTACTGAGCAACTAATTCAACCAAGGCCCTGGGTCAAGGGCAAGACCATAATGGTCTCTATTAGGGGTGCAAACAGGAAGTTGGTATTTCGGAAGCATTTATACACAGACAAAATGCTGAATTGGCATGTTAAGCCACTTTAATCTTTATTTATGCAATTTTACATCAAATAGGTAACACTTCATAGCATCAGCACCATTAAGTTAAAGTAGGCTCACTGCAGTTTGCCAGCATTGTTGGGGAATCAGGGAGGCTTGGCCCCTCTGGACATACCCACAGAACATTGACTATTCTCCCTCATAGTATGCATTGTACAAGGGAAAGTGGGCTTACACTTCACAAGGCACCTGTTGAGCTGTCTTTTATACCTAGGGGGCTACTACTGCTAAAAATATCTGTTATTAGCGAATTTGGTACATGTGGGTGGATCATTTCCATAAATGCAATAAATTTAGAAAATGTAAACATTATTATTAATTTGAAAAGTGCAAAAAGTCTGCATTAGTTCAAACTCATAAAATCCGTTTTAAACTCAGGTTCGAGTTCTAGTCCATCTCTTCTCAACAGGTGTATATAAATAGTGTGTAAATCTAGGAATTTAATGCCAAGTAACATTTTTTTTTTTTTAAAAAGGGGTATGTACACTAGCAAATTTGTTTTTTTTTAAATTGCCCATTAGTGGAATTTTAATTCATCCCAACTATCACTGTATCATTTTTTTCTTGATCTGCCCCCTATTTCTTTAGATATCCAATCTGAAACATCTTATATTTCAGCATTTCTGTAAGCAGTTTTGCTGTATCTGGAATAGTTTGACAGTTGGTGTGCTGTATACTGTATGCAGTATTGTGTATGGGTGAAAATATTCAGGTCAGTGGTCAGAGTCTGAGCAAAAATGTACTTTATTGAAGGCATGCAGCAACACACACACCTCAGACTAAGTGCTAATTACACATATTTATTTATAGATTAAGATAACGCATAATGACACATAAGTTATTTTTTGAGTATACAGATACTTTAAAGTTGTATAGGGGAATTGATCTATGTAAGTGATTGATTTTCATCAATTAAACCATTATATATCATATAAATTACTTAATTTTGGAGTGGGATTGATCATTATCTTATCTAATAACAGATATCATGTTGAGCATAAAGTTCTTTATCATCCAATTGAGTCAAACGTGTTGAACACTAATGATATTCAGCTAAGCCATTCAGAAAGCAGATCCTGATGGCAAGTTACAAACCTAGAAACTTGCTTCTCATAAATGAATACATTAGAGAAACATAAGCAGAATAACGGTGTGATTAATTTTTATTGCCACCATTTGCATAAAAGGATACTCTTAACTTTTTATTACATCTACTATTGCAGGTTTGGATATGTAATGGTTTGTAAGAGACTTCAGTACTTTAGATATTTCTGTGGTGACTTGCAAGAAAAAAAATATTCAGACTTTAATATGTTTTCAACTTATTTATTTCACACACATACAAACACTGTTTCCACACAGAATTTTATATACTATTAAACTAACCTATACTAGAATTAATTGTTTTTTGTTATATAATACTAGGATCTCTGGTGCACTGCAAAATTTTACAAATTTAGTATAGATACCTAAATTTTATATTGGGTCATTTTTTAACTAAATGGAATCAGTTAAGTTAACATGACCTAAGCTCAAACCAAATGCTAATGCACCATTTTACAAAAATTGGAATTCTTGCATGTATTATCTTAAGATTAGCAGGCAGTTACCTTGCCCAATGCTACAATATTACAATATTTAAAAAAAAAAATTTGTGCTAATTTTGCCCCAACCAATCAGATGTTAACTTTCAGATGTTAAATAATATATGATTGGTTGGGGCAAAATTAGCACCATTTTTAATGTTAATAACTTTTATTGAATCTCCCTGATTGTTCATCGTGTCCTGTAAAACAGCATAACATTTTACTGGAACTAAGAAAAAGTAGACACTGTAATATGGACTAACATCACTTGACAATATTGGTTAAAAGAATTTCATCAGTATATAAAAAAATATTTCTGTGGCATTCAAGGACAAGAGCACCCTCAAAATAAAAATTTATATTCATAACCATGACTCCCCAAACCCAAGTTTTGCAATTCTTTCCTTTTTATTCAATGTTCCTGAACATACCTAAAGGGTATCTCCAACCCCCCAAGTAAAATTTGCCCCATTGTTGAGCCCACTGTGTAGTGTTAAAAGAGCCATCCCTTCTGTTTCATGTGGTTGTTTTGCAGGGCCTGATAAAAGTGCAGAAAAATCTGAATCTGCCTCTTCCTGCTCCCATGAGAGGTTTGTGGCATGCACAGTGGACCTCTCCATTTTTGGGGGGGGTGGAAATACCCTTTTATAAGTCAGATCCATCACTTGCTCTTTGCACTATGAGCTCACAGCAGTGGAGGGGGCATTTGCAGTAAACGTCAACCATTGGCTACAATGACACCATTATGGCCTAGACTGGACTCTACTTAGAAAAGTTGAGAGAGTTGCAGCGTAAATGAATGTAAGTTTAGGAGAATTGGGTTAAAATGTAAGTATAGTGAAAATTGGATTTGGGGGAATCCTGTTATGAATATAAATTTTTCTTTTGAGGATGGGGTACCCTTTCAGTTGTATCAACTGGAATTTAAGTTTAGTTCTTGAAGATTTATTCAGAATGATTTGTTCACAATAATAACCCTGGAAATGTATCTTATTGCCAAAAAGATTCTATCAGAAAGCCAGTCAGATGAATAAGTAAACATCTTCAAGAAATAAACACCAAGTCCAGTTTATGTGACAGAATATCACAGAATTACCACGACCTCTATAAGGAGAACTGAGAAAAAAATATGTATCATTGTATGTACATAGATTTCACAGAATTCAGAATGTACATATAATGCTAAGGACTTTGTTTTAATTGGAACTGGTTTGGAAATAGTAATTAGCATAATATAAGCAGGTTTTCTTAGTTTTTAGCTCATTTTCTACTTTTATCCACTGTCAAAAGCTGTTAAGCTCATAAAGCTACCTGAATATTGTCTCGTATTATAGTTGTCATTTAAATCTAACATAATATTTCCATCACCTCCCATGTCATTTAAGCAAATTAGTATATGAAACCAGAAAATCTGTGATCAGTGATTTCAGAGATTGT
This sequence comes from Hymenochirus boettgeri, assembly GCA_019447015.1. Lineage (NCBI taxonomy): Eukaryota > Metazoa > Chordata > Amphibia > Anura > Pipidae > Hymenochirus > Hymenochirus boettgeri. The sequence goes on from CM033474.1 coordinate 99,991,062, forward strand.
AGGATCTAAAGAACAACCTTAATTTTTTTTATTGTTTTTCATTCTTAAACATAGTCTTAATAGACTCATATAGTCTCGTAGAATACTGCTGTCAATTATGTCAACATAATCACACAACATTTCAGGGTACCATGACCCCTTTGTCATAATGATACCTAAATACTATTTTTTGAATAAGAATACCATGCTTTGAAGAAGTATTTCATTACCTAAAAATGAATACCCCTCCCCATATGAGGATACCAGTCCTTAAATAAGATTAGCCCTAACTAAGTAAAGGTGGTCATACACCTGCGATTTCCATCGCAATGTGCCGACAGATCACACTGGTATCTGTCGGCACATTGCGAAGGGAACCTGCACGCATGGAACCAGGAATCACCTATTATCGTTTGTGTGTATGGCCACCTTAAAGGACAACTAAAGCCACAGAACAACACTGAACAAGAAGGTAGAACACCTTGATATATAACCTGTAATCTGTGTCTTAACTCTCATTTTGATACGGGTGCTGGAAAATTTACCTAAATAACACGTGGTTTGTGCTTTAATTCACAGCATTCTAGTATCACATAGTTTGGTCAACAACCATTATGTTCTGCACATGCTCAGTCCTTAGCTATGGCAGAAACTTGTTACAGTTGGTCACACCCATTAATAATCTCTAGCCAATCCTTTTACAGGACAGATAAAGCAAGGAAGCATGTGACTGAGGTCAAGGGGTGTGGTGTGACACTGCACACACACACACATACTTCATCCAGTTCTTAACAGGCTTACATTTACTTTAATACAATTTACTGAAGTGGTATTTTATAGTTTATTGGTGTTTTTAGGGGGGATGTTTCAGATTCTGGAGTATAAAAAATTGGGTTTAATTTCTCCTTTAAGAATACATCACCTTAAAAACACCAAAGATTCTTAAATAATTATACCTAAATAAAGATATCTGTTGTATCAATTAGATCAACTGGACTTGAAATGTAGTTCTTGAAGACGTTTCGCTAGTCATCCGACTGGCTTTCTCAATTCAGAATGACTTGTACAAGAATCTGTGGCAATTATGTACCCTGGAAAATCCCAATTAGCATATCACAGCCAGGTGTTAAGGGTGTGATTGGATAGTGGCTAAGAGGTGTTATAGGAACGCCCAGAGTAAGGTGTCGAACCCCCCCCCACCTCTATTTAGGCTTGGTTTCTTTATTTTCACATAAATGGCCTCCTTAACACCTCTCTTGAATCAGTCACATTCCTTCGCCAGTATGTTAACATTACAATAATTGTTGTAAATTACATTAAGTGCCCCAGATTCTTGTACAAGTCATTCTGAATTGAGAAAGCCAGTCGGATGACTAGCGAAACGTCTTCAAGAACTACATTTCAAGTCCAGTTGATCTAATTGAATACAACAGATATACCATGACCTGGATGAATGAGAACCTTCACAAGCATATCTAAATAAAGATACTTAAATAGTGATCCTTAAATAAGAATACCAATCCATCTCAAAATCAATGATCTTGAGGCATGTGAGGTGGCCATTTTTATGAGTTAAGGAAGAAGTGGACTCTCCCAGCTCTGTTTTTTCTTCCATTGTGTTACATGGGATGTGATGCGGAAGGGATGATTGGCAGTATAAAGGACCTGGAGAGCAACACAGAACCAGTAGGGTTTTTGTGCATGCAATTAAGGTAATTTTGATCTAAACAATGTATGGTGAAATTATTGATTTGGGACTGGAAATACCCTTTATAAAATGGCCTGGAAAGTAATACGGCATATCTAGCAAAAATGTAACATTTTGTTACACTGAGAAAACTTTAATCTCTTTGATTCTCATAGCGAAGCTATATTGTAGTGAAAATATATCAGACGGAAGCATAAAATCCAAATACACTACAAATACTGTAAGAAGGCTTGAGCTGTGTACCAGAAAAATATTACCCAGGGAACAAGTGCAAGGTCTGAGGTCAATGTGACAAGCTATGATAAATCTTCCCTGTAACATTTTACTGCTAGCAAATGTTAACCTATTCAGATATCTCACTGGTCAGAGATATAAAGTAAGATTTTCTTACTTAAAAAAGAAAAACTTTATCTACTACCAAATTTGTGTATTCCACTTTTAATGTTAACTTCATTTTCCTGCATTTTTTTTTTTTCACCTACTATTGCTCAGATGCATTTCTACTACTGAATAAATAACTGTATATCCTCCTAGCTCAATCAAACTTGCTACCTACTGTAGCATTCTTCCCCTTCATTTTGTTCTTGTGTGAAATCACAAAATTATGTCGATGAGTACCTGCTGCCATGTATTACTATGCCTTCTATGAAAAAGAAATGAAATTACATTCTTGAGCTTAATAAAATGGCTAATCCCAACCCAGATGTTATATGTCAGTAATGAAATACCTAAGCAAACCAATAACTTGTGTGAAAGTAGTTTAAACACTCTTGATTACCTGAACCTCTGCAAACTACCTGTTATGGGAATCCCTGCCAATCAACCATTTTCCTTTCTAACATCCTTGAACTATATGTGATAATAATAAACTGCTGTTTTTTATTTTAAGTCTTGCTCCAAACATTCTGCCATCATACAAACTTGGATAATTACTATTTTTCTATTCAGGTTTGAATAGCCCACCATCTGAGAGGCAGATATTAATTTCTTCACAAGCCTGTGCCTTTACCAACACAATACACCCCTGCCTTACCTGGTCTATCATAAGTGAGGGACTTTAGAACTCCTGTTGATTTAATATTTAAGTAAATCTATAGGAGGGAGTAGGTTAAATCTAGCCCTGCCTTAAATTGTTTATTATAAACAGTTCAAAAAAAAGGCAGAGTATCTCTTTCAGCATCCTGTTATTTGATATTCTAAAGGTTTCTCACTAATGTATTAGTGGACAATAAAATATTATATAAATTAGGTCAATATGATATAATTTGTCATGTGCACAGTGAAACGTTTCAACACCATAGAATACCATGCTTTAAAGAAGTACTTTGTTACCTAAAAAAGAGTACCCCTCCCCCTATGAGGATACCAGTCCTTAAATAAGATTAGCCCTAACTAAATAAAGGTGGTCGTACACCTGCGATTTCCATGAGGTCAATATGATATAATTTGTCAAGTGCACAGTGAAACGTTTCAACACCTTCAACAACAAAGACATTTATAGTAGGAAAACAAGATGGGGCAGGTAGTTATAAAAATTAACAGTAAAATAGAAACAAATAATGTATTTAAAAAAGCTTTGCCTGTAAGTAAGAAGCAGTCTGTGCAGATGAAATTGTAATGTAAATTAGACCAAAATTAGTCCAGTGATTAGCTCGCCATGAAAAGTCTTTAAATTCCTAAAGATTTGTTTAATGCTAACTATAATTTTATAGAATTGCCATGGGAAAATGTATCAAATTACCTGGTACTTCTATTATATTGCTAATCCAAAAATCACAGTGAAAGACCATTTTTACCCTAAAATTAAAGCTAAATCAAAAAATGAACTTAATGTAAGGAAGTCCAGACTAAATCAAAAAATAAACTTAATGTAAGGAAGTCCAGACTAAATCAAAAAATGAACTTATGTAAGGAAGTCCAGACTAAATCAAAAAATGAACTTAATGTAAGGAAGTCCAGACAGTGGTGGCTTAGAAAGCTTTGCTTTTGCCTTTTTTCCAGTATACCAGTTTGTAGAGATTATACAGTGGTAAGATCGTTTTAAATTGTATGAACAAATAAGCACTGCTGTAACTGAATCAACCCCATAAATATCCCTGGAGTCAGCCGGTAAGTCTATAATAAGAAGATTAAAGCATCACATTGTGATCTTTCACATTATGTCATTTTCTAGACACAGAAGCATGCTGTCAAGGTAGATATCACAAAAAACATAACCTAAATTAAAAAGAAAATAATATTAACACTGTCCACATTTTAAACACGACAACAGATTTCCACTCCTTCCTAGTAAAGGAATAATACGTTTAGACAAAATATGTAATTCATTAAAATTTCAAAGGAAAATGTGCAATATAAAAGAATATTCATCATTCATAAAGTGATCAAGTTGTGTCTAATTCCCACATTTTTCCATGCTAATGAATGTAATAACAGTTCTTGGTTTAAATGTCTAGAGATGAGCATTCCCTAAGCAAATTTGATGATAAAGCACTTTTAGTAATGTTACTACCATGTTTTTTCTAGCCACATTCCCAGATACCTCACATGATATATGTACCCAAGGGAAAACAATTAAATAAAATGATATTGTAATGATTCTGCTACTTGATGGAATAATTATATGCCAGACAATCAGATCTGATTTGTCATTACCATCCAAATGTACATTAACCAAATAATTTTCAACAGAATCATGTCATATTCATGTTTTACATTATTATAAGACTATTGGTTTTAATTAGTCTGCTCTATGAGAAAGACATATCTAATATTGTTGTGTTTTCATTATGTATGATCATTTATGAAATATCCTAGGGTGTTTCTATCCTAAAAATCATCAGGGCAGATGCAGAGCAAAATGCAGCTGTGCTAATGTCTACATCATAATTATTATTATTATCAATTTATGCAAGAGATACCCTTTCCTTCAAATTACAGTAACTGATTTCTAGTGATTCCTAAAATTATACTGTGTCTGTACATTTTTCTAATTTTGTTTGAAGCTATAGTCCCGATCCGCAACACACGATGTGTACCAACGTTTGTTTCGTGTGTAGGGCCTTTATCGGCTGAAAAGGAAGTTCGGTCGGGGACAACCGTCCGTTTCGGCCGATAAAGGCCCTACAGTCGGGACCCGCGATCGCACATGTGTACCAGGCTTAAGAATGTGGGAATATTTGCAGGGTTCTTTTTTTTTTTTGTCTAAACTACAGACTTTTACTCCTGGACTGGACAGTTGTCTGTGATAAGACGATTTTACACTTTTGAGAATTGCCGGAATAATTTTCCTTCATGCATCTAGAAGCATAAAATCATATTGTTACATCCAATACTGTAACCCAGCAGAGGAATTGCTGAGATCTTTTTGATCTTAAGTAAAATGTAATAAAAAAACAAATGGTACCAGACAGATTTTTTGTAGAGTAGCTTGAAAAATGATGCCATGAAGGTGGCAGCAGGTTATGGCTTTGCAGCCCGAGATTCTACAGGGCAATTCACAGAGAGATGCAAAGCTTCTTGTGTGGAAGTCACGCTAACCAATGTAATATGGGATATTTATTGTGACATTAACTGCTTCTGAACCTTCTGAAATAGCCTTAAAATTGTGGATACTTCCTGACAGTTGTTTTTAGTTGTTGTACTTGCGTAGCTCCTGGTATAATGTGGTCAGTGTGAATTAAATAAGCTGTAGCCTTTTATTTACATAATTTTAGGGTATAACAATAAGACACAGTAGTTAGAGGGCAACTAAAGCCACAGAACACACTGAACCACAAGGCAGGACACCTTGATATAAAACCAGTAATCTGTGTCTTACCTCTCATTTTGATACAGGCGCTGGGAAATTTACCTAAATAACATATGGTTTGTGCTTTACTTCTCAGCATTCTAATATCCCACAGCCTGGTCAACGACCATTATGTTCTGCACATGCTCAGTCCTTTAGCTATGGCAGAAACTTGTTACAGTTGGTCACACCCATTAATAATCTCTAGCTAATCCTTTTACAGGACAGATAAAGCAAGGAAGCATGTAAATTAGGTCAGGAGGTGTGGTCTGACACTGCACATACACACAGATACTTCATCCAGTTCTTAACAGGCTTTGATTTACTTTAACAGAGTTTACAAAGTGGCATTTTATAGTTTATTGGTGTTTTTAGGGGGGTTGTTTTCAGATTCTGGAGTATATAAAATTGGGTTTAGTTCTCCTTTAAATCAAATTCTTGGACTTTCAGGGGCATTGGCTTCTAACATTGGTATGAGATTTCCCGAGAAGGATATAAAAAAAATTAGCCTCATGAATTTCTATTTATGTGAGAATAAACTAATATTAAAAGGGGGAAATGTTAAAAATATTCACATCCTCTGAGCTAATATGTAAGATATAAAATGGTAGATACCCTTTAAATAATACAATTATGGATGATTACCCATTTGACAAGGAATTGTTTAAAAAAAAAACAATCATTCAGAGAGATTTAGTAACGGGTTTGATGCTCAATTTTCATTAAATTGTCACAATTGATGTTAATTTAATACCAAACTATATTTGTACAATTTTTTATACAAAAAGCTAGCACAGGACTAATGCATACCTTACGTGATGAGAGCTTACTGCATCACAGGCATACTTACTTTATGGAAGGTATATATTGCAAGTGCCCAATACTACATCTTTTAAATTCTATATAGCAATTTGGATAAAGTGGTTAATCACCTGAATTTACCTTGCATTTTTTATGTGCCCTTTAAAGGACAATTTTACTCCCAAGCACTCTATTTAATATACTCAGGATGAGGAACTAAATTGCAAGATCTTCACCTCCGGCAGGGATCATTAGATCCCCATAATAGGGCCAGATTTACACATCAGGAGCCTGTAGGTCCAAAAAGCCTGGCCCCCTTAGCCCCACCCCTAAACACAGACCACACCCATAAACCACACCCATTTCCTCTTTTTTGGGGGAAGGAAATAGACTATAAAGGGTTTGGATAGGCGGGAGGATTTTATACTGAATATAGGTATACATACTGTAACTAAAATATGTTTGACTTGTCAAACAAACTTTTATACCTTAACTGTAGTCTTAGATCAATCATTGAGTTACAGAAACTAATAGCAAAATGTTTTGAATATTTCCAAAACCCAGAAAGTCAATAACCAGCTGCACCCTGGGCAACTGGATGATCTGAGCTGAGAGGGAAGCGCTATATAAGGGTTAGTTCCCACTATGTACGTTGCATTCCGTTTTCTGTTTTGTGTGCATTTTGCGAATCACAGTGTAATTTAAAATATAATGGAAATCGTGAGAATCCGTTCCCACTGTATAATTTACATTCCGAATCTGTGATCCATTTTTTATCTGCATGCGTACACAACTTTCTGTCCATGTGTGTCAGAATCGCACTTTAAAGGATAAGTGCACTGTAAAATCGCAAAAAAAAAACTTTAAAAATACCGTTGCCATATTTTTTTTTACCTATGCCACTCTAGAGCCTAGCTTTGTGCCTTGGAAGTTGCTGACATGTTGTTACTGGTTTGCTGAATGTTAAGCTCCTCCCCTCTGAGATTTCCTCTGCTTTCTCCTGCTTGAGCCTCAAACAGTAATGCTTGCTAGTTCCGTGCACACGCACGTGCACGGAACTCACAGGCATTACTGTTTGAGGCTCAAGCAGGAGAGTGCATGGAACTCAGAGCCATTTCTGTTTGAGGCTCAAGCAGGAGAGTGCACGAAACTCACAGGCATTACTGTTTGAGGCTCAAGCAGGAGAAAGCAGAGGAAATCTCAGAGGGCGGAGCTTAACATTCAGCAAACCAGTAACAAGATGTCAGCAACTTCCAAGGCACAAAGCTAGGCTCTGGAGGGGCATAGGTAAAAAAAAAAAAATATGGCAATGGTATTTTTAAAGCTTCAGCTTTGAAATGAACATAACTTGATTTTACAGTGCACTTATCCTTTAATAATAGTCAATGGGAACACAAAATAATGCGGACAAGTGGACAAATTTATTTTTTGCGTTTTCTCCAGTATTTCCTGTTGATTTTCCAAAAGCTGCTTACGGATGCAAACGGACCAGAAACGCGGATACACGTGAACAAATGCATAGAAAAACGCATGTCTGTGAACCTGCATATGGACTGGAATGCGGACAAAATGCATTGTCCTAAACACACTCAAAATGGTCTGTACAACGCAACGCATATAGTGGGACCTTGCCCTAAGTGTTTTTAGCAGGGCTGCACTGATTGCAAAGTGAATGCAGTTAAACAACAATTTTTAACTCAGACATGGTATTTGTGCTTTGAATAGATTTCCCTTGACTTTTCACTAATCTGGCAACCTGGCTACAGCACAGATATCAAGTAGGGATGGCCGGATCTCTGGAAAATACCCGAAGATCCAAAAATCTGAAACTGGAACGAATTTTCAAACTTACGGGGATATTTTCGATAATTTTCGTAAAATAGCCTCGAACATTCGATTTTCGAAAATTCAATCTGAAACTCGAAAATGGTCTCCGATCGTATTTTCAATAATTTTCGAACGTTTGAGGCTATTTTCAAAAATTATTGAAAATAGCCCTGTACATAAGAAAATTATCGAAAATGTTTTCCGAAGTCTCAAAATCCGAAGGATCTGTCAGGATTCGGATGGATCTTTTGGATTTCGGAACCTGAGGGGTTTTGTGTTGTATCCGAGTTTGTGTCGAATCTGGATCCCATTTCTAATAACAAGACAATATACAGTATATGAGTATGAGTGTGTTTGGAGACTACAGTCACACCTATTTTTTATAACATTGTAAACAAAAACTTCAGACCCTAACAAATTAAACATTATCAGGGTTATTCAATAAAAGTTCTTATCGTTTAAAATGGTGCTAATTTTACCACAACCAATCAGATGAAAGCTTACAAATGTTAAATAAGATCTGATTGGTTGGGGCAACATTAGCACCATTTTAAACAATAACAACTTTTATTGAATCCGCCTGTATGTTCTGTCACACTATAAAGATGTGTTATGCATGTGCAGCCTAATGGAATACAGGTAACATTTTTTACACTAGTTGTAATTGGACTACCATTTGCTACTGTACTTCCAATAGTAGATATCGATTTGGTGGTTATAATGGAATACAACTGTTACATATAAAATGTGGTTTTATCTTAAATTTCACTCAGAATCTAGAAAATGTTAGTTAATACTTTTTAAAATATATTTTTCAGTAAATGTATTATTTGTAAGGGTTGATGCAAATATATTTTAAATTGAGCCAGGGGTTACTTTTGTAGTTGGTTTATTTTTTGCTTCATTTAGTTATGTATATTCAGCTTTGAGGTTTGTATTGCTATAACAAACCTAGCTTTAATGTATTTGAATATTGGATATGTTTGAATGTTTGAGTATCTATGTTTATACTGAAATGTCACAGCTGTTACTTTATTCTACATGTATTTCCTTAAGATAATGAAGGTGTCAGTCTACATAAACATCACCATCTAGCGGCCAAATATAGTATGGAAGTCTCTTCAAAAGTGCAGTCCCCATTCATGTACAAATGCTAGTTTGCAGTAGGAAAATGTGATTTAATTAATAAAACTCCCCATAATTGATTATTATTTAAAATATTAAACATTTTTGATAGGGCCTCCAGACACTCCTTCATAAAGGTGTTATTGGGTTGAGGAACAATGTAATACCATTTAGTATTTAAAAAAAACAAACTTAGATGACAACTAAAGCCTTTGAAGAACAATGAATCCGAATGCATTGAACCATGATATGAAAGCAGCAATGTGTGTCTTACCACTCATTTTGATATTGTTGTTGAGAAATTTACAATACTTAGGGTTTGTGCTTTTCCCCCCAGCATTCAGGTATGATACAGATTGGTCAATAATCATTATGTTCTTTATACAAGATCACTCCTTAGCAGGGGTGTCCCTTGGGTTTTAGGCACCTGAATGTTGCCCCTCACCAAGGAAAAGTAGGCGGGGCTTTGTGGGTGGACGTGGCTTTGACGAGCGTGGCAAAACCTTTGATAATTTTGTATTTTGAAACAGTTATTTATACAGTTGTCCATTGTTATAACTTATAAAAACATATGTTGGTGCAACTGGCACATTACATTAGAAATCCCTACCATACGTTCTCTAGAATAATAGATTTTGGCCAAAAGATTTGTAAGCCTGCAACCACGCCAAGGTAGACTCATTCAGCAGGGCCCCAAGTAACCTAACAAGTCTAACCTTGCCTAACCTAACAAACCTTGCTAAAGCTAACCTAAACCATATGAAATTCCTTTTAACAATATCCAACACATCTGCAGCAAAATATGTTTTTGGTAAAATCTGTAGTCCCCATCATATCTGTAAGTTAGACAAATCCATCATCTGTCATTTAGTTATGCAGCAGGGCAAGCAAATGTAAGTCCAACTTAGTCAAAAATATTTCTTGTCTCTGAAAACATGAGCCAATGTCCACAATACCTGGTAAATAACAATGCCCACAGTGCTTGGAAAATAACAACACCCACAGTGCCTGGTAAACAATGCCCATATACCTGGTAAATAACAATACCCACAGTGCTTGGTAAATTACAATGCCCACAGTGATTGGTAAATAACAATTCCCACAGTAATTGGTAAGTAACAATGCCCACAGTGCCTGGTAAATAATGCCCACAGTGATTGGTAAATAACAATGCCCACAGTGATTGGTAAATAACAATGCCCACGGAATTGGTAAATAACAATGCCCACAGGGATTGGTAAATAACAATGCCCACAGAGCCTGATAAATAGTAATGTCCACAGTCCCTGGTTAATAGAAATGCCCACAGGGCCTGGTAAATAACAATGCTCACAGTGCCTGGTAAAGAATGCCCACAGTGATTGGTACATTATCTTGCCTGCAGTAGTTGGCACATCATCTATTTAACAGTGATTGGTACATAATCTATCCCACGGTGATTGATACATAATCTAACCCGCAGTGATTGGTACATAATCTATGCCACAATGATTGGCACATAATCCTGCACACAGTGGTTGGCATATAATCTATCCCACAGTGATTGGTACATATTCTATCCCACAGTGATTGGTATATTATCTATCCCACAGTGATTGGTCTATAATCTATCCCACAGTGATTGGCACATAATGCTGCCCACAGTGGTTGGCACAATCTATCCCACAGTGAAGGGTACATAATCTATCCCAGTGGTTGGCACATAATCTACCCATCAGTGATTGGTACATAATCTATCCCACAGTAATTGTTACATAATCTATCCCACAGGGATTGGCACAGAATCCTGACTACAGTGATTGGCACATAAACCAGCCCACAGTGGTTGGCACATAATCCTGCCCATAGTGATCGGTACATAATCTATCCCGCAGTGATTGGTAAATAATCTATCCCGCAGTGATTGGTACATAATCTATCCCAGTGGTTGGCACATAATATATCCTCTGCAGTGATTAATACATAATCTATGCCACAGTGATTGGTACTAGAGATGGCCGAACTTTCAAAATTTTGTTCCGTTTTCGAACTTTCGAACTTCTACAAAACTTCGAAAGTTCGAAAGTCCAAAAACAGAGCCATTAAAGTTAATGGGGGGTCAATGGGGGGAAATATTGCAGTGTAAACTTACCTTACAGGCCCCTGGAACCTGGAAGATGGTCTGGAGAACAGCATAAAAACCGGATGTAGCACACATGCGCTCTTACTTCCAGTTTCCATGTGCTGCTTTTGATAATCCTAAATTCAAGGATTTTCGAACGTTCGGCAACACCCGAAAATCCCAGAACGACCAGAGATTCCCGAAACAACCTGGCCGGACGTTTGGGGGTCCCGCAGCTTGAAACTGGGACCCCCTCTTGGGTCCTTACAAGGACCTTTGTGGCCCTGACAAGGTCCTTTGGGGCTTAAGGTGTCCCACAGCTCGAACCGGGACCCCCCTTCCCCGGCACTTATAAGTGCCCTTGTGGCCATAACAACTTTGGGGCTTAAGGGGCCCTGCAGCTCCAACCAGGACCTCTCTCTCCAGCCCTATCAGGGCCCTTGCGGCACTTATATGTGCCCTTGTGGCCCTGACAAGGGCCCTTTGCGGCTTAAGGGGTCCCGCAGATCCAACCAGGACCCATCTCCCCGGCCCTGTCAGGGACCTTGTGGCACTTATAAGTGCCCTTGTGGTCCTGACAAGGACCCTTTGGGGTTTAAGGGGTCCCACAGCTCGAACCATGACCCCCCTCCCCTGTACATATAAGTGCCTTTGCGGCCCTTGTCAGGGCCCTTGTGGCCCTGACAAGGGCCCTTTGGGGCTTAAAGGGTACCACAGCTCGAACGGGGACCCCCCTCCCCAGCCCTTGTAACGGCCCTTGCAACAACTGTCTTTGTTCCATTAACCAATCAGATTTCAGAAAATCTGAAAATCTGATTGGTTAATGTAAACAATGTAAGCCAAGCATTGAAAAATTGACCAATCAGAAACGGATTAGGACTTTCTGCAAACTTTTCTATATAAAGAGATGCAATCCTTCCCGGAGCTCAGAAGTCATTGCAGTAGATGCAGTAGAGGCGGCTAGCAACATCGGTTCCTCTGAGGCCGGTGGTGCCAGTGGGCTCACTGTTGGCCGCAGTGAGCATGCCTGCCATCGGTGACCTCAGTGGTGTAAGTGTCGCTATAGCCCAAAGACGTTGTGTCGGATCAAGATGCCGGTAACATCGGCCTCGTTGAGGCCACCGGCACCAGAGGTACCCCTGGCGGCCGCAGGGGTACTTCTTGGGGTCAGTGGCCTCAGCGGAGCTGGTGTCACTGGATGTAAGAAAGAAGACGTCGCCCAAGGACTCACTGGGGGTCCCTGTTCTAGCTGCGGGACCCCTTAAACCTCAAAGGTCCTGGTTCGACCTGCGGGTCCCCTTAAGCCCCAAAGGGCCACAAGGGCACTTATAAGTGCCGGGGAGGGGGGTCCTGGTTAGAACTGCGGGACCCCTTAAACCCCTTGTCAGGGCCACAAAGGTCCTTGTAAGGACCCGGGAGGGGATCCCGGTTTCGAGTTGCAGGACCCCTGAATGTATGGCCGTGGGATTTCATGAATCTACGTCCGTTCAGGGATTTTCGGAAGCGGCCGTTCAAGGCCTGCCGAATGTTTGGAATTCGAGTTTTAGTCCATCCCTTATTGGTACATAATCTATGCCACAGTGATTGGCACATAATCCTGCCTTCAGTGGTTACCACATAATCCTGCCCACAGTGGTTGGTACATAATCCTGCCTGCAGTGATTGCCAAATAATCCTGCCCACAGTGGTTGGCACATAATCTACCCCACAGTGATTGGCACAAAATCTTGTCCACAGTGATTGGTACATAATCCTGCCCAAAGTGACTGGCACATAATCCTACCCATAATAATTGGTATATAATCTTGCCCACAGTGATTGGCACTTCATCTCAAGTAGGTAGGCCCCAGACCCCAAGTAGGTAGGCCCCAGCACACTTAAATCCTCCCAAGGACATACCATAGAGTTGTTGGGTACAGTGACATCCTTACACACCATAGCATTTCTTAGTACAGTAACACCCTTACATACCATAGTGAATGTACAGTGACACCCTTACATACCCTTAAGTAGTGTATGTACATACCCTATTATTGTTTGTTACAGTGGCACCCTCCCATACCATAGTGTTGTTGGGTACAGTGGCACCCTTACATACCATAGTGTTGTTGGGTACAGTGGCACCCTCACATACAATAGTGTATGTACAGTGGCACCCTCACATACCATAGTGTATGTACAGTCAATAACCAAATGATGACCCCCCAACCAAACACACCACCCTCCATAAAAATGCTCTCACAGTCAAATCAAAAAACACTCACAGTTGGTGTCCCCACTCCCCCATACCCCTGATGGTGGTGCTGCTGCCTGCTGATGCTGTTGCTGCCAGTTAAGCTACTAAGCTACTGCAGCACATAGTTACAAACAGCCCATTAGTAGTCTCTCCCCAATCCTGTTACAAGGAAGATTAGGCAATGTTACTGAGGTCAGGAGGTGTGGCCAGACACTGCACATATACATAGTTGTTTAATCCAGCTCATCAAGTGCTTACATTTACTTTCATGCAATATACTGCAGTAGTATTTTACAGTCTATTTGGGGGTGGGTCAGATTCTTTAGCAAAAAAAAATTGAGATTCCTTCTCCATTAAAATCTAAATTTTTTAAATTAAAACTTTCCAAAATTAGGTCCTGACTTTCCCTGTTCAGCCTAAGTGGATTGGGCTGCATACAGTATGTGCTAGCTTACTCTGTGGCCTGGTTAGGTTGCTAGAGCTGCTGCTGCAAGAGATAGTGAAGGAAAAAACTGTTTATTTACAATAAAACAAAACAACCAAAAAATTACCACAGTGAGCGACTCAAATCCTGCAAATTAACTGACTAGCTCTATATAAAGCAATGAAAAAAGGCTACATGCAGATGACAAGACAGGATAAATGGTAACATTGAAAACAATAAAACAGGAGAACGAAAGGCCTAGGACCTGGGTAACTGGGACAGGGATGTTACAGGGAACAAGAACCAAGGTGACTCAAAAACAGGACTATGAACAAGACAGGAAATGAGGATCAGGAGACAATGAATCAATGAGAGGAGCCAAGTACATATGACGATCTGGCCAAGATCCAAAGAGGATGGAGACCTTATGTAGCCAGCCAGCATACAGGTGAGGATGATGGCTGATGGTGAGCATGACAGAGACCCCCGCTGGGGAATAATATGAATGTAGATCAGGAGTCCAAGAGTACATTGCCACCAGCAGGGGGAAACCAGAACTGCAGGAAATCCTAACAAGTTTATTATTATTTATATGTTACATTCTGACATAAATGGAGGTAAATATACATTTATATGAAACAGAAAGCTTTTCAGTTTAGATACCAAAATGACAAGAAAAAAACAATTGATGAATGGTTAATGTGACTTTAACCCCATGCTAGTGGCGGCTGTGTGAGTATCACAAGCTAGTAACCAGCCCTGTGAGTCTGTAAGCTGATATTAAATACTTAATTCAGGTGAATTTAACCCGGAGCCGCACAGCCACTGGTCAGTCTGTTATGAGAGTTTTTCCCAGAGAGCCTACGGCTCCCTTCTTGTGCTTTTTCCTCTTTCAGCGATAATATATTTATTTTGCCTTTTTATATATTTTGTCATGCACTTTCTTTATTTCATCAACTTTGCTAAATTGGCAATCACTGCTAAACAGACCTGGATGTTCAAGATGTAGTCAGTCAAGTGGAATGCAACCTGTGTGTGTTCCTAAATTCCTTAGTTTTTGAAAATCACATTATTGTGCCATTTGAAGTGTATATCACCGTAAGATCAAACCCTCTAGAATTCTAATCAAAAGCATATTAAGAAAGTAGATCCATATTGATGCTTAAAAAACTATCTAACAACATTGTTGTCTGTATGTGATTCTTAACTATTGATGTATGATTAGTACATGATGATTAGTATGATTAGTAACATGAATTGTTACTTCCTTTTTTATTTAATGCAAACACTAAAGCATGGACTTGCTATAATTTCTTCTCCTCTCTTCATGCTTCTAAACTTTCCATTACCTTTTATATTCTTTCACACAGTCTTAAATGACACCTGCCACCTAAAATATAATACCTTTCTATCTTAAAGGGCAACTGTGATCTCATGATGTAAAAGTTAGGGTTAAATAAAAGTCCTTTCCTCAAATCTTTGAAATGAACTGTAGATCATATTTCTAGGTGAAACGTGGGAGAAGTTGTATTGCTGGAAAGGTTTAGCAATATAACTTCCTGAATGCTTTCTGCTTTCACAAATTTCAAGTCTGTGGTACTTCCTGTCTTTTACAACATTAACAAGGCTATGTCCTGAGAGCTGGTATCATTCTCTATTGCCTCCTTTAGAGAATGCATTTAGCCAATAACAGCTCTTGGTGCATAGTGAATGAGGTTTTCCTGTTTTGAAACTGTCCGGTCTTAAAGAGCCATTATCGGCTCAGTACATAGCTTGCGGTGGTTGTGTGACACAGTATTTGCATACCGCCTCAACTGAGGTAAGTTATGTCTTAAAGTCACGTTAACCCTTAGTACATGGGTTAACATGACATAGCCCTGTTAGTCTGAAAGGAATCACTCAAAAAGTAGCATGCTATAATATAATATAAGCCAGAAGCAGTTGGAAACTGACTCAGCGGTGGATTGCGCTTGTGGGTACGTTTTCTTGCTTCATTCCTGGATCCTGTTAAATGAATTTGAAGAATGGGAGGTGAGACGTCGTTATTTTTCCCATACTTGTTTGGAGACCCCAGTTTACCTTTAACTACTGTATCATTTAAAAATCCCTTTATATTTTAATTCTGTAAAGCACCTAATTAATCAAATCTCGTTTTATTTACATTTATATCAACCAGTTAAGATTTATTTTTTGTTAAAATTTTCATTCATTAAGTAATCTAATTCTAAACCAATTACAATTACAATTATAAATACAATTATGTATACTATTGAATTTAGAATATCATTGTTTGCACATCTTGAACCTGTAGATTTTTTACACCACAAAGCGCTTTCTGACTGTGGGTGCTATTCATTTTAGACCATTTAGAACCATCTTACACCTAACTGAAAATATTATCATGGTATTTCAAATGTCATTATCAAAACAAATTCTGGCATATTTCTTTCATATTTCCATGGTATATTGCCGTGCCATATTGTAGGTGTGAATCAAAAAAATAAAAATATTTGTCTTCCATAAATACAAACTTTTCAGCTAGTTATTTTTAACTTTTTTAGAGAAACTGTTATTTAGGGTTAAAGAGTAGGTTATAAAGGATGGACTAGATGTAGGGATGGAGGTATGTTTTTATTAAACCTCCATAACTATGTTACAAACTTACAGGGTTATTCAATAAAAGTTCTTATCGTTTAAACTGGTGCTAATTTTACCCCAACCAATCAGATCTTAGCTTTCAAATGTAAACTAAGATCTGATTGGTTGGGGCAAAATTATCACCATTTTAAATGATAAGAACTTTTATTGAATCTCCCTGAAAGTCTAAAATAATCACAACATGATCAATCAAGATCAGACTATACATCTATGCAATTACAATTTAGAAAAACGTAATTGTAAGACATGTAGAATCATTGCTTTAAAGAACTGTAGTAAAATACTTTTGCTACTCTAATGGTGTCCATATACTGCAGCTTAAAAGCCAATGTTACCATGAAGTTACAGACAACTGCACAGCCTGATTATTTTACAACTTTTTTTAGTGGTGGAACGTTCATAAAGTGTTATCCAGCTAGGGAACATCCCAGGAAATTTGGCAGGTAAGAACTGTTGAGACGATAGATGTTACAGCCAATTCAACAGGCTGTTATGTCTAATGAGTGTATGATCACCCTAAAATTGCATTTGCTTGTATTAAATGTAGTATTGTATAAAAACTGGATGTTATATCTCCAAAATAAAGTATTATATCTATACAGGGTTATTTAATAAAAGTTCTTATTGTTTAAAATGGGGCTAATTGTGCCCTAACCTATCAGATCTTATTTAACATTTGAAAGCTATCATCTTATTGGTTGGGGCAAAATTAGTCCCATTTTAAACGATAAGAGATTTTATTGAATCTCCCTGTAAGTGTTTTAAATGAAAAAATGGAAGAAAAACTTTTAGCAAGTAAAACAACAGCATAATAAGATGTTTGAACTACATTTGTACAGATGTGCCTATAAGGCCAGAAGCATAATCTAATTAGGTCTCATAAAACACTGAAATTAGGACATTTTTAAAATGAGCCCTGAACATAACAGCAACCAATATATTAGCATATTTGACAATGTAAGGCAACTCATCTAGTATAATGGTTACAGTTATGATAATTTATTATATTCTCCAAGGCAATTTATCCTGTTTGTGTATTATACTCAATTAAAAGTTGTGTTGTTGAAGCCCAGATCTCATAATAAATAAGAGTGATTATGTTTAGAATCAGAATACACGAATGCAATATTTGCCACTGCTAAAACAAAGTCAGGAAGAGCTTATTAATGCCCATCGGGACCCATTTAATATTGTGCCATATGAAAGAATCAATCAAACAGTTTAACTTGCTGCACCAGTATTGCTGACATGTTTTTCAATTTGTATGAATTCCTCTTTTTTATATTTGTAAATATATAGATTTTTCAAAATGTGTAGAGATCTTTTTCCCAAAAGATCAACCCTTAATCTACTATATCTGTTGTACTCAATTAGATCAACTGGACTTGAAGTTTAGTTCTTGAAGATGTTTCGCTAGTCATCCGACTGGCTTTCTCAATTCAGAATGACTTGTACAAGAATCTGTGGCAATAATGTATGCTGGAAAATCCCAATTAGCATATCACAGCCAGGTGTTAAGGGCGTGATTGGATAGTGGCTAAGAGGTGTTATAGGAACGCCCTGAGTAAGGTGTCAAAACAGCATTGTACATGGCAGACAGTTGGTGTCGAACCCCCCCACCTCAACATATGGGATGACCATGTATTTTCTCCTGTCTTGCCAATACCAACAGTGAAGGGGAAAAGCAAGACAGGAGAAAGAACATGGTCATCCCATATGTAGCAGGGGTCTCCGAGAAATTAAGAAAATTTTTCAAAAAACACCGTATCCCTGTCTGCTTTAAACCGAACAACACACTAAGGCAGCAATTGGTACATGCAAAAGACCCAATACCAAAACACAAGAAAAGCAACATCATATATGCAGTGCAGTGCAGTGAAGAATGCTCTGATTTGTATTATGTGGGGGAGACCAAACAACAACTGCATCAACGTATGGCACAGCACAGAAGAGCCAATTCCTCGGGTCAGGACTTAGCCGTGTACCTGCATCTTAAGGATAAAGGACATACCTTTGAAGATTGTAATGTTAACATATTGGCAAAGGAACGTGACTGGTTCAAGAGAGGTGTTATGGAGGCCATTTATGTGAAAATAAAGAAACCAAGCTTAAATAGAGGTGGTGGGGTTCAACACCAACTGTCTGCCATGTACAATGCTGTTTTGACACCTTACTCTGGGCAATCCTATAACACCTCTTAGCCACTATCCAATCACGCCCCTTAACACCTGGCTGTGATATGCTAATTAGGATTTTCCAGGGTACATAAGTGCCACAGATTCTTGTACAAGTCATTCTGAATTGAGAAAGCCAGTCGGATGACTAGCGAAACGTCTTCAAGAACTAAACTTCAAGTCCAGTTGATCTAATTGAATACAACAGATATAGTAGATTAAGGGTTGATCTTTTGGGAAAAAGATCTCTACACATTTTGAAAAATCAATATATTTACAAATATAAAAAAGAGGAATTCATACAAATTGAAAAACATGTCAGCAATACTGGTGATTCTTTCATATGGCACAATATTAAATGGGTCCCGATGGGCATTAATAAGCTCTTCCTGACTTTGTTTTAGCAGTGGCAAATATTGCATTTGTGTATTCTGATTCTAAACATAATCACTCTTATTTATTATGAGATCTGGGCTTCAACATTTATTTTATAGACTTCATGGCCATCATACCATCCTCACCACAGATTTAAAGGGACACTATACTAAAAAGAATACTTTGCCTCATCTTATTCTATAATTGAATACATGTAAGTAGCAATTACTCAAATTTGCATGTGTTGCTGCATGCCTTCAATTCAGCAAACATTTTGTTTTGGAGCAGTATCCCCCCTCCCTCTTCCATCCGACCTGACTTTTCCCCCACAAACCTCTGTCACCATTCCAGCTACAGTAAAACTTCACAGAAGAACAGTTTTTGAGAGCAAGGAACTTGATTGACAGTTGAAATGTAAGAAGTTTTAGATTGGATATCTAAAGAAATAGGGGGCAGATCAACAAAAATATATACAATGGTGGTTGGGAAGAATTATAGTTTCCAGTTATGGTCAATTTAAAATAACTTATTTTTTGGTATAGATTCCCTTAAATGCTGGTGATTCTAATGTCTGCTCCATGTCCATCTTCTCCACATTCTACAATAAATCTTTTAGCTTATAAGGCTTGACACAATTAGACATTTTTACATACTTCTCATTGTAAACATGCTAAATGTGATACATTATTTTGATCCATTCATATAAGCAAACAAGAAGTAATTTCCTGCCTTCTTTAAAAAAATAAGAGAAAAATAAGTCCTAATCAATTAATTGCACAATTTTTAACTTGTGTTTCTAAGGCTCAGTATTGCAAAAAACAATACAGCTCCTTTACTGTGGTTGTGAAATTCCCAAATAAATCAATATTTTTTAGCTGTGTGATGGCTTTATGTAGCAAACCATCCAATGAACCTGCCATTACCACACTAAACAGTAACCAATTATTAGCTTATACATCAAACGTGTAGTGTATATTGAGTAATATTGACATAGTTCTGCACGAAGATGCATTTATATTGATGAGTTTATATATTTACCCAAGTCTCTTTGGGCCATATTAATAAAGGCATGGTAATGTTCTTTACCAAGCATTACCATGATCATAAATTTACAATTGCGGGCGTAAATATATGATAGAGGTTGTAAATCAATGATTACAATTGGAAATTTGAATTCCATTGCAGTATTTATAATGGGGCTGACATGGTTATAGAGGATGCCGAAAAGGCTAATGTGCTAAACCATTTTTTTTCATTATAGAGAATCCTAGTCCTTATAGCAGGCACTGTAATAATATGAAGGGTATACAAGAGGAATATTCACTCTGGCTAACAGAGGATATGATACCAAAATAATAATACAAAGTTAATATCAATAAAGCCCCAGGAACAGATAAAATACATCCTTGGATCTTAAAAGAGCTTAGTTCCGTTTTATATAGACCACTGATTCTTATCTTTTCAGATTCACTTTTGTCTGATGATGGACTGGAAAAAAGCCAATGTTATTCCAATTTTTAAAAAAGGTAGTCATTCCCTGCCTGGTAACTATAGACCTTTAAGCCTTAACATCAGTGGTAGGGAAGGTGTTGGAAATTTTTTTACGGCATCATATCCTTGAATTTGTCTCCACAATTGATCTTATTAGTAGTAGTCAGCGTGGATTTATGAGAAATAGATCATGCCAGACAACAAGAAGTGAGTAAGAATTTAGATTCAGGCATAGCAGTGGATGTAATATACTTTAATTTTGCTAATGCTTTTAATACTGTGCCACAGTAATGTATAAACTGAGGACTGTTGGCCTAGAAAAACACTTGTACATGGATAGAGAATTAGTTATTGGATCGCAAACAAAGAGTGGTGGTCAATGGAGCTATATCAAGGTGATGCATACGTGATTTAACAATCTTTGTGCCACCTACACCATAAATAACTTTGTGGGGAATAGATTCAAGAGAGAAAAATATTATTCTCCTTTTTTACAAGGCACTGGCATTTAGAATATGTAGTGCAGTTTGGGAATCCCATGTACAAAAGGGACATCTTGGATATAGAAGCAGTTCAGGGAAGAGCAACTAAAATAATAAAGGGAAGGGAAGGGAATTGACTATGCAGGCAGATTAGACAAGTTAGGGCTGTTTACATTAGAGAAGCGATGTTTGCATGGGGATATGATCACTTTATACAAATATATTAATGGGCCATACAGTAAACTCTCTGGTGCATTGTTTACTAATTGGTCATATCAGAGGACTCATGGACATCCTTTAAGATTGGAAGAAAAGTAGTTTTATCTTCAGGTTAGGTTTCTTTTCACTGTGAAACTGTGAATCCACTGTCTTCCAGCAGTGGTAATGGCAAGTTCATTGAATAGCTTTAAAGGATAAGTGTACTGTAAAATCAAGTTATGTTCATTTGGAAGCTGCAGCTTTAAAAAAACCGTTGCCATATTTATTTTTTACCTATGCCCCTCCAGAGCCTAGCTTTGTGCCTTGAAAGTTGCTGACATCTTGTTACTCGTTTGCTGAATTTCCTCTACTTTCTCCTGCTTGAGCCTCAAACAGTAATGCCTGTGAGTTCTGTGCACTCTCCTGCTTGAGCCTCAAGCAGTAATGCCTGTGAGTTCCGTGCACGTGTGTGTACACGTAACTCACAAGCATTACTGTTTGAGGCTCAAGCAGGAGAAAGCAGAGGAAATCTCAGAGGGGCGGAGCTTAACATTCAGCAAACCAGTAACAAGATGTCAGCAACTTCCAAGGCACAAAGCTAGGCTCTGGAGGGACATAGGGAAAAGAATATTACAACGGTATTTTTAAAGCTGCAGCTTCCAAATGAACATAACTTACAGTGCACTTATCCTTTAAAAGTGGCCTTGATAAGTTTCTAAAATGAAAAAATATTGAGAATTACTGGTATTAATACATATACTGTACTTCTGGTTGATCCAGGGATACTTTTCCAATTGCCGTTTGGAGTCAGGAAGGAATTTAAACCACCCTTTTTTTAGCTGTATTTTTGTCTTCCTCTGGATCAACCGCTAGGTAGGGTTAAAAAGGTGGGTAAAAAGGTTGGACTTGATAGATGTATGTCTTTATTCTATCTCAATTACTATGTTACTAGGTTTACTACTGCATGGTATTCTACGAACGAACATTGGTAGATTTACGAACGTTCAGTCCTAAATGTACGATCACGCCGTACATTAATGTTAAAACACAAACTTTCTTTCTTTAGCCTTTTATGGAAATACTTACTACTGTATATGTTAATATCTCTTGAACTTGGCAGATAGTCACAGAACATGGTTCATTCCAATAAGTCACAGAACATGGTTCATTCCAATAACCTAAAACCCATCAATCTTTATACCACTTAAGCCATGAGATAAAATTACATGGAAAAATGAAATATTTTATATAAATGCCTTTTTTTAATTAGATGCAGAGAGAATTAAACGTAATCAGGATTTTGAATAAATTAAAGACATAAAAGTATCTGTCTCTAAAGTAACATTGAAATAGAACATAAATCATTAAGTCATTATATTCAACAAAATCAACATCACATAGCGAAGGATGGAATATTTTATTGTTCTCAATTATCCTAATGCAAATATATTTAACAACTTTCTGCTGCTAACAAGGAGATCTCATTTTCAATGGAAACACATCTGTTCAGCATCAATCCTTATACAGTCTGGATACCTCTTCTCTCAATTGCTAAATGATTGGCAGTGATGAATTGATCTACAGTAGCATATAATTCTGTTACAGGAGATTAGATTTTCAGTGTAAATTATGCATATTTATTGACACAAAAGTGGTGTACTTGATTGCACCTGCAGTGACAAAGTAAATCCAATTCCCTTCTCCAAAGTTTGTGTTAAAGGGCATTTATAGTGAAATGTATACATTGCTCCAATCTAGACATAATAAAAGGTTAGTGTATTCTGCCTTATTCGTACCTTCCTCTGTGGCTCCGTGTTTGCACACTGTCTGATTTACTGAAGGGCTCCCCACTCCCCCTCCCCTCTCTGGTCATTCCCTCGTTCATTTAGTCCGGCTGTAAATTAAACCTGTGAAACAAGCCGCTCATGCGCATTAATCCTCCTACACATGACACATCACTCTAACCTTTGTAAACAAAAATCCTCAGTATGTAAGTCTATAGAGAGGAAGTTTCTCCATTGTTCTGCAGATAGTGCTATGTAAGGAATGGGAGGGGGAAGGGGGGAAATTTGGAGGGACCAAGCCCTGAATCACTGCAGCCCAGTCTACCTTTGACAGGCAATAAATCGGTGAAAGCTTGCGGAGGAGGGGGACTTCTCCTTCCCTTTACTTCTGTTTTTAACCCAGTATTTGTCAAGCATTTTTGAGAAGGAAGGAGTCACTGGGAGACTTGCTGTAAATCCTGTGTAAGCCTACACACTACACTGGCATGCTGTTAGGGGATTTGATTGACAGCTCAAGCAGGAGTGGTGTATTGAAATCTTCACTTCTTTATCTTGTAAATCTCAGGACAGAGGTGGAATCTGAAGGAAAAAAAGGTAATCTGGGGGTTGGGGGGAATTATAAAACGCATAGAAAGAAGAAAAATGTTTTAATTTTCCCACTATAGTTGCCCTTTAAATTTATTAAGAGATTTTCTGATACTAACAAAAAAAAAAAAACAAGTTGTGATGGGAATGTTTTTTTCTAATTTGATCACATAGAAATATCTTTTCAAAAATAGTTTTGCCACCATGAGATGTTTTGTTTTGAGTTTGTTAGGATTGTTTATCAGTTTTGTTTGGGATCATATTTTTAAAATATTTAAGGGAATTTACAGTTCGGTTCCGGTCTTTTAAAAAAGCTAATCATGCATATGTTTCCTTCATACAAGCAATCAGCAGATAAAAAACAGCTGATTGTGGAGGTTTTCGCAGGCCCTCTTACCTTCCGGGCCCCCCTCACGGGGTGGCGGGGCAGTAGCTGCTAACTTACTTTTGGTTCACCTCTTTTCTGTAGCAAAAACTGTAATTGTGTGCGTAAATTGTCTATACTATACTTTTTAGCATTTACTATATACTGTCAGGGAGATTCAATAAAAGTTCTTATTGTTAAAAATTGTGCTAATTTTGCCCCAACCAATCAGAGGTTATTTAACATTTGAAAGCTAACATCTGATTGGCTAGGGCAAAATTAGCACCATTTTTAACCATAAGAACTTTTATTGAATAACCCTGTAAATCTACAATAAAAAGGCTAATTTCTATTTAGAACAATATGTGAAATGTGTTCAAAATACTATTTAATTTTTTTACTTTATAAGTTTACTTTATTTTCATGTAAATCATGTATTTTCCTCGAAATCACATGAATCTTATCCCCAAAAAATGAATGCGTATTCCTTTTATTGCTGTCATATTTAAAAAATGTTAAAAATATTTATAGATAAAGAAAAAAAAAGTCTGCTCACGGATCAGTCTTCACTGCACACGGATCTGATTCTAAAATAACTTCCTGCTTAAATCACAATTATTAAGACACTGAATGAATACTATGAAAAGCCTCATCTTTGACTAAAATATATCTACCAAATCTATCAATTGCTTAATACATTTTAAACTCACATTATCTTGTAATTCTATGATTATTCTGAAACCTCTTTTTTAAGTTCTTAATAAATAAATAAATCTGTCAGTGTGTCTTTAATACCAATTTCGAAAGGACATTTTTCTATGCAGAGTATATATGCTTTAAGTACAATCACATATCTCTTTTGACTTATACCTTTATAACTTTTTATTTTTTGTTATTTCATCACTAATTCTAATAGCACCTTATTTGCTATTAATATGTCTCTTCTGTGTGCATTTCATTATTTTTAAAGTATTTAATACTTTAATACTATTAATACCCCATAATACCCTAATAGAAATACAAAACAAACCACTATTCTAATGATAAAATGAGACAAAAACAACAACAGCATGTTGGGGAAAAAAGAAAAGAGAGTGGAAAGGCAATAGAAATCATGCAGATAGGGACATTCACGCAATACCCACATCTTTTACTGTACAATCCTGCAGAGAAATAATAAAAAGGAAACAAATAAATAAAAATAACAGAACCTGTTTTCTATCTATCAGCCCCAATATATTTGACCTTGGGCCAAATTAGGGAATTGTTTAAAGTATGGCTACATGCATTGAAGTGCAAAATAAGTGGGTGTACCTAGAAATCATGTGGTCCACAAAAAAATCTGTACTGGAGAACCAACCTGCATCATTTACTGCATTTGCTTTGTAACATAGTAATTGAGGTTTAATAAAGATATGCGTCCATCAAGTCCAACCTTTTCACACTCCTTTTTAATGCCACCTAACAGTTGATCCAGAGGAAGGCCAAAAAAAAAAAAAAAAAGTTAAAAAAGGGGGTGGGGAAATTCCTTCCTGACTCCTAACAGAAATCGGAAAGTATCCCTGGATCACCCAGAACTGCAGTATATGTATTAATACCAAGAATTCTCAATATTTTTTGGGTTCAGTAACTTATCTAGGCCACTTTTAAAGCTATTCATTGAACTTGCCATTACCACTTCTGCTGGAAGACAGTTCCACATTTTCACAGTTCTCACTATAAAGAAACATTTCCTAACCTTAAGATGAAACTGCTTTTCTTCCAATCTTAAAAGATGTTCATGAGTCCTCTGATATGACCGATTAGTACACAATGCTTGAGCGATATGACTGATTAGTACACAAACAGGGAGATTCAATAAAAGTTCTTATCGTTTAAAATGGTGCTAATTTCCCCCAACCAATCAGATGTTAGCTTTCAAATGTTAAATAAGATCTGATTGGTTGGGGCAAAATTAGCACCATTTTAAATGATAAGAACTTTTATTGAATAACCCTGAATGTTTATTGTATGGCCCATTAATACATTTGTATAAAGTGATCATAGCACAATGATTGTTAAACCCTTAATGCATCACATTTATCAACACTGAATTTAATTTGCCATTCTGCTGCCCATTTTGAAAACCTGGGTCTGCTTGCAGCAATTGCACATCATTTGAGGTTTTCCAAAGCTCTGCATAGCTTAGTGTTATCCGCTAACACAGAGACCTTGCTCTAAATGCACCCTTCTAAGTCATTTATAAACAGATTAAAAAGAAATGGCCCCAGTATAAAACCTTGAGGCCAACAGTCCTCTGTTTATACATTAGTGTATGTGGCACAGTATCAAAAGTCTCAGCTAAGTACAGTATACTACATCCACTGTTATGCCTGAATCTTAAAAAATAAAAATAAAAAAACAAGTAAATTTGTCTGGCAAGATCTATTTCTCATAAATTCATGCTGACTACTACTAATAAGATCAGTTCTTGAGACAAAGTCAAGGATATGATCCCATTACAAAGTTTTCAGTACCTTCCTTAACACTGATGTTAGGCTTACAGGTCTATAGTTACCAGGCTGGAAACAAATACTTTTTTTTAAATATTGATATTACATTGGCTTTTTTCGCAAGCAAAGCTGAAGAGATGAGAAACAGTGTTCTAGATAAACCTGGACTAAGCTATTTTAAGATCCAAGGATGTGACTGAGTTGGTATTCTTCATTTATACCCTTCATATTATTACAGTCCCTGCTATAAGGACTAGGATTCCCTAGTGAATACCGATGAAAAAAACGGTTTAGCACATTAGCCTTTTTGGAATCCTCTACAACCATCTCAGCCCCATTATTTAATGGTCCCACATTCTCAGTCCTCATCTTTTTACTATTTATTATACTTAAAAAAACATTTTGGGGATGGACTTGCTTTGTTATGCTATCCATATTTCATTTCCTATTTTATGCTATCTAGCTGCTTTGTCTATTTCTATTTTAGTTAGTTTAATTGCTTTCTTGCACTCCTTATTCCAGCTTTTATACTCCATATAAGCCATTCTGTTCCCTCTGATTTCAAAAATTAAAAGGAGAACTGTGGTCTCCATGCAAGTTGATTTTAAATGAAAGGCCAGTTTCCTCCCTTTATAACGAGCCATCAACCACTTGTCTACATGCTCCACAGCCCAAGATATAAAGAAATTACTGACCAGAAAGTTAATGGGTAGGAGGCTGACATGTGACATTCCTAAGGCTGCTCCTCTACCTCGCCTCTGGCGAGCACAGCCTCAGACTTCAGTGTGTGAGGAAGTCCCCCCCCTCTCCCTGCTGTGTGAAGAACCCCACAGAGAAGGTAAGGACTCTCCAACTAAGTGAAAAGGCTGTTTTCACAGTTTTCCTAAGAGGGGGTGGGGTTCTGAGTTGCCCACGGCACCCGCGAGTGGGCAAGGCCACTGCACTCATGAAAGGGTGGGGCTAAGGCACCCACGAGTGGGTGGTGCCACATGGGGCTGTAAGGAAAGGGGCCAAGGGGGGCCTGCAAATGGAGGGGCCATGGATTCCATAAGTGGGAGGGACCAGGGGGGCTGCACAGGCAGGAGGAGACACAGGGCAGATTGACTGTCATCCACTGACATGGTTTCAGAGCAGGAAGCAGCGAGTGCAGAGGACCTGGCGATGCTGCTGCCATATCACACAAAAAAATGTAAATATCTTCAAGACTATGCAAAATAAACTATGAAAATACATTGCAAAAGTTCTCAGGAGATTAATTCCTATTAATTTACCTAAAGTCATTTTTGGACCACAGTTCCCCTTTAAAAGCCAAATTCTGTTTTTCCATTTCCTTTTTACCTGAGCATTAAGCCATGCAGGAGTGGACCTCATTTTTTTACACTTGTTCCCTAAAGGTATAAATTTAGAAATGTAATAGATTAATATTCCTTTAAAAGCGGTCTACTTTTGCTCAATAAATTTACCTAGGAACAAATCCCCCCAGTGTATGAGCAGGAGTGATTCCTTTAACAACAGAAAATTAGCTTTCCTAAAGTTAAAAGGTTTTATTAACCCTGTGCTCTTTTTTTTTATTTTTACAACCTATATTCAATAACACTATATCACAATCACTATCCCCTAAGCTTCCCATTGCCTTCATCTCCAAAATGAGCTTAGGGATATTAGATATCACCAGATCCAGCAATGCATCCTGTCTAGTAGGAACTTCTGCCATCTGTGAAAGAAAATACTAATACAGAAGATTTAAGAACTTAAAACCTTTTGAGGTGCTGGCAGTTCCCTTACTCTAATTTATGTTAGGGTAATTGAGATCCCCCATGATCAGAACATGCCTCAAACCACCAGCATGCCAACTGCATATGGTGATTCATTTCCACCTCCTTACTGGTATTTGGCAGCTTATAACATACACCAAAAATTAATTCACCCACCTTCTTCCTGTACACAGCTCTACCCTTATTGTTTCTGCCTTATCATTTATACCCCCATCTATCTCATTTTTTAAATTTGGCTTCAATTCTTGTTTAACATACATATATACTCCTCCTCCATTCTTATTAACTCTGTCGTGTCTAAATAAGGAGTATATTTCAATATTTACTCTCTAGTAATGTAAATCTTTTAGCCATTTTCTGCTATACCGATCACATCATACCTTTCCTTTAAAGCAATTAGTTCTAGTTTCCCAGTTTTTCCAGCCAGACTTCTCGCATTTGTAAACATACATTTTAGATGATCAATTACTTCCATAATTGGACGCACATGCCTCCTTATCCTCTATGTTCCTCCATCTCCTCCCTCCATTATCTTATTAGACCCTAATTCCTAAAGTCCTCTATCTACCCCTGTGTAGTCCAACGTACCCTCCCCCATAACTAGTTTAAACTCTCCTCCAACCCCCTAGCCATCTTCTCCCCAAAATAGCTGCACCATCATCATTAAGGTGCAGTCCATCTCTACTTAAGAGCCTGTAGCCAACCGAAAAGTCAGCCCAGTTCTCTAAAACCCCAAACCTCATTTCCTTACACCACCCTCTTAGCCATACATTAATACTTCTAAGCTCCCATTGCCTCCCTAGTGTAGAACACTGCAGTAGTATTTCTGAAAACGCTACCCTTGAGGTCCTTACTTTTAACCTGGCCCCTAACTCTCAGAAATCATTTTTAAGGACCCCACAGTCACCTCTAACTTTGTCATTGGCACCAGCGTAAACCTAGAGTGCTGGGTCACTCCCAGCCCCACCCAATAATCTGTCTACATGATTCACAACATTTTGAACCCTAGCACCAGGCAGGCAACACATTGATCGGCATGTGGGGTCTTGGAAGCAGATTATCTTGTCTACCTTTCTAATAATGGAGTCCCCTACCACTACCACCTGCCTATCCTTCCTATCCCCCAGTTGTCCCTCCCTTGTATTTGAGATGGCAGTACCTGGGTGCTTAAGCGAATAACCCACTCCATATTTGCTACTTCCGAGCCATCGTCCTCCACATCTTTACCTAATATGGCAAATCTGTTGGGACCAACTAGCTGGAAATAAGCAACCCTACCTTTCCATCCCCTACATCCCCTGTTGACCCTTACAAATCTATCTTCAATTATCACCTTATTTGCCCCATTATAGTTAATTAAGTATAGAACATAGATGTATTTTAAAAATAATTTTAGAACATCTATGAAAGAAGATTCTGTAAAACAGAATTTAAGAGGTGAATTTAGATTTCATGAAGAAACAATGAAGTTATTCACTGATAATATATATAATTTAGCAAAGTAGAGATCAGTACTAATAAGGCTATAGTACTCCCTATAACAATATAACCTTTTAGAGGCTGAGTGCCCAAACTGCAAATCAAAACCTCACTTTTTCTTGCATAGTGCTAACATGATCATTTAACCTGAATACAATGTTTTTACTTTAGAAAACTCAAATAGACACAGACCAATACTTTAGATATAATTGATTTTAGATTACATATTAACCTCTACATTTCCACACAGGAGTTTAAAACAGTGACTCAAGCAGAGCTGCATGTTATAGCATGTGACCTCTCTCTGCTACAGGCAGCCGCTACACTTTCTCTGGTGAACTCTGCTGTGCATGAGTGCTCACAGAGAGGGCTCCGAGTGCTACCTCTGGCACGCGTGCCATAGGTTTGCCACCACTGCCCTATAACATCTTTCCCTAGCATTTTGGCCATTTTTAAAATTTTCATTTAAAACCCAGGTATTATCATAAACATCTCATGAAAATACCACTCAAATATAATACCATGGATGTCATTTTAGGTTATTCAAGAACACAATTAAAGGGCATCTATAGTGGGAAAATTAACTTTTTTTCTTTCCTTCCATATGTTCTATAATTCTCCCCAACCCCCAGAGTGTCTTCACTTTCTTCAGTTTCCTTCTGTGTCCTAAGATACACAAATTAGAAGAAGACGTGATTGCATTCCTCTACTACTACTTGCACTGTCAATCAAATCCCTGAGAAGTCACCCTCTTCCCTGCTCAAGTCCCTCCCTCCTCCCTGCTCTGTTACATTGATAGCTTTCAATGATTGATAATGGGTCACAAAGAGAGAAATCATATTGCAGCAGTAAACTGCTGTTCTCCCTTCTCTTCCGTGTCTCCAGGAAAATCGAAAGTAGACAATTATCGAAAATCGAAAGTAGACAATTATCGAAAATCGAAAGTAGACGATTATTGAAAATCAAAAGTAGACAATTATCAAAAATTGAAAGCAGACAATTATCGAAAATCGAAAATATAATCCTCGAAGGTAATGATCAATTTCGGTAACTCTCGAAAATGGAATGCGGAAGCTCGAAAACAGCCCAATTGTGAGGAAAGATAGTTTTAAAATAAGTTTTGGTTATATTTATGGGTTCCCCAGACCATTCCTTGGGTCTCGGTGTAATTTACAGTAACCTACTATTACTATTTCTCCCTCAAAATGTACAGAAACTTAAAAAAATTTTCTCCAATAGACTTTTATGGGTCCATTTTCGAATCTTCAAATTTGAAAACGGAACAAAACTCAACAGTTTCAAACATCTCTAGTCACTGACAGAGGTAGGAGAAAGGCAGCACAGAGTACATGAATTTAACTTTGCAATGGGGCAATTTGTGTTTTTCACTATAAATGCCCTTTAACCTTAAGGCTGATTTATAAATATGGTTAAAGGACAATTCGGTCTAAAACAGGTTCCAGGCATTACCCTTCTCAAATGAAAGTCTGTTGAAAACTTTAAAATGGGGATCACTTTCCCCACACTAGTGGCAATAGCTGTCTGTATTTTTCCTTCCAGTATTTCAGAATCCTTCTCTGTTGGGTAAGCGTTTGGACAGAAATATTTACATTTGTCACTTGTCTCATAACCAATAAAGGTTTGGCTGAGATGAAGACATTCACAGTAGAGAAGTATTTTAAGACACTTGAAGGGAAAAAACTAGACAGTTTTTAGTATTATGGACTCCTTCAATGCAAAAAACACATCAATGCTGTGGATCAAAATATAAGAATTACAAGGGAAGAGGTACAAAACAACACACTGGCTTTCTTGGACAGCTTGATTGAAGTCAGGGAGAATGGTAAACTGGAAGTAGTGGTTTACAAAAAGCCAACCTACAAAGACTAGTATTTGATGTTTGACTCCCACCACCATTTAGATCACAAGCTGGGTGTCATGAGAACCCTGCAACACAGAGCAGAGGAAATCCCCACTAGCACAGAGGGCTAATGCAGCAACTGGTGCATATGAAAGACCCGATACCAAAACACAAAAAGAGCAATATCATATACCCAGTGCAGCGCAGTGAAGAGTGCTTTGATTTGTATGTGGGGGAGACCAACAGCAACTGGTTTAAAAGAGGTGTTAAGGAGGCCATTTATGTCAAAATGAAAAAAAAAACAAGCCTGAATAGAGGTGAGGGGGAGGGGGCTATGACACCATTTGTCTGCCATGTACAGTGCTGTTTTGATGCCTTACCCTGGGCAGTTTCGATAAAACACCTCTTGCAATCACACCTTGCATTCAGGTGGTCCCTAACACCTTGCTATTATATTGGGACACATGCCAGGGTATTTATTGCCAACAGATTCTTGTACAAGTCATTTTGAATTGAGAAAAACAGTTGGATGACTAGTTAAATGTCTTCAAGAACTAAAACTAAAGTCCAGTTAATCTAACTGAATACAACAGATATACCATGACCTGGATGAATGAGAACCTTCAAAAGCATTTCTTCTTGAAAGAAACTTGTAACAAATAATAATGGATTTCTAACAAATATTAATTGTCCTTTTCTACAGAATAAACATCCATAGTTTGTGTGAAAGAATTACTCTACAACTTCAAAACAGAAAAGCTTAATAAAAGATAATTGACAATTTTAAATTTGAACTTTCCTTACTTTACACTGTTTTTAAAAAAGGATACTCTGTCACTTATTATAACAATATGGTTTATCTTTTTATTTAAAAAAATAAATAAATAAAAGGCAAAAGAAGTTTATGCCATTCACCATCCAATTTTATATTATGTTGTTTTAACTATTTTTTTAATATTTAGTCATAGCATTAATATGCTGACTTCTTGCTGCATTTTGATGGTATTAGTTCTCCATGTCTAAGTAAAGAGACTCATTTTTATTAGCTAACGAATATTTAATAACTCCAGCCCGGAAATAAGGAAACTTTATAGTAGCATTACTACCTAAAACCCTACTTTCATTTTAATCTTAACTTTCTCTGTCGCTCCCACACTGAGTTATAGGTACTTACAAACAGCCAATCTCCTGTCGGATATCTTGCCTTGTCTTCAGGAGAGGTGTAAGCAGAATAACTCTTCTAACAAATGGGATGTAGGGGGTGGGTCTTATGAATCCCTGAAAATTTTTATTCGTGCTTTTGTAATATTGTTTTTGCAATTAGTAATTTGCCTAATATAATTTTGAATTCGATTTTGTCAGAAACCAAAAAAGAAAATGCAAAAGTATTTGGTTGTGAAAAACTAAATTTTAATGTTTAGATGGGATTAATACACCCAAAATGCCTCCTTCTTGGTACATGTTTACTGTAGTTTCAATATGTTATACAGTTTTGTTTTTGTTTTTTTATAATCAGCTGTTCCCCAAATCCTCATTGTTCTCCTTTTTCTGCCATCTAAATCTCCTAGCTGTTTGTCTTATATACCTACTACACACAAGCTTAAATGCTTAAATGATTTTCTGCTCTATAGTCAGCCTGGTAACTATTTTTCTTCATTTTTTTTTGTGCTTGTCTTGCGTTGTGACAAGGTTATACAGATTTCTTTCCCTGTAGGGCACACACTTCTTTTATGTTGCTCCCGCAGTCTTGCTAAAACCTAATATTGATTTTTCCCAATACTAGTACTTCTCGCTGTATGTTTACATGGCTCAGCATCTTGTAGGGAACTTTGCATTTACACATTAAGAATAAAAGGATGCTGCCTTATTACCACGTAGCATGTCCTGGCAAACAAAAATCAATTCAACTAATGCATATCTGGAGGTCAAAGCAATGCTGCAGCAGTAGTTTTGAGTAAATACCTTTGCAGTAGTGCATAATTAGATGATACCGGTTCAAATAAAAGTATTTATATTTAGGGAAACATCCTTCTGTACACAAAACAAAGCATACCACCAAAATCCAATTGGTCTAGATCCAAATATTTTTGGTAACTACAGTAGGTCTGTACACCAATCACATATTACACTATAAGGTATATACTGATAGGGAATTATATTTTAAAGCAGTTATTATTTAAAAAATAAATTAACTTTTCAATAGCATTTACGATTTTACAATAGAAATTTCCATATGGTATTTTCAAGTTTTCAATTTTAGAACTTGTTTTTTTGATGAAAAATTGTGAGTTTTGAAAATTTAGAATAACCCATTGGATTAACCTCACATTTTTGAAACCAGGTTCATTTTGAAAATGGGAATCATTACTAGTGGGCAACAAGACGTTCCAACATCACCAACCTGAATTTGAAATTTGAAGTTAGAAACTGCTAGTTCCATAGTGGATTTTCCCCTAAGCATTTTTATTACTTGCATAGCTGTTAGGTTATAAAGTGTCATTGCACTAACTATAACATCTATTTTCAAAAAATTTCTTACTTAGTGGTACGTTATGAAAAAAACACATTTTGCTTATAAATTTATCATTCCAGAAGCCATAATACAAGTACATATGAGCACAAAATTAGAAATGTATATGTCATTCTTTTGTTATAAGGACAAAGTTCAACATTTCTGATTATAATGTTATTTATAACATATATATCATTATGATATATGATGATATATATATAGTGTATAGCATTATTTCTGTTTCATTGGCTTTATGAGGTTATATTTTATTTATCTTTCTTTATTATTAAAAGAAATACAATGTTCTACTAAAAACAAGCTTGTGTGCCCTTGTACTATAGCGAAGAAAGGTAAGGGTGAAAACTACTAACATACATCTCCGAAAATTTTAATAGAGGTAGCAAAAAATTACTCAAGAGAGACACTCTGCTTAGTAAAATTTTTCCATCTGAGACCTGGTATGCTAAACTTGGCATGGGGCAAAGAGCGATTATTGACACTTACTAAAAATGCATAAACTTTGTCAGGTTAGGACCTGCAGAAAACAATAGAGCACACAGGCAGTGGCTTAACTAGGAATCACTTGGCCCCCCAGTTAAACTATGATGGGTTCCCTATCTTTGCTTTATCTACAGTGGTTTTCTAGGAGGAGGCTATATCTATCATAGAAAAAAATTAGAAGATGGAGACCCCCTACGGTTCCCCCCCTGCTCCCCTGGTAGTTACGCCCCTGCACACAGGCCTATTAGCTATTGCAGAATTCAATCTAGGTTAGCAGGTGATAAAATTCAATAAAACATCCTCTTTCTTTAAGGCAATTTTCAAAACTACCCACATGCAACATGGCAACTTTGTGTAGCAGATCGCTGGCTGCTTTGGCCAATATAGAAAGATGGTAGCGCATTTTTATTGCATTATTATTAAATTCCTATGTTGGAATAATGTTCATTAATAAGAGACAGTGTGTTTGGGTTAACTATAATTATTTACACTCTCCAACAACAACTATAATATGTATAATTATGCCAGCATATAAAATTTCTTAGTGTTTCTTCATAAAATGGAGGAAAAAAGAAAATAAAATTATTATGTCCGAAGATCAACCACGGTGATCTGTTAGGAGACAAACAATGCACAAAATACAGACTTTCCTTGGCTTTACAGAACATATGATGATAATTATGATTGAGTGTACAGTCTGTTCTAGCACCCACTGAATATTCATAGTTTAATAATGGTAAGCTTTCCTAATTCTTTCACCCTGGGGAAGGATATGTTTCTGGGCATCACTACAGAATATCATTTACCCTTGGATACTGGTTTTTCAGTGGCAGATGAGAGGCAAACACACCAGGCAAAAAAATAATCCCTTTTATTCACTTTAACTGTATTTTAGATGCAAATATTTTTTTGTGTTAGTTTAATTTAGGATGCAGATTTAGCAGTTTGGAGTCAAACTTTTTATTTGGAGTGCTTGAAAACTATTAAACTAGTCAAATAGTGATGACAGATAAAAGGAGCAGCTGCAGCCCTGGGAGTTGGCAAAAATGATATATAAACCCCCTTAGAGCTAGACAGCAGATTGGAAATTATTGAAGACATGCCAGAATATGTTGGACAAATAAAACCTCCACTGCTGTTTAGGTAAGACTTTTAGTATTTTGACTTACAGTTTGCCATGCAAGGTATGTTAATGTGAATCCTAAAGAACATACAACACAACCCAGTGATAGAATTTAAACAGACTGTTTATATCACACAGTTATGCCTGGGCAATATGCATCATCCACATGGAACAAGATTATTCCATACACTCTATTTGTTCACCAATAACATGAACAGATTGTTCATTAAAGACAAATCTGTTGAGTCTTTTTTTTGTCTTTTATCATGCAGTGGTGCATGGAAATATTTTGTTGTTGGCACTATCCTCTAAGACATCGACCTTAGAATCTAACCTGTCTTCTTGCTTTATTTATTTATGTAGTTACAGATTGTGACTCTGTGATTCTTTCTGTGAATAATCCTGTTGGATAATTACAAGGGATTAATTTGCACAGTTACTGTCAGATTGTGAGGAATATTTGTAATA
This sequence comes from Hymenochirus boettgeri, assembly GCA_019447015.1. Classification (NCBI taxonomy): domain Eukaryota; kingdom Metazoa; phylum Chordata; class Amphibia; order Anura; family Pipidae; genus Hymenochirus; species Hymenochirus boettgeri. The sequence continues at coordinate 100,027,375 of CM033474.1, forward strand.
TATAATCAATTTTAAAGCAGCAGAAAAACAATGGAAACCATGATCTGTCCCAGATTAATTAATATTACACGGCAGCACGAACAACCATATAATTACAATGAAATATTATATTAACAAGCAGGCTGTCTATAGAGTGCTAAAGGTGAGGAGAAAAAAGAGCTTTATTTGTGGCCATAACAAACCTTTGGATACAATAGAATTGCTTTTAGGTATGGTTTTCTTGGTATGGCCATGCAACATTTGTCCGTAGTCTCTTTACTGCATCTGTGAGTAAATATAATTTAACCAGTATATCCTATGCCTAAACACCCTAAAAAAATACATATTAGTGGGTAAATATACTTTCCTTTTAAAAACAGATATGATTTGTCCATTTCCAAATAAGAAAAATATCAACCTATATAGATTAGAGATTAGTGCTTTAATAAAGGGGTAGCCACTTGTACAATGTAACCCTCCTTACACTGAACAAGTGTGAGCATATAAAGCCCATCTTCCAGCACCAGATGCTTGAGAAGATGGTCATTGTCCTTCCTCATAGCTAAAGAAATGATACAATATGCTACAGTTTATGTGCGCCTCCATGTACAACTTGTTGTTGTTTACACAATGCTGACTTGCCACGAGAAGCAGGTGTCAAAAACATGGAAAGAAACTATAAGAGGAAAGAGGGCAGATTTAAAATACATAATTCTATCTAGGAGCAGAGCTTTCTTATAACAGAAGGTATCTTGCAGTCTCATGCTATATAATTAGCATTGCCCACCAAATCTAAGAAACAAGAAGTTATTTCTACCTGCCAGGTTCCCCAGAGTAAGGGGCTGAGATATGCAAAGTTTCTCCTTTATGTCCTATGGCTAATGCATGTGTCCAAAACCTTATTAACATGCAATACAGCCTATTGTCTAGAGCTAATCATCTGACCTGCAGAAATGAAATGTTTCAAGAGAAACATAGTTAGAATCTTGTTAGATCTCGTCAGTTCAAGATACAGATTCATGGCTCTATGGTGTAGGACTTGGGAGCACAATAGACAAGGTAGCATTATAGCTTAAGGAGAAGTGGGCCAAAAGGAGCAAAAAGCCCTCCACTGAGCATAAAAATGTAGCAGAACTTGTCAAAAAAAACCACTCACGTCTGTCTAAATGCTTATCAGAAAGTGCAGTCCAATTAACCAAAAAGTCAAACTAACAAAACAGAGAAAGAGGGGTAATAAACATAAAAAAACAGCACACTCTAAAATATATCCTAATATCTAACGATAGGCTGCCACCACATTCCAAGACAGTGGAATGACCTGCTAAATATATCTAAGGGATTACACACACCCCTAACTCTAAATATCCTGTAAGAAAAGGTTGTCCACACCTATAACTTCGGGTCATTAGGCTTGAAAAAGGGACCTAGGAAGGTTCTGAAACATTGCCTGCACAGTGATGTATTAATTCAATAAAGTATTTGGAAGAATAAGTCATGTGAATGCTAAGACTAGAGATGTCCGAACTTCGAAAAATCCGGTCCGCGCGAGGATCCGCGGATTTTCGAAAAAATCCGTAAATTCGAAAATCCGCGAGCGGACCCGTTAAAACGTATTAAAATGAAAGTTCGGCAAAATCCGCATTAAAAGTGGTCTAAATAGCCTTGGTAACGTACACTTAACCACTCAGGGACCTGGGTAATGGCCTTAGAAGCACATATAAATGCCAACAATACCTAAAAAGAACAGTCCGCTAGCGTGACTTAAAGAAAAACGGTATTTTTCGAAAATACGAGGATTCCCGTAAAAACAAAGATTTCCGTAAAAAAACGAGGCTTTCTGTAACTATGATAGCTGCCATTGGCTAATTTGGATCATGTGGCTTGCTCCGTCTTGAAAATTTACACGAATTACTCGTTTTTACGAGTATTCTCGAATACTCGTAATTACGGGAATCCTCGTAATTACGGTAATCCTCGTAATTACGAGGATCTTCGGGTTTTCCGTATCCCGCAAGTATCGTAGACCCTCGTAATTACGGAGATACTCGTATTTTCGAAAATTTTCGGAAAAAAAAAAATCCGCAGTTCGGAAGTCCGGAAAGTCCGGAATAATCCGCCGTTCGCGGACGGGAGAAATCCGCGGCGGATCCGGGTTCGGGTCCGCGAACCGGCCATCTCTAGCTAAGACCAGTACCCCATTAATGTTCTTTTCTGATTCAGGGAGGGGTTTGGTCCCAAGGGTGTATGTCTGTTTCCACCCCAAAAAATATAACCTGCTTTTTGGAGTTAATGTTTTAAACACTATTTGCCTTCTGGTCTATACTATGAGTATCATTCATATCATATACTATCAGTTTTGTGATCCACTGATTTTATACAGTTTAAAGAAACCAAACATATAAGTTTGTATGCCTAAGAAATATAATATCTCAAGTTTTGAGATCGTCTTCTAAAATAAAGATAGGTAGATAGGACTTAAGTTCAGCATAAAATGACCTTATTTGTGAAAATATTACATCATTCCTTCCCCTGAATTATTTTGAAATATGAAATGACATCTGGTTTTAACTTTATTTCATGCAGCAGACCTCCTGCTGCTATCATGCCTGGAAATACTGTCTTTTGCTGTTGTTCCCAGGATCCTCTGTTGGCCAAATCCTAGGTTAACACTGTTTGGAGAACATTTTAATTACTTTCCAACCTTTTTCTACCCTCCTGAACAATACTTTCTTGTTTCTCTTTTATCTGGAAACCAATTTCTATCTCCCTAAACAATCCCTTATCAGATTTTATAATAGGTTCTTTGCTTAGCTCTACCTGGCCAAAGCTGCACTTCTCTCCCTCAGTCTGGACAACAACATCCTCCAGGACCCTACTCCCCACCTGCCACACACACTCCTGCACCTCTGCTTAATCAGTATAGCTGACTTGTCTATAATTCAATCTAGTAAGTGATAACGTTCTTAAGTTTTCAAACATAGCACTCAAGGTATTGAAGATGGAGAGTAACAGTATTCCCTGGCAATTTTTCTTTATTGTGTTCTTTTGGCTGGGGCAGTACAGCCAACTTTGGGTTGCTCATTAAATAGAGAAGTGATTTGGAATAGGCCATTATCATGTAGATAATCAAATTGTTAGTGGTCTAAAATCTTAAGTCTTAAACAGTGGCTCCCTTTGGCCTGTCTGACATGCTGAAAAATGCCTATCACTATGAATATTATCAGTTCAATCAGTAAAGCATATGCTATAAGTAAACGTATGTCTGCATTTAATCAACATACAAAGTTCATCAGCAAGCAATTAAAAGCATTTATAAAGTTCAGTCAGTGTTATTATATTACATTTCATTAAGTATAGTTCTGTTTTGATTTTTAATTATATTTTATTAATAATATTTCTACAGAAAGGTTATTATCCATTTAGGGAAAGGCAGAGAATTTGTCACATTTGACCTTCAAAATTCAAAAGAATTTTATAGTACCAATTTACACATCAACACAGATGTTATTACCCAATTATGAATCTGGCAAATAGAATATAGTTTGCAAAAACGAAAAACTGGCACAGCCTTGCAAAGATGTGTTAGAAACAGGAGAAGATGTGAACAATGGAAAGTAGAAAAAAATGTAAGTGTTAACTCAGTAGTAAGCTGCATGAAGCCAGAGGTTCTGTATATCACAGGGAGATCATGTGTCTCTACTCCTGGCTGGATCATTAAAAAGAAGTTGCTTTGAATCATCACTGCTGCTTCTTTGCTTGTCAACCTTGTCAATGCTATAATGTTTAAATTAGCACATAGTGCTATATGGTTTTGAGCAGCACTAAACCTATATGATAGTTACCCTTATAACCCAAATTGTGCTGCCTAAACATGAAATGTCTGTCATTTACAGGAATACGTGTGCAAAGTGTTTGCAGTGGTGGATGTTTTGACATTTTAAAATTTTCCATTTTAACATCTTTACCCCAGCAGTTTAAGAACAATTCACACATACACATCTCACACCATTAACTGTAAGTTTTACTGCACATGGGGACACGAGTATGTTAATTGGATCTTTTCATCTCCAGTTATGTAACTTTAACAATTAACATATATTATATATATATATATATATATATATATATACTGTGGAGGTCCTCTGCACACCCTACAAGTAGTCGGTCACCCCGGTGCCTCCAAAAGGATACAAACAGATCAATGGAGTCGGAGCACACGTGGGATTTCATTCAACTGTGGTAATTTATTTCAGTGGTAAACACAATCAACGCGTTTCGGCCATATTGGAAACGGCCGTTTCCAATATGGCCGAAACGCGTTGACCACAGTTGAATGAAATCCCACGTGTGCTCCGACTCCATTGATCTATATATATATATAAAGAAGATGAAAAGGTTAGCACACCATACCAAAAGTTGCAAATACTTGGGTACAGATTCAAAGGTTGAAATAGAAGAAAGGCAAAAACGGCGGAAATCTCGGGACTTAAAAAATAAAACAAATATTTTATTAGTCACATTAAAAAATGCATTCAACGCGTTTCAGCACCGCAAGTGCTGTCATCATATATATCCTCTAGGAAATATCCCTACCACACAGTTGAACTAAGAAAGCCACTTGGATAAGTGTTTAGTTAGTAGACAAGTATAGTTAAATGTTCTTACCATTATTTAATATAAAATAACCTGGATGACTAAAACCTTTATACCTTTTGAGGATTATAGCTTAACAACTGTATTTGTAGTAAGATAGTCATTGGATCTTTCTTTAAACAAATAAAGTTCTGGGTGAAGACTCCTCAACTACCACATAAATATAATATCATAAATATCAAGAACAGTGCAATAGGGTCACACTCCAATCAATTATTAATAATTTATTGTGAACCACACATCAAAAAAATACAATGTTTTAGGAGGACAAGTCCCTTCCTTATGTGATTGGATCTTTCTTCCTTTCCTGTATCAACTTCCTTCCATGTATCATGAATTCAAAAAGATGAAACATGCTGATAACAAAATGTGATACACCAACCACTATTTCCCAATCAATTTCTATTCATTTTTTAAATTTTTATTTCCTGCACCATTAATTAGTGCATGGCTAGCCTGACTCCATTAGAAAGAAAAGAGGAAAGATGCTTGTGTTTTCAGAACAAATGTTTGCAAACACAATGAAGAAAAATATATATTTTTTTTTTGTACTGGTTGGGCATGTTTCCCTATAATTATGACAGTTTGTTTCTACAAGAATTCTGCCATGAAATATAATAATTATTGCAGATTTAATTATTTTACTTCAATATTTTTAATATCTCATACTTATCTATTAAATATAAATTTTAAATGATAAACATTCAAAGTAATTATGGTCAGGTTGATTGTAATTACCTTTAAGAAAATCTTATTGAAGCACTAGTAATCAACACATTCTTTAATTTCTTGGTTCCATCTAATCAATTTAATTTCTAATTTAATAATTATTACATAATTTAACAACCCTACCGCATTCAGGTTAAATTAAATTTATCCAGAGAACATGGGAAATATATTTAAGCCACATTTCAGTCACAAAGATCTTAAAGATACAGTGATAATTTGTAATATGGACAAATGAACTCCATGTTTTAAAAATACAAAGATATTAGAAGTCACCAAAGAGCTCCATACCATATTAAAGTACAATATCACAGCAAAAAACATGTCAGGTGCCTTTATACAGTTTACTAAACTTTAAGGTTACTTGTATGAAATTTTTTGTTTTGAAGTAGGGAGTACAGTGGGTTTTTTTTTAAACACATGGGGAGAGATTCAATATGGCCCAAATCCATCTTAAACCCACGTTAACCAGACGTCATTTCGGGTTAAGGTGGGTTTTAGATGGATTTAAGAGCACAGCAACATTTTCAAATGTTTTTGTAAATACACTGTGCTACCGATTTGCGCTACTTCATAGCATGGAGATTAACGGGACTGAGTGTGTGGCTTTAAAGTCACGTTACTTACCTTATTGAATCTCCCCGATGCTTCTGTAAGTCATGTGACAAAGATGACATAGCTAAACAATGATTATTACTAATGGTAGAACTAAGTAATGTTTAGAAGTGTTTAACCCCCCATTTTGAATGTGGAACTCTTTCATTCAGCAACTTCTTGTTTATATATCTGCAAAATGTATTGCAACCATAGTTGTTTTCTTTAAAGAGTAATGTTACCGTAAGTGATATACAGGCCAATATTTGATCTAGAAACACAAAATATCAGTACATACTGGGAAATAACAATAGACATTTATTTGAAAAGCAGATGTACATATTGTCACAGCAACACGTATGAAAATGTTTTCAAGATCTAAATCCCTCTGATTTGCCCAAGCAGTTATATATGTTTAAGTATAGTATGTGTCCGATTTCGAATATGGCAGCATTCCGGAACTCCCACTCCCACATGATCCACATGTCCCTTATATTATATAAATAAATTTATAATTTCATGGGGAATACATTGGGTTTTTCTGAGGTACTATGTTGGTGGGTGTGGGTAAAAGTAATATACATAGGGACAGTGTTTATGTGTTGTTTAAGCAATAAATAAATAGTTATATCAATATTAACAAATATGTAGTAATGACATTAAAGTATATAGAAATGTGAATAAGGCAAAATCTATAAATAAATAAAACTACTTGCACAGACCCCGCTCCTGTTTTGTAATGGTATCTTCAAAATGGACTGTTAAGCCACACCCCAGGAAGTTTTACAGGGAGGCAATGGAAGCTTACAAAGGAACATATTTCTCACTTCCCTTTTAGTGTTGTATCCAACGGTGTGCTTAATATTAGATTGACAGCAGTGTTAGCCAATCAAAAGATTTTCTGAGTGTTAGTAGGAAGTTGGTAGGAAGTTGCAAGACTTATATGTTACTTCCTTTGTTAAACATGTGACAGTCTTTCGCCTCACCCCACCCCTCCCCTCTCAATAGAAACAAAGGAGAGCTGCTGTTTGGTGGACAGTAAGAGATATATATAGATGAGGGATAGGCAACTAGAAGATCTCCAGATGTTTGTAAACTACAACTCACAGAATTCCCTAACTATGGAGTGCTTGTAGAGGAATGCTGGAAGTTGTAGTTTTAATTCCCTAACTACAGATTGCTTGTAGAGGAATGCTGGTCGTTGTAGCTTTCAAACATCTGGAGATTTACTGGTTGCTCAAACTTCTACTCACAGAATTCCCTAATTACAGAGTGCTTGTAGAGGAATTCTGGGAGTTGTAGTTTGAATTCCCTAACTACAAAGTGCTTGTAGAGGAATGCTGGGAGTTGTAGTTTTAATCCCCTAACTACAGAGTGCTTGTAGAGGAGTGCTGGGAGTTGTAGTTTTCAAACATCTGGAGATCTACTGGTTGCTTATCCCTGCTCTATATGATAGGGGGACTGAAAGAAAAACAATAGTTTATTACTTCATTTAAGCAATAGACCACATAGAAGCCATGAACCTGTGTCCTGAACTGATAAGTGTAATAAGATTGTAACATTACAGGATAGTCTGGGACAGTGATCCCTGTCTAACACATTTACCAATAGTGATGATCCCTCTCTAACACGTTTGCCAATAGTGATCCCTCTCTAACACATTTACCAATAGTCATCCCTCTCTAACACATTTACCAATAGTCATCCCTCTCTAACACTTACCAATAATGATCCCTCTCTAACACATTTACCAATAGTGATCCCTCTCTAACACATTGACCAATAGTGATCTCTCTCTAACACATTTACCAATAGTGATCCCTCTCTATTTCCCTTTTAGCTAGAACTTGTTCACTGTTACCTCCTCTCTTACTAGTGAATACTTTAATATGCTATTTACCAATAGTGATCCCTCTCCAACACATTTACCAACAGAATCCCTGGTGACAGCTGTGAGTTAACGGGGAGGGTGAGTATTGAAAGACAGACTAATAACTTTAATTATAGAATCATCCAATGGATCTGCTATTGATCTATTATTGGTTGGAAATTTAAGGTGGAAAATTGATTCAAGCTCTGCACAACAGTTGTATTTCACTGTGGTGCTTCTTCTGAACTATAACACTCTATATAATGTTACAATAAATAGATCAAAATATTAATTTAGGGGACACTAATAGAATCAAGATTTCATAGGATTTCTTTTATTTTTAACATCTTGCCTTTATTTTTTTTGTACAAATCCCTAAATCTTATAGTAGTGTGTATAAAGATTTTATATCATCTGTATCCACATATAGGTAAACAAACACCCACATATTTCCCACACTTTTGCTAGTAAATATATATATATGTCCTTTCTTTCTACTCCTATCCCACTCTTCACAGCCTCTGTGCCAAACCTCAAACTACTAAATACAACTCATATATATATGCATTAAACATAGTAGGATGCACTACTCACATGGGTAAATTCATTTTTATTTCAAACACATATCATCAATATATAAACATGATAGGTATACATTGGTATAAAATCCCATCAGGCGTCTGAAGCCTTTTATGGAAAACCCCTTTCTTATTGGCTTAGTAATCCCACCCCAAAGCTGCTTTAAATAGACACATTTAATGATGTCATAAGAGATAAAGGGAAAGTAAACCCATCAATACATTATTTCAGCTCTTCAAAGGGGAATATGGGAAAGGACAAATATAAAAACACAATTCAAATAGTTTAAACATTAATATGTAACAAATACAGTACAATTCCTAACTCCACTGTCAGGTTAATTTTATACTGTAAATATAATAATATATATGGACCTACAATTTACAAGACATATATAATAAATACTAATTTATACTCAATGCATCATATAGCCATAAGTCTAAACAGATTCTACAGATCAAAAAACAGTTAAGCTTGAACTCCATGTTCTACCATAGTTTAGAGTTTGGACATCCAAGAAGCTTCTAGACTTAACATGCTTATACCATGTCTATTACCCTTTCTGGGTTTACAGACCACCTTTTCTATTATATTGAAGGATATATTACATTTTCCATTATGTACCTCCTATACATGTTTGGATATAGCAGAGCTATCATCTTTTCTATTGGTGGCATACACATTTTCTGACAGGCCACTATTCACTGTTCTGAAGGTTTTTCCCATATACGGAAGGCCACATTCACATGTAGCAAGATACATTATGTACTACTGAGTGTGACAATTCATGTACTTTTTAATATTAAATATTTCTTCTGTAACAGAGCTCTTAAAACATTTTGATTGGTTTTACTTATTTACAAATTGTACATGTGAGAAAGCATTGGCATCGTTTAAAGCAAGATCCCCTTTTAGATATTTTGAATAGGAATTGGGAATTGCGATTACAAACCAACATTTTATTTTAGAAAAAACAGAAGCATAGCCTTTCCCCCAGCATGTTTAATAACCCAAGAAATCTCATGGCTAGAACATAGGGGTAGTTATACTTGTAGCCAAAATCGACGTACTACTTGTAAATATATATATAGCCAACCAAAATGTTTAGGAGTTGTGTTACTGGAGAAATATTTAATATTAAAGCATACATGCATTGCCACACTCAGTACATAATTTATCTTGCTACATGAGAACGCGGCCTTCAATATATTGGAAAAACTATTACTGATTGTGAATAGCTGTGATGAAAGAGGTTATATTACATATTTCCATTCTTAAAAAGCTTTGAAAAAATGGAATAACCTTGTAAGAAAGTGATTTTGACAGATGTTTCTAAGATAACCTACCGATCTTTAAAATCTGTAGAGATAATGAATCCATGAGTTCTATTACAATCCAAGTCTACAACAAATCATAGCAGGTCTAAAAACAAGATGCCTGAAAGGTAACAGATGCTTAGTAAACAGAAAAATTGCAGCTTGAAATTAACATCTAACATTCATAAAATGTAGCTATGTCTGCTGCAGTGTCATTAGCCTATATACTAAAACAAACCTGTCTATATGCACAGACACTGGACCCATCTGTGCAGGGAAGGGTGCGCGCAGGGGAGGGTACACACGCTGTGGGGGGTGCCATACATAAAGTTTAAACAGTAACAAGATCAATATATGAAGCTTGTTATTGAATAAAAACAAAGTGAAAAAAATGCAATTAATAATGAAGAAATTTTGACTGAAATACAGTTTACAAACGTTGTGGTTTCATGCACACACACACACATTTAAATACACAACCATTTTTAAAAAAATTGCTGCTTTCAGACAGTATCAGAAGATATGAGTAAACATCCTTTTCACAAGACAGCTACTCTTCAAAACACAAGAGTAGGTGGTTTAAAGTGATTTTTCTTTTCAATGAAGGGTCATACGGGTCATTATAGCCCTCTGAATCCTTGTGCCAGGGCTAATTTTCCTATAGTGTTAAATCCAAGCTTTCATTAATAACAGCAGGGCCAGAGGACAGTGCTTATACAATAACTCTAGAGATTACAGGCAGCAGGAGGTAAACTAAAATGCTTCTTAATGCAAGTTATCCATAAGTTGTTTGTAAAATATCTCATATTTATCTGGAAATACAGAAATTGTTGTTTGAAACACTGCCTTTTTTAATGTTGAGTGCTCCATATTGTATGCATCATGTTTCAACAAGTTAAAGTTGTGCAAAAACTGTTTTGAAGGATATAAGTTATTACAGTGTAACATAAGGTGACAAAGCTAAGTGATTATTCTAGAAAGAAAATATTCCACTGCTGATCCCATTATAATTTGAGCCTCCTATATATTATATAAGTGATAATACTCTCCTTGCAGTGTAATATAAGGCTATAAATTAAAATTAAAGGAGTTCCCTTTAATACAGGACAGGTTCCGAGTTGACTTTATAAACACCAAAAATTGTTGTTTTGGGACATTTTTTATTTAAAATAATTAACCCCCCCAACATAATGGTTTAAACATGTGCTCTCCACATTAACAATAAAGGATTTAAGTTACTGTACTTCCATATAAAAAGGCACAGACCTAAACAGTTGTATGTCTTCAACCAGCCACTTCATTACTTTTCCCCTGCTGGTGTCCGTAGTGATTCAATCTGCATTTGTTTTCTTTCACAGAGTTTAACTGCCGGGTCCATAGCTGCTGCCTGTGGGACCGGGATGTCTTATCTATGACTCATAGATAAGACATCCGGGTCTCCCGGGCAGCAGTGAACAGACTAGCTACAGACCCGGTAGTTAAAGTCTGTAAAGGAAAACAAATGCAGATTGAATCCCTACGGACACCAGCAGGGGAAAGTAATGCAGCGGCTGGTTGAAGACATAAAACTGTTCAGGTCTGTGCTGTGTTTTTATATGGAAGCTCAAATCCTTTATTGTTAATGGTGACAGGACTTTCAATGGGGAGGTGGTATATATTCTTATAAAAAAACCTCTTAGCTACGTAGTCAAGAGGTTTTTATAAGGATATATTCCACTGTACCTCCCCATTGAAAGTCCATAGCCTTATGTATTATATAAGGGATAATACGCTACCTTCAGTGTAATATAAGGATATTACGCCACCAAGGAGTACTATGACCATATAGAAGCACGAGGCCGCAGGCTGAGTTCTTTTATACAGGTCAGGTGAGGTGAAGTAAATCTATATATTACACTGTAGGTAGCGTATTATTTACATATTATAATACATAAGGCCAGCCAAAAAAAAATAACCTGCCCACTACCACCGTGTCTTCCCCTTCCTGTATTAGCCATTTATATAGGAATCCCTGTTTAATGTATAAATAGTTAATTACCATTCCTATGGAAAAGATAAAGAAGGACCGAACATTGTCTGTCAAGAATAAACAGGGATTCCTATATAAATGACTAATACATGGAGGGGGAGACAGTGGGAGGGGTAGTAGAATACAGGAAGTCAGTCAGTGACATCACTGAGTGATTGTAATATAGATTCTCCCCACTGCACCTTCCCATTGAAAATGACTAGCTTTATGTATTATAAGGTTCTTCTTTATCATATGCAGGTGCCTAAACCAATACAGTAATTATTTATTACTAACTATAACTATGTTATTCATAATATAATTTTTTGGGGTATTTGTTTAGGTTATTTTTCTTGGCAGTCAGTTCTCTGTTACTAAATACTTCATTCAACTCTTTCTATTTTGAAATAAATATAGCTTTTTACATAAAACATGATCTCATCTGAAAACCTACGGAAGATCTATTTATAACACACACTGATAGCTGCAGTCTGTTTCCATATATCACTGATCTGTAGAATTTGTCATCATCTGAATAATTTTGAGACGAGAGGAACATATCAGCACCATCATAAGTTGTTACACTGTGCTTTTCAAATGTAATATATGGCAAAAATACTCAGAAAAACACTAACTGCAGATTTAGTTATAGTGAATTTGGTACCACAGTGGACCATTCAAGGGTGATTGTGGAGGAGAATTTTTTATTTGATATTATATAGTATGGCCAAACTGTACTAATCAAAATGTCAACATATGGTTACAAGTTGTCACAAAACTGATATTTTACATTATAGATAAATTGTTTCACTAGTTTTAACATGCAGTACTCATGTAAAGCATTAAACACCAGAAGAATGCTCTAAAAGGAATGTCCAATCTATGGCCCTTCTGATATCCACATATCCTGGCTACACTAAACATAACATTTTAGGAATCTAAATAATAAAATGTAATACCTTATCATATAATGATATGATATACATGTGCAGTGGAGATGAACTGCACATGCATTTTTGAATTTTGAATTTAAAGGACAACAGCTGTTAATACTGCTTAAATTAAACTCTATATATTTGTGTTTCGGACACTAAAACTGATTGTGTGCACAAAGCATTCTTTATCTGAAAAATTGTTTGTGCGGAAGCTGCTATACAATTCCCAAAGATGATAATTCTCATTGTGTGCATTAGCACTGCTTATTGGTTAGTAGAGATGGGCAAAACTGCTAAAATCCGTTCCGCCTGTGGATTCGCGGATTTTTGAAATAATTTAAAACTTTGCGGAAAAACCCATTAAAGTCAACAGGAGAAAAAAATCTGCACAGATCCGCCTAAATATAAATAGTAATAGTTAAATACTGTACATGGCTCTAGGACTTTGGTAAGGGGAACACGTACACATAACCAGAACTTTTATAAAAATAACTTTCCTCACTATCGCACTGTTTTTTGAGCTTCCTCATTCTATTTTCAAGCCTCATTTCGAAAATTTTCAAAAATTCAAGGAATTTCCAATTTTCAAAGAATTTTTTTAAAATTTTGTAAAAAATAAAATGATTAAGTAATTTAATGTAAATAGCTCTGGGACCTCGGAAATTGTTTGGCAAACAGACCAGTCTCATTGTAACCAATTCTGATTGAAAAAGAATCCTATTGGTTATGGTTACTATACCAATCAGATTATTTCTGAAATAATTTTAATGTATCCAATCAGAATTGCTTACAAATAAAAGTTTTAATACCCTCCAGCTTAAAGCCCGTTGTTTGCAGTGTTTATGTTTTCAAGGACTGCGGCACCATGCTGAAGGGCCGCTGACGGGGAGCTCCGATAATGGAGGGGGTAGGTGAATGCTATTATCTGTATAGGTTATGGAGCGCTACAGTCGAGGAACATCAATTTGAACGTTCAATAATTATTGAAAATTCAATAATCATTAAAAGTTCGGAAGTGCAAAATCCAGAATAGTTTGGGTCTGTTCGAATTGTTAAAGCTCGGGTTCAAGTTCGGGTCCATCTCCAGTCATGAACTTCCTACTGTGCTTGTTAAGAAATCCCCCTCCCCTTAAAAATCCTGTGCTTGCCCCTGGATTTGAAGCATTATAATGGGCACCAGTCACGTACAGCGCCAGAAGTGCACTATAATGGAGGGGCTACATAGCACTATCTGGCATGTCATTTTGGCATCCAGACCACTGTCTTTGACCTCCAGAATTGGTTTGTTAATTAACAAACATTCAGCGTAAATGTGTGGCCGTTAAATTGTAATACCGAGTGTTTTTAATTAGGGCCCTTAGACCTCTAAAAGGCTTAACACAAAATTTGTCCAAAAAACTAATGGGGGAGGGGAAGTTAGTCCTTAAAAGGACTTTTGGGTCCCAAATTGTGTAAATACAGGAGTGGTTACCAACAAGTGCTAGTCCACCACACTAAAATTCACACACAGATTACTCAAAAAGCAGAAGAAAAAACTGTCTCCAACTCCTACACTGTTAGGTCTCCATTAAACATACTTTAACACACAAAATGGTGCCTGTCTAGCTGCCTTTTATACCCAGGGGGTTGGCACAGATAAAAATAGCTGCCATCGGTGAATTTTATACATGAAAATCTTCGAAAAATTTCGAACGTGGGTCAACGGAAAGCGGAATTCTGGAAAATCTGTGAATTTGCAGATGCGCAGATTTCCGAGATACGCCGTGGAACCGGGTTCAGATCCGTGATCCGGTCCATATCTAGTTAGTATGCCAATCAGATTATTTCTTAAAGAATCTGATTGTGTCCAATCAGAATTGGTTAAATCAGATTCTTTCAGAAAGAATCTGATTGGTTAGCTTTATGGAAGAATCTTATTGTAACCAATCAGGTTTGTTTAAAATCAGATTAGAATCTGATTGTAACCAATTCTGATGGGAAAAGAATGTGAATAGTTAGTATACCAATCAGATTTTTGCAAAAAAATTCTAACTTGGTTACAATCAGATTCTTTCTGAAAGAATCTGATTGTCTGTTCCCCAGACCATTTCCCAGGCCCCAGAGCCATTTACAGTAAGTTACTGTATAATTTTTACCAAATTTTCCAAGTTTCTCGAATCGGATCCACGAACCGGCCATCTCTATTGGTTAGGTGTATTTTCACATCTTCCTCAGCAATTTGTACACTAAAATTAGATGTAAAAGTATTTAAAATAATGCATGTAAATTGAGAAACTTCGATTGACATCAATGTTTTGCTAGTCAAATCCAAATCCGGATTGTTTCATTAATTTCTAGTGACTAGTACCATAAGCCTTTCCTACGAGGGATGTGAAAGTATTTTACATTAGAGTAAAGTTATGGTTATACAGAATTTGTTTGCTGGAAAAAAGAGTCCACATGAAATTCCAGATATTTATTAAACAAAGCTATCTCCTGTTCACAGCCTTCTGCAGGTTAATTTATTTATCATCAGGAATACAGTAAAATAACAGTTTAGTCTGCAACATAAAAGTACCTGATGCAGAGAAATCTATTAACCTTGATGTTCAGTTAGCTTGCATTTTTGGAAGTGCACCAAGCTAGGCTGTCCTAGGCATAAACATCAGCACTGCACTTCTGGATTATTAAACACATTGTGTTACTATACTATAATTTACTTTTATTTAATGCGGGCACTTTAGACATGTCAAGCTAGACACATATTTTAGAGATAGAATACAAAATAAATGGATATTTCTTCATTGAGCATTCACTTTTACATTGGTACAGTATGATCTTCACAATTCAAATTTCAAGAGCAAAGAGTGGCTATGGTGTATAGTATTCACTATACTCCATTTCTCATGCCAGAGTAAAAAAAACGAAATGTCACCATAAAACATAGCATGTGTAATAGCTGGCTCCAGTAGCATTGCTGAAATAACCTCTCATAAAGGCCACTTGTAACTCACAGTATGCATTATATATATAAAAAAATAAATAAAACCAGTATGGGTTGAAATGTATTTAGTTTGACCATAAGGCAATAACTATTTCTCTCTACTATTTAGTTCACTTTCTCTAGAGCCTGAGTTCCTGCAGGGATTCTTTAGTCTCAATTTATTTGAATGTAATGACATTCATTAACCTGTGTAGTGGTTTTTATTCAAGCCCAGGCAACTGGCTATAAACCAGAAATGCAGATTTTCCTAACAACTTCTAAGCAGACTCTTAATATTCCTCAGGGTTACCTTTTTAATGGTCTATTTGCTTTTTTTTTTTAAACACCAGACAATGATGCTCCAAAGAAAGGTTTAGTGCTAAGTCAAACAATTAAAGGATATTTTCCATTTTTTCATGTTTACGTTTATACTTTATTATTCTGAATGCAGTTTCCTTGGGATATCTGTGTAAATAAACCCAAAGAACACATTTTTCAAAAAATATCTACTAGCTAATTGTGATTTCTACGATAGTTCATGATAATTTGAGCATGGGGACAAATAAAATGTTTATGTTAGCAGGGGGAGAAGCACAGATAACTATTAAAATAAACATTTTTGCATATTTTATCCCAGCCTACAATTTGAGTCCGATAATTCTAAAGTACTAAAGTAAAAATCAATTCTATTTATTAAACAGGTCAACTTTACTTCTTTTTAAACATATAAAATGGTGAAAATCTGTGCTGTGATTTTAGCACTACTTGAATTTTCTACTTAATATTCTGTGGAGCAGTCTACGCTATTAAATGCTTGGAGCTGTTATCAGCAGTGATTCCTTTTATCCTTCCCTATTCTGTTTTGTAAGAAAAGTCAGAAGGAAAGTGACAAATGTGTAAAAAAATAATTGTAAATAAAAAAAGGTCTTTTGTATTGATCACTAGCTGAACAAGTATGACTGAATGTTTGTGGAAAAATGAATTGTTCACATCATTCTCAGATCTTGTGGTCATGTACGTTATGCTGAGAACACTGTGTCAATTACTACACTTCAAATATCAAGATCAGTGGGCAATTTGGCCATGCACAAAGATGCATAAACCTGCAGGACCACATGTTCAGCATTTGTACAAACAAAATTTTAATAATGTTTGGCCAATGACACCTGCTAATAATAAATTATTGGGCTTATAGTTGACACATGAGTTCTGTTTTAATCACAAAATTATATGTGGTGCAAATTGGCCCAAGTTAAACATGAAAAGTGGCAAACAGCTGCGGCAGAAAGTTAACAGTGCTAATTACGGATCTATAATTAAATGGATTGGGCAAACTATTGCATGCAAAATTGGAGCAAAGACAATTTTTGGAACAATAAAATGAAGTTTCAGCAACAAGTAGACATTTCCAAATGGGGAAAAAACAGGACTAAGTAATACTTATAAGATAAACTGGACTTTTAGGGGAGTCATATTTAGTAACGGTCAGAAAAGCTTTTAAAAATGGTTTAGATTTAAATGAAATATCTTTTTATGCAGAAAAACAAATGGTTTAAGGATTACTGTACACTTATGTGTGTAGTACGAAAAAACTAATTGAGAAAAGCTACCTACAAATATCTCATTGTATATTAAGTCAAAAAGCTATTATTTCTAAAAATGCCCTGGAGAAAGAAACTGGAGATTTCATGAGCTTAGAGTAAGATAGAGTTATCTTACCGTACATAAATTATATTGCACCAAAAGGCACCAATACCCAGACACCACTAATAAATTCATAGCTACCATAATCCCCTTTCATCTATTTTTTATGTATCTGCTATTCCTACATTAACAGTGGAAACAAATTAATTGCCTGGAATAAAAAGCAAATGCATTTAAATGTCCCAAGTCACTAATATTAATTTAATCCAAACTTGTTTTTACAGACATGAAAAAATAGTGTGCAAAAGCCTCCAACTGCTTAATAATATGTGTTTTGACACTGAACCTTCAAATCAAAATACAGTATACTGTAGACCTACTACTGTTGCCATCATGCAGACCTTAACTGTCACTTTTTTAGATGAAGGTGAAAAACCACTGCTCCATTTTCTGGTAAAATGAAATTCAAGAAACATCATTTGGGAGCTGACTACTGCAGATAGTCCTCCTGTTTTCATCACAGAACGGTAACTAGGTTCATTGATAAGATATTCATTAACGGCTCAAACTGCTAGATATCTTTAGTCTCTAGAATAAAAAGGAACATGTCAAATACTGGATTTAAGAGGATTTTACAACCTGCACCATAAGTAAAGTTTGCGGTAAAATAGAAAAAAAATAAAAGCTTTACAAGTTTATTTTAAAATTTGGCAATATTATTGATGGATCTAAGATAAATTCATTAAAGGAGAACTAAACCCAATTTTTTATACTCCAGAATCTGAAAACAACCCCCCTAAAAACACCAATAAACTATAAAATGCCACTTCAGTAAACTCTGTTAAAGTAAATCAAAGTCTGTTAAGAACTGGATGAAGTATGTGTGTGTATGGGCAGTGTCAGACCACACCTCCTGACCTCAGTCACATGCTTCCTTGCTTTATCTGTCCTGTAAAAGGATTGGCTAGATATTATTAATGGGTGTGACCAACTGTAACAAGTTTGTGCCATAGCTAAGAACTGAGCATGTGCAGAACATAATGGTCGTTGACCAAACTGTCTGATACTAGAATGATGTGAAGTAAAGCACAAACCATATGTTATTTAGGTAAATTTCCCAGAGCCTGTATCAAAATGAGAGGTAAGACACAGATTACTGGTTTTATATCAAGGTGTTCTGCCTTCTGGTTCATTGTTGTTCTTTGGCTTTAGTTGCCCTTTAAATATGAATATTTCTTTTATGAATCTCCCAAGGATGGGCTTTCAGTGAACCCTTCAGTGCATTAAAATAAGATGTGCTTTATGTATGCCAATTAAAAAATAAAAATAGAACAGTCTTACAGTACCTATGTGTTATTAGAAACAAAACAATTTGTAAGCCCTGGGACAGGGGTAAATGTTGCTTATAGACAGATTAAATAGTAGATAGAGCATGCCCCTAAAACATAGTCATCTAGGACAGTGAGTAGTCATGTAAGCCTTCTGTTATATCTGTGATAGCAATATTTGGTCCATCCACCTTCCAGACTGTGCATCATTTATTGAGAGTTAATAACGTATTGGCAATTCAGATACCATCTGGGAAATTCAATATAGAAAATCTCTGGTACTTTCCGCAACCTTGAAATACAATACTGAACATAAACATGGAAAGGTAAGATGCTCTTTTTTGTGCTCTTTTAAAAACCCAATAAAACCCCACATTAAGATGGTGCCAAACCTAACTAATGGTGAATTGTATCGGGGGCACCGCACTAGGAGACTAGTAAGAAAGGTTCAAGGTATTGAATATCAATTCTATAATAATTATAATTACAGCAGAGGTGATCACAGAAATTTTAATGATCTTTGTTCTAATGTATGTAATTATTTGAAGATAAAAAAACTGATGTTCCCATCAATCATGTATGAACAAAGTGACAGACAGTTGTAACATTGCTTTGCATTGTTTTGTTCAGCACAGATTTATTATAACTTGACTTTAAGGAGCATAATCTTCATTATACTCCAAGTATATCTGTTGTATTCAATTAGATCAACTGGACTTGAAGTTTAGTTCTTGAAGATGTTTCGCTAGTCATCCGACTGGCTTTCTTAATTCAGAATGATGTACAAGGATCTGTGGCAATTATGTACCCTGGAAAATCCCAATTAGCATATCACAGCCAGGTGTTAAGGGCGTGGTTGCATAGTGGCTAAGGGGTGTTATAGGAATGCCCATGGTAAGGTGTCAAAAGAGCATTGTATATGGCAGACAGTTGGTGGTGTCATTATTGCCACAGATTCTTGTACAAGTCATTCTGAATTGAGAAAGCCAGTCGGATGACTAGCAAAACGTCTTCAAGAACTAAACTTCAAGTCCAGTTGATCTAACTGAATACAACAGATATACCATGACCTGGATGATTGAGAACCTTCACAAGCATATACAAAACAAGTAGTATTTATACTTTTACACTATATTTTCTGGTGAACAAAATGTGATAGACACTGCCTAAATTATCCTAATATTACAAAATATTCACACATATAGTGTAAGTAATTGATGTTAAGTAATTGATGGTTAAATTTCTTTTAAGTTTCAGAAATATAAAAAATAATGTAAATTGGAAAGAAAGATTTTTAAATTGTGGATGGGAATATACAACACAAGTTTTACTGCATACTGCATCAAGGAGATGTGAACCTCATTTAAGGCCTGTCCCATGAGCGATTAGCTCTGAGCGATTTCCTGTTTTAAAGAGATTTTTCTGTTTTTAACAGGTTAAAAAACTAAAGCGTTATATAAAGTGGTTGCAGCCTAGTAAATGTACAACCTAACACTATTTATTTCTAGGAGGGTGCCTGTGTAAGTAATTAATCACTAGTGTATTTTTATTTTTTTTACTACTTACTGCTTGAATAAGGTGGTAGGAATTGTTTGAGTAAACTCAAAGCACTGGATTACAAAACAAATACTGTGTTTAAAAACACTGTTACCTGTGGAGCGGGGGCTGGTAGGAGACAAAGGAAAGGTTTTTTTTTTTCTCTCTCTCTCTGATTGGATGGGGGTGTAACTAATTGGTTTAAATTGGCTGGGCCTGTTGGCTCTGGTTGGTTTTGAACCTCATTTAAGGCTGTCCCATGAGCGATTAGCTCTGAGCGATTTCCTGTTTTAAAGAGATTTTTCTGTTTTTAAGAGAATTGACAGCTAAAAAACTAAAGCGTTTATTAACTGTGGTTGCAGCTAGTAAATGTACTAACAACACTATTTATTTCTAGGAGGGTGCCTGTGTAAGTAATTAATCACTAGTGTATTTTATTTTTTTTTTTACTACTTACTGCTTGAATAAGGTGGTAGGAATTGTTGAGTAAACTCAAAGCACTGGATTACTAAAACAAATACTTGTGTTTAAAAAACATGTTACCTGTGGAGCGGGGGCTGGTAGGAGGCAAAGAAATGGTTTTTTTTTCTCTCTCTCTCTGATTGGATGGGGGTGTAACTAATTGGTTTAAATTGGCTGAGGCCTGTTGGCTCTGGTTGGTTTTGAACCTCATTTAAGGCCGTCCCATGAGCGATTAGCTCTGAGCGATTTCCTGTTTTTAAAGAGATTTTCTGTTTTTAAGAGAATTGACCGCGTTAAAAAACAAGCGTTTATTAACTGTGGTTGCAGCCTAGTAAATGTACTAACTAACACTATTTATTTCTAGGAGGGTGCCTGTGTGTAATAATTAATCACTAGTGTATTTTTATTTTTTTTACTACTTACTGCTTGAATAAGGTGGTAGGAATTGTTTGAGTAAACTCAAAGCACTGGATTACTAAAACAAATACTGTGTTTAAAAAACACTGTTCCTGTGAGCGGGGGCTGGTAGGAGACAAAGGAAAGGTTTTTTTTTTTTCTCTCTCTCTCTGATTGGATGGGGGTGTAACTAATTGGTTTAAATTGGCTGAGGCCTGTTGGCTGGTTGGTTTTGAACCTCATTTAAGGCACTTCCCATGAGCGATTAGTCTGAGCGATTTTGTTTTAAAGAGATTTTTCTGTTTTTAAGAGAATTGACAGGTTAAAAAACTAAAGTGTTTAAAACAAGAAAGCGTTTGAGAACAACACTATTTCTCTGCTGTGTCTCTCTGTGGATTGTGTTTTGTATGGACAGTTTTGTTGGGGCCGCGCAATGTGCATCCTGCCGCATGTATGGGATCTTGGAGCAGCCGCCCCAGGGGACCTATGTATGTGTCAGATGTGGTGGGTGCCCATTTGGAATCTGAGGTACAGAGTCTAAGGGGTAAACTGCAGCATTGCAGGACTTGGCAAACCTGGGGGAAATGCAGGTACTGGCAGGGGCCAGAAACTGGTGGGTGGAGATGGGGCAGATAAGGTGGAGAAGGAAGATAGATTTGTAAGGGTCACCAGGGGAGGTAGGGGACGGAAGAATAGGGGGGCTTCTTCCCAGGTGGTCGATCCCAACAGATTTCCATTTTAGGTGAAGATGTGGAGGACGATGGCTCGGAAGAGCATGTATGGAGCGGGCCTTTCCCTTGAACACAGGGACGGCCATCTCCAATACAAGGGAGGGAGAACTGGGGGCTAGGAAGGATAGACAGGTGGTAGTGGTAGGGGATTCTATTATTAGAAGGGTAGATAGGGTAATCTGTCGCCAGGACCCTGCATGCGAACAGTGTGTTGTCTGCCTGGTGCTAGGGTTCGACATGTGGTGGATCGTGTAGACAGATTATTGGGTGGGGCTGGGAGTGACCCGGCGGGTCTTGGTTCACATTGGTGCCAATGACAAAGTTAGAGGTGAGGGGAGGTCCCTTAAAAATGATTTCCGAGAATTAGGGGCCAAGTTAAAAGCAAGGACCTCCAGGGTAGTGATTTCAGAAATACTACCGCAGCCACGTGCTACGCTAGGGAGGCAACGGGAGCTCAGGAGTATAAATGCGTGGCTAAGAGATGTGTGTAAGGAGATGGGGTTTGGGTTTTTAGAGAACTGGGCTGACTTTTCTGTTGGCTACAGGCTCTTTAGTAGTGACGGATTGCACCTCAATGGTGGTGGTGCAACTGTTTTGGGGAGAAGATGGCTAGGGGGTTGGAGGAGATTTAAAAATAGGTATGGGGGGGAGGGAACGTTTAACTACACAGGGGTAGATAGAGAGAAGTTAGGGATCGGGGGCTAGTAAAACACACGGAGGGAGGAGAGGAGGAGGGGGAGCATAGAGGATAAGGAGGCATGTACGACCATGTATGGAAGTAAATCAATTGATAATCTAAAGTATGTTTACAAATGCAAGGAGTCTGGTGGAAAAACGCGCGAACTTGAAATAATAGCGTTAAAGGAAAGGTATGATGTAATTGGTATAGCAGAATCATGGCTTAATGATTCACACGACTGGACAGTAAATATTGAAGGGTATCCTTATTAGACATGACCGAGTTAATAAGAAAGGAGGAGGAATTGTATGTATGTTAAACAGGAATTGAAGCCAAATTTAAAGGATGGAATAGATGGGGGAGCAAACGATGCGGCAGAAACATTATGGGGGGAACTGTGTACAGGAAGCAAGAAGGTAGGTAAATTAATTGTTGGAGTGTGTTATAAGCCGCCAAATGCCGGGGAAGAGGTGGAAATGAATCTCCATATGCAGTTGGCGAAGGTGCTGGTATGGGCGGTTCTGGTTATGGGGGATTTTAACTACCCTGAAATAGATTGGAGTAATGGAACTGCCAGCACCTCAAAAGGTATAAAGTTCTTAAATTTCCATATGAGCATTTTCTTTCACAGATGGTAGAATCCTACTAGAAAGAATGCGTTGTTGGATCTGGTGATATCTAATAACCCAGAGCTCATTTTGGAGATGAAGGTAAGGGAAGCTTAGGGAATAGTGACCATGATATGGTGTCATTTAATATAGGTTGCAGAAAACTAAAGTGCACTGGCTTAAAAAAAACTTTTAACTTTAGGAAAGCTAATTTTATGCTTTTAAAGGAATCGCTCTGCTCATAGACTGGGGGGAACTGTTCTAGGTAAAGATAATGAGCAGATGTGGACCACTTTTAAAGGGATATTAAACTATAACATTTCCAAATCGGTACCTTTAGGAAACAAGTGTAAAAAAATTAGGTCCACTCCTGCATGGCTTAATGCTCAGGTAAAAAGGGAAGGAAAAAAAAGAAAAGGCTTTAAAATTTTGAAAGCAGAAGGCACAGAACAGGCTTACAGGGACTTCAAAAGTTGTAATAAAGAGTGCAAGAAAGCAATAAACTAGCTAAAATAGAAAATGAAACACGGATTGCCGAACAAAGCAAGTCCAACCCCAAGATGTTTTTTAAGTATATAAATGGTAAAAAAATGAGGACTGAGAATGTGGGACCATTAAATAATGGAGCTGAGGTGGTTGTAGAGGATGCCGAAAAGGCTAATCTGCTAAACCGTTTTTTTACATCGGTTTTACTGTTGAGAATCCTTACAGTAGGGATTGTAACAATGTGCAGGGAGGAAATGAAGAGTCTTCACATTGGATAACAGAGGATATGGTACGGAATCAATTAGACAAAGTTAATATCAATAAAGCGCCAGGACCAGATGGATTGCATCTAGGATTTTAAAAGAGCTAGTTCAGTTCTAGCAAGACCACTGTGTCTCATCTTTTCAGATTCGCTTTTGTCTGGGATGTGCCGCTGGATGGAAAAAAGCCAATGTAATACCAATATTCAAAAAAAGGTAGTCGTTCACAGCCTGGTAACTATAGACCTGTAAGCCTAACATCAGTGGTAGGGAAGGTGATGGAAACTTTGTAAGGGATCATATCCTTGACTTTGTCTCCAGAGATCTTCTTATTAGTAGTAGTCAGCATGGATTTATGAGAAATAGATCATGCCAGACAAATTTAATTGGTTTTTAAGAAGAAGTGAGTAAGAAGTTAGATTCAGGCACAGCTGTGGATGTGGTATATTTGGATTTGCAAAAGCCTTTGATACTGTGCCACATAGGCGACTAATGTATAAACTGAGGACTGTTGGCCTGAAGAAAACATTTGTTCATGGATAGAGAACTGGTTATTGGACCGCAAACAGAGAGTGGTGGTTAATGGAGCTACATCTATGTGGGCTAAAGTTCTAAGCGGAGTTCCTCAGGGTTCTGTACTGGGGCCGCTTCTGTTTAATCTGTTTATAAATGATTAGTAGAGGGGATTGAGAGCAAGGTCTCTGTGTTTGCTGATGACACTAAATTATGCAGAGCTTTGGAAACTTCCAATGATGTGCAAGTGCTGCAAGCAGACCTAGATAGATTATCAAAATGGGCAGCAGAATGGCAGATGAGATTCAATGTTGATAAATGTAAGGTGATGCATTTGGGATTTAAATCCCTGTGCCACCTACACCATAAATAACTCTGTGTTAGTGCATCTGAAATGGAAAAAGATTTGGGGGTTCTGGTAGATAACAGACTTAGCTGTAGCAAACAATGCCAGGTAGCAACAGCTAGAGCTAGCAAGATATTGTCTTGTATAAAGAGGGGAATGGAATCAAGAGAGAAAAATATTATTCTCCCTCTTTACAAGGCACTGGTAAGGCCACATTTGGAATATGCGGTGCAGTTTTGGAATCCCATATACAAAAGGGACATCTTGGAAATTGAGGCAGTTCAGAGAAGGGCAACTAAATTAATAAGGGGAATGGAGGGGCTTGAATATGCAGGCAGATTAGACAAGTTAGGGCTGTTTACATTGGAGAAGCGGCGGTTGCGTGGGGACATGATAACCTTATACAAATATATTAATGGCCCATACAGTGAACTCTTGGTGCATTGTTCACTAATAGGTCATATCAGAGGACTCGTGGACATCCTTTAAGGTTGGAAGAAAAGAAGTTTCATCTTCAAGTTAGGAGAGGTCTCTTTACAGTGAGAACGGTGAAACTGTGGAATGTCTTCCAGCAGAGGTGGTTATGGCAAGTTCATTGAATACTTTAAAAAAGGCCTGGATAAGTTTTCAAACTAAAAAATATTGAGAATTACTGGTATTAATGCATATAGACTGGTTGATCCAGGATACTTTCCGATTGCCGTTTGGAGTCAGGAAGGAATTTTTTCCCCCCCTTTTTAGCTGGGGTTTTTTGCCTTCCTCTGGATCAACTGTTAGGTAGGGTTAAAAAAAAAAAAAGGGAATAGGTTGGACTTGATGGACGAATGTCTTTATTCAACCTTAATTACTATGTTACTATGTTACTATACTGTAACATAACACATGCTAACAGATATATTGGGTTACAGTGGGTTTTGCACTGACTGTATGAGGAATTTTTTTAGAAACATTGTGACACTACTAAGGATACAATTTGTGCAATATTTATATAACATTAGCATTGTGGGAGTGTGGAACTATTGTATCTAACCAACTTCTTTGACCGGTTATAAGTACCGGTCAGGCCCTACTTTTTTTTTTGTCCATTATATCTACCTCCAAGTTTTTATATCCCTTATATTATATAAATTTATTTATATCTTCATATAGAGATTGCATTGAGTTTTTAGGAGCTAACAATGTGGTGGGGGGTATAGGATATTACACATAGGAAAGGTGTATATGTGTGTGTGTACTCACTATTACCACTGACCATCAGTAAATGTATATAAAGTACACCAACTTACAAGGACACACAATATACAGGCCCGGTCAATATATAAAGTGGTGCACCATAGACAGGGACACCACTGATTACTGCACATGTTATGTGGGGAACCTGTTTATGTGCACTGTCTGCTTTGTGACAGACCACCAGAGTAACCCACTGTGTGCCATGCTACTAATAATCCTTCTATAAATCAGTGATCTGGTACAAATTGGTGGAAGCGGTGCTGGTAATACCATTTATTAGGTACAAATTGGTGGAAGCGGTGCTGGTAATACCATTTATTATCCCTGTTTTCTTTGTATATTTGTTCTCTGTATTACACTATGGAGGCTGCTACTGATAATATTGATTTAAATCCTCCTGTCCTTGTACCTGCAGATGAAATTCCCCAGTTAGACTCAGTATCTCTACCAGGCCCAATTGCCAAACCTATTTTTAAATCTGATCCATTTGATGGGGAAACTAGGGAGTGGACTGATTGGGTAGAACAATTTGAATTGGCAGCCACTATTAATGGTTGGGATGAAGGTGCTCGCTTGCAAGTCCTTAGCCTTTTGCTTAGTGGTAAAGCCAGGCAGGTATACCAAGGATTTACTGTAATACTGAAATAAAAAGCAGTTATCAGTTATTAAAAATTGTTCTGAAACAACTTTTTTTCAATTAGATCTGTATAAGAGTATATAAAGGATAAATCCATTTCTTTAGGTAAACTGGGAATGAGAAATATTGGTTTATACGTTACATTATAAGGGCTAGTACAATAACATGATGCTGTGAGGTACCTTCTGCTATAATATATGAGGTACCATCACCACTTGCCGTGGAGAATACTAATAAGTATTAACCTAGCATGTTTAGTTTCAACCACACAGTGTAGCAGGATTGCCTAGGTCTACTTTCAGACCTGCAGGATTATCCTATTTGGTCCCTCTGCAAGCTGGTGACTGTCTGAGTAACAGTTTAAAATATACCTGTGTAAAGATTCTATAACCACTATATCCACACATAGCAAAACATACACACACATAATTTCCATTGTGTACCAACGGCACAATTGGTAACAACGAATTAGTAACAACGAATGTCCCGCACTCATGCTATCATCATTCTTTGCCCCTATTACACTCATCATCATTCTTTGCCCCGGTGCTCCATAAAAAGATAGAGCACTCGCGGGTCTTGTCTTCATAAAATCTTTTATTTGTGCAACACCAATGCATTTCGGCTAATACACTAGCCGTCCTCAGGATGTCTCTCCTGTTTCATATATATATGTATATATATATATATATAGATAGATAGATAGATAGATAGATAGTTAGATAGATAGATAGATAGATATAGATATATAGATATTCCCAGTGATGAAGGCCCGGGTGCACATCAAAAGTAAATAATCCAAGTATAGAGATCGAAGGCACTCACGGGGCTTAATTAAAACGTAACTTTTATTAGTACGAAATAAAGGCGTATATCTACGGTTTCGGCTAGCCAACAAGCCATCCTCAGGATATATATATATATATATATATATATATATATATATATAAATATAATATATATATATTATTATATATATATATATATATATTCAGTAAAAACTAAACTCTATTAGCCATACAAATGTGCATGCATTTAATTTTCTAGCTAAAATAGATATTTCAGTCATATAAACTCCTGAGTGTTCAGATCTATATTGCTTTTGTTAATATGAGATAAAACTATTACAGATATTTGTAAATGATGATAACAAAATTATCTAAGAACAAAAAAACAGATCTGAAAATGAATAAACATTTGGGCAAATAAAGAGAAATAATTGTAATGAATCATACAACGTGGGGTAATCTAAATAAAAGAGCGTTTTGAATGATGCATATTTCTAGCGTCATTTCAAAATTGTGTGCAAAGCGAACTAAGGTTACATTTTTAATTGGTGAGCTTGTATGATATACTACTGTCAAAAACTAGATAACAATTGCATTTGTAGTCTCATGCTTCAGCCGATTAACAACCATATTGTTTAACTCCTATTTTAAACTATATTCAGCAGACAGCCCTGTACATAGGGTCAAATGAGCGTTGATAGCTTTGTGATGTTTTAATTCCTTTGTGGAGCAAGTTACATCAGAATGATCCATGCTGTGTGATTTTGACACCCCTCGTGGCACCAATCTAAGAGCTTGTATGACTGTTCTCACAGTTTCAAATGAGATAATTTCTGTAACAGCTACTAGAGCTTTTAAAGCGAGCACACACTATTTATAAGTTAATATAAAAGTCTTTCCTATAATATGTATGTACTGTACATCCATTTTATTGTTTTACAGACATTTTATTTATTCATTGTTAAGGAGGTCTTATAATTATAGTTAATTCTTTCAATATATAGTGAATAAGTTCAATACAAGATTCAGTATTACTAAGCAGTTAATTACAGAATAAGGTTTCCCTGACCCTGTTAAGCAGGTTGTAGTGACATTTGTGAGTTGTCAAGAGTAACCATCATAGTCATAAATGACCACAATAGAATAATAAGATAATAAAAGTTGGACAAGTCCACCAAAGTCCAAGTTGGAACTGATGGATAAGGGAAACAGCGCTTTAACTCTCAGTGATCTGGAGCTAAATTCTAACCATTGATTGGGTAAATGTAATCGCATGACTAAATATGTAACTAATTAATAATGACATATGCTAGTAATTGCAAATGGTATAAATAATCTTGCAATGTAACAATAAACCAGAACAGTTCTATCTCAAGGACTCCAGTGTCTGTTGTTTGTTCTCTCACAGCTGTGATATATGTGATATTTGGGCCTAGTGACTGACATCTATTTGAATTTATATTATTTTACCTTGACATCATCATTCTCTGGGCTCTCTCTAGTTGTATATTTTATTTAAGGTAAACTGTAATATGAGCCAGATTACCTAGATACTAGATTGTATGCTCTACGGGACAGGGAACTCATTACCTCTTGTGCAAAGCTTAGCACTACTATTTATATAATTTATATATTTATGTACGGAACTGTCTATATATTTGTTCCCCTTGTATGACTTTATTGTATTTTGATACTGTACAGCGCCAAGTGGCCCCTTATAAATAAACTATATATACATATCATACATCTAAAAATGTGCTAAATGTTCATGGTAGGCTTTACATATGTAGGTTCATTACTAAAAAAGAACAAAAGTCTAATAATAAGCTAAGTTAATGTGACTTCTTGTGCAAAGGACCTGTACATTCCTATCAATGATGTTGCCCCTTTTCGGCTTTTCCGTTTCCTATGACACTGATTGGTGCCAAAGGCTGGCAGCTGTCCCCCACTTTCTCCCAGTCCCATTTACCATCTGCACATGAGCACATATGGTAAAGACAGTAGGACTAGTAAGGAGATGGGAAAGACTGTTGAGCATACTTCAACATTTGTCATCCAAGGACACACAAGGCTAACTTTGCTCTTCGCAGCTTTTCTTACAAGTTAAGGTGGCCATATACTCTAATGATAATGGGTAAATCTCGTCATAGATAAGTCATAATTATAATCAGGTATACATAATATTGCTCTATTAAGGGACCAATAACATCATATGTAAATATTCATTTTGATTTCCATATAAAAATGTTTTATAAAATGAAGAAAAAAACCTTATTTTTTAAAATCCCAATAGGAAAGCTTTTATCCCCAGAACACATTGTAAGTTGCATTTAGTACATGTAAGAAAAATGAATTCTGTAACTAAAAAGGCTTCCATGTTGTTGCCAGTACAACCCAGAGCCCATGAAGCTATCAAAGTGCCATGCCCCCTAACCCCAGTGTTCACGGTCTCTATGCAGGGATATTTGCTTATTGATCTATTATTTACTAGGTTAAAAGGACCACACTCTAAAAACCTTGTGGTATATATTTATAAGATAAATTCCTTGCACATTTTTAAACTGCTTGGTACCGTTGTCATTTCCTATTATTATAGGAGAAACCTTTACATAGTAATTAAGGTTGAATAAAGACATTCGTCCATCAAGTCCAACCTATTCACTTTTTTTTTTTTTTATTTATTTTTTTTAACCCTACCTAACAGTTGATCCAGAGGAAGGCAAAAAACCCCAGCTAAAAAAGGGGGGAAAAAATTCCTTCCTGACTCCAAACGGCAATCGGAAAGTATCCCTGGATCAACCAGATCTATATGCATTAATACCAGTAATTCTCAATATTTTTTAGTTTTAGAAACTTATCCAGGCCTTTTTTAAAGTTATTCAATGAACTTGCCATTACCACCTCTGCTGGAAGACAGTTCCACAGTTTCACCGTTCTCACTGTAAAGAGACCTCTCCTAACTTGAAGATGAAACTTCTTTTCTTCCAACCTTAAAGGATGTCCACGAGTCCTCTGATATGACCTATTAGTGAACAATGCACCAGAGAGTTCACTGTATGGGCCATTAATATATTTGTATAAGGTTATCATGTCCCCACGCAACCGCCGCTTCTCCAATGTAAACAGCCCTAACTTGTCTAATCTGCCTGCATATTCAAGCCCCTCCATTCCCCTTATTAATTTAGTTGCCCTTCTCTGAACTGCCTCAATTTCCAAGATGTCCCTTTTGTATATGGGATTCCAAAACTGCACCGCATATTCCAAATGTGGCCTTACCAGTGCCTTGTAAAGAGGGAGAATAATATTTTTCTCTCTTGATTCCATTCCCCTCTTTATACAAGACAATATCTTGCTAGCTCTAGCTGTTGCTACCTGGCATTGTTTGCTACAGCTAAGTCTGTTATCTACCAGAACCCCCAAATCTTTTTCCATTTCAGATGCACTTAACACAGAGTTATTTATGGTGTAGGTGGCACAGGGATTATTAAATCCCAAATGCATCACCTTACATTTATCAACATTGAATCTCATCTGCCATTCTGCTGCCCATTTTGATAATCTATCTAGGTCTGCTTGCAGCACTTGCACATCATTGGAAGTTTCCAAAGCTCTGCATAATTTAGTGTCATCAGCAAACACAGAGACCTTGCTCTCAATTCCCCCTTCTAAGTCATTTATAAACAGATTAAACAGAAGCGGCCCCAGTACAGAACCCTGAGGAACTCCGCTTAGAACTTTAGCCCACATAGATGTAGCTCCATTAACCACCACTCTCTGTTTGCGGTCCAATAACCAGTTCTCTATCCATGAACAAATGTTTTCTTCAGGGCCAACAGTCCTCAG
Organism: Hymenochirus boettgeri; assembly: GCA_019447015.1. Lineage (NCBI taxonomy): Eukaryota > Metazoa > Chordata > Amphibia > Anura > Pipidae > Hymenochirus > Hymenochirus boettgeri. The sequence continues at coordinate 100,058,487 of CM033474.1, forward strand.
TTTATACATTAGTCGCCTATGTGGCACAGTATCAAAGGCTTTTGCAAAATCCAAATATACCACATCCACAGCTGTGCCTGAATCTAACTTCTTACTCACTTCTTCATAAAAACCAATTAAATTTGTCTGGCATGATCTATTTCTCATAAATCCATGCTGACTACTACTAATAAGATAATCTCTGGAGACAAAGTCAAGGATATGATCCCCTAACAAAGTTTCCATCACCTTCCCTACCACTGATGTTAGGCTTACAGGTCTATAGTTACCAGGCTGTGAACGACTACCTTTTTTGAATATTGGTATTACATTGGCTTTTTTCCAATCCAGCGGCACATCCCCAGACAAAAGCGAATCTGAAAAGATGAGACACAGTGGTCTTGCTAGAACTGAACTAAGCTCTTTTAAAATCCTAGGATGCAATCCATCTGGTCCTGGCGCTTTATTGATATTAACTTTGTCTAATTGATTCCGTACCATATCCTCTGTTATCCAATGTGAAAACTCTTCATTTCCTCCCTGCACATTGTTACAATCCCTACTGTAATGATTCTCAACAGTAAAAACCGATGTAAAAAAACGGTTTAGCAGATTAGCCTTTTCGGCATCCTCTACAACCACCTCAGCTCCATTATTTAATGGTCCCACATTCTCAGTCCTCATTTTTTTACCATTTATATACTTAAAAAACATCTTGGGGTTGGACTTGCTTTGTTCGGCAATCCGTGTTTCATTTTCTATTTTAGCTAGTTTAATTGCTTTCTTGCACTCTTTATTACAACTTTTGAAGTCCCTGTAAGCCTGTTCTGTGCCTTCTGCGTTCAAAATTTTAAAAGCCCTTTTCTTTTTTTCCATTTCCCTTTTTACCTGAGCATTAAGCCATGCAGGAGTGGACCTAATTTTTTTACACTTGTTTCCTAAAGGTACCGATTTGGAAATGTTATAGTTTAATATCCCTTTAAAAGTGGTCCACATCTGCTCAGTATCTTTACCTAGAAACAGTTCCCCCCAGTCTATGAGCAGGAGCGATTCCTTTAAAAGCATAAAATTAGCTTTCCTAAAGTTAAAAGTTTTTGTTAAGCCAGTGCACTTTAGTTTTCTGCAACCTATATTAAATGACACTATATCATGGTCACTATTCCCTAAGCTTCCCATTACCTTCATCTCCAAAATGAGCTCTGGGTTATTAGATATCACCAGATCCAACAACGCATTCTTTCTAGTAGGAACTTCTACCATCTGTGAAAGAAAATGCTCATATAGGAAATTTAAGAACTTTATACCTTTTGAGGTGCTGGCAGTTCCATTACTCCAATCTATTTCAGGGTAGTTAAAATCCCCCATAACCAGAACATGCCCCATACCAGCAGCCTTCGCCAACTGCATATGGAGATTCATTTCCACCTCTTCCCCGGCATTTGGTGGCTTATAACACACTCCAACAATTAATTTACCTACCTTCTTGCTTCCTGTACACAGTTCCACCCATAATGTTTCTGCCGCATCGTTTGCTCCCCCATCTATTCCATCTTTTAAATTTGGCTTCAATTCCTGTTTAACATACATACTCCTCCTCCTCCTTTCTTATTAACTCGGTCATGTCTAAATAAGGAGTACCCTTCAATATTTACTGTCCAGTCGTGTGAATCATTAAGCCATGATTCTGCTATACCAATTACATCATACCTTTCCTTTAACGCTATTATTTCAAGTTCGCCGGTTTTTCCAGCCAGACTCCTTGCATTTGTAAACATACATTTTAGATTATCAATTGATTTACTTCCATACATGGTCGTACATGCCTCCTTATCCTCTATGCTCCCCCCTCCTCCTTCTCCTCCCTCCGTTGTGTTACTAGCCCCCAGATCCCTAACTTCTCTATCTACCCCTGTGTAGTTAAACGTTCCCTCCCCCCCATACCTAGTTTAAAATCTCCTCCAACCCCCTAGCCATCTTCTCCCCCAAAACAGTTGCACCACCACCATTGAGGTGCAATCCGTCACTACTAAAGAGCCTGTAGCCAACAGAAAAGTCAGCCCAGTTCTCTAAAAACCCAAACCCCATCTCCTTACACCACTCCCTTAGCCACGCATTTATACTCCTGAGCTCCCGTTGCCTCCCTAGCGTAGCACGTGGCTGCGGTAGTATTTCTGAAATCACTACCCTGGAGGTCCTTGCTTTTAACTTGGCCCCTAATTCTCGGAAATCATTTTTAAGGACCTCACCTCCACCTCTAACTTTGTCATTGGCACCAATGTGAACCAAGACCGCCGGGTCACTCCCAGCCCCACCCAATAATCTGTCTACACGATCCACCACATGTCGAACCCTAGCACCAGGCAGACAACACACTGTTCGGCATGCAGGGTCCTGGCGACAGATTACCCTATCTACCCTTCTAATAATAGAATCCCCTACCACTACCACCTGTCTATCCTTCCTAGCCCCCAGTTCTCCCTCCCTTGTATTGGAGATGGCCGTCCCCTGGGTGCTCAAGGGAAAGGCCCGCTCCATACATGCTGCTTCCGAGCCATCGTCCTCCACATCTTCACCTAAAATGGCAAATCTGTTGGGATCGACCAGCTGGGAAGAAGCCCCCCTATCCTTCCGTCCCCTACTTCCCCTGGTGACCCTTACAAATCTATCTTCCTTCTCCACCTTATCTGCCCCATCTCCACCCACCAGTTTACTGGCCCCTGCCAGTACCTGCATTTCCCCCAGGTTTGCCAAGTCCTGCAATGCTGCAAGTTTACCCCTTAGACTCTGTACCTCAGATTCCAAATGGGCAACCCACTCACATCTGACACATACATAGGTCCCCTGGGGCGGCTGCTCCAAGATCCCATACATGCGGCAGGATGTACATTGCGCAGCCCCAACAAAACTGTCCATACTAAACAGCAATACACAGTAGAGACACAGCAGAGAAATAGTGTTGTTCTCAAACGCTTTCTTGTTTTAAACGCTTTAGTTTTTTAACGCTGTCAATTCTCTTAAAAACAGAAAAATCTCTTTAAAACAGGAAATCGCTCAGAGCTAATCGCTCATGGGACAGGCCTTAAATGAGGTTCAAAACCAACCAGAGCCAACAGGCCTCAGCCAATTTAAACCAATTAGTTACACCCCCATCCAATCAGAGAGAGAGAGAAAAAAAAAAAAAAAAGCTTTCCTTTGTCTCCTACCAACCCCCGCTCCACAGGTAACAGTGTTTTTTAAACACAAGTATTTGTTTTAGTAATCCAGTGCTTTGAGTTTACTCAAACAATTCCTACCACCTTATTCAAGCAGTAAGTAGTAAAAAAAAATAAAAATACACTAGTGATTAATTACTTACACAGGCACCCTCCTAGAAATAAATAGTGTTAGGTTAGTACATTTACTAGGCTGCAACCACAGTTAATAAACGCTTTAGTTTTTTAACGCTGTCAATTCTCTTAAAAACAGAAAAATCTCTTTAAAACAGGAAATCGCTCAGGTTTTAAATTAATTAAAACTTTAGTACTATCAGGGTTATTCAATAAAAGTTCTTATCGTTTAAAATGGTGCTAATTTTGCCCCAACCAATCAGATGTTAGCTTTCAAATGTTAAATAAGATCTGATTGGTTAGGGCAAGACTAGCACCATTTTTAACGATAAGACTTTTTATTGAATCTCCCTGTTAGTTAATACAGGGTATACTGAATAATTAGCCTGCTGATAGAACAGGCAGTTTCATATTAAGCAGTTTAGCCATTCATCAGAAGTGTTTTTACTCTGTGTCAGTTTAATTCTTGTTAAAAAAAAAAGTTCTGCTCTTAATATACAATATCTGTGGTGGTTTCAAACCTTGATTCAATTGGATTTAAGTTTCATGCTAAATAGTAGAGCAAAAATTGTATTGCATCATGTGAGCATGTATGCACCTATTCCCTTTTTATTATCTGCATTCACCTGTTTTACATACATTTGTGTTTTAAATTATGCCAAAAAAACTCATCCCAGTAAACAAAAGAATTTGGGGAAGGGGCTTGTTGCAACTTCCAATTAGAACTTTCAAATTGCATTAGGAATGTTGCTTGTAATATCATCAAAATTAACAAACCCGAACTTTGTGGTCTATAGTGAATTAACCTATGATACTGCATACAATGTGATGTTTTGATATAAGCCTTCATGTTATCGACATCAATATGGTTATCTCTACTAAAAGATATTAGTATTAAGATATTTAAATTCACAGAATGGACTAAACTGGAACTCAAAAGTAATGTTTCTTTAACAGTAAACAAAAGTATTTTTTCTTCTTGATTAACTCTACTCATTTTGCCCCTGTACAGTGTAATGAATGGAGCATCTGTGATGTAAACAAAGAACTAGACCATAGGAGTTAATGATTGGTGTTAGAAAGAAGTTTCTAATTAAATAACCAGTATATGCAAAATATTCATTATGCTTAAAAAAGCAATAACAAGGTTTTAAGGATGCTTGCGGGTTGTTTTCACCTCATATAATTTTTAATATTTCATATAGAATTAAATTAAATTGGTGATTACAAGCATTTAAACGGTTACAAGCACTGTAAGAAAGCAATTAAGCTGGCTAAAATAAATATTGAAGTAAGGATAGCTGAACAAAGTAAGGCTAACCCTAAACCTTTATTAAGTATATTAATAGTAAAAAGATGAGGACTGAAAATGTGTGGCCATTAAATAATGGGGATAAGTTTGTTACAGAGGATGCACATAAAGCAAATGAGAAAACACATTTTCTCCTTTGTTTACATTATAGAACATCCATTTACAGATAGCATAGAGTAGAGTAGGAATAATGGTTTAACGGATGCAATTGCATTTTGATAAACCGAGGATATGGTTCAGAAACAACTAAATAAAGTTAATATCAATAAAACACACTGAGGCAGCAATTGGTACATCCAAAAGACCCAATACCGAAACACAAGATAAGCGACATCATATACGCAGTGCAGTGCAGTGAAGAATGTTCTGATTTGTATGTGGGAGAGACCAAACAGCAACTGCATCAACAGGAACAACAATAACGGCAGGGAGACACAGGCAAACCATAGATTGCAATTCAAAGTGAAATTTAATGCTGCTTCAACAAGGTCACAACATGTTTCGAACGTTCAAGCGTTCTTTCTCAAGTGTATATCGGATCCTTTGGTGTGTGAGCGGACACACCTCAGGGATTGATGCTATTGAACATTTTAGCCACACTAAACAACTTTTGATTATTTAGCAACTGCATCAACGTATGGCCCAGCACAGAAGAGCCAATTCCTCAGGTCAGGACTCAGCCGTGTACCTGCATCTTAAGGATAAAGGACATACCTTTGAAGATTGTAATCTTAACATATTGGCAAAGGAACATGACTGGTTCAAGAGAGGTGTTAAGGAGGCCATTTATGTAAAAATAAAGAAACCAAGCCTAAATAGAGGTGGGGGGGTTCAACACTAGCTGTCTGCCATGTAAAATGCTGTTTTGACACCTTACCCTGGGCGTTCTTATAACAACTCTTAGCCACTATGCAATCACACACTTAACACCTGGCTGTGATATGCTAATTGGGGTACATAATTGCCACAGATTCTTGTACAAGTCATTCTGAATTGAGAAAGCCAGTCGGATGACGTCTTCAAGAACTAAACTTCAAGTCCAGTTGATCTAGCTGAATACAACAGATATACCATGACCTGGATGAATGAGAACCTTCACAAGCATACCAGGAGGATAAGAGACGGAGGTTTTGCAGTGACAATTATAGGGTCAATATATATTTTTAGAATACTACCTATTCCCAAGCTGCCTTCTGTTCCTTTCCAATTCTCCACTCTCGCATCCAAATTTACAATTAAACAAAGTTAGGTAAGAACTGAAGGACTAAATGACAACATAAATTGCCAAACTGTGCTTTTTTATTGTGCTACAAACACAACATGTTTCAGAAATAATCCTTTATTCTCCTTTAATATGCATTGTTTCTTAGTCTTTTAATTCTGAAGATCAAGTAATGCACAAGTGGATTGGTGAAGGAAGGACCTTAGCTTTCTGACAAGCCCCACCCCTCTCTCTTTTGTTTTTAAGCCCCTTGTTTATTTCACAAAAATTAATACACTGTTTATTTTAGTAAATATGTGGATGCATTTCAGCTTGTTCTAATATGTGTAAATTGCCTTTTAAAAAAATGTTTATTACATGCAAAAATGGTTTTCTGGGGGGAAAAAAATAGATTAATTTGGATTTAAGTGGAAACTAGCTCCAGGTGGCAACCTTTCATTTAAAAAAAGTTATTTGCTTTAAAGTTCTGTGTAATTAAAATTACCCGGCTATAATCACTGGAATAAACAGATAAATTAAGACAATGTATCTTTATTAAGGCTTTCTACAAATGATGGCTCTCTCCATAAAAAAGGCAATAAACAAAAATGGTAAGTTCACTTAAGATTTGCCTTGCTTTGCGCAACAGTGTTAAAACTCTTTACAATTTCTGTGCTGCAAAAGAAAACATGCACACATACATACACATAAACATTACCAATAATCAGATCCTAAATCCTCAATGTAACTCAATTATTTGTTATCATTTCTACATTATCTAGACCATTCCTCATATCTAATCACTTTACAAAAAAATAATTTCAGTAATGACCTACCCATGCTAAGATGTCTTATTAATGTTGTAATGAACGGTCCCCAGACCGGCAGTAGGATTGGAGGTTACGACTTGCTTACATTTTTTGTAAACTTCTTGGTACTGAAGGCCTTCTTAGCAATTGCTTTGTAATACACCTGTTCTATTTAATTGAAAAGGCATTTGCAAATGCTCTGGACAAATCTCATGAACGGGATTTACCAGAGGCTGTGCTATAGCTGGCGTTGAATACTTATGTGGTAAGACCCACGCAGCCTCTGGTAAATTGCTTTGCACAAGATTCGCGAGTGCCTCTTCCGGGACTCGCGCAGCCGCCACAAAGCGAAACTTAACGTTGTGCTAACAGATCATAAATCGGTTAGCGCAACTTTAAGGGGAGAAAGGAGCGCTGCACGGCTGCAGCGCTCCTCTGTGAATTGCTCCGCTAGATTCTAGCACTTTATGTTAAACCATCTGCTGTGTATTTAAATGTCTGGGTTGTATGTTGAATTTTTTTTTCTCAGCATTAAATTGACCTGTAAAGTATTTTTCTATGGACTGTTTTATTAAAAAATGTTGAAAGGATTAATAGATACAATTACTTTACATTAGAGTGTTTACATGCTAAGACTAATTAAGCAGAAGCTCAAGAAAAGTCACATGACAGCAGAATATGTAAAGATTATACACAATTAACGAGAGCAACATTTTCAGTAAAATTGCAGGGCAGCATTTTGACATTAAAGGGATACTGTGGTACCCATACAAGTGGCATGTATTAAAAAGGGCATACTCCTACCTTTAAAATGGCTCCAGGATCATGCTTCTAGCTGCAGCCTATCCAAAGTAACAACAGTATAAAATGTGTTTTTTTTCTTTCTAGCACTGTCACCAGTACCACTGCTTTGCCCTCAGGTAATCATAAGTGCCACAAACTACTTAATTATTTAGCTAGCCAAAAACCTGAAAAGAAAGCTTTTTTTCTCCCCCTAAATGTAGAGCATATGACACAGAATGGCTACTTCAGAAAAATATCTGTTTTTCAGGTGGTGGGTCTTTTTACACAACCCCTTATGTACTTGTCACAGACTCAGCATCAATTACCCCATTCAGCATCCTATCCAAGATCTATTGATTGTACAAATTGAAATTATGCTCCTATTTCTTGTACAGCCATATAACCATTAGAGCCATGTCGAGTTTTGGCATTTCCGATACATGTATAATGCTTGCTCCTTCTGCTTCTCTAGCAAAACCAGGCAGACTTTCTTAATGTTTTAAAATTTTAGAACCTACAGAAATATGACTAAGAATGCACTACCGTTTGAATTAATTACGGACATGTGTTACCTGAAATATACAGGTGGTGCTGGGGATCAAAAATAGATTAATTAAAAAACACAGAGTGGGAAGGAAAGATTTCCCTAGTATCCCCACAAGTACTCACACACTTAAAATCAGTTTCATTTATTTCTACAGAATAAATACATACCGCACACCAAACCGCTAATACCTCCACCCCATTAACACATAATAACACATAGTGAATATAACACACTGGGCATCCCCTGTCCATATAAATTTTACTGTAAAAGATCTTAATAAAGTGGTCTACATCTGCGTGCTGAGTGCTAGATAAAACAGTACATAACTGGAAAAAAATACACAGTTCCAATCAATATGTGCAACTTGAGCAAAAGTAAGTATCAAGTATTTGTATCCAAATTATAGCTGGAAAATCCAGTGGTATATTTCCTCAAATCGAGACATAATGCAACATGGTAACAGATATTGAGCACACTGCAAGCTTGCCCAGGACTTCTAACGGACTCACTTCAATATCTATAGATAGAGGCTGCTCATCCTGCCTTGGTGAGCTGGCTCCCATAGCTTTTACAATGTTAGCGCCTCTGTTGTTGTTCACTCACTTTGCGATGTTAAAGCCTCCGCTCCCGTCCGTACTTCACCTGGTAGCAGTGCAGAACACCTCTCTCCTGCTCCAATTAATGCCGTCTCAAACTACCACCAACAGCTGCAGTAACGCTGAATGTAGACCACGTGTACCAACACGCGTTTCGCTTGCTACAGTTTGTTGCAGGCAAGCTTCTAAAATTTTAGAGACATGGTTAGTAGGGACTGCTGAGGAGAGGGTAGTGCAGACAAAAAACTATCAGGGAGATTCAATAAAAGTTCTACAGGGAGATTCAATAAAAGTTCTTATCGTTTAATCTGGTGCTAATTTTGCCCCAACCAATCAGATATTATTTAACAATTGAAAGCTAACTTCTGATTGGTTGGGGCAAAATTAGCACCATTTTAAACGATAAGAACTTTTATTGCATAACCCTGCTTATCGCTTAAAATGGTGCTAATTTTGCCCCAATCAATCAGATCTTATTTAACATTTGAACGCTAACTTCTGATAAGTTGGGGCAAAATTAGCACCATTTTAAACAATAAGAACTTTTATTGAATAACCCTGTAAGTGTATTACTTGAGAGGCAAATGAGGTATTGTGGTATAAAAGAAAAATTAATAACATTTTTTATTCCCACAGTTCTCCTTAAAGTTGATTAGTATTGAAAAAGGCAAAACCCTACACAAATTCAATTTTGATAAATATATTCTTTGCTTCATTCCCTAAACATTTGTATTTTGCTAATAATAAAGCCTTGCTTTATCCCAGTAATAATTGTAGCTCTATCTTTCTATTCTTTTAGGTCTTTCAAAGTATTTCTGTTTGTAAGAAAATTTACACAAGCAGAAAATATGTTTATAATGTGTGACCAATTGTCCATTGATGAATATGTGTATTTTAGTATTCCAGCAAAACTGTACAGGTAATTTTAGGCTTTAATGATGCTCTTTTAATGATAATGTTTATTTGATAGATTTTTTTAAATCATTTTTTTGGGGGGGGGAGAAATATATATTTGTAATTATTATAACTTTTCGAGTCAACATAGTAAACAATGCCATACAAATTATGTAGTACTTTATTTAATAGTGATGCTCAACGTCTTTTTTTCTTCTATCGTCAAATACTCAAGCACATTTAACCCAGAGTAAAGTCAGCATTCAGACAAGTGTTACCACGCAAGTGTTACAACAAAGTTACCAAAAAAAACTATTGTGAACTGAGACAACAACCTTTAAAATGCCTGCTATGAAAAATAAATAAAAGCTAAGTATTAACACACAGACCAACATATTATCAACACCCAACACCTAGAGCAGATATCTGACCTATTTTCTACTGAAAATACAAAAGATTTTGCCCTTAAAGTGTAGCAAAAATCTAATGACATTTTTGCCATGTAATGTAAGAACAATGACTATAATAAGAAAGCTAAAATTACCTCTACTGCAGTTCAATATTCTTTTATCCCAGTTATAGCATGCTTCTTCATTTAAACCATTACTGTAAAAAAGCCCCTTTTCTATGTGTGAAATAAAGTTATAATAATTACATCCATGGGCATAACTATAACAATATTATTTTGTGAATTGCATGTGCTTAAAATTTTCACCCTTCTTTATCTTAAATAGATGTCATTCAAAGGCAACTTTTTTTGTCAGTAAAAAGCATACACAACAAAAAGTTTATCTAAAGGCCAGCTCATTTTTGGTAGACTTATTAATTACTGTGTGCTACAAATATGTGTGCATTTTAAAGTAGTGCATATTTATTTGCTCATCTCTAACCTTTAAAAGGTGATAATCATGACAGTTTGGTGTTTTTGTTACATTTCAACAATATCAGAAATCGAAGGTTAACATTTCCAGAACTAAAAACCTGTCAATATCTGATATTTGAATGTGTCAAAACAGTTAATGTGGTATAGAAAGAAACCCAGTACAAACATAAAGAGGAGAAAAGGGGTAATATTAATTACATTATTTATACATGCATATATACATAGATAAATGCATATATACTGTACATAATACATTCATGCGTATATACATATATTAATATGTACATACAAACATTCATACATGCATACATAGATAAATATATACATTTATTCTTACATACATTCTTACATACATACATAGATAAGTACATACACACATACATTCATACATGCAAACATACATTTATACGTACATACATAGATAAATACATATATACATGACACCAGGTTACTAAATATTTTAAATGTATTTAGTTAAAAGAGAACCGAGAATTGGGCTTCCAATTTTAATATGCCAATATATTTACAATGTCACATCTTACATTAAATATTTAACATGTTTCCATACTCCTGCTTTTCTAAACTTTCCAACTTACATATAAATATGTGTCCAATATTATGGAACATGAGACAAATATACAAAAAAATAAATCGCTTAAACAAAAATCTCTTCATCTACCTTTAATCACAAATTAATTCATAAAACTGGCATAAAAATAACATCAAATTGTATTTTGTACATTTTGTACACACTCCATAGCTGGAAGAGGATTTTGAGTGCATTTTGAGTGACAAACAGTAATTGCATAAGAAACAAATTAGTGTTTCTAGACTGAACAGATTGAGGAACTATTAAATAAGTGGGTCATAGTCATAGCTACATAAAAAACATAGACAAAAAAATTCTACTTATTCTAATTATTGTAGTCCTAAACTGTGATCCAGAAAGACCACTAATGAATTGATGCAGTAGATGTGTGGATCTCTTTTCCTGCCACTACAGTGTACCTTGTTAGTATATTGAGGCTTTTTTGCTTGTTAGCAGTTACAGTTATGGGAAGGTAATTTGAATTTCTAACATTCTAGATCCATAAAAATAATCTCTCTTTAAATCATCTTTTAATATCATAAAACTCTGTTTTGGATTGCAATATTGGTAAATCTACTTCTAGCCCACTGTGAGGATGCAGAAACTTGCCAGGGTCCATAGTCAGGGCTTTTCAGAAATGTCCCAGGTTTTGGCTAATTTAGATTTTAACTTTATCAATAGATTCATTCCTAGAGTAGTTGCTCATTCCTAGTCCATTGCCGTTTGGTGATGTCTAGGTTGTAAAGAGTTTGTTTTAGTAAACTGTGCCCATAATTTTCTCTGTCAATTTTAGCTAATAGCTTTAAACTTTTGCTTCCTTTAATGCTATTTTAAAGCATATGATAACAAACTAAATTAGTTTGTTGTGCCGGCTTGGAATACAACATTAAAGATAGTGGGGCACCAGAAAATATGGCAGTATGGCTTTGAAAGGTGTTAAAGTGACTATAGCTAGAAAAGGCTCCGAGGTCATAGAAAACTTTAAACAGACACTGTATCTGATCTAAATTATGGATTTAAATTAGCAAATGGAGTTTCAAGAAAGAGCTCTTACTAAACCCTGAGCTATGCTTTAGTGGTTCAACACATTTTAACAGAACAATCAGTAAAAGATAGATTACAGTTCACAAATGATGTTTAATGTTTAAAATAGAATATTGAATTCTAATCATCAAAACCGTAACATAACACTTTGAACTAACTCCGTTACTGAACAAGAAGGACAATCTATAAATATTGAACACAAGTGTGCTTTATCTCACAGTTCTCTGAATGAGCTGAAATCTATTTTATTTTGAGAAACTTCAGAATAACATTTAAAAAACCTTTAAAGCTCTACATATGATGGCTTTGTTTCACTGTCTAATGTGAGGCACAAATGAAAATGTCTCCTACTAGGGGTGCAGCTGGGATCTGCTTATAGATCTATCATGCAAGTTGCTGGATAAAGAAAGGCTTTGCACGCTCATAACTCACAAGAAACAATGTGCTGTCAAATACATTTTAAAGCTTCTTCTATGTCTTCTTTGCAATGCATTTTTTTATATCTTGCATCTATACATAATATTTTAATGCAGACCTTAAGCCAAAACCTATGAAAGGTTCTAGTGATTCCTCACCTTATGAGAAACAGATGAGTTCATTTAAGCCTAAAATACTACTCAAAGAAACGGAAAGATTGCCATCCACTGTAAGTCTACAGTAGGTGTATGTCTTTAGCATGCCCTAAAATTATTTCAGCTATGGAGGATTATAGCAGCAAGATTAGGATCAGTGGTATAATAAAAAATAGTAACATTATTAAAGGGCATGTCCACCCCCAAAATTGTATTATATATTTGGTTAAACTAATGATGAATGGACCTGCTCGGTTTGCTCCGTTGGCTGGTCTCTGGTAGAGATGTCCGAACTTCACAAAATTTGGTCCGCTTGAGGATCCGCGACTTTTTGAAAAAATTCGAAAATCCGCGAGCGGACCCACTAAAATGAAAAATATCCTCGAAATTACGAGATTTCTTGTAATTTCAGGAATTTTCGAAAATACGTATTTCGAAAATTTTCGAAAATATGAGAAATCTCGTAATTTCGAAAATTTTCAAAAATATGTTTTTTCGAAAATACAAGTAATCCTCGTAATTTCGAAAAATTTCGAAAATCCATATTTACGAAAATAAGAGAAATCTCGTAATTTCGAAAAATTTCGAAAATACGAGAAATCCGCGGTTCCGAAGTTCGGAAGGCGGAAAATCTGGAAAAATCCGAAAAAATACGCTGTTCGCGAACGGGATAAATCTGCGGCAGATCCGGGTCCGGATCTGCGAACCAGCCATCCCTAGTCTCTGGATCAGGAACAAGTTTTGACATTTGAGCTCTTGAAATTAAAATTCCCTGGTGAAACTACAAAATTTTGACCCCAATATCAAAAATACTAATTTAATATATAATACCAAACAACTGTGCAAAACTTGATTAACTAAAACAATATCTCAAAATTCCAAAAATATTAATATACACAACTCTAATCAATGTATTATAGACCATAATACTCACACATCCCTTAAGTGTAGCTAACAGAAGTTATTACCTCCTGTGTATATGGCAGCTATTGCAATCTCCCGACTCTTCCAGCCAGAGTCCCAAGTTATGGACATTACAAATGATGTCACAGAAGAGAAGGGGGCTATAAACTTCTGTTAGCTACAAGGGACAAGTGAGTATTGTGGTCTTGTGATTAAGGGGATGTTACTTATAGAAATATATTAAGGAGGTTGTGGACCTGGCCTTTAAAATACTTTAAAAAGGATTAGGACGTTGCATGTTGGGAAACTTGGATACAACAGGAATACATTGCATTGAAGGAAATTTAACAAAGATGGAAAATAATGCATTTCAGTAAATCACTTCTGACAGGTACCAAACATGTGCAAATTGGAATAAAAAGCGAACATAAATCACAATATATATTATGTTTCAAGGAAACCCAAGATCAAAACACTATTAGCTTTGAAGAATGTTTTCTTAAAAATGTCATTTTGTTTTTGCTTCTAGATAATAATTGTGAGAAACTATAAATACAGTTTCATTGAACCTTATTTCAGGAAGTGTGAGGTTTCTTTGGAGATATATTTAGAGAGAAAAAATATGATGACAGCACAAGAGAACAATGGGTAAATTTGTTAAATATGAATATGAAATTCTTTCTTTAACTTCACAAACCAAAACATAGATATTGCCCTCACAAAAGTACCAACAAAAAGAGAGAGATCGGCTGTTGACAGCACATAAATGGACCTAATTTAACACAATCAGAAATTATATCAGATTAGAACATATTTTTGATCAATAGTTATTTATTTATTATATACACTTAGAACTAAGGTGTCACATAGACACAAAAAAATCAATCTAATAACTATTGTTCAAGACTGGTGTAAGCTGGAACCTCTGATTATATGTATCGTGTTGTGGTCTCAGCAACTTCTACCACTACGCAACCATTGTGAAGATATTTTGTATGGTTTGCAGACCTAACCTTCTTTTCCATAGAACATATTTTAAGTCCATTTTCCTAGACAAGCTTAATTCTGTTAATGCTAAAACGAAAGTATTTTGTCCTGTTAAAGTGTATATGTATGTATATATATGTTTATTTATATAGTGCCATTAGGGGGCGCAGTGCTGTACAATATAGAATACAAAAAGTCACACAAGGGGGACAGTAAATAAATACATAGATATATAAATAAGTATGAGCATCACGAAATATACAAGTGCTTGAAAAATGTAACATGAGGAAAGAGGTCCCTGCCCGTAGCTAAAATAATATGTTGTACACTGCTCAGAGAGATAGGATGAGAGGTTAGATTTAAACTTGTTTATTGAGGTTTCTTGACATAGAGAGAGGGGAATAGAATTCCATAGGACTGGAGTCAGAAAAGAAAAAGGTTTAAGGCGAGAGGAGGCAGTGTGAGTAGGGGGTCTGTATATAAAATGGTTATATATGGGCGGATATGGGCAGGGACATATGGGGACACAAGAGAAGAAAAATAAGGAGGAGCAGAAGATCAAAGGGATTTAAATGTTAAGAGAAGTATTTTGTAGATAATGTGTTGTTTAATGGGGAGCCAGGTAGATGTGCGGCAGAGAGGAAATTTAATATCCCGATTGTTAGAGAGCGAGACAATGTGTGCAGCAGAGTTAAGTATGGACTGAAGGGGAAAAAGATGGGAAGCAGGAAGACCAGAAACTAGAATGTTACAATAGTCCAGATGTGATAGAATTAGAGCATGGATAAGCATAGCAGTAGTTATGAAGAAAAAAGCAACAGGTTTAAACAACATAGTTGATGTGATTGGAAAAGGAGAGAGCAGAATCAATAATAGCCCCTAAGCAACGTGCCGACTGAATAGGGTACATGGGGGTGTTGTCTACAGGAATGAAAAAAGGTGGGATAGTACCAGGCATTGGTGTGCCATCCATTAGGGGACAGCACGGAGACAGTCGGAGATGTGTGATTGGATGTGAGGACTAAGCGTGGGGGTGGAAAAATATATTTGAGTATCATTGGCGTACAGATGGTAGTTAAAACCAAATCAGCTGATGACTTCTCCCAGGTAAATGGTATAGAGGGAGAACAGCAGGGGTCCAAGAACAGAGCCCTGCGGGACCCCAACACTAAGGCAAACCAGTCTTACATGGTCTTCATGCAAATATTTTTTTCATTTAGTATTGGAATTCATTAAGTTAGCTATTGCTTTAAAAAATAAAATAAGGCTGAATGAAAAGCAAATTCCTCAACAAAAAAATTTAAATATACTGTAAGTAATTATTAGTTATTATTATTTTCCAGGTAGAAAAATACTAAAAAATAAAATCATAAAAAGGTTTCTCTAAGGCAGATTACAATATTGCTTGACCTACGGAGGAAGCACCGTAAAATGCGTCAGACCCCCATATGTTCTTACATATATGTAGCCTGGTGTATATATACTTAATTAATGTTTCTACTACTATATTGATCCCTGTGAGTAAGGAGCGGTCGCCCTTCATATGATTCATATATACAGTATGCGTGGAAGAAGTAAAAAATTTACCAAAAAAAATCTTTAGAATTTGTTCCTCATTTACAACTTGTTTTTCTAATTTTCTATACATAAAATACCCCAAATATTAGATTTAAGGTATTGTCTCTCTATATTAAATGAACAAATGGGTCAATATTATTTCATTTAATTGGTTTTGTAGAAAACAAGATTCGACAAGATTGAAATGGTCAATAGCATTTCTCAAAAATCATTTGTACTTCATAGTTGTACTTGTATGTCATAGCTACTGGCACCAAAAAGTGTCACTAGTCATTAATCATCATGTAATGAGTGATAAATGCAGTCACTACAGCTCAAATCCGAAGAAGACAGAATTTGAGTTCTGGTGAAACATGACAAACTGAAGAATTTCAGATCTAAGGGAATTATAATATTTTGAGGCATTTAGACATTAACTGTATTGGAAAAAAAATACTTCTTCTTTAATATCAATCAAATATTAATGGATGCATCAGCCTTGTCTATTTATGGTGACAAAAAAAGCTCCACCTACTGTGTGAACAAGAAAAGTTATAAGAAGGATTTTCGTTTTTCCTTATTTTTTTATCTGAAGCTGTCTTTAAAGTAAATATTAATACAGTTGACTAGAGGTAAACCTGAAAGACTGTCAAGTCTGCAGAACATATTTTTGTATTTAGGGCTGTGAGTAGATTTTCTCCAATAAAATGTTCTAAAGTGATTTCCAGGTTGTAATGATTATAGATAAGACTGCAAGGTCAAAAAGTATCAATTGTATGGCTATAGAAGCTCAGTGGAACCAAATACTCAGTTCATATTAGTTTACTGGTTTACTTTTCTGCAGTAATGAAATACTGCAACCTTTGCTCTCTTGCTCAGATCTAGATTCTTAACTTCGAAATGCATCTTTTTGATTATTAGACAAGGGAAAAAGAAAATCAATGTGCTCTTCAAAAGACAGAGTTGTTGCATGGAGAGAACATGAACTAAGTCTGCTTGACATTTTCTTGAATGTCAGAATACTGTAAACTAGAGCAGAGCAAAACATTCTTTAAAAAATCCCAAATCCGAAAATTTCCATTTTAAAATGCTAAAACAAACAAATTTTAAATTATTTACCTGGTTTGCTTTTTAGCATCATAAAAGTTAAAAAAATACACTTATTCTCCATATGTCTATGAAAGACTGGATACTGAAGTCATATAATATACCTCTGATATTATTATAATAGTATGAACTACATAACACCCATAACTCTTCTGACAGACTAACCTGTTATTCCCCATGATGGTGATTATAGATGGATGAACTTTATAAAATTTGGTTCATTTTCAAACTTCAGTAAAAGTTTGAAAGTTCGAATTTGGACCCATTAAAGTCAACGGGGAGTGATAGTTCGGAAAGTTTGGATGATTTACAGCTAAACTAACAATGGTAACTTACTGTAAATGGCTGTGGCACCTGGGAAATGGTCTGGAGAACAGATCACTATCACAAAAAAAAATTTAAACACTTCTTAAACACGAGTAGGCAATTATCGGGTTTTTGCGCAAGCTACATTCGAGGGTTACGGCCAATTCGAGGGTTCCCAAACAATACTTTCGAGGGTTACCGAAAATAGAACCATAAATTCGAGGTTTACCGAAATCGAACAATACTTGCAAGGATTATCAAAAACTAACGATACTTTCGAGGGTTAGCGAACGATACATTCTAGGGTTACCGATAATGATCCATACATTCGAGGGTTACCGAAAAAGAATGATACTTTTGAGGGTTAGCGAACGTTACATTCTTAGTTAGTGAACAGCTTGTAAATTCGATATTTAGCGATTTTTTGATAATTATCGAAAATACAGCCCAGAGTCCAAAAAACAATTTAGTTCAAACCTGAACTAGTTCGAATAGTTCGACTCAAACTCTGGTTCGAGTTTGGTTTTGTGTCCATCACTAATGGTGATCACTGATTTCTAGATAGGTTGCCACCTCCTCCAAATGCTATACGAATTTGCACATGCAAGAGGAAGTGGTTAAAAGTCAGTCAAATGGTGATTTAGCTTTAAAATTAGGGTTTTTTTGTTTTCTAAAGTCATCATTCCCTTTTGGAAAGGAATTAGGATTTTTTGCTTTAGGTGGGTCTTTTTATTTGGAAAAAAAAGAATGAAATGGAAACAAATGAAAACCTTAGTATACTGCAAAATAACTCATTCCCGTTTATATGAAAAGTTGTATTGGCATTTTACATTTTCAATATTTTAAAATATT
The DNA here is from genome assembly GCA_019447015.1 of Hymenochirus boettgeri. Classification (NCBI taxonomy): domain Eukaryota; kingdom Metazoa; phylum Chordata; class Amphibia; order Anura; family Pipidae; genus Hymenochirus; species Hymenochirus boettgeri. The sequence goes on from CM033474.1 coordinate 100,076,734, forward strand.
CACTAATTGAAAAGGATATTATATACATCAAGCAGACTTGTTTTTATTACCTACTAAATAAATATTTATTGCAGTCCTTCGTTAATCAGTAAATAGGTAAATGAATCAGCTTATCAAGCAATGCATTTCTAAACTGAAACACTTTTAAACTGTTGAGTAAACTGTTGAATAAACCATCTGACAAGATGAATGGCTTTCTGTTTACTGAAACATAAAAACAGCAGAGAATCGTACCATGTTATCTATTTATTAAAGCCAATACTTTTCAGAATTTAAATTATACCTTTTACCGAATCACTTGATTGACTGAAAATTTAAGCTTTCGAAATTGTGTAATTTTTTTGTCATGCCTGATAAGGAACAGCTTAGTGTTTTAAAAGCTTTCATTTTCACTCTATTGAGTTTGCCAATAAAAGTATCTTACTAATTCCAAATAGCTTTTTTGGAAATAATACATAATAGCACAAGGGAGGCTATGGGACAAATATTGTCATACTGTTAACTTTAGGAGGGCAGATTTTATCTCTTCATCAATATGTATAACACTCTAAAAAGTATGCAAGCTCTGCGAGTTCTGTTCTACTAGAATTTCCAAATACCTTTCAGGCTTTAGAATCACATAGTATAAACAATTAATTTCTAACAATAGCCTGTTATTTCCTTTTTAACACACACGTGTTGTACATTGAACAGACCACAGGATACATGCTAAAATAATAGAAGAGTTAGTATCAGAATAAACAAAAAACATTAACATCTTGTAAATTATGTGATTGTAAACAGTGCTTAGCTATGCACAATCAGTTGTAATTATTGCTTACTTTCAGTATTGCAGGGCCTGAGAACGAAGAAGGGAGCTAACTTACCTTTTTATGCTATCCACCGCGGCCAAGCTGGAATCTCCGACCGCTTCAATCTCCTGTACAGCCATTACGTGCATGTGCGCTATGGCTGTACAGGAGAGTGAATCGGTCGGAGTTTCCAGCTTGGCCGCGGTGGATCGCGTAAAAGGTAAGTTAGCCCCCATCTTTGTTCTCAGGCCCTGCAATACTGATTGAAGATTGGGAGGTAAGGCACTGCTCCTTAACCTCTTGATCTTCAATCAGTATATTAAAAGAATAGTTCAATTCGAGAGTGAACTATTCCTTTAAGGGTTTTTGCTCTGGAAATGAATTTCCTGTTTTGATGCTAATAGCTGAAATTAAAATGTTGCACTGGAGTTAGGTCCCTTTTTGGGACTTACACCAGGTGCAAATAGGGTCAGGGCTGTTTCTTGGCACAAGCCGCCTAGGTGAACTGCTAGTTCACTAAGAGGGTGAATGGTGCCATTTAAAGTCTTTTTTTTGTTTTTTTTAAAGGCAAGAGATCATCCTCAGTCATAGAGTAATAAGCTGTTACCAAGCCTCCCTGTTTGCATGCAGAATCTTGGCTGAATTTTCGAATTTATTCAAAGACTAATGCAAGAGCTGGTTGGGGTGGTTGAGTTGGATGGTGAAAGGGGCTCCAGGGAAGACTTTCTTAGGGCACCAAAATGTCCAGAACCGGCCCTGAATGCGATCACATAAGCTGAGTTTGGGATAAATTGAAGGAACTGTAAGTGGCCTGCAATGGCATTTTCCAATTACGATACAGATTTTAAATGTATTTTTACAATTATCATTTAGACATAAGTACAGTGCAGCTCTACTCAGCATTTATAAGTGGAGCATTGTTAACAATTTAAATGAGAAATATTTGCTTGTATTGTTACTTGACAGAACACACAAACACATTTATTTACATACACAAATAGACCGTAGGTATACAGTTGAAAGCTAGGTAGTGTACATTTATGTAAGCTAAGTTAAAAATGCACTATAAAAAGAAAAAATAAATTATACAGGGATTTGGGATGAAGATGCTGATCAGTTCATACAGAGCAGGGAAAGTAGCCACAGGAGGTTAATCTATGAAGGAAACATGGCAGAAATACATGGAGTAGAACGTGCACATTTAAACTGAAATTTATAAATGGGAAAATAAACAAAAATCATACAGTAAGAGAGGTTTCAGAGAGAAAAATTAACTAAGAAGCTGAATGAAAGATATTAAATGCTTTAATGGATAGCTGGAAAACAAAGAAATATCAAAACAAAAATGTAAAGTACCTGGGGCAGGGAGGTTGGATTGATTATTCCCACCTCACAATATTGTTTCTTCGAGGAGCTACAGCACGTACAGTACAGTTTTCATTTGCCAGGTTAGCCCTGGACTAATCATTTATTAAATATAGTGCTGAAGCCAAGAGGAAAACTGGCAGAATCAGTTTTCTTTGGGCTGATGCTCCTCACAGAAACAATATTGGAAGGTAGGAATTACCAGTCCCTGTCCCAATTACTTTTCATTTTAACTTTTTTTTTTTTTAAAAAAACCTTATGCACACTATAGTTCTCCTTTAAACACATGTTTAAAGATAACACCAGGGCTCTGGAGCTCACATCTGTGACATTCAGTTAATTATTGAGTCTCATATCTCTGCATCACCTGGAAAAGGCAAACAGGGTTATTCAATAAAAGTTCTTATCATTTAAAATGGTATTAATTTTGCCCCAACCAATCAGATGTTAGCTTTTAAATGTTAAATAAGATCTGATTGGTTGGGGCAAAATAAGCACCATTTTAAAAAATAAGAGCTTTTATTGAATCTCCCTGTAAGTTTTTTTGTCAGCAACTTTTAAAAATAGAAAGGTAAAGAGCTTTGTTCATATGCTGGAGTATTACTTTGGAATTAAAGAACAAATCAATAACAACACATTAAAAAACAAAACATTGCATATCAACTGATCTTTTAGCAGCCATTTTAATTTGCTATGTAAATTGCAGCTCCAGATTTGTATGTCAGGTTTATCATAAGTCAACCAATTTTAAAGATAAATGAGATGCATCAAAGATGGCATTTAAGAGCCACATTCTTTATTGTTCTTTAATGATACAAATGAAAAAAGGTTACAGATATTTTTTGTTGCAACTAACATTTCCAGGAACACAATAAACATGTTTTACCACTTTTTCTATTCTTCATTTGCAAATACCACAGATTTTAAATGTTCTGTTGTATAATTTAACAGGTTAAAACATTTAAAAGCTTAAGAATTTGTCTGATGTGTTTTAAAGGGCATGTCCACCCCCCCAAACTAAAATTAAAACATACTAATGGCCCCACTGTGTATCTTAAAAAAATCCTTACCTTACATCTCTGTTCCTTATGGTTGTTCTGCAGTGCTTGTCCAAAGTCCAGAAAACAGAAGAGTAGGAGCTGTCTTCATGTACAAATTTTTCTGCCTCTAATCTGGGACATTCCCAGGAGAGCCCCCCCCACCCTTCCCACCCTCCAGATCCCTCCCTGGCTGCCCTTACACCTTGCTTAAAAAGATTTTTCTGTAGTGTAGGCTACCCCTGCCCAACCTTAACCGGTATGTCAGATTACTAAAAAAAGATTTAGAACCGTTCGCTCCCGTAGTGCTCTGTATTACCAGCAGCCATATCTGTGATTGGCTGCCCCTCAGCCGATCACAAATGCGGCTGCTGGTCCGGCCCCTGTTTCCAAGTTCCGCAAGTAGAGACCCGGATCAACGTGCTGCAGAAGTTTTGTTTCTTTTTTTTGTAATCTGACATTAATCAAGATTCATCTATTAAAATTATTTATCTGTGTGCCTGTGCTTTGTTATAGTCTCCTGATAACTTCTCTCAGCTAAAACACATACTAATATATACTACTACAAATGTTATAATTAATGTAAAATGCACTGTAAACTTTTATTAGGTAATGAAATCTAAATAATAATATTAAAGGGCAACTGTAGTGTATTCTCCCAGTGGCATCCTTCTGTGTCTTTCTGATCCTCAGCACAGTAGATGGAAGGAAAGTTAAACTCTCTGTTTGGGGCACTACCAATCTGCGTGGGAAATTATATTTACCATTTTATGCTGACACTTCGTGTAGGCACTCTTATTTAGTAGTTTGTGTGGGCATTTTATCAGTCTATGTGGGCACTTTACCATTCAGTGTGGGCACTTTACCAGTCTGGGCACTTTTTTTCACCAGTCTGTATGGGCCCTTTACCATTCTGTGAAGACACTTTTATTTACCAGATAGTTTGGACATTTTACCAGCCTGTGTGGGCACTTTACCATTCTGTGTGAGCAATTTTATATACCAGTCATTGTGGGCACTTTACCAATCTGTGAGTGCCCTTTCATTTACCAGTGTGGCACTTTACTAGGCTGTGTGGGCACTTAACCAGTCTCTGTTTAGGCCACTTACATTACCAACCAATACATTTACCAACCAACCCTCCATGTGGCGTATATATGTCAGCTCAGTGAACTGGATGGATGACCTAACAGCGGCTGCTGAATTGGAGGGCTTAAAATTTCAGTAGCCACTGTTAGGTGCTGGTGCAGGCACTTGTGGTGGCCTATGCAGTGAAACAAATGTTAGCATTTTTATTTCAAAGGTTATTTACTTTTTTTAATTCTAAACATGTAACTAAAACTTTTATGTTTTATCTATATGTACTAGAACATACTGTATGGGGCCCTGGAATGTGCATTAATCATCCTTTCTCTTTATTAACCTGGAATGTATCAACTGTATATTTAAAACTCATCGCAGTAAATCAAACATAATCCCTTTCTTACTACACCAGTTACTGCCCAATATTAACTAATTTCCTGCACGTATCTCCAAATTGCACTAAAAAGGACATTTTTGTATTTGTCAAAACTACCAGAGTTAAAAGTGTAATTGGTAAATTACAAATTTAAATAAAGTTCTGGTGTCTAGGGAGGATCTGATTTTTCATAGTATTACTATTTTCATAACTATTATAGCTGTTTACAAGCTAATTTGCTGTGTGCAAACAGATTGTTGTGTCACAGTGGAGGTCTGTTTTAATTAAAAGTGTTAATTGCAAAATCATGTACTTAGCTATTACTGACTGATACTGGTGCCAAATCTCAATACATTTGGTCCCCACATTACAGAGCAAATGTGTCTCTACCCAGCATCCCAGCACTCATTTATTTTGTCAGAATATCACAGAATACAACTTAATAATATACAGTATAGTGAATTTAACAGTTTTGCATTAATGCATAACATCAAGTATATATGTGCATCAGGCGTTTCTGGATCAGTTATTTGTGTAATGCTGCATGCATTCTGATTTAGTGATATATGGTGTAAACATGTTATATTCCATTTTAGACACAGCTAAATGTATATATAGTAACAAAAATGATAACAATAAAGGAAAATCAGAAGATGGTTGTTAAAAAGACAAGCAGCAAGGCTGACTCAGAACTAATGTAATCAGTTTGCAATCAGTGCAGCCCTGTTTATTTCAATTTTAAAGGGTAATTAAACCCTTTGACATCATCTTCCCTCAGTTAATAGTACCTAGGATAAGGACCTAAAACACAGTGTCATCACCCTGGTTCTTACCCGATTATTGAGAATGTGCCCTTCAAAATCAGCTTAATTAGCCCTGCAAAGTACTGCAAAGAGCGCGCCTTTCCATTAGTTCAATGCTGGGAATGGAGGGGACGTGTCCAGAGCCCGCATCACAAAGTGGCAGGGCTAATTTTAAGTACTAAGGTAAGACCCAGGGACGAGGACCTGGCAGTTTAGGTTCTCACCTTGGGTACTATCACTGGCAAAGAAGGTGGGGGGGGAAATAGTTGTGTAGGTATAGTTGTCCTTTAAGTGTCATCAGATGATCTGGTAAGTATAACTATACAAGATATATATTCAGCCCTCCAGTTCAGCAGCTGCTGTTAGGTCATCCCTCCACTTTACTGGAGAGCTGACATATATACTCCACATGGAGGGTGGTAATATATGTGACAGAAAGAGATGTGCCCACACAGCCTTGCAATGCCCTGGTGCTACTTCGCTACTTATTGTGCCTCAGCCTGTTTCCGCCCACAGGTCCATTATCTTCTGTGAGCAGAAACGCGTTTAGGCACAATAAATTTTGAATTGTTTGATAATGGAAGTCCCTTCGAGTACTCTTTATTGGAAGTTATGGTATATACAATATATATATATATATATATATATATATCACGGGTTTTGAAATAAAACATAGCTTTTATTATAAACACATAAAAATCATTTTATATAAAACATAGCTTTTATTATAAACACATAAAAATCATTTTTTATAAAACATAGCTTTTATTATAAACACATAAAAATCATTTTATATAAAACATAGCTTTTATTATCAAAACATAAAAATCTGGTTTTATTTCAAGACCCGTGAGTTCTGTTGTACTGATATATATATATATATACATATTATCTGCACACTGGCATACTTTATAAACAAAGGGGTTTTAGTATACATTACTGTGATCACATGAATGAAAAGCCTTCCAACCACGTCAAGGTAACCCCAGTCTGGAAGGTCCTAACTTCTAACCTTTTTAAATTTCTTTTACTTCAATTACGATTAGCAAACTTTGCATTTCCTTTTATGGGAGGTCCTATGCCTTTAATATAAAGCGCTGGATGGCCTCTTCCCTCATTTTAAAAAGCTATAGGGCTGGGGGAAGGGAGAGAGCCTGTTATATGGATCCAGTGTGTTAGAATGAGAAACGCAAAGTTTGCTAATCGTAATTGAATTAAAAATTTTTTTTAAAGGTTAGAAGTTAGGACCTTCCAGACTGTGGTTACCTTGACGTAGTTGGAAGGCTTTTCATTCATGTGATCACAGTAATGTATACTAAAAACCCTTTGTTTAAAAAGTATGCCAGTGTGCAGATAATATGATATTGTATGGGGCCTAGGAATGTGCATTGATTATCTTTTCTATGTTTGTATAAATGTTTGACCAGATTAGTAGCACTTCTGCTAAATGTAGTTGTAAATTAGCCTAATTGGAGTGCTTCCACAATCCTTGTATTGTATGTATTTATTGGGAGGCTTGGTCAAGCCTCCATGTGGTAATAGCACCCCCAACATGCCCCTTTTATGGGAGGTCCTACGCCTTTAATATAAAGCACTGGATGGCCTCTTCCCTCATTTTAAAAAGCCAAAGGGCTGGGGGGAAGGAAGAGAGCCTGTTATATGGGTCCAGTGTATTAGAATGAGAAATGCAAAGTTTGCTAATCGTAATTGAATTAAAAGAAATTTAAAAAGGTTAGAAGTTAGGACTTTCCAGACTGGGGTTACCTTGAAGTGGTTGGAAGGCTTTTCATTCATGTGATCACAGTAATGTATACTAAAACCCCTTTGTTTAAAAAGTATGCCAGTGTGCAGATAATATGATATTGTATGGGGCCTAGGAATGTGCATTGATTATCTTTTCTATGTTTGTATAAATGTTTGACCAGATCAGTAGCATTTCCGCTAAATGTAGTTGTAAATTAGCCTAATTGGAGTGCTTCCACAATCCTTGTATTGTGTATATATATATATATATATATATATATATATATATATATATATACTAGCAAAAGTGTGCCCGTTGGTGCACAATGGAAATTATGTGTGTGTATGTTTTGCTATGTGTGGATATAGTGGATATAGAATATTTACACAGGTATATTTTAAATTGTTACGTTACTCAGACAGTCACCAGCTTCCAGAGGAACCAAATATGATAATCCTGCAGGTATGAGAGTAGACCCAGGTAATCCTGCCACACTGTGTGGTTGAAACTAAACATGCTAGGTTAATACTTATTAGTGGTGATAGTACCTCATATATTGTAACAGAAGGTACCTCACAGCATCATGTTATTATAATAGCATTGCCCTAGTAATCTAATGTATAAACAAACATTTCTTATTCCCAGTTGACCTAAAGAAATGGATTTATCCTTTATATACTCTTTTATAGAGATCTAATTGAAAAAAAATAGCTTCAGAGCAATTTTTAATAACTGATAACTGCTTTTTATTTCAGTATTACAGTAAATCCTTGGTATACCTGCCTGGCTTTACCACTAAGCAAAAGGCTTGCAAGCGAGCACCTTCATCCCAACCATTAATAGTGGCTGCCAATTCAAATTGTTATAGCCAATCAGTCCACTCCCTTATCAAATGGATCAGGTTTAAAAATAGGCAATGTTGTAACTACCACTCCCGCCACCCCGGCAGTAGGGCCCGCCACAAGCCTATAATCCAGCCTCTTTATGCAGCCGATCGCGCGTAAGAAGAAAATTTATGCGCGATCATCTATTTAAAAGAATGGACCCGCTGATAGCTGATTGCTCGTAAATTTTCTTCTTATGCGCAATCTGTTTAAAGAGGCTGCACGGAGGGAGTGAGGGGCCTGACCACCAAACTCGTGGGGGGCCCCTTCAGGAACACCCCTGAAAATAGGTTTGGCAATTGGGCCTGGTAGAGCTACTGAGTCTAATTGGGGCATTTCATCTGCAGGTACAAGGACAGGAGGATTTAAATCAATACTTTCTGTAGCAGTCTCCATAGCTTAATACAGAGAACAAATATACAGAGAAAACAGGGAGAATAAATGGTATTACCGTAACCGCTGCCACCAATTCGTACCAGAGCACTGCTTTATAGAATTATTATGGGCAACATGGCACACAGTGGGTTACTCTGCTAGTCTGGCACAAAGCAGACAGTGCACATAAACAGGTACCCACATAACGTGCAGTAATCAGGGGTGTCCCTGTCTATGGTGCACCACTTTGTATATTGACCAGGCCTGTATATTTTGTGTCCTTGTACGTTGATGTACACTTATCTGTTGTCTCAGAGTTTGTATCCAATAAGGTAAATTGTCTTCCTTACAATATACTATTCATGGGGATTTTAACTTTGCTCTACTCTAAATTTTACATCTAGATAATTAAAAACACAACTGAAAGGCATGTGCAAAAAAACTATGTATAAAGTGGTTATTATAGTATAATGCACTCAATGCAAAAAAAAAAAAAATGCAAAAAGACTGTGGAGACTGTAACTTATTTCCAACCACATTTATGCATTGTCTTGCCATTTTCCGAGGAACCTTTTCTAGTTTGTTAAATTATTTGGCTGCATAAAATGGAAACTTGTCGCAAAATTAAGAAGCGCTTTAAAAGTAGGTGGAGACTATTGAATGTTTTATTAGCAGGGGTAATAAAACTAGACTGTGTAGCACTAAGATTGTTTTAGTCAACCCTGCTAGGCAAATTACTGAGTGTCTTTAACCCGTTATGTGTAATTGTCCTGTCTATATAATTCTATAAATAGAATGCTGGGACCTAACCTATTAAACATGGCTATAGCTAAATTTTAAATCTATTTATACCCTGGTATCCAAGGGTGGAGCATATGTACTAAAGTAAAAAAATATTTTGGTCTTAAGTTAACCAATTGGAAGTAGTCAGGGACTAATGCAGATAGGGCCCTATTTATAAAAGATCGGTATCGTTATCGTAAAATACAGATCGTTATTGTAAAATAACGACCGGGTTTTTACCGATAACGACCGTTATTTACCGATAATGACCGTTATTTACCGATAACGACTGTTATTTACCGGTATCGGTAAATAACGGTCGTTATCGGTAAATAACGACTGTCGTTATTGGTAAAACCCAGTCGTTATTTTGCGATAACGATTGGTATTTTACGATAACGCTACCGATCTTTTATAAATAGGGCCCATAGTGTCATAATTAATATACACTTTTATCAATAAGGCAGTGGGCCAGTATGGACCCCAACTTATACACATCTTTGCCACATATAGGTGAGAGTTTGTGTTTTTTATAAGGGAACCTACGGTTAGAAGTATTGCATTGTATATAAGTACATCTATTGGTGTTATAACATCAGTTATTATTATTATTATTAATAATAATAATAATAGTGCTGTTCTATGCACCTAAAAATATTTCATAAAGCTGAATAACTGTGCTACAATAGATTTTTTTAAAGATTCTATTGAATTTAATCCTATTTTCCCACTATTATTAATTTGATAGTATATTGTAGCAATTATTGTAAATGTTAAATTAAAAAAAGCTAAATAAAGCTTTTTGTTTTTTTTCTGTAATAAATAATAGACAATAACTCCATTTGACATAAAATGTTCTCTTAGCCTGCCACATGCATTTGTTCTCTTTGCCTTGTCGTTAATGCCCTTAGATGCTGATATAGGGGAGGAGAGGTTCTCTTCTTATTTATGAATCATCCTCTGGGTTACATTACCTTGATGTCTTCCAGTACCCAGTTTTTGGCTGTCCCAAATAATTGTTCCCTCATTTCCATTCATCTGTTATGCAATAACTTCCGTAACTCTATGAAAACCATACTCTTATGAGCTAATACACTGTACCTTATTTTTCCTCACCTCCAAACCTGGGAAGTCAGTATGCTTCTAATTCTCCTGCTGGATTTCTACTCAATTCATTAAATGTTTGTATCAAAGATTTCCTACTTTCTTTACCAGCATGGGTACTCACTGGCTCACTCTTGTATTTCACTACATTCTCAGTCAGTAACAGGGTGATGGACCAAAAGGCGCTATAGGCAACCTGGTGCAAACAGCCCGGCGGTGTTATATGCTGATAGCGGCTCTCGGAGCATCGCTAACTGGCGTTTTTCTATTACGGCACTTTTAAAGACAGCTATTAGCTTGCGGCGGCTGGGCGGTTAAATTTAGCATTAGCAGCCGCCACAATGAAGGAGTTTAAGTCATGCTAACTGATGTAACATCGGTTAGCATAACTTAAACTCCTTCATTGCAGCGGCTGGAGCAATACGCCCATTTGTGCATCGCCCTGTAAGTATTTCAGCTCCATCCATATGCTGACACTATCCAGATTCATATTTTTACAGTGGAAATAATACTTAGGATGGTATATATATATATATATATATATATATTAATTTTTAAAAAAGTACACAAAATATATTGTTATGTAACAACCACATAATTATCAGTAATCACAGCTTTATCATTCACGATTGGCATATAAAATAACGAACGGTCATTGTTGCATGATGTTGTTTTACCCTAAGAAAGTTATAAATAATAAATACCGTCCTTTCTTTTAGACAGTGAAATTTTTTTCTTGTCCTGGGCCCTGTTGTGATGTTCTAGCTATACCTTAAGCCTAAAGCATGATGTTTGATTTACCATCATTACCCTCCCCCACCCACTGAATCTGCAATATTTGTGAATATCAGAACTATTTCAAATGCACACATCCATGTAAAATGTGAATAATGTTTATAATGTTTGTATGATAATATTTGGGGCTCTGGATGTTCATTAAATATTCTTAAATGTTCTTCTAGACAGAGCACTTCCATAATCCTTAACTGTAATTTTGTCTGAGGAGTGCTCCCAGTCCCTCTGTTGTATACTTCTTTTGATTTTCTCATGTTTTTCTTCTCTTTCTATACAGCTGAGTTTCAACAACTTGTTTATTTGAATTGCTGAGATAACAACCTACCCTCTCAACAGCTCTGCCCCTCATCCACAGGTCTAAAATCTGGATAAGGAGGAAGAACTTGCCTGCTCTAGTGAAAATGTTGAAATCTTTTCTGGAATGTGTTTAATCTGGAAACTTACTGCTTAGATTTTTCGAGGTGTTTTAAATATTTTTGCATTTGATTTAATGGCAATTAAATCAAATAATGTACTTATGTATTAACCGTGCAATAGCATGTTTATGTTGACACTGCATGTTTTATCTTTTTTAAAAAATTTAAATATCAATTATTAATGTGTTCTTCAAGAAACAGCAATCAAAAGTGGGCATATTTTATAAATGAGGAAAAAAATCACAATGCTTTATTTTATAAGGCAAAAGCAATGTGTAAGACAAACTTATCAAGCTTTTCTAAAAAAACAATGAATAATTTATTATCCATAAGAGCAAGTTACCCCCCTAAAATGAAAAAATTGTATGTAGGAAAATCACGACCCCAAATGCCAAAACTGCAATAGATAAAAAGCTGAGAGAGCTAACCTGAAATGCTGCCTAATGTTCTGCTTCCACAGACAATGGCTGAATGCTATTCCATGCTGCAGCTTGGAGGCTTTAAAGAGGAGGCAGACACTTTTGAGAGGTAGAGGGAAAGGGAAAGTATAATTCTATTGCACAAAAAATTAGCCCTATGTCTGTCAGCTTTCTAACTGTAGTTGTAAATGTAGTTTTAGGGGGTGATTTACCATTATATAATTTTTTATTTGAGGGGTGAGCATGCCCTTTAATTATTGTGGCAAAAAAAAGCAAAAAGTGGATCCTACACAGTATAAAATATATTTTTGCAGTTTCTTTGGAATTTGTGAAACTGGGGCCCTAATGCATTGGTTTAACCAGAGGTAGGAACATTCCTAGCAATAATAAAAAGAAACATATGCCAAATTATATAATACAGCAGCAATTGTGAAATAAAACTAATTATGAAATACAGTACGTGTAAATTATTGTTAAACTACTGAGTAAAAAAACTAACTTTAGAATTGTAGGTTGAAATAAAGTGGAATCTGGGGAAAGTTGTTCCAATTTTGTTACCTTTTTTGGTTAACAATGTTGCTTTTCTCATAAGTTTGCTTCATTTCATAGAACAGTGTTTTTAACTAGCATATATTTAAACAGTGGAGGCCACTTTGATAAGTAATAAACTGCATTCTGAATTACTTTTCTAGTCAAAGTGCATTTGACCTACAGTACTTTACTGCTATTCACTATAACATGACCAGTAAACCTTACAGGACAGCAGGACATCTAGAGTTTAGGCTTTGCGCAAAGCACCAGATGCAATAAACATCATGTTGCATATCTTGTAGCTACTGTAGATATCAACTTGGATTGGATTGGCAGAAAACCTGACACAAGCAGTGCTTACTTGACCATGATCCCATGATGTAGCAACACTCACAAAGTGCTTACTGCATCGCGGTCAATAGAACATCATATTACATCACATGGCGTGCTTTAAAAAGCAGGCAAACCCCAAATCTAAATATATATATTGTTTTATTGTTATATACATAAATGCAAGATAATCCTTTACATCTGTGCGTGCAAATTATAAAGAACAGTGGAAGGTGGAGGCTATCAGTTTTGGTGTTTGCTCATGAAAAATATTTCAGGAATATGAACGTTACTGACAGAGAAATATTATTATTTCTTTGCATCAAAGGCAATAAACAATAGGACAGTTTAATAGGTTAGTGTAGATAAATCTGCATCATATGTTTTTCAGTATATCCTGTCATAAAATGACTCTTGTTATCTCTCCATTCATCAATTTACTCTGGTTTATAGCCAACACAGACACCCATGCTGAGTTAATAGAGTTTCCTCCCCATTTAATAAGTATCCCATAGTTTTCCTACTGGAATCCAACATATAGTCATTTTTATGAGTGATGTAATATAACAAAAACATAAAAAAATGATTTGCACTCACAGAATATAATTTATCAACCAATTCAGCTGTGGTGTTAATTGGCCTATGCGGCATTTATTTAAAACCAAAGGGTTTCAATTCCATTTACTTAACAGTGGGAAAGAAGAGAGCATGGCAAACCTTGTAAAGATTCTCCCCCGGTTTAATGAAGAAATTGTTAGGAGCATCTTTAATTTCTGCAAAATAAATTGTAATCATTTAAACAGCAGGGTCATTGAAATTAATGGTTATCGTTATTGTTTGATTTTAATAATTAGTACCTCTTTAGATACTTAAAACCAGCGATTTTAGGGCAGACGTATCGAGTATCATTATGTATTTATAATATATTCTTATAAAACTTGGTTTTAAGGTTCTAAAAGGCGGTCCTCCTTCTCAATACAGAGTTTAACGGTTTACAATACATAACACAAGAAATGCATTAATCACATCTCTTGAAGCAAGACTCAGTGTCATGTATTATGTTATTCTTCCTATTTTTTTTAGATCTTAATGTTTTAACAGCTTGCTCTCTCAGCCTCTGCATCTATTTAATAACAGAAAAAACATGATCATGCTATAAATCATTTGGTCGCATCACTGTAGACTTTTGAAAGAGCAGCCAACAAACCACTTTCCTGGTGTCAAAAACGAATTCAAACATTCAAGCATCAATTTAAATGTTTAACTGTGAAATATCAAGTATGAGTGAACTGCACCTAAAACTAGATTTGGATGAGGAAGCATACTGATGACACTTAACATAAAATATCTCCAAAATGGAAAGAAACAATACAAACATTTGGCAAGCATTTTCTCTAATAAAAGCTTTAAAAACAAAACAAAACATAGAACATTCATCAGGCTATGGGATATGTGCCAAGCTAAAACTTCTTGGTGCTTCCCCTGGTCTTAATGCAGAGATGTTTAGAAACTTACATTTTTAATTCCAATCTCAGGTTTAAGACCTGGAGGTCTGAGCTAAATAAAGTTAGATACAGTTTTGTAATTCCTATTTTCACAAGCAAATCGCTTGCACTCTTAAGATTGATAAATATTTTGTAAATGACACACGCACCACAAAACCAATTTGAAACAAGTATCAGTACATCAATACAAATTGGTTAGTACAAGTTTTAGATGATAATTAGAGATGGACCCGAACTTGGTTCCGAAGTGGATTTCACTGATCCGACAAAACTTGGACTCTGCTGATATCCGACTTATTAAAATTTGGAATTTGTAGTTACTGGTATTTTACAGGGTTTATTTTAAAGATTTTGGGCATTGATACATGTTCCTCAGACCATTTCCCAGGTTCCTAAGTCATTTACAGTAAGTTACCATTGCTATTTATACCTTAAAGGAATAATTCACTTGAAAAGTGAACTATTCCTTTAATGTATTTATTGAAGACAGGGATATTAAGGAGCTATGCCTTACCTCCCATTCCTTAATCAATATCTCAGGAGCCAGGGACAAAGATAGCAGAAACTTTGCGTGATCGACCGCAACAGCACTGGAAATTCCGACCACTTCCTGGTTCTAATTAACATTATTGTGCATGCGCGCTACAGTTAATTAGAACTAGGAAGGGGTAAGGCATAGCTCCTTAATGTTTTAAATCAAAGCATTAAATGAATAGTTCACATTTTCAAAATTTTCTAATTTTTAACTACCATTGACTTCAATGGGTCCGCTTGCGGATTTTCGAAATTTTCAGATTTTTTCAAAAACCTGTGGCTCTGCAAGTGGAATGGATTTCAGTGAGTTTGGTCATCTCTAATAGTAATTAGTAATAGTGGAAATTAGAGATGGATTAGAACCAAAACTCAGTCCTGAGTTTGGCCCGAACTTTAATAGGGACAAACTCAGACTTTTAGAACTTCCCAATTTAAAAACTAGTTCGGGTTTTTCAAACTCGCAGAAGTATTTTCAATACTTTGAATTTGTGTTATGTTTGCTAACCCTTAATTTCAGCCATAAGCCATAACCTTTTCTGCTTCCTCCCAATATGCTGTTTTGGTGATAATCACTGAATGTACTGTTTCAGTGATAACCCTCGAATGCTGTGTTTCAGCAATGTCCCTCGAATGTTCCATTTCAGCAATAACCCTCTAATGTATCAGTGTGAAGAATGCATATCGCAGATATATAGTGTACTATTGAATAATTAGTATAATAAATCTACCTAAATTATTATTATTGCTTTAGACATGGTAGAAGTCCAAGAAATGATGCACTATACTTTTGTCATTCTAGTTAACATTCATCTGAATCATGCCTGCAATATACAGTATGCATCTAAGCAAATAATTAAAAAAAAAATCAAATAATATGCCATAGAATCAAATAACATGAGCATAGAGTTATGAGACTGGGCAGTCATGTGAGAGGAATATAATAGAAAGAAAAAGGCTGCAAATATCTAACCACTGTCAGCAATCTTAAAGGAGTAAGTAAACTTATTTTTTTTTACTCTTAATGAGAAAGCTTTTCTCCACAGAACACCTATACATGGTAAGAATCTTCTCTAGTAGGTTGCAATTAGTACATGGAATTTATAACTAACAATGCTTCCATATTGTTGCCAAAGCCACAACCCAATTTTCTATACAGATGTCTGCACACTAATATGGGAGTCCCTAATAAGGCTTTGAAAGCTGCTTGTTACCTTGCAATTTATTTAAGAGCCAGCTTGAATTGCACTCAGCATTCCTGGGGCAATATAAAATAATAAGCTGATTTTACATCTCTTTTTGATTATGTTTCTAGGAAAAGATAAAGCTTCTAAATGTTCTAAATGTTCTGGTATTCTTGCATTTACAATTCTCACTCACCAGGATAAACACAAGTTTTAGACATACAAAGTCAAAAGGGGTATGAGATCAAATCTCCGGACTCCCCCCCATTTTGTTCCTTGTAAAATATAAAAATTCTACATGTACTAGCATTCCACATTATAGCTTTGATAGGTTAGGGGTATTAAGATTTGCTTTCAGAGTACATGAGGTTAAAGGTTCAATTACCCAGGCTTACATTTTTCATTTTTAATTAAATGTTAATCTTCTGTTTCTTACATCCATGCTAGCTAAGAAATATACTGCAAAGATTACTTTACTTTAAAGGAATATATCATTGTTACGGACAGGATCATTAAATACAATTTTATTTACACGAAAATTTCATTGGAATCCCTGTTTTGTGTTAGGTAGTGGGAGGATTTCTGTGCTGTTATATGATTGGCTGTCAGCTCCTAGGAAGGGAGGCTGCAGCTTCCTTGTTTTTATATGTTAGGCACTACAGAGCATGTGCATGTACTGCGTTCATTTAGCTAGGTATCACCCAGCTAAGGTGGATTATGGGAGCTGACCTTTAGTACCCACAATAAATGCTTGGAAATGCAGTTTTCAAACATCTGGCGGGGGGGCTACTGGTTGCCTATCCATAGTGTAAACCATATAACAATCTTGCCTGGCATTTTGGAGACTTTCTTGCAGTGGCCATCTTTTTACCTAAATATAACAACAAATAATCACATGATGCAATCTAGGCTTTTTTCATTTTATTATATCTCCAAAATATCTGTTTATGCAAAAACTCAAGGTAAACCTTACATAAAGCAGTCAGCACATTAACTTCCTTTCACTAACCTTAGTGAAATAAAGAAAGAATCTTGTTGAAAAGCTGATTCTTCCTTTTGAAAGAACGTTTGTTTTTTTCCGCACCTCAAAGTCATTTTAATATTCTGTATCATAATAATGGCTTGCACTGTATTTTAATATATGTATATTTATGGGGTTGTTTGTTTTTTTACATTTTGAGCTATTTCTTAGATAATTAACTCCAGAAAAATGTTACAATAAATATATGAGGTACATAAATGCCTAATAAAAGTTCTTGGTTTGTACATAAAGTTGATAAATGACACCTAGCATGAACATGTTTTTCATTTAAAACTACCTACCCATAACGCTCAGGTTGAAAGCTTTTGCAAAATATATTAAAACCATTTTAATTAGACCAAAATGATTTCTTAAAGGACAACTACACTATAAAATACTTTTAAAATATACTTAGGTGTGTGTTGCTGATGTTGCTGCATGCCTTCAATCTAGTACTTGTTATGCTCAGGCTCAGTACTCCACCTCCCTCTTTTAAACACTCTCCCTTTCATCTGACCAGACCTATAAGGGCATAAGGCAGCACCAGGAGAGGAAATCTCCCACTTACCAACTGTAAATTCTGCACACAGCATACAAACACCATTCCAGCTACAGCAAAACTGCAGAGCAGAAAATTTTATGATAATAATACTCCACTTATTTGACAGCTGAAATATAAGATGGTTTAGACTGGATATTGAAAGATTAACAAAAAAGTTACCTTTTTTTGTTGGTCTGTCCCCTAGTAGTGGAATTTTAATTTCCAGTAATGGTCAATTTAAAGTAACTATTTTTCCAGTATAGATGTCCTTTAAACTTTATATGCACTATATTTCTCCTTTAAATTTTAAAATATTGATTCTTGTTATCAGCTTTCAGCTTAACCCCAGTGATGTGTGAATCACAGGGGTTAACCCGAAGGCTAATTAAAAGAATCTCCCAGCGTGTGTTATGTAATATGAATTAAATCAAAAATATTAAAATTACAGAACAAACTGAGAGCTGCAGAGAGATTCATTGAGATATACTGATTTGCATATTCCTAGTAGAAGTACTGCAGCCCTACTGCCTAATGTTGCTTTTATGTCCAAAATCTCAACACACATGATCACCATTTTTGGTGTGGATCGCATGCATTATAAAATAGGACTGTTGTAGGAAGCACAAGTTCAAAATACATACTAATTCGCACTGCAATGTGTTTCTTGTGCATTGCAGTGGGTCCTCAGCCTTAAAGCCCCTTGTTGGATTGTTGAATGGTAGAAAGGGTGTGTTTTTGTTTATGCAAAATTTTCCAAGACGTATGTCAACTTAGTCCAACCTTTATAGCCTACTCATTATCGCTACTTAACAGTGGATTCAGAGGAAGGAAAAAAAACTGGGAGGGGCTGGGGTCGGGGTAGTCAGAAAGGCAAGTCCTTCCTGACTCAAAATGGCAATCAGAAAGTTTCCCTGGATCAACCAGAACTATGTGTAATAATTTACAATATTTATAGCGCTATGTACAGAGAGCCATAAATGGCTCTTTCCGTCTTAAAGTCACGTTAACCCTTGCACCAAGGGTCAATGTGAATTTAAGACATAACTTAAAGCAGTTGCGGCGGTACGCATAAACTGTGATGCACAATTGCAGCAAGGTATGTACCAAGCTGATAACGGTTCTTTAGGCATTAAAAATTTAGAATGGGTAAACCCCATTCACTAAGCACTGAGAGACACTATCGGCTCAGCGCATTGCATAGAGGAGGCAAGAGAGAGCGATACTGGCTCTCCATACATAGCCCTATTAAAATTAAGTCCACTTTTAAAGCTCAATGAACTTGTCATTACCACATCTGCTGGAAGACAGTTCCACACTGTAAAGAAACCTTTTCTCACAGTGTGGAACTTACAGATGTCCACGAGTCCTCTAAAATGACCCATTGTAAACAATGCACCAGAGAGTTTATTATATGACCCATTAATATATTTGTATATAGTGATCATATCCCTTGACAATATCTTGCTAGCTCTAGCCGTTATTGTCTGGCACTGCTTGCTACAGCTAAGTCTGTTATCTTCTAGAATCCCCAAGAATTGTTTAACCGCAAATGCATCACCTTACATTTGTTAAAATTAAATCTCATCAAGTCCTGTGAAGACACGTTAAGACTGGCACATCGCAGGACAAATGTGAATCTAAAAAGTTAAGGAACAGTGGTCTAGATAAAACTGAATTTCATTATCTATTTTAGCTAAATTAATTGCTTACTTGCTCTCCTCATTGAAGCTTTTATACTTGTACTTATACATGTAGGGATGTTCTGTTCCCTTTGATTTTAAAATGTTCAGTGCCATTTTCTTTCTTTCCATTTCCCTTTTTAACCTTGTGCATTAAGTCATGTAGGAGTGGACCTAATTTTTTACACACTTTTTCTAATGGTATAATGTAACTACCAAGATTTCAACCTTCCTAATCTGGTTTTGACATCTACAGTAAATTTCTTAAATTTAACACAAACTTTGATGAACAAAGTTTCAAAGTGAAACTTTGTTTGATTTCGTAGACCTGACATCAGAACAAACCCAGGCATGTTCATTCACCTCTAATTTTATATACTGAAAAAGGCCTTATGGAAGAGGAGTACAGTACAGAGTTTCCCTTTTCTTTTTTTGGGGGGAAATGGTGTAAAAGTATGATATGTGTTCTTTACTTTTCACCATGCTTTTCCACGCTTCATCTGCGCAATTGGCTTTACCGCAGTGGGGGGGGGAGAAAATTTGCATATCACCTCACATCGCACTATTGAATTTGATGAAAAACCATGTCAGTGTTTGTAAAAGTGTGAAATGTGTTTAGAAGCATTAAAATTCCCCACCATGGCCAAGGGGACAAAACGTCATAAT
Source organism: Hymenochirus boettgeri (assembly GCA_019447015.1). NCBI lineage: Eukaryota > Metazoa > Chordata > Amphibia > Anura > Pipidae > Hymenochirus > Hymenochirus boettgeri. The sequence goes on from CM033474.1 coordinate 100,096,697, forward strand.
TTTCGTATAATCATATAAGTTTGATTTCTTATTCATTTCCCCGTGTTAAAATGTTCTAAATTTTAAGTTAATTAATATTTTGTTTTGAAAATGTTAAGAATTGTAAACCATATAATGAAATATTTCTAATATTTCATAAAGGCAATATTGGTCAACATTAAATTTATGATAAATAAAATGTAGTACATTACTGATTATATAATCTCTGCCAATGATATTTAGGTTACTTAATTTTGCTCATCTTCTTTAGTAGGTGTCTCATTGACTAGGATTATATTATGCTGAAGTGTCCTTTAAATTGGATTAAGAAGATCTTTGCATTGCCATTTATTTTTGCAGCATTGATCTAGTTTGCGGCATTAATCTAATTTGCGCTTTTTTCACCTTTTAATTTAAACTTTATGTCGCTTTTTCAATTCAGTGTATTTGAAAGGCAGTATAATTTTTTTGTAAATAACGCTTGTCTATAAATATGACCCTTGATGATTGTGTAGCAGCCTTTTAGTAAATGGGACGCCATCTGTTGGGTTACACAAGCAGAGTGCTAAACCAGAGAGATATCTGTAAACTGGTTTCCACTAAGAAATTTTCATATAACATTTGACATGATGAAATTACATACTAGAGTATAAGCTCTAAGGGACAGGGGCCTCTTTTCTCATCCTTTTTGCCCTACTTGTATGACTTTATATATTATTATTATACAGTGTTGATTCCCCAAGTGGCACTATATAAATAAAAATATAAATACACACATACCTAACATAGTAATTAAGGTTGAATAAAGACATACGTCCATCAACTCCAACCTATTCACCCTCCTTTTTTTTTTTAACCCTACCTAACAGTTGATCCAGAGGAAGGCAAAAAAAAAAACAGCTAAAAAGGGGGAAAAAAATTCTTCCTGACTCCAAACGGCAATCGGAAAGTATCCCTGGATCATTCAGATCTATATGCATTAATACCAGTAATTCTCAATATTTTTTAGTTTTAGAAACTTATCCAGGCCTTTTTAAAAACTATTCAATGAACTTGCCATTACCACATCTGCTGGAAGACAGTTCCACAGTTTCACTGTTCCTAACCTTTCCTAACCTGAAGATGAAAATTCTTTTCTTCCAACCTTAAAGGATGTCCACAAGTCCTCTGATATGACCTATTAGTAAACAATGCACCAGAGAGTTCATTGTATGGGCCATTAATATATTTGTATAAGGTTATCATGTCCCCACGCAAACATCGCTTCTCCAATGTAAACAGCCCTAATTTGTCTAATCTGCCTGCATATTCAAGCGCCTCCGTTCCCTTTATTATTTTAGTTGCCCTTCTCTGAACTGCCTCAATTTCCAAGATATCCCTTTTGTATATGGGATTCCAAAACTGTACCGCATATTCCAAATGAGGCCTTACCAGTGCCTTGTAAAGAGGGAGAATAATATTTTTCTCTCTTGAATCTATTCCCCTTTTTATACAAGACAACATCTTGCTAGCTGTAGACGTTGCTACCTGGCATTGTTATCTACCAGAACCCCCAAATCTTTTTCCATTACAGATGCACTTAACACAGAGTTATTTATGGTGTAGGTGGCACAGGGATTATTAAATCCCAAATGCATCACCTTACATTTATCAACATTGAATCTCATCTGCCATTCTGCTGCCCATTTTGATAATCAATCTAGGTCTGCTTGCAGCACTTGCACATCATTGGAAGTTTCCAAAGCTCTACATAGTTTAGTGTCATCAGCAAACACTGAGACCTTGCTCTCAATGCCCCCTTCTAAGTCATTTATAAACAGATTAAACAGAAGCGGCCCCAGTACAGGACCCTGAGGCACTCCACTTAGAACTTTAGCCCACATAGATGTAGCTCCATTAACCACCACTCTCTGTTTGCGATCCAATAACCAGTTCTCTATCCATGAACAAATGTTTTCTTCAAGGACAACAGTCCTCAGTTTATACATTAGTCGCCTATGTGGCACAGTTTCAAAAGCTTTCGCAAAATCCAAATATACCACATCCACTGCTGTGCCTGAATCTAACTTCTTACTCACTTCTTCATAAAAACCAATTAAATTTGTCTGGCATGATCTATTTCTCATAAATCCATGCTTACTACTACTAATAAGATGGTCTCTGGAGACAAATTCAAGGATATGATCCCTTAACAAAGTTTCCATCACCTTCCCTACCACTGATGTTAGGCTTACAGGTCTATAGTTTCCAGGCTGTGAACGACTACCTTTTTTGAATATTGGTATTACATTGGCTTTTTTCCAATCCAGCGGCACATCCCTAGACAAAAGCGAATCTGAAAAGATGAGAAACAGTGGTCTAGATAGAACTAACCTAAGCTCTTTTAAAATCTACTTGTTTCTTAAGTACATTTGGTTCTAGCTTACTTTATTCATATTTAAAAAGTGAAGAAATATACTACTCTTCATAGCTATATTCTATGAAAAATGCATAGACAGAAGAATACAATCTGTTAATGTATTTTCTAGTAAATGCATCCCTCACCTATAGATGCCATAGATTATATAGCAAATTTACCAAAGATCAAGAAGCAACCATGTTTTAATTTTATTGTTTCTCACCAATGATGGGCAATGAAAAATTTAGTCTGTTAGTTTGTGCATTTAAAAACAGTAAAGGTGAATAAAAGGCATGAATACAAATCCACAACATGAACTATTAATAAAACCACAGAGAGCTGAGGAATAACAAATAACAGACTCAGTTGTACCAAATAGTGCCAAGCAGCAACAGCTAGCCAAATATTTTATTCTATAAAGTGCAATATAGATTGATGGGAGAAAAGAGGATTCTCTCCATTTTAAAATCATTAGTAAAGCTTTAATTGGAATACAGTGCAAGTTAGCAATCCTAAATATACAAAAAAGGACATCTTGGAGAGATTCAGAGAAGGTCAACTAAATAGGGAAATGGAGGCACTTAACCAAAAACAGGAAATAGGTAGCACTTCAGATGTTTGAAAACTACAACTATTTACTATTATTATGGGATTTGAAGTATTAAAACATCTGGAGTGCTACTGGTTGCTAATCCCTGAGCTTGGCTATGAAGAAAGATTAGATAAGTTAGGGTTATTCAAACCAGTAGATGTGGTAATGACAGGGTCATAAAAAGGTTGAACTATGGCTTGTTTCAACCTCGACTGCTATGTTAATACATTGCTATGTTGAAGGCTACCAAACTTTCTCCATTAAAGAATCCAGTAATGTTATTTCACTTCCCTTTAAATTAAACATGCTTTGTTAATTCATCATTCATTATCCAAATAACTTTTTCTCAGGAAAACACAATCTAAATGTGGCATGTAATGCTTTTGTTCTAATATGAATGTGATGGATCAATAGCACTTGTTTAATTTGAAGGTGTGGTCTCTTCTCTCTCCATGACTAGTTCAGCTACAAGAACCGCATGATACACTCCAATGCAGAATACCTGGCTCCATTTTCCTTCTTATGTTTCTTTCTTTTTTTTTCACTACAGAAAATTGCACTAAACTTAAGTCTGGATATAAGAATGTCCAGTCTAATTTTAAAAAACAAGCAAATATTATTTTGCAAGGAAAACAAACAAGTTATTCAATTCCATTATAAATGTTCTACTTGAAGGGTAACTATCCGGACAAAAATTAGATTTCTGTTTTATATTTAGCTGTTCCAAGATCATATTAGATTTTGACTAAAGTTTTCATGTCTTCCTGTTAAAAAAAAGGCCATTTTGACATTGTCCTTTGTATTCCACTTGATCTTCCTTTCTAGACACATTAATGTTTTTCTTCACCTATTAGTAAAAACTGAAAATATTAAGCTCACTAGAAATCTTCTAGACCTATATTCAAAGAATTACAAATGGGGTCCTTGTTATTTTATATAAACTTAATTTGGGGGGTTTACAAAATTGGCCATTATTCTTTTTATAAAATAACTTTTTTTTCTTTTATAGAACTTAAAAATATATACGTTACAATAATGATCTAATGCTACATTTTTGGAAAATCTCAGACATATATACAAAAAGTCTGTGAGTTTATATCACCTTTTGTCATTGATTTTTTTTCCATCTCTCTGTAACCATTTTAAACTTGAAAATTAAGATGCTACAGAAGGCCTGTCCAGCTCTAGGTCTCAGAAATCTTAAGCAGAAACAATATTATATAGCACATTTTATTTGGTCAAGTGATTTAATATTAGACAAGAAAGTACTGTAGTTCATTACATTTTAGCCTGTATACATTTATAAAGGCCCCTGAGACCTAAATATACTGTAGAAAACTCTTGCATAATATTTTTTTTATACTTTTCCTTTTTTCCTTAGTTTAGATTTCAGAACACTAAAGGGTACTTTGAGCTTATATATATATATATTTTTTCTTCTTCAAATATTAGATATGTTATAGATATGTAATTGATCCCTGAACCCTTTTATTGCTCCACAGACAGATATAAAAGTAGACCATTCTGCTTAATAATACTATAGATATTGCTGAAATATACAAGTCATTCTTCATGGTATGGTCAATCAAATTTTTTGGTATTCTTAGAAAGTAAAAATCCAGTGGAAACATTTTTTAAAATCTGAATATAAGACATTATCAGGGTTATTCAATAAAAGTTCTTATCATTTAAAATGGTGCTAATTTTGCCCCAACCAATCAGATTTTAGCTTTCAAATGTTAAATAAGATCTAATTGGTTGGGGCAAAATAATATAATATGTATTTTCGAAAATACCAGTAATTCTCGGAATTTCGAAAATTTTCGAAAATACATATTTGCGGAAATAAGAGAAATCCCTGTATTTTCGAAATTACGAGTTTTCTCGTGTTTTCTCAAATTCCCGAAAATACGAGAAAACCGGTGATTTCGAAAATTTTGGGAAATACGAGAAATCCGCGGTACGGAAGTTCGAAAGGAGGAAAATCCGAAAGAATCCACCGTTCGCGAACGGGATAAATCCGTGGCGGATCCGGGTTCGGATCCGCGAACCGGCCATCCCTATCTGGATGCCTCATGAAAACTGAACAATTTAGTGACCTGTACTGAGCCTCTACTGAGCCTTGGCATGCTCAGAGGAGGCAGCTAGGGGATTAGCATTCAGTCATTGGCTGTGATGTCAACTGTCAAATCCATAACTAACAGGGGCAACAGGACATTGTGCAGGATTTCAGGTTAGACTTCAGATTTCAGATTTCAAACTATTACTGTTTAGGGTATTGGGGGGTGATTTACCTGTATGTAAGTTTTCATTTGGGGGCTGGACTTGCAATTGTATGTTACTGTAAATGGCTCAGGGACCTGAGAAATGGTCTGGGTAACAAGTACATATAACCAAATGTTATAAAAAAAACTAACTTTCTTCATGCACAGGCTATTTTCGAGTTTCCGGATCACATTTTCACTATTGCAAATTTTCTAAATCAAGGGCTCGTGTATTCAGTATTTCTCCCTTATTTCAGGGGGTTCATGTTTTTAGAATCCCTATTAAAACTGCCATGTATATTTAATAATTTCCAAATATTTGCTAATTGTAGAATAATTGATTTTGAAAATTTTCTAATTATCGAATATCCAGGAAAATTCCAGTGATCCGAGAATTAATTTCCAATAATGGGCACTATAATTTTTTTACCCCGTTTAATGTAAATGCCCTTTAAAGACCACTGGATTTCTTTGTTTTTTAAAATGTATTGTTTCATACACTTTTCTGCCTCAAGTTTCAAGTTGCCATGCTTTAAATTTTCATCATTTTGCTTTATCAGGTCTCAGGAGAATTATTTTCTGACCTCACTTACATTGCTTAATGATAAGCATATTTTAAAAACAACATTCAGATCCCTAAGAAATAGTTTAACCTCATTTGAGTTGGTATAAAACATACATATGAGATTTATTTTAGGAAGAGCAGCCTCTACAGTTTGCCAGTTGCTGCCTCTAGGCTAGAATATCACAATAATCTTTTGGGACCTACATAAACTGTAAAGCAGTGAAAGAAAAATAGAAATGTGCTTACACAGTGTATGTAAAATAAGTGTGTGCATGAAAACATACTTAAAAAATTGTTTAGGTAGTTTCAACTATTTTTATAGCTCTGTATGTAATGGTGTGGGAGTATCAAATAATGTAACAATGTGGGTATATTTAAATATTCATTAATTCTTTTACCATTTTTACTGTGTGCTAAACATTTCCTACATCACTTATGAAACAGGCAACAAGCAGAGAGAAAAACTGGTTCCCAAGAGGAGTGAAAGATATCATATATGTCCCGTTAGAGAAACTGTCACTGAATAGAGTGAGGGCCTTGAGAAATGTAAGATTTCTCAACTGGACTAAGGCAACTGGATGGAATAAAAAGTATATTAAAAATATTAGGGATGAACCAAATCCTGGTTTAGAGTTGAAACTTCTGGAACTACTGTAAAAATTTAGACATAGAAGTTTTGACTGTGAAGTTTTAAACAAAATTTGATGGTCAAAATTCCAAGCTGAAACCTGGGACATTTCTGTTAACTTACTGAATAAACAAACACTTGTGCATTTGTGTATCCTTATTAATTTTATGTGTAGTTTGCATTGCAGCATTATTTGTGTGATCATTTCTATTGTATATAGTAGTGCCTAAAACAAATAAAAGCTTGACCTTTCTTTTTAATAAACCTTTATAATTTCCCTCCTTAATTATTATAATTTTATTTGGTTATAACTTAACTACCTACTGTCTAATTATTTTATATGGTATGATGATCTCAGCAATATCACAATTTGCCAAGAAATGTTATGATATTTAAACAATAAAACATTTCATGTGTGTCATTAGCATATGTTTTTCCCTGCTATCATCAAGTGATTTAGATAAAAACGCTAAATATTGACACCCATTCATTTTAAACAATGAAACTTGAGAGGTGGGGATATAAATAATAACTTATAAAGGGCTATATCTATTCGTATTGAATGTGGCCAATCAGTACACTTATATATTGAATATACTTTTTCAAACTTTAACGGCATTATTTCTTTGGCAGCTTTTATATAAAACTAATCCTAACACAAATATTCATAGGCTTTTTTGCTGCAAATTGAAATGACAGACATTTTTAAGCATATCAGAAATTACCCCAAAAAAACATTTACGAAAATTATCTATTGCAGCTGGTTGTGTAATGGTTCTTTTAATGAAAAAGACAAGCATGACGGGACTAATTACTTTGAGATACTAAAATCAGCAGCCTCTTTAAGTACTGCAGTTTATATCCTTTATAGTTATTGTCCTGCCAGTGGGAAAATCTTTACATGCCAAAGTAAACATGTAGAAATTTAGGAGGTAAGGTAGTAGCTGGTGGCTGCTCACAGCTGGCTTCTTCCTAAAGAAACTTATGTACTGTCTAAATGTCAGTTTATAACATCCACGTATAATTAGGACCAAGAAAACTTCACCAGGTAAATATATTTTAAAGATTAGTGGGTTGTTTTTCTTGCACACACAATAACAATATTTGTTTACTGACATTCGCATAACCATTAGCATAACGGGGCACACCCATTGACACCAGAGATGAAAGCACACCACACTTGCAACATATATTACTCTGAAAGTGTTTTGACTTTACCCAATGCTTTTTTCTATTAGATAGGTGGGGCAATGCTTTTTTTATGTTGCATTAGCTGTACTTGCTATGTGTGTTTGGTAACTATAGACCTAACCTCATACTTAATAAATTAAGACAATTCCTTAACATAACTATGGTTATATATAATGAAATATATTACTGTTAACCATACAAATATCCCCTGCAAACCATACAAATATCCCCTGCACAAAGATAACAATCAAACAACACACACTTAAAAAGTATATGTGCATTGCAACTCATAAGTGGTCATAATGCTCAGGAGAAATATTGTTAGGTCAGTAGAATTTATACTTTAAACTCAACTATCGTTTTATTGGAGAATGGAGATAAACACAATTAAAAATTGATTTTATATGAAAAGAATCCTTTATGAAAAGAAGAAAACTAAAGATATTTATATTAACAAAACAGTATGTAACAGAGACCTTCTTGGCCTCAGAATGTTGTGGTTATTAGCAATACTATACAGCAAATACAGCAAATTACATTCTTCCACTTCCCATCCGATTACACTACAATTTTTTTTTTTTGGTTAAAATATTATAATGAAATTTCAGACCAATTTTCGATCAAACTTTATGCAATTAAATTAGTATGCATCTGTTTTATTGCAAATGAGGAAGTAACTTAATAAAACCCTACTACAGTCTCAAATAGTTATCCGCTTTGTTAATTTTTTCCATATTGCACATTATTATTTTATATAACCACTCTTAAAATGTAAATAGTTTACAATTTAAAAATGAAATAAATTGTGTGTCAAAAATTACTTCTGCTCCAGGAACACGCCAGCAAAATGTAACCCAGCAGGTTTTGCCATCTCCAATAAATAAGCCTGAACAATTTATATAAATCCTCGATAAAAGTAATTTATAGAAACCACTTTAAACAATTAATTTAGTGAGTAATATCAGATTTCAACATTCAGTTATGAGAAATATTTCAGTTATTTTTACAGTAATGTGCAATGTTGCAATGTTCAATATTGCACATCAGAGGTGACAAATTGCTAGTAAAATGCTTGAGTTTTACAAAAAGAACTATATCCCTATGAAAGCATTTATTTGTAACATAGTTAATTCAGTACAAAACTCAACATTAGTGATGAGTCCCATTTTCAAAAAATTATAATAAAATCCTGATTTCAATTCAGAACTGCCTGTTTCAAATATGCAGATCCGATGGATTTTTCTAAAATATTTGGGGAAAGGTTAAAAATTAGATTTGAAATAAAATTGCATTTGAAAATTCCTATAGAAAATTCTAAAATTCCTATAGAATATTTGCAAATTACACTAAAAAATTCAAAACAATTTGCTATAGGATTCTAAGCAGATTTTCTGATTTTCTGAAATGCAATAGGCTCTGTGGAACCCATTTTATTCAACAACCATGCTTCATCAGAATTAATATATATTAACAAAGGCAAAATGACAGAAAGGAAATTCCAAAGTGTCAATTTTCAAAGCTAAGATAATACCCTAGGTAAATAGCTTATGTACAACACACTTAAAATTATGTCTAATAACTTAAAGGGGAACTAAAATGACCAGATAACATTGTTCCAATAATGTAGAGAACATTCACAATCTTTGCAGTTTATTTCCAGGCAGAAATAAAACATTTCATAAGTAGCTCTGGTGATTTTAAAGTGTAATCTTATAGGCTGTGTGTTTCTAAAATTAGAGCATTAGTCCACTAACCCATAAGACCTAACGTGAAGAAAACAGGTGCAGTTGAATACCTGGGCCAGTAGACGCACATGATTATATGGTTATTTGAATACTTCATGGGCTGTTAGTAATCTGGCAATAGCATTACATTGCATTGTAAACCTTCTTAGTTTCAGACTCTACTGATACAGAATCAACTTACTAAAAAAGCATCTTACAATTTTCTGGAGGAAAAGCTTTCACATTAAGGGTAAAAGATTAGGTTTAGTTTAAGTGATCCAAAGTTTCCTTTCTGGAAAAGTGTATGTTAAAAACACTTTCAGGGAGATTCAATAAAAGTTCTGATCATTAAAAATGGTACTACTTTTGCCCCAACCAATCAGATCCTATTTAACATTTGAAAACCATTTTTTAATGATAAGAACTTTTATTGAATTTCCCTGTTTATGTTTCCCATAGAACCTGCCAGCTGGTAACATTTTATTAGACATTAATTTAAAAACATAGCTGTTGTGGTCATGATTAGATGGGGGAACCTGAACATAATTTAATATTAGTTATTATTCCTCCTTTAAAGGCTTCTTACAAAATTTCATGAACTGCAAACCACTCAGCTATCTTTTAAAAGTAGTCTGCAACATTTATGCCTGATAATGAAAGTGTAACATGCAATGATCTGGAGCAGCACAAGTTAATGGACTGTTTCAAAATTCATTGCATGTATCCTGCTCTCCAGTTTCATGCTCTTAAAAATGATGGTCAAATAATGAATTCTGTAAATAATATAGAAGAAATGTTCTTTGCTCATGCATAAAGCCTTTCACTTTCAGAAAATATTTTAAGGCCTATAAGAGAAATCAACATTTGGTTTTAGTGTATTAACTTTGTTATTTTACCACTGGGGTTTACTTATTACTTTCACTACTGAGGACAGTAACATGATTTAAAAGGCTAAAAGCACTAGGGTATAATAATGAAGTGCCTGTGTACAACTAATTCAAGTCATTATACATTTTTTGAGTGATTTTTTGAAGTGAAAGGTTTGCTGTGTTACAACATAATGAAATTTAATAAATAATCTTTGGGGTTTGGCAAGTAATTTCTGAGGAGTTTAAAGAAAGGTTCCCAGAAATCTTTTAAAACTTTTGTTTAACCTTAGTCCAAGCATTTTGTTTCAATTAAAATTGGGCTTAAACATACCTTTGGTCAAAAATAACCAGTTTGTACTCTCCTGGCAAAATAGAACATGCAGGTGAAAAATCCATTGTGTCATAAACCTAACTGCTTACAATTTTCTACACTTGTCCTCTGGAGGGAAAGATATAGGAAGCTTGATCTATCTTGTCAGCCACAGGCTATTAACAGACAATGATAGTTTGCCTGCTATGGTCATTTATAATTACATTCACCATCCATTCAACTGCAGCCCTTCAGCAGTTTACAATTTAGAGCTGCAATTTTAAGAGGGCAATCATTCCAGGAACAAAGCTATAGACAAAATTCTGCAAAAATAATAATAATAATGCTATTCAACAGTATACAAGTACAAGTGCTTTAATTGTTTGTGAACCTATAATACTAGCTGCATTATGACAGAGAGGATTGCCTAAAGCAGTTTTCTATTCTTCTATTGGACATGTTGGCACACCTATTACAAAGCATAGGGGCAGGATTCTGCAATCCCAGTCAGTTGACTGACTCTGCTTATTGCCAAAAACTCCCCTGCAAAGATAGGCCCATACAAAGAAAGTGTGTTTAATGCATATTTGGATTGAGGGACATTAAGCTGCAAAGTTTTTTTCCTCAATAAATGTGGAGAGAGGGTTTAAAAGAATGCCAACAATATGAAGAAAGTTGATCTCCTGGTGTCATGTTGCTTTCATCCTTTAACCCTTTAAATGAGAACTAAAGTCCCCAGACAACAATGTTCCAATAGACAGAGCACATTCATAAACACGCAACAAGCTGTGTCTTATCTCTCCCTTTGCTGTGGATGCTGGGTGATTTATGAAAATAACCTGGTACAAGGGGTCAGCTCCCATAATTCACTTTATCTGGGAACACCCCGCTAAGTGTACACAGTACACATTTACAGGAGATTGCAGTCTTGCTTCCTGGAAGCTGACAGTCAATCATGTTACAGCTCAGAGATCCCTCAGAACTCAGATTTCAGTGCAGTTTTTTGGTAAACACATTACAAATGCTCCTGTCCCTAACAATGATAAATTCCTTTGCTTTTCATACAAAAAAGAAAAGTAATCTTTGCAGTATATATTTGCTAGCATGGATGAAAGAAACAGAACATTTAACATTTCAGCAAAAAATAAAAGCAAGTATGGGTAATCAAACCAGCAACCTTCTATACTGTGTGTTTCTAAAAACAAAGCTATGCCACAATGGCTAATTAAGTAATTATCTACATGAGGAGTCTTTATCTTTTGCTAGACACATAATAAAAACAAAAACAAAGGGAGCATGGGGAATAGAAACTGTGCCCCAATAGTCTATTTTTTTACTAACCCGGCACTTTAGCAGAATGCACCACCAGTGAACTTGCAATAGATAGATGCACATTACAGTAAATGTCAGTAAAAGCAGTTCACTGTTTTGTATTGCTACTGGAAGACTGTCAGCAACTCACGCTGGTTAGTAAAAAATAACAGATCCGCTATATATAAAGTTTGTACATATGTAGAAACTTTATATTTTTCTAGAAACATGGAAACAAACAAACAAAGTACATTTGTACACGTACATTTAGAAACTTTCTGGGAGATTCAATAATAGTTCTTATAGTTTAAAATGGTGCTAATTTTGCCCCAACCAATCAGATTTTATTTAACATTTGAAAGCTAACATCTGATTGGTTGGGGCAAAATTAGCACCATTTTAAACGATAAGAACTTTTATTGAATAACCCTGTTTATCTTTCACTATAAATTTTGTGCATATAGACAGTGAATCCTGGGGTGTGGGGGTGTGGCTCTTTGAAGCCAGCATGGGCTATGAGTTGTACTGGCAACAATATGGAAGCCTCCTTTGTTACAGAATCTATTACTTATATCTACTAAATGCAAATAACTAAAGAAGAATCTTTCAATGTATAGGCGTTCTGGGTAGAAAAGCCTTCCCATTGGGATCCTTTAAATGTTCAGTATGAAGCATAGGAATTTAAACCTAAGTAGGTAAATATAAGAAATGTTTATCTAACTAGTATATATTAAAGGACAACTAAAGCCACAGAAAAACACTGAACCAGAAGGCAGAACACCTTGATATATAACCAGTAATCTGTGTCTTACCTCTTATTTTGATACAGTTGCTGGGAAATTTTTCCTAAATAATATATGTTTTTTTGCTTTACTTCACAGCATTCTAGTATCACACAGTTTGGTCCTGCATGTTCTGCACATGCTCAGTCCTTAGCTATGGCAGAAACTTGTTACAGTTGGTCACACCCATTAATAACCTCTAGCCAATCTTTTTACAAGACAGATGAAGCAAATAAGCATGTGACTGAGGTCCGGAGGTGTGATCTGACACTGCACATACACAACAATACAGTTCTTAAAATGCATATATTTACTTTAATACAATTCACTGAAGTGGTATATTATAGCTTATGGGTGTTTTCAGATTCTGGAGTTCTCCTTTAAAGGAGAATTTAATGTTAGAAAGTACTTGCCTCAACATCCTCTCAGCATGGAAGACTCCACTCGGGGGCCTTTTCTTTACCTCTATGAGCTCATTTTAGGTTCTGTTTGTTCCCCAAACCTGAAGCTGACATTTTCCCTTGCCGCATGTAAATTGTGTGCGATTCAGGTGCGTTGCAGTGTGGCCATGCCCTAAATGTACATTTCAGCAATACACACACTAATATAAATGGTAGAGTGCAGAAATAAACACATACAAAGACAGTCTTGCAGAAATGTTCACAAATATAAAGGGTTAACAAGCTGCTTCCTAAATACATATGAAAAGGGTTAACACCTTCCCCCACTCTGTTTGAGCAGGAAAATCTGCTAATAATATTCTCTGCTGTGTCTGATGATTGGCTGGGAGACACTAGCAGGTGATGACTCTGAGTTCAACGCTTACATGCAGCTTAACATAAGGGGAGTGGGAAACAAACACAAGGTAGCTAGTTAGCATGTGCAGAAGGAATTTTGGTACCTGGACCACCAGGAAGAGGCAACACTAGAAGCCAGCCATGACATCATATATTGCCAGTACTCAGAAATGTTCTATAAATGTTTTCTACACTAAGAAGCTGAATTCAGAGGTGAGAGACAGTTATAGAGTCTGTGGAGCTGCCTTGGTATTTTGGGTTTAGTTCTCCTTTAAGGACATTTGTAGGAAAAGATTAACTACAATAAAACTAGCTATGATCTAATTACTATAGTAACTTTTGAGGATTTTGGCAACTGTGACCTATTGTATTAAGATAACCCGACAGCAATGAATTACATCATGCACATTCTGTACAGCAGAGAAAGCACTGTAGTAAATGCTTAATCACTTTTCGGCATTTCAGTCCATATCTTAACCATTAAAGTACTTTCTTTGGTCAGTTCTAATTAAGAGAAGTAAAAATGAACTGCTTCTTAAAGCAATATGTTTGAAATAAAAAAAACAATATGTTTAAATAGTACTTTATTCCAAAGTTTTATTAAAATAAAATTATCTTCTCAAATATTCACCATAAGCATGTTTTTTTCCTGAGTCCCTTGAATTTATATTAAGTGTTTAAATATAAACCGAAAATAACCATTAGTGAAATAAGAGAATGGATTCATTAATCATTTTTTTAAAAGTTATAAACAATAGTATGATTGAATTGCGTATTTTGATTTCAGTGATTATCTGTACTCCCTTAGAAGTAGGGAAGTCTACTAGAGTCTGCACCTGTGAGGGTAGTGTGCATTTGAATTTTGTTTGCTGTGAAAAGTATATTTCATGTGGCCTTTCCAAACAATATCAGTCCCCAGTGGATTGTGGATTTGTAATTTTAATTTCTCAGCCTGGGAGCTTCATTTAAAATTATAAGTAAAATGCTAACTGGGGTTTTGGGGGATTCCCCTATAATACATTTAAGTACAAGGGGTTGACATACCCTTTAAAGTAGGGTTGAACTGGCCCCCAAGGATCCTTTGTAGGCCCCACAGTGCACCCATAAAAGAAGGTTGGAAGCATTTACATTAGATAAAGAAGTAATTTAGGAGTAAGAAATTATGAGTTACTACACTTAAAAAGTATTAATGATTGATACAAATATGTAAATAAGTGGGGGGGAAAAAGAAATAAAACTTTGAGTGGGTCCCTTAATGTTTCCTGATGGGTTTATATTTCCTGGTGTTTTCCCAGTTAAATTAAGCTACTTCACAGTGGACACGTCCCTAAAAGAAAATTACTAATTGTTCATAAAAGGTCCTTATCACACATTGCTTTTTGCATACTGTACAAGTATGTTTAAAAACAATAGCAATAAGTTTGTGCTGCTAAAGGACAGACTTTAAACACAACAAAGCTTTCTGGACTGAAAAAGTCCTTTAGTAATTTGCATTGTGTTATGCATTCCTATCAAGTGTTTTATCGTGTCTAATTTATTCACATGGGGCAAAATGCAAATGAGGATAGGTATAATGACATTGTAAATTTAATTCTAAAATCATCTGAATGAATGCTAATGAACAAAAGTCAATGAAGTGTGTAGGTATAAAATGGATTCTTTAGGTGAAATGTCACATCATCCAGAATACATGTGTATTTTACACCCTACTAGCTTTATATAATTCAAGCGCTAATTCTACTCAGATTAAAGGAACACTTCGAGAGAAGAAGTGTTGTGTTGATAGCTCCACATTCTATCTCCATTGAGGGCTAATACCCTTTTAGTCATACTAATTATATTAAATAGGATTTCTTGATTTACAGTAGATTACTGCAACTGCGGTAGCATAAAGCTCTTAATAGATTACATTTTTGTTTACTTACCTAACTTTAAATTGCTGCCACCCCATTAAATTTGCATCAATAGTACCCTTAATGTAAGCCACAACACAGGATATGTCTGCTGTTGACAGTTTACTGTTGCCATACACCTTTGTTATATCATTGCTTTCTGCAGTGGGTGATGATATAAGGGGGCCTTAATAAAAGCAGAAGCAAAGCAATGTCTAGGTAAGAAAAAAATACTTTTTAAGTGAAGTGAAGTCTGAAAATAATAATTATCAGTAAAACCTATGATGTTTTCTTGCTTTGTGCCAGACATTATAATAGATCCATTTTTTCAAAATGCTAGAGTCAGAGCTAAATTCTAGATTGCTATGGCTGAGCTACAATGCTGAGTTCCCTTTGTACAAAACTATACTACTCACTCTGATTTTATTTTTTTTAAGAAAGAGAGCCTTCATCAGCTATGGCCTAGTAGAAAATAATACTCTGGCATGATGTTCCAGATCCCGTGTATTCTTTCAGCCGATATACTCTGATCTAACACTACTTACTTACCAATAGACAAGCCCCTGCTTGCCGGGACGCTTATATTACCGTTATTGGTTGCCCCCTGGACTTATAGTGATGGGTATCTGAGCTGAGAACACTCAAGGAAACTGGGAGCACAACAGACAGACAGGGCACAACCAGCTGAGAGCTGGACAGTAGCGTGGTACCAAACCAGAAACAGAGTCAAGGACAGAGCCAAGTGTCAATAAACAAAAAAATCAATCCGTGAGGTGAGGTACAGAAAGGCTGATAGAAGGCGTAGTCAAAGTCAGACACAGGCCAAGACAGGCAGCAAACAATTGTAACAGTAAACAGAACGGAATCAGAAAAGCTAGACAAGAAAACACACCACAAGCAAGGGGTAAACCAAAGGCTATAATGGGCAATAAGTCAATGATTGAGGAAAGAATAATATAGAGAACCAGGACCAATCAAAAGACACCAGAAAAAAAGAGCAGGGCTCAGGTAGGGAGAGATTCAAATCTGCCATCAAAACTACACCAATCAATAAGAAGAGTGAACCAAAGGCACAAGCATTTGATTGTGTATATATGTACGCTATTCACTATATGTACACTATACAATATATGTACACTATACATTCTATGTACACTATGCACTATATGTACACTAAGCACTTTATGTACACTATTCACTATATGCACACTATGCACTTTATGTACTGTATACACTTTATGTACAGTACACTATACACTATATGGACACTATGCATTATATGTACACTATACTCTTTTATTATTATTATTTTTATTGGGAGGTCAGGTGAAAAAATTACCCTTTAATTCAAATTTCCCCTCCTAATCTAGTTAGACACAAACCATTTCAAAATCCCAAACATTGTTGCAAGAACTTAAATACACACTTACACACTTAAATAATTACAGGTGTGCTGTTGATTCTGAATATCTGATTAGTTGTATTTCCTAGGACTGACCAAACAACAAACAACAATGACCAGGAAGGATCATTTGAATGTACCGTTCCCTAACCCAGGAAGAATCGTTCGTTCATTTGTTCGTTCGTTATGTTTATTATAACCATATAATAACCATATAATAACCTAGTAATATAATAACCATATAATAACCTAGTCATATAATAACCATATAATAACCTAGTCATATAATAACCATATAATAACCTAGTCATATAATAACCATATAATAACCTGGTCATATAATAACCATATAATAACCTGGTTATTATATGGTTATTATATTACTAGGTTATTATGTGGTTATATGGTTATTATTTTACTAGTCATATAATAACCATATAATAACCTAGTCATATAATAACCATATAATAACCATAAAATAACCTAGTCATATAAAAACTATATAATAACAATATAATAACCTAGTAATACAATAACCATATAATAACCTAGTCATATAATAACTATATAATATCCTAGTAATATAATAACCATATAATAACCTAGTCATATAATAACCCAGTCATATAATAACCATATAATAACCATATAGCTTGAGCCGAACTAACTCTCGAATGTACCGTTCGCTTATTAGTTGAAAATGTGCCTATATTTGAAAATACAAAGCTCTAAATTCAATATATAGAAGAAAAGTGTGAATTTAAAAACAAATTTAATATGTAAAACGTTGTTGGACAATGCAAACTTTTGACCCAGCCTCAACTGCTTGTGTTACATTTAATGAGCATTCAAGTAACAATCACATTTTATTTTTTAAAAGAATCAGCTGCTCGGTCCAAATAGAGGGTTTTATTGCATTCTAGATAATTATTGTTACTGACTCATACACAATCATATAGGAAATCTAGCTTCTTCCAAACACACCTAGCCTTGTGTGTTCAAAGCAACACAATGAATTATTTAAACCTGACTATAAAAGATCATACATTTCGCTTTCATCTATAAAAAAAACATTACAAAAAAGACAACAGACAAAAACGTCTTTTGCAACCTTGACTTTTCACCCTTTATTCCTTTCTAAATTAAACGATTCAAACTGCGAGTGAGTAACTAATTTCCACACAAAATCATCTACTGTAGGTGTGTTTTCATTTTTCTCCAGCGAAACTGAGTGCTTTCTCCTTCCATGGATGAAAGATTCTTCAAGACCAAACCACGCAAAGAAAACAGAGCAAAACTTTCAGCCCGATGCACTGAGAGTGCATCGCTAACTGGCATTTTTTTATTACGGCAATTTTAAAGCCAGCTGTTAGCTGGCGTTTAAAGTGTGGCAATAGAATGCCACTTTTGACATAAAACTTCACTTAGCCACGCAGATACTGCAAAGAAGGGGTTTAAAGAAGGATGTTATATAGGTTAGCGTGATTTAAACTCCAGAAATGGAGCAGTGGTGCATCGCACTGTTTGTGTTTTTAGATTTTGGCACACCCCGAACAAAACACTCTGTTTAGCTTATAAGAGGAATGTTTAGATCAAATTCTGGATAGTTCGCTAATGGGGGAGAAACAATTTCCACGGCCCCTAAGGAATTAACTGCAGAACTTAAGATGGATAATTCTTTACTGTAAAACAACGCTTGCATATTTAAGTTAGTACATGCAGCATTACAGTACAGTATTTCTAGCCTTAAAGACTAAACTTTTTTACTGCAGTTCCCATTTAAGCAAAAGAAGGAGTTAGCAAGACATTTTTGCTATATTCTGATTGCGTAAATAGCTTATCTTGCCTTCAATAATACTTTAAAAGAGCTACTAAACAGAAACTAGTTCAGAATTGATCTGTATGATAAAGAGGAGCTCTGTTCTGCCATAAAATTAATCTTTGCTAAAAATGACTTAAACTTTTACAATAAGTTTTCTTTGAAACAATGATATAAAAGTTGGATATGGCTTCAACATGATGCTCCACAATGTGCTGTCCTTGAAGAAGCATGTTAGATGTACTCTCTAATGTTCAATGAGACAGAAATTCAATTTGTATTATCCAGTCATATGCTCCAAAGACTTGGCAAACCTTATGATAAATTAGTAAGGGATATTCGATTATCATAAGCAAGCCCACAATACCATGCAAATCCATCTGCAATATCACTTTTCATCTCCATTGACTTTCCCTAAAAATAAGAAAAAAGGAAATAAATAGTATGAGAATCTCGTAAGAGGCAAATTGCTGGGGTGAGCCATTTGAAAAAACAAAAACTACCTTAAAAAAGTAACTTCTACAAGTAGGATTGTCGTCATAGCTCAATGAATGTAAAACATGTTCAGAACTAATGCTAGGGCAATGCTTAAACAATGATAGAAGACCTTCATATAACCTTTAAGAATAATGTCATTTCAATCCATGTTTCTTTTTTTAGATATAGTGGGATACCTTACAGTGTATTTTTCATTTAATGAAAATCTTTAGGATAAACTGGATATTTTCCTTTCTAAACTTTGGATTTAAAGGAGAAAGAAAGTCTAATAATATATTAAGTTCAAGTGATCCCCCATGAAATAAGAAAATGATTTGCTATATATGTTCATTTTTGACATTCTACTTATTGATGCTTCCTTTCTTCCTGTTTCCCACAGCCCTTTGCTGGTGGTGGTGTAAGCCCATTCAAGACTTTTTGGGGAATATAAGGATTTGGCTTACAGGGAGCTATTACCTGAAGTAGAGGAACTTGGGTATGAGAGGAAGAGCAACAATAATATACATTTATAGGCAACTAATAACATTTTGAAGTTTAACAATATAACAGTTTAGATCCACATTACATGGAAAGTCAAATAAACTTAATTTATTATTAGACTGTCATTCTCCTTTAAAGGGACAGTTCAGTGGAGATTATCAATATATGTTAAATTGTTAGTTTGTGTAATGTCTTCTTAGTTATTCTACATATTCTCTCCCATTTTGAAATCAGTTGATTTCATACCCTTTGCTGTTCCCTGCTGTTGACATTAGTGAGCTGACATTTCATGTTCTTACGGTCCTTCTTCTTCCCAGGATGAACCACTACCTTGGAATGTTCCTAACAGTAATTTTTACTGATTGGCTGTTGCATGGGTCAAAGATGCTCAAATCTCTACTGAGCAACTGAATCAACCCAGGCGCTGGGTCAAGGGCAAAACCATAACGGTCTCTACTAGGGGTCCTGCAAACAGGAAGTCAGTGTTTTGGTTGCATTTATTTATACACAGACAAAATGCTGAATTGGCAGATTAAGGTCATTGGGATGAAAAAATACTGCTCTTTTTTCTGAAAAGCATTCAGTGCATTTGCACTGAACTTCCCCTTTAAACAATGAATTATTGACACTTCTTACTCAAAAAATCTACAGCAAGCCCTGCAGTCATTTCCTCATCCCTTCCTTTAGACAAGGTGTAAAGCCATGTGCTTTAAACAAGGAAAAAGAAAAGAATTCTCCAATAATATGAACATTCTCTGCTCTACAGTATATCATGGAAAATCTGTAGCCCATCATTTGTTTGAAAACTACAACTCCGAGCCTGTGCATGTAGGAAAAGGCTAGGTTTTCTAGTGGGATATAATAAGGGAAATGTTATTAATCCCTGTGTTGCAGAAGGTCTACTGTAAGTTTTAGATTCCAAAAACAATGCTTAATGCGATGACAGTTGCCTTAAATTTGTCCACCACCAGTAAAACACTAAAACGGACACTTTTTTGTTCCAGTTATAAATATGAATTGCTTGAAATGCAGTGTACCTTGGGAACTTTCAGTGCAGTGTACAGCAATGCGGCATTGGACTAATGGACTAAGAGTACTCACGCCAGGTGGAGCTGGGGGACCAGGTGAATAGCGAGAACAGTAAGCACCCAGGACTCTGTGGTATGGACCAGACATAGGGGAACTACAGTTTTTTCACATTAGCTTCTGCAATTGGAACTGGATATCTATCCCCCAAAGTCATGGAACTGACAACTTTTCTTGTGATATAGCTCCAATATCATTGACTGGTGATTTATTGGGAAAACATATTGTCTGTGCTCAACAAGCTGTGTAATATCACTGTACCACGTGGAGGTAGAAAGGGGAAACATATTGTCCATGCCCTTATAAATGGAAGCCAACACTGGATAATACTACTGAATATGTTCCAATTGCTACACCTGATTGTAAATTTTAAAGGGGTGGGGGATTTTTCTTGTGATTTAATAATATATTTTTATATTTGGTATCATTCCCTATGGAACTATTGAATTATATTGATTGTGAGCCTTAGTTGGAGTATATCATGTGGTCCTATACAAGTATGTGAGTGCCCCATTAGGTACATTTTCTCACCTATGTATATAAATGATTGATATATACTGGGGGCACCATGGTATAGTCTGTAACGCAATGACGGTTAAAAGCTTGTGCTGTTCTCCTATGTTATATTAGTAGTATAAATCTGGATTTAAGCTATAAAATGTAAGACAAAGCAGAGTTTCCAACTATTTTTATTTCCTGTAATGACTCAATTATAGCCCTGACCTCAATCCAATAAAGAAACTGTGGTACCACTTAAAAAAATGTTTTGCTACGCTATTACCACAAAATACATTAAGCTGTTTTTTTGTTTAAGTTTTTATTATGCAGGAAAATTGTTAATGAGCACAGTAGTTTTGCCAGACCAATGAGCTGATGCATAAAGCAAAGCCTCACTACTCACCTGGTCGCATTCCGTGATGCTGTAAATCCCTTTGCGAGACTTACTGCATTGTGGGGTCCCATTCAGGTAAGACCTGGGGTTTAAAGTTTCATGCAAAACGTTTGCTCAATACTTAACAGCCTTTTCTATATCACCTAAGCAGAATGATTTCCCAAAAGTTTTGGAAGTGACGCTGCCACCACAGAATTAGTATAAAATCCGCGCAAACCCGCTAATACATTGGGTAGCATGGGATTCAAACTTAGGGCTCGTTCACACTAGGAATGGACAAAAAGGCAACATAAAAGCGCATTGCATTAAGTGACATTTCAAAACGTTTTTGCATCTGTTGCTGCCCGTTTGCATGTGCGTTATTATCTGTTTGTGTCCTTTGCGTTTACATAATTTTTTAACAGCATTTTTCGAATTTTTAAGGGGGCAGGACAAAGAACACAAAATCATGATGTCACTTCCTTGGAGTGTGGGAATTTCATAAAGTTGAGGATGACCCTGTACTGCATTTATTAATTCATCAGTTGACATAAAAGTTTCTGCTATTGTGGCAGACTGGTTTGCTGCAAATTGCAAAATAGCTGGCAGACTGGCTTGCTGATGGCTGGTAGCTAACAGGCAAAATGGCTGGCTTGCTGATGGCTGGTAGCTGACAGGCAAAATGGCACCTCTCCCGTGTGTTTCTTATAACCTGCTGAAATCACAGGAACTCCCAGGCATCCTTTTCGAAAAATGGACACAAACGCAAATGCATGAGTTGTTATCAGTTGTTATCCATTGTACAGCATTTTCATGCATTTAAAATGTGTGCTGCAGTGCGTTTTTAAAATGCACTGAAGCGGAACGGAATATAACGCAGCAAGTGTGAACGATATTATGAAATCCTATGGAGTTTTACTATCTGTCCATTTTTTTAAATGCACCTGCATTTCAAAAATGGATACAAACTGATGTAGTGTGAACGAGCCCTAATTTAGCCATATAGCGGGCATTATAACATTGTCATGCGCACATTACATATCACTGGATCTATAATTTAAGTCTTACTCCAACTGCACACCTATTTATCATACCCTAACACTGCCTGGGTCTCAAGACCAGGTTCACTCTAAGGAGTCAGGTCTCAAATCAGTATATTATTTTTGAACCATGATCTATGTGTTTCAACCATGTTTCTGACTATTGTCATGTTCCAAATGAATTAAGTTTGGAAAGTCCTGAGTGTATATATAATATAAATGTATATATTTATATATATTTATAATTTTTTGTCCAATGAAACAGCGCTCATATTGCAATAATTATCATATATTTATTATATCAATCAATTTACAATTGCAATGTTTCAGAGAGTGAAAAGTACATACAATAGACCCCTCATGCAACATCCCTGGTTATTAGGTCAAAGACTTTAGCCTATGTATTCACCAGTCATATCTTTGGCAAAGTTTAAGTTTCTCATCACCCTTTTGGCTGGTTTTGGGATTGCCTCCAATACCGTATACATGAGACTCCCCTCATGATGTCCATTCTCCAAACAATGTTTAAAGACAGGCAATATCTTATATATCATTTCTTAACCTAATACTCAATCTGTGTTGGGATATTCTCCCCCACATAGAGGGTGCCACAAGCACACCAAAAGACTACAAACTTATTGTTAAAGGTGTGGTAACCTCTGAGCTTAAATACCTCCCCTGTCAATAGTTTTACAAAGGTGGTTTAGGATGGACAATTCTCTGAAATATACAGGCATGTGTATGTCTAAATACAACCTATGTTAACAGTTCCCATATCTTTGAGATCTACAGTTTTTGTGTCGGAATCCTTTGTTGAAATATTATTTATGTTGCTTAAAAGTCTTGATCAGAATGGCTCTTGAAGTTTTACTGTTTTTATTTAAATAGGACTTCAAATTTTATGCAGCTGTTTCAATTTTAAAATGTCTTCACCTTCCCAAGCAATACTGGTGACTTTATCTATGACTTTTTTATTTAAATTTTAACTCAGCTAGGAGTAAAATATAAATAATGGAAGGCCAGTAAAAGAATGTATTACAAATCAAGAGCAGGAGATTTATATGCTTGAGAGCTTTCCTAGGGCTATACTTAGAGATGCATTCATTGAGGAAATGTGAGTCAATGACTTCTAATACAGACAAGCCTGAAACTTTTAAGGTGAATATTAACACAAGAAAACTGTTCAGAGCCGTGTACAAGTGAAACAAAACTTCTTGGTCTCTAATTTTGAATTTTACTAATGTAGGACTAACAAAGGTGGAGTTCCTACCTGTTTAAAATGAGATTCCCCTAAAACTGTTCTAGCATAGGATGATCATTTTGAATTAAGCTAGATATTCTATATTTTTTATTGTAAATATTTATTAAGGTACAGTAACAATAGTTTTACAGCCATTCAGAGGTACAATAAATATAGATATGGATTTCCACGGGTTAGGCTTCAGTTCTCTATCCTCCTAGACTGTGTTTTTATTGTCCTTCAAATAAATAATGTACTGTAGCAACATTGTCCATGGGTGGTTGCGAATGTCACCGTTTTACTCTTAACAGCATATTATGTAATAAAAGATATCCAAAAAGTACAAATTAAACATAAACAAGAATAACAAACTAATATATGAATATAACTCACCCTGTTTCCAGTTGACCTCCCTTCATCTCCAAACCATTTGTTTTTTGTGTTTTTTTAGCAAAAAAATTATTACATTGCAGTAGAAGTTTAAGTAAATGACCCTGGATGAATTGCTAATAAATATATATTACTTTTGAATTCAGCAGAATTCTGAAAAAGTCTGATAAAATCTGTATAATTACATGATTTCCCCACAATGTTACTGTTTTCAGGGGTGAGACCTAAAGTATCACTAGTCAGGAATAGAGATGGACAAAACTCACCAGTTTCGTTCAGTTTTCAGATTTCTAGATCTCGGGAAAATCCTGAAGATCCGAAAATGAGAACAAATTTTCGATTATTATTGAGGATTATTGAATTTTCAATTATTAATCAAGGATTATCGAACGTTCAAGGCTATTTTTGATAATCCTCAAATGTTCGATAATTATAGAAAATAGACTCTGAAGTCCCAAAATCAAGAAGTCCCAAAATCCTAGTTTCTAAATGAATCTGATTTCAATTTGGAACTGCCATTTTTGAAAATCCCAGATTTTATAAACTCTGAACTTTTCATTGAAAATTTGAAAATCAAAAAATCTATAATTATATTTAAAATTTCAAAAATTCCATTCAAAAATGGAAATATTCCATTGAAAAATCGAAAAAATGCTATAAAAAATTTGAAAAATTCTGATTCAATTGGATTTTCTGAACTCGTCAGTTTTGTTTATCTCTAGTTAAATTAAAATCCATTCATATTTTAGCTGTAGTTACATATTAAAGCACACATGTTCCTGCTTTATGATACTTAGATAAGCAGTTTTTATTTTATATAAAATGTGAATTGCAGATATAAAAGAAATCTTCAGAAAAATACAAAATGTGTTTTTTTTTTGCCAATCTAATAGACTGTTTTTCCAGAAAGACATTCATTATATGCTGTTTTATTATTATTTGTACAAAAATATACTGTCGGAATGTTTTCCATTTTACAATTTAAATTATTGTAATGTTAAAAAAATTATGAAATTGCCCTAAAAATAAAATTATTCATTTACTCTAAAAGTCAATATGTTTTTTGTTCTTTGTAATAATCAAAGCAATTTTCATTTTGTTTTTCAAGCTCTTGAATGCAGAAACACAGTTTTGATAAATGAATTATGAGTCTGACCAGTATTTACAATACAGCTTACCCCCCCCCACCATAATAATATGTTTATGGTTATTCCAGTCTAGAGGCCTTGATGAAACCCGCTGTTCATTTTTCACTTAATACTGTACTGAATATTTTCATTTTATGTTTTGTAGGAATATTTCATGTAGAATTATAATATTATTATTATAGCAGAACTGCTAAAGACATGCTAAAACATACACTTAAAATAAAATGCATTATATATATCATTCTATGGTTCAAGCACTAAGTATAAAACACTTCCAATTCTTTAAGCATGTTTGTTGATTACATGCATAGATGGGACCTAAACTTCCATATTAACAAATATTCTAGGGATGTCTTAATGCTCAATATACATTCTTTCATCCGACGAGAAAAATAATTCAAGGACAGGGATAACACCACAGACTAGACTTGAATGATAATATAAATTAATTATCAATGCTTCAGTGATCAAATGTACTTTATTTTTTCTTAATGAAGAATGACTGAAATGAGCACCTTAATTAAACTAATTTAGAAGACTATAAAATGTACTCAGACTTATGGTAGCACTGTGGCATGCTGTCACTCTAAAAAACAATATATTCTCACTTATATTTTTTTCTCATTATTCAAATTTTTTTTTAAAATAATACTGAGGTTTATTATTCACTTAATTTTTAGCTTTTGTAAACCTTGCTTTTGCAGTGGCCTGCTGGTTCCCCCCTCCCCTTTTCTTCTCTCAGTCACTAGATCATTGTTACCCATTTTCCTACTTCCTTCAAGGGTCAAAGGGAACTGGATGTATTTTTCTGTTTAATGGGTACATGGGTTAGCTGGACATTATTGAATTGCCTATGTGCTCAAGAATGTATACTAGCTTGTCCAAGACCTTGAAAAAGATGCCTCTTCACATCCTATCAGCTGCCAGTTTAGATTTATGGTCAATCCACTTTATTAAGTCATAGTAGCCATTGAAATGTAAATCTTTGTTGATGGCAATACAATTTACAAGTGGATTTTTATTTTGACACAAAGGGGCATATTAATAAACAAACTCTATTTTCTCCATTACATTATTGCAGGGTATTGCAATGGCAAAGATGGTTATTTTCACAGGGGCGATGTGCGGCAGTAGTATCGGCAATGTGCAGCAGTGTTAAATTAGATATCACAGCCTAAAGAGAAAATATTAACGAACCTTTATAAATATGCCGCCTGGTGTGTAACTTGCCTAAAAGTGGTAATTAGCCAAGTAATTTATTTTATATTTTTTATATAGTACTAAACTTTAATTAATTCACAACAGGCAATGCTTTAAAGAAAAGATACAAATGAGGGCCGCACTCCAAAGATAAAGAGAATAAGGGGGCACCTGAAGAAGAGGGCAAACATCCCCCAAAACTTTGTAAGTGCATGTGTGGTCACAAATAGAGAATCACTTTATCTTTGGAGTGCGACCATCATTTGTATCTTGTTTTTAGATTCGGATGTTCTCAAGGTTGTGCTTAGGGTAATAATTCAAAACTGCCAATAGAAAAGTATAAAGTACCCTATACGTATAGCACAAAGTGCTATTAATATATTGATCAACATTGGCTAAAAAAGCCTCAGTTAAGTATTTATTGGCAACATCAACTAGTGAAAACAGTTAATATGAATACTACGTTAAAAACACATATGAATACATACATTAAACAATATTGGTTAAACATAAAGTTTAATTAGCGGTAATTAGCCAAGTAATTTACTTTGTATATTTTTTATATAGTACTAAACTTTAATTAATTCACACTAGGCAATGCTTTAAAGAAAAGATACAAATGAGGGCCGCACTCCAAAGATAAAGAGAATAAGGGGGCACCTGAAGAAGAGGGCAAACAAACCCCCAAAACTTTGTGAGTGGATGTGTGGTCACAAATAAAGAATCACTTTATCTCTGGAGTGCAACCATCGTTTGTATCTTGTTTTTGGATTCTGATGTTCTCAAGGGAGGAATACTGAGGTGTCTGCACTCTTGTTGGCCTAGAGTGCACTCATCCCGTTTTTGTTTTGGTGCACTGCTCTAAAGAGCTTACAAGTAAGAGTAACTTTTTCAAAACAAGCTTTAGCAAAGAACCCCAAATTTCCATAAGCAAAATATCTTTAATCAACTTGCAAATTCTGCATTAAGATTAAAAACAGTTATGCATTTAGATGGCAGATGCTGAACTTACCTATCAGGATGTGTATAATGGGTTAATAGATCCTACTCTTGACCATGGAATAATAGACAAGGGGAACACCAACACATAAAACTGTGCAAGGTGGTCCCGATGAGCTCAGGGTTAAATACCCTATCACTATTACATGAAGACAGATTTATTCAAGGTCTACAATCAACATACCTGTGCTTGAAAGCAATAAAGCTAATCAGTACCACACAATGAATAATAGTAATTTTTACTTAAAACTCGAAGTACAAACCATTTGATTTGCCTTGATACTGTCAGGTTGGATTTTTTGTAATTTATAAAGCAAGGAGAAAACTATTTAACATTTGACACTAATCCATTAATCAAATTGTTTAGGGCTTTTTCTTTTTCTTGCAGAAACAAAAAAAAAAACATCTTTATAATTTATTAGGTCCTTCAGAGTAAATAGACTAACATCTGGGATCATTAATGGCATTATTACTCCATGTTGTAGCATGAAAGTGAAGTGTTTCAAATGTGGCATTGCATATTAATGATCATCATCATGGAGATAATATCAATACTTCATGTAGCTCTGAAATGGAACATTTTTTATTTTTGCTACTTATAAAGTTAAATTACTGTATAATGAAATAAGTATTTATCTGCCATACTACAAAATCAACATTTTATTAGTGTGTGAAGAAAATCGAATAACCATTATTTGTGTTTACAGTATAGACTATATGACAACAATGTAGGGAGTGCTTTACCTCTCTATACCAAAAATCTGGGTTGTGCTTAGGGTAATAATTCAAAACTGCTAATAGAAAAGTAAAATGTACCCTATATAGCACAAAGTGCTATTAATATATTGATCAACATTGGCTAAATAATCCTCAGTTAAATATTTACTGGCAACATCAACTAGTGAAAACAGTTAATATGAATACCACGTTAGAAACACATATGAATACATACCTCAAACAATATTGGTGAAACATAAAGTTTAACTAATGGAGAGCTGCGGGAACTTTTCTTAACAATTTTCTTCAATTGGTTCTTGTAGCAAACATCTAGACAGATCAATCCCTGTTTTAAAATGTTACAGTGTAACTATATTTCCTATTTAGGAAAATACCTAAAAAAAGTATCCACTTCTAAGGGTGTATGAACCTTGAGTAGATTTTATAAGGTGGACCAACTCGTTCCCATTAAGGGTCCAGTCCCGGTATCCTTGGTGGTAACAAAATAGAAAGTTTCTGCCCCTTACTGTTAGCATCCCTGTGTTAGTTAATAGGCACACATTAACTTCACCTGCAGCATGTGCAAATGCTTTTCTCCTGGACGGGAATCCTTTAGCAGCATTCCCCTTCAGGCATTTTGCAGGGATTATATGTATTCTGGTCCTGCTTCCAACAGGTAAGTCTGCCCACCCACTATGGCGTCTCCATTAGCTCTACAGTATTGCCGATGCATGTTTCACCCACGTGACATTGCGCTTCTTCTCCTACTAACTTGGAACGTTAACAGTCCAGGATAGAAACTTTCTATTTTGTTACCTAGATTAAGTCAATGCTGAGCGATATAGGAATAGCGATTTGTGTTATATAGGGTATATACTTTTCCATGGGCAGTTTTAAAAACTTCAACTACCAGTATTCCCTGGCTGCAAGGTACGCTAGGAGTTGCAATTTTCAAACATTTGGAGTTCCAAATTTGCATGTATTAGTATTATGTGATTTGTAAGAATTCCTTTTACTTGGTGCAGAACAGCAGACTTGGCTAAAAATTGATATATAGATGTTACAAATTGGCAAAGCTTTCTTTCCGCTATAGGGACAAGATATTACTTGCAAATGTGTTTGTCCAACAACTTGTACATTTATCAAGAGATCAATATAAAAAATATTTTGGAAGATGCATCTGTTGAAATTTTCCATGTAAACTACCATATAGTTTATATATACTGTATTTTATATGATTTATCATTGTGTCTCAACATTTCTGGTTTCCAACACAGAACCTATATTTCCTCAGTCCCTTCAGTATTGTGAATGAGTTAATGTCATGCTTTTTATGATAAATGGATTCGGGTTACAGAAACATTTAGTTAAAGGTCCCTTTTTTTATCTCAGTGAAGGTTAATGGTAGAAATTCAAAGTGACCTTTTTGTCTCAGATATAAATTCAGTGTCTCTAGCAGGCCGCTGATATGTCAATATATAGTTTCTGGAAAAAGACTGAATAATAAATACATTTCATTATTCCTCCACTGCAGGAAAAAAAACTGCTGAGATTGAGAAAGATTGACTCAGATTTCCATCTCCAATGAGAAATCAAGAGTATGCCAGAAGAAATAAACAGCAACCAAAAGGCCTCTGTGAACTGTACTATCAGATGCAGGAAAGAAAGGACAGATTATTCCCTTGCAGACCAGGAATGTATTTATTATGACTGCTGCCACATGTCACTTGTAATATCCTGGCTCTCATCTGGACTGTTTGCCATTGCAATTGCTATCTAATACATGCATTGCTTAAAAGGACAGCTAAATAACATTACAGTTCTTCTGTGATTAAAACTACTTTGATTCACTAAAAAAAACAACAACTGTACTATGGAAATAAATTTCTATATAAATTTCAAAACATTCAGGGAATGTATACTCAAATAAATTCAGTATAATAAGTTATTTCAATTATTTTCAATAACATTTAAAAAAATGTATTTCTATATTATTTAGCTAGTGTGACAAAAATTGACTTGGCTTTTGGTCATGAAGTGTTCTGAACTATAAATTAAAGGGTATATCTATATTCTATATTTATGTCACTTCATTTTAGTTATATTCACATATTGCTTCTTACAGTCCCAGATCCCTCACCATCAGGTTCAGCCTCATCTGCTGCTGTGCAACATTGTAGCCATTTCAAAACACCAGCACAGGAGAGAGCTGCCTCAGTAGCAGCCATTATCCATGGCCACTACCCTGAAGCTGAAGGATTGAAGTAGAACTGCCAGCGAGTGATTGGGTTCTGTGAGTCCCTTTAGGAGCATTTTAGGAATAGGTTAATATTTTGAAATTGGGGTTTGGGGGTTCCTTAACACAAAGAACAGTTAAAATAAAGGTAAATTTAATATTTTGTATTTTTTTATTGATACATACAGAAAGTATAATTTAGTAATTGTTTGATCCACCTAAATAATCAGTGCTCCCAATACGTTTTTTCCTATGTGCAATTTTGATAGGATTATATTTTTTAAATGCAGTAATACTGTAATTGTACTATAATATGCCGTTGTATATTTCTATTCAATGCACAGCATGTTTCACCTCTGGATTTATCCTAGATTCGCCATTTCAGCCCTCCAAAGTCATAATTCTGGTCTGGCCTTACCACCTCTCACAGGGGAACAATTATGTTTTGCAGAAAATAAATATATACTTTAATTGCAATTAACTGACAGTCCACAAATCACTGTCTTATTTTAAATTTCCCTTCTCTTGTGTCGTAAAGGATACTTAGACGTTGAATCCTTTATCTGCTTTTTGCCTTTAGAAAATTTTAAACAGTTGAAAAATGACACTAGCAGAGTTAATCATTTGAAAATGTAATTTAACATAAAAATAACACATTTTATTGACTGCAAATTGGTACATTTCAAAGCAAACTATTTTAATGCCCTCAATATTTCAAATAAACCTGCAAGTCCCTGGCAGGGAAAAGTATCACAAAACAAAATAATCTTTATATTGCCACATAATATTTTAAGGAATTTCCATTTTTTACATTTATTTAATATAAATTAGAAAAGATAAGTGGACTAGCAGAGACCAGGTGCCTTCAGAGGTTTGGGCAGTCCAGTTCAATTCCAGGCACACTGAATTTTTTAATGCAAAAAAATGTTTTATTTGTGCTTTACATAGAATAAAGTTGTTTTATTTTTGCATGTAAAAATCCAGTGTGCCTCAAATCGTACTTCAAGAAAATGTATAATGTCTATTTATGGTTTTAGTTACCCAGGTCATTGTATATTAACTACTCATCCAAATGGAAACCTTAGTGGTAAGAAACATTCCCAGTGTGCATTGTATATGTTAAGTGAAGATACATATAGTATGCTTTCAATCTGTCCATCTGGTAGTTTGTCTGTGCATAAATTAATGACTTCCTGTATGAAGGAGCACCTACTTTGCATTATAACAATTTTCCTTATGTGCACTGGATATCGTTTCCAAAACATAGCGTGCCATTTAATAAAGAGTTTATTTGCAAATATGTAAATTGCTCAAAAGTAACATTTTGAGCATACATATGAAGATAAACGTATGGCTTAGATAAGATAAAAGTGAGTTAATTTCAGTTAAAGGAGAATAAAAGGCAAAATAATAAACCCTCCCTTAATCTGTACCTGGGGGTAGAGCTAGAAAACTTAACTTCCTGGTGCCCTCCCTGTTTATGTCAGCCCCGTCCCTTTACAAGCAGGACATTCCAACCAAGAATTAGTAAACACCATGAAAGGAGTATGTCCTCCCACTGGTAGCACATCAATTAAATCAGCATCAGTGTTGGGGTGGGATTAATATAGTTACCATCTGCAATTCCCATGATTCTGGTACAAATATTTCATTGTAGATGATTTGTGTGGCTTTGTTTGTTTTAAACTGCTTGTTTATTTATGTCCATTCTAGTACTTTTAAGACAACTTGCGGTACCAGAAGTTTCCAATACCGTGGGTTAAATAATATGGCTTCTAATACGAATATATCTAACAGTAGTGGGTACATTACTTGTTGTATAATAATCTAAAACAATAGTGGTATTGCTAATGCTAAAGTTGTGCGTTCATTTCTTGCAGATTAAAGGGTAACTGTGGTCTCCAATTCTTCCAAACTAGTAAGGATTATATAAAAAGCCTTCCATCATACCTCTAGATAAAATTTGTGAGAAGAAGGTTCAGCAATATTACTTCCTGCTTGAAGTCATGTGACCAGCCTGGCTGCATTAATAGGCTCCCCTTCTCAACTGTCAATTTTTACCCCAGGTACTTCCTGATTTCCCCAGCATTAAGTCTTAAGGTGGCCATACATCTGTGCAATATTACTTACCCGATCGAGTGCTCATGCGCTGTTCGTGCGAACCTGCCAGAACTGCCTCTCCCGATCTTATATTAGACCGACATGCGATAGCAAAATCCCATTCATTTTGCGATCGTATGTTGGATGAATATAAGATCGGGAGAGGCGGTTCCAGCAGGATAGCGCGAACGTCGCGTGAGCGCTCGGTCGGGTAAGTAATATTGTACAGATGTATAGCCACCTTTAGTTGAGCATGCTTCTCCCCCAGAGCAGAGGGGCTAATTGAGGTCAGGTGATGTCACTTAACCTACTGGAAGCAGGAGGTTTAAACATTCACCTCAATATAATTTCTCACAGGGTGAAGCCAGAGATGTGTTTGTCAGCTCATTGTAAAGAAAATACTGCAGGCTTTCATTTAACCCTAACTTGTTTGGAGACCACTGTTGCCCTTTAAAGGGTATGTCCATTGCTTTTTTTAACATTACTTTTTACTCTTTTACTGAAGAACAGGAGCTAAATGAGCTATGTCTAACCTCCCATTCATCAGTAAAACTTGTAGGAGTGGAGGAAGAACTTACCCAGATTGATCCAGCGCTGCTCAAAGACCCCAAAGCAGGTGACAGTCTCCGACGCGTCCCCAGTCCTTAGCACTGTGCATGCATGCCGACACACTGCAAAGGATGTGTCGAAGACTGTCAGAGAAGCCGGCGCTGGATCAATCTGTGGGTAAGCTGCAAGTTTTACTCAAGAAAGGGAGATCAAGAAGATATCGTGCATTTACCTCCTGTTCAGTAAAACAGTAAAAAATAAAGTTAAAAAAAGCAATGGACATACCTTTAATGGGGCAATGCACCGGGAGTCACAATTGGCTCCTCATTGGAATTGCACCTCCAACATAATATACTGATAGTGGCTGCCTGTTCATTGTGACCCACAAACTTTAGCTTGTGTTAAAAAGTAGCAGCTGGTATCATTTGTGTGACTTCCACATTTACCAGCTGGTAGTGCATCACCCTACATGTCTCTTAACCTCCCTCCATAATAATCCATTGTTATCCTTCTCCACACAAAGAATAACACATTTGTGTTTTTAAAATTTCTGTGTTTGCAAGATATCCTCTACCTTTGTTTTAGAAAAAATAAAGAAGAGGTTAAGACCTTAGTGACTCAGCCGTGTACCTGCATCTTAAGGATAAAGGACATACCTTTGAAGATTGTAATGTTAACATATTGGCGAAGGAACGTGGACTGGTTCAAGAGAGGTGTTAAGGAGGCCATTTATGTGAAAATAAAGAACCAGCCTGAATAGAGGTGGGGGGGTTCAACACCAACTGTCTGCCATGTACAATGCTGTTTTGACACCTTACTCTGGGCGTTCCTATAACACCTCTTAGCCACTATCAATCACCACACCCTTAACACTTGGCACTGGCTGTGAAATGCTAATTGGGACTTTCCAGGGTACATAATGTGCCACAGATTCTTGTACAAGTCATTCTGAATTGAGAAGCCAGTCGGATGACTAGCGAAAAGTCTTCAAGAACTACATTTCTAGTCCAGTTGATCTAATTGAATACAACAGATATACCATGACCTGATGAATGAGAACCTTCACAAGCATATTTCTGTACAACATATGATGCTCATGGGTTACGATGATTATTTGTCTGGCTGTGTGGCACAGAGTTGGCCTCTAAAATACAGCAAATAGAAATTCTTTTAAAGTGTAGTGTTAGATTCTAAATATTTTATACGTTTCTAAATGCTATGCCAGGCTATACATTTGCAGCAGCAAATGTACTCTATAAAGCTAATTAGAATTATTGTAAAATATCCTTATAAAAAATTGAAACAACCTTTTTTGATCTCTGTACTTTGCTTCACGTTACAAAGTATGTTGCTTCAACGATGGTGCATAATTTATAATTAAACCTACACAGTGGTACACAGATTTAGTCAACATTGACTCTTGTGCTTTGTAAGAAAAAACTTCATCATTAGTTGTAATTAGCTAGTTATACAAGTAATGAATTTGAACAGCACATTTTGCATATAAAACCAGGCAACTAAAAAATGGTAAGCACAAGCGGATATTAAAATAAAACTTTGCATTGGAAAAATGGTTTAAAGGAGAAATAAAAACTGAAAGATATTTTTACAGTTTGTTTGTGTCACTGAGGCAGGGCCGGATTATCCACAAGGCACCTGAGGCCTCGTAATCATCTACCTTTTACAGTATATGATGCACTGGCCGCTGGAGTCCGGACCGGGGGCCCGGCCCTGACATCCAATCAGGACTCGGAGTCTGGCATATTCAATCCAATAAATTCATTGGTGGTTCAGTGTCGGGCCATCTTCGCACAGCGTATCACTGCTGTGCGCCTGCGCCCTGCGTGCTGCGTGTGTATCTGCTGACTGCTGGACCTGGGTGCGCAAGAGAAGAGAGGCCTGCCACGTTCTAATTTTGGAAGCTCCAAGAAAGTAAGTTCCGAACTTCCGATCTTGATTATCTCTGCTGCAGTAGGGGGTGGGGGGTTTGCAGAGACTCAGAGTGCACTGCCACTGTGCAATCAATCAGAGATTGGTGCCAAACCATACCATGGCCCAGGGGACTTGGGGAAGGGTGCAGGGCCGGATTATCCACAAGGCACCCGTGGCACGTGTCTGGGGTCCGGATGCCAGGGGGGCCTGTCGGGAGCCGTCCAGGGGCCCCAGTATCTTTATTCAAATTTTGGGCAAAATCGTAATCATCTACCTTTAACAGTATATGATGCACTTGCCGCTGGAGTCCGGACCGGGGGCCCGGCCCTGACATCCAATCAGGACTCGGAGTCTGGCATATTCAATCCAATAAATTCATTGGTGGTTCAGTGTCGGGCCATCATCGGACAGCGTATCACTGCTGTGCGCCTGCGCCCTGTTTGCCACGTGTGTATCTGCTGACTGCTGGACCTGAGTGCGCAAGAGAAGAGAGGCCTGCCACGTTCCAAGTTCAGAAGCTCCAAGAAAGTAGTTCCGAACTTCGGATCTTGATTATCTCTGCTGCAGTAGGTGGGGGGGGGGCTTGCAGAGACTCAGAGTGCACTGCCACTGTGCAATCAATCAGAGATTGGTGCCAAACCATACCATGGCCCAAGGGACTTGGGGAAGGGGGATTGTAACGAATCGAGTCCCGGAGGGACGAAGTACTGTACCTTTTAGGAGGAGGGCTGTCAGTAGGCTGGGACGAACAACTCGTGGGAGTAGACAGTTCACTGGAGAACAAGGTCTGGGTAGATGGTAACAGGAACTATGGCTGAAGACAATGGCTGTTTGACTGGTAACAGGAACAATGGCTGAAGACAATGGCGTTTGGCTGGTAACAGGAACAATGGCTGAAGACAATGCTGTTGGCTGGTAACAGGAACAATGGCTGAAGACAATGGCTGTTTGGCTGGTAACAGGAACAATGGCTGAAGACAATGGCTGTTTGCTGAAAGGAACAATGGCTGAAGACAAAGGCTGCTCGGCTGGTACATCGGAACAATGGCTGAAGACAATGGCTGTTTGGCTGGTAACAGGAACAATGGCTGAAGACAATGGCTGTTTGGCTGGTACACGGAACAATGGATGAAGACAATGGCTGTTTGGCTGGTAACAGAACAATGGCTGAAGACAAAGGCTGTTCAAAGGCTAAGGCAGGAACCACAGGTAGGGAATGCTACTAGGCAGACAACCAGTCTGTCCGGTAGCAGGAACTACGAATAGGCACTCGCACCCTCTGCAACGTCCGGCGCCGGTGACGTCACCAGTCCCGGGACGGCGAGGGAGCGCGGCAGGTAAGATCCTTACAGTACCCCCCTCCCACAGGGGGCTCAGAACCACTTGAAGCAGGTTTGTCAGGAAATCTTCTATGAAAGGTTTTGATTAACTGGGGTGCATGTAACCAGACTGTCTAACCACCAGGACCTTTCTTCTGGTCCAAATCCTTTCCAATGGCCAAATACTGAAGAGAACTTCTGACGAATCTGGAATCCAAGACCTCTCTCTACCCATCAATTCTTGCTGACCGTTGATCATAATAGGATCAGGTGACTGAAGAGGGGAAGAGAATCGATTCAGCACCACTGGCTTACAAGAGAGACATGGAAAACATTAGGGATTCTCATGATGGTGGGCAGTAGAAGTCTTACTGCCGTAGGACCCCACCAATTCTAATATAGGGAATGGGCCAATAAATCTGGGACCCAATTTGGAGAAGGAACCCTAAATTAATGTGAGTCGAAGATAACCAAACTTTATCTCCCACCGAATATAATGGAGGTTTACGTCTTCGCCTATCAGCTCAGTCTTTTGTACAGGCAGATTTCCAAACAGCTTTTTGTAGCCTGCCAGCACTGCATTGTTACATTTCTGCGATAGTGTGCTGTCGGCTCGGAAGTACAAATAGAATTTGAGGAGTCTTTGACATGCAAAAAAAAAAGATTAGAGTTGACGTCGATTGTCGAGTGGATTATCTTGGTCTGGGCAGTCGATTAGCTGACATTGCATCTCTTCTGCGTCTAGAACAGGATATAAGTCATAGAAAGGTGGGTCCACGGTAGGGAAGGAATCGGCAGAGGTTGGAGTAGTCCACAAGGAAGAGTATGGGAAGTTTTGGAAGTAGCACAGACAGAACAGGCGGCAACAAATTTTTTTACCTCTGTTCTCATGGAGGGCCACCATACTGAACGATTAAGAAGATTAAAAGTCTTGTGAACCCCAGGTGACCGCCTGTTTGGATTCGTGAGTCAGTTGTAATTTTCTTTCCGAAGGGAGAGGGGAACAAAGGTCTTATTAGGGGATAAGGCAGCAAGCAGAATCCTGAGCAGATAGAATCCGATGGCAAAGTTGAGGGGTAATAGTGGCTAGGATCTTGGAGGAGGGAATGATGGGGCCTTTATCTTTCTCAGTTAATCGTCTGCAAAAAGACCTGGAGAGGGCGTCTGCTTTTTTATTCTTGGAACCAGGATGAAGAAATGATGAAATTGAAACAGAGAAAAACAGAGCCCAACGAGCTTGACGAGGATTCAATCTCTTAAGGTTTTGGATGTATTCCAGATTCTGTGGATCGGTGAGGATGGTTATAGGCTGTACTGCCCCTTCTAGCAAGTGTCGCCATTCTTCTAGTGCGAGTTTGATAGCTAGGAGTTCACGATTCCCAATATCATATTTAGTTCATTGGGCGAAATTTCTTAGAGAAAAAAGCAATGGGTGGAGTTTCCCATTCTCTATTTGCCTTTGGGAAAGGACGGCACCTGCTCCAAGATTAGAGGCGTCAACCTCGATATGAATGGCAGACTGGGATCGGGGTGCAGAAGTACTGGCTGAAGAAAAGGAATCTTTTAATTTTTTGAAGGCTTCCAGGGCAGCTGGGACCAGATTCTGGGTTTGCCTCCTTTCCTGATAAGGGCCAAAATAGAGCAATGATGGAAGAAAACCCTTTAATAAATTGCCTATATAATTGGCGAAACCAAGGAATCGTTGGATAGCCTTAGTGCCAATGGTAAGCGTCCAATTGACAATAGCTGAGACTTTGTTGGATCCATCTTGAAGCCTTGAGCTGAAACCAGATAGCCCAGAAAAGGTACTTGGGAGCATTCAAAGAGACATTTTTCCAGTTTAGCGTACAGTTGTGGCTCGTAGTCGGGACAAAACTTGACATACATGGCGCCGATAGAAGAAAGATCTTGAGAAAATAAGATGTCATCTAAGTAAACTACTACAGAAATACCTAAGAGGTCTCGAAAAATGTCATTAACAAATTCTTGAAAAACTGCTGGAGCACTTGCAGAGACCGAAGGGCATCACCAGATATTCATAATGTCCATTTCTGGTATTGAAGGCCGTTTTCCATTCATCTCCTTCCCGGATGCGAACCAGATTATAGGCTCCACGGAGATAAGCTTGGAAAATACCTTAGCCCCTTTCAATTGGTCAAAGTTCAGAGATGAGGTTAGAGGATAGCGGTTCTTGATAGTGATTTTTATGAGTGATAGCATAGTCGATGCAAGGACGTAGTCCTCCGTCTTTCTTTTCCACAAAAAAAAAAACCCAGCACCGGAGGAAGTGGAAGGTCTGATGAAGCCCCGAGACAGGTTTTAATGTAGTTCTTCCATAGCGGTGGTTTCAGCAGGAGATAGAGGATAGGTGCGACCTCGGGGAGGAGAGGTACCGGTCAACAAATCGATGGGACAATCATAGGGTCGGTGGGGAGGCAGAATCTCAAAGACTTTTGTCAAAGACATCTTTAAAGTCCAGATACTGAAGAGGTAAATATTTAAGCTTTTTATCTTCACAGGAAACAGAGGAACAAGAGACTTTGGGTGGGAAATACATCTAGAAAAACAGGATGGACTCCAAGAGACAAGTTCGTTGTTAGTCCAGTTGATGATGGGGTTATGAAGTCGAAGCCAAGGGGTCCTAAAATGAGGAGGGGTCGTGGGACTTGTATTGACCAGGAAGGAAATGATTCACGATAAGACAGCCAATTTGAAGAAGAATTTCTGCAGAGGACATGGAAATAAATTCTGTGGATAACGGTTGATTGTCAATAGCCAGCACTCGGAGGGATGGGGCAAGGAAAATATGGAATGCCTAACAGAGAAGCAAAGGTGGCATCAATAAAATTACCGGCTGCTCCAGAGTCTAGGAAGGCTTGGTGTAGAGAAGGTTCGGGACTTGAAAATGAGGGTAGCAGGCAGAAATGATTTGAGAGAATTCTTGTGGAAAGGAGATTTGAATCTACCTAGAGAAGACCCCTTATTCAGGTCTAGGTTGTTTCTCAGTTTCCCGGCTTGGAAGGGCAACCTTTAACGAAGTGTCCCTGGGCGGCACAGTACAGGCAGAGCCCATGAGTCCTCCTCCTCAGTTTTTCTTCTGCCGAAGTGTGTGTACCCCAATCTGCATGGGTTCCTCCGAAGGTGGGCAGCAGTCAAAGGTCGCGGTCCCTTGAGGACGAGGAACAAATTTGGGGGAACAGACGGTTACTGGACTTTTCGGCTTGCCTTCCCTAATACGAGTATCCACCCTATACACAGAAATCATTTCCTCTAATATTGTGGGGGTTCCCGGGACACCAAGTCGTCCTTGATACGATCAGCAGGCCCTGCCAAAAGGCTGCTAACAGGGCCTCATTGTTCCAGGCAGTCTCGGCAGCCAAAGTCCGAACTCAATAGCGTATTGCCCTACGACGAACGGGAGCCTTGTCGCAATTGCACAGCGCGGAGGCGCTGCAATAGTTCTGCCTGGAGTGTCGAAAATTTTCCGGAAAGTTTCCAGAATAAGGAGATATCATTAACCACGGGGTCATTCTTCTCCCACAGGGGGATGCCCAGGCCAAGGCATTGCCTCCCAATAGAGCAATAACATATCCAACTTGGCACGGTCCGACAAAATGGGAGGGTTGCAGTTCAAAATGTATAAGGCATTGGTTAATGAATCCCCGACAAGTCTGAGCGTCCCCTTCATACCGCACCGGAGGTGGTATTCGCGGCTCTCTGGGGGGAACGGGTTCTCTAGGCAGAGCAGGAGGAACAGGGGGAGTCGGACCCGGGGATAATCGAGCAGAAATGGAGTCCAGAAATTGAGCTAGTTGATTCTGCTGGTGCTCAAGGGCATCCATGCGGAGGGAAATAGTCTGAAGTGTCTTGCTTAGACTGGCTGCAGCTTCCTCAGGTACTTCCATGGCCTATTCGTACTGTACGATCGAGTCCCGGAGGGACGAAGTACTGTACCTTTTAGGAGGAGGGCTGTCAGTAGGCTGGGACGAACAACTCGTGGGAGT
Source organism: Hymenochirus boettgeri (assembly GCA_019447015.1). Classification (NCBI taxonomy): domain Eukaryota; kingdom Metazoa; phylum Chordata; class Amphibia; order Anura; family Pipidae; genus Hymenochirus; species Hymenochirus boettgeri. Next base: position 100,137,029 of record CM033474.1, read on the forward strand.
AGACAGTTCACTGGAGAATGGCAGGATACAAGGCCTGGGTAGTGGTAACAGGAACTATGGCTGAAGACAATGTGTTTTGACTGGTAACAGGAACAATGGCTGAAGACATGGCTGTTTGGCTGGTAACAGGAACTGGCTGAAGACAATGGCTGTTTGGCTGGTAACAGGAACAATGGCTGAAGACAATGGCTGTTTGGCTGTAACAGGAACAATGGCTGAAGACAATGGCTGTTGGCTGGTAACAGGAACAATGGCTGAAGACAATGGCTGTTTGGGCTGGTAACAGGAACAATGGCTGAAGACAAGCTGCTCGGCGGGGTAACAGGAACAATGGCTGAAGACAATGGCTGTTTGGCTGGTAACAGGAACAATGGCTGAAGACAATGGCTGTTTGGCTGGTAACAGGAACAATGGCTGAAGACAATGGCTGTGTGGCTGGTACAGTAACAATGGCTGAAGACAAAGGCTGTTCAAAGGCTAAGGCAGGAACCACAGGTAGGGAATGCTACTAGGCAGACAACCAGTCTGTCCGGTAGCAGGAACTACGAATAGGCACTCGCACCCTCTGCAAGTGCCTATTTGAATCTTCGCGCCGATCGGCGTCCGGACGTGGTGACGTCACGACGCCGACGTCCGGCGCCGGTGACGTCACCAGCCCCGGGACGGCGAGGGAGCGCGGCAGGTAAGATCCTTACAGGGGATGTGCTGGGGGTGCCAGAGGGCCATCCCAGCAGAGTGCAATTAGATGGGTGCCATGGCCCAGGGAGACTTGGGGACAGGGAGGGGGGATGTGCTGGTGGCCGTGGGGGGTGGGGGTGTGTGTTTGGGGGGGTGTTTGGGGATGTGCTGGGGGTGCCAGAGGGAATGATCCCCTCTGGCACCCCCAGCACCACCACTATCCCCCCCCCCCCCCACGGCAGCACATCCCCTGCTGAGTGCAATCAGATGGTTGCCATTCCCAGGGGGACTTGGGAAGGGGGATGTGGTGGTGCCATCAGGGCACCAGCCCATCCCCCTGGCACCACCAGCACACACATCCCCTGGGCCCTGGCACCACACCAGCACATCCCCATGGGACCACCAGCACATCCCCCCTGGCACCACCAGCACATCCCCCTGGCACCACCAGCACATCCCCCTGGCACCACCAGCACATCCCCCTGGGACTCCCATGGGGATATGCTGGTGGTGCCAGGGGAATGTGCTGGTGGTGTCATGATGGAACGATATAAAGGTTTGACTAGATGGACGTATGTCTTCATACAACCTCCAATACTATGTTACTATGTAACTGTTATACAGACACTATCGGTAGATTAAAAAGGTTGGACTAGATGGACGTATGTCTTTATACAACCTCCAATACTATGTTACTATGTAACTGTTATACAGACATTATGGGTAGGGTATAAAGGTTGGACTAGATGGACGTATGTCTTCATACAACCTCCAATACTATGTTACTGTGTAACTGTTAGATAGGCATTATGGGTAGGGTATAAAGGTTGGACTAAATGGATGTATGTCTTTATACAACCTCAAATACTATGTTACTATGTAACTGTTAGACAGACATTATGGGGAGGGTATAAACGTTGGACTAGATGGACGTGTGTCTTTATACAACCTCCAATACTATGTTACTATGTAACTGTTATATAGACATTATGGGTAGGGTATAAAGGTTGGACTAAATGGATGTATGTCTTTATACAACCTCCAATACTATGTTACAGTGTAATTGTTAGACAGGCATTATGGATAGGGTATAAAGGTTGGACTAGATGGACGCATGTCTTTATGCAACCTCCAATACTATGTTACTATGTAACTGTTATATAGACATTATGGGTAGGGTATAAAGGTTGGACTAGATGGACGTATGTCTTTATACAACCTCCAATACTATGTTACTATGTAACTGTTATATAGACATTATGGGTAGGGTATAAAGGTTGGACTAAATGGATGTATGTCTTTATACAACCTCAAATACTATGTTACTATGTAACTGTTAGACAGACATTATGGGGAGGGTATAAACGTTGGACTAGATGGACGTGTGTCTTTATACAACCTCCAATACTGTGTTACTATGTAACTGTTAGACAAACATTATGGGGAGGGTATAAAGGTACAAATTACATGACAATTGTGATATTTGTGATATCAGTGAGAAATTCAATCTGAACGTGGACAGTGCAATTGGAATTACCATATTCCCAGTCTCTTTTGCTTTATTCTGGTATAAAGACTCTAGCCTTCTTTTTTAAAAGTTTTTTTAAGATTTTTAGCATATTATTGAATTTTTATAAATTTGATGAATATGTTTGGGGGTAGGCTGGCCAGCCATTAATGTGTGATTTAAAGTGTTAATAGCCAATGTCATTTCAAGGGATAAATCCCTAGGTTTAATTATATGTGAATAAATCTGGTCTTTTAATATTTATATTGGGTTTTTCTTTTATTTAAATTATCTTAGGACTGTTCTTTTTAGACAGTTGTTTATAGCGGTATTGGGATCCCGGCTATCACCCTCGGAAAATTCTGTTTAAGATAATATGGATTTTAAAAGGGGAGGGCACTTTCTTATGGCAGTTTATTGGGAGATAAAACAATGAATAAATAGATTTTGATTTCCCCCATTAGGATATATTCTTTACATAGAAAGACAAGGGATAAATCATTTTGATCAGAAGTTTCTGAGCTATATGTAAGTAAAAAACATTTTAGGCTGGAGCTCTCCTATAAATGATCATTTTAATAGTATTTAAAGTGTAACTGTGGTCTCCATACAAGTGCCATTAATTAAAAAGAACACATTTCTACCTTTAAAATGACTCTAGGATCATGCTTATACAGTAGCTGCAATCTATGTATGTATGTATGTATGTATGTATAGTTTATTTATTAAGTGGGACACTGCACTGTACAATAATAAAATACAAAAAAGTCATACAAGGGAGGCAAATACATAAATAGTTCAGTAGCTAAATATATAAATTATGAATTATATAAATAAAGTACTAGAGCCTTGTCAGAAGAGGAAAGGAGGTCCCTGCCCCGCAGAGTTTACAATCTAATTAAGGGTAACATACAGATATAAATGAAAGGGTAGAAGTACAGGAGTGAGACTAATAAAACAATCATATACTGTGCTGGTTACCAGATAGGTAGAATGTAAGGCTAGATTTAAACCTGCTAATTGAGGTTTCTTGACATAAAGCGAGAGAAATAGAATTCCAGAGGATGGGAGCCGCAAGAGAGAAAGGTTTAAGGTGTGAGAAAGCAGCATAAGTGGTGTACAGGAGCTGCCTATGTGATGGTCGAAGGGTGTGGACAGGAACATATGGAGACAGTAGAAAGGAAATATAAGGAAGTGAAACAGAGCGAAGGGATTTAAATGTTAGGAGAAGGATTTTGTAAACAATGTGCTGTTTAATGGGGAGCCAGGTTGTTGTATAAAGCACCATTTACCAGCACCATTGCACTGCCCCACCTGCCAAAGGCACTGTATCCTACTGCTGTAGCTTCAGAAAAGATTGTTTGGTTGTTGTTGATTTTTTTTTGGGGGGGGGGGGCTTCTTGCACAGCACTTAATGTGACTGTCTCACTCCTCCTTGTTCCACTTGTTTGGAGACCACAGTTATACTTTAAGACTGAAAAGACAATATCCCTCAATGACTTAAAGGGTATGTCCACCCCCCAAAAACTTTTTATATTTGGTTGGCAACCCCCCAAAACCTCAACCTCGCGAGGTTTATAAAATCCAAAGATGCTTCTAACAGTACTTACCCAGCCTTCTTTCTCCGAATTCACTGAACATTAACCAGTAATCTTGTTTATCTTACTTTCCAAATTTTTTTTTGCCTTGCATGCATTGATAATAAAATACTACCTAAATCAATTATGTAGCAACACGATCACTAGAAAAAGTTAAATTTAGAAATAGAATGAATGGAAAATAAGTCAGATGGGTAACACGTGAAGTAACTGGCATTTCATTTGAAGGGGAAGTTCAGTGCAAATACTTATGCTTTTAGGAAAAAAGGGCAGTATTTTTCCATCCCAATGACCTTACTCTGCCCATTTAGCATTTTGTCTGTGTATAAATAAATTCTTCCAAAATACTGACTTCCTGTTTGCAGGACCCCTAGTAGAGATTGTTGCCCTTGACCCAGCGCCTGGGTTTATTCAGTTGCTCAGTAGAGATCTGAGCATGTTTGACCCATCCAACAACCAATCAGTAGAAATTACTGTTGAGAACATTCCAAGGAAGTGGTGCATCCTGGGAAGAAGGACTGTTAGAACCTGAAACGGCAGCTTATTAATGCCAACAGCAGGGAATAGCAAGGTGTACAAATTTAACTGATTTTCAAAATGGAAGAGAATATGTAGAATAACTAGGTATACATAATATAAACTAAGAATTTCAAAAATAATGATCTGTTCCGCTGAACTTTCCCTTTAAGGCAGTTGGAGATTTCAAAGAAATCCCAAACATACTGGCAATACAAACTCTATGTTCATCTATAACTAGGTACAATATAGTATAACATATCCAATCATAAGACAGTCAGGCCAATTATTATTATTATTATTGTTAAAATATAGAGCTCCATCATCTTCCATAGTGCGCTTTAAAATTACATGTATTTATTCACATCAGGCCCTGCCACCTAGAGCTTACAATCTAAGCACATTTATTTGACACATACAACCTATCAGTATGTCTTTATGATTGTGGGGGAAACCGGAGTGCCCCAAGGAATCCCACACAACATATAAACTCCTTGCAGATGTAGGAGGGTAGAATCGAACTCAGGACATCAGCGCTGCAAGGCATTAGTGAGTGCTAAAAACTGGGACACCATGATTCCAAAATTAAATAGTCAATTTATATATACTTTTTGGTCCCAAATGAGAGATTTTTTTTCATCCTTTTTTTATCACATGCCTTGTTTAATAAAACATCTTCTGAGGCCCTGGGAGAGTTGACTTTCTTAGCCCTACACCAAAGGAAAGATTATTGTTTTACTTCCAACTGTAACCTTTTCTCAAAGATTTTAAATTAAAATGTTGATATAGAGGAAGAAAGTGTTGTTTTGTTCCTTATCAGATAATTATTTACATATGACCTTTAGTTGAAAGTATTAAATGTAAGCATGGCTATGTATTATTTTTTTATAACTAAAGTTGGATTTCTTTCATTTTTACATAATGCGATTTTACCCAGCATTGGATGTTGTCAGAAGAACCTATACCAGCAGAGGTCATATTTTACTGAAAAGCTAAGGGACAAGTGTATATAAAACTCTTTCATATAGGCTTCTGTCAACCTGCAGTAAAAAGAGACAAAATTAATTTTTTTCACCAAAACCCATCAAACAGCTGGCAGAAACCAGATCCAACCAAAGCAAGAGTACTATACAGTACCTAAAGCAGAAATATCCCCTTTATCCAGGTGTATTTGATTGTATTTGATTGTATTTGGTATGAGAGGATTTGGCCTAGGTCTCAAATTAGTTTCTTCTTTTCAAAAGGGAATTGAAAAATATATTTCCTCTATTTTCCTCATCTTTATGCATTTGTAACATTCTTACAAGATATAAAGGTACATATTCACTTATTTCATGTGTTTTTCTCAAGGTTTTACTAGCGTTGGTAATGTCTGCCTGTGTGTTGGGCACAGGCAGACAGAAATAGATTTGATGCAATTGCCCCATTTCCATTATGGAAAAGCATGAAAATGGTGATTGCATTCACTTCCCAAACGGAAACTGATGTGCATCGGAAATCATAGGAACTTTCCTGCAATTTCCAAAGTATTAAAAATTGCATGTGCAATTGTGTGCACAAATACACAAAAGACATGTAAGTGTGGCCTAGTCCTAAATGTTGCAGAAAGTGTGCTGGCAGGCAGCCAAAGATCCAAGTAAGAGGTCAGGGATAGGTCACATATTATAATTTCTGCTTCTGGAGTGACAGGTATTTCCATGCAAATGCTGTGATTTCAAATGATGATTTCTCAGGATCTATAACTCAGATGTAAATTCCAAAAAAAGTTTTAGAATTTGAAGTAGTGGGATCTTGCTGTATCAAAATGTACAACTTTTGTAAATTCGATTTCGGTAAAGATACCCTTTAAGTTTAAGGCTAGATTATTCTTTAAAAAAAGAAGAAAAAAACAAGCACATCTTATACTAGCATCTATATAATATTCTTTTCAGCCCAATTTTACTAATATATTTAATACTGTTTGCTGGATCAATTTTTAGGTAGAAGTATGTCTTTATTCAAACTCTAATACTACTGTATGTAACCATCTAAAATTAAATAAAAAAAAAAAAAAAAGGCAGAAAATACCATTCAACCCATGTATAATAAACTTACAGAACTATAAGACCTAACATAGAGATGTAACTTACACAATAAAATATGGGGAAGGAGTTACCATTAGGCGCAGTAGGCATGTGTCTAGTTGCGTAAGTGGTTGCAGGGGCGGCTATATATCTTTTCCCCTTTATGATCCCCACTATTGGCACTTTAATTTTCAGCACACCAGGGAATGGTATTTATAAAGGATCAATATTATTTTCTGATATCAATCATTTATTGTGGTAGAAAACACAATTCAATAAAAAAATAAAAAAGAAGAGGTATTTTTATTCTATTTGCTCTTTATTTCTGATAGTCAAGCAGTGATATCCTGTATTTCATCAATTTAATACAATCATCGACTGTGTTAGTAACAACCAGCTGCATTATAGCATTAAACGGATGGGTATCATGAAAAGGTCACTAATCTTTTTGTTTGTGTGTCAAACATTAAACGCTCCAATGACATCCTAAACCGATCCAAAGGTTAATGCTTTGATAAGAGATGTGCCTGGCCTGCTTAAGTATATCGGTTAACTCTAAACAGTGCCATAGAATTTTTCAGTGAAACAAGGCTAATAAAGGAAAAAGAGGGGGAAAGTCATAATAAAACAAACTTTACAATCCAGTCATGCAGCATGAGTATGTTATAGCTATCTACAAAGGCAAACCTAGCCCTTTAAAGGTTATCCCTAGTGACATTTTGGCAATATAAGGGGTTGAAAAGATGTTAAAATCTCCTGAAAAATAAATGCTGCAGGGTAATTGTAGAATATAGTGACAGTTTCTAATCTAAAAGTATGTTTCTGATTCTTATAATATAATTTGTACAGTATAAAAACATTAACACATACGTGTTTATTGATACAGCCTCTTTTATAGTGATGTCAACCCCTCCCCAGTCCATGTAGTTGGTGCCAACTAAAGATTTGACCATGCCAACTACAGAGGAGATGAACTACTAGCGATCAGAGATGGCCGAACTCACTGAAATCTGTTGCACTTGCATATTTGTAGATATTCAAAAATTCTAAACTCTGCAAGCGCACCCATTAAAGTTGAGTTAAGAAATCCAAAAACCCATTGGGACAAAGCCCAAAACCTTAAAGAGGAAAATACCATCCAGTACTGGAAAATTAATGCACGTCCTGTTTTGACATTCCTCGTAGTATGTTTGAAAATTTTCAAAAATCAGAAAAAGTCCGAAATCCATAAGTTCCAGCAGATATGTGAAATCTGCTTTGGAACTGTGTTTGGGTTCAGGTCCATCTCCACTGACAATTGCATCAATGTTTACCATTTTTAGGTTTATAAAAAAAAATAGTTATCCTGGGCTAGGTCATTACATGGGCAATTATTTAAACCTTAAAAAGCGATAGTGGTCCTTTCCAACCTGATATTGATAAAAATGTTATTTGCAACTGGAGATTTTTCAGCTCTAACATGACTATACATTGCAATTGAAATGGAATACCCCACAGCATATTTGTAATGGGTCGACCTGTGGGCAAATAATTTGTTGTTATGATGTGTAATGATTAGAGATGGACTAGAACTCGAACTCGAACCTTAGTTCAAGCCGAACTTATCGAGTTCGAACAGACTCAGACTTCTCGAACTATCCCAGACTTCTCGGACTTTCGATAATTATCGAATTCAAAAATTGAACAATCTTCAAATCGTTTATGGGATAATTATCGAACGTTCGAATCGTTATTAAATGTTCGAATCGTTTATGGGATAATTATAGAAAATCGAACGCGGGAGCTCGAAAATACCACGCGTGAGAATAATATATTCAATATATATTCAAACTTGTTCCCCAGACCATTTCCCAGGTCCCAGAGTTATTTACATTAAGTTACCATTGATATTTTAATTGTATTTCATTAGAACTTTTCCAACTATTTGACTCCCATTGACTTTTATGGGTCAGTCTTGGAACTTTCGAACTTACCATATAGTTCGAAAGTTCGAAAAAGGAACTTTCGAAGTTCGCCCATCTCTAGTTATGATGGTGTAATTTTCAACATTGCAATTCAGAGATGGATTAAGATCATATGGGGCCCAAGGCTGTGCATTCCATATCAAATTTGCTAAAACTTGGTTTTGATTGTACTAAAGTTAAGAATTTTAGTAACATCCATCCTATAACTGCTTGCCCTATGGTTTTAGAAAACTTGCTTACATTTTTGGTGCTCAAAATATCTAGTTTTGACATTTCAATGTATATGGAGGAGATACATGATGATTTTCGCATATGTTTAATATATACTGTTTATAGTATCATTTTTTTAATACACTTTTTTGATCTATCAATAGACTCAACAAGCATAATTAGCCATTACTCCATCTTAATTTACACATTGCTTACTAGGTTCAGGATAATTGTACAGGGAGCAGATCTTAGTTCCTTCTGAACATACAAGTTACAAAGTAGTTAAGTAATCTGCTCTGCAGTGTGAAGTGAACAACAAGACCTGAAGCATTTGACAGTATGAATTACGCTGATCTGGATAACAAATGTGATACTGTATGCTATGATAATTTCACACACTTAAGTCCTCTCAGTTGGATATGCAAGAATTTTGTACAATAAAAAAACTTTGATGGATTCTGTTATTAATTATGCACAAGCACTTTTTTAATATACTGTATTTATTAATTTAACTATCTGATACTAACATGCTTTGAATTACATCATTGGAAACATTTTAGCAGTTCCTTGTGTATATTTACTTTCAATCAATGTTAATGATTTGGATCTCCTTCTAAAAACTCTGCTTCAGTTCTCAGTTTACATATATGTGAGGGAATGTGTTATAATAACACTTTTGTTGCTCGGAATTAATCCTCTCCCTGAGCGAGTTCGAGCCGAACTATTCGAATTCGAACGAATTCGGACTTCTCAAACTATCCCGGACCCTGATTTTCAATATTTTCGGACTTTCGATAAATATCGAATGTTCGAGTGTTCGAATATGCGAGTAAAATGCCTATTATACCTATACGCGATCATTGAATCTGCGAGTAAAGTGTCCATTAAAACCTATATGCGAGCATCGAATCCGCAAGTAAAATCTCCATGGTATCTAGGCGCGAGCATCGAATCCGCAAGTAAAGTGTCCTATACGCGAGCATCGAATCCACGAGTAAAATGTCCATGATACCTAGGCGGGAACATCGAATCCGCCAGTTCGAAAACGGACCGAACTTTCGAAAGTTTGGCCATCTCTAATAAACAGATATCTTTATGAAAGGTAACATCTGGTTTAAATTTAGAAACCCTCGCACCTCATAGTGAATCAATGCATTATGTCAGCAGTTTGTTGCACCTATATTACCGTAAGTATAATATTTATATAAAGGCATTTCCAATATCTGGAAATCCCTTAAGAGTAGGATTTATGTTAATAAACCAGCATTTTTATTAATTTAAGGAAGATTTCATTTTTATAGTGTGGAAACTGTGGTTACTATAATCCATAATAGTGAGAAGGAATCCAGACATTTAAAACAAATATTTAGAAATAATCCCAGCAATAAAAACTGTTAAGTTTAATGAATCTGGAAAAACTATGTCTTTAAGGCAAATTTGTCCAAAAAGTAATCTAGTATATTTTAGCAGATTAACCATGTACTGCTGAAATGTGTTTAGATGGAATTTTGCCACTTCAAATAATTTTTAAAATGTTTATTCATTCATAAAATGTTATTCCAACATTATGCATTTATATTACTTTTCCGGTTTTTAGGTTTTAGCTGTTATTTCTCTTAATCTCCTAATACTAAAAGTTGTCTTATTATTCTTGGGTTGTTAATTATACAGCAGCAGTATTCATCCAAATGTAAGAGATGTGGATGTTTGTGAGTGACAGTCTTGGCTTTAAAAATACATACTACATCTACAATATCCAAGATAAAGTCCTACATTGGGTCAATACTCGATTTGTGGGTTGAATAAGTATAACCCGTGAGCAGTGGATCAAAAACAAGTTGTAGGGAAACATAGGGTCTACCCATGCAACTCAGAAACTTAACAAGTAACCATTGTAAATGACTTCTAGTTATACCTTTGCCTGAAAGCTATGCAGGTTTGGTGCAGGTAAGGTCCCACATTACTAACAGCCTGAGGAAAATGTGGATACTGTCAGGCTGTGGGTAAAGACGTGCAAACAAACATTAAATTGGTTAGTGTAAATTTAACTCCGGAAAAGAGGCTGATTAAGTTTTGCACCGCCTTGTATCGTGAAACATAAGGTGTACTGGTTTGGGACGTGAACCTGGTGCTCCTTACCTAACCATGATCCCAGGATGTAGCAATGCGGTAAATCTTGCAAACTGATTGCTGCATTGCAGGATCAGTTATGGGGCACCTCAATTTTACATCTCCCTGATAGAAGGGTATAAATTGCTAGCTAAAAACAGAAAGATAGCATTATGTCCATATGTATAGTAGTATGCTTGTAAACAGTTTATTTAAATGCTTTATTAGGTGTGTACAAATGGATATGGGAAAATTTCAATGAAAAAAAGATTCAGCAATAAAGGAAGACTAGGCTTCAACTTATTTAAAAAATGTAAATTAAGGATTTCTTTAACAGCTATGCATGTGTTATATTGTAATCTACATTATCAGGTATCATCAAGGATTCTAACCCATGTCAGCTTCTACTATGCCACACTACACTGGCTGCTTGTACAATTAATCATTAGCTTCTATTGATTTCCCCTCGTGCAGCAGCACTCACAGTGGAGGGCACTCATCACAGAAGCCTTGCTGAGGACTGTTAATAAAGCTTATTCATGTAAAAGCTGGCGAATGGGCAAACAAGCTTAGTTATCCATTGTCTAATTAATTTTTATAGTATCAGATTTATTATTACATAATTACTAGGACAATACCTTCTTGGGTTTTATTGCAAACATGTTTTGTAAATATTCAAAGCACCAGTAAGAACTCTCTATAGGCAACCACATTACACTACAATACTTTATATGATCCTGTTGCTTATTGAAAACAGCAAGCTTTTCTTATTGAAACATTATTTGTAACAAATATTTTAACATAATGAAAAAAATGGTGGATCACTTGTGCAGGATTAATGTAAGTGCTGAGCATTGTAACATTTTCAGATCTGTTAAGGCAGAGTGTCGCACAAAGGAAGTGAGGACATCATTAAGTACATGCTGTGGTTGTGTAAGCCAGTCATTAGGCCTAGGAGCTTATGGTAGCTGATTGGTGCTCTGTGCAGCACAGAGATGAGAGCAGGTTTAGTTAAATAAGTGGTGACTATAAGGCCACCTGCTTGTAGATAAGGTAATGGTATACACCAATTATGGTGGGTGCTACACAGAGTAAACAAAAATATACTATAAAAGTCAGGGGAGAGATAAGAAAAGGACTCCGCTGGGTCCAGGTTCCATGGCACTCAACTACCAATAAACCATGAACAATCTAATTCATGTGGGTACAGGAACTATATTCCGTGGTGTCCCACACAGAGAGTGCATTCACACTACTTATCCAAAGATATACACTACTTTATTATTCAAAAAAACCCACAGCATATATTATTAAATACATAAATACAGCATAATAGATATATTGCCAATGAAGCACATGCACCACATTCTAAAAAACCACATAAAAAACGACATAAAAGATGGGTGGGAATCGGAGGTGGCTAGCTGCATATAAAAGTACATAGAGTCCCAGATGTCCATAAGGGTGTAAAACAGGCTAAAATGAACAGACGCTGGTATATAGTCAATAAATAGGTGCACAGTCTAGGGATCGTAAGTATGATGTATAAATATATATATCTCAAGGGTGCGTCCACCCCTTTAGAAACACTGTAACTCGGTACATGTATGTAAGCAGATATATAACAGAACGGTCTCACCCATAAGTTTCAGCGTCTCCATTCCATGGGACATTAAGCCAGGCAGTGAATATGTGCTTGGTCATCCAACTATGGTCCTAAGGTTCCGCCAGTTACGCTTCCTCCAAAGGTCCGTGCGCAATCCGCACTATTAAGATCCGGTTTCCAAACTTTCGCCATGGACAACAGCTATGCACACTGGAAAAGGCCCGACACAAACTGCAGCTGCACTCCGTCACCTCCGTACTACCACAATGACCAACGTACGTTTCGGGACCCTTCTTCCGGGTCCCGTGGTTTTTATTGAATAATAAAGTAGTGTATATCTTTGGATAAGTAGTGTGAATGCACTCTCTGTGTGGGACACCCCGGAATATAGTTCCTGTACCCACATGAATTAGATTGTTCATGGTTTATTGGTAGTTGAGTGCCATGGAACCTGGTGTTCCATGTTACAGCGGAGTCCTTTTCTTATCTCTCCCATGAGAGCAGGTTTGCCTGAAGTTGTCAGTAAGGGAGAGGCAGCATCAGTGTAAGGTAACTATACTTAACTCACCTTTTAACGCCCTATGAGAACCATGGGAAGACGAGCTCTGCAAGAAGCATGTGTTCTAATTGTTCAGATTCTGGAGTGAAGAAGGGGCAGCGCTGGACTGTATTACAGCTGATGCACCGTAAAGCTAGGGTAAGGACCTAGCAGTTTAGATCCAAACCCTGGGGATTTTAACAGTGGGAAGAAAAGGGGAGTGGGGGAAGTATGTGTAGTTCACACTGTCATTACACTTATCTAACAATGGGCAATTCACTGTTGGATCATTGTTTTTTGACTGAGGGTCTCCTTTCCCATTACATCTTCTGGTTTGATTTATGTACCTAACATACACCTTGCATCTAGTAGCTTTGCAACTTCATTAACAAGAACTTAGGGGCATATTTATAAAGGATCGCTCGCTATCACATGACATCGCAATGACAAATAACGCTATTTTCGCCTTATTTATAAACTTGCTCGTTTTCGCTTTCGCCTTTGCAGAAAAGTATGGCTGTGTCGATGTGTGGCGATAGTTTTTGCCCTATTCATTGCATTAAGTGTGGTATCACTGCGAAAAGAGAGATTGCTCTCTAGTGTAGTTTCAGAGTTATCTTTGTCACTTTTTTATTTACAGCCATTTATAAATAGGGGGATTTTCGCCTTTTTGCCCCTTTTCTCCCTTTTGTTGCATTTTTGCAGTTTTAACAGGATTTTTGCCAAACATCCTTACTTACTGGAATGTTCCATTAATATGACTATTTCTTACACAGCACTATGGTATGTTCCCATATTCCCATATTAATGGAACTGGTTTGATAATTAGCTGCAGTTTGCTAAAAATAAGCAATGCTAAAAAATGTCTCCTATTAATAAAATAGAGAAAATTCGCCTTTTGAGTTTTATACTATTTATATCTTTGGCTGAAAAAAACACCAAATTTTTATTTTAAATAACAAAGATAGGTGTTCTATGTGTATTAACCAATTTGACATTACTTTGAAAAACCACCAGGAAGTATTACCTATTTAACATCATATGTGCTGAGCTTTTTCAGCATTATTAGTGCTACTTTTTGCTAGATAATTTTTGCTTTTGAAGAAAATTCGCCTTTTTAATAACTGATGAAAGGAAAAGATGAAAGTTTAAAAAATTATGGTAAAGGCTGGTGGGGAAAAAAGCAAAAATAATGCCCCTTTATAAATATGTCCCTCAGACCCCCATTTGATTTTATTGGTAAATAAATAAAATCGGAACATAAAAAAAATAGAAAATCTTTTAAAAGCGAAGATTGTATTACAGTAAATGCTGGAAAATAGTCTTACACCCCCCTGAGTACTTATTAGTATTGAGAAACACTCCACAATGTACTGACACCTCCATGGACCCATTGGCAGGCTAAATAAATGGGCACTTATGCGTTTTCGCAACCTAAGACTTGGCGAATTGGAATGGCTGAACTTAACGCAAAAATACACTTTTCGCCATTTTATAAATATGCTTCAGCTGTTACCGCAGCGATGTATGGCGAAAAGCGAAAAGCAAAATGTAGCGGTAATGACCTTTCGCCACTGGTTATCACTGCTTTATAAATAGCGAAAAGGCCAAATTAGGCGAAAATGCTGCGTTAAGTAAGGCGAAAAGTTTAATGAACCTTTATAAATATGCCCCTTAGACTTGGGTAAGCTGGGCCCACAGCCATGAAAAGGGACAAAGAATTAGAGATGGCTGAAAATCACCAGTTTCGTGTTGTTTGTTGGATTCCTGGATCTTGGGAAAATCCCGAAGATCTGAAAATCCGAAAACGGAATGAATTTTCGAATATTATCGAATGTTCAAGGCTATTTTCAATAATTTTCTAAATAGTCTTGAGCGTTCGATGATCCTTAAAAATACGAACTATTATTGATAATCCTCGAATGTTCGATAATTATATAAAGCAGGCTCTGAAGTCCCGAAATTCAGACAATCGGATGGATCATTCAGATTTTGGAACCAAGGGGTTCCGTGTCAGACCCGGGTTTGAGTCGGAATCCGGACCCCATCTGTACAAAGAATCAACCAGCATTAGATAACTAGCAATAAAACATATAACTATTGTTTTGTTGGTGCTTACATTTAAACCTTGCACAATCTCCCTGTACAATAATATGTGCATTTCCTAACATTGAACACAGCAGTTCCAAGTTACAGTTTTTCTTTTGTAAAAGGCTTTAAGGCAAAATTCCACTGATGCTCTATAAATAGCCATTTGGGCTATTGCTGTCAGTGAGGAATCCTGCAAATTTCTGCTCAGTAAATTTCAGTAAATTAAAAATTAAACTTATTTTTGCCCAATCAAAGCAGAATAGTATTTATTGGAACATTAGAGAGACAGTGATCTACAGTCTTTGTATTATTAGTGTAAGAAAGATTTTATTCTAGACATAGATTTTTATGTATGTAAAAATGTTACATTGTTTTGGTAGCACAGTGTTTCTTAACATGGGGTCTGTACGGATCCACTGCTCTGCAAAGAAAAGGACTGGATACTGCTCCTTCTGGCATGGCAAATCATTCAGTTAAGCCGGTCATGTTAAATTTCATCCGTCGAAATTGCATGCACAGATTAAAAGTCTCGGGGAATAGCCTGATGAGTTTCGGACACCTCTGCATACTTAATCATAGGCTTGCAACTGACCACCCACGTAATTTCCTTTAAAGAAGTGTGTGTGAGGGACACTCCCACAGAGTATACAATTAACCCTTGTAAGGTTGCGAGGGGTGTTGGGTGCAATACATAATAACCACTAGCTCAATAAACTGCTAGGAAAATTAAAGGTGCCTTGCCCGGGTCAGGGCTGAGGTCAGTGTCTATATACAAATGGTCCGAGTTATAGACCCATGTGCGGATCCACTATTGTGATAAATGTTTGTATTTTTTTTCTTCAAATTTATAGATATAGTTATAGATAAAACAGTTGGTTTATGGGTTATATTTGTATAAATATGAATTTTGAATGAATCAATGAAGAGAATTAAGAAAGAAAGAAAATTAATTTACATATAGGGATCTCCAAGACATTTTCAAGGGTTCTGCTTGAGAAACACTGTCTTATCCAGTAATAAATAGTATACTTAATATAATTTTTGGAATACAAGCATTTTTTAAAGTGATTCTAAATTTTAATTATAAAAATGAGCTGAAATCCATGATTGATTTTACATCCATTTTCATTTTAACATGCAGTAAAGTTTCTTCTGGGTATGGCATGCAATTAATGGATTAATTAAGAAATGAATAATTAAGATGTCCATCCACCCAACTTATTTTGCAAGCATTGAATTTATTCCATTAGTAATTGCGTGTCCCTTATATAAAGCAGAGAATAAGACATTTGTACAGCCCTTTTTTCATTATTACGAAGTTGTGGCCACATTAAGCAATTTCTCTTCCTCCATTGGACCAAATAGAAACACTCAGTGAATTAATGCGAATTGGTAGCACAGATCAGTAACATTCCATATCTTTAGTATCAAAAATATTATTTAGAAAAACGTACTAAATGTCAGCCGTATATATATATTTTCATAATATAGAATTGTCCAGTCACTGTATAATTATCCTATCCCAAAATAATAATTTGAGTGGGTAGTCATTACAAAAAGAAATGTGACTGACATGCAGAATAATCTGAATCAGAGAAAAAAAAATACAAATTCTTCTGACCTATTACACCATAATTATAATCTGTATCACGGTAGTCTTTAATGCAAGCTACTACCTTTAAAAGTAAAGAGAACAATTTTAAAATGTCCTGCATATCTCTGACTAGTGTAGGTAGAACAATTCAGGAACATACATTTGAGCAGAAATTGTTATTTTTGATTTTTAATTCTCCATATGTACAAATTTAACTAGGACAATGCCCGTTTGCTCTTTTTAGACTACAACTCCTTATTACAGTATGTCAAACTTGCGGCTCTACACATATTTAAAAACTACAACTCCCAGCATCCCCTGGCTGATGGAAGTTTTAGTTTTGAAACATCTGGTGGGCTGCAAGTTTACATGTTTGCCTTGGTGTAGAAAGTACTCATTAAAGACTCGTTCACACTACATCAGTTTGTATCAGTTTTTCAAACGCAGGTGCGATTTAAAAAACAGACTGACAGTGAAACCCCATAGGATTTCACAATACCATTCACACTTGCTGCATTGTATTCTGTTCCATTCCAGTCCATTTTAAAAATGCATGAAAACACACACATTTGCTTCTCTGTCCATTTCTCGCAAAGGATGCCTGGGACTTCCTTTGAAGTAATTTCCGGTCCGCAGACTATAGGAAACACACTGAAGAATAGTAAAATCACCAGAAAAATGCAAGATCTCTCTCCACAACACTATCTGCTACCTCTCTCTTCAAATGCTCCTGAAAAGCCCACACTACCAGGAAGTGACCTTCTCTTTTTGGATTTTTACTCTTATTCATACTGTAGGTCTTTCACACATTTGACATGTGACTGTGACGGCATCATGCATTAAAGAGTTACATTATTAACTTGTACTATGTTATCTACATAGGCCGGTACAAATGACAGTCATTTGTCCTGGCCGAGCACATGCTTGCAGCGAATGCTTGGTCGGGACAAAAAATAGCCCTGTGTTTACCCTACCTTAAACCCCCTATACACAGGATTATTATCTGAAGCGACTGGTAAATTCAATAAATTTTTTTAAAATATTGATAATTATTTTCCATTTTTCTGATCAACTTTTTGCCGACCCCATCTTTAGCTCTCTGCATTTTTTAAATTGAAATCTGCAAAAAGATCGGAGGCTCAAGGTGGGGAACAGTTCTATCAATCAGATTTTCGATCTTTGCATTCGATTGGAAATCCAAACAAAAGTGCAAAGAACAGAACATCTACCTGTATGGTTAACTTTAGTCCTTTCCATGTTTCTTTGATATTTACATTTTTTAAATATCTTATTTGATGATTTTATTGTAAACCAAATCCCAAGACATTTCACACAACAGGGTCTCTGCTATTAATGGTGTTAATAACAATGTTAATAACAACTGTGCCATCAGTAACAGGCAGATATCAGGAGAAAGTGTGCCAATTAAATGTGAAAAAAGGCACACACAAAAATTCAACCCTTTTGACTTTACACAATGCAAAATTTCTAAGCTGTGGCTTTTAAATATATGTGTAGCATTTAATAGGTGTAAGTTTATGTAAGCCTTATTAATTTTACATACTATATGTAAATCTACATACTGTATAGATCCTCCAGCTGATCACATAAACCCGAACATAAACGCATCATTCTAGTGTAGGCTGAGGGGGGACATCTAGGTTTTAGTATATATATCCATATAGGTGGGGTGAATAGATTATGCTTTATACAGAATTTATCATATATTTAGACAAGTACTGTTTTACTTGAACTAACGTGGGATTAAAATTTTTTGGTAACAGCTGGGAGATCTTGCAGGCAATGGTGGTAGATCGTGCCTTGAGATTGGCCATCATTCTGCCACATACATGGGCAATAAAAGACCAGTTATAGGTACCATGTATACCCAGCTTTAGTCTTGCAGGTAGGCATGCTAGAGTTTTTTCTGAACAGACTTTTCCTGCACTTATCTCATGAACCAGATTACATGAGGTGAGCGTGGGCTCATTTTAATCAGCTCTGTAATTTCTCTAGGAGATTGTAAAGATTTTCTTTAATGAGAGTTTTTGCATGCAGTTGTAATTTAAATATCTAAACCTACTGAATCAAGATAGTGGTCTAGGTTTTTTCAGTGAAATAATTGAGCAAAATCCACTACATCAGATTTATCAATGTCAAACTGATTTTTTTTTTTGTTAAAAATAAAATTATTTGCAAATTTTGCATAATGAAACATATTGATTCTCTTATTTAAAAAAAAAAAAAGTCTAAATCCAGATAGAGGATAGATAGTCTTAAGATAACTATAGGACTGGATAGAAATTGGTACTGGCATTCAACAATTAACTTCCGATTTTAGATGTTTTCAGACCTGCAAGGGTGACTGCTCAGATTCAAACAGCCATGCTGCTAAATTGTTTTTTATCTGGGCCGCAGTAAAACTGCCCCATGCTGGTTTTACTAATCAACATCAAGAAAAGCATCACAACTCTATTAAAGTGCACCTCTATAAACTGGTTTGTAATTTGGGCTTTAAACTATTTTTAATTGTTGGTTCCAGTGTGGTACAGTTACGGTTTGTTATTTCCTTGTACTGGGCATAGAGCATTATGTGAATGTAAGTTCAATTTCTACCTAGTTAATTGTTGAATATCTCAAAGGTTCTAAATTTTAGCAGAACTCACAAATACTTTTATGGAAGTATAACTACAATTAACAAAACATTTGTTTTAAAATCCTTTTCAGTAAATAATTCTGGCAACATTTTGCTAGAGGAGTGAACAGGCTGCATTCAGTTAAACTATCCCCTGCAGGTTGAGATTTTATCGCCTTCCTTCTTACAAAGAACACATCCATTTCTATCTTCCACGCTGTGATGTGTCGGCACAAACCATTTTACAGCAAGGGAATTACATTAATAGTTTGTAAATCCTCATTACACAGCACAGTGTGCTTATTATGGGTGTATAAATTATCTGCAAAATAACGCAGGGTGTTGTGTTAAAGAGCTAATAACACCACCAGAAATAAAAGAATAGCTTACCTGGTATTTATACCCATTATATTTAAAAAAAGGGGGCAAATAAACTTTTAGAATTTATAAAAACTTTAGAAGAATTATAAAAAGAGGTGCAGTTTTTTTCTTTTGTTTTTCGCTTGGTCACACTACAAACACTATTCCATTAAAGCCCTTTTTACCTCTGTATACACTATAGATTGTAGAAGCAAGAATGCTGTACAAAAAAATATATTTTTTCTTGATTGACAGGATATATGGTACAGAAACTATAAAGCTTCAGGACCTGAAGAAACACACCCAGGAGTCCTAATACAGTTTAGTCTAAGCCATGGTTTTCTATCTTTTCAGATTCTCTTATGTGCCACTAGACTGGAAAAAATGTAATTCAGCTGATGTGTTTATTCACAGCGTGGTAATTAATGACAGACCAGTATGTTTAACATACTTTAGGTAGAGGGGAAGATTGTTACAGGAACATATTATAAATTTTGTCTTATGGACTTACCTTATAAGCAGGGGTGTTCTTGGCACATGAAACAACTTTTGAATGGCGACCATAAGCAGACCCAACTTTAAACCATAGGCAGCTCCATCTTTAAACCGAAACCATGAGGAAGTGTGTTCAGTCCCACCCACTGCCAATGTGAGTGGAATTCTGTCCCCTTTACAATTTATTATTACTAGCTTTGGTGGATATCAAATTAAATGGAGCAAGCAGTGCCAATGGGCAACAACTAGAGCCAGCAAAATAATGTTTTGTGTAGAGTGGGGTATGGATTCAAGAAAAAAAAATATTATTATTCTTATATATTACACAGCATTGGTAAAGCCTCATTTGGAATATGTGGTGTCGTTATGGAATCCTGTGTACATAAAGGACATCTTGGAAATGGAAAGGTTTCAAACAATAAACTATTTGGGGCATTGTTCGTCAATAAAACAAGTCAGAGGAGATGTGGACATCCCTTAAGAATGGATGAAAAGAAGTTTAGTCTTCAAGTTCGGAAAGGGTTTTTCACTGTGAAAAGGATAAAACTACTTAACTATTGGATGTGGGGATGGCAGGTTCATTGAAAAGTTTTTTAAAAAAATTCAGATGAGCTTCCAAAAACAAAAAGAATGTTGCATGTTACTGGTATTGATACATAAAGTTGGAGTTGATCCAGGGATAATTTCCAATTGCCAGGATTTTTTTTCCTTCATACTTTTTTTTTGCCTTTCTCTGGATCAACTGTTAAAAAAGAAATGTGGGTATTGCTGAGTAGGTTGGAGTTGATGGACATGTGTCTTTATTCAGCATTAATACTATTCTAAACTACTATACTAAATATTTGGTTTCTGAAATAGCAGTAAATGTGATATACATAGATTTTGCAGAATGTTTTTTGATACAGTGCTTCATAGGTGACCATTTGTAAACTAAAGTATGTTGGCCATAAAAAAAATATATGTATTTTTATATGGATAAAGAATTGAATAAGCGATTGTGTAGAAAGAGTAGTTGCCAATAAAGCTCTGTCTATGAAGACTTAAGTTCTAAAGGTGGCCGAACAATAATGGGTAACTCCTGTCGGGGAATGACTGGATTTACCTATTATCGTCAGTGTGTAGGGGCTGTTCCTGTGCGATTGGAGTGCTAACGAACGACCATAGCAGCACTCTGATCAATCGGGAATGATGGAAAATTTCCGTCAATCGGTATCGGCTCCCTTTACTTTATGTATGTGTATGGCCGCATGGCCAACCGATATGGGGTACACGGTATGGGGATCAGTCAGTGCTGTCTGCACACATGCTGTGGAATTGCATGTGTATGGCCACCTTAAGTGGTGTGACACCAAGTGTGAGCAATTGTTGACATAATAGACTCCAAAGTGGCAGATGAGATTCATTGTTGATAAATGTAAAGTGACATGTTTGGGGGGTTAAAAAAACTGCATTTACTGTAAATGGGTCTGTACCCAATTGTAAAACAATGCTATATTATTACTGCATTATTCTTGCAAGTACCGTATTTCTGAGCGACAAGAGAAAATACCATATGATTTTCCAATAGGAATATGCCCTTTATTTATTTAAAGTATATTAGAAATACTGATTATCAGTGTGACTGTGTTTAAGGACAGGGTAAAACTGAGGACATACAGTAGAATTTGCAATAGTGTAACAAGGACTGACTGGAGAATATCAAGACATAAGCTTCATAGTTATACTACGTATTATTTGTGAAATAAAATCTAGGCTTGTAAATGTGTTGTCATTCCTTCAAAATGTCAAAGGCTTTCAATTAATTGTTTGTTTGCTACACCAAACATCCAAACATTTAGTATGGTCATAGAGTGTTTCCGGTACCTGAATGTCTGCCCTCTAGGGGTTTCAGTCAAACACATGAGGCCACTTTTCCCTCTAAGCTATGTGCTCATGCGCATAATTTGTCAAACCTGCACATATAGGATAAACTAGTGTGCACAGTAATA
The DNA here is from genome assembly GCA_019447015.1 of Hymenochirus boettgeri. Taxonomy (NCBI): domain Eukaryota; kingdom Metazoa; phylum Chordata; class Amphibia; order Anura; family Pipidae; genus Hymenochirus; species Hymenochirus boettgeri. The sequence goes on from CM033474.1 coordinate 100,158,981, forward strand.
ATCAATAATATATACCCACTGTTGTTTCTTTATTTTTATTTATCTATTTGTAAGACATTTTGTCAAATCTGCTAAAAGTTATATACCAACAGTTTTCCTATTAATACTGGGCATATACTAGTTAGACCTTAAAGCTGATCGAATGTTCGAAAAGACGCTACTTTCCTGCAGTCAGCTACTTTGTATCCCTCTATGCTAAGGGAATGGAGTAGTTAAAAAATGACTTTAGTGAAATAGTTTCATATTTTTAAATTGCTGTATTTTCGTGAAGAAATCATGTGAAAAGAAATGTGAAGCAATGTTTTAATCAGCAGTTTACTATCAGGATTATTCAATAAAAGTTTTTATCATTTAAAATGGTGATAATTTTGCCACAACCAATCAGATTTAACTTTCAAATGTCAAATAAGTTCTGATTGATTGTGGCAAAATTAGCACCATTTTAAACAATAAGAACTTTTATTGAATCTCCCTGTGTATGTGCTAAGAGACAAGGTAAAATGTGACTAAGGCTAAGGGCGCACTACAGTGCACGGAAAAGTCTGTGCGTTTTCCTGCACGTTACCATTTACTAGCAATCGGAGCACATGCAATCCACAAAAAATAGTGACCGCAGCCCAACGCACCTCGTGTTTTTATTTGTGCACATGGATCTGTGAACACAGGTTAAAATAAAATTAAATACGAGTAACAGTATTTAGTATTTTTTTTTTAAATTTAATATCAGTAACAGTATTTAGTATTTTTAAAAAACTAAATATGAGGAACAGTATTCATATAGTATTTAAAAATGTGATTTTATGTATGTACACATTATATATATGTGTGTGTGCATATATTCTGTATATGTACCCTGCAATTAAAAAAAATTAGAGTGAACATTTCCCAGGATGATCCTGACTGGGATTCGTTGTATGGCCATCGTGGACCCACCAAATTTGCTCATAACATCTTTGTGGGTGTTTTGTTGTTTATGGCCATTGTATTTTGTTTTTGACAGATTTTCAAAAATATCTAATTATGTGGAAAATGACATATTAATTATCTGTGCAGCCTATTAAGCTTATTACAGAAAATAGTTTCAGAAACAATATTGCTATAGCTTGAAGTGAATTCAGCTGTAGCAACCTGAGCTAATCTATATTTTTACCCTAACAATTTAGCTATGTTTGTGGCATATTCTGTGAAATCATTAGCTGCTCAGAAAGGCCCCTCCTTAACATAATTGGCTAATTAGGAATTCTGCCTCTGTACAACAGGGAAATGAAGCAAGAGCTTCAAAGTCAAGTACAATTTAAAAGAATAAAGCATTGAATTAATGTGCTTAAAGCAGACAGCATCTTTTGTTTATATCCTTTGGTGAAAAATTGTACTTTGGTATTGAAAAGGACTAAACAACAAGGATAACACATATTTATGCCTGTATTTCCTGTTACATAGATTCACTCAACAGGATCCAGTGGGGCCACTTCACTGTTGCTACAGATACACACCCCAAACACGCATAAACTGATTTAAATTAATGAAGATTTTTTACAATAACATCAGTTCAGCATATAAAGCTGGGTACACACAGAACAGATAACCACAGAACAGATAATCACAGACATCCAATCCTGCCATATGAGGCTCCCGGGCAGGGTGGAGAAAGGGGGTGAAGGGCGTGACTTATGGGATGTGATGTTGGTGACGTCATCTAGGGGGTGTGCGGACGCAGATTTAGGAGCCAAAGTGGTAGGCGGAGTTAGGGGCATTCTGGGGCATGTTTGTCCAGTTAAGGGGCATTCCAGGGGAGGAGGCTGATGGCCTTTGCAGTCACGGTAGTGCAGGAGACCTCCCCAGAAATTGGGAGCCTCCGTGACTACTGGGAGTCCTGTCATCAGATTTGTTGGAAAAAAGGTAATCTCTCATCCGTGAATGAATACTCCCCTATACTTTAGTTCCCGAACAATCTCCTTATGCATAAGGTGAATGTCAGGAATGTGTGTAGCAGATTTTAGAGCTGATGACAGTTATAAATCTTTACTGTGTGTGCAGTTTTAGGGTTATAGTTTCAAGTATGTGAAAATAGTTAAAGGAATAGTTTACTCAGAATGTGAACTATTCCTTTATTGTATTAATTGAAAAATGTGAGGTAAAGGAGCTATGCTTTACTTCCCTTTCTTCAATTAATTTAGGAGTCAGGAATGAACAAGGTTAATTCACCTTGCGCACAATCCACCGCCGGCTCCACTGACAGGTCCCGACCGTTTTTGCATTGTTTAACTATAACGTGCATGCAAGATAATCAATGCATTAGTTAAACTGAATGTGGAAGTGGTCAGGACCTGGCAGTGGAGCCGGCAGTAGATCGTGCGCAAGGTAAATTTACATTTACAGGGTTAAACCTGTCATTCACAGGGATGTAGGAGTAAGCTACTCTACCTTCCAGTAAATTATAGATCAACCTGGTATCTTTGACAAATTTTCAATTCAAAGGGTATCTCCACTCGTTTTTTCAAGTTTTGGTAATCCAGTTCTATTGAAGAACGGGAGGTAAAGGAGCTGTGCCTTACTTCGTTCTTCAATAGAACACACAGGAGACTGGTGACAAGCTAAGAAACTTACCCGCTCGCTCGCTCGCTCCCCCGGCGCTTGGTCTGATAGGTCCAACGGACCTTGTCGTCTTATGCGCATGCGCGATCTATGCGCATAGAAGACAAGGTCCGTTGGGACCTATCAGACCAAGCGCCGGGGGAGCGAGCGAGCGAGCGGGTAAGTTTCTTAGCTTGTCACCAGTCTCCTGTGTGTTCTATTGAAGAACGGAAGGTAAGGCACAGCTCCTTTACCTCCCGTTCTTCAATAGAACTGGATTACCAAAACTTGAAAAAATGAGTGGAGATACCCTTTAATGTCCCTTTAAGGTGTGAGTGGACACTACTCTTGTGATACATATGTGTGTGCAAGTTTGTCTATCTATAAGGCAGCTTTGTTTTATATAAGGGTTAATATGCCCCTTACAGTGTAATATAAGGATATAAAATCACAGAGGAGTTCCATGACCGTATAAAAGCTTTAATGCAAGGCAGGGAACTCAGAGGTAACTTCCTTCTATTGTAATGGAATACATAAGGTGTATTCATTTTTTTTTAAAATTGTCTTTGGGCTGTGTACAGTCTTAAAAAAGGGTTATTTTTTTTTTAACTGCAGCTCCCCATTGCCTACACATTTACAGACAGTCTGTCACCCTTAACAGCCGAATACATTTCATAATTTCAGTGTACTGTAAGTAAGTAGACAGCACACACCTGATTAATGGCATTTTATCATCTCAAATCCCACCGGTGATAATATTTTTATATATTATTCACAGGGATGTCGGAGTAAGCTACTCTACCTTCCTGTAAATTATAGATCAACCTGGCATCTTATACAAATTTTCAATTATTAATATTTCCCCAAATAACAAAAACATATATAGAAAGAAATATTAAACTGAAAATTTAGATTTTTGGTGCCATTGCTTTTTTCGGTTGAAAAATATCAAACAATAAAATCTTTTAAGAATAAATACAGAATACTTTTTTTGATTGGTGTATATTTTTTTGATTGGTGTATATTGTCTAGAAATCTTAATACACATCTATGCTGATTCTTAACAGTTATGCTATATGCTATATGGAAGAAGAATGATCTTGATGAAACAATATTATTATTATTATTATTATTATTATTATTGTGGGTTTATATAGCGCAAACATCTGTCGTATCACTTTACAATTACATATATACATATACATCAGGCCCTGCCCTGAAGAGAGCACAATCTAAGCACATTTATTTGACACATACAACCTACCAGTATGTCTTTATGATTGTGGGTGAAACCGGAGTGCCCCATTGGAAACCCACGCAAGCATGGGGAGAACAAACAAACTCCATACACATGTGTCCAAGGGTGGATTCGAACTCAGATATTCACAATGTCAGGCATCATTTTTGAAAATATTCATTTACAGTAAATGCAGTTTTTTTAACCCCCCAAACATGTCACTTTTAATTTTTAGCTTTTTAAACCTTGGCTTTGCAGTGGCCTGCTGGTTCCCCCTCCCCTTTTCTTCTCTCATCACTAGATCATTGGTCCCATTTCCTACTTCCTTCCAGGGGTACAAGGGAAACTGGATGTATTTTTCTGTTTAATTGGTACATGGGTTAGCTGCATTAGTTGGAATTGCCCTATGTGCTCAAGATGTATACTAGCTTGTCCAAGACCTTGAAACAGATTCCTCTTCACATCCTATCAGCTGCCAGGTTTAGTTTATGGTCATCCACTTTATTAATTCATAGTAGCCACCCATTGAAATGTAATCTTGTTGATGGCAATACAATTTACAAAGTGGATTTTTTTTTTGACACAAAGTGGCAATATAATAAACAAACTCTATTTTCCTCCATTACATTATTGCAGGGTCTTGCAATGGCAAAGAATGGTTATTTTCACAGGGCGATGTGCGGCAGTATAGCGGCAATGTTCAGCCGTGTTAAATTGATATCACAGCCTAAAGAGAAAATTTAACGAAACCTTTAAAATATGGCCGCCTGGTGTGTAACTTGCCTAAAAGTGGTCATTAGCCAGTCATTTATTTTATATTTTTTATATGTACTAAACTTTATTAATTCAATAACAGCCATGCCTTTAAAGAAAAGATGCAATGAGGGCCGCACTCCAAAGATACAAGATAAGTGGGGCACCTGAAGAAGAGGGCAAACTCCCCCAAAACTTTGTAAGTGCATGTGTGGGCACAAATAGAGAATACTTTATCTTTGAAGTGCGACCACCTTTGTATCGTGTTTTAGATCGGAGTTCGCAGGTTGTTGCTTAGGGTAAATATTCACTGCCAATAGAAAGTATAAGTACCCTATACGTATCGCACAAATTGCTATGATATATTGATCAACATTGTCTAAAAAATCCTCAGTTAAGTATTTCTTGGCAACATCAACTAAGTGAACAGTTAATATTAATACTACGTTAAAACACATATGAATACATCCATTACAATATTGGTTAAACATAACGTTTAATTACGAATTAACCAATAATTTCTTTGTATATTTTTATAGAGTACTAAACTTATTAATTCACACTAGGCAATGCTTTAAGAAGATACAATGAGGGCCGCACTCCAAGATAAAAGAGAATAAGGGTGCACTGAAGAAGAGTGCAAACAAACCCCCAAAACTTTGTGATGGATGTGTGGTCCAAATACAGAATCACTTTATCTCTGGAGTGCAACATCGTTTGTATCTTGTTTTTGGATTCTATGTTCTCAGGGAGGAATACTTAGTGTCTTCAACTCTTGTTGGCCTAGAGTGCACACTCATCCCGTTTTTTTTTTTGGTGCACCTGCTCTAAAGAGCTTACAAGTAAGAAGTACCTTTTTCAAAACAAGCTTTAGCAAAGAACCCCCACATTTTTCATAGCAAAATATCTTTAATCACGTGCAAATTCTGCATTAAGATTAAAAACAGAGTTATGCATTTAGATTGGCAGATGCTGAACTTCCTATCAGGATGTTTATAATGGGTTAATAGATCCTACTCTTGACATGGAATAATGACCCACGGGGACACCAACACATAAACTGTGGCAAGGTGGTCCCGATGCAGCTCAGGTTAAATACCCTATCACTAGTACATGAAGACATTTTATTCAAGGTCTACAATCAACATACCTGGTGCTTGAAAGCAATAAAAGCTATCAGTACCACACAATGAATAATAGATTTTTACTTAAAACTCGAGTAAACAACCAGTTTGATTTTGCCTTGATCTGTCAGGTGCAGATTTTAATGTAATTTAAAAGCAGATGATAAAACTATTTAACTTTGACACATCCATTATCAAATTGTTTCGGGCTTTTTTTCTTTTTCTTGCAGAAACAAAAAAAAACACATCTTTATAATTTATTAGGTCCCTTCAGAGTAAACTAGACAACATCTGGGATCATTAATGGCATTAGCACTCCTGTTGGTAGCATGAACGTGAAGTGTTTCAAATGTGGCATTGCATATTAATGAATCATCATCATGGAGGAATAATATCAATACTTCATGTAGCTCTGACAGGAACATGTTTTCTTTTTGCTACTTTATAAATTTAAATTACTGTATAATGAATAAGTTGAATCTGCCATACTACAAATCAACATTTTATTAGTGGTGTGAGAAAATCGATAACCATTATTGTGTTTACATTAAGAGACTATATGACAACAAATGTAGGGAGTGCGTTACCTCTCTATACCAAAAATCTGGGTTGTGCTTACGGGTAATAATTCCAACTGCTAATAGAAAAGTAAAATGTCCCTAGATAGCACAAAGTGCTATTAATATATTATCACCATTGGCTAACTAATCCTCAGTTAAACTATTTACTGGCAACATCAACCTATTGAAAACGGTTAATATGAATACCAGTGAGAACCACATATAATCTCCTCAACATATTGTGAAACTAACGTTTAACTAATGGAGAGGCTGCGGAACTTTTCTTAACAATTTCTTCAATGGGTTCGTGTACAAACATCTAGACAGATCAAGTCCCGTTTTAAAAATGTTACAACCGTGTACTATATTTCCCCTATTTAGGAAAATACCTAAAAAAAGTATCACTTCTAAGGGTGTATGAACCTGAGTAGAATTTATAAAAGTGGACTCAACTCGTGCCATTAAGGTCCAGTCCCGGTATCCTTGGTGGTAAAAAACAAAAAAAAAAAAAAAAAAAAAAAAAAAAAAAAAAAAAAAAAAAAAAAAAAAAAAAAAACAAAATAAAGTTTCTGCCCTTACTGTTAGCCTCCCTGTTTGTTAATATGCACACTTAACTTCACCTGCATCTGTGCAATGCTTTTCCTTTTTCTTTCTCCTGGCTGGATCCTTTAGAGCAATTCCCCTTCAGCATTTTGCAGGGATTATATGTAGTCTGCTGTCCTGCTTCCAACAGGTCTCTCCCCTCCCCCACTATGGCGTCTCCATTAGCTCTACAGTAAATTGCCCGATGCATGTGTTCTCACCACGTGAATTGCGCTTCTTCTTCTCCTATCTATCTCCTACTACCTTGGAAAGTTACACATCGGTATAAACTTTCTATTTTGTTACCTAAGTAAGTCAAATGCTGAGCGATATAGATAGCGATTTGTGTTATATAGGGTAGATCCTTTTCATGGGCCGTTTTTAAAAACTTCACCTACCAGTAATTCCCTGGCTGCAATGTAACGCTAGGAGTTGCAATTTTCAAACATTTTTGGAGTTCCAATTTCCATGTATTAGTAGGTCTGTGATTTGTAATGAATTCCCTTTTCTTGGGGCAGAACAGCATACTTGGGCTAAATTGATATATTAGATGTTACAAATTGGCAAGCTTTCTTTTTTCTTTCCGCTATAGGACAAAGATATTCCTTGCAAATGTGTTTGTCCACCAACTTGTACATTTATCACAAGAGATCAATATAAAAAATATTTTGGAAGATGCCTCTGTTGAAATTTTTTCCATGTAAACTACCATATATTTTTATATATATCCTGTAGTTTATATGATTTATATTGTGTCTCACATTTCTGGTTCCATTCCAACACAGAACTTATTTTCCCTTCCCTCGTCCCGCTTCAGTAGTGTGAATGATGTTAATGTCATGCTTTTTAATTTATGATAAATGATTCGGGTTACCGAACATTTAGTTAAAGGCCCCTTTTTTATCTCAGTGAAAGGTTAGGGTAGAATTCAAAGTGACCCCTTTTTGTCTCAGATATAAATTCCATGTCTCTATCAGGCCGCTTATATTCCAATATAATCGTTTTCGGCCTGGAAAAAGACTGAATAAGTAATCCATTTCATTATTCCTCCACTGCAGAAAAAAAAACTGCTGAGATTGAGAAAGATTGACTCCAGATTTCCTCGCCAATGAGAAATCAAAGTATCCAGAAGAATAAACCGCAACCAAAAGGCCTTCTGTGAACTGTACTATCAAGATGCAGGAAAGAAAGGACAGATTAGTTCCCTTGCAGACCAGGAATGTATTTATTATGACTGCTGCCACATGTCCTTGTAATTCTCCTGGCTCATCATCTTGGACTGTTTGCCATTGCAATTGGCTATCTAATACATGCATTGCTTAAAGGACAGCTAAATAACATTACGTTTCTTGCTGTGATTAAACTACTTTGATTCACTAAAAAAAAAAAAACAACAACTGTACTCATGGAAATAAATTTCTATATAAATTTTCAAAACATTCAGGAATGTATACTCACATAAATTCAGTATAATAAGTTATTTCAATTATTTTCAATAACATTTAAAAAAAATGTATTTCTATATTATTTAGCTAGTGTGACACAAATTGACTTGGCTTTTGGTCATGAAGTGTTCTGAACTATAAATTACAGGGTATATCTATATTCGATATTTTATGTCACTTTCATTTTTGTTATATTCACATATTGTTCTTACAGTCCCAGATCCCTCACCATCAGTTTCAGCACGCCTCTCTGCTGCTGTGCACATTTGTAGCCATTTCAAAACACCAGCAACGGGAGTAGAGCTGCCTCAGTGCATCCATTATTCCATGGCCACTACCCTTAAGCTTGAAGATTGAAGTAGAACTGCCAGCGTTGATTGGGTTCTGTGAGGTCCCTTTTAGGAGCATTTTAGGAATAGGTTTAATATTTTGAAATTGGGTTTGGGGGTTCCTTAACACAAAGAACATTTAAAATAAAGGTAATTTAATATGTTGTATTTTTTTATTGATACATACAGCAAGTATAATTTGTAAATTGTTTTGATCCCCTAAATATCAGTGCTGCTCCCAATACGTTTTTTCCTATGTGGCAATTTTGATAGGATTATATTTTTTAAATGCAGGAATACGGTATTGGTCCTATACTTGCCCGTTGTATTTTCTATTCAATGCACAGCATGTTTCACCTCTTGATTTATATCCTAATTTCGCCATTTCAGGCCCTCCAAAGTCATAATTCTGGTCTGCCGTACCACCTCTCACATAGGGAACAATTATTTTTTGCAGAAAATAAATATATACTTTAATTGGTCAATTAACTGACAAGTCCACAAATCACGCACTGTCCGTATTTTAATTCCCTTCGCTTGTGTCGTAAAGGATACTTATACGTTGAAATCCTTTATCTGCTTTTTGCCTTTAGAAAATTTTAAACAGTTGAAAATACACTAGCAGAGTTAATCATGAAAATGTATTTAACATCAAAAGACACATTTTAATGTGAACTGCCAAATTGGTACATTTCAAAGCAAACTATTTTTAATTAATAGCCCTCCTATTTTCAAATCAACCTGCAAGTCCCTGGCAGGGAAAAGGATCACAAAACAAAATAATCTTTAATTGCCACATAATATTTTAAGGAATTGCCCTTTTTTACATTTATTTAATATAAATTAGAAGAAAGTAAGTGGACTAGCAGAGACCAGGTGCCTTCAAGGTTTGGGCAGTCCAGTCACTTCCATGCACACTTGAATTTTTTAAATCAAAAAATGTTTTATTTGTGCTTTAACATAGAATAAAGTTTGTTTTTATTTTTGCAGTAAAAAGCCGTGTGCCTCCAATCGTACTTCAGAAAATGTTAATGTCTGCTATTTATGGTTTTAGGTACCCAGGTCATTGTATATTACTCCTCATTCCACATGGAAACCTTAGTGGTAGGAAACATTCCCAGTGTGTGCATTGTATATGTTAAGTGCAGATACATATAGTATGCTTTTCATCTGTCCCTCTGGTAGTTTGGGTCTGTGGCATAATTAATGACTTCCTGTATGAAGGATCACCTACTTTGCATTATAACAATTTTCCTTATTTGCACCTGGATATCGTTTCCCAAAACTAGCGTGCCATTTACTAAAGAGTTATTTGCAACTATGTAAATTGCTCAAAGTAAACATTTTTGAGCATACATATGAAGATAAACGTATGGCTTAGATAAGATTAAAAGTTGAGTTAATTTTTCAGTTAAAGGAGAATAAAAGGCAAATACTAACCCTCCCTAATCTGTACCTGGGGGTAGAGCGCGAAACTTAACTTCCTGGTGCCCTCCCTGTCTTTATGTCAGCCCCGTCCTTTACAAGCAGGACATTCCAACCAAGAATGAGTAAACCCATGAAAGGAGTATGTCCTCCCACTGTAGCACATCAATTAAAATTCAGCTCAAGTGTTGGGGTGGATTAATAGTTCCACCATCTGCACTTCCCCATGATTCTGGTACAAATATTTCAATTGTAGATGATTTGTGTGGCTTTGTTGTTTTAAACTGCTTGTTTATTTATGTCCATTCTATACTTTTCAATACACTTGGCGGTACCAGAAGTTTCCAATACCGTTTGTTAAATACATATGTCTTCTATATACAATATATTCTACAGTATGGGTACATTACTTGTTGTATAAATCTAAAACAATAGTGGTACTTGCTAAGCTAAGTTGTGCGGTTCATGGTTCTTGCAGATTAAAGGGTAACTGTGGTCGTCCATTCTTCCAAAACTAGTAGGATATATAAGAAAAGTCCTTCCTCATACCTCTAGATAAATTTGTGAGAAGAAGGTTCAGCATCGATTACTTCCTGCTTGAAGTCATGTGACCAGCCGTGCTGCATTAAGGCTCCCCCCTTCTCAACTCGTCCAATTTTTTACCCCACGGTAACGTCCTGTTTCCCCAGCATTAAGTCTTAAGGTGGCCATCATCGGTCAATATTACTTACTACCCCGATCGAGTGCTCATGCCTGTTTCGTGCGAACCTGCCAGAACTGCCTCTGCCCTGATCTTATTATAGACCGACATGCTCGATAGCAAAATCCCATTCATTGTGCGATCGTATGTTGGATGAATATAAGTCGGGGAGGCGTTCCAGTCAGTGATAGCGCGAACGTCGCGTGAGCGCTCGGGTCGGTAGTAATATGTACAGATGTATAGCACACCCTTTTATGAGCATGCTTCTTCCCCCAGAGCGAGGAGGCTCATTGAGGTCAGTGTGATGTCACTTAACCTATGGAAGCAGGAAGGTTTTAAACTTCACCTCAATATAATTTCTCACAAGTGTGAACCAGGATGTGTTTTGTCACTCATTGTAAAAAAATACTGCAAGGCTTTCATTTAACCCTAACTTGTTTGGAGACCCCTGTTCCCTTAAAGGGTATTCCGCATTGCTTTTTTAACCTTACTTTTTACTCTTTTAACTGAAGAACAGAGCTAAATGAGCTATGTTCTACCTCCCATTCATCAGTAAAACTTGTTAGGAGTGGAGGAAGCACTTTACCCAGATTGATCAGCGCTGCTCACAAGACGCCAAAGCAGGGGCAGTCTGCCGACGCGTCCCAGTCCTTACAGCACTGGTGCATGCATATGCCGACACACTGCAAACGGATGTGATCGAAGACTGTCCAGAGAAAGCGCGGCTCTGGATCATCTGTGTGGTAAAGCTGCAAGTTTTACTACTAAGAAAGGGAGATCAAGAAGTATTCGTGCATTTACCCGTCCTGTCAGTAAAACAGTAAAAAATAAAGTGTAAAAAAAGCAATGGACATACCTTTATTTATGTGGGCAATGTCACCGGTGTAGTCACAATTGGCTCCTCATTTGGAATTGGCACCTCCAACTACATATACTGATATGGCTGCGTTTCATTGTACCACACACTTTAGCTTGTGTTAAAAAGTAGCACTGGTAATCATTTGTGTGCTTCCACAATTTACCAGCTGTAGTGCATCACACCCTACCATGTCGTCTTACCTCCCTCCATATAATAGCCTTGTTATCCTTCTCCACACAAGAATAACACATTTGGTTTTTAAAATTTCTGTGTTTGCAAGATCATCCTCTACTTTGTGTTTAGAAAAAATAAAGAAGAGTTAAGACCTTAGTGAACCTCACGGTACCTCATCTTAAGATAAAGGACAACCTTTGAATGTAATGTTTAACATATTGCGAAGGAACGTGGACTGGTTTGCAAGAGAGGTTTAAGGAGCCTTTAATGTGAAAATCAAAGCCCAGCCTGATAGAGGTGGGGGGGTTCAGCACACCAACTGTCGTGCTGCCATTCACAATGCTGTTTTGGAACTAACCTTACTCTGGTCGGCGTTCCTATACACCTCTTAGCCACTATCAATCAGCACAACCCTTAACACTTGGCATGGCAAAATGCTAATTGGGTACTTTCAGGGTACATAATGCCACAGATTCTTGTGACAAGTCTAACTCTGAATTGAGACAGCCAGTCGGATGCTAGCGATAAAGTCCTCAAGAACTCATTTCTAGTCCACGTTGTATCTAATTGAATACAACAGATATACCATGACCTGATAATGAAGAACCTTCACAAGCATATTTCTGTACACAATATGATGCTCATTGGTTTACGATGATTATTTGTCTGTGCTGTTGTGGCACAGAGTTGGCCTCTAAAAATACAAGCAAATAGAAAATTCTTTTAAAGTGTAGTGTTAGATTCTAAATATTTTTTTTTTATACGTTTCTAAATCTATTGCCATGCTATACATTTGCAGCATGCCATGTACTCTATAAAGCTAATTAGAATTATTGTAAAATATACCTTATAAAAAATTGAAACAACCTTTTTTGATCTCTGTACTTTGCTTTCACTTACAAAAGTATTTTGCTTCAACGATTGGTGCAAATTTATATTAAACCTACACATGTGGTACCCAGATTTTTGTCAACATTACTCTTGTGCTTTGGTAAGAAAAAACTCATCTTAGTTTAATTTAGCTAGTTTTACAAGTTAGCTAATTTGAAAGCACATTTTGCTAGATTACAACCAGGCCACTAAAAATGGTAAGCACAAGCGTATATTAAAATAAAACTTAAACTTTGCATTGGAAAACATGGTTTCAAGGAAATAAAACTGAAAGATATTTTTACAGTTTTTTGTGTCACCTGAGGCAGGGCCGGATTATCCCACAAGAGCACCTGAGGCCTCGTAATCTCTACCTTTTACAGTATATGATGCACTGGCCGCTGGAGTTCCGGACCGGGGCCGGCCCTGACACTCCAATCAGGAACTTCGGAAGTCTGGCAATATTCCATATCCCCAAAAATAAAAATTTTCCCACCCAAATTGGTGGTTCAGTGTCGGCCATCTTCCGCACAGCCGTATCACTCTGTGCGCCTTGCGCCCTGCGTGCTGCGTGTGTACTTGCTGACGCTGGACCTGGGTGCGCAAGAGAAGAGAGGCCTGCCACGTTCTAATTTTGAAGATCTCCAAGAAGTAAGTTCCGAACTTCCGATCTTGATTATCTCTGCTCGCGCAGTAAGGGGGTGGGGGTTTGCAGAGACTCATGAGGCACTGCCACTGTGCAATCAATCAGAGATTGGTTGCCAAACCATACATGGCCCCGGGGACTTGGGGAAGGGTGAGGGCCGGATTATCCACAAGGGCACCCGTGGCAACGTGTCTGGGTCCGGATTTCCGGGGGGGCCTGTCGGGAGCCGTCCAGGGGCCCCCAGTATTCGTTATTCAATTTGGGCAAAATCGTTATCATCTACCTTTAACGGTATAATGATGCACTGCCGCTGGATCTCGACCGGGGGCCCGCCCTGAACATCCCACATCACTCGTAGTCTGGCAATATTCAATCCAATAATTCATTGGTGGGTTCAGTGTCCGGGCCATCATCTGGACAGCGTCTCACTGCTGTGCGCCTCGCCCTGTTTTGCCACTTGGTGTATCTGCTGACTGCTGACCGGTTGCGCAGAGCAGAAGAAGGCTGCCACGTTTCCAAGTTCGGAAGCTGCCAAAGAAAGTAGGTTCCGAACTTCGGATCTTGATTATCGTCTGCGCAGTAGGTGGGGGGGTGGACCTTGCAGAGACTAGAGGCTAGAGGCATGCCATCTGTCACACTCAATCAGAGATTTGGTGCCAAACCATATCCATTGGCCCCGGTAACTTGGGGAATGGGGATTGTAACGAATCGATTCCCGGAGGGAGAATACTGTACCTTTTAGGAGGGAGGCTGTCAGTAGGCTGACAACAACTCGTGTGAGGTAGACAGTTCCTGGAAGACAAGTCTGGGTAAGATGGTAACAGGAACTATGGCTAAGACAATGCTGTTTGAACTGGTAACAGGACAATGGCTGAGACAATGGGGTTTATGGCTGGTCAACACGACAATGGCTGAAGACATGCTGTTGGCTGGTAACAGGAACAATGGCTGAAGAAATGGCTGTTTGGCTTGTAAACAGGAACAAGGCTGAACGACATGGCTGTGTTTGCTGTACTCAGGAACATGGCTGAAGACAAAGGCTGCTCGGCTGGTACCATAGGAACAATGGCTGAAGGAAGCTGGCTGTTTGGCTGGTACAGGAACAATGGGCTGAAGACATGGCTGTTTGGCTGGTAACGGAACAATGGATGAGAACATGGCTGTTTGGCTGAGAACATGAACAATGGCGAAGACAAAAGGCTGTTCAAAGGCTAAGGGCAGGAACCACGGTGGGAATGCTACTAGGCAACAACCAGTCTGTCCGGTAGCAGGACACTACGAATGGCCCACTCCGCACCCTCTGCAAACTCCGGCGCCGGTGACGTCACCAGTCCCGGGACGGCGAGGGAGCGCGGCAAGGTAGATATCCTACAGTACCCACCCTCCCCAGGGGGCTTCAGACCACTTGAAGCAGTTTGTGCCAGGAATCTTCTATGAAAGGTTTGATCTGGGGTGCATTTAAGACAGACTGTCTAACCACCAGGACCTTCTTCTGGCCAAATCCTTTCAATGGACCAAATACTGAAGGAACTTCTTACGAATCTGGAATCCAAGACCTCTCTCACCCATCAAATTCTTGCTGCTCGTTGAATCATCATAGGATCATGTGACTGAAGAGGGGTAAGAGAAATCGATTCAGCCACCACTGCTACAAGAGAGACATGTAAACATTAGGGATTCTCATATGGTGGCAGTAGAAGTCTTACTCCGTTAGGACCCCACCAATTCTAATATAGGGAATGCCAATAAATCTGGACCTCAATTTTAGGAGAAGGAACCCTAAAATTAATGTGAGCGAAGATAACCAAAAACTTTATCTATCCCGACCGAATTATAATGGAGGTTTACTCTTCGTCTTCAGCTTCAGTCTTTTTGTCAGGGCAGATTTCCAGACAATAAGCTTTTTGTAGCCTGGGCCCATGTCGTACTGGGCATTGCCCCTTCTACACTCTGTGTCTGCTGGCAATTGACTGCTGCCTGGCGGCTCCATTGCCACTGTGGGATAACAGACGAAAAACTGGGGATTAGAAGTATTCGTAGACTCCGCCAGAGTCTTTGTAGGGGGGGCAAAAAAATTAACCTTTGTAGTTGTGGTCCCTGCGATGTTGCGAGCCTACTGTGCCTTCCTTGGTGCAATCCTGTATGGGCAACTTGGAATGTTCACAAGACTTGCGGCAGCATTAGGAAGGAATCCACAAATGCCTTGTGCCATTAGCGGTCTGACATTTCCCGATGCACATTCTTTTCGGACTCCCTTAGAAACGAGGAGTTAAATAAATCCAAAATGGTGGGTCCACGGTTAGGGAAGGAATCGGCAGAGGTTGGAGTATCCACAAGGAAAGATATGTGAATTTTGGAATTAGCCAAACAGAACAGCGGCAACAAATTTCTTTACAATCTGTTCTCATGGAGGGGCCACCATACTGAACGATTAATAAGATTAAAGTCTTGTGAACCCCCAGTGTGACCGTCCTGTTTGGATTCGTGAGTCAGTTGTTAATCATTTCTTTCCGAAGGGAGAGGAACAAAGGTTATTAGGGGATAAGGCAGACGAAGTCAAGAATCCTGAGCAGATGATCCGATGGCAAAGTTTGAGGGGTAATAGTGGCTAGGATCTTGGAGGAGGGAATGATGGGGGGCTTTATCTTTCTCATGTAATCGTCTGCAATAAAAGCCTGGGCAGATGGCGTCTTGCTTTTTTATTCTTGGAACCAGGATGAAGAGGAATGATGAAATAAACGAGAAAAACAGAGCCCAACGAGCTTGACGCGGGATTCCAATCTCTTAAGGTTTGGGATGTAATTCCAGATTCTGTGGATCGGTGAGGATGGTTATAGGCTGTACTGCCCCTTCTAGCAGTGTCGCCATTCTTCTAGTGCGCAGTTTGATAGCTAGGAGTTCACGATTCCCATATCATATTTTATTTTCATTGGCGAATAAATTTCTTAGAGAAAAAAGCAAATGGGTGGAGTTTCCCATTCTCTATTTGCCTTTGGAAGGACGGCACCTGCCCACAGATTAGAGGCGTCAACCTCGATATGAATGGCAGACTGGGATCGGGGTGCAGAAGTACTTGGGCTGAAGAAAAGGAATCTTTTAATTTTTTGAAGGCTTCCGGGCAGCTGGGACCAGATTCTGGGTTTTGCCTCCTTTCCTGATAAGGGCCAAAATAGAGCAATGATGGAAGAAACCCTTTAATAAATTGCCCTATATATTGGCGAAACAAGGATCGTTGGATAGCCTTAGTGCCAATGGTAAGCGTCCAATTGACAATAGCTGAGACTTTGTTGGATCCATCTTGAAGCCTTGAGCTGAAACCAGATAGCCCAGAAAAGGTACTTGTGGAGCATTCAAAGAGATCATTTTTCCAGTTTAAGCGTACAGTTGTGGCTCGTAGTCCGGGACAAAACTTGACATACATGGCGCCGATAGAAGAAGATCTTGAGAAAATAAGATGTCATCTAAGTAACTACTACAGAAATACCTAAGAGTCTCGAAAAATGTCATTAACAAATTCTTGAAACTGCTGGACTTGCAGAGACCCGAAGGGCATCAACCAGATATTCATAATGTCCATTTCTGGTATTGAAGGCCGTTTTCCATTCATCTCCTTCCCGGATGCGAACAGATTATAGGCTCCACGGAGTAATGCTTGGAAATACCTTAGCCCCTTTCAATTGGGTTCACAAGTGTCAGGAGAGGGTGAGGGTGGGGTGATGTAGGGGACTAGTGCGTGGGAGGTTTTTTTCTTGTATAAGGAGTGGGGGAGTTGGATTATGAGAGTTAGGTACGAGCTAGTCCGAGTGCAAGGAAGCTAGTGCCCTCCGCTTTCTTTTCCACAAAAAAAAAAACCCAGCACCCGGAGTGAAGTGGAGGTCTGATGAAGCCCGAGCAGGTTTTAAGTAGTCCCATAGCGGTGGTTTCAGCAGGAGATAGAGGATAGGTGCGACCTCGGGGAGGGAGAGGTACCGGTCAACAAATCGATGGGACAATCATAGGTCGGTGGGGAGGCAGAATCTCAGAAGACTTTTTTTCAAAGACATCTTTAAAGTCCGATACTGAAGAGGTTAAATATTTAAGCTTTTTATCTTCACAGGAAAACAGAGGACAAAGACTTTGTGGGTGGGAATACTCTAGAAAAAACAGGATGGACTCCAAGAGACAAGTTCGTTGTTAGTCCAGTTGATGATGGGGTTATGAAGTCGAAGCCAAGGGGTCCTAAAATGAGAGGGGTCGGGGACTTGTTTAGACCAGGAAGGAAATGATTCACGATAAAGACAGCCAATTGAAGAAGAATTTCTGCAGAGGACATGGAAATAAATTCTGTGGATAACGGTTGATTGTCAATAGCCAGCACTCTCGGAGGGGATGGGCAAGGAAAATATGAATGCCTAACAGAGAAGCAAAGTGGCATCAATAAAATTACGGCGCTCCAGAGTCAGGAAGGCTTGGTAAGAAGGTTCGGGACTTGAAAATGGGGTAGCAGGCGAAGCAAATGATTTGAGAGAATTCTTGTTGGAAAGGAATTTGAATCTACCTAGAGAAGACCCTTATTCAGGTCTAGGTGTTTCTAGTTTCCCGGCTTGGAAGGGCAACCTTTAACGAAGTGTCCCTGGGCGGCACAGTTACAGGCAGAGCCCATGAGTCCTCCTCTCAGTTTTTCTTCTGCCGAAGTGTGTGTACCCCCAATTGCAGTGGGTTCCCCGAAGGTGGCGCAGCAGTCAAAGGTCCGGTCCCCTTGAGAGAGGAACAAATTTGGGGGGAACAGAACGGTTACTGACTTTTCGGCTTGCCTTCCCTAATACGAGTATCCACCCTTATACACAGAGAATCATTTCCTCAAGTTTGTGGGAAGGTTCCCGGGACACCAAGTCGTCCTTGATACGATCAGACCAGGCCCTGCCAAAGGCTGCTAACAGGGGCCTCATTGTTCCAGGCAGTCTCGGCAGCCAAAGTCCAGAACTCAATAGCGTATTGCCCTACGTGGGCGAACGGGAGCCTTGTCGCAATTGCATCAGCGCGGAGTGCGCTGCGCAATAGTTCTGCCTGGAGTGTCGAAAATTTCCGGAAAGTTTCCAAAAAGGAGATATCATTAACCACGGGTCATTCTCTCCCACAGGGGGATGCCCAGGCAAGGCATTGCCTCCCAATAGAGCAATAACATATCCAAACTTGGCACGGTGCCGACCAAAATGGGAGGGTTGAGCAGTTCAAAATGTATAAGGCATTGGTTAATGAATCCCCGACAACTTGAGCGTCCCCTTCATACCGCCCCGGAGGTGGTATTCGCGGCTCTCTGGGGGGACGGGTTCTCTAGGCAGAGCAGGAGGAACAGGGGGGAGTCGGACCGGGGATAACGACAGAAATGGAGTCCGAAATTGAAGCAGTTGATTCTGCTGGTGCTCAAGGGCATCCATGCGGAGGGAAATAGTCTGAAGTGTCTTGCTTAGACTGGCTGCAGCTTCTCAAGGTACTTTCCATGGCCTATTCGTACTGTAACGATCGAGTCCCGGAGGGACAAGTACTGTACCTTTTAGGAGGAGGGCTGTCAGTTAGGCTGGGACGTAACAACTCGTGGGAGTAGACAGTTCACTGGAGAATGGCAAGGATACAGGCCTGGTAGATGGTAACAGGAACTATGGCTGAAGACAATGGCTGTTTGACTGGTAACAGGAACACATGGCTGAAGACCATGGCTGTTTGGCTGGTAACAGGAACCATGGCTGAGACAATGGCTGTTTGGCTGGTACAGGAACAATGCTGAAGACAATGGCTGTTTGGCCTGTAACAGGAACAATGCTGAAGACATGGGCTGTTGGCTGGTAACAGGAACAATGGCTGAAGACAATGGCTGTTTGGGCGGTAACAGGAACAATGGCTTGAAGACAAAGCTGCTCGGCGGGGGGAACAGGAACAATGGCTGAAGACAATGGCTGTTTGGCTGGTAACGGAACAATGCTGAGACAATGGCTGTTTGGCGGTAACAGGACAATGGCTGAAGACAATGGCTGTGTGGCTGGTACAGAACAATGGCTGAAGACAAAGGCTGTTCAAAGGCTAAGGCAGGAACCACAGGTAGGGAACTGTACTAGGCAGACAACCAGTCGTCCGGTAGCAGGAACTACGAATAGGCACTCGCAACCCTCTGCATGCCTATTTGAATCTTCGCGCCGATCGCGTCCGGACGTGGTGACGTCACGACCCGACGTCCGGCGCCGGTGACGTCACCAGCCCCGGGACGGCGAGGGGGGAGCGCGGCAGGGTAAGATCCTTACAGGGGATGTGCTGGGGGTGCCAAGGGCCATCCCAGCAGAGTGCAATTAGATGGGTGCCATGGCCCAGGGAGACTTGGGGACAGGGAGGGGGGATGTGCTGGTGGCCGTGGGGGGTGGGGGTGTGTTGTTTGGGGGGGTGTTTGGGGATGTGCTGGGGGTGCCAGAGGGAATGATCCCCCTGGCACCCCCAGCACCACCACTATCCCCCCCACCCCCCACGGCAGCACATCCCTGCTGAGTGCAATCAGATGGTTGCCATTCCCAGGGGGACTTGGGAAGGGGGATGTGGTTGGTGCCAATCAGGGCACCAGCCCACCCCCGCACCCCCAGCACACACATCCCTGGGCCCTGGCACCACACCGCACATCCCTGGGACCACCAGAATCACTCCCCCCTGGCACCACCACACATCCCCCGCCCACCACACATCCCCCTGGCACCACCAGCCATCCCCTGGGACTCCCTGGGGATATGCTGGTGGTGCCAGGGGAATGTGCTGGTGGTGTCATGATGGAACGATATAAAGGTTTGGACTAGATGGACGTATGTCTTCATACAACTCCAATACTATGTTACTATGTAACTGTTATACAGACACTATCGGTAGGTAAAAGGTTGGACTAGATGGACGTATGTCTTTATACAACCTCCAATTACTATGTTACTATGTAACTTTATACAGACCATTATGGGTAGGGTATAAAGGTTGGGACTAGATGGACGTATGTCTTCATACAACCTCCAATACTATGTTACTGTGTAACTGTTAGATAGGCATTATGGGTAGGTATAAAGGTTGGACTAAATGGATGTATGTCCTTTATACAACCCAAATACATGTTACTATGTAACTGTTGACAGACATTATGGGGAGGGTATAAACGTTGGACTAGATGGACGTGTGTCTTTATACAACCTCCAATACTATGTTACTATGTAAACTGTATATAGACATATGGGTAGGGTATAAAGGTTGACTAAAATGATGTATGTCTTTATACAAACCTCCAATACTATGTTAGCAGTGTATTGTTAGACAGGCATTTATGGATAGGGTATAAAGGTTGGACTAGATGGACGCATGCTTTATGCAACCTCCAATACTATGTTACTATGTAACTGTTATATAGACATTATGGGTAGGGTATAAAGGTTGGACTAGATGGAACGTATGTCTTTATACAACCTCCAATACTAGTTACTATGTAACTTTTTATATAGACTATGGGTAGGGTATAAAGTTGGACTAAATGGATGTGTCTTATACAACCTCAAATACTATGTTACTATGAACTGTTAGACATACATTATGGGGAGGTATAAACGTTGGACTAGATGGACGTGTGTCTTTATACAACCTCCAATCCTGTTTTACTATGTAACTGTTAGACAAACATTATGGGGAGGTTAAAGGTACAATTACATGACAATTGTGAATTTGTGATATCAGTGAGAAATTCAATCTGAAACGTGGACAGTGCAATTGGAATTACCATATTCCCAGTCTCTTTTGCTTTTATTCTGGTTATAAAGACTCTAGCCTTCTTTTTTAAAAGTTTTTTTAAGATTTTAGCATATTATTGATTTTTTATAATTTGTGAATATGTTTGGGGGTAGGCTGGCCAGCCATTAATGTGTGATTTAAATGTTAATAGCCATGTCATTTCAAGGGATAAATCCCAGGTTTATTATATGTGATAAATTGGTCTTTATATTTATATTGGGTTTTCTTTTATTAAATTATCTTAGGACTGTTCTTTTAGACGTTGTTTATAGCGGTTTGGGATCCCGGCTACACCTCGGAAAATTCTGTTTAAGATAATATGGATTTAAAAGGGGAGGGCACTTTCTTATGGCAGTTTTATTGGGAGATAAAACAATGAATAAATAGATTTTATTTCCCCCTTAGGATATATTCTTTACATAGAAAGACAAGGGATAATCATTTTGATCAGAAGTTCTGAGCTATATGTAAGTAAAAACATTTTAAGGCTGGACTCTCCTATAAATGATCATTTTAATATATTTAAAGTGTAACTGTGGTCTCCATACAAGTGCATTAATTAAAAAGAAACACTTTCTACCTTTAAAATGACTCTAGTATCATGCTTATACAGTAGCTGCAATCTATGTATTATGTATGTATGTATGTATAGTTTATTATTAAGTGGGACACTGCACTGTCCAATATAAAATACAAAAAATCATACAGGGAGGCAATACATAAATAGTCAGTAGCTAAAATATAATTATGAATATATAAATAAAGTACTAGAGCCTTGTCAGAAGAGGAAGAGGTCCCTGCCCCGCAGAGTTTACAATCTAATTAAGGGTACATACAGATATAAATGAAGGGTAGAAGTACAGGAGTGAGACTAATAAAACTCATATACTGTGTCTGGTTACCAGATAGGTAGAATGTAAGGCTAGATTTAACCTGCTAATTGAGGTTTCTTGACATAAAGCGGAGAAATAGAATTCCAGAGATGGGAGCCGCAAGAGAGAAGGTTTAAGGTGTGGAAAGAAGCCATAAGTGGTGTACAGGAGCTGCCTATGTGATGGTCGAAGGGTGTGGACAGAACATATGGAATCAGTAGAAAGGAAATATAAGGAAGTGAAACAGAGCGAAGGTATTTAATGTTAGGAGAAGATTTTGTAAACAATGTGCTGTTTAATGGGAGCCAGGTTTTGTATAAGCACCATTTACCAGCACCATTGCACTGCCCCACCTGCCAAAGGCACTGTATCCTATGCTGTAGCTTCAAAAGATTGTTTGGTTGTTGTTGATTTTTTTTTGGGGGGGGGGGGCTTCTTTGCACAGCACTTAATGTTACTGTCTCACTCCTCCTTGTCCACTTGTTTGGAGACCACAGTTATTACTTTAAGACTGAAAGACCAATATCCCTCAATACTTAAAGGGTATGGTCCCACCCCACAAAACTTTTTATATTTGGTTGGCAACCCCCCAAAACCAACTCGCGAGGTTTTAAAATCCAAAGATGCTTCTAACAGTACTTACCCAGCCTTCTTTCTCCCAATTCACTGAACATTAACCAGTAATCTTGTTTATCTTACTTTCCAAATTTTTTTTTGCCTTGCAATGCATTGATAATAAAATACTACCGAAATCAATTATGTAGCACACAATCACTAGAAAAAAAGTTAAATTAGAAATAGAAGAATGGAAAATAAGTCAATGGGTAACACTTGAAGTAACTGGCATTTATTTGAAGGGGAAGTTGCGTGCAAATACTTATGCTTTTAGGAAAAAAGGGCAGTATTTTCCATCCCAATGACCTTACTCTGCCCATTTAGCATTTTGTCTGTGTATAAATAAATTCTTCCAAATACATGACTTCCTGTTTGCAGGACCCCTAGTAGAGATTGTTGCCCTTGACCGCAAGCCCTGGGTTTTATTCAGTTGCTCAGTAAGATCTGAGATGTTTGAACCCATCCAACAACCAATCAGTAGAAATTACTGTTGAGAACATTCCAAGGAAGTGGTGCATCCTGGGAAGAAGGACTGTTAGAACCTGAAACGGCATCTTATTAATGCCAACAGCAGGGAATAGCAAGGTGTAACATTAACTGATTTTCAAAATGTGAAGAGAATATGTAGAATAACTAGGTATACATAATATAAACTAAGAATTTCAAAAATAATGATCTGTTCCGCTGACTTCTCCCTTTAAAGGCAGTTGGAGATTTCAAAGAAATCCCAAACATATGGCAATACAAACTCTATGTTTCATCTATAACTAGGTTACAATATAGTAAACAATCAATCATAAGACATCAGCCAATTATTATTATTATTATTGTTAATATAGAGCTCCATCACTTCCATAGTGCGCTGTAAAATTACATGTATTTATTCACATCAGGCCCTGCACCTAGAGCTTACAATCTAAGCAATTATTGACACATACAAACCTATCAGTATGTCTTTATGATTGTGGGGGAAACCGGAGTGCCCCAAGGAATCCCACACAACATATAAACCCTTGCAGATGTAGGAGGGTAGAATCGAACTCAGGACACTCAGCGCTGCAAGGCATTAGTGAGTGCTAAAAACTGGGACAAACCATGATTCCAAAATTAAATAGTCAATTTAATATACTTTTTGGTCCCAAATGAGAGATTTTTTTTTCATCCTTTTTTTATCACATGCCGTTTAAATAAAACATCTTTGAGAGCCCTGGGAGAGTTGACTTTCTTAGCCCTACACCAAAGGAAAGATTATTGTTTTACTTCCACTGTAACCTTTTCTCAAAGATTTTAAATTAAAATTTGATATAGAGGAAGAAAGTTTGTTTTGTTCCTTATCAGATAATTATTACTATGACCTTTGATTTGAAGTATTAATGTACATGGCTATGTATATTTTTTATAACTAAAGTTGGATTTCTTTCATTTTTACATAATGCATTTTACCAGCATTGGATGTTGTCAGAAGAACCTTATCCAGCAAGGTCATATTTTACTGAAAAGCTAAGGGACAAGTGTATAATAAAACTCTTTCATATAGGCTTCTGTCAACCTGCAGAAAAGAGACAAAATTAATTTTTTTCACCAAAACCCATCAAACAGCTGGCAGAAACCAGATCCAACCAAAGCAAGGTACTATACAGTACCTAAAGCGAAATATCCCCTTTATCCAGGTGTATTTGATTGTATTTGATTGTATTTGGTATGAGAGGATTTGGCCTAGGTCTCAAATTAGTTTTCTTCTTTTTCAAAAGGGAATTGAAAAATATTTCCTCTATTTCCTCATCTTTATTGCATTGGTAACATTCTTACCAAGATTAAGGTACCTATTCACTTATTTCATGTGTTTTTCTCAAGGTTTTACTAGAGTTGGTAATGTCTGCTGTGTGTTGGGCACGGCAGACAGAAATAGATTTGATGCAATGGCCCATTTCCATTATGGAAAGCATGAAAATGGTGTATTGCATTCACTTCCCCACGCGAACCTGATGTGCATCGGAAATCATAGGAATCTTCCCTGCAATTTCCAAAGTATTAAAAATTGCATGTGCAATTGTGTGCACAATACACAAAAGACATGTAAGTGTGCCTAGTCCTAAATGTTGCAGAAAGTGTGCTGGCAGGCAGCCAAGATCCAGTAAGAGGTCAGGATAGGTCACATTTATAATTTCTGCTTCTGGAGTGACAGGTATTTTCCATGCAAATGCTGTGATTTCAAAATGATTGATTTCTCAGGATCCTATAACTCAGATGTAAATTCCAAAAAAAGTTTTAGAATTTGAAGTAGTGGGATCTTGCTGTATCAAAATGTCAACTTTTGTTAATTCGATTTCGGTAAAGATACCCTTTAAGTTAAAGGCTAGATTATTCTTTAAAAAAAGAAGAAAACAACAACACATCTTATCTACATCATATAATATTCTTTTCAGCCCAATTTTACTAATATATTTAATACTGTTTGCTGGATCAATTTTTAGGTAGAAGTGTTCTTTATTCAAACTCTAATACTACTGTATGTAACCATCTAAAATTAAATAAAAAAAAAAAAAAAGGCAGAAAATACCATTCAACCCATGTTAATAAACTTACAGAACTATAAGACCTAACATAGAGATGTACTTACACAATAAAATATGGGGAAGGAGTTACCATTAGGCGCAGTAGGCATGTGTCTAGTGCGTAAGTGGTTGCAGGGGCTGGCTATATATCTTTTCCCCTTTATGATCCCCACTATTGGCACTTTAATTTTCAGCACACCGGGAATGGTATTTATAAAGGATCAATATTATTTTCTGATATCAATCATTTATTGTGGTAGAAAACACAATTCAATAAAAAATAAAAAAGAAGGGTATTTTTTATTCTATTTGATCTCTTATTTCTGATAGTCAAGCAGTGAATCCTGTATTTCATCAATTTAATACAATCATCGACTGTGTTAGTAACAACCAGCTGCATTATAGCATAAACGGATGGGTATCATGAAAAGGTCACTAATCTTTTTTGTTTGTGTGTCAAACATTAAACGCTCCAATGACATCCTAAACCGATCCAAGGTTAATGCCTTTGATAGAGATGTGCCTGGCCTGCTTAAGTAATAGGTAACTCTAAACAGTGCCATAGAATTTTTCAGTGAAACAAGGCTAATAAAGGAAAAAGAGGGGAAAGTCATAATAAAACAAACTTTACAATCCAGTCAGGCCAGCATGAGTATGTTATAGCTATCTACAAAGCAAACCTAGCCCTTTAAAGGTTATCCCTAGTGGCCATTTTGGCAATATAAGGGGTTGAAAAGATGTTAAAATCTACCTGAAAAATAACTGCTGCAGGGTAATTGTAGAATATAGTGACATTTCTAATCTAAAAGTATGTTCTGATTCTTATAATATAATTTGTACAGTATAAAAACATTAACACATACTTGTTTATTGATACAGCCTCTTTTATAGTGATGTCAACCCCTCCCAGTCCATGAATTGGTGCCAACTAAAGATTTGACATGCCAACTACAGGGAGATGAACTAGCAGCGATCAGAGATGGTCCGAACTCACTGAAATCTGTTGCACTTGCATATTGTAGATATTCAAAAATTCTAAACTCTGCAAGCGCACCTTAAAGTTGAGTTAAAAAATCCAAAAACCCATTGGGACAAACGCAACAAGAACCCAAAACCTTAAAGAGGAAAATACCATCCAGTACTGGAAAATTAATGCCGTCCTGTTTTGACATTCCTCGTAGTATGTTTGAAAATTTTCAAAAATCAGAAAAAGTCCGAAATCCTAAGTTCCAGCAGATATGTGAAATCTGTTTGGAACTGTGTTTGGGTTCAGGTCATCTCCACTGACAATTGCATCAATGTTTACCATTTTTTAGTTTATAAAAAAAATAGTTTCTGGCTGTCATTACATGGCAATTATTTAACCTTAAAAGGAATAGTGGTCTTTTCCAACCTGATATTGATAAAAATTGTTATGGCACTGGAGTTTTTCAGCTCTAACATGACTATACATTGCCAATTGAAATGGAATACCCCACAGCATATTTGTAATGGGTCGACCTGTGGGCAAATAATTTGTTGTATGATGTGTAATGATAGAGATGGACTAGAACTCGAACTCGAACCTTAGTTCAGCCGAACTTACGAGTTCGAACAGACTCAGACTTCTCGAACTATCCCAGACTCTCGGACTTTCGATAATTATCGAATTCAAAAATTGAACAATCTTCAAATCGTTTTATGGGTAATTATCGAAACGTTCGAATCGTTATTAATGTTCGAATCGTTTATGGGATAATTATAGAAAATGACGCGGGAGCTCGAAAATCCACGGTGAGAATAAATATTCAATATATTCAAACTGTTCCCCAGACCATTTCCCAGGTCCCAGAGTTATTTACATTAAGTACCATGATATTTTAATTGTATTTCATTAGAACTTTTCCAACTATTTGACTCCCATTGACTTTTATGGGTCAGTCTTGGAACTTTCGAACTTACCATATAGTTCGAAAGTTCGAAAAAGAAACTTCGAAGTTCGCCCATCTCTAGTTATGATGGTGTATTTTTCAACATTGCAATTCAGAGATGGTTAAGATCATATGGGCCCAAGGCTGTGCATTCCATATCAAATTGCTAAAACTTGTTTTGATTGTACTAAAGTTAAGAATTTTAGTAACATCCATCCTATAACCCTTTGCCCTATGGTTTAGAAAACTTGCTTACATTTTGGTGCTCAAAATATCTAGTTTTGACATTTCAATGTATATGGAAGAGATACATGATGATTTTCGCATATGTTTAATATATACTGTTTATAGTATCATTTTTTAATACACTTTTTTGATCTATCAATAGACATCAACAAGCATAATTAGCATTACTCCATCTTAATTTACACATTGCTTACTAGGTTCAGGATAATTGTACAGGGAGCAGATCTTAGTTCCTTCTGAACATACAAGTTACAAAGTAGTTAAGTAATCTGCTCTGCAGTGTTGAAGTGAACAACAAGACCTGAAGCATTGACAGTATGAATTACGCTGATCTGGATAACAAATGTGATACTGTAGCTATATAATTTCACACACTTAAGTCCTCTCAGTTGATATGCAAGAAGTTGTACAATAAAAAAACTTTGATGGATTCTGTTATTAATTATGCACAAGCACTTTTTTAATATACTGTATTATTAATTTACTATCTGATACTAACATGCTTTGAATTACATCATTGAAACTTTGCAGTTCCTTGTGTATATTTACTTTCAATCAATGTTAATGATTTGGATCTCCTTCTAAAAACTCTGCTTCAGTTCTCAGTTTACATATATGTGAGGGAATGTGTTATAATAACACTTTTTGTTGCTCGGAATTAATCCTCTCCCTGAGCGAGTTCGAGCCGAACTATTCGAATTCGAACGAATTCGGACTTCTCAAATCCGGACCCTGATTTTCAATATTTTCGGACTTTCGATAAATATAATGTTCCGAGTGTTCGAATATGCGAGTTAAAATGCCTATTATACCTATAACGCGATATTGATCTGCGAGTGAAGTGTCCATTAAAACCTATACGCGAGCATCGAATCCGCAAGTAAAATATCCATGGTATCTAGGCGCGAGCATCGAATCCGCGAGTAAAGTGTCCTATACGCGAGCATCGAATCCACGAGTAAAATGTCCATGATACCTAGGCGGGAACATCGAATCCGCCAGTTCGAACGGCCGAACTTTCGAAAGTTTGGCCATCTCATAAACAGATATCTTTATGAAAGGTAACTCTGGTTTAAATTTAGAAACCCTCGCACCTCATAGTGAATCAATGCATTATGTCAGCATTTTGTTGCACCTATATTACCGTAAGTATAATATTTATATAAAGGCATTTCCAATATCTGGAAATCCCTTAAGAGTAGGATTTATGTTAATAAACCAGCATTTTTATTAATTTAAGGAAGATTTCATTTTTATATTGTGGAAACTGTGGTTACTTAATCCATAATAGTGAGAAGGAATCCACATTTAAAACAAATATTAAGAATAATCCCAGCAATAAAAACTGTTAAGTTTAATGAATCTGGAAAAACTATGTTTTAGGCAAATTTGTCCAAAAAGTAATTAGTATATTTAGCAGATTAACCATGTACTGCTGAAATGTGTTTAGATGGAATTTTGCCACTTCAAATAATTTTAAATGTTTATTCATTCATAAAATGTTATTCAACATTATGCATTTATATTACTTTCCGGTTTTTAGGTTTTAGCTGTTATTTCTCTTAATCTCCTAATCTAAAAGTGTCTTATTATTCTTGGGTTGTTAATTATACAGCAGCAGTATTCATCCAAATGTAAGAGATGTGGATGTTTGTGAGTGACAGTCTTGGCTTTAAAAATACATACTACATCTACAATATCCGATAAAGTCCTACATTGGGTCAATACTCGATTTGTGGGTTGAATAAAGTTAACCCGGAGCAGTGGATCAAAAACAAGTTGTAGGGAAACATAGGGTCTACCCATGCAACTCAGAAACTTCAAAGTAACCATTGTAAATGACTTCTAGTTATACCTTTGCCTGAAAGCTATGCAGGTTTGGTGCAGGTAGGTCCCACATTACTAACAGCCTGAGGAAAATGTGGATACTGTCCGCTGTGGTAAAGACGTGCAAACAAACATTAAATTGGTTAGTGTAAATTTAACTCCGGAAAAGAGGCGATTAAGTTTTGCACCCCTTGTATCGTGAAACATAAGGTGTACTGGTTTGGGACGTGAACCTTGCGTGCTCCTTACTAACCATGATCCCAGGATGTGCATGCGGTAAATCTTGCAAACTGATTGCTGCATTGCAGGATCAGTTATGGGGCACCTCAATTTTACATCTCCCTGATAGAAGGGTATAAATTGCTAGCTAAAAACAGAAAGATAGCATTATGTCCATATGTATAGTAGTATGCTTGTAAACAGTTTATTAAATGCTTTATTAGGTGTGTACAAATGGATATGGGAAAATTTCAATGAAAAAAAGATTCAGCAATAAAGGAGACTAGGCTTCAACTTATTAAAAAATTAAATTAAGGATTTCTTTAACAGCTAATGCATGTTATATTGTAATCTACATTATCCAGTATCATCAAGGATTCTAACCCATGTCAGCTTCTACTATGCCACACTACACTGGCTGCTTGTACAATTAATCATTGCTTCTATTGATTTCCCCTCGTGCAGCAGCACTCACGTGGAGGGCACTCACACGAAGCCTTGCTGAGGACTGTTAATAAGCTTATTCATGTAAAAGCTGGCGAATGGGCAAACAAGCTTAGTTATCCATTGTCTAATTAATTTTATAGTATCAGATTTATTATTACATAATTACTAGGACAATACCTTCTTGGGTTTTATTGCAAACATGTTTGTAAATATTCAAAGCACCATAAGAAACTCTCTATAGGCAACCACATTACACTACAATACTTTATTATGATCCTGTTGCTTATTGAAAACAGCAAGCTTTTCTTGAACATTATTGTAACAAATATTTTAAAATATGAAAAAAAATGGTGGATCACTTGTGCAGGATTAATGTAAGTGCTGAGCATTGTAACATTTTCAGATCTGTAAGGCAGAGTGTCGCACAAAGGAAGTGAGGACATCATTAAGTACATGCTGTGGTTGTGTAAGCCAGTCATTAGCCTAGGAGCTTATGGTAGCTGATTGGTGCTCTGTGCAGCACAGAGATGAGAGCAGGTTTAGTTAAATAAGATGGTGACTATAAGGCCACCTGCTTGTAGATAAGGTAATGGTATACACCATTAGGTGGGTGCTACACAGAGTAAACAAAAATATACTATAAAAGTCAGGGAGAGTAAGAAAAGGACTCCGCTGGGTCCAGGTTCATGGCACTCAACTACCAATAAACCATGAACAATCTAATTCATGTGGGTACGGAACTATATTCCGTGGTGTCCCACACAGAGAGTGCATTCACACTACTATCACAAGATATACACTACTTTATTATTCAAAAAAACCACAGCATATATTATTAAATACATAAATACAGCATAATAGATATATTGCCATGAAGCACATGCACCACATTCTAAAAAACCACATAAAAAACGACATAAAAGATGTGGGAATCGGAGGTGGCTAGCTGCATATAAAAGTACATAGAGTCCCAGATGTCCATAAGGGTGTAAACAGGCTAAAATGAAAGAGCGCTGGTATATAGTCAATAAATAGGTGCACAGTCTAGGGATCGTAAGTATGATGTAAAATATATATATCTCAAGGGTGCGTCCACCCTTTAGAAACACTGTAACTCGGTCATGTATGTAAGCAGATATATACAGAACGGTCTCACCCATAAGTTTCAGCAGTCTCCATTCCATGGGACATTAAGCCAGGCAGTGAATATGTGCTTGGTCATCCAACTATGGTCCTAAGGTTCCGCCAGTTACGCTTCCTCCAAAGGTCCGTGCGCAATCCGCACTTTAAGATCCGGTTCCAAACTTTCGCCATGGAAACAGCTATGCACACTGGAAAAGGCCCGACACAAACTAACTGCAGCTGCACTCCGTCACCTCCGTACTACCACAATGACCAACGTACGTTTCGGACCTTCTTCCGGGTCCCGTGGTTTTTATTGAATAATAAAGTAGTGTATATCTTTGGATAAGTAGTGTGAATGCACTCTCTGTGTGGGACACCCGGAATATAGTTCCTGTACCCACATGAATTAGATTGTTCATGGTTTATTGGTAGTTGAGTGCCATGGAACCTGGTGTTCCATGTTACAGCGGAGTCTTTTCTTATCTCTCCCTGAGAGCAGTTTGCCTGAAGTTGTCAGTAAGGAGAGGCAGCATCAGTGTAAGGTAACTATACTTAACTCAACTCATTTTAACGCCCTATGAGACACTGGGAAGACGAGCTCTGCAAGAAGCATGTGTTCTAATTGTTCAGATTCTGGAGTGAAGAAGGGCAGCGCTGGACTGTATTACAGCTGATGCACGTAAAGCTAGGGTAGGACCTAGCAGTTTAGATCCAAACCCTGGGGATTTTAACAGTGGGAAGAAAAGGGGAGTGGGGGAAGTATGTGTAGTTCACAACTGTCATTACACTTATCTAACAATGGGCAATCCTGTTGGATCATTGTTTTTTGACTGAGGGTCTCCTTTCCATTACATCTTCTGGTTTGATTTATGTACCTAACATACACCTTGCATCTAGTAGCTTTGCAACTTCATTAACAAAACTTAGGGGCATATTTATAAAGGATCGCTCGCTATCACATGACATCGCAATGACAAATAACGCTATTTTCGCCTTATTTAAACTTGCTCGTTTCCGCTTTCGCCCTTTGCAGAAAAGTATGGCTGTGCGATGTGTGGCGATAGTTTTTTGCCCTATCATTGCATTAAGTGGTGGTATCACTGCGAAAGAGAGATTGCTCTCAGTGTAGTTTCAGAGTTATCTTTGTCACTTTTTTATTTACAGCCATTTATAAATAGGGGGATTTTCGCCTTTTTGCCCTTTCCCCTTTTGTTGCATTTTGCAGTTTTAAACAGGATTTTTGCCAAACATCCTTACTTACTGAATGTTCCATTATATGACTATTTCTTACACAGCACTATGGTATGTTTCCCATATTCCCATATTAATGGAACTGGTTTGATAATTAGCTGCAGTTTGCTAAAAATAAGCAATGCTAAAAATGTCTCCTATTAATAAAATAAGAAAATTCGCCTTTTGAGTTTTATACTATTTATATCTTTGGCTGAAAAAACAACCAAACTTTTTATTTTAAATAACAAAGATAGGTGTTCTATGTGTATTAACCAATTTGACATTACTTTGAAAAACCACCAGGAAGTATTACCTATTTACATCATATGTCTGAGCTTTTTCAGCATTATTAGTGCTACTTTTTGCTAGATAATTTGCTTTTTGAAGAAAATTCGCCTTTTTAATAACTGATGAAAGGAAAGATGAAAGTTTAAAAAATTATGGTAAAGTGCTGGTGGGGAAAAAGCAAAAATAATGCCCCTTTATAATATGTCCCTCAACCCCCATTTGATTTTATTGGTAAATAAATAAAATCGGAACATAAAAAATAGAAAATCTTTTAAAAGCGAAGATTGTATTACAGTAAATGCTGGAAAATAGTCTTACAACCCCCCTAGTACTTATATATTATGAGAAACACTCCACAATGTACTGACACCACCTCCATGGACCCATTGGCAGCTAAATAAGGGCACTTATGCGTTTTCGCAACCTAAGACTTGGCGAATTGGAATGGCTGAACTTAACGCAAAAATACACTCTTTTCGCCATTTTAATAATATGCTTCAGCTGTTACCGCAGCGATGTATGGCGAAAAGCGAAAAACAAAATGTAGCGGTAATGACCTTTCGCCACTGGTTATCACTGCTTTATAAATAGCGAAAAAGGCCAAATTAGGCGAAAATGCTGCGTTAAGTAAGGCGAAAAGTTATGAACCTTTATAATATGCCCCTTAGACTTGGGTAAGCTGGGCCCACAGCCATGAAAAGGGACAAAGAATTAGAGATGGCGAAAATCACCAGTTCGTGTTGTTTGTTGGATTCCTGGATCTTGGGAAAATCCCGAATATTGAAAATCCGAAAACGGAATGAATTTTCGAATATATCGAATGTTCAAGGCTATTTTTCAATAATTTTCTAAATAGTCTTGAGCGTTCGATGATCCTTAAAAATACAACTATTATGATAATCCTCGAATGTTCGATAATTATATAAAGCAGGCTCTGAAGTCCCGAAATTCAGACAATCAGAGTGGATCATTCAGATTTGGAACCAAGGGGTTCCGTGTCAGACCCGGGTTTGAGTCGGAACCGGACCCCATCTGTACAAAGAATCAACCACATTAGATAACTAGCAATAAAACATATAACTATTGTTTTGTTTGGTGCTTACATTTAAACCTTGCACAATCTCCCCTGTACAATAATATGTCATTTCCTAACATTGAACACAGCAGTTCCAAGTTACAGTTTTTCTTTTGTAAAAGGCTTTAAGGCAAAATTCCACTGATGCTCTATAAATAAGCCATTTGGGCTATTGCTGTCAGTGAGGAATCCTGCAAATTTCTGCTCAGTAAATTTCAGTAAATTAAAAATTAAACTTATTTTTGCCCAATCAAAGCAGAATAGTATTTTTGGAACATTAGAGAGACGTGATCTAAAGTCTTTGTATTTAGTGTAAAAAGATTTTATTCTAGACATAGATTTTTATGTAGTAAAATGTTACATTGTTTTGTAGCACAAGTGTTTCTTAACATGGGGTCTGTACGGATCCACTCTCTGCAAAGAAAAGGACTGGATACTGCTCCTTCTGGCATGGCAAATCATTCATTAAGCCGTCAGTTAAATTTCATCCGTCGAAATTGCATGCACAGATTAAAAGTCTCGGGAATAGCCTGATGAGTTTCGGACACCTCTGCATACTTAATCATAGGCTTGCAACGACCACCCACGTAATTTCCTTTTAAGAAGTGTGTGTGAGGGACACTCCCACAGAGTATACAATTAACCCTTGTAAGGTTGCGAGGGGTGTTGGGTGCAATACATATAACCACTAGCTCAATAAACTGCTAGGAAAATTAAAGGTGCCTTGCCCGGGTCAGGGCTGAGGTCAGTGTCTATACAAATGGTCCGAGTTATAGACCCATGTGCGGATCCACTATTGTGATAAATGTTTGTATTTTTTTTCTTCAAATTTATAGATATAGTTATAGATAAACAGTTGGTTTATGGTTATATTTGTATAAATATGAATTTTGATGAATCAATGAAGAGAATTAAGAAAGAAAGAAATTAATTTACATATAGGGATCTCCAAGACATTTTCAAGGGTTCTGCTTGAGAAACACTGTCTATCCAGTAATAAATAGTAACTTAATATAATTTTTGGAATACAGATCTTTTTTTAAAGTGATTCTAAATTTTAATTATAAAATGAGCTGAAATCCATGATTGATTTTACATCCATTTTCATTTTAACATGCAGTAAAGTTTCTTCTGGGTATATGGCATGCATTAATGGATTAATTAAGAAATGAATATTAAGATGTCCATCCACCCAACTTATTTGCAAGCATTCATTTATTCCATTAGTTATGGCGTGTCCCTTATATAAGCAGAGAATAAGAATTTGTACAGCCCTTTTTTCATTATTACGAAGTTGTGGCCAACATTAAGCAATTTCTCTTCCTCCATTGGACCAAATAGAAACACTCATTGAATTAAGCGAATTGGTAGCACAGATCAGTAACATTCCAATCTTTAGTATCAAAAATATTATTTAGAAAAACGTACTAAATGTCAGCCGTAATATATATATTTCATAATATAGAATTGTCCATCACTGTATAATTATCCTATCCCAAAAAATAATTTGAGTGGGTAGTCATTACAAAAGAAATGTGACTGACATGCAGAAATCTGAATCAGAGAAAAAAAAATACAAATTCTTCTGACCTATTACACCATAATTATAATCTGTATTCACGGTAGTCTTTATGCAAGCTACTACCTTTAAAATAAGAGAACAATTTTAAAAAATGTCCTGCATTCTCTGACAGTGTAGGTAGAACATTCGGAACATACATTTGAGCAGAAATTGTTATTTTTGATTTTTAATTCTCCATAGTACAAATTTAACTAGGACAATGCCCGTTTGCTCTTTTTAGACTACAACTCCTTATTACGTATGTCAAACTTGCGGCTCTACACATATTTAAAAACTACAACTCCCAGCATCCCTTGGATGGAAGTTTTTAGTTTTGAAACATCTGGTGGGCTGCAAGTTTACATGTTTGCCTTGGTGTAGAAAGTCCTCATTAAAGCCTCGTTCACACTACATCAGTTGTATCAGTTTTTCAAACGCAGGTGCGATTTAAAAAACAGACTGACAGTGAAACCCCATAGGATTTCACAATACCATTCACACTTGCTGCATTGTATTCTGTTCCATTCCAGTCCATTTTAAAATGCATGAACACACACATTTGCTTCTCTGTCCATTTCTCGCAAAGGATGCCTGGACTTCCTTTGAAGTAATTTCCGGTCCGCAACTATAGGAAACACACTGAAGAATAGTTAAAATCACCAGAAAAATGCAAGATCTCTCTCCACAACACTATCTGCTACCTCTCTCTTCAAATGCTCCTGAAAAGCCCACACTACCAGGAAGTGACCTTCTCTTTTTGGATTTTACTCTTATTCATACTGTAGGTCTTTCACACATTTGACATGTGACTGTGACGGCATCATGCATTAAAGAGTTACATTATTAACTTTTACTATGTTATCTACATAGGCCGGTACAAATGACAGTCATTTGTCCTGGCCGAGCACATGCTTGCAGCGAATGCTTGTCGGACAAAAATAGCCCTGTGTTTACCCTACCTTAAACCCCCTATACACAGGATTATTATCTGAAGCGACTGGTAAATTCAATAATTTTTTTTAAAATATTGATAATTATTTTCCATTTTTCTGATCAACTTTTGCCGACCCCATCTTTAGCTCTCT
This sequence comes from Hymenochirus boettgeri, assembly GCA_019447015.1. Taxonomy (NCBI): domain Eukaryota; kingdom Metazoa; phylum Chordata; class Amphibia; order Anura; family Pipidae; genus Hymenochirus; species Hymenochirus boettgeri. Next base: position 100,195,096 of record CM033474.1, read on the forward strand.
GCATTTTTAAATTGAAATCTGCAAAAAGATCGGAGGCTCAAGGTGGGGAACAGTTCTATCAATCAGATTTTCGATCTTTGCATTCGATTGAAATCCAAACAAAGTGCAAAGAACAGAACATCTACCTGTATGGTTAACTTTAGTCCTTTCCATGTTTCTTTGATATTTACATTTTTTAAATATCTTATTTGATGATTTTATTGTAAACCAAATCCCAAGACATTTCACACAACAGGTCTCTGCTATTAATGGTGTTAATAACAATGTTAATAACAACTTGTCCATCAGTAACAGGCAGATATCAGGAGAAAGGTGGCCAATTAAATGTGAAAAAAGGCACACACAAAATTCAACCCTTTTGACTTTACACAAGCAAAATTTCTAAGCTGTGGCTTTTAAATATATGTGTAGCATTTAATAGGTGTAGTTTATGTAAGCCTTATTAATTTTACATACTAATTGTAAATCTACATACTGTATAGATCCTCCAGCTGATCACATAAACCCGAACATAAACGCTCATTCTAGTGTAGGCTGAGGGGGGACATCTAGGTTTTAGTATATATATCCATAGGTGGGGTGAATAGATTTATCTTTATACAAATTTATCATATATTTAGACATACTGTTTTACTTGAACTAACGTGGGATTAAAATTTTTGGTAACAGCTGGGAGATCTTGCAGGCATGGTGGTAGATCGTGCCTTGAGATTGGCCATCATTCTGCCACATACATGGGCAATAAAAGACCAGTTATGGTACCATGTATCCCCAGCTTTAGTCTTGCAGGTGGCATGCTAGAGTTTTTTCTGAACAGACTTTTCCTGCACTTATCTCTGAACCAGATTACATGAGGTGAGCGTGGGCTCATTTTAATCAGCTCTGTAATTTCTCTAGGAGATTGTAAAGATTTTCTTTAATGAGAGTTTTTTGCATGCAGTTGTAATTTAAATATCTACCTACTGAATCAAGATAGTGGTCTAGGTTTTTTCAGTGAAATAATTGAGCAAAATCCACTACATCAGATTTATCAATGTCAAACTGATTTTTTTTTTTGTTAAAAATAAAATTATTTGCAATTTTGCATAATGAAACATATTGATCTCTTATTTAAAAAAAAAAAAGTCTAAATCCAGATAGAGGATAAATAGTCTTAAGATAACTATAGGACTGGATAGAAATTGGTACTGGCATTCAACAATTAACTTCCGATTTAGATGTTTTCAGACCTGCAAGGGTGACTGCTCAGATTCAACAGCCAGCTGCTATAAATTGTTTTTTATCTGGGCCGCAGTAAAACTGCCCCATGCTGGTTTTACTATCAACATCAAGAAAAGCATCACAACTCTATTAAAGTGCACCTCTATAAACTGTTGTAATTTGGGCTTAAACTATTTTTAATTGTTGGTTCCAGTGTGGTACAGTTACGGTTTGTTATTTCCTTGTACTGGGCATAGAGCATTATGTGAATGTAAGTTCAATTTCTACCTAGTTAATTGTTATATCTCAAAGGTTCTAAATTTTAGCAGAACTCACAAATACTTTATGGAAGTATAACTACAATTAACAAAACATTTGTTTTAAAATCCTTTTCAGTAAATAATTCTGGCAACATTTTGCTAGAGGAGTGAACAGGCTGCATTCAGTTAAACTATCCCCTGCAGGTTGAGATTTTATCGCCTTCCTTCTTACAAAGAACACATCCATTTCTATCTTCCACGCTGTGATGTGTCGGCACAAACCATTTTACAAGCAAGGGAATTACATTAATAGTTGTAAATCCTCATTACACAGCACAGTGTGCTTATTATGGGTGTATAAATTATCTGCAAAATAACGCAGGGTGTTGTGTTAAAGAGCTAATAAACACACCAGAAATAAAAGAATAGCTACCTGTATTTATACCCATTATATTAAAAAAAGGGGGCAAATAAACTTTAGATTTAAAAAATTAGAAATTATAAAAGAGGTGCAGTTTTTTCTTTTGTTTTTCGCTTGTCACACTACAAACACTATTCCATTAAGCCCTTTTACCTCTGTATACACTATAGATTGTAGAAGCAAGAATGCTGTACAAAAAAATAATTTTTTCTTGATTGACAGGATATATGGTACAGAAACATAAAGCTTCAGACCTGAAGAAACACACCCAGGAGTCCTAATACAGTTTAGTCTAAGCCATGGTTTTCTATCTTTTCAATTCTCTTATGTGCCACTAGACTGGAAAAAATGTAATTCAGCTGATGGTTTATTCACAGCGGTGGTAATTAATGACAGACCAGTATGTTTAACATACTTTAGGTAGAGGGGAAGATTGTTACAGGAACATATTATAAATTTTGTCTTATGGCTTACCTTATAAGCAGGGGTGTTCTTGGCACTGAACAACTTTTGAATGGCGACCATAAGCAGACCCAACTTTAAACCATAGGCAGCTCCATCTTTAAACCGAAACCATGAGGAAGTGTGTTCAGTCCCACCCACTGCCAATGTGAGTGGAATTCTGTCCCCTTTACAATTTATTATTACTAGCTTTGGTGGATATCAAATTAAATGAGCAAGCAGTGCAATGGGCACAACTAGAGCCAGCAAATAATGTTTTGTGTTAGATGGGGTATGGATTCAAGAAAAAAAAATATTATTATTCTTATATATTACACAGCATTGGTAAAGCCTCATTTGGAATATGTGGTGTCGTTATGGAATCCGTGTACATAAAGGACATCTTGGAAATGGAAAGGTTTCAAACAATAAACTATTTGGGGCATTGTTCGCCAATAAAACAAGTCAGAGGAGATGTGGACATCCCTTAAGAATGGATGAAAAGAAGTTTAGTCTTCAAGTTCGGAAAGGGTTTTTCACTGTGAAAAGGATAAAACTACTTAACTATTGGATGTGGGATGGCAAGTTCATTAAAGTTTTTTAAAAAATTCAGATGAGCTTCCAAAAACAAAAAGAATGTTGCATGTTACTGGTATTGATCCATAAAGTTGGAGTTGATCCAGGGATAATTTCCAATTGCCAGGATTTTTTTTCCTTCATACTTTTTTTTGCCTTCTCTGGATCAACTGTTAAAAAAGAATGTGGGTATTGCTGAGTAGTTGGAGTTGATGGACATGTGTCTTTTTTCAGCATTAATATATCAAACTACTATACTAAATATTTGGTTCTGAATAGCAGTAAATGTGATATACATAGATTTTGCAGATGTTTTTTGATACAGTGCTTCATAGGGACCATTTGTAAACTAAAGTATGTTGGCCATAAAAAAAATATATGTATTTTTATATGGATAAAGAATTGAATAGCGATTGTGTAGAAAGATTAGTTGCCAATAAAGCTCTGTCTATGAAGACTTAAGTTCTAAAGGTGGCCGAACAATATGGGTAACTCCTGTCGGGGTGACTGGATTTACCTATTATTGTCAGTGTGTAGGGGCTGTTCCTGTGCGATTGGAGTGCTAACGAACGACCATAGCAGCACTCTGATCAATCGGGAATGATGGAAAATTTCCGTCAATCGGTATCGGCTCCCTTTACTTTTGTATGTGTATGGCCGCATGGCCAACCGATATGGGGTAACGGTATGGGATCAGTCAGTGCTGTCTGCACACATGCTGTGGAATTGCATGTGTATGGCCACCTTAAGTGGTGTGACACCAAGTGTGAGCAATTGTTGACATAATAGACTCCAAAGTGGCAATGAGATTCATTGTTGATAAATGTAAAGTGGACCGTATAAATTGTGGAGGGATTATTTACCTTAAAATTTCATATCTGTTTGAGGCCAGGTATTTTGGAAGGAACATAACATTGTAGCAGGATATACTTATCTTCTGGAACAGATCTAGAGAAAAGTTTACTGCAATATACATCAATTGACTTTCCTGCATTCCCAAAAAAACAGAATAAACAAAAGTTGCAGCCAATTATTTGTGCTGAAGGTTGTGTTAACCTTTAGATAGTGATGGTTTCATGTACTTTCAGATAGGTACAGTATTGAAGCAATAGTTGAGGTTAGCCAAAAGTAAGAGAAGAGAAGTAGAGCTGTGATACCTTTTATTGGCTAAGTAGATTAAAAAAAATTAATTAAGCTTTCGGGAATCCAAAGCCCCCTTCATCAGGCTGGAAGTTTTTTTTTAATCTAGTACACTATTGAGAAATGCGTTGCACAGAGTTGTGCTAAGATATGGTTCACTTCATTATCCTCCTTCTTCAGCTCTGTAATAGTAATGTTGCGGATAGAATCAATCTGTAAGAAACAGTGACAGATTTAGAGCAGTTTTTAGCAGACATGGGCAAATGCAAATCAATATCAAGGATCTAGGACCAATATCTAGAATCAGGGGTGCAATTGTTCTTTAATGGTTTCTGCATCAAGGATACTTAACTGCATCCCTTTTGCAGCTATTACCATTTTGCTCTATGCCCTGTAACACTGGTACAGAGCTACTGTAACAGCCACTCATGGTGTGACTTCACTGGGGTTTCTGGTAGCTCCCTCTGCATTGCATACAGCAATATTCATTTTTGAATCAACGCTGTATTTGCAAATCTGAGAATCTACAAATTGTAGACATATTTGATAGACTGCAGGGGGTATGAAATCAAGTACTAAACCAATACAACTCTGTAAATCTCAGCGGTTGTCACAGTATTCCTAACAGGCTGATATTGGCTACTAAAACAGTACTGATTACTGTAGTTAATTGCGTTGAAATGCTGGTTGGAAAGAACATTTTTCCCATTGAGCTGTAGGACATAGTTTCTTGCTAATGTGTTATTTAAATAAGTTTTAGATGAGCTGTTATGCTATAAAGCACTCTGGTTACCTGAACCTGAGGTGAAATGTTATGATCCAGTATTAGCCATTTAAACACCAAGAACGTTATAATGAAGCATTTTACACATAATATTTAAATGAGCCTTTTAATAGACAAAATAGAAAATGCTATGTATATTTCTGGCATCTATTAACCAAGGGGGAATTTACTGTTACAGATTGTTTGAAGTGTTTACAGAGAAACATGAAAAGTATGAATGAAACTGCACAGTTAACTGTCAGCAGACATAATAATATGATAATATTACAAGGATTTCCTGTATAATTGACATATTGACAAATCTTTTAAAAAGCTAATGTTCTTTAAAAACTTGTCTTTAACTGAAGAGACTATAGACTCTGTTGAATCTTTATTTTAGATCAATGTTAGTTATTGTGAAAGCCCCGGCCCGGGTTAGGGGGCGGGGCGCCTGACCGCGGGTGGGAAAGGGGCTTACCGGGCATGATGGGAGCTGTAGTCTCCTCTCCTTCCGGTTTCGCGGGTAACTGGCATGGCCGCCGGATGACGTCATCGCGGTGCACGTTGTGATTTGCTGCGCCGAAGTCTCGCGAGATCGGGAGGAATTGTGGGAGCGTGACGTCAATCACGTTATATAAGCCAGAGCCACGAGGGAGCGGGTGCCATTTTGGTTAGTAAAATTGCTGGTAAGACCCAAGTTCTTCCCTCCCTCCCTCCCCTTATTAAGGTAAGGATTAAACTACTCTACATGATGGGGCCAGTAGTGGGGGGGATTATAGTTTTGGGGGTGGGCATGCCCTTTAAGTGCAAACGAGGTGCAGTAAGAAGTTCCACTACAAAAAGGATGCAAAAGATTGAATAGGAACAAGGAAAGTCAGCACGACAGATAGACACATTGCAGGAGATGTTAGAGCAGCTTTCCATCAGAGAGACCACATTATATGAACTGGACAGAGACATTGAGGCTCTGATAACCTCTGCAGTGGAAATAGAAGCAGAGTATGAAACAGTCCAGTCATACCAGGGTTACATTGTCGTGTGGAAAAGCAGAGTCATGGCAGACAGCTTATGGCAACTCCCAATCCAGATCCGTATGTCACAATCACACAGTAAAACTTCCAAAGTTGATTATTGGGAAATTTTCTGGAGAGATCAGTCACTGGCAGGAATTCTGGGATCAGTTTGAAACAGCAATTCACAAAAATGCCAGCCTGTCAGAAATAGACAAATTTAACTACTTAAAATCGTACTTTAAGTAGTATTCAATTGTTGTATTCAATTAGATCAACTGGACTTGAAGTTTAGTTTTCTCAATTCAGAATGACTTATACAAGAACTGTGGCACGTCATTCTTGCCACAGATTCTTGTACAAGTCATTGTGAATTGAGAAAGCCAGTCGGATGACTAGCGAAACGTCTTCAAGAACTAAACTTCAAGTCCAGTTGATCTAATTGAATACAACAGATATACCATGACCTGGATGAATGAGAACCTTCACAAGCATAAAATCGTACTTGTGTGGTGCTGCAGCCGCTGCCGTTGCTGGACTGCCTCTATCCAATGAAAATTACACTGTGGCAATTGAAATACTGGCAGATTTGGTCATAGAGACTTAATAATAAATACTCCTATGAATAAGCTCTTAGACTGCAGTAAAGAGATCCTCTGACAGCCAGCTTTGTGTCACCTATATGATGAGTGTGAAATACAAGTGCGCAGTTTGCAATCTATGGGAGTTATGTCTGACAGCTATGGAGGCCTGCTATGCCCAATATTATTGAAGCTGATTCCTGAAGATATAGCCCTTGAATTTAGTCGCCAGCAGGATCAACAGGAATGTAATGTAACAATGTTTTTGAAATTCCTTAAAAAGGAGGTTGAGAGCAGAGAGCGTGCATTACAATTATCCAGATCAGAAAAACCAATATTGTAGTGCAATCAAGAACAACACCATCAGAAAGCAAGTGCATTCTTTGAACATAAACCTAAGAGACAAATAATGCCAACAACATAAGCCCTGTACACAGTTTCCAACCCTGCAAGCTGTATATTTTGTGATCAGTCAGAGCACAAGACTAAGGACTGCAATAAGTTTAACCCAGAAGAATGCAAGGAAAGACTAAAAAGAAAGGGGTTATGTTTTGTATGTTTGGGACCTAAGCATATTGCCGAGTAAAGGGAGTCTTATGGCAACCTGTGGTAAGAGACATCACAATTCATTGTGTGACCAAAGAACCAAAACGAGGACCATGAAAAACACAGGAGACAAAGTCATCTCATCAGTATCTCCAGACAATAAAGATTTAACCACGATAAACAAGACCGTGCTTTTGCAGACTGCCTATACATGGGCTGAGGGCCCTATAACCAGAAGGTTAGTAAGCTGTTTGCTAGATGGAGAAAGTCAAAGAACTTTTATTCATGAGGACATTTCTAGATCACTTAAACTGCCAGTTGTAGGAGAAGAGAAACTCAATCTCCACACCTTTGGGTCTAAAAACCCTATAACTGCCTGTCAGAAAAGGGTCAAGTTCATCCTGAAGAACCTGCATAGTAGTGACCAATGGATAGAAATAGAGGCTCTGGAAATTCTAACTATCAGCAGTGCAGTTCTGAAAATCCCAAAGGATTTGAAATGAAGACCAAGGGACTAAGGTTATCTGATACAGCTGAACTAACTGGCCAGGACTCAGAAATAGCAGTCTTGATTGTAGGAGATAACTACTGGAGTGTAGTGTCTGGAAGAATAGAGAGACTGGGGAAGCACTTGAAACTGCTCTTGTATGGACTCTGCAAGGGCCAATTCAGATATCTGGTGTAACAGGCATCACAAATGTTGCAGTCATGAATGTAAGTGTTGCAGATGAAGCACTTGTCTCTCGCCAACTGCGAGCCTTTTGGGAGTTAGAATCTTTAGGGGTTACTAGACAAAAGGCAGAAACCCCAGAATAAGATGAATAAATTCTACAGCAGTTCTCATCCACAGCTAATTACACTGCAGGAAGGTACGTGACAGAACTACCTTGGCGATCTGATCGACCATACCTGGCGAACAACTTTACTGTGGCCAAAGGCAGGTTTGATCGTTTGATGAGAAAGCTTTCAACAGATTTCCTTCTCTATCACAGATACACGTCACCAATAAATTAAATAGGATAGGGAGACAATAAAGGGTTTGAAACGTCCCTTTCAGCAATATGCAAATAAGGAACAAACACTTCTGGGAATTTACCATATTTCCATGGAGGCTTTTAAGAAGCTATATCTTTAAAAAGACTGTTACAGCACTCCACAAGCTAAATGCAAAACCAGAGCTCCAACTACAGACCGGTCTGTAGTTGGCGCTCTGGTTTTGCATTAAGCTTGCACATGGTAAATCCCCAGAAGTCTTTGTTCCTTATTTGCATATCACATACAATAATGTAATACAGGAGTACCTCCAATAAGGTATTACTGAGGATGTGAATGTAAATAAAGCCCCAACTGCCTTAAGGAATAATGCTGAGTATTACTTACCTCAACATGCAGTTATAAGAGAAGAAAAGGCAACAACTAAGTTGAGTATTATCTTTGATGCATCTTCTCATGATAAAGGACAAGTATCACTTAATGATTGCCTACTGACAGGACCAAATCTTACTCCTGACCTTCTCAAAATCCTGATCAATTTTTAGACTTCACAAGATTGCATTGATGGCAGATATTACAAAGGCTTTCTTACAAATCGGCACTGCAGAAAAGGACAGAGATTCAGTAAGATTCCTTTGGACTAATTGTATTCCAAGGCCTAGCCAGGAACCATCCTTTCGTGTTTTGAGGATGGCAAGAGTATTATTTGGGGCATCACCCAGCCCATTTCTTCTGACAGCTATCATCAAACACCATTTAAAACAATATGAAAATACTCATCCTAGGACAGTCCAAGTTCTTAATCAATTTCTTTATGTGGATGACCTAATATCAGGAGCAGACACAGTTGATGATGCCTATACCATATCTACAGAAGCAAGGGAGATGCTTGTGCAGGTATGGTTCTCTGTAAATGGATTACAAACTGAAAAGTTGTTTACAGTTTAGATCGCAAGAGAACAAAACTAAACAAGCAGCTATGATAATGGGCCAAGCAATTTGCTGTAAGGTACTTGGTCTCAAATGGAGAACAGAGACTGATGATTTTGTATTTGATCTACAATCACTTTTATTATTCCTAAAAGACCGCATAAATACAAAGAGCACGCATTTTTGACCCTATTGGATTTTTGTCACCATTCACAGTTAGAGTAAATATCCTCTTTCAGGAATTATAGAAACGTGGCATTCGCTGGGATGAAGAGCTACCACCAGACTTAACAAGTAAGTGGACTCAGTGGTGTTTAGAACTGCCACAGTTACAGACTTTATCAATCCCCAGGCAATACTGTCAGTGTCCCTTAGATTCAAATGTTAAAATACATGTTTTCAGTGATGCTAGTGAATCAGCTTATGGAACTGTTGCATGTTTACAAAATATTAAGGAAGGTATTGTCTCCACCTGCATTTTTGCTTCAAAGTCCCGAGTTGCACCTTTAAAGAAGGTTACACTGCCAAGATTAGAGTTGCTTAGAGCATTAGTAGGTTCAAGATTAATGAAATATCTACTAGGTTGATTAAGTATCCAGTCTATTCAACCCCATTTATGGATAGACTCTATGATTGTACTGTACTGGATCAAAAGCCCCACAAACCTTTGGAAACCCTTTGTTGCAAATAGAGTGGCAGAGATAAAATCACTAAGTGAGCCAACAATGTGGTCACTCTGTGCTGGCAGGGATAATCCAGGGATAAATGGTCACAACATTCACAAATGGCAACTAGTGTATTAGAAAATACAGATGTAGAATCAAATGACCAAGTGACTGTATATGTTAACTGTAATGCGGAGTTCACATCTGACCCAGTTTTTTCCTTAGAAAAGTTTAGTAAACTACGTACTGTATATAGAATAACTGCTTAGATATACAGATTTATTCAAAACTCCAGTCAGTCAAGTAAAAGAACTAGTGGAGAACTGTCTATAGAAGAACTATCTAGGGCTGAAAGATATTGGGTCAAATTTTCCCAAAATTGTGAGTTCAATTATGAAATCCTCTGTCTTAATACTGGTAAGAGCTTGCCTTACAACTCTAAAATAAAAGACTTAAATCCATTTGTTGACAAGGATGGACTCTTGTGTGTAGGTGGAAGGTTACACAAGGCAAACCTAACTAAAAGACAAAGATATGCTTGGATATTGCCTACTAAAGGGCACCTTTCAGAACTTCAAGTGCAGTTTCAGCACGAAAGAGTGATGCATTTGGGGTTATAAGGAAAACTAGCCCAAATTAGAAAGCAGTTTTGGATAATAAGAGCAAGACAGCTAGTAAAGTCTGTTCTGAACAAATGTTATATATGTAGAAAATTTAATGTCAAGGCTGGGAGTGAGCCACCAGCTCTACTCCCTGGGGACAGAGTTTTAGAGGCCCCTCCATTTGAAATTGATTTTGCACGCCCTTTGTATGTGAAGGACAGAACATGTACAAGAACGGCTTAAATTGCATTGTTCACTTGTGCTGTCACAAGAGCTATTCACCTAGAACTTGTTTTAGACCAGACAACTGAAAACTTTTTATTAGCCTTTAGGTGATTTATTGCCAGAAGGGGACTATGTAAGGTTGTATACTCAGACAATGCAAAAACCTTTAAGAGATCTGACTTATCTCTTCAAGAACTATGGAAAACCCTTAACACTGCTTCCTTAATGGAGTTCTTCACAGAAAAGGGAATTACTAGGAAGTTCATTGTTCAGAGAGGTGCCTGGTGGGTAGGATTCTGGGAAAGACTTGTTCGATCTGTAAAGACTTGTCTTAAGAAAACCTTGGGAAAAGCAATGTTATCCTTTGAAGAGCTCACTACAAATCTGACTGAAGCAGAGGCTGTTTTAAACTCTAGACCACTAACTTTTACTCACAGTGATGCTCAAGGTCTTCAACCTTTAACAAAAGGACATTTCCTTACTGGGCAAGGTTTCTACAGTGTCTCACAAATGTTCTGTTCAAGAGTCATTATCTAAGAGTTGGAAATACCGTCAAGAATTAGTAACAAAATTCTGGCTTAAAGAATATTTGTTGGACTTGAGATCGGCTCACTATACCAAATAAGGAGGATGTGCATCTTCATTTAAGGTTGGAGATTTGGTGTTGATCAAAGAAGACAAGATACCAGGACAAATGTGGAGGACTGGTATAATTGAAACAGTTTTTCCAGGAAGAGACAATCGCAATCGCTCATGTTCCTTGAGATTACCATCAGGGACTGTGCTGAAATGACCAATACAACTACTTTAGCCTTTGGAGAAATAAGGTGATGAACTTCTAATGAGAGCTCATGGGGCCAGAGGATGTTGAGTCTTTATTTCAGATCAATGTTAGTTATTGTATAGAAAACTACAGTTCCCAGAATTCATCTGCTATATGTTACAATGTCATTTCCTGTATGCATGCTGTAAGTGATTGCTTATTGGTTCTGGTACTAGTAGTAAGTTCCTGTTGCTGCTTTAGAGTTATGTAAGTTTCTCTCTCATGTCCTGAAGCTACTTGTTCCTGCAATAAGATGAATAACAATTTCTGGTATCAAAATGTTCTAATAAAAGTTATAAGCAACAAAGGATTGTGTGGAACTACACCCCTCTGTGCCAGAAAATCTGGTCAAAATACAAGAGTTGTACTGTATAGTTGCAACAGACTCCTTGTGCTTGGTGGAATTATTTAGTGGGATACCTTGAAACTTGATTCTATTGGCAAGTATGTTATTTTGTGCCTGGGAGAGATGCCAATAATTAGGCATCCTGTGTGATCAACATTGTTAACAACAACATTTTGGCACAAAGGAGAAAATCCATTATTCCCATTGGTTTTGTACTGATTAATATAGTAATAAAGGCGCGTGGAAGCAGAAGCAAAATATATATAAGAAAAATATTCTCTCTATCCACAGAAAATTTCTATTTATTTTAATGTTAGAAAATTTTTACTTTTTTTGCAACCTTTATTTTAAAAATACATTTGTTTATATAGGAAGCAAGTTAGTAACATACTTTCATAGTTTAAATGCAATTTTTGCAGTACTGATCACTTGCTACTTAGGACCTTTTCTGTAACTGGAAGTCCTCGACAATTCCCTGTCTCCTGACATATGGAATCACATCATAAAGTCTCAGTGGACAGAATCTGTATTTCCTTATTATAATCTTAATTAAATATATATGGTTTTCAAAGTCTATTATGAGAGAAAAAACATTACGGTATTATTATTTTTGTATGATTAAATGGTTGGGAGAACCATTTATTATATTATTTATTTATTATTATATCTTGCGAACCCTGTCCAGGCCCCTGTAGTTTTGATTCTGCTGATTATGCAATAATATTATATCCAAATACAATCTTAAATCATGTAAGAGGAAGTTACAGTACAGTATGTCTAATTTTCAACACACAGCAATTCATATAGTTCTCTATTGAAAAAAAATAAAAAGATCTGTTACTTAATATCCACAAACATAAGCCAGATGGATTCATTCACTAACAGATGGAAAAGGACATGCATACATTAACCCACTTCAGTAATCAGCATATTATCTTTGGCTGGTCAAGTGCAGGTTAGATTAATAAGTAAATATTAGACTAGCTGTTATGTTCATAGTCTTGTATACAAATATAAAAGAAAACTAGGATTGTTTTCACTTGCCAGAGTCAATATACAACCAAATTTTCTTCACTGTGTGATATCTCTATGAATTGTTCATTTAATTTATTTAGAACTTGCATTCATGCTATTCTGCTTATGGCTCTGTTTACACATTTTATTGCACCTTACAGCTGATAGAAAATTATACTGACCATGTGTTCAACTGTTATTTCTGAAACTTCTCCATATATAAATGGATGCATTTTGGAAGCCAAACTGTGGTTCCTGCCATAAAACTTCTAAATTACAGGGAGTAGTATCCATTATACTAAAAACAAAATCTTTCTTTCAATCATTTCTTCACAGGCTTGTCTGACATTATCTCCCTTTAATATATGATTCATTCATTTAACCGCAGAGTTGAAACCTTAATACTCAATATCATCACACTTCAGTAAGTCTTGGAATGATGCAGTGCCCTGCTACTTTTTATGTTTACCATCTGTGCTACCCATCGACATATCAGAAGACATTAATTTAAATTCTAAGAACCAAGGTGCATTTATTCACAAGGGAGAAAATAAATAATTGGAGCCACATCTGCCAAAAGTCCTACTTGAAGCTGTCATCAATTAGACACCAGTATTTATTATTTTGCTCATCTCTGCATCAGTCTGCAGTGGCCAAAGTTTGATCTGCATGTGTACATGATGTTATGAACTGAAAAGTCTCTTTCAACTATAGTATGTGTCTGGGAGATCTAAAAAATATTGTATTCAGGGTATAATGAATATTGGATGTCATCCATTAAAAATGAAACCAAAGCAATGAGAGAGACACATGGCAGTTCATTCCTGCTTGGCTCTATCTGCATAGCTTGAGCACTGTTGAATTAATTTCCTATCACCACACGTCATCCACCACTGAGCAGCAGATTCATCATAAACCTGACTTGGTTGATGATGGAATAGGCAGATAATTTGGAATACAAGGTAAACAGCCCTGATGCCTAAGCCATAGAAAAAGTAATTTAAACTCAAAAACCATAAGAATATGTTAATGTAGATGATTCTTTAAATACACTTCTTAAATTCAGTATGTTATCATGTACTGTTAAAAGATCAATTATTGGTTCTACAAGAGCTGGCCTTGTAAAACATCAGTAACTAGAGCTAAAATAGATGAAAAGATATAATAATAAAATATAGTGTTTTTGTTTCATACATATCATGTTTTTTTTCCTGAAAAGTAATCTTTTATCTATGACACTTCTACACAGACTTGTCTGACTCTGTAGACTTTCTACAAACAGAGACTGCAGGTTCAAATGTTGAAAAGTTGTTGTATTGACTATGTTGTTATAAAATATATTTTATATATATTAAATCTATTATTCCTTGATCTAGGTGGAGTTATTATTTTTGTGCTCTGACTATAAGTTACACCTTTTTTTGAGTGATCAGTGTGTGTCTATTTAGGATCGTCTTTAGGACCTGTTAATGGGAGAGATCCGCTTTGTACCACATGGTACACCTTTTTAATTGATAGTTTCTGACTTTTAGGTCAGGGAAAAATTGGTTTCAGTGTGAAAAAAACAAACACAAAATACTATTTAAAGGGAAAATGCAACCTAAAACACTGAATTACTTATTTAAGAGGTGCAAAAGTGTGCCCATGGAATTCATTTGCAGCATTTTGGTGTTACCTTTTAATTGATCTACTGCTGTTAGTAAAAAAAAAAAACTAGTTTCAGAATGAACTTTCCAAAACAATGCAGTAGCATGGATTTCACATAGGGAACAAATTATATTTTTTACTCATACTGTACACGATCCATTTGTGGTATAGTGCAGAACACATTGCTGCATACCTTTTTATTTGGAAATAAGTGAGAAAAAACACATGGTACCAGAACTGTGCATTTGTGTGAGTCCAGATACAAGACTGAAAGAAGCTTTAAGATCTGATTGGTGCCGGCAGACATACTTCTGCACCTCTTATAAAGTAAGCACCTTATTGTCCAAAAAATGAGAATTAAAAGGGGATCACTTAGCTTTCAAATGTCCAAATACTAGAGATACACCTATCCCAAGCATCACAGTTATTTTGAAACCCTCCTCCACCCCCACTAATAAATTAAAAAAGATAGGAAGAGTATAAGGCATTACAGCTCCCCTTCAGAATATGCAAAGAAGGAACAGAGACTCCACTGACAAAAGAATGCACAGTGTGCTTAGATCAGGGAGTGAGACCAAGGTGATGTTTAGAGCAACTGAGAGCGAGTTGTTGTTCAGAGGGACTGAAAGCAATTTGCTGTTCAGAGGGACTAAGAGCAAGGTGCTGTTCAGAGGGACTGAGAGTAAGGTGCTGTTCAGAGAGACTGAGAGCAAGGTGCTGTTCAGTGGGACTTGGAGCAAGTGTCTGTTTAGAGGGACTGAGAGCAAGGTGTTGTTCAGAGGGACTGAGATCTAGGTGCCGTTCAGAGGGACTGAGAGCAAGGTGCCGTTCAGAGGGACTGAGAGC
Source organism: Hymenochirus boettgeri (assembly GCA_019447015.1). NCBI lineage: Eukaryota > Metazoa > Chordata > Amphibia > Anura > Pipidae > Hymenochirus > Hymenochirus boettgeri. The sequence goes on from CM033474.1 coordinate 100,210,125, forward strand.
AAGGTGCTGTTTAGAGGGACTGATGGCATGGTACTGTTCAGAGGGACTGAGGGCAAGGTGCTGTTCAGAGGGACTGAGAGTAAGGTGCTTTCAGAGAGACTGAGCAAGGTGATGTTCAGTGGGACTGGGAGCAAGGTGTTGTTCAGAGGGACTGAGAGCAAGGTGTTGTTCAGAGGGACTGAAAGCAATTTGCTGTTCAGAGGGACTAAGAGCAAGGTGCTGTTCAGAGGGACTGAGAGTAAGGTGCTGTTCAGAGAGACTGAGAGCAAGGTGCTGTTCAGTGGGACTGGGAGCAAGGTGCTGTTCAGAGGGACTGATGGCAAGGTGCTGTTCAGAGGGACTGAGGGCAAGGTACTGTTCAGAGGGACTGAGGGCAAGGTGCTGTTCAGAGGGACTGAGCAATGTGCTGTTCAGAGGGACTTAAGGGCAAGGTGCTGTTCACAGGGACTGAGGGCAGGGTGCTGTTCAGAGGGACTGAGAGCAACGTGCTGTTCAGAGGGACTGAGGACAAGGTGCTGTTCAGAGGGACTGAGGCCAAGGTGCTGTTCAGAGGGACTGAGAGCAAGTTGCTGTTCAGTGGAACTGAAGGCAAAGGTGCTGTTCAGAGGGACTGAGGGCATGGTGCAGTTCAGGGGACTGAGAGCAAGTTGCTGTTTAGTGGAACTGAGGGCAAAGGTGCTGTTCAGAGGGACTGAGGGCAAGGTGCTGTTCAGGGGACTGAGAGCAAGTTGCTGTTTAGTGGAACTGAGGGCAAAGGTGCTGTTCAGAGGGACTGAGGGCAAGGTGCTGTTCAGGGGACTGAGAGCAAGCAGGTAAACTACTGTTAACCTATAACACTGTATACAATTTGTGGCCAGAAAGTTAAATCATTGTTACATAAATATCAATTTTTAGAACAGGATTGAAAAAAACGCATTTATTTATAAATAATGCAGTTTTAAAGAAATAATAAATAATTTATATTCACTGTAACAAACTGCAAGTTTTAGCACTTTGAGTAGTATATCATCAAAATGTATTTCAATATTTGGTTCATACATGATTTGATTAAGATGTTTTACATTGCTGTGAAGACACATAATTAATCTGAATGGTAACACTTGTTTGCTCCTAATAAGCAGTGTAAATTGTGCTAGTCTTTTAACAATTAATACTGAAAAGTTACCGAATTAATATCACCCTCAAGTGTTCTTAATATGGCTAAATATACAAATCTAATGGTTTGTAATAATGTTAAAGGAAGGAATTGACACTATATTGTACTCCTGTGTTCATAAAAAATATTCTAACACCAACTTGAGGGCAATATTAATATTTGATCCACACTTGGCTCAAGACCATACTACAACGAATCATGCACGTAAGCGAGCAGGTTACTGCATGTGATTGTGAGTGCGATTCCAGTGTGTGTTGTCGCATGTGATTTGCCAATGTTGCGCTATGGTAACGGATATGATTGCGCACAAAATGGTAATCACACGCATTATGAAAGCGGAGATGAATGCACGATTTTCAACACATTGGAAATTGCAATCTTTTTTTCTATTTTATTCATAGAAAACCAAATTGCATGCTGAAACACGCCAAAAATGTGCTAGTGAGCCTAGCCCTAAGACCAAGAAAAAGTAGTCCGCTTTGCATCAGTATATAAAGTTATTAACTTTATGACTTTAACATCTATAGAAAAAGGAAAGCTAAAAAAATGCACCCTTAACCCCAAAGTTAAAGTCAAGTATTTGTGAAATGCAGGCAATGGGTCCACTTATATTTGCATTTCTATATAGTCTCATTATGAAAAGTTAAAGGTCTCATTGAAAGGGGATTTTTATGTCTACTAGACATGGAGGAGTGACATGTCCCAGGAAGGGGCAAGACAAAAGGAGTTATTTCTGAGTTACATGACACTTAGCATTACCAAACAATTAAAAATCTGATAAATGATGTACCATGCAATGTAACCAATAGAATGTATTGCATTACGTAACGATAATAAAATACTACTAATAAGAATAATGTCTATTCAAACTGATGAAAGCATCTACAATAAAATTCTTATCTGCTTAAGCATTTTAAATGGGCTTTGTCTCTAGATTTACTTTCGTAAAACTGGGTACACATAATAAAGATAAAGCCCGGATACTGTCGGATTTTTACTTTATCAACAGTGTGTGTAGCGTCTTTCCCAAATGAGCACAGATGCCAAACATTCCTGTCGGCCTTGCCGGTCATTTGAGAAAGACCTAAAATTTCCCTCGGCTGCGGTAGTCTCCCTTATAGGGTAGTCGACTGTGGGAAACACACAGTCCCAAGCGTTCTACCTATGCTGTGCATAGGATTGTGTGTTCCCTGATCTTTGAAAAATGAAAGACAGGATCTTGCAGATCCTGTCTTTCATCTTTCAAACATCTTTACTCAGTGCACCCAGTTTAAGGTACCTGCAGAGGTGCCTGGGCATTGATGGGCAAAATATTGATGCTGTGTATGGGGAGCTTTATTCTTCACTGTGTATACCCAGCAATAATCTAGAAAGGTTTACAGAACAGCTAATATGAACATTTACTTATATGTAAGAGAAAAGGTTTGGTATATATAGCTGATAGCAACAGCTAGCCACCCAAACAATCTCCCTTTACAAAGTGTTGGGAGAGCATCAGGAATGTATGTAGGGGAATTTATACATGATAACCAACAGCCATTGCATTGACGGCCATGCCATAACACCAAGCACAACAACTTCACTTACTGACCTGCTTGGAGATCTCATTAAAACTTTGTCCCATGCATTTTTTTGCATCATAGAGAAACAGATCAGATAAAACTTTTTATTTTGCCTTGATTAACAGTGATTCATCTCCACCAACTGCTAGTGGCAAACTACCAGCCCAGGGGGAAAGAATTGTATAGTATGTACCAGCACAAAGAGGCCAAAGAATTAATATTTACCAACACTGTGGCAATATAAATAGACCCCTGACAGAGGAGTCAGAGGGAGACTTTGCCAATATTAAGTAAATCCCGTTGGATCCGATATGCATATTGGCACCTTAATAATATCCCGTTGTGGACAATAATCTGATCTAACTATAAACTAACCATACACAGGCCAACATGCTGAATAGAGCACTACACTAGACAATCTATGTTTGATTCAATTTCAACAACTGGGCATGCTTGTTGAAATTGGCAAATTTTCTGACATAATTAATCAAGATTTGATCAAATCTATATTTGATTATATTTACTTGTAGAAAATCCAATGCAGTGGAAAGAATGGAAAGTAAAGAATGTCTTTTAATAATTATTGAAAAAAATCTATTAACGCATCATCCAATGACTGGTATAGTTCTTCCAGTTTTTACCAGTTGTTTGTTTTGTTAATACAAGAAGCAGCACTGTATTTGGTATCAGTAAAACTTGACTGTATTGAATGAACTGCAGGAAATGATCAGTGATTGTAGTGTTAATAGATGTTCTTTGTAATTAAGCAGGACATTTAAAAAGCAATTGGAGCAGTATATAGCAGTTAATAATTCCAAAGGCACTGTACATATGTAGATTCACTCTATATATAGGAGTAAATATGCACCAATGACAGTTAGAATCTGCTGCCCATATTAGTATTTTCTCTTTCTTAATGTTAAGGATTTTTTTCTTTACACTTATCTACAACCTTTCTTGTCTCTGTCAGGTCACTATTTCACACAGTCTGTTACATGCTCAAGAGACTGTTAACATCTACTTTTTGTCACATTATTGCACATATGTATTATCTTATGATCTCTGCAATGGAAGAATGTGAATTTGTGCTGGGTACTTAGTTTAAACACTAGGGATTCATATATGTAAAGACATTGATTTGTGCAGTAAAATGTGGTTAATTGTTCCATTCAGAAGATCCATAGCATTCTAGATTATTTTCAACTTAGGTAATTTGTATTGAGTGGCTAAATAATTAAGATTGGAAAAAGCATTAATAGGTTGATTAAAATGCTGTTTGTATGCATTTTAAGAACAGTTTTTCCTCACTATAGGTTTTCTCCTCACTATATATTGAAGTATGTAGCCTCATAATATATAAATTACTTACAACAACAGGGAAATTAGCTATTGAAAAATAAGAACATAGTGTAAATGTATGTTATAATGGCAAATGTCATTTATCCATATATAATACTCGTTTATCTTTAATTTATTTTTATGATGCATATAATCTATATAAATCATAATGTATAATCAAGTATATGAGTTCAAATGTAACATGCAAATATAAAGATGCACCTTCCAATTGTTAATAGTTGGGTGAAAAGCAAGGTTAAAGGGACACAAAAGAGATAATATGAATTACAGGAAATCTTTGCCTATTATTCACATGCAGGTGAGATTGTCTATTCCCACATCCCTGTGAATAATAGAACACTTACCTACCTGCAGTCCACTCACAGCTTCTGCTTAGCAATCACGATCCTATCTTGCATGTGCAAAAGATAGGAGCTCAGTCGGGACACAGCGCCAATATACAGGGGGGAAGCCGCAAGCTTATCGCCAATTATTTCATGAGGGATCAGCAAGATTAGGCTCTTATTTCGTATTAATGAACAAGGCTCAGTAATAATTGAAACTACTGGAAATGGGGAAAAGAATGAAAAGAATTGCAAGGGTTGAATGTTTCTATGTCAGTTTTTTAGGTTAATAATGTTATCAATTAATATACAGACCAGAGGACACTCTAGCACACTGCTTGTTGGCTGTTTGCCAGACAAATAGGTAGGTGCAAATCCCCCTGCCCTCCACTCCAGGGGCCAGCAGATTCTGTAGCACAAGAAAGAAGTGGTGGAGCACAGTACGGTGGTGAATCCAGGAATATTTATTAAAACAATGTATTCTGTTGTTTGAATAAATATTCCTGGATTCACCATCGTAGTGTGCTCCCCCACTTCTTTCTTGTGTTATAGTATCAATTAATATAACATTTTTGTGCAAAATTACCTTCTTTTAATAAGAGCCTATGATGTTAAAGAGGATAAAGCTTATGTAAATAGATAGATAAATAGATAGATAGAGAGATAGATAGATAGATAGATAGGTAGGTAGGTAGATAGATAGATAGATAGATAGATAGATAGATAGATAGATTACTGCAGATTGCTTTTATATTAACATATACATAAATAAATACATAGATAGTAGTAGCCAGCACCATCATTGTAAACTAAGCTGTGAGAATAGTGAAGAGACAACTTATGTGCCAGAACAAAATAACAGTGAAGGTAATATTACTATAAGGCTTACTGTATGTTATACACAAACATGCTTCTCTGTTTTGTGTAGGATGCAATAAATAGACGTTCTATTAAAAATGTTTCATATGTAAGAAAATGCAGCAGAGGATTTTCTGCATATTTGTATTTTATCAAAGGCAACTCTTTTAGTGACATAACTTCTTTTCCCGCTCATTGCTTAAGGGGTGGGAAAAAATAGGTGTCCTATAACAGAAGGTAACCATTACATGGCAATTAAAGACAGAAATAGTATCACTATCTGGGCACGTTGATATGGGGCATCCTTGGGTACCCTCCCCTCATGCACCTTGGCTTCCAGTGAATTTACAGTTGTGGTGTATAATGGCATCCCCCTTCAACCTAATTCATTAAAATAACTCTAGCTAATTAAATTAAATTGCCAGATGGGTGGAGGTACAGAATGTTGATTATCCCCAAGACTTTGGGGCTTGTGATGAATTAAGACTTTGTAGGGAAAAGAACAACGCTAGGACAAATTGACCCTTGACCTTACTTCCCTTTGTTTTTTGTGCCAGGATTAAGGTTATGATGGAGCATCTTCTCTTTATGAATTAAGGTTCATACACTCGTGCAAGTGCAGGTGCCGACCTGCGACGCATGGTATGTTTAAATGGGCGTTTTGGCCAATAATTGTGCTGTCTATGGGCACTTTGTCGGGTGATATGGCTGCATGGTTGAAGATCCACCTGGACATTTGGGGCAATGATCCCCAACTGAATGGCAGTTTCGGCCAACAAAATGCCCATACACGATTATCGCCTGAAACTTGTCGTGGGTCGGCCCCCGTGATCGCCTGTGTGTATGAAGCTTTAGTCGGCTACCTGGAGGCACATCAGTTAGTGTTATTTCCATCCTCTTTCTGCCCTGTTCGTAATTAATTCTTAAAAGTGAAAATGAATAGGTTGTGGAAATGATTGATTTCCATTGGTTTAGCCCAAGGCAAAACAATTAGGTGACATGTTGAATTAATCACTGCAAAAATTTCAATTTTATTATAATTAATAAAATAAGCAATTTACTTAGTTTTATAAATTGTAATATTAGAATTAAAAGTTGTTATTAACAGCCATTTTCTAGTCATAAAGGGAATGATATGGAGAAATGTAGATGCCTTTTATCAGGTACATGTATGCCCTGCTTTAGATGTATACACACAGGTTAAAATGGTGTGCAAACAAAGAAACTGTTAAAATATAAATACTGTGGTATGTACTCACATTATAATTATGTATCTGCACAAATGTCAAATATCTGTGCTCACATCCCATAAAAAATTTAAAGAAATATTGTTCTACAGGCCACAAAAAACCCTAAATAAACCCACCATTCTTTATATCCCCGACATTAAAGGGTATCTTTATTCTAAATCATCAAATTTAAAAAATCATACCTTTATATAGAGCCAGAGCCCACTAAAAAAAAAAAATAATTGGATTTTAAATCTGAGCTGTAAATTCTGAGAAATCATAATTTGAAATCATTTACAGGGCATTTTCAAAGCATTTACAGGGATAGACCTGTTATTCCATAAGCAGATATTATAATATGTTCCCCATCCCTGACCTCTTATTGGGATCTCTGTCTGCCTGTCAGAAAAGTTTCTGCAACAATTAATTTCATTAGCAGAGAAAAGGAGGCAGGGGGAGAAAGGGGGAAATGTGTAAGCAGAGTAGTGTCTATTGTGAAGCTGTGCAGAACTTATAAGGGTTGCAGACACTACAAGAAGGTAGTGAGTAAGGGGGGGTGGGGGCAGTTAAGAGCACTCACTTAACAAAATAACTTAATAATTTACTGACAAAGCAAGCACAGATAAATATGCGAGTACCACCATTTTTCGTCTCTCAAATCGTAGTCTCAGAAAATGTAAAGTTTTTTGAGTAAGTATAGTGACCCTTTAAACTGCTGTGCACCTCATTTTCAGGTATAGGAAGGCTGTAGTTTTCCTAGAAAATCAAAGCAAACAGAACAGTACATAGTAATCGATGGTTACAATGTAGGATGAAGGAATGATGATTTCCTTTGTTAAAGGGCATCTTCTACCTAAAAACTGGTCACTTGTACATTCTACACTTTATTATGTATTTATTATGTATTTCTAACAAAATATTTAAGTACAATTATTGTCCCCAATATGGCAAAGTAATGCTATTAATGAAGGCTGTGACTGCTAACATCACAGCCAATGTTTGACTGCGGTCTCCTTGGCTGCCTCCTCTGCACATGCTCCAGCTTATAAAAAGCTCATTTAGCAGAGAGAGTATGTGGATGCCAGAATGGAGGAGAATTTATCTTAATATCTTTAAATATCTGGTTATAAATGCATTGAGATTGTTCGTGGATCGGACGATCGGATATGATAGAAAAATAATGGGTGATCTTGGTCCATCGGGACAAAAAAATTTATGGTGTGTACCCAGCCTTAGTTTGTAGGAAAAAATAGAACACTGATCTAGCTTACCATTTAGTCTTTTTTCTATTATATACTAACCAGAGATAAAAGGCTAATTTCAATTAAGCAAGATATCAAAACAAGAAACAAATTTCTTCAATGTCTTATCATTATACTTTTTTGTAAATCCTGTATTTTTTTTTTACTTAACTCATAATTGCATGTGTCAAATTTCTGATAGAAAATGAAAAATGTATTTTCCTTGGTAATAGGATTTTGTGTTTCGTGGCCTATGGTTTGTAAAAGTATTGCTGAAAGGTTTCATCTAATTATAAAGTGGTTATATTAAGGTAGAAATCAAGTGACAACCGTCAATAATTAAAGGGCATCATTTCACAGAGCTAAAGGAGCAAATTGTGTATAGATATACTGCGGAAGATGGACAGAGAAATTAATATTTAAAAAATGCTCTTTTATGGAAGATAACAGTACAAAAAAATATAATGCAATAAAAGGTGCAGTAACATAGTAAAAGCACCGTGCACATCAGTCTTTATTTCTTCATACACAGGGTACACAACAATGTAACATTTCCGTACACAAGCTGTACCTTCTTTAAACAACAAATTCTAAAAGTATAGAAAGGAAGGGGACGCAATACAGTGTTTCTGCGAACACAAAGTGTTTATTGATCCGAACTTTGTGTTCGCAGAAACACTGTATGGTGTCCCCTTCCTTTCTATACTTTTTGTGTTTACCAATACTGCTGGGAACGGAGCAGTAGGAAGGAGTGACCCGAACCTTAATGGTCCCTGGCAGCGAAGCGTAAACCTATTTGTTCATTCTAAACAACAAATTCTAACAACTATTTGTTGTCTAAAGAAGGTACAGCTTGTTTACCGAAACGTTACACTGTTGTGTACCCTGTGTATGAAGAAATAAAATACACAGGTATTTAAGACTGATGTACATGGTGCTTTTCTGTTCTTGATATTCAACCTCCAACCAGTGTCTATCGTTGCACTCAGCAAAATATGGGTTTCTAATTTACACAAGTGTGTGCAGGATTACCTTTGCTGACTTGCTGTAACATAGTAAAAGGTTAATATCTGATTGGTTATTGCAAATTAATAGCAGGGGCAAATTTTGTTACACTTTTTTTTCAGACACATACACTTGTAACAAAGAAGATAGTGTTAAGACAAGATACAACTGTGTTAAGTTTACCAGTGAAATTAAATACTGTCTATGTATAGGTGGAGCAGACCCCATCTTGAAATACGCTACTGTATATGCTAGATTACAAATATATCAACAATGCCCAGTCTGTGCTTTAACCCATTAAAAGCTGTTTATATGGAACTGAATGTTGATGAAAGCTGGAATGTTAGCCTGGCTGGGAGACAAGCTGGAATGTTAGCCTGGCTGGGAGACTTGTGTCAGAGAGAAAGGGTGAAGTTGGTTTAGGACACAGGTGCATCACAGAAAGTTACTGATGAGATATGATTTGATCCCATGACCCTAACACCCTGAAAAGTTAATGTTTGATGATTGGACCCATTACAGTAGGAAAAATGTCTTGAAATTCACTGATATTGCAGTAACACTTTCACAGATTCCTTAGATAGGTAATAGCACACTTCACCTATGTGTCCTACATGTCTGCGCTGTGTGAATTTTCTGTTTCTAGCTGAAAAACTGTGGAAGGAGTTACAGTCCATAAAAGCAAATGAATAAGAAATAGAAAGAACAGTAATTTGGCTCTTCAAGCCAAATTAACAAGTCTGTGTTTCTTCTATTTGCTTAAATCTTTAGTGGGTTGGGACTATTTAAATTTGTTTTTGTTTGACATTTGGCCCAAATAGAGTCCAAGGTCCAAGGAAAAAGAAGCTTTATCAGTTGACATATTTAACGTGATTCAAGTTCTGCACTCTGACTTAGTACAATAGAGTAGGTCTAATCTATTATTAAGTAAAATGTTACATTATTTAGTGCAGCAGTATACTAAGCTTCAAAGTGCTGGTGATGCATTGAATCAAATGATTGCTTTCATAAAAACATCAATGATTGAGCTAATGTTTCTTTGTTTAGCTGCTTAAGTTGAAGATTTCAGGCTGAATATTTCACAAATAGGACATGAAAGTAGCATTATTGTTTGGAACTGTTGATCTGACACCATTAGAAGTTTTATCTAAGCAGCACTTAATTTGATTCCATCTGACAGATATTTGGAACACAGTCACTACTTTTTTCCCCTTCATATGTTTTCAGTTGAAAACCTCTAATTAAACCTGAACTGGTTTGTGTCGCTCCTAAGCTACCATTCAGTGGCAATTTGATATTGTGTTTCTTTAACACGTATAACACCGCTCTGAACCTTAAGTATGCAAAATGAACTCACTGGTGGATCTGAAATGTTTGAACTTTACTTATTTTAGAGGATTATATTTCTTCTTTCATTAAAAATTTATCGCATTCAGACATTTTAAAATAACTGGATTCTGATGGGTTTTCTCAGCAGATTCAGGTTTACCAAAACAAAAGTGATTTGAGAGCAACTTTAAAAAAAGAAGTGAATTCTGACATTTGTTAACGTTACAATGTTTGCACGTGGAAAGGTTTGCATCTGCTTCTAAATTATTCATTCTTCAAATGAGAATTCCTTTCTGAAAATAAAAATAAAAATGTGATCTCTTGTTCCATGTATCTTTGACTGACAAATCAAAAGCTGGCAAAAAAGAGACCCGAGGCAATTTAAACATCAAGTTATTTTTATTTTCCAACCCAATAAAGCATCACAGTGTAAAAGGGACTTGGGTAATACGTAAGTCAAATGACTTCTAAGTCTTTATCCTTCTTACTGGGCCTTAAATAAAAATAAAAAGAATAAAATACATTTTGTGGGTAAAATCAAAATAATCAAGTGATGCTTAGTTGCGGCATATGCAGACTCCTGCACTCTTCTGTGTGAACTACAAAGCCAAATACAAGCTCCTGTAGAACTTTTTTCAAAATCTATACTAATAAAAGGCAAAGCCCTCACTCACTCACTCACTCACTCACTCATCACTAATTCTCCAACTTGCCGTGGAGGCAGACGGCTTAAATTTGGCAGGCTCATTCATTGCACCTTACTTACAAAAGCTTAGCAGGTTTCGTTTTGAAATTCCACCTGTAACGGTGAGTATCTGACATTGCACAGACTTATGGTTACCTAGCTTACAAGCTATACAAATCTATATGGTTGGTCCTATTTCAACCAAATTTTGTATGCATATACTCCTTTACCAGTAAAAGGTTAACAAAATATTTTTTTTAGGGTGGGGGTGAATGGGGGGGGAATAGAATTTTGAACTCCTGCACACTAACGGCTGGACCGATTTTTACCAAAATTTTGAGTGTGCGGGGACTGGCTGAGGTGTAAGGGGAAGGGTTTGGAGGGTGGACAGAGAGGAATAGTGGAGGGTATTGGGGGTGGATGGGGAGGGGTGGTGGGGGTTATTTTCACCAAAATTTCGTAGTTGAAAAAAATATATATTTTTTTTAGGGTGGGGGTGAATGGGGGGGGAATAGAAGCGCAGGTATTTTGCTAATCATAAATAAAACTTATACCTGTAATAGGGATGCAGTAGTCCTAAATGTACATGTAGTTGTACATCCACTTTACTTTTAGTTAACACCCTTCAACACCAAATATTAGTAATGCACTGCATCTCAACCCCTCTTTACAGCACATTGGACATTTATTAATTTATAGAAATTATCTGCACCAGATTATTCCCTCATAACCCACAAATATCGCTGGTACAGCCCCCCTCAACTCCAAAAACTGGTTACCCATAATGCATATAGGAAAACTTAATATGATCAGTATTTTCAAGAATTCATAGCAGCATTCAGATAAACTTTTCACTATGATCAAATTATGTTAGAATTTTCCTCCAATATAAGCCATACATACTGTATTAAATTAAGCAGCCCCCCTGGTCCCTCCTAGTCATGAGCCCCATGGCCCCTCCACTTACAGGCCCCCTGTCCCCTCCCATTACGACCCCTCCTTGTAGCACCTCCATGGCCCATTAATTTGCACTCACACTTAACCGGAGGTACCGTCCGTGACCCTGCCCACTCGTGGATGCCGTGGCCCCTCCCCTACTCTGACCTCAGACCCATACCCCCTACAGAAAACTGTGATAACAGTCTTTACAGGCAGAGGCAGAGGCTGAAAAGGCTGTTTTTACACAGTGGGAGGGTAGGGCTTTAGATTCCCTTACCTTTTCTGTGGGGATTGTCACACAGCAGGGAGGGTAGGGACTTCCTGTTTCCCTCACACAATGTTAAGTCTGAGGCTGTGCTTACCGGCAGCAAGGTGAAGGAGCCACCTTTGGAATGTCATCCTCCCACCCATTAACTTTCTGGTCAGTAATTTCTTTATATCTTGGGCTGTGGAGCAGAGAGGAGGTTGATGGCTCGTTTTAAAGGTAGGAAACTGGTTTTTTTTTAAATTTAAAATCCACAGTTACCCTTTAAGTAATAGTGTCACAACTGTGATTTAATGATTTGTCTATTTTGTAGCATTATAAGTTGGTCTAATCTCAGCCTTCTGATAAAAACTTTATTGAAAAAGGATCAGGATCCGATGAAATGAATAAAAAAAACAGATTTTACACCATTAACAAGTAGAAGTTATTGTATATCCAGATTGGAATCAATATTCAATGAAAATCGAAAAAAATAAATAAATAAATTATTTTACGGATAAGGCGTGTATCACTTGTTATATGGCTTTTTTTGTAAAATCAGGATTGTTTTGCAAAGTTTTTAAACCACCTTATTTCAAGATAAAACTGTAGTTTGTCATTGTTTATATGGCTAACTATGCTACTAAATGAATCTGGAAAAATTAAAGGCATACATTAATAATATATGTGTTACTTTATCTCCATTTGACATATGGATATTAAAATAAAAGAGTAATGCTTCAGGGAATGCTTTCTTGCATCTTTAATAGGTCTGTGACTTACAGATAACAGTGTTAATTTCATGTAGAAATACCTTAAGGGTTACAGTGTTATAACTTGTGATATTGTCACTGGTTATTTTGGTTCACAATAAGAACATGCTAATTTATGTTTCTAAATAAACCTATTCACTTTATTTATGAAGAGAACAGAAATATCCTTTCCCTATTACAAAACCATATTTTCTTACTACTTATGTACTCTTTTCCAAATAAGGATATTCACCTTAAAGTCAAATGTCCTGGCAGATCAAAGAATGACTGGTGTCCGAGCGCCCATACACGCGTGATCCTCGGTCGGCAGTCAGCCCTTGGGCTTTGCACCACAGAAAAATTTGCCTTGCCTTGCCAAGTTCATCGAGGTCAGAGAAGTAGTCAAAATAATACAGTGCAGGATATTACAAAACATTAGTAAATAATACTGGATTATTTAGAAAAAATAAGATGATGTCAAATATCCAAATATTTTAGAATGGGGGTGCACTGTTTCCTATATGACAAATGCAGACCTATGACAGTTCAATTGTGTTATATTATACTGTATGTAAATCATCATTGCACCCCCCAAAAATATCATTACCACAGGCTTTTCCTAATATGTCATAGTCCAATGAATTTAGCATTTTCTATTAGTTTCAAGGACACCAGACTGACAGAACAATTTAAAGGGATGGATTATATGAAGGTTTAAAGTGAAGTACATTGTGGCAGCTATAATCTTCACATAAACACAAATTTTACTGCAGCCAAGGGAACCTTGGAACACAAATATTATTATTCAGATTATGTAATTCTTTATTTCAATTAGACAGATATTGTGGATAAACAAAATGAAGGTTTAGGAGCTCTTCCATTTATACAGAGAATTTTTATAATCATCTGGATTAGTTTGTGAACTGGGAGCGTTGTTGTGCTGTTGCCTATTGTAATATAACAATATTGTGTATTAATGTTCAGAAATGGCCCAGAAATCTTATTTTTGGAAGACTTTTTCATCATACTTTGAAATTGCTACCTGCACATGAAAAGTAATAGTGCTTTCAAAGCACAGGCAATTCAGGAGTCATCTAAGCCCAGATACACTATTTTGGCACACAGTTTTATTTAAAGTTTTAAGTGCCAAGGAGCTTGGCAGCAGGAACAGTAGTTTGGAAAGCTTTTATCTAATTAGAATTTTTTCTAATGCTGTTGGTTGTACAAGAAGGTTAACAATAGGAAGAGAGATTTTAGAACTGGCAAAGGAATACACATTCATGCTTTACGATCTCCTGGATCAGTACAGTATATGTTAAATGAACCCATCAAAGAAGAATAACACTATGCAGAAGTAATAGAAGCAATGGATCCAATGGAATTGCCCCTTTAATCGTTTAAGTGTGTACTACACAGTTCAAGGAGTTCCGAGGCCAACAGTGAAAGTTCACTGTCCTCAGGAACTGGCCAATAATTTTCTTCAGTCAGCACTACTTTTTCCCTCACTTTTTAATTTTTGCTGCAACGAATCAACTATTTTGTCAAAAAGACAGAAGAAAATAGATGATAGAAATGTAATGGATAATAGAAATGTCAATATAGGATGATTTTTATATGGATAAATGGGGTGTTTACATCTCTCAAGATCCAAAGGGATGCAGTGCCCCCATAAAAATGACACATGATACAATGTATTGTATAATAAAATATCAATTACATTGCTTCTTTTAAAAAAGATCATGGAAACCTATATATTCAGGTCACAAAACATAATGGGCATTGTCCGTCCTTAGTTTCTATATAGCCAGGAGGACTGGGGACTATTGTTAGAGATATGGTATGCCTGCGTTTAACAGAATAAGTTGTGAAATATTCATGTTTTAAGACAGCATGTTTCAAAGATGGATCAATGATTGTTACATTTCATTGGGATTGTAGCCTGGGTGGGAGCCATGTGAAATACTGCATAGTGTTTATTTGAAATCATTTTATGTGTTTTCCTTTTAACTCAGGTTTTTTGCTTTAGACTTTGAATAGAAAATAGTATATTACCAGTTTTAAAAGAGCTTTATCCAATAACTCACATATCCTTCCTATATGTCATTATACTGTGCTAGACCACTGTGAAAGGAATACCTCCAGCGTCTAGGTTGATACGAATGTGCAAGGGTTTTTTTACTGTAACTGCAAAATTCTTTAGGTCACAGCCATGTTAAGAATTAAAATTGGTTTAATGCATTTTAGTGATTGTGCTAGCTCTATTATTAACAGGTTAGTTCATCCGTTAGGGTATTCAATAAAGACTACATTTTCTGTATTCTAACCAGCTCTTTCACTTTCCCTAATGACTATATGTTGTTAAGTCTACTTGTGTATAAAATGAATGATCTGTTTACATTTTACAGATTTTATGGCAATATTCCATAGAGAATTAAAGTTTTAATTGTTGATAAATGGCAACATTTCTGTATTAATTAGAGGGCTTTAGAGCCAGGTATTTGTAAATCAAACACTTTTATTTTATAATTAAAATCTATCAGTAGTAAAGTGAAGAAAAAGCCAAGAACTTGATTGGATCATCAACTTTGCCTGTCCGAGCATCCATAGACTAAACAATCTGTCCCCAAAATGGGCGTTTACTTTACCATCATGCGTCGTGGATCGGTCCCAAATTTGCACGTGTTTAAAGCCTGGTGTTAAACAAGTGTTAAACACGGGTACATCTAGTAATATTACTTTGTGCTGGTCAGTTAACAAGGAAAAATGTTTTACAGTAGATGGTTGTTTGTAAAGGTATCAACTAGTCCAGGAGACTGGAAAATTCAATGCTATTCTAAAATCATGGCTGAGTAAAAAGTGTCATTTGTCAAATTGAGTTCATTATTGCAAACCTATAAAACTTCAGTGGTTATGGACCCCCAAAAGGAGAATCAACTAAATTAAACTTTCATATAACCTTAAGTTCTAGTATTAAAACTGCAGTAATGTATTTTCTATTCAAAATATAAACCACATTATAAATCAGATTTAATCTTATGTTTTGCAAAAGATAGTCATCTAAAATGACTAGGACAATGCTCATTTTCCACTCAACATATAATGAGCTGGCTTAAACAAGGATCATCCCATTTATCTTTTCAGATGTGCCACAATAGAGTCACAGCCTTTATGTGACAGGAGATTGGGGATTATTTGGAAGGCTTGTATCAAATTATCCATCATTTCTCTCATTTAGTGTACTTGCCAAAGCAAGCTTTACACTTATTAGATATTACTTGACATATAGTTGGCTCAGTAAAGAATAAAAGATGGCCATTTTAATGGTTGGCATAAGCATTTATCAAAGGTAAACTTTGAACAGGCATTTTTCAGTGTTAGGCACCAAAGGCAAATCAAACTGTGAAACAGCCAAAACTATTTTATTTTACAGAATATACAGAAAGTTTAAAAAAAACTAACATGCAGGGCAAATGGTCTATTTTTGGATGTCAGAATTTACATTCAATTTGACTAATATTTATAATTTCTGAATATATTTAAAGAAATATTTGCCATCATTTTTTTAACCCTTTTCCTAGAGCACAAGTGAATGAAACAATCCAACTTTGTATGATCTCTGTTTCCTTACTGAGATACTGTATTTACAGAAAGAAAACACTGGCAGCTAATTCCATCTGAATATACTCAAGTGGAGGACTTTCAGGGGGTTTTAATTTGATCACAAAAGAAAACAAACGTGTTTTGTTATTGCCTAGTCTTATAGAGATTGAGAGTAAAAATAAATGTATCCAAAATGTATCACATTCGGTCTCCGCACTCCCCTTTAACATAAAGCTGATACTGCTGGGTGCTACTATAAGGCCATAGCCACTGGCCAATCGATCATCCAAGATAAGAAAGTAATATATAGCGCACACCAGTCTTTAGCAATATTCATTGTATTTATTCACAACGTAACGTTCGGTACTCTATGGTACCTTCTTCAGACAACATCATACAACAAAGTGCTCAGTGCTTAAATATATAACAACAGGAAGTAACAGTGACCTCTAGTGATTAGAGAAACAGTAAATCTGTATTGATTAATCTCAACAATCTGTCCCAATCAATTAAGGTGTTAGGAACAATCTGTACGTGTTTATATGACAAGTATAACAAAATTGCTAGTGATCCATCACTATTATACAAATAAGTTACTAGTGCTAAAATGTGATAAGAGAAAAGTTTAAAAACATAGTATTTTAAGATACAAAATATACATAAATATGCATTCTTATTATTAAATAAGTTCAGGAACAATTAAAACGCCTCTCAGTACTATTTTTTAACGATTGCTCAGAAACATTTCAGTCCCAAATTCACATTAAGTCCCCGTGGTTGAAGTGCCCCTAGTGTGAATATCCAATAAGCTTCCTTTCTCAACAGTCTATTATTTCTATTTCCACCTCTTTTTGGTTGGCAGACTTGGTCAATTACCATACCTTTCAGTTCATGTGTTTGATGTTTATATTCTAAGAAATGAGCTGCTACTGGTGGCATGTCTATTTTATTCTGTGTTTCCTTGTCCTTACGTTCCCATGCTAGTTTAATATCACTCCTATGTTTTTGGAATCTTTTTTTAAAAGGTCCAATGGTTTTCCCAATGTATATTTTCGAACAAGGGCATTTAAGTAGATAAACACAATAATCAGTGTTACACGTGTAGTATCCTTTGATACAATATGTTTTGCCACTATATGGATGTTGGAATTGTTTCCCTGTGATTAATGAATTACACATGTTGCAGTTACAGCAACGGTAACATCCTGTCTTGTTGGATAATTTAGCTATTGGTGTCAAGTATTGGTGTCACCTTAATTGATTGGGACAGATTTGTTTGAGATTAATCAATTAATACAGATTTACTGTTTCTCTAATCACTAGAGGTCACTGTTACTTCCTGTTGTTATATATTTAAGCACTGAGCACTTTGTTGTTATGATGTTGTCTGAAGAAGGTACCATAGAGTACCGAAACGTTACGTGTGTGAATAAATACACTGAATATTGCTAAAGACTGGTGTGCGCTATATATTACTTTCTTATCTTAAAAATAAATGTAGTTAATAAAGATAAATGTTCTGGTTTTATCTTTGTGTCCAGTGTTTTCATGTCATTAAAGCAGGTGCTTTTTACACCATACCATGGGTAAACTCCATACAATAATTTGGCCCGACCGACATTTTAGTGTTTCGGTCGGTCAGGGCGAATTTTTGTATGGCGGTTCCAACCGATCACCAACCATTCCTTTGTCCGAATCGGACGAAAGCATGATCGAACTGGTCTAAAAAACGAAATTTTTCGTGGCTAATTGTCAGAGGCAGCTGCTTTTGCCATGACCGACAGTCCTTCCTCCTGGCCGAATGGTCAGAAGCCTCAATCAGTCGGCCGGGAGGAAGAATTGTATGGTGTGTACCCACCTTTAAATCTATGTTAGATATTCTCCTTAATATAGTTTTCCATGTGAAACCTAGTATGTATTGTATATTTAGGTAGATCTGATTAATAGAATCTTCTTCTGAATTTCAGAATGCTACTTCTGCTCTGTCCCCACTTATCTGGTGCCTCTGCAAGAAGAGCATCTTCCCATTTGCCGGTCCTGGTAGACCTAGTGGTCTAGGTTCTTTTATTGGAAGAGGGCTGGCTGTTAACAGTTATATACAGTATAACTGTATTATAGAAAAGTCAGTGTTAGGATTTCTTATATTCACATATCTTTGTGACATTCATTTTGTTTTATGCCTCCATTGTGTGAAATATTTTAGTATAAGTTTTGTTTCCAACATTTCTCAGTAAACCAAAATGTTCCATGTCTTCAGCATGTTGTCTGTATGCCTGTGTCAACTGGAAACACACAGCTCTGATTCCATGGATGTTTGTTATCTTGGCTGTAGACATTCAGTCTGGTTTTGCCCCTTTTTTCTCATCATTATCATGGTATATGTTTGTAACACAAATAATAAAGCCAAGCTAAAGGTTCATACACACCTGCAGATGTTTGCCAGACCCCCGAGCCCCGACCGACCCCCGAGTCCGGCGTACACCCGCAACAAACGTCCGAAACGGGCGATATTCGCTCGTGTATATGCGGTTGGTCATTCGTTGTGGGTGTACGTCGGGCTTGGGGGGTGGTCGGAGGTCTGACAAACATCTGCAGGTGTGTATGAACCTTAAGATTCATACATCTCGCGTGTGGTGTGATTTTTGCTCCCAGCACTGAGGGATCATTTATTGCTCTAATGGCAACAGGTTCCTAATCTTAGGTTTAGAGAGGATATTTGACAAAACAATTCCATTTTTGTTGGCAGTGGGGACTGCCATTTACGTTTGTTGCATACCTGCTATTGCCTTTTATCCAAATAATATGTTTGAAAAGAACAATTAGACGTTGTTTGTATTATTACTTTGCTACATGCATGTTTTCCAGTTCCTTTTCTTTATTATGGAATGCCATTCCATAAGATAAGATGTGAAACAGATAAAGATTTGCAAGAAACTTTTCTCATTTAGATCAACTTAACCTCTACAAATTCTATTGCTGTTTTATTGTGTTCTGATATTTGATATCTCATATATTTCCAACATTTTTTAAAACAGCAAAATAAAAATTCCATCTAATAAGACATACAAATTAAATTAAAATTAAAATGTAAAAGGGCAATTCCATACAGGTAAATCACGCCCCAAAACCCTAAACGGTAATAGTTTGAAATCTGAAATATGTAAGTCTAACCCGAAATCCTGCACAATGTTCTGTTTCCCCTGTCTCTGTTTCCTGGTTCTTCCAGTTAGCAACTGTCAGTTATGGATTTGACAGTTGACATCACAGCCAATGACTGAATGTTAATCCCCTGTCTGTCTCTTCTGAGCATGCCCAGGCTCAGTACCTGCTCAGTACAGGTTTCTAAATTGCTAAGTTTCCACGAGGCCTCCAGAAGGATAGCAGGCATACAGTAATGAATTCATAGGACAAACTATGATATATCAACATATTTAAAAATCTTTCTAAAAGATGTTCTTATGAGGGTGGAGTCGTCCTTTAAGTCCCAAATAATGGGCACAGAATCCCAAATACTCCCCCTAAGAGAAAGGCTAATGGAACCTTTGCTCTAAAGTACAGTACCAGGAGACAGTTACAGATACACAGTGTAAAAGAGAAAGAGTATAAAGTAAAGTTGCGTTAACGCAAACACTGCTGCTACCACCACTTACACACACACACCCCTATGACTAATGAATTATGACTTGTGTGAGTGTGGTGATAGCAAAAATGAAAAAGATATGATATGTGTTTGCAGTAAGTTGCTTTATACTGTTTTCTGTTTCATGTTGTGTTTGCCCTTAACTACCCCCTAGTACTATACAGTGCTTCAGATTGTCTATTAGCCTTACCAATCTTTTCTGGCAGCTTTGACTACCGATTTGAAGGCCATTTTAGAGGGATTTATTTTGATATTTTCAATATGATGATTGTTTTAATCCTTGAGACCTATTTTTCATGGTAGTTGTGGAGATTTTTTTTTAAATTTGTTTCAGACTATAAATATAAAAGTTATTAAATAATAGTTATAAAAGTAGGAATAGGAGCAGTCAATTATAAATCCCTAAATTTATGTACTGTATCTAATCTTAGTACTTTTTACATTTTCAGTTTCTCTGCACTTCACCACAAATCATTGCTGCTGAAATATGGATAGAATAGAAAGACAAGTGACACAGGTTTGATGCATCCAAAAATGGAGAATACACAGGAAATCTTTACTACTCCTTGAATGGTATTAAAGTAGAAGAGGAATTGCAGGTATAATAGCACAGCATTCAGTCAGTAAAGTAATTAAGTTAAACATTTCTAAAAATCTATTCAATTAAAAAATAACTTAATAGTTACATGGTAAGGATGGGCATGTCTTTATTTAATCTCAAATACTATACTATACTATTCTAAACTATACAATACTATACTAAACTATACTATAATAAAGTAAACTATACTATACTATACTATAATAAATTATACTCTACTAGTCAAACTTTTCTAAAAACCTATTCAATTAAAAAAATAACTTAACATTTACATGGTAAGGATAGACATATGTCTTTATATAACCTCAAATACTATACTAAACTAAACTAAACTATACAATACTATACTAAACTATGCTATACTATACTATACTAAATTATACTATACCATACTAAACTAAACTATACAATACTATAATAAACTATACTCTCCTATACTAAACTAAACTATACAATACTATACTATAGTATAGTATATACTATACACCTATATATATAATATGCGTTCCTATAAGATCTCAGTTCCTATAAGCCACAGTGTTATCAAGCCTTTCATTCATAATGTCATTAACAACTGGCTGTGATATGCTAATTGGGACTTTCCAGGGTACATAATTGGCAACAGATTCTTGTACAAGTCATTCTGAATTGAGAAAGCCAGTTGGATGATTAGCTAAACGTCTTCAAGAACTAAACTTTAAGTCCAGTTGATCTAGCTAAATTCAACAAATATACCATGACCTGGATGAATGAGAACCTCCACAAGAATACTATACTACACTATACTAAATTAAACTATAATATAATAAACTATATTATACTATACTAAATTATACTATACCGTACTAAACTTTACTATACTATACTATACTAAAGTATACTATACTATAATAAATTTTAATCATATACACACTATTCTATTGTACATTATGTAAACATTTTTACTTGGAACCAGGTTTTGCAGGCCAGAAAGTTTTTTATAAGCATAGGCTTAATTAAATTAATTAAATATTTTTTTAAACAACATTCTAAGGAGGAAGGGAATGCCACACAGAACTAAGCTGCTTACATTGCCTTTACTATTACCCATATATATTATTAAGAGCAATGGATTTGTGCACTATTGTGCATTGTTAATTATTATGGTAAATTGACAACAAATATTCTAATACAGCAGACAAGCAGTTCCTGCCATGTAATCAGATATGCTGCATGTCAGTAGAATATTTAAGTCTTACCATCAGTCATATTATAATAAACTAATAAAGCTGCTGCCTCATTGTATACACACAGGTTTTGGTAACCAAACATAATATAACAAGAATACTAGAAGTGAATTCACTTCTTTCACTATAGTGAAACTATTTGTATACATTGGTATAACTGCACAAATTATTGTATTTGGTTATTCATTGTTCTCATATTTCCCTAGAATTCACTTTAGGGATGTGATCAGGTACACACAGCCTTTATTAATTGTTATTTTACCATATAGAAAGTAAACCTATGGTGTTTATTTCCCGTTTTTGGCTGTTTATTATTTTGAATTTGCTAAAAGGTCAAACTAGAAGTACCTGTATTCCACCTGCTTGCTGTCAAGCCATGGAAGAACTCGGAGTCCCTTGACCTGTTTATTATGTTGACCTGCACTATTAATGGCCGTGTTGAAAGTAACATCAGGCTAGAACTGTAATAACATTTTTCTTTTAAAAGTTTGCTTAATAGCAGTTTGGTGCACTTCTTGCACTTTACAATGTGGCAGGGCTTAAGGGTTGACTGTCCTCTGAGATGACATCCTGCTACTATTTCAAGATTAAATTTGTACTGGAACAATTCCATTGTTTATGAGTCTATATGAAATGTACAGCTGGGAATAAGATCACATTTGATAAAGATCTGTTGTTAGAAAGATTAATACTATAAGAGACTGGAGAAAACAATCAAAAAAATTGCTACTAATAATAATTCATATTATAATACTTATTATTATAATTCTTATTATACTTATTGTTATAATTATTATTAATAATAATAATAATAATAATAATAATAAATTGCATTCTGCTCTTGTGAATTACTACACAATTGCACAGCTCCCACAAATAATAATAAAATTATAAATAGGCAACTATGATCCATTGGATTTTTAATATTTTAACTAAACCTTGAATACGTTAAAGGCTGGTTTGGTGTGGATAATGAATCTGGGGAGAAATGCAGCAAACACATGTAAAAATGTTTTATGGCACTGTGCAGTACATTCGTCACATTATCCTATAGGGCATTTAAGAGTAAAGACACACAAACAAAGAAAAACACATTTAATTAGATGCTAATTGTTATGTTATGAGGTAAATGCTTACATAACGTTTATAAAGCACACTAGAGAAACTTTGTAAAAACAGAGGCAAATGAGACTATGAAAACTGTATTTTTAATGCTTCAGGACTACTGTACAGTTAGGGCCATTTTTACCATTAGGCAAAGAAGCACATAACTAGGGGGATGTGATTGCAAGGGCAGCTTTCAATCTCTCCCCTACTGTATCCACTTTAATTTGCAACACATAAGGTTTTTAAACTCCTTTTTTTTTTTGCAATCCAAAAATTTCAATATAATGTAGTCTGTTTTTCCTCCCCTGTAGGTAAAATTGGACATGGTCTGGGGTGTGTGATCTGTGTTGAGGGTTGCGGTTAGGGGTGCCAGGCTTTTTGTGCCTATACTATGTGCCACAAATATGTGCAACCTATTTAGCTTTTCAGCAAATTATTGAACTTAAAAGTAGCAGAATAGAAAAAATAAATAAATTAGAAAAAAAAAGTTTTTTTTTATTAAAAAGGCATATAAACACATATACCTTAAGAAAATTAAAAAAAAAATAGTATTAAATATGGCTGACTATGTTAATAGGTTGTGGATCAAGAAAGTGAAGGGAAGAAAATATGTCAGGCAAATGTAAGCTGAAGAAGTGCTTTATGCTTTTTATTAAGCATAGCAGAGAAATTGGAATAATGCCACCTATAAGTACTTATATATAGCCAGATTAATACCCAAATTATGACGCAGTATAATGATCCAAAATTATGGGAAATTAACAAAATGACAGACCATTGGGAAACAAAAAGCTGATTCTGATAGACAGCACAAACACAGATTTCTACACTTTAAAGCTTTTGTTGGAAATGATTTAGTGAAACTGAAATCTTTTCAAAATCCTTGAGCTTTGCAAAGCTGCAAACGACATATATGGTGGATTCTGGAAGAGTTTTTAATTTGACAGGTAAAATTTATTTTTAAAAAAAATTATTATTTGCGTAAAGTATTGACTGTACACTTGGTTCAGTTTAATGCCACATTGATCAACTATAATTCCAGAAAACACAAACATTTCTGAGTGATTAAAAGATCTTTCTGCCTGCAATCATTCTGTACATTTTATTTTTAATGGATAATTAAAGATAAATCTATTCAATTATAAAAAAACAAAGCATTAAAACACATTTAGCTATTAAATGACTACACGCAGAGGATCTATAAGGGTCACATATGTTGCTAGAGAGGCTTTGACATTATTATCCTGAGTAATGAATCAAGCAATTCAAAGAAAACACTGAGGACTGGAGCATTTACATTAAATATTCATTTTTAAAGCAAGAAAATGTTCTTTTCATCATTAAGTAAAATGTTTTAGTTAGATGAAAAAAGGCCAAAGATAAAGAGCCTAAATATTAAGCCCAAAAAAAGGACAATATTTAGAAAAGTTCCAAACATAACCTAAAAATTCTAGTTCCTCCGCCAACAAAACATTTCCATTTAAAGGAGAACTAAACTTAAATTTTAAAAAACCTAATGCGAAATTATTTCTCCCCAGAACACCTATACATGGTAAGATTCTTCTCTAGTAAGTTGCATTTAGTACATGTGAGTAATAGATTCTATAAGTAAGAAGGCTTTCATGTTGTTGCTAGTACAACCCATAGCCCATGAAGTATTTTCTATACACCAATATGTAAGTCATTGAAAAGACTTTGAAAGCTACTTGTTACCCTGGAATTTATTTACCAGTCAGAGTGAGTTGCTGGTAAATAAACTGCAGGGTAACAAGCAGCTTTCAAAGTCTTATCAGGGACTTACATATTCCATTTTTTTTTTTTATTATTCTTTTCCTAGTAAAAGATAAAGCTTCCAAATGTACCTGGATTCTCTGCCTATTCAGTGTTGGCACACCAGGTTTAAAAATTCACAGTTCAAAAGGTTTCAATCCAGACTTGCCTTGCCTTTTGTTTCCATTATGTTCTAAGCAAAAGAAAAAGCTTCTAAATGTACATTTGTTTTCAGCTTATTCAGTGATGACTCACCTGGTAAAGGTGACATTTTTAGAAACACAAAGTTCAGAAGATCACAAGTTCAAATCCCCAGGCTTACCTTTATTTTTTTGTTTCAATTATATTCCTAGTTAAAGGTTCTACATGTACCAGTGATCTGTGTAGTATCTCTGTTATCCTTGTGGTAAGTGCTCTGCTTTTAGCAAGACAACTATTAAATAATGTGAAAAAGTAATAGATATGGGCTCTACTCCATAAACATATACAAATTCTTACTTAATATGAACGGTGGTCTGGGTGTGTACCGTATATACTCGAGTATAAGCCGAGGTTTTTAGGTTTTAAAATAAACCTAAAAACCTTGCCTCGGCTTATACTCGAGTCAAGTCCTTAAAAGGTTAGTCAGGTCCCCTCAAAGTTCTGCTGTTAAGTTAAAAGCCTGCAGTGCAGAGCCCCACCAGTTGCAGTCCTTACCCCAATCACCTCACAGCTACTCTCAGACTCTGAATCCTTACCGGCATCACTCAGCACTCCGAATCCGGCTGCCGCATGCATAGTTAGCACTGTGGATTTGCCAGCTGACGTCACTACTCGGCGCCGGGCGATGAGAGGGGCCGAGTAGTGACATAGTAGTGAAAGCTTACATCTGATTTGTTGGGGCAAAATTAGCGCCGTTTTTAATGATAAGAACTTTTATTGAATCTCCCTGTTAGTTGGGGGTTTACCCAACTAAGGTGGATTGTGGGAGCTGACCCCATAGTACATATAAATTTTCATAAATCACCCAATTGCCACAGCAAAGGGAGAGGTGAGACACAGCTTGTTGTATGTTTGTGAATGTGCTCTGTCTACTGTGACAATGTTGTTTGGAGACTTTAGTTCTCCTTTAAAAATGCAGGTAATGTAATTTTCAATTCTAGCTTGATTACTAAAGTACCTGTTAAAATGGGTATAAACATGCATTTATAGCAGATTACATAACAGATTCTGCCTGTAATGAGCAATTAATATTCACCAAACTGACCTGCCTCCCAAATTGATGGTGACTGATCGGGGTCTCCTTGCTCTACCAAATAGACCCTTTAGTCATGGCCATGACATATGCCATCTGCATAAATGCTCTCTGAGCTTTTGCTATGTTCAGTGGAGCTGGAGATCCTGTGCAGAGGTGGCAGGCATTGGGCTGATTAACTTATTTTACTAGCATTTCAGGACAGTGTATTATGGCAATCGGATTGGGGGGTTCTCTATCTGAACATGAATTATAATTTTGGGAGATCTTATACATTCTAAGAGGCTTTAAAAGTATTCCCTAAACTAACAGTTGTAGATCGGTTTATTGAACCATATTCAGTACAGAGTAGGCTTCTGGTCTACAGAGGGAAGCACCATTAGAATGACGTCACTAAGGAAATAAGTTTATCTTTGTTTCTTTCTTCTGTGGTTTGTACAATGCAGTATTTCTCTCTGTTTTCATATGAATATCAAAGTCCAAAATATCTCTGCAGTTTTCTCATTACAGCCTATGTTTCTTCTGCACTACTGAATGAAAACACAAGCATATCCAAACCCTTTCAATCGCTAAACCCTAACTGAAATGTTATACAACCTAACTGAAATGTGATAAAAGAAAAAAAAAAGGGAAGAATCATTTGTTACCACAGCAAGATTATATAGCACTCATAAAAGGCAAAACCTACTTCATCCTGTAAGAGAAAATTGAAATTTTGGAGAAAGAAAGAAAAAAAACTAATAAAAGTGACAATGACTGCTAGTGTTCTCAAAAAAATAAATGAAAAATGTAACCCATTAAAGCATCTACAAAAGGAGTTTATTTTATGGGACTATTAACTTATTTGAAATGTTTTTACACTTGCTTTTGGGAATATTTGATTATACATTGAAAATAATTCGTTACTTAAAAATTGCGCAGTAGTATTTCATAACGGGAAGCACTTTGTGGTTGCAATACTGAATAAATCAAAAAGATTACAGAACATTTTAAGTAATGATTTTTGACACAGCTAGATTAAATGTTTTATCTGATATAAATAATACAGTAACACAAGAAAATAAAGTCTTTTAACACATCTAAAGTATATTTGTTTTACATTTTGCATAATCAAAACATGTATTTATTGGTTGCGTAATTTTCATTGATTTATTAATATACTTCTAGAATACAAAGGACAAAAACAAAGTACAAAATTGCTGTTTAAAATAGTTAATAGTTTGTAAACGAACATTTGTGAGAACTCTTTCTCAACACTTCCCTGCTTAAAGGGGAACTGTGGTCCAAAAATTGGTTTAGGTAAATTGATAGGAATTGCTCTCCTGAGAATTTTTGCAATTTATTTTCACTGTTTATTTTTCATAGTTTTGAAGATATTTACATTTTTGTGTGTATTATGGCAGCAGCATCACCAGGTCCCCTGCACTTCCTGCTCTGAAACCTGTCAGTTAATCTGCCCTGTGTCTCCTCCCTTTTGCAGCCCCTCTGGTCCCTCCCACTCATGGACCCCATGGTCCCTCCAGTTGTAGGCTCCCCTTGGCCCATTCCCTTACAGCCCCATGTGGCCCTGCCCATTCACAGGTGCCATGTCTCCGCCCACTCACGGGTGTCTTGGCCCCACCCACTCATGGGTGCTGTGACTTGCCCACTCGCAGGTGCCATGACCCACCCACTCGCGGGTGCCATGGCCCCACCCGCTCAGAGGTGCTGTGGGCCACTCTGACACCCCCCTTACCCCCCAAAAACACTGTGGAAAAGGCTGTTTTCACATAGTGAGAGAGAAGGGCTGTAGATTCCCTTACCTTCTCTGCAGCTGCAGGTCCTTCACACAGCAGAGAGGGGGAGGGATTTCCTGTCTCCCTCACACACTGAGGGAGTCTGAGGCTGTGCTCCCCTGTGGCACTGTGCACGAGAAGCCTTAGGAATGTTACATGTCAGCCCCCCACACGTTAACTTTCTGGTCAATCATTTCTTTATATCTTGGGCTGTGGAGCACGTAGAGAGGTGGTTGATGGTTCGTTTTAAAGGTAGGAAACTGGCCTTTCATTTAAACCAGAGCTTGTTTGGAGACCACAGTTCCCCTTTATGTATGGAAGGTATGAGGGAAGTATTTGTGTATTGTGATATTGCAAACTTTTTTTTAAATTCCTGTTTTAAGCCCCTTTTTAAAAGAAAACTGCTACCCTACAACTAATGTCTCCAGACAACATTGTCCCAATAAACTTAGCTCATTCACAAATATACAACAATCTGTGTCTCACCTCTCCCTTTGCTGTGGCTGCTGGGGGATTTATGAAACTAGCATGTGGCTACTATGGCTTGGTACACACGGTAAGATATTTTCGGCTGACCGAGCGATAGTGCATTGTATCGTTCGGTCAGGTGAAAATATCTTAGTATGTGTGTGGGGCGGCCATGAATGAACTCGATCGCCCTTTTGTTGAATGTTGGTAAATCACTATGGGACCACACGATCAGTCGCGCGAACTGTCAGCCATGGCCACTGTTGCCAGGACCGTCAGTCATTTGTCCCAACCAAACGCTCGCTATTAGTGAACGATTTGTCGGAACAAATAATTTCACTTTGTATACCCAGCCTAAGGGTAAACTTCCATAATCCACCTTAGCTGAGGAAAACCCTGATAAGTTTACACAGTTCACATGCTCTGTAGTGCTCAACAGATCAAAGCAAGGAAGATGCAGACTTGCTTCCTAGACACTGACCAGTAGCATAACTACCACCCTCACAGCCGTGGGGGGACCTGGAAGGTAAGAGGGCCCACGAAAACTGCTGCAATCAGTCTAAAACAGCTGATCACTCATATGAAGGATACATACGCGCGGTCAGCTGTTATAAGTCCGGATAAGAGGTTTCCTTCATACGTGTGATCAGCTGACCCCCGGGGATGGGTCAGGGGTCCAGCTCTAATATGGCGTCAAACTAATTGATCGCAAACCAATTAGTGCGACCATATTATTGCCCATAAGCTCTGGATAAATAAGCCACTTAGACTTTTACTCTCATTGGTTCTTGAACAAAGAACTAATTCCCATTATTTTTACCGAAAAATTGGTAAGGACATGAAAATGCAATAAATAGTGCTTACTGAATGATTAATTTCTTTTATTTGACTGCACCTCCCATTCTCTCCCTTAACTGTAAATGAATTACATAATTTTAGTGTAAATAAACATAGGACACACAACTGGTTAATGACTTTTAACAATCGCAAGCAGCCACGGGGTTGAACTTCCTTCTTATCACTAAATTGTACAGTAGGTTACGTCGGATAGTAATCCAGGCAGCAGACCGGGAGACCTCTCTACAGCCTGGATTAACAATCTTAAGCAGCAACAGTGTTAACCTTACTCTTTATCAATGAATTCTACTTGCTGCACTGATAGTAATCCAGGCATTAGAGAGAGACCCAGATGCCTTTCCTATGAGTCATAGGAACTGGTTCAGTCTTGCTGCCTGTATTTCCCCGAGATCCGAAAATCCAAAAAACGGAATGAAACTTGACATCTCTACTGGCCAGTAATGGCAAAACCTGAAAGTCCATGAAAAGATCTGATCTGACCATTATCTAAAAGTGTATACCTTAAAGGGTATGTCCACCACAAATATTACATTTCCACATAATTTAGGGCACTCCAGCTCACCCATAACCACCAATTTAGTTTTGTAAAATAAGCCCCAGAAATATACTTACGCTCCTTCATACCCTCAGCTGTCTGCTCCAATCTGTCTACTTGCGGGAAGCAGCAGAGAGGGGCTGGACCAGAAACCTAGTCTGTGATTGGCAGAGAGTTGCAGACAGATGAGGGAATGAAGTAGCATAAGTATATTTCTGGGGCTTGCTGTACAAAACGAAATTGGTGGTTGGGGTTGGGATGGAAACGGAAAAGGAGCTTTTATAGATAGGGAAAAAGCAGCCAATAGGGATCTGGAGGGTGAAAGGGAGGGGGAGGGCTCCCCTGCACATGCCTGTGTGCTTACTGAGGACAAAGAAGAAGCAGGCAACCTGATGACTCACAGACAGCTCCTACTCTTCACTTTCTGGGACTTTGAACAGGCACTGCAGGAGACAAGGAGCACAGATGTAAGGTAAGGATTTTTGAACACTACACAGTGGGGTCAATAGTGGGTTAAATTTTAGATTTTGGGGTGGACATGCCTTTTAATATGACTAATATAATATCAGTCACAGGAATAGCCTTCTTTGTCTGAAAGCTATGGTTGGTAACTATGATGTAAGCCATGATCCAAGATGATCCGAATACTTAGTATGTAGAGGTCAATTGGGTAAGTGTCAGTCAGAAAAGTCCATCAAAATATAGAATGTAATCTGCAAAAAAATCGCAGGACATAAAAAGACATAAACCATGGTCCTGTTGAATCACATTCAACTGTTATACATTATAGCTGGGCGGCGTACAGTATATTTTTCAACATGATGAAAGCATAAAACAATACAAAATTCAAGAATGTTTCCTCTTTCATGATGGTAGTGAATAAAAATGAGGATAGAATTTGTTTATTTTATTTTTGTTTAACTATATTTTCTGTTAATTATTGGTGATTTGGTGATTATTTTAAGCAATAACAATTATTTCAAACAAATACAGGAAATTTTGTAGAAAAGTTATTAAAATTATATTGTTCTAACCTAATACATGTTATGAGCCCATTCATTGTCTTTAGCCAATACAAAGTCAATATTAGAAATGCAAATGCAAACATTTATGGTTTCATCAGATATCTCTTCTATTTCAACTAATGATATATACTACATTAATACTGGTGCTTAATTTATTCTTGTTCTTTATCGCTATACTCTATGTAATAAAGCTGTAGGATTTGTTACTGTCTGGTGACAATGATTTCACCAGTTTTACTGCAATTTCATATTCTCCACCAATTAAATTGTGTTTAGTGAAAGACAGAGGAAATTATGTTTAACGTTAACTTCAGTGCTTCAACTCAAATGAATTAACATTTAACATTAACAAGATCAATTAAAAGACTAGAGCAAGAGAAACACACTATTATACAGTATCTTCTTGGGAGGGCAAAGGCAGTTCTTCATTCTTTCTCTTACACATTTCAGTTCTGGGGGAGCTGAATATTTTTGTGCTCCTGTGGTGAGATTTCTAAGAACAGTGCAGTAATTTGCTGTAAAAATTTTTTAATGACTTGGCTTACATCTCTTCATAGGAGCTTGACACTGCAAGCCAGAGGCCTATGTTACACAGAAATGACCCAATAAAGCTGAAACCGGTCTGTAACGGGATCTATGGTTTTGCATTTGAATCACAAACTGACTAACTAGATCCATGGAAACCCTCTCTAGTCCTACGATCTACTGTCAAAGGACATAAGGGAGGGGTAATGTATCCCGAACCACTGTAACTGTTCGTTCGCATGTATTCCTGCTACATTATTAGGTCTAAAGAGCTGTTTAAAATTATTAATAGTTTAATTCCTACGTATTGTATAGTATTGTATAATTTTATTTATATAGCGCCACTTGGGTACGCAGCTCTGTACATTATAAAATACAGAGTATACAAATTGGAGGATAAGTGCAAGCCATTATAGATGAATTAATTTTAAATAATAATGTTTCAAACATTAAGAATACAATAAAATATATATAAAATAAATATAAATGTATACAAAATAAGTGTGGTTGAGAGAGCTCTCAACCACACTCTCAAGGTAGTTAGCAGCAAGAGAGAATGGTTTAAGATGGGAGGAAGCAGTGTTTGTTGGAGGTTTGTAGAGAAGATTTCCTTGCGAGGAGTGCAGGGAATGGCTAGGAACATAAGAGACCAAGAGAGTAGGGAGGTGCAGTAGAGTGAAGGGATTTAAAGGTTAAAATAAGGGTATTGAATTTGATTCTTTGTTTTATAGGAAGCCACACTTTAGACTGAAGTATCGGGGTTGCGGGTTCTCTTTTGGAGAAGGGTGAGATGATCCGGTCACATTGTGCAACAAATATCTAACGTGTGTACAAAGCTTTTGTACATTCTGCTTTTAATAGTTTTTTCCCCCTCTCCTGTTGTTTGGTTTGTTACGTTGTTATCTTAATGGAATTAGATTTTTACTTTCTGCTGGGTACACACCAGCAGATATTTAAGGCCGGGTGACCGACCGATAGTGCCGTGGATCGGTCTGTCGGGCGAAAATATCTGATGGTGTGGGAGCTCGCTCAATCGTTTGTCCAAATCAGACAAACGGTTGGGGCAAAAAACAAGCCCTGTGTGTACCCTGCCTTAAACCTTTATTTCAGTCAGTATTGTTCTGACCAGGTGAAGAACGTAAAAAGCTTGTCAACTATAATAAACTGTTTGTCCATAAAATAGTATTTACTATACATATATTGTACATATATTGTATTGACAATCCTTACAATAAGTTTTGGTATGTCTTCTTTTGTCTTTCGGTGCTATTTGTCTTTTTGACAATACATATGCGACAAAATAGTATTTTAAAAAGCAATTAACTCCCTATTTAGCTAATCAGATGAGCCAGTTTGAGACCTCTTAGGGAGGCTCTTAAAATATTAACCTGAATTTTTCAATCTCTAAAGGTAGGTACACACACTAGCGATAAAGTCTCAATATCGTCGGATACAGCAAACCCTTAATTAGCTTTAATGACAAGGTGTAAAGTGATTTTGTGGTCCTAACCTTTAAGACAAGGAATAAATAGGCATTTTAAGCATTTTTAAACAGGAGTTCAGTACTTCTTGCCAGGGAAATAACACCTGTATTTCACTTGTGAAAGTCACCCAAATCGCTCTGATATTTGTATTTTCAGATGATTTCCTACAATCCCAGAGGAGGCGGTTGGAGGTAATGTGTCTTGCTTGTGCTTTATCGGCACTGTTTGAGCGGGTTTCCTGAACGAGCGCGCAGCCACCGAACATTCCCATCGGCTGATCGGTCGTTCCTAAAAAACTGAAAATGTCCCTTGGCCGCAGCAGTCTCCCTGTAGGGGAGTTGCCCGCAGTCCTGGCAAACATGCAGTCCCAAATGTTCCCTCTATGATGTGTATAGGGAGAATGCTCGGGACTATGTGCATCCTGATCTTTGCAGATCCTGTCATTTTTCAAAAATTTTTCCTGTGTGTACCAAGCTTAAGATTCTGTGTTAGAACATCTCTCTGAATCTATCATAAAACTCTATGATTCAGGGGGACATTACCAAGAGCTGGGAATGCTCTTGCGCTTTTGATTTAATAACTCACCAGAAGCAACTCCTGCCTGCTTAAAGGGCAAGTCCAGCCCCAAAATGAAAACTTACATACAGGTTAATCATCCTAAACCCTAAACGGTAATAGTTTGAAATGTGAAATATATAAGTCTAACCTGAAATCCTGCACAATGTCCTGTTTCCCCTGTTTCTGCTTCCTGGTTCTTCCAGTTAGTAACTGCCAGTTATGGATTTGACAGTTGACATCACAGCCAATGACTGAATGTTAATCCCCTGTCTGCCTCTTCTAAACATGCCCAGGCTCAGTAAATGCTCAGTACATGTTTCTAAATTGCTCAGATTCCAGAAGCATAGCAGGCATACAGTAATGAATTCATAGGACAAACTATGACATATCAACATATTTTAAAGAGGCCATTCTTTCTAAAAGATGTTATTATGAGGGTGGAGTTGTCCTTTAATAAAACTGTGATGGTAAGCATTGGGTCTAGTTAAGAAGTTAAAAAATAAGTGGGGTGGCATTGGTTTATTGTAAAACCTAGGGGCATATTTATAAACAATCGAAAAGACACGTTAACTTTTCACTTTCCTTTACTGCACCACAAGGTTTTTAGCAAAAAAAAAAGTTAACACAATTTATAAAGGTTGCGTTAATGGTTTGCTAAACCACTTTTTGCTATACATCGCAGCGGTAATTTGAGCGAAAAGCGAGTGAAAAGGCACATCCCAATTTATAACAAAGTGAAAAGTGCTTTAACGCATTAAATGGAGCCTGTTCTTATCACAAACTTGACAGCAAAAAATCATATTTTTACAATGTAATTTTGGACTTTGGATTCTTTCATTCATTTTACTGCACAAATAACTTTTAATCAATGCACAAAAAGCACATGACTACTATTTTTACTTTTTTAAAACATATTTATGAAGGTATATAAATGCACATTTGTCAATATTTGCGGATAATTTCCACAAATGCCTATTTCATGTTAACTTTGACATTTTTGTTAACCTTTTTAGGTATTACTTTAGGCCACACTGCAATGTGTCTTAAGTGCTTTGTTTGGTGCATTGTTATGATTTTTGGTAAACTTTGGGAATGCAAAAGTTCCTGCGATTTTCAATACGCTGCATTTGCAATTCCAGTTCCATTTTGGAAGCGCATGCAATCACCCTTTTTAATTGCAATAGCATGCACTTCCATAATGGAAATTGGGTGCTACAACACACAATTACGTGCGATTTCGCTTGTTCATCCCTTTGCGTCGCAGTGTGGCTATGCCATAAACAACAATGTTTTTCTTGTAGATGTTAATGTTAGCTTCTAACGCTTCACAGTTTTCAGTCGTGATTTTCGTTTTTTTATAAATACCACAAAAAGTTTACCAAAAAGGTTAATTTCGATGTGTCGCTTTATTAACTAGGCAAATTTTCCAGACTTTTATAAATATATAAAAGCCCTTAGGCTTTATCCCCATGTGGTGAATACTGGATAACAATTCTACTTGCACTGGATTCTTGTTTACATGTATGATGGCAAAAAATGATGTAGCCAGTTCAATATAGCAATAATAACATTGTTACACTTTGCATACATCTTATGTTAACAAAGTAACCAAGTAACCACAGAATTGCTTGGAGCCTAATTTTTGACAAAGTGATTTAGCCAACCCTAGATAAGAATGTAAAATCTTATAAACTACAAAATTGTGGTGCTGAAAATGTTTCATTGCTGACTATGGTATTGTGATTAGCTTTCATGATGAGATTCTGAATTCACTTTATGAGAGGGAACAAGTTTCTGAAAACCTCACATTTTATAGAAGAATTAATCTGGATGCCTCATGGTTCATTATGTCCACTGCAGGGGAACACATTACTAGGAACATAATGAAAGAATTACCATTTTTCTATATTATAGCTAAAAGGCAATACAATTAAACTGAAACTATCATTGCTTCTTTTCCAACTTTTTTTTTAATAACCCTTTATACCTTTAAAAATAATTTAGAGAAAAAAAGTGCACACAGATCCATTTTTTTTGTAAATGAAGAAAAAGCTGAGTGTAACGTGATATTTAAAATAAATATTTACTGAAAAGATGATTCTGTAAAAAAAAAAAAAAAAGGAATCTTACAGCTTTTTTATAAAGCTAAACATTTATTTACCAAATTGTTTTTTTCACAAGCAAAGTGTAAATATCAATTGGAGCAGATTTGTGTCCGAACAGGCAAAGTATGAGGTGCACCCCCTGTGGTCTGCGCCACATCAGGTAAGTATACACATATAAAGTTGAGGGAGACACACTCAAGCAGTACTTAAGTTAATCATTTATTCAGGTGCTGAAAAAAACCAAATACACACAATGTTTCGGGAGTTTGAACCCCCTTCCTCGGGTGACCTGAGGAAGGGGGTTCAAAGTGTAAATATGTAGGGATGCTAGATCAATGAGAAAACAGAGGACACCAATTAAACCCACATGAGTTGGACTTAATGCAATTTTGATCAGTTGACTATAATTTCTAATCTGCTAGTAACATTTCTTTTTCCAGAATATGCTCCAATTGTTTGATTATCTAGTTACCCTAAAAGGATGAATAATCTTTTCTTAGCATACCACATGCTGCACTTTAACAGATTTCTGTCAGTTAACTTCCATCAGTTAAAATAGAATTTATTAAAAAAAAGTGATTCTGCATCTATAAAAAGCTTTTTACTGTTTTTTTTAACTGATAAAGTGGGGAAGCCAATGCATGAATGTACAGCATGATAAAATGAATATGTACCTTTGTTTAGCAATCTGAAAAATTACAGCTCAGATAGCTAGTAGAAACATATCAAATAATTAAAGAATGCACATTTGTAAAATATGCCTAAAGCTGGCCATACACTGTTAGGTGGCTGCAATATTATGTAACTGGTCGATATATCCAGTAGTGTAATTACTGCCCCTGGGATGTTGGGAGGGCCCGGAGGTGTGGGCAATCAGCTGTTTTAAAATACTGCCAGTTCAGTAACAGTGTTAAACAGCTGATCATGCACACCTTTACTTACATATGTGCAATCAACTGGTCGCTGTAACTGGCCTGCAGCTAGAGAGAGGAAGGGTGTGTAAAGAGCCTGCCATGAAATCTGCAGGGGGGGGGGGCGCTCAGGCCATAGCAGTTTATCTACTGGATTTCAAAAATTTATCAGAAAGTACCAATCAAACTACACCACCATGCGATATTAATTGAGAGTGGGTTTCAACTAAAAAAATGGCTCAAGATTACGCAGCCACTGATGGGGGTCTCTTTATATTTTCTGATTTGTCCTAGCAATGTTAGTTTAATAGAATGCCCATTATTGCCAAAATTGTCCATGTATGCCTTTAGTCAAATTATTTTGCATTTGCTACTTGTTTTAAATAACATTTGCTGCATTTGGGAAAAAAGATCTGATTTCAACAGTCTGAAATGTTTTGAGCCTCTGAACAGGATGAAATTAGTTTCTTTTTTTGTAGCTGTGCATATATTTTCATAAAATGAATACAAATCTGGTTTATCAATAGCAGAGGAACACCTGTTTTCTATTTTGATGTTTTTTAATAATTTCTCAAGATTAAATATATCAGGATGTATCTTGATTAAGGAAGGAAATAATTTGAAATTGTGTTTCTTTTCATCTTTTTTCTTACATTCTTCTGTTTTAGAGATATTCAAATCAAACAAATTAACAGACGCTAACTCTAGCTACACATATGCTTCCATAACATTTTATTCTGACAGATCTGCCAATGATATATTGCTAACTAAATCAGGAGGAAAAAAAGCTGCAAAGACAATATTTATCTGGTCCTGTATATTTGGATCAGGCAGAAACTATCAACATTATCTGGACAAGTTTTGAGAATGATTTTGGTGGAAAATCAGTTGGAAAATGTTGGTTGCGATGAAAATTCTGGTAGATAGTTTTGCCTGATTGACTGGAATATTACACAGGTCAGTTGGGCTGAAATATATATATATTTTTTTATTTGAAAGCAGAGCAGGATTATCCACAAGGCAACCCTAGGCACCTGCCTAGGGCCCAGGAAACTTCAGGGGGCCCAGCATCAGAAGCAGTAACAATATTATAGTCTATACAATATATGTAGCAAAAAATGATGGCATTTCCTTGGGCCCCATATGATCTTAATCCATCTTTGTTTGAAAGCACCGTAAATGGGAGCAATACAGTGTGAATAAAGTAGTTTCACTAGTGACAACACTTTTACAGCATACTGGACAGTTCAGCCACTATAGAGGGCAGCACGGTATCCAATCCTTAATGTCTGATTTAAATGGTAGACAGTCAGTTTGATTTCATCCTGGCACACCATTCACTTTCTTTGAATAATCTCTACATACATAGCAATTATCAAGATAATATACATTAGGAAGATGCAGACAATTCAATATCATACTCCTTAATGTAATTTTTAAGATTCTTTAAGATTTCCCCTATTACATTGCTCTATGGACTCCCAGCACTTACACATTTTATGAAATCACTTCTTTATCACAAGTAATGGATTTTTTTTCTTGTAGATTTTTAGGACCCTCCACTTTCCAGGTTAGGAAATTACAAATCAATAGAAGTCAATTGTGAAGCTTAAAATTAATGTTGTGTTTCTTCCCTAGTCCTTTGTGATCAGAAAATAGTAGGAACTGGACTGTTACGTTGTGATACGTTGCTGCGTACATAGTCTAAATATGAGTGGCCTGTCATTGTGAATTTGTGTACCCAATCTTAGTACTAGCATTCCATCAAATAACTGCACACAACTCTTTTACTTCCCTTGAAAACAAAGTAAAAATTACATTTTCTGTTTACACCAGTCACAGTGGATGTGTCCAACTGCAGGATCACTAACCGAGGTTGCTCAGTGCTATAGAGCAGCCTTTTTCCTTGGTCCCCTAAGCTAACCAGGCCACTAATTAGGGAAACACACTTAATGAGGTACAGATACAGACATTTAAGTAAATATATTTTAGCCAGGCATTTACATGATTATGAGAATGTATTTTAAACAGTTTTAGCTGAATAAACTAGATTTACTTGGATTTATAGATTAGGTTGACCACTGCCCCGAACCTGCTCTGTCCCTTTTTTAAATTATTTTTTATTATTTTATTTTATGCCACATTTTTTACTCTAAAGTAAATACCAATTTGATTAAGCATACGATATTTCATCTTGCCTAACGTCTCTTAAACAAAGCCTTTAAAAAATTGTTTTCATTTATTCTAAAAATTTTAAAAATTATTAAAAAAAAAAACATTTTACATAGTATAACATTGGACCATAGGTGGTAGTGGTGTGGTGGGGAGGGTTCTATGTTCTGTACTGTGTTCTATGTTCTGTAAACTATGAACATGTAAGAACAGAATTAATATATTGTTTAAAATAGCAGAGAGGTATAGTTGCAGTAAAGCAGCATAATTGTTGATTGGTTCTCCAATTTATATTTTTCCCTTTGAATGTTATATTTATTTTTCTGGGTGGTGTTATTGCTGACTGGAAAGAGGGAAAGAGTTTTGTGAGCAGAGAAAAGAAGAAAGAAAAAAAAGAAAAGAAGAAAGGTTCTTTCATTTAGGCCACAGAGCTTTAAAAGTTCTTACAAACTCAAACTATCCAAACTAGCCAAACTACGAACTATTTCGTATTTTTCAAACTTGTGGACTTATTTTTGATAATTATCGAAAATTCAATAATTATTGAATTCTCGAATCGGTAACCCTCAAATGTATCCTATAATTTCGATAGCACTCAAATGTATTGTTCAATTTCAGTAACCCTCGAATGTAGCCTTCAATTTCGGTAACCCTCGAATGTAGCCTTCAATTTCGGTAATCCTCAAATGTAGCCTTCAATTTCAGACCCCCCGAATGAATTGTTCTATAACCCTCAAATGTAGCCTTCAATTTCAGTAACCCTCGAATGAATGGTTCTGTAATTGTCGAATGTATCGTTCAATTTCAATAAACTTAAAATGTATTGTTCGGTAACCCTCAAATTGGCGCTAACCTTCGAATATAGCATGCGGAAATTGCCTGATCGTGGGGAAAGGTAGTGTATAAACAAGTTTTTGAGAAACACCTTCTTATAACAGAAGGCATCTTTCAGTGATGAATATGTGAATAGCATTGCCCACAAAATCTAAGAAACAAGAAGCAATTTCTTACTCCCAGATTCCCCAGAGTAAGGAGCAGAGAAATGCAAAATACTCCTTTATGTCCCTTAACTTAGCCATGTGTCCAGAACCACTGGCTTAATAACATGCAATATAGCCTAATATATAGAGCCAATCATCTGACCTCCAGACATGATCTTGTAACAAGTTTTGGTGATATGGACATGTTCCCCAGCCCATTTCCCAGGTGCCACAGCCATTTACAGTAAGTTACCATTGCTATTTTATACAAACTTTTCTAACTATTTGAAAACAATGCTGTTTTGACACCTTACTCTGGGCGTTCCTATAACACCACTTAGCCACTATCCAATCAAGCCCTTAACACTTGGCTGTGATTAGAGATGTCCAAACTTCGCAAAATCCGGTCCGCTTGACGATCCGCGAATTTTCGAAAAAAGTTGAAAATTCGAAAATCCGCGAGCGGACCTATTAAAACGCATTAAAATGAAAAAACCCTCGAAAATACAAGAAATCCTCGTATTTTCGTAAATTTTCCAAAATACGTATTTTCACGCATTTTCAAAAATACGAGATTTCCTCATAATTTCGAAAGTTTTCGAATATACGTATTTCACGCATTTTCGAAAATACGAGAAATCCTCGTAATTTCGAAAATTTTCGAAAATGCGGTTCGGAAAAGTTCGGAAGGCGGAAAACCGGAAAATCAGCGATATCCGCCGTTCACGAACGTGGTAAATACGCGGCGAATCCAGGTTCGGATCCGCGAACTGGGCCATCACTAGCTGTGATATGCTAATTGGGATTTCCAGGGTACATAATTGCCACAGATTCTTGTACAAGTCATTCTGAATCGAGAAAGCCAGTCGGATGACTAGCGAAACGTCTTCAAGAACTAAACTTCCAGTTGATCTAATTGAATACAACAGATATACCATGACCTGGATGAATGAGAACCTTCACAAGCATTAAAAAAGCTGTTTCACCTCTCCCTTTGCTGTTGATGTTGGTTTATTTATGAAATAAACCTGTAGGTACTAGGGGTCAGCTCCCATAATTCATCTCTCTGGGTCTACTGGCAGTCTAAATGTAAGCTTTTTCTCACAAAATTGGGCTTGCAGGATTTCTAGAAAAGGACCATTAAATGTCTAAATCCATTGCTTTATTGGTGATTAACACACATTTTGACCCCATTAGGCCTTTTCTAGTGTTCTCAGAATGCTCCATCCAATGGATGCGGGGGAATATGGATGTGGCTGTGATTTTGCTAACTGACAGCATGATATAAAAGCCTACAATGGGTAAGGCAACTATTATAGGATTAATATCAGCAGAAACAACGCTCTAAGGAGTTTTGCTGATGGAGCAATTGCTAACTTCAATGTAGATATAGCTGCATGGTGTAAATATGCATGAGCAGTTAGTACATAGTACTGCGGAACTAGACTGCAATATATCAGCTTTGGCACAAAAAGCTGTCAAACTTAACAGAACATTCTAATTCCATGAGTTGGTTGATTACGCTTGCTTATTGGAATAAAATGATAAATTGCTAACCTAACACACAATGTCACTTGTAATATTCAAGACATAAAAAAATATCAAAATGTTATTGGCTTGATAAGCTTATATAGCAATAAGGCAATTATAATATGCTTAGAAGTAACCCATATTTGAACACTAAAATAATAATTTCCCGACAACTGTTTGAAATGTTGAGTCATAGCAGGCTCATATGTACAACCCCTTTACAAGCCAAACTATTGAGCCATAAAATGTGAGTTAAAGTAAATAAAAAAGTATTGCTTATTTCAACCAGAAATGGAAAGACATAGCAGAAAAAAGCTAAGGTTAAGCTTTACTTTCCTGCCAGCCTTGCAGATGCCCAACAACAAGAAACAAGTGTAATCCCTAGACACATTAAAACAAAATTTGCTTTTCACTGGAAATTGAATCCCTATGACTACATCACTTATCTTGCCACCCAGAGGAAACTCAGCCATAATCATTTCTACACTGAATAATTAATTCAAGAAGGATTTTGTACTGTGCCTTAAAGATATTTAATGTACAAGCATATAGTATCTAGGTTACTATCCAAAACATGCACATTATTAAAAAAAAAAAAACAACTGCAAATGCATGTTTATTGCCCAAAGGAATTGGCATCTATAGGGAATATTTTATAAAAATATAGATTTTTTACTTAATGGGAAAATGT
Source organism: Hymenochirus boettgeri (assembly GCA_019447015.1). Classification (NCBI taxonomy): domain Eukaryota; kingdom Metazoa; phylum Chordata; class Amphibia; order Anura; family Pipidae; genus Hymenochirus; species Hymenochirus boettgeri. Next base: position 100,251,602 of record CM033474.1, read on the forward strand.
TCAGTGGCTGGTACACAGCATTATTCAAGCAGTGTTTCTATTTCTAGAAAAATGAATATCATACAAATAACAACACTAACATTTACATACAGTTCTAAATATGTGTTCATGGTGTACTAAAAATGACCCACGTGAGAACGGTTAACTAAAGGTTGTGATATTTACCACAAAAAAACAACCATACTAATAAGGATGCATGGACCTAATAGGGATCCACGGAACAATCTGTTTCTGCATGGATTTTTAACTGGGGGATCAACCGCAGGGGGGCCTTGGAGCCCAGGAGGCGCCATCTTCTTATTTTTCCTATGACAAATATAGATTCCTCCAAGAAAGGGGCCCTATGATGGTTTTGCTGAGGGACCCAGTTATTCCTAGTTATGCCACTGGTCTAAACCTTGTTGCAAAGTTTCAGTAGCTCTTGGTCAAAAAATTTGACCCAAAGCCAGGTTTGGTTTAAAATTCTGCTACACCTTTACTTACCACGAGAGATGAACAAAACTAGCAAGTTTCATTCTGTCAGTGGTTCAAGTGTAATTGTCAAATCAGTTTGGAAATTTCAAACAATTTTTTTTTAAATATTCGATTTTCTTATTTTTATCCATCATAAGTTCTGAGTTTCGAAATTTATAAAAATTCTATTGGATTTGCAGATTTCTGAAACCATTTTAGTCATCATTACTTACTACTAATAAGTAGAAAAAGATTTGGAATGCACAAAACAATGATAGTAATCCACATGCTTTTTATCTGTTCTCCAACCATGAGCTCATACCTTTAGTTTAGGAGAAAAGTCACTGTACAATTGATCTCCCTTGCGCCCCTTTTCTTGTTGGGTGCTAACCACCAAGGCTGATAGCCAAAAGCAGCTATATATTGAATCAATCAGACACCTATAGATATAAAGAAACTTTACTGTGACAGGGACATGTACAGTATAACTTTCACTGCTGCCAGAGGAAATAGTTTAGGGATTTAGAAGCTTAATTTAATTCAGTTTTCCTGCCTCAAACATTTCACTGATACTCAAGATCCCTTTACTACAAAGTGACTGCAGGGGAGCTTTGTAGTAGCTCCAGTAGAGTGATTAAGTTCTGGATGTACATAATATATTTCATTGACTTTTAACATTTTGGTGCCAATAAATGTTTTAACGCTATATTTACCAGAGAAATAGAATATACTAGAACATCTGTTGGAAGAGTCATGCTGCTTCTTTTGCAGTTAAATGAAATTGTGTCATGTGACATGTCTCTCTACATCAAAATTGTAGAGATTTTTCACCTTTAGTACTGAGAAATACAGTGTATTAAATAACCCAAAAAGTACTGTACATTTAAATGTAGGATAATGTACTTATAATAGAGAAATTAATGTCATTGTATATTTCAATAATAATATTATATACATATTTTTAATTTACTTTATAAGAGCAAAATATATTACTTGATTTTATAATGTGCACCAATAGCTGATTTTTAGTTTTTATATAAGCTCGAACAACCCACAAAACAATAATAATCTTCAGAACCTTATCCTGCTAAGTAATTTTAGACACATTGATTAATTAGCAGAAACTGCATTGACCTCATTCACCAAGGCTGGAAAATATTTTTTTAGCTTACAGAAAAGGAGCAAAAGTGCAGTAAACAGAAAATCTACTAAATGCCAGGGCTTTTTTATTTTATGTGTCTTGTGCCAAAGAGTTTAGCACTTAGCATTTTGATTGTAATTGACTAGTACTCAACATAGATACAATGGGCATATTTATAAAGAGGCAAAATCAATATTTTAGAGGTATTTTGCCACTTTTGAATTAAAACAATTTCTAAAGAATTGAAACCACATTTGCCACTTTGCAACCCAATTATTTAAATCAGTTTGTAAGGTGGAGGCATCCTACATTGAACCTATAATCCTGCATTGAACCTATAATCCTACATTGAACCTATAATCCTGCATTGAACCTATAATCCTACATTGAACCTATAATCCTGCACTGAACCTATAATCCTACATTGAACCTATAATCCTACATTGAACCTATAATCCTGCATTGAACCTATAATCCTACATTGAACCTATAATCCTACATTGAACCTATAATCCTACATTGTACCTATAATCCTACATTGAACCTATTATCCTACATTGAACCTATAATCCTACATTGAACCTATAATCCTGCATTGAACCTATAATCCTACATTGAACCTATAATCCTACATTGAACCTATAATCCTGCATTGAACCTATAATCCTGCATTGAACCTATAATCCTACATTGAACCTATAATCGCTACATTGAACCTATAATCCTGCATTGAACCTATAATCCTGCATTGAACCTATAATCCTGCACAATTTTAGTATCATTAGCAAACATGTATGTATGTATACCTATTATAGTATGTCCAATGTATACATATTATAGTAAGTCCAATATATACCTATTATAGTAACATAGTAACATAGTAATTAAGGTTGAATAAAGACATACGTCCATCAAGTCCAACCTATTCAACCTAACAGTTGATCCAGAGGAAGGCATAAAAAAACCAGCTAAAAAGGGGGAAAAAATTCCTTCCTGACTCCAAACGGCAATTGGAAAGTATCCCTGGATCAACCAGATCTATGTATTAATACCAGTAATTCTCAATATTATTTAGTTTTAGGAACTCATCTAGGCCTTTTTTAAAGCTATTCAGTGAACTTGCCATTACCACATCTGCTGGAAGACAGTTCCACAGTTTCACCGTTCTCACTGTAAAGAAACCTTTCCTAACCTGAAGGTGAAACTTCTTTTCTTCCAACCTTAAAGGATGTCCACAAGTCCCCTGATATGACCTATTAGTAAACAATGCACCAAAGAGTTCATTGTATGGCCCATTAATATATTTGTATAAGGTTATCATGTCCCCACGCAAACGTCGCTTCTCCAATGTAAACAGCCCTAACTTGTCTAATCTGCCTGCATATTCAAGCCACTCCATTCCCCTTATTAATTTAGTTGCCCTTCTCTGAACTGCCTCAATTTCCAAGATGTCCCTTTTGTATATGGGATTCCAAAACTGCACCGCATATTCCAAATGAGGCCTTACCAGTGCATTGTAAAGAGGGAGAATAATATTTTTCTCTCTTGAATCTATTCCTCTCTTTATACAAGACAATATCTTGCTAGCTCTAGCCGTTGGTACCTGGCATTGTCTGTTATCAACCAGAACCCCCAATTCTTTTTCCATTACAGACGCACTCAACACAGAGTTATTTATGGTGTAGGTGGTACAGGCATTATTAAATCCCAAATGCATCACCTTACATTTATCAACATAAAAGTCAAGGATATGATCCCGTAACAAAGTTTCCAGCACCTTCCCTACCACTGATGTTAGGCTTACAGGTCTATAGTTACCAGGCTGTGAACGACTACCTTTTTTGAATATTGGTATTACATTGGCTTTTTTCCAATCCAGCGGCACATCCCCAGATCAAAGCGAATCTGAAAAGATGAGAAACAGTGGTCTAGATAGAACTGAACTAAGCTCTTTTAAAATCCGAGGATGCAATTCATCTGGTCCTGAGGCTTTATTGGTATTAACTTTGTCTATTAACTTTATCCTCTGTTAGCCAATGTGAATACTCTTCATTTCTTCCCTGCATTTTATTACAATCCCTACTATAAGGACAAGGATTTTCAGCAGTAAAAACCGATGTAAAAAAACAGTTTAGCAGATTAGCCTTTTCGGCATCCTCTACAACCACCTCAGCCCCATTATTTAATGGTCCCACATTCTCAGTCCTCATCTTTTTACCATTTATATACTTAAAAAACATTTTGGGGTTGGACTTGCTTTGTTCGGCAATCCGTATTTCATTTTCTATTTTAGCTAGTTTAATTGCTTTCTTACACTCTTTATTACAGCTTTTTGTACTCCCTGTAAGCCTAACTCCCTCTTTTCAAAATTTTAAAAGCCTTTTTCTTTTATTCCATTTCCCTTTTTACCTGAGCATTAAGCCATGCAGGAGAGGACCTCATTTTTTACACTTGTTCCCTAAAGGTACAGATTTAGAAATGTAATAGTTTAATATCCCTTTAAAAGTGGTCCACATCTGCTCTGTATCTTTACCTAGAAACAATTTCCCCCAGTCTATGAGCAGGAGGGATTCCTTTAACAGCATAAAATTAGCTTTCCTAAAGTTAAAAGTTTTTGTTAACCCAGTGCACTTTAGTTTTTTGCAACCTATATTAAATGACACTATATCATTGTCACTATTCCCTAAGCTTCCAATTACCTTCTTCTCCAAAATGAGCTCAGGGTTATTAGATATCACCAGATCCAACAACGCATTCTGTCTAGTAGGAACTTCTACCATCTGTGAAAGAAAATGCTCATATAGGAAATTTAAGAACTTTATACCTTTTGAGGTGCTGGCAGTTCCCTTACTCCAATCAATGTCAGGGTAGTTAAAATCCCCCATAACCAGAACATGCCCCATACCAGCAGCCTTCGCCAACTGCATATTTAGATTCATTTCCACCTCTTCCCTGGCATTTGGCGGCTTATAACATACTCCAACAATTAATTTCCCTACCTTCTTGCTTTCTGTACACAGTTCCACCCATATTGTTTCTGCTGTATCGTTTACTCCCCCATCTATTCCATCTTTTAAATTTGGCTTCAATTCCTGTTTAACATACATACATACTCCTCCTCCTATCTTATTAACTCTGTCATGTCTAAATAAGGAGTATCCTTCAATATTTACTGTCCAGTCGTGTGAATCATTAAGCCATGATTCTGCTATACCAATCACATCATACCTTTCCTTTAAAGTTATTATTTCAAGTTCCCCGGTTTTTCCAGCCAGACTTCTTGCATTTGAAAACATACATTTTAGATGCCTTGTACATGCCTCCTTATCCTCTGTGCTCCCCCCTCCCCCTTCTCCATCCTCCGTTGTGTTAATAGCCCCCTGATCCCTAACTTCTCTATCTACCCCTGTGTAGTTCAACATACCCTCCCCCCCATACCTAGTTTAAATTCTCCTCCAACCCCCTAGCCATCTTCTCCCCCAAAACAGCTGCACCATCACCATTGAGGTGCAATCCGTCTTTACTAAAGAGCCTGTAGCCAACAGAAAAGTCAGCCCAGTTCTCTAAAAATCCAAACCCCATCTCCCTACACCACTCCCTTAGCCATGCATTTATACTCCTGAGCTCCCGTTGCCTCCCTAGCATAGCCCGTGGCTGCGGTAGTATTTCTGAAATCACTACCCTTGAGCTCCTTGCTTTTAACTTGGCCCCTAATTCTCGGAAATCATTTTTAAGGACCTCACCTCCCCATCTAACTTTATAGTATGCCCAATGTATACGTATTATAGTATGCCCAATGTATACCTATTATAGTATGCCCAATGTATACATATTATAGTGTGCCCAATGTATACCTATTATAGTATGCTCAATGCATACATATTATATTATGCACAATGTATGCATATTATATTATGCCCAGTGTATACCTATTATAGTATGTTCAATGTATACATATTATAGTATGCTCAATGTATACCTATTATAGTATGCCAAATGTATACATAATATAGTATACCCAATGCATACCTATTATAGTATGCCGTATGTATACATATTATAGTATGCCCAATGCATACCTACTATAGTATGCACAATGTATACATACAGTATTATATTATGCCCAATGTATACCTATTATAGAATGCCCAATGTATACATATTATAGTATGCCCAATGCATACATATTATAGTATGCACAATGTATACCTATTATAGTATGCCCAATGTATTACATATTATATTATGCCCAATGTATACCTATTATAGTATGCCCAATGTCACATAGGGCCCTATTTATAAAAGATCGGTATCGTTATCGTAAAATACCGATCGTTATCGTAAAATAACGACCGGTTTATTACCGATAACGACCGTTATTTACCGATAACGACCATTATTTACCGATATCGCTAAATAACGGTCGTTATCGGTAAATAACGACCGCTATTTACCAATAACGACCGCTATTTACCGATATAGGTAAATACTGGTCGTTATCGTAAAATACCGGTCATTATCGGTAAATAGCGGTCGTTATCGGTAAATAACGGTCGTTATCGGTAAATAACGGTCGTTATTTTACGATAATGATCGGTATTTTACGATATCGATACCGATCTTTTATAAATAGGGCCCATAGTTACATAGTAATTGAGGTTGAATAAAGAAATGCATCCATCAAGTCCAACTTTTTCATCCCCTTTTTTAACCCTACCTAATAGTTGATCCAGAGAAAGGCAAAAAAAAACTGCTAAAAAAGGGGGGGAAATTCCTTCCTGACTCCAAATGGCAATCGGAAAGTAATCCCTGGATCAACCAGAACTACAGTATATGTATTAATACCAGTAATTCTCAATATTTTTTCATTTTAGAAACTTATCCATCCCACTTTTAAAGGTATTTAATGAACTTGCCATTACCACATCTGCTGGAAGACAGTTCCACAGTTTCACCGTTCTTACTCTAAAGAAACCTTTCCTAACCTGAAGATGAAACTTCTTTTCTTCCAATCTTAAATGTATACATTTTATAGTATGATCAATGTATTATAGTATTAAAGTTATAACTGCACTAGATCAGTTTGTCCTATGTTATGAAACAAAGTTCTGTGATGTCTCATTTTTCATTAGTGAAAGCTAATTGATGAAATATGTGAACAAGGCTCATCTTGGGTCAGTGAATATTTCTAACATACAGTTTTCCTTTAAACCTAATTAAATGACAGAAACAATATTTGTTGCTCCGAGTCTCTGGAAGCTACAACCCTTCATTTGCATAAAACAGAAAGTATTTGAAGAATTACTGCCATTACATTATACAATGCAGACGGCAAATGTGTTACTGATATAATTCATTTTTGGCTGCACAGATGCTGCAACAAAAATACTAAATATTTAGTCATAGCTCCACATCATATTCTTAGCACACCTAAGGATAGTATTCATATAAACATTCATTTAAATCAAATTTTAATAACATACAGCAAATGCATGTATAAACACCAAGGTGTGACGACAAAGCTAGACAACAAAGGGTCTGACATTATCATGTTTTATCCTAAGCTGGATAATTTGCCATGTCGAGTGGCGAAAAATCAGCTGGCGACTTACAAACTGCTGCTGTTGGCTGCTTAATTGGTCATCTGGGACCAGAAATATCTACTGGCCCCTATACTTTTATAGCATAGAGGGGTCATATCGTGAATGTTGATATGCATTTTTGCAGCAGATGTCAGGCAGCTTGTAACAGACTGTGCTTGTCATCCGCTTCAAATCTTTAATGTGCGTACCCAGCTTCACAATTGTGCGGTACTTTCTCTGTACCATTAGTGGGCACAACCTCTAACATTCTACATTGCATTTAGGAGAACACAGACTATTGTTTAATTTAAACTGTGCTTGTTTTTTTCACTTTATCTTGGACAAAAAAAACAGAGTAACAGTAATTACAGAAGAAACAAATCTCCAACATTTTCTGCACAGTTTTTTCAGTACCAGAGAACATACATCAGCAGAAAGAATCAACGCACGCCAAGATAAATAAGTTTCCAATGATAATTTTAAAAAGGCACCAGATGTTAATAGTCAAAAAACTTACATATAAAATCCAGCGCCACAAATTACTAAATCCGTGTTCTCTAAAACCTTGGGAGCTGCTCTGATGATTCAATTACCTTCGATCATAGTAATATTGGTCCGATTATGAAATGATTTAAGAACCACCACACGTTTCATGACATTCGTAATTAAGGTTTATAAACAAAACAAACAAAAAAAGGCAGTGAAACAGTCATAGGTCACTGCCTTGTGTCTTGCTAAGTATGAATATATATACATTTATATACCTTACTCTGCTGCAGTTAACTCAAATTCTAACTAAAATTCCCCCCTGGATTGGATGGCACATTGTCACCTCAAACTAAAATTAACATATTAGTATAAATCATTCCCCCCCCCCCAACTGTGTCCTACAGCAACACACACTTTTTGTTGATAACACAGTGATTAACACTGTTACCACAATACAAAACAACATTTCGACACTTTAACAACTTAATAATGGTGCTAAGATTAACACTTTTTTTCTCTGTCAACTTCTAAAATGCTGGTGCCAGCATCATTGTAACCTACAGTATCATTGGCCGTTGGCCTTCCAACCAGCCATGTCTCCCCTTTCCAGTCCATCCAGTCTACTTTTTGGATCTTCATGCTTTTTTCTAAGTGACAACCTAAAAAATTATTCTATTTCACAGGATCGCTTCCAATCAAGCAAAGAATGTTTAATAAAATAAATCTTCTCCATATACCTACAAAAATATTTATGTAAATTTGTATGGAAAAACGCTGTACAGTACAAAGAATACAAAAAAGGGAATAAATGCAAAAACTAAATACATACATAAACAATGTAACATGAGAAATGTGGTCACTGCCTCAGAAAGCTTACCATCTACCAAGTTTTGTGTCACATATATACTGACAGGATAACATCATATTTGGCACTGTTTTTCTGCACTGTGGCTGTTTAGGTTGGCTTCCCTGGGTTTTTCCCTGTGACTTGTGCTTACACATGATTGACTTTCTGCTTTTGAACTTTGTCTTCACTTCTTCTTTGCTTTAACACCACCTGACCTTCTACAGTAACTCCAACTGAATGCTGCCTGCCTTGACATTTTGGTAAGTGATCTTACCATCTTGCCTCCTTGCAGAGCAGTCAACCATCAGTGACTCTGGTGAAAAGCACCTAGTCATTCACTAGCAACTGCCAATAGAAACGTAACATACTGTACTGTACATATACAACAGAAGTACAGTTGTTAGTTCTTAAAGTGATTTTGATCAGACACTTTTGTTAAAATCCCAAAATGGAGGAAACTATTTTCTCATCTTTTCTCATTAAGATACACATATGGAAACCTGTAAAAATATAATACAAAGGGTAGACATGTTATATTTGTAATACTATTAGTTATAATATTATCAAACCAAGCAACAGAATTGCTATATTTCTATTTACAAAATTAAAAACTATTGTAATTTTTAAGAGAAAATGCACCAATATACAGTATTTCTTAATAAGCTACCACATATGACTCTGAAGATCAAGGACTGTTTTGCTTCTCCGAAGGAAAGGTCATAGATTAGATTAGTAATCACCACTGTGAAGCTAATGATAAATGATTGCTGCCTTCTGTTGCTTCAATTACAGTCAAGAAATAACATTGGTTTGCTTGCTAACATAAAAAAATGTATAACCAGAAATGGCCGGCCACACACACACATACACACACACACACACACACACAAATCAAATAAATAAACGCAGCTACAGTATGCCTTACCTCACTTTCTGAGTGAACTGCAGACTAATGCTTCCCTAAAGATCTGGCACCTACAACCTGATCTTTGCAGATCTGGCATGCCATGGACTTCTTTGTTCCATCTGACAGTTAGCCAATAGCAAGGAGACTGCACGATTGACCAAGGTTTTCTATCACATCTGATTGGCCATTCGTCCAATTTGTCCACATCGACCCCCCCCCAAAAAAACATATTTTTTGCATTGATAAAATGAAATGTTTGTCGGTTGGGCAGAAATATTGCATGGGGTGTACCCAGCCTGTAGCCTATGGCAGATATTTGCCATTTCAGTATTTAATCATTTTTCTGGCTTTAGGCTAGGTACACAGATCTTTCTTTTCGTCTGACCAACCACCTGGTGCGATTTTTAGTTTGGCTGTGAAGGAATAATGCCTGAAATTACCGTCAAATTTCTTTACTGAAATTAGTTGCAAAATATATTAGTAGTCAGTAATTTCCAGCCGATTCTGCATATATATGGGCAGGACATACACAGAATTGGGCATTTAGCTGAAATACATGTATTGCATGCACAACTTTCTTTTACAGACTAGAAATCAACATACAGTACCACTTGGCTTGTTTTGGTACTATCAGGCAGTAGCTGGCCCTTGTGTACATATCTTTAAAGGGACACTATACTCAGCTACCCATCTCTGAATCCTCACATAGCATTGTCACTGACATTCCTCCTATCTATCTATGTAAGAGTGTGTGAATTACATACAAAAGGACTATCAAAAACTTCTAGACCGTAACACAAGAAATAGTATGGTATTCTCCAATTACAGAATTTGATCTGCTTTTCATTGCTTTCTAGTGTACATCATTAGTTTTAACTTTCCCATTCCCAAATTCATTGATTTGCATCTATCTAGAATTTTCCATTTCTTCCTTCATTACTCTTTTCGCTGGATTCAGACTCCATATAATGCCTAATGCTTCATGTTAACTTCCAGTACATTTATAGTTCCAGTAATGAATATATGTTTAATTAATGAGTTACAATCTGTAACATAAAACCTTAATAGGGAAAGGAATAGACAGTGATACTTTATTCGCTTCAATATTACTGTCACTGATTTCTAATTAAACCTAGATTCTTATAACAATGACAGCACTGACCCAAATGTGTATGACACTTCTTTCTAACTAAGCACCGAGAGCAAGTGAGATTGTGATTAGGATCATATAATTTCTGTCAATGACCTGCAATACTTATTCTACTAAAGCCAGTGTAGGAAACTTCAGAAAAATATGCAGTAATATAAATGTATTATCATTCAACCCATACCCAATAAGCAGCCCCATTTATTCAGAGGAGCAGGGCAAATTTCTCTTCTTAAAGTATCAGTTTAATAAACATTAACTCACCTTTATAATGGGATTTTATAAAGGGATTGATGAGTCTGCAGTGGTTTTACTTTTACTAGTCATATACTGTAGCTGGTGAAACTTTCACTTTATTTATTAAGAAGCGCAAGTCAGGAAAGTGTGTAGTGACTTGGCAAGAATGGGTTAACTCTTGGTATTAGTTTTTGCAAAGGACCAATAAAAATACCATTCCACCCTGGGACTGTCCTATTGTTTATATTACGATTAGTGAAGCATGGAACCAGATCTTCTTTTCCAGACAATGTGGGGCTGAACCGTGTATCTGGAATTCTCTTCAGCTAGGTGTCTGGTGGGTACCTTAAGAGGTAATTTTAAGTACAACCATACATGTAAAATAAATGTATTTTGGTATTGGAATATGTAAGACAGAAACCAATATTATACTTGTGAATGGAAAAGTAGGCCCATTAAAATGATACCCAACATGGAGACCTTATTCCCTTGCCAAGGCGAGTTATTAATATCTTGGGAAATAAGGATTACACACAGGTCATGTTTGGTATTGTAGGAATTGATAATTAATACAGGAGAGGAATATGTGGTCAATATCCCAAAACAATGTACATATCTACATTTATATGGAAGAAATATATATATATGCTAAAACCGTGTGTATGGACCTGATGTTTCTTCCCGCCCCGGGATACAGGACTTCTTCTAGTGAGTAGGGTCTGTGAATATTTTTATCCTTTTTATTTTATATAACTGTTGTACCCATTGTATGTCATTTTATTATAACACCATTTTCTTTTATTTTTGTATTATATGCACTGTCCACCTTTTGGAATATTAAATCTAAAATGTAATAAGTTTTGTCTTTGATGCTCTAAAAGAACTTAGTTTGCGTCTGATAAGTTTATATGTGGTTGAATGGAGTGTTTTGCAGTGTAAATGCTAATTAACTCTGTGACTGCTTGTGAAGGACTGAAGCTAATTAACCAGTTAGTTGCTGGAGTGAATGGTGTAGTGTTAACCATTTAGCTGCCAGGACAGGGGTGTGCATAGTCAGTGAGAGTCAAGGGTGTTTTTGGGGCGTCTTTAAGGCCATAACTTAAAGTGGTGGCAGCTTGTACTAATTGATTTGTCAGATCACGTGTCCAGTGAACTGGCGTTCGTGACAGCGCACATAACATTGTAGACTGTGATTGCGGTTCTCTGTAAATCAGGATGAAGGTCTTGTTGCTAGAGTCAACTGCTGAGACATGTTAGTGGTTATAGCCATCCCAGTCTAACACTATAACACTGCCCATTGCTCTGGCAATATGCCCATCTGCATGAAGTCTGTATGGTTTGTTTGTAATTACAGACTGGACTATCCAAAAAAAAATTTTTTTTTCCCTTACCTTTTTCTTATTTTACTCTAAATATAGTCTAGAATCTGTAATATTTTATCTCTGATTGCCTGTGAGCTACATTAGCAACATGAAAGGTCTATTGCAGCTTTGCCTACATTTTTATATAATGATAACACATTGACTGTGTACATTATATCCAGTAATATAAGGACACCTAGTCCAGAGGTTAGCCACTGTTGGGATTTTCTGTACACATATTTCAGTCTCAGCGAAGAGTGTTTCTTTCCCTTCATCTATTCTTAAACCCTTATCATGTCTTACAATATACTGTAGATAGACAAGGTTTTCAAAGCCTTAGGTGCATTTAATACAATCTAATGAGCACAGTCACCAAGGAATTTCAAGAAGTGTACATAATAAGTGGAACAATCTATCAAGATCATTACAACACCCTTTTGGTGCTATACCTCTCCATTGTCCCCCGCTTTGCAATGTACCAATGTCTCTCAGTACATTGCATGTCCTTAACATCATCTATTTGCTTGCTTTTAAGGAACTCACACTTAAAGCAAGCAAATAGATGAAGCCCAATCGGCTTGGTACATTGCTTGTGGCGGTTACACGCCATTTCCTTTATGAACCAGGATAACTACTGCGGTTAAGATGCATACACATGTTTGATCACAGTGGGGGGCCGACTCACGATGCATGATGTGAATGCATGGCCAGTTCGTCCGACAATCCATGTATGGGCACTTTAAATAAGTAGAATCCACCGCACAATAAGTAATTTATTGTTAACGTTTTGGTGCTTGTTCAAGGCTCAACATTCATCATGTAAAAAAGGTATTACATAAGCACCAAAACGTTGACAATAAATTACTTATTACTGATAGACTGGTGTGTGGTGGATTCTACTGTGCCACATACAACAGTGACTACCAAACCGCACCCGGCACAAAAATGTCTGGTAAGGTGTGCAGATGTCCTTCCCTTTACTCTGTATAGCCACTTTGTCGGCTGAAACGGCCATTAGGTTGGAGACGGTTGATGATCCGCCAGGCGGATCGGGCAAAGAGCCCTGACCAAACGTCCATTTTGCCCATTAAAGTTCCTATACATGCCATGATCATCACCCGAACCAGCCATTTATGCACATTGTTCGTTGTAGGTCAGCCCTGTGATCACACATGTGGATGAGGCTTTGGCAAGATAAGTAGTGATAAGGACTTTCAGTACATTATAAATGTAACTGTTCTGCAGTTGCATAAGCTCTTAACTAGCTAATTAAGTTAGTCAGTCTTGTGCTGGTGAAGATGGGGAGGAATATTTAGGGACCCCAGGAAAAAATGTTAGAAACTTGGTGTCCTTTTACATAGTTTTCATTGTTACTTGTTGGTGGCTGGACATGCTCTTCAGAAAAATGTTGGAACTTAAGTATAAAATCCAGCATTTTGCAGTATACATTTCAAATATCATTATCAAATAATCCAGCAAATATTTCTAAAAGGTCACAATAAAACTGCATTCTGCTCTGAGTACTACTGGTATAGGTTTTACGTTTTACAATATCCCGATGGACTGTATTTATGACATAATAAACTTGATATGGACTCAGAACTTGTGGTTCCTGCTGACATTGCAGAGAGCTTAACAGCTGATGTTCCCACAGCCCTCAACACAATGCCTTGAAACTCAGCAAAATGAAACTGATATTTTGGATTATTTACAACACAGGAAGACTGAAAATCTACTTAAAATGCTACAATATAATACTGAATTTTATCTAAAACCATTCTTTGTTTGTTTGTTTCTCTTTGTGTTTCTTGGTATTTTGAAATCATCCAGAATTTTAATCCTGGTGCTCTAAGGATTCCTCTTTCTGCCACTAGTGGTGTAGAACCATATTGCATCATTGAATGTCTATATTACCACCATTATAAACTGGTGTATAACAGTTATGCCATAGAGAGGTGTGAGGGAGAATAAATAACTTCGGACAGTCACAACAACGCCTTTTTTCTGTGGCGATTTTCTGTTAAATCTTATTTAGAAAAGAAAATGTAGCAAATGGTACAGATGGAATAATCTCTACTGATTCATCTGGAATACATTGTGAAGATGCCAAATTCTCAATTCAATGGAAAATCTCCCCTCCATCTGTACATATTGTTGAAGTTTTAAAGCGCTAGATTAATTTATTCATGCATTACATTAAATAAAGTACAGTATGTAAATATTCCAGATTTACAGGCAGTAGTAACAGGATTTTAGCTGTTTTATATTTTTACGTGATAGTTAGACAATTTCTTTATTACACTTTCACATTATTTTTGCATATTCAAATTCATTACTGTTGCACAATCATCTAAACAGCTGTCTCTAGCTACTAGAGATGTCCGAACTTCACAAAATCCAATTCGAAAATTCGAAAATCCGCGAGCGGACCCATCAAAATGAAAAATACCCTCGAAATTCCGAGTTTTTTCGTATTTTCGAAAATTTTCGAAATTACGGGGTTCGCGTATTTTCGGAAATTTTCGAAAATACGAGAAAACTAGTATTTTCGAAAATATGTATTTTCGAAAATACGAGTATTCATCATAATTTAGAAAATTTTAGAAAATACGTATTTATGGAAATAAGAGAAATCCTTGTATTTTCGGAAATTTTCGAAATTACGTGTTTTCTCGTATTTTCGAATCCAGAAAAATCTGGAAAAATCTGCCGTTCGGGAACGGGATAAATCCGCGGTGGATCCGGGTTCGGATCCGCGAACCGGCCATCCCTACTAGTTACTAGTAGAGATGAAGCAGCTCAGTTTAATATTGTATTTCAGTAAGTGAAATATGGGGGGGCAGATCTGCCATTTTCTTGGGGCCTAATTTGGCCTAAATCTGGCCAAGTTATCAGTCATACTATTCATACCCTTATTTGTCCTTTTAACAGATTTTATTGTTCTGTATGAATAAGGTGTAACTAAAATAGATATATATATATTGCATAAAATACCTTCAGTGACTTAATGCAATGGGCAGTCTAAAAATCTATAATAGCAACATTAAATGCTATCAACAGAATATCATGACATTTGAAAAAAGTGCTTTGGGATGAACAACCATTTAAATAATAAGCATAGGTAGCTAAATTTTAACAATTAAAATTTTTTTTAAGTAAAAACATTTGGAGAAAATGACAGAACATAATAAACTGTGACTTTTTCACGAGTTGTAGTTTTTTTTAACTCATTAATTGAAAAGCTCTAATGTTAGCAATGATACTACTTGGCCCTGTGATGATTAGAATGAAGTTTGTAACTACAGTATTAAAAGAGCATTGCTTATCTAAAGCAAATAAATAAAGCAGTATTTATGCAGAATGCTGCCACTCAGATTAATTTTTAACAATTTCAACAACAAATTTCATTGGGAACTGTTCCAAGTATAAAGCGAAGCTGTAAGAACCCACATTAAATTACCCTAGTCTTGCAACACCAGGCAGATGAAAAATATCCCCCTAAAAGCACTGGAAAACTGTGAATATTAGTCTTCCCCTAACAGAAAT
The DNA here is from genome assembly GCA_019447015.1 of Hymenochirus boettgeri. Classification (NCBI taxonomy): domain Eukaryota; kingdom Metazoa; phylum Chordata; class Amphibia; order Anura; family Pipidae; genus Hymenochirus; species Hymenochirus boettgeri. The sequence goes on from CM033474.1 coordinate 100,267,312, forward strand.
GAAGGGAATCGGGCCCAATGGGAAAAAATCCAATGAAATGAAGAAATACTATGTAGCGATATTGATATTAAAATATGGTAATAAATAATAAAGTTTGGGGCTTGTGTGACAATCGTAAGCAATAATGGGAATTAACTCATTTAGCACTGTAGTTAATCACAAAAACAATTAGTACTTAGACTGTAAAATAGATATTATTGGATTCTGGTTTATAAAATGAATGAATAAAATAACAAAGGAAAATGATGAGAGACTTGTTAAACAGTTTAATATTAGATTGTTAAGCAGTATGCAGGGGCGTACCTACCAGGGGACCAGGGGGAGCAACCACAAGGGGGCCTGGGAGCCCAATCAAAGTTTTCCTGGGGGCTCAGTGATTTCTAGTTATGTCACTGGCAGTATGTTTGTGATGTGATTGTGTAAATGTGTATAACGCTTTGCAGTTGTGTGTGTATGTCTGCATATGTCTGTGTAAAGTCTGGAATGTACTGTATTTTATTTTAATTATAACTGAGCCTTACAATTCTCAACAACAAAATGCATCGCGTTTATGTGTGTTTTTACAATGTCCATTTGTATGTGTTTTGTTGTGTGTTTCTGAGCAGTGCATTATGCTGCATTTCCAAGTTTAAAAGAAAACAAAAATAAAAAATTGCATTTAAATTCAATTGCAATTGTGTGCAGTTTTAACACATTTCTAAGCAATTATTTTCCCCTATGGCCCAGATTGGGAACCATTAAGCGGGCCATACATGGATCATTCCTGATTGTATGATTATTCATGTGTACTGTCAGGATTGGTCAGTTAAAACTGACTACCGATAAGGCCAAAAATTGGCTGCTGATTGTGATATTTTACACCTGGAGATTGGATGGTGTATAGGCCTCTTTAGAGGAAAGGCTAATTTGGTTGCCTATGGAAAAATAAATGCCCTTGTTTAAAAAAAACATGCGTTATGGAAAATGCACACAAATGTGGGGAAAAAAGCTTTTTGTGTGAACAAAGCCTTAACAAAGTCTGAACAGCATTCTGGGGCCATTATATAATTATGCAGGCTCAGTTTTGGCAGCCTGAATACAAAAAAGACATTATGGATTCAAAAAAGAGCAACCAAATATATAATGGGAATGGAGGAGCTTGACTAGGAAAACCATGTAAACAATTCCTCCTCCACTTTGTTAGAATAAAGAGATACAAATGGGGATGTTTTAAAATGTGTCTTTTCCATTTTAACTACAAATTAATATTTAGTTTTAGTTTAGCATTTTGTTATGAGAACATTTCTATTTTTATAATATTTGATATGCACTGTCCATAATTAATTATAAATTATCTATATCTATTCCTATGAATACCGTTGCTAAACAAATATCTAACTTTTGAAAAAAACATCCAAAACATTGGATGTAAGCATTGGGTCCAGTTCATAGAAACAGAATGAATATGGGTTAGAGAGTGTTTTCAAAAGAACATTTCTTTTCAATGACTAAAATCAAGCAAAATGAAAAATGACAGCTGAAAATCATATCATTTTTGACAGCATACAATCAATTTTATCTTAAAAACATATCATAGGTTATACTGCTCTTCAAATTAATTAAGGTATGAAGCCATGTCCTGAGAAATTAATAGTGACAATTTTAACCATGTAATTATTTAATCTTAACTTGCAGCCAGTGACTCCTGTAATCATGGGGTATTTTTCCCAATTGTCCCTACTATAATAAAATAATAATTATTTTTTCCACTAAACTTCACCTTTAAAGGTCTGCAGCAATGGAAAATGACTGACCCCCAATCCCCAATCATTTTATTTTAAGACTAATGAGGGCCAAAAGTGCACATACATTTGTTGCGAAATTTACAGTAAATGCTTAATTTTTAATAATCTCAAACATCATGTCTATTGTATGTAATGTCAAACCCAGATATACAAATGGAAAAAAAAATTCAAGTAGACTGTACAGTCTCAGTTCTACAGTGTGACTGCAAAGAAACCAGTATACTCATTCAGACTAGTACATAAAAATGACATTTATCATTATACATTAAGTTCATGATTTCTAGTCTAATTTTTAGCACTTTCATAGCTTTTGCACAAAGAGAATACATCAGTCAATATACTTTATACCTTGAACAGCAAATTTAAAATCTTCTAAGGTTTTGTAGGAAAATGAAGAATGTATTACAACTTAATTATTTATGAATCAGAGACCTTACTGGAAAAGACTCTCAAGACAACGCTATCCATTATAGATTTCCAAACACCTGACTTAACTGGATTACTAGAAAAAAATTCAAAATCATTTGCTTACTATAGTAGATAACTTTTGCAAAAAACAGATGATTTACTGTGGCATCACATAGCCCACATGTTTCTATTTTCTACATTACTATATTATAGATTATAGTGACGATATATGGAGGCAAATGCAGCTTTCCATACATTGTGAATGGGTTAACTCCAAAGTTTTTGCATAAAAAAGCCGCTATTGGCTCAGTACATTGGTTGTGATGGTTGCTTTTGGTGCTCCACCACAACCACCATTATTCTACCCATGTTAACCCTCAGTACTGTACCACAAAGTGGCTACATGGTATCTGCAGTGGATAAAACCACTTTTTGCTATTCACTTTTATTGAAGAACTCGAGGGAAAGGAGCTTTGTCTCCCCCCCCTGCATAAAATGCAGGTAAGCAACTTACCCGGTCTCTCGCTCGTCCGTCACGTTCTCGGACAGGTCCCAACATGCTTAGTAGTCTATGTGCATATACGATGCACATGCACATAGAATACAGAGTTCATCGGTACCTGGCAGAGAATGTGGCAGAGGAGCGAGATACCTGGTAAGTTGCTTCATTCCTGGCTCCTGAAGGGGAGGTAAGACACAGCAAAAAGTGGGTTTAACCACTGGAAATACCCTTTTACACAACTTTAAGACTATATTAGCCGGTAGCGGCACTTAAATATCCTTCTCCAAGAGATAATCAAGAGAAAGAATATACAGTATCTTAAAAATACAATGGCCATGCTATTATTTGTGTTTACTTCAAAACTGGGAGGAAATGATCTATTAACCCCACAGCAGCTTTCCTTCTAGTAACCTGACGAACTTTTATGGTGAGATGCTCTCCTGTGTAGGTTTAAGTGACTGTACGTTTGGATTTATCTGACTGTGAAATCTTTCACATAAACCCTGTATCTGCAAAGACTACCGCAGACTCTTTCCCCTATGAATTATAAAATAGAACTGATGTTTCTTTAAAAAAACTCTCTAGTAGAAATGTAAAATTTAGAGCAATAGGGCCAGTTTACACATACAGGGCACAGAAGCGCAAACAAATGGTCTCGGATAGCAAACAAATGGCATAGTACAAGCATGGAGTCAATTCCACATTAATTGCTTCACTTTGCACAGTAAATGGACCCTGTGGTGCTATGTCCTAATCATACAGCCTTGTTACGCAGATTCGATCATTGTACTGACAAACTGAGATATTAACCTGCTGAAATGTTAAACTGCAAGGAAATCTATACCATATAAAGCTGACAGCTATACAAGGCATACAGTATGTATTTTAAAATATTATGATAATAGTTTAGCCCTACACAATGAGACTGCCACTCAAAAAAACAAAATACAGAGGATATTTTATATGCAATAAAAAAAATGTGGATGCATATATGTGCTGGTTTTTAGAAAACTGACAAAACACAGGCACTTGGTCCTTCTCATACACCTCCATGCCACAGAATTATCAAATTGCAAATTAGATAGACTCTTCCACAAAAACTCATCCCATGTAAAGAGTTGACCAGCAGCAGCAACTCTCCACACAACCAGGGAGATGCAATATTCCGTGCTAAGGGTAAAAATAAGTGCAAAACCCATGCTAACTGATGTAATATCAGGCTAGCATGGGTTTTGTACTAATTTTGCATTGCCTGCGCCATTTCCAAGGACTTTTGGAAATAGTACATTCCAAGCGATGCAGTAAATTTAGCGATGAATATTGCGCTCGTTTTTTCCCACCAAAAATAAAGTCTTTTCAATTGTGGCTTTAAAGCCATGCAACTACAAGTGTGCATGCAATGTGTGCAGGAGTGCTACCTCTCACCACAGGGATCTGTCTGACACCACCTTACGTGCAGGACGCCAAACCAGCAACACAAAAAAATGAATGGCATCCGCTCTGGATTATAGGGGTGTAATTAACATCTTTATTAGTAAGTAATTATCAGGTAACATTTGTTAACAGAAACCATGGGTGTCTGACGCGTTTCATGGCATCACAGCCGCTTCCCTAAGAGATACAAAAGGCCATGCAGAAGATCTCAACTAACTGCTCACATTCACACCATGCAATAACAGTCATAAAGTGGTTACTATATTGTGGGAACAAGTGCAGGTTCTCTTGCGATAAAATTCAATTTTCAAACCCTCCTTTGTGTTATTAAATATTGTCCCACACCCAGATGTATGTGATGCCACTACTTGCAGAGAAGATAAAGAAAAGAACAAAGGGGAACTAGGCAGATGCCTTATTAAACCTTTTATTGGTAGGACTACACACTACATGTTTAAGATATACATTATCCTTTGTCATGTGTGTACTTTACCTTCCAAATTTAAGATGAATATTATCCCTGATTTCTAACCTCCAATAAAATGCCACATGTTTTTTGGGAAGAAAGAAGAGTTAAAAGAAAAATAAAAAAGAAACAAGAAGCAGCATCTAGAACTAGGGGCCCTGTTTAAATTCTTATAGGCAACACTTCTCAGAACATTTTCTAAAACCAGTCCATGAACAGAATATTTCCTGTTAACACACTTAGATAATATCTATTGCTGCACATTCCTCTCTCTATTAAATGATATATGGCTTGGTATGAAATCTCAGAAACCAATATAAGGCAAGGCTGTAAATGCAATCTAGGATTATGTTCAATCTTGGTTCTGGGAACTGTAGTTGAGTAAAGAATGAATGGATATGTTATGTCTTCACTTAAAGGGTAAAAAAAATCCTTTATAGCCACTTCTGTGTTGGAAAGAGTTCCCCACTATGAATCAGTTAAAATCTCATAAAGAAAGATTTTCATTATATTGTAGCAGTTCCAGAAGTAAGGTAGGATGATGCTGCGCACACAAATTTATTCCCGAGGTCTTGGTGGAAGAGCAAAGTATATGACTGGATGGAAGCTAAAAATGTTTATATCACTAAGTATTATTTTATAACATCAAATCACAGGTAACTCAGGCTCCCAGGAGATGAGTACCAAAGAGTTTTTCTTGTTTTAGTAATGAGTAAAACTCTATAGAAAATTGCTCTCTGATGAAAAAGCCACTTAAATCCTCCAGCGACAGAATCAGAGGGGAATAAAAGAAATGCTTTTGTCTCTATAAAACATCTTGCGAATGTCTTCAAATAAACAAGAAATATGCTCTTGCGAGATTACATTCATAGCCCTACAATGCTTATCACATGTTGGCACAGATTATTCATAAATCCAGATATATCAAGTAGATGGCTTGATGCAGCAAAAAAGTTTAGGATTAAACTTCTATGTGCTGTGTGTGTTGTTCTATGGATGGGCTCAGGTGATATACTGAATGCCATCTAGTGCATAGACATACACACACAAGACTTATTCCTTATTCTTTTATGCTATGCTGTGTAAGTAAAGTCTTCTAATCATTTGGTTATCCAAGTGAAAAACACCTGGGCCTATATATGTTTTTCTTTTTGTAGTATCACTTGCCTAATCATTAACACCACTGGCAGTTATTGCTTCCCCTTTTCTTCTGAAGATCCTGTGTGTCAGGGAACACAAAATCCCTTTTTGGTACTAGCCCCTTTAATTGAAATGGGGATAAATTCACCAGCAGGTGGAGAACCATGGAGTGACATTATCAATATTAATCAAATACAATACAGACAAATGGTCCTAAAACTTGTCTAGTAAAGCTGTCCAAACAATGTTTTATACATTTAGACAAATGGCTTATCAGCTTTAACATCTTATTGTCTATGGATTCTTACTTATGAGGATCCTGACACATTCCCTGGCCAGATTGCACTTTTTGATCAATGTTACCACTGCATCGGCTGTAAATGGATTGGGAAATCCACTGTAGGAATTTTGGAGGATAGTTGCTTACTGTATGTGTGATCACCTTAAAGAGAAACTGTGGTTTCCATACAAGTGGCCTTTATTAAAAAGAGAACACTCCTACCTTGACTCCAGAATTATGCTTCTAGCTGCATTCTATCCAAACTTAAAGCCATATAAATTGTAGTGTTTTTTTTGTGAGCTGTGACATCACCAGCACCATTGCTCTGCCCCCAAGTCTCAGGTTTGAGCATGCCCACTTGTATCCTACTGCTGGGAAAGAGCATCAGCAGCTGCATTATAATCCCCAAATGTCTTAATCATTTTTAAAACCAGCCACAAGCCTGAAAATAGATTTAAAATATTTTTTTTCTATTCCTTTTCTAGGCAGAGTAAAGGGCAGAGAATAGTTGCAGGTCTGTAACTAGCTTCAGAATACATTGATTTATTAGGGGGAGTGTTTTTTTTTAAACAGCTCATCATGTGCCTGTCACAGAAAGGGCAGACTAACGGGGAGATTGACATACGCTAACAATAGCGTCTAACCTTTCCACAATTCCAGATGGAAATGCAATTACTTCCGGTATTGCATCATGGGATCACGGAAAGGTAAGACTGCTGTTAGTGGTGCTTTAAAGACCTTATACAATTTTGTGTTAAGTTTCGAGCTGCAAGGTAGCGCAAAACTTAACAAAGCCAATATTGTATCGGGTGTGCTGTGTTATTTCCAAAAAGATTTAGAAATATTGCAGTGCCTTAAATAAGGGTAAAACCCATGTTAACCTGATATTACATCAGGTTAATGACTGTTTTAGGTTAATTTCAAGGATATTGAATCTCCCTGTAATTGTAAATTTACAAGCCTATGTCTTAAGATCCACAGACACTAACGATATCATCCTAAGAAAGACTTTGGTAGCAGTTTCAAGGTAAATCCTAGGTAACTCGTACCTGCAGTTTAGATAAACTATATGCAAAAAATCTTATTTAACTCACTTTTAAATGTTTTGAACTAACTTTTATGTGCGATATTATTTCAAAATAGCTATATATATATATATTATATATATATATATATATATTATATATATAATAATATACACTGTATACCTGTAACAATGTTACTATTGAATATAAGCTTCTTCTGTCATTGACTGACATTATCCTTTTATCCTTCTCAAAAGGGCAAGTTTAAAACCATAATCACCGGGACCTTCCATTTCTGTCTGACTTTGTCATCTGGGAAAGCAATGAAGGGAAAATGGAAAAGTGTGCACTGCCAAAAAAGTCTTTGATTTCTAGAAATTCCTTTTTTTTCCATCTGGATTTCTTTTTAATGAGACTAGCTGTCTACTATTCTGTGCAAAGCTATGATGTTGCATTGGTGGTAAATAAATAAGCCCACAGTATGAACATCTTAGCTTTATTATTGAAGCTTGGCTGTGCCTTTTTCTTTTTTCTTACATTGACAAAGAGGTTCCAAGTTTGCAGATGACAGTTTGGTTTGAGAGAGACATTTTACAGGATTTATCAGGCAATAAAGTTAGCAAAGCTTAGATTTGATTGTGGACTAATTAATGTATTTTAAACGATTTCAATAATTTTTGCAGGGTATGCGCTAAATATATACAGTATAATATAACTTGCAATACAACCCCCCCCTTGTTTCACTTATCCACAGCAACTATAACTTAAACCACCTGAACAAAATTTGCTTGAATACCACACAGCTTAGAGTTAATTAATAACTGTCCCATTCTCATAGACCTTCCACTCCATTCTAATAAAAAAACATAACCCAGACCTTCATCAACCCCAGTCTAGGGTTTTATAATATCAAATAAATAATAGGCCAATTCACCATTTAATCCTCAAATCAATCTAATTCCAGTTTAACTTCTGACATTCTGGCCCATTCATTCTGTAATGGAAAGTAAATCTTAAGGCCCAACCAGATGTCATAGCATCTTGGGAACATCAGTAAAAATGTCTACTAATATATGGTCAACATTATCCATATCATTTTTTTAAAGGATAAGAACACTCAAAAAACAAATTAAGTTCAAATGAAAGCTGTATCCTTAAAGGGCATGTCCACCCTCAAAACTATAATCCCCACTACTGGTCCCATTATGTAGTGTAGTTTAATCCTTACCTCACATCCCAGCTCCATATGGTTCTCCTGTAGTCCCCCCCCAAAGTCCCAAAAACTGCCCACCAGGAGGATAGCAGAGTCCATATAGGACTCTGGCTCCTACCTGGCCTCCGGGAGAAGTTTGGCATGCGTACTGCAGCCCTTCTCCCCCTCCCTCTCCCTCCCTCTCCCTCCTGATTAGGATTCCCTCCCCCTAGTGAAAAATCTTTTAATAACTTCCCCCTGTCCCCCCAACCCCAACTGCTATATTTGTATTATCAGAAAATGCCCAAAACATTACTTACCTTCCCTGAACTCCCGGCAGCCGCGTCCGTGATTGGCTGCCACTCAGCCCCGGTTGGGGCTGGGGGGCCAGGGGGAATGTTATGTAAAAAAAATTTTTAGAAGGGTGGACATACCCTTTAACTAACCTTCCCCTTTTTTTAGGTCCCTTCAGAGACTACCTGTGCCCCAGTAAAGTGCTGGCCATTTGGGATAATGTCGCGTCAGTAAGTTCCGGCCCCTGAGACTTGCTGGACCTGGTTGCAGACTTGTGTCCAAATATCCAGTGACCGTTCCATCCGTGTGCGCGCACCACGTGACGTGACGTCAGCGCGCACACGGATGGAACTGCCACTGGATATTTGGACACAGTCTGCAACAAGGTCAGCAAGTCTTGGGGGCGGAGCTTAACTGGCTGCAGACATTATCCAAGATGGTCAACTTTACTGGGGCACAGGTAGGCTCTGATGGGACCTAAAAAAAAGGGGGGGGGAAGGTTAGTTAGGGATACAGCTTTGATTTACACTTACTTTGTACTTATCCTTTAAATTCAATTTTGACTAATTTTGTGCCAAAATTTAATTTTGACTGGCATACAGTACTTTCTAAACACTTAATGTGCCTGGACTCTTGTCCAGCATGGTCTCATTTCTGCATATGGCACATGCATATTTAAAAGTTACATCACCCCAGAGCATACATGCACAAATGTTTTATTGAAACTGGAAGTACTTAGATTACTATTTTTTTTTAAACCTGCACTAACACATTCATATATTTTGTTGTATAGAGACAATGCCACCCTGCATTATTACATAATACATCAATAGATGTTTATAACATACATATTCCTGGCTAGACATTCCCCTGCCAAAGTAATACAAACATAATGCAGATTTGTACTATATTTAAGGACTCAATGGGGACTTCCACTCTAGATCGTTCAAGCTAAATGAGAACCTTCACATACCTTTACCAGCTGCACCCATTTTCTCTTTAAAGAGGAGCTACTATCAGCTTTGCCCCATATTAATCTTACTTTTTTACTTAATGGGAAACTGTGGTCTTCATAGAAGAAATTTCTCTTATAACTTTTAAACAAGTTAAGGATGATGTTGCTAGCTTCTTTGGATCTTAAATTATAGGCTTGTAAAGTTATACTTTCCAGACTGCCCTGTCTCTGTGTCTCTGTGACAGGCATGTGTTATAAGCTGTGTCACAAGTCCCACCTCCAAACATTTTTCTGGAGCTAGTTACATACCTGCAGCCATTCTCTATCCATTACTCTACCTATGGACACTATTTTTAGGCTAGCTTAAAAATTGATTTAGAAGTTTGGGGGCACGGCTTATGATGCAGCTGATGATGCTCTGTCCCAGTAGTGGGCATGCTCCAGCTTTTAACTTGGAGGCACACCCCAAGTGCTGGTGATGTCACAGTGCTAGCAGGAATAGCCACCCTTTATACTGCTGAAACTTTGGATAGACTGCAACTATACTCAGTATAAGGAAAGCATTGAGAATGTATGTAAGGGTTTTTATAGCTGATGACAGACAGATTCAAATGGAATATATCTGCTATAAATGTTTCATGTTTACCCGGCTTAAAAAACATTATCTATGTTTATTGGGGCCTCCTACCCTATGCTTAATTATATTAGACCTACTACCTGGTATCTTTTGCAGTAGGTTAAGGCAAAAAAGAGTCTGGGTTGTAAAATATGTATGCCAAGATTGTGATGTAGCTATACTATCTTTATTACTGTTCTATATCTCTCTGGATTTCCCATAAAGTTATCTTTATTATTGGATTTTCTAATTTATATTCTTAGGTATTAACTTTAGAAGATATGGAAACCTTCCTAAGATTCATATCTTAAATGATTTAACCATATCTTAGGCTTAATCAAATAAACCCCGATGAATGCTGCTTACATTTACATAAGAAACATCCAAATTACTGTATCTAAATACTCATTTCAAAACATTTAGATGATGTTAAATACTTATGTTTTGTCTGCTATCCTTGCAAAAGATGAACAAATGTTAAGCTGATGCTTACACATCAAAAAACATTGTCACAAGCAAAGAAAGAGTTTAGCTATGCTTTTGTACTTACAAATTCAAAGCAAAATAGGAAAACTTTTTTTTTCTTCCTAGCCCCATGTCTGAATGTAAATGGATGCAATTTCAAAAGCTTTAACTCAGAGGTTTACAAAGAAGAAAACATTTTGATCACATATCAGAAGCGACCCATATGGAATATGCTTGCTAATCCTTAGACCACACAGAGAAAAAGATATATTTATATAAACTAAATGAAACTGATTGTCTGAAATTCAGTCCTTTGAAATAAAAGTAAATGGGTAAACCAGCAACTGGCTGTGTCATCAGAGTTTTGTCATATTATATATTTAATATATTGTTAAGCAGTCTGTGAAGCACCAAATGTTTGGGCTAATTTAAGTAAAACATTTTAAGCACAGTTGCCCATTTGCTTAGTTAGCCTAAAATACCAACCAACACTCAAATTGGCTTTTTTTCTTCAATCATATTTAAATTGTGCCTTGGACAAACTATATCTTTAGCTCCTGAAATCTAGATAATTAAACAATTTAGACTCAATTTGATTTGTTAAAGGAATGCTTTCTCGTGCAATTATCTTGTGCAACTGCATTTCATTTATCCACTTAATTAAATCCTGCAATTTGCTTTTGAAATTATTGTTTGTGAGTCCATTTAACTAATGATCCCCATTAATTCTAACACTCTCATTGAAAGGTAGTTACAGTAAATTTTACCCAAAAATCTGGCTGCTGGCAACAGTGAATTTCTATTCATTGCGGAATGTGACCTAAATATATAGGGTATCTATTATGCAGATGCTAAACTGTAACATCATAGTCCAAGACACATTCAGGTATGCAAAGTATTTGTGACCTCTCTGCATCTCTGTTTCTATACATGAAAAGAATCCTTTTTTAAAATTGCCCATTACTGGAAATTATAATTCTTCCCAACTATCACTGTATCATTTATTTGTTTATTTGTCCCCTATTACTTTAGATACCCAACCTTACACTTCATCGGTCAGGCCAAGGGGCATGGCCAATAAGTGTCCATGCTCACAAGGCTCTTTGAAGTCTACATAAAGTGTGAGTTGTACTGTTAACAACATGGAAGACTTCGTAGTTACAGATTGTATTTCTTCCTAGAGATGGGATCCAGGTCCGACTCGGACCCGGATCCAACACAGACACACTCAGTTCTGAAATCTGAATGTTCGCATAGTTCGAATTTCGGGAATTCAGCACGCGTTTTCGATTTTTATCGAACGCTCAAGGCTATTTTTGAAAATACTCGAACGTTCGATAATCCTCGAAACTCGAAAATAGTTTCCGATCAGATTTTCAGGGATTATCGAACGTTCAAGGTTTTTTTTCAAAAATAGTTTCAAATGTTCAATAAAAATCAAGAACTTGCTCCGAAGTCCCGATTATTAGTTCCATTTTCAGTCTTTTCAATCTTTGGGATTTTCCCGAGAACGGAATGAAACCTAGCAATTTCGTTCATCTCTATTTCTCACATGTAAGTATATGCAACTTATTAGTATCCATAAAAAGTCAGATACCACCTGTTTATAATGGCCGGTAACCAGTCTGCACAGGCTGGGATTGTGGGCATTTTATATTTATATTAAATCAGCTCTCCAGTTCACCAGTCATTGTTAAGTCAGTCCACCAGTCTATCGATAAATCATCCCTCCAGTTCACCAGTCAGTTTTAGTCAGCCTACCATACCTACTTCCACAAGCCATGCCCACACCTACAAGCCACACCCACATTTATCGAAGGAAAATACAGCAGCAGCTTTAAATATTTGTTTATTTGTTTCAGGTGACAAATAATTTAGGAATGCTCCTGTTTTGCCCCACAAGAGGTGTGGCTGGGGCATTCTAGGGGCTGACCAGAGTGGGACTGACCCCTGGAGAGAGTGGCTGAACTGGTCACGGTGGGACTGTTGAGACTGTCTAGTGTTGGGAGTTATGTTGTCTGTTACCTGCCAGCAGAGGAAACAATAACAATAATCCAGAAGTACAGCAAACTGTTATTTACTTTAAATATTGAATCAGTTTTAACTTAGCGTTTGATCTCCTTCAGTGTTTATTGACAGAATTAGTTGGCAACTCCAGTCTCTACTGTTAATGCCTCTCATTGTTGTCATTGGTACCGCATTCTCATTGGTTGCTAGATTCAAGTTGAGGAGAAGGTTAGGAGCACAGTGCCAGCAATCAAATATAGGGCTTCACCTCCGTTCTCCTCCAGTACGTGCTTCTATGCCTCTCCATTTGCAGCTTCTGGTCTTCAGCTCCCCTTCCTTAATGACCTCTGTCTGTTTTTCTGGATTCCTGGTGGACTAACTATGGGTATTTCAGAAGGGCTTTATGTAAGATGGTAGTAGATTACCAAGAAATTATGTTAATTTTTTATTGTTATCCATTAAACATGTCACATGTTCAATATGTTTAATGACTTTCACACAAACCTATAATATCTGTTTTATACAATTTCATGATCTCTTTTGACTAAAGAAAGCAACAATGCAATAAATACTAAACTTTACACTACTACAGGATGCAAAAAAGGATGGACATCAATATGCTGACTTTCTGTGTTTATAAACATCTAATCAATGGGACAAAAAAAGTGAAAGTAAAAAAAATATAAAATAAATAATATTAAACTAGAAATAGAATATCCATACTTTTCCATCCAAATATCCAAAATATGTATGAATATATTCAAAAAGAAAATAAATAATTTGTACATATATGCTTCTATAATTTAGGGGAAATTAAACCTATACATTTCTATATTTTTTAGTATCAAACACTTTGATATACATCCCCTTAAACCACATTACATAAATCCTTTTATGTATTTTTTGTTAGAGCAGTGTCACACAAACTGCTTTTACTGTCAAGGTACTTGGTCCCTATCTGTCCTCTGGGAGCTGCAGGCTGTAAAATGGTTTATGTCATGCTGCCCTAATAAAAATGTAAACCAAATCAATTATAAGCAACATAAAAAAACCCAGATACAAAAGCCATTTACTTACAAGTGGTGAAGGTCACTGACCTGTCCCAAGTATCAGTGCAAACATACATAGTGATGGATAACTATGCTTGGTAGTATTTCCCAGCATATATTTCACTGAGTGTAAAGGCTCCTACGATGTTCCCGAGCCACAACCCCCAAAGCCACCGACCGCACAAGTACACATGGCCGTTCATCGCGTGTATTGGACGGAGTTTGTGGCTCGGTGCACACATCATGTGTGTGTACGAGCCTAAACTCAGTCAGAGGTGGAAAGTAGATATGTAAATTACCCTGGATCCAGACATTTTAGCAATCTTTGTGGGCAGAGATTGACTTTTGCCTATCTACCAAGGGAACAGCTGTGAGAGAATGGCCTCTAAATCAATTATCATTGTTCAAGTAACCACTATAGGTTTGGAAACTATACACCTGTATATACCTGACATATACCTGACAGTGACGTCTACCCATTGATTTGAAATGTAATCTAACACAAATGAGGTAATCAAATATGCACTTTATATTAAAGGGTAACCATGGTCTCCAATTCTTTCAAACTAGTAAGAATTTTATAAAACCTTCACAATAAAACATAAATCACATCTCTAGATAAAATTTGTGAGAAGTTATTGCTGGAAAGGTTCAGCAATATTACTTCCTGCTTGAACACTTCCTGTTTTCATCCATGTGACAAGCTTCTAGTCATGTGACCAGCCTCTGCCTGCATAGGCTCCCTTTGTCAACTCTCAATTTCCCCCCCGGGTATCTCCTGATTTCCCCAGCAAGTCTTAACTGGCGGATGGGCAGGGCAGAGGTCAGGTGATGTCACTCAACCTACTAAAAGCAGGATATTTGAATATTCACCCCAATGTAATTTCTCACAGGCTCCAGCCAGAGATGTGATTGTCGGCTCATTTTAAATGTAATACTGTAGGCTTTCATTTAACCATAACTTGTTTTGAGATCACAGTTGCCCTTTACTGTAAGTTTATGGCATGTTTAAGTTATGCCTTTTATGCCTGTTTGGCAAAGTAGCTATATTATTCTGTCAGTAGAATATACCAGGCTGACAATGCTATGGTAGGGTATGAAAAGTCACTGAATGTATTAAAGAGAATGAAATAAATGCAAAGCTTTTGTGTGAACATCCACATATATCCAAATATAAAAAGTATTTGGATGCTTTATTAACATGTTGATTACTTTTACATTGGTACGTCACATTTTAAAATTCTGAACTTCAGGGGCCATAAAGCCTCAGTTTTATTGCAGAAAAGGCATCATTCTGATGTTCCCCTTAAGGATCATTGCAGATATTTTCCTTTATTAGAGCAACAGACATTTAAAATAATTGTTATCGTTTATTAAAGAGTAAAGATGTCAAAAGGTGCACATTTTTTATTATAGTACGTTAAAACCAAACATAACAGATTCCGTATAAAAACAGCTTGCAGGGTAGGATTGAAGAAAACAACAGTGAAAGAACACATACTCATAGAGAATAATGCAAAGTACCTATCGTCTGGCTTTCAGCACTTCGGAACGAATTTTCAATAATTTTCGAATGTACGGAGCTATTTTTGCAAATAGTATCAAACGTTCAAAAATCCTCGGAAACTCAAAAATGGTCCCTGATCGTATTTTCAAGAATTTTGGAACATTCGAGAATATTTTCAAAAATTATCGAAAATAGCTCCATACATTCAAAAATTATTGAAAATTCTTTCCGGTTTCGGATTTTCGGATCTTTGGGATTTTCCTGAGATCCCGGAATCCGAAAACGGAACGAAACTAGTGAATTTTGGCCAACTCTATTAGATATTAAACAATAAATAAAAAGGATTAGTCTGATAGTTTACTTTAATTAAAGAATACACATTTATGGTATCCAGACAAGTCTAAATGGCCTCACGTTTTTTGCACTCTTCAGTTACAGCGGACATTTTGGGCATTTTGCTCTTCATTAAAGGGCAAGTCCAGCCCCAAAATGAAAACTTACATACAGGTAAATCACCCTCCAAAACCCTAAATGGTAATAGTTTGAAATGTGAAATAAATAAGTCTAACCTGCTTCCTGGTTCTTCCAGTTAGCAACTGTCAGTTATGAATTTGACAGTTGACATCACAGCCAATGACTGATTGTTAATCCCCTGTCTGCCTCCTCTGAGCATGCCCAAGCTCAGTTCAGGCTCAGTACAGGTTTCTAAATTGCTCAGTTTCCATGAGGCATCAAGAAGCATAGCACTGTAATGAAATCATAGTACATAGTAAGTATGATATATCAACATATTTTAAAGAGGCCATTCTTTCTAAAAGATGTTATTATGAGGGTGGAGTTGTCCTTGAATTCATGCACTTAAATTCATATTTAATTAAGAAGTTCAGTAACTTCATCACTATCAGTGTTTCACACTATGTTGACATGATTCCTCTGTCTTTAAATTTCGCCTTCTGAATAATAGAAGAGTGAGTCATTGATAGGATACTCAAAATCTAATTAATACTAGTTAGTTGTTTGTGGGAAATCAATAACCCTTCTCCCATAGCACAGCAAAGTAGGTGTTTGAGATAGGTGTCATTAATAGACCTTCAACAGTCTTACAGTAAAGATATGATTGTATATTATAAGAAAAATGTCTATTGCACAGACATAACCCACTAGACTATAGAGGAGGCAGGACGTCACAAGACAAACACATACATATTATGTTGGTCCTTGAAAAGGTGCTACAGGGACTTTTGCTTTAGAAAGGTCAATCTATTTTTAGTATATATTAAATAACATCAATTTACAAATCAGCAAATGACAAATTAATGACAGCCTCATTGTCAGAAGGATAATGGCAATTTGTATACTATCCAAGGGCCAAAAGAAATGAAACATTTTACAATATTAAAGGGTATCTCCACTGGGGGGATTGGCATTTAGTTTTATTGAATAAGGGAATGTAAAGGAGCTGTGTTTTACCTCCTGTTCTTCAATAAAACCTGCAGGAACCAGGAGAGAAGGTAGGAAGGCTCGCACCTCTGCCGGGTGGTCTGATAGGTCCCGACAGACTCCCAAGGCATATCGCACTTGGGCATGCGCGTAGAAGACAGAGTGTGTCAGGACCTGTCAGACTGACTGAGATTACTTTAAATCACTAACTATACGAATGCTCTAACTCTCATTTCTGAAATCACAAGATTTATGGGGAATAAATCTATACTATTTTAGGTTTATGCCCCTTCTTCCTAGTGAATAGCTTGGCATCTCCTTACATATCCCCCGTGGCAAGGGGATATGAATGATTCTAAATACAGATTTTTATTTTTCAGATTTCAGATTTTTATTTGCTACAAATTAGTGGAATCAAATTTACATTTGGTCATTCTTATTTGTAGTAACAATTTTACAGAATTAGGATAAAACTGCTAAAATACATTTTTACATAAACCAAAAATATGTGCTTATATTAGCAACTTACAACATCTAGCATCTATATAAATCATTTAATATGCAAACATATGTAACATATTGTCATTAAGTAACTCATTACTTTTCTAAAATAGCATTTAAAGGAATTGTACATTGAAAAAAACTATTTTGCCTCATTGCAATCTATAAATGAATACATTTACTCCGGTGTGTTTCTGTTGCTGCATGACTTAAATCCAGTAGTTGTTTTGTTTAAGCTCAGTCCCTCCGTAGCGCAGTCCCCTGCCAGACACTGACTCTCTGTGAGGTCAAGCATGATCAGTAATTCCTATAAGGCAGCATTGGGAGAGGGGGTTTCCCACCATACAGTACACCCACCAACTGTTATCATTCCAGCTACAGTTAGTTAAAGGCCATGTCCACCCCTTTCAGGAACTTTTGTCACATAATAGCTCTCCTTCCCCCAGCCCCAACCGCTATAAAAGATTTGTTAGAAAGTCCCCTGATAGTTACTTATCTTCCGTCTATCCTCCGCCACACAGTCCAGGCCCTCTGCTTGCATGAAACTGCAAGCAGGGGGCTGGACCAGCAGCCGCGTCCCTGATTGGCTGAGAGGCAGCCAATCATGGATGCGGCTGCTGGCTGCACAGAACACCGGGGGGGAGAGGGAAGGTAAGTAAAGTTGGGGGGACTTTCTGATAAATCTTTTATAGTGGTTGGGGCTGGGGGAAGGAGAGCTATTATGTGGCAAAGGGATTTGTAGCTAGGGGGAGGGATTGCAAAATGGGAGGGAGAGGGAGGGGGGAAGGGCTGCAGTGCACATGCCAAACTTCTCCCGCAGGGGAGACAGGAGGCAGGGTCCTATATGGACTATGCAGTACTCCTGCTGGCCAGTTTTTGGGACTTTGGGAGGGGATTATGGAGAACGTTTGGAGCTGGGCATATAACTGTAAGGATTTTTATTCACTACAGAGTGGGGCCAGTAGTGGGGGAAATTATAGTTTTGGGGGTGGACATGCCCTTTAATCATAATAATGCACTTGATTGACACCTGAAAAGTAAGATGTTTCAGACTGGATATCTAAAGAAATAGGGGACAGATCAACAAAAAATGGTACAGTGATAATTGGGAAGAATTATAGTTTTCAGTAATAGGCAAATTAAAAAAAACCAAACAAATATCCTAGTGTACGTATCCATAACTATAAGCTCTGGTATAATTTTTTTAATTGTTTTCCAACACAGAGCTAATCTATATGTACAAAGATTACAGGTTTCCCTTCAGAAACAAGCATATTTCTTAATAAATGAAATCTGATACAACATTGAGGTGGTGATATGAAATGTTATTAGAGTTTGTGCTAACTATACTCTAAAATGTAACTTTTTAAAAGAAAGTACTTGGGGCAGGGAGGTAGGGTTGATTATTTCTGCCTCACAATATCGTTTCATTAAGTAGCTACAGCTCTAACAATTTTCATTTGCCAGGTTAGTCCTGGACTAATCCTTTATTAAAGATAGTGCTGAAGCCTGGAGGAAGACAGGCAAAATCAGTTTTCTTTGGGCTGATGCTCCTCACAGAAACAATATTGGGAGGTAGGAATTAACAGTCCTATATCACTGTCCCAAGTACTTTTCATTTTAACTATTTAAAAAAAAACTTTATACACACGATAGTTATCCTTTAATTATGTGTGCCATCTGGAGCAAAGGAAAGAAGAATTCACCACATACTGCAGAAATTAAGCTAGAGGCACAAAAGAAACCTACTGCCCTCCCAGGATACCTGCAGATTCAAATACAAAGGAAGTGAGGTACTGTAATAGCAGAAAGTGTTTTATGTTGCCAGGATCTCAAATTTAGACATCCCAGCATTCACATCATTCTCTCTATCAATATTAACACTTTTAATTGCCTTCTTACATTTTTATGAATATAAAAGCTTGACAATGTACGGTAATTTATTTATGTATTAAGCATTGCATTAGTTAACAATATATCCATTTAAAACAGGGCTGTTGTCATTATTTGTGGACTTTATGCCAAATGCCACAAGCTACCATAGACATTACAACATCAACCTGAGCAGCCCTTTGACATAATCGGATTGCTATTTGAAACATAATTATTTTTGTTTGCCTCTAAGGGACTGTATATTATGTATATTATAATCCTTATACAAGATAAAATGCAGTAAGAATATTTTTTTTCCATTGCGTGTTTTGCGTTACAACAAAATGTCTTAAATCTAAAATGTGTAAATAAGCTAAAGAACAAAAAAATGTAATTCTCTTTTTGCTAGCAGTCAGTTGTCTTGTTAGTATCTGTAATGCTTATTAATCCTCTGTTTCTGTAAAGTGTAAAATAGTATATAATCCTCCCTATTCTTATGAACCCAACTTAATTTCTAAGAAAATGAAAATACTGAAATACTGAATTCCCTAAGGTGTTTCTAGTGGCTGCTAATGTGTTATGATGTGTTAGCTGTTACTCCTTAACTCATTTATCCTATACAAGACAATGCAATTGACTACTACAAAATGAGGTTTGATATGTAATCACTTTAAATGTAATCTGCCTATATTTCATCTCTAGTGTTGGGTATATATGACTTGCATATTATTGCATTTGCATCACAGTTTACATTTTAAGCTTTTCTTTTCCCCCTATTTACATGTGATATAGGTTGCTCCTGCAGATTTATATCTACCAGATCAGCCTTTTTTCAGAACTAAAACTATGAAACTTTAGCGTGTGGGTGTTCTCAGTAAAGGAAAAACAAATCCCCAATTCTAAGATTCTGATCTATAATAAGCAGGCTTTGTCCAAGATCGCCCCTGTCAGTCAGGGATTTGTCTGATGGGAAAAAGCAAGTGAGGCCATAGGATACACTGAACACGGTGTTATCATACTCAGTGTTATTTTACTTTGCAATCCTAAAGCAAAATTGCGCGACTAAAATTTTATTTTATGCCTGTATCGTTATTTTACGGCTGAACCATAAATAACACCTGCAACCATAAGTGGGTCGATACCATGCAGTAGTAGTTATTATTTCACCATATTAAAGGATCACTATCATTGATTACTGATAACTAGGGATGGACTAGAACTCAAACTCGAACCTGAGTTTGACCCCTGAAAATATTGTTCGTTTTCAGTAACCCTCGAATGTACGGATCGTTTTCAGTAAACACTCAAATGTATCGTTCACTAACCCTCAAAGTATTGTTCGAGGGTTAGGTAACCCTCGAAAATAACATCCGATTTCAGTAACCCTAAAATGTGTGGATTGTTTTCACTAACCCTCGAATGTATCGTTCGCTAACCCTTAAAAGTAGCGTTCGTTTTCGGTAACCCTCAAAGTATTGGCCGATTTCGGTAATCCCTCGAAAGTATCATTCGGTAACCCTCAAATTGGCCGTAGCCCTCAAAGTTTTGGTGATAGTGACATATTCCCCAGACCATTTCCCAGTTGCCACAGCCATTAAGAGCTAGTTACCATTGTTAGTTTAGCTGTAAATCACCCAGAATTTCGAACTATCACCCTCCCATTGACTTGAATGGGTCCGAATTCGAACTTTCGAACTTTGAAAGTTCGAAAACGGGCCGAACTTTATATAGTTTGGCCATCTCTACTGATAACAACCCTTCATAAATACTTCCCTAAATTTATTGGTACATTTGATTAAGGCCAAAGTTCCAATTTAAAAACCCTAGTTCATTATATTGCTCTACATTGTCAGTCATCTCCATAATCAAATAATGTTTCAAGTTGCAGGAGATTTACCCTGTATATTATACTTGCTGCATGCAAAGCTTTGGAAAATATACGGTTAATTGTTTATTTAAAGCTTAAAGGTGATGTGCTGTTTTACATTTCTATGCACATTTTGTGCATTTTCATTGTCTAGGGGCATAAATAAAAGAGAGTCTGGTGTGTGTTTTTTTATTTTCTAGAATGCTTTGCTTTAACAAAATTATTTGATTAAATGATCAATTAACAGTCAGAGAATGCCCAACACTGCAGAATCTGAGTTATTTTGTGGTATCTAAAGCAATAAATAATTTTCTTTCAATGCCAGCACAGCCTGAAAAAAACAGTTCAGAGGTCCAACAGCACTTAAAAGAAGGTCACAAAGCTATTAATAGAGACATATATTCTATTCCTTATCAAGCTCTTCAGTTACTGAGTATTTTTTCTATTTGTTCTATTGACATTTATAATAGAAAAAGTACTAAAGGACATAAACTTGCTACATGTGATCCTACATGTCATTATGCAACCTTCATTAATTATTTCCATGACAATATGTACAATTTTGACACTTAGCTGCTGTTAAAAAGAGCCAGAATAGAATGCCGCCATCTGCATAAATTGCAGCAGCTGCACAGTTTACTTCTGCATTAGCCACGCAGCAACCGCACTGATGGAGTTTAAGTTACGCTAACAAATATAGCATCGGTTACAGTGACTTTAACTCCACCTCTTGGTGCATCGCACTGTATGTGTTTAGAATGGCCAGTCTTATAAGATGGACTCCAGTATGATTTCTATAAGTTTCCCATGTTTTACTGGAAGATTCCAGTACACGGAGTGGTTGATATAATAGCAATAATATTATTGCACCATAATTGCCATATAAATGGACATGAATCCTGATGGATCACATGGTGATTCTTCTATTATCTATCTACAGTATGTATGTCTACAGAATGAATGATCACTGTAAATGACACTATAAGATCAGCAATGTAAGAAGCAGAGACACTTCTGGATAGAATATTTTTCTCTGTCTGTACAATAGGTCTTGTATATTGCCTGTAAAAATGATAGCCTTTGGTAATGTGTAGGATGTGAATGTGGGGGACCACAAGCAAATGATCTCAACAGCCCTTACAGGGGGGTAATTCCTGTCCAGGATACATATGTCTTTCCTGCTGAAAATTACCAATTTACGAATTGGTATGGTTATTTAAATACTGAATATCTGTACAACAGGCAATCTGATATATTTTTGTGTAGTTGTGCTGTTTTAGAAGCATTATAGCAGATAAGTGTCCCCAAGCCTGTATAATATGCTACTACTCCACAACTCTGAAAAAAAAATCTATTCGCCCAATGCCTATTTGAATCTATTATGTCCCAAAAGGATAAATAAGAATATTTACAGAGATTATATCTGTTGTATTCAATTAGATCAACTGGACTTGAAGTTTAGTTCTTGAAGACGTTTCGCTAGTCATCCGATTGGCTTTCTCAATTCAGAATGATGGCTAGCGAAACGTCTTCAAGAACTAAACTTCAAGTCCAGTTGATCTAATTGAATACAACAGATATACCATGACCTGGATGAATGAGAACCTTCACAAACATATTTACAGAGATTGAATTTAGATACAAAAATACAGTATATGTGTTCAATGTTAAAGGAAGGAGGTAAACAGCCACACTAGAATGAGAGGTGTGTCATAGATGTCTGATTTAGAGCCAAGGTACTTGTCTTTTGTCTGTTGTTTGTAGACTTCTGTTTTTCTTTATAAGGAATTTACTGCACCTATCATATTATTACTACTGGTTTTATTAATTTGCCAAATGTATTCTGGATATTGGCTGTCTAATCACAAGCTATCAAGGTAAAATGCTGTTACAGAGAAGGTGTTTTATTTTAAGGAGTCTTGGCACAATGGTTAATCATGCTTTCAATGCTTGGGTTTTCTAAAAGGTCAGTACTGTCCAATTTGAACCCTGCTGTTCTTGTTTGCAGAACTCTGTGGATATTAGCAAGACCACACAGCTAATGGAGGAAATGAAAAGAACAGTCCTTTAATAATTTACCTTTATTGTACAGTAATACCCAGTCATTAACCATATTAGTATCTATGCTGACATAGTTATTAGACCAATGTAGATTTTATGGATTTTACTAGTATAGTAAGCTATACTTTTTTATTCAGCTGCTTTTCATGACTCTAGGCAGAAATTCTTTTTTTAATATGTTAAGATCATTTGAAAAGATATACTGAAACATTAAAAAGTATACAGTCTACATAAAATTCCTCATATAAAATGCATTTTGTGGTGTTTTAAATGAAAAATGCTTAGCATAAACAAGTTTTGACACACGAATACAAAACTTAAAGCTCTCTACACACAGGCTTTACACTGTTTTCTTTGGGGGTATTTGGGGATTCTTTACCTGTATACGACATATCATTTTGGGGTAGACTTGCTCTTTAAAAGACAGATTGCTTATTTAAGCTTTTAATAACAGATGCACAAGGCAACAATCTAGGGTGCTGGAACTCAGTCTTATCTTTTAAGGCAAAGGTTTTACCCTTTGTTTCTCCTTTAGAATGATAAAGTTTAGAATGAAAGTAAATAGCACCTTTATGACTTAAACACTTTTGAATTACTAGCAGAAAAGATTAATGCAGTGTAAGCAGCTTTGCATTTGCCATTTTTGGGTAGGATTTATTTATCTGTATAATTGCTATCTCTCATGCACCGTGGCACCCTAGGGCATTGGTTCCGTTAAAGGAGTAGTTCACTGCAAAAGTGAACTATTCCTTTAATGCATTGATTGAAGACTGGGAGGTTAAGGAGCTATTCCTTACCTTCCATTCTTCAATCAATGCCTGTGGAGCCAGGAACGAAGAGAGAAGAAACTTACCTTTCACACAACCTTCCGCTGTCACCCTTACAGATCCAGACCACTTCCTGGTTCTGATTAACTATAGCGCACATGCAAGATAATGCACGCTGTTAATAATGAAAATGCAAGCTGATAATCAGAACCAGGAAGAGGTTGGGAATTTCAGTGTGACAGCGGAGTAATGGGGCAAAAGGTAAGTTTCTTGTCTCTTCATTCCTTGCTCCACAGGCATTAATTGAAGAACGGAAGTAGCATAGCTCCTTAACCTCCCTGTCCTTAATCAATGTATTAAAGGAATAGTTCACTTTTTCAGTGAACTATTCCTTTAATATCGTCATTGTACCACTCTGCTGTCGCTAAGCATTACTACTAATATAATATTCTGTTGGCACTGGTTTTACCATGTTGTGCACAAATTCAACTTTCAATTATTTGTGCCTAATTATATTAATTAATGTAACTATAAAATGCAAAATTGCTAGAGCAAGGCTAGGAAACCCTTGGCAAGTAAGCCAAGGTGATGTTTACATGCATGGAATAATCCCTGTCCCTATCAATTTTCAAAAGCCTGACCTGTATAGATCTATTGCATTGGTTATTTACTGCATTTAATGGTGTGTTTTAATCTATTTTGGATCGATATAACAACACAAACTATACTGTATATAGATCGATGTAGATATATATATTTGTCATATATATATATATATTTGTCATAATAATGATTGATTTCTCAATTCAGAATGACTTGTACAAGAATCTGTGGCAATTATGTACCCTGGAAAATCCCAATTAGCATATCACAGCCAGGTGTTAAGGGTGTGATTGTATAGTGGCTAAGAGGTGTTATAGGAACGCCCAGAGTAAGGTGTTAAAACAGCATTGTACATGGCAGACAGTTGGTGTCGAACCCCCCCACCTCTATTTAGGCTTGGTTTCTTTATTTTCACATAAATGGCCTCCTTAACACCTCTCTTGAACCAGTCACGTTCCTTCGCCAGTATGTTAACATTACAATCTTCAAAGGTATGTCCTTTATCCTTAAGATGCAGATACACGGCTGAGTCCTGACCCGAGGAATTGGCTCTTCTGTGCTGGGCCATACGTTGATGCAGTTGCTGTTTGGTCTCCCCCACATACAAACCAGAGCTAATCACACCCTTAACACCTGGCTGTGATATGCTAATTGGGATTTTCCAGGGTACATAATTGCCACTGATTCTTGTACAAGTCATTCTGAATTGAGAAAGCCAGTCGGATGACTAGCGAAACGTCTTCAAGAACTACATTTCAAGTCCAGTTGATCTAATTGAATACAACAGATATACCATGACCTGGATGAATGAGAACCTTCACAAGCTGATTGTATTGAAGATAAATGTCCCACAGTTCATGTATGCAGTTTGCTTCCAGGAATAGCCTGATAGTTTTTTGAACTTTTGACTTGTGTGTGTGTTCTTAGATATTCCTCTAAATCTAATGCATCTGCAGTGTGTTATTTTTCTTACAAATTAATAAATGATATTCCAGGATTGCCCCTTTACCTATTTTTCATTTGCTTGTTTTATTTTATTTTTCTTTGAAAATGTATGGTTGTTTGGCCACAGAAATAGACAAAGTTATATAATTATTTTGGGTTGAAAAAAGACCATCAAAAAAAGATCCATCAAGATCAAACTACCCATGCAAAACTCAACCTGACATTCTGTAGTTTATGGTGGCTGAAAGAATTGACAGGTTTTAAATTTACAGCAGCAAAGGAACCAATACATTATTCTACTGAACATAAGAATAAAATAAATAAAAGAGTATTCCAATATTTTGTCTAGTGATAACAGTGAATATTTTAATTATCTTATGTGCAGAATAGATCTGTTTACCCTTAATATTCTTAAATTCACTTTTACAAGTTAAATTCACTTTCACAACTGTCTAGATATGAGCAGGCACCAAAACTTGATAATGTTTGTCAAAATGCTTAAAGTTGCATGTCACAAGGCATGTACATACATGTGGAAATGCATATTTAAAGGGGAAATTCAATGGAAATAAGTATACTTTTAAGAAAAAAGAGCAGTATTTTTCCATCCTAATGACCTTAACCTGCCCATAAAGCATTTTGTCTGCGTCTAAATAAATTTTTCCAAAATACTGACTTCCTGTTTGCAGGGCTTCTAATAGAGAACATAATGGTCTTGCCCTTGACCCAGCACCTTGGTTGATTCAGTTACTCAGTAGAGATCTTAGCATGTTTGACCCATCCAACAGCCAATCAGTAGAAATCACTGTTAGGAACATTCCAAGGTAGTGTGCATTCGGGAAGAAGAAGGACAGATATAGAATCTGAAATGTCAGCTCACTAATGGCATAGCAAATGTATGAAATCAGCTGATTTTTCAAAATGGAAGAGAATATGTAGAATAACTAGGTATGCTTAATATTAAATAAGAATTTATTTGTATGTACATTCATAAAAAAAAACAAAATTACGTCATATACAATTCTACAGTACAATGGAAGAGGGTAACTGTTCAACACTGTAGTATTATAATAGCATTCGTGTTTATTAAAAGGAAAAAAAGGAGTCTATACTCCCAAAAATCGCAAGGAGAATACTTCTTCTAATATAAACTTAACCAAAATATTAAAGAGGAACTGTGGTCCAAAAATGACTTTAGGTAAATTGATAGGAATTGCTCTCCGGAGAGTTTTTGCAATTTATTTCCATTGTTTATTTTACATAGTTTTGAAGATACTTACATTTTTGTGTGTGATATGGCAGCAGCATCACCAGGTCCCCTGCACTTCCTGCTTCCTGCTCTGAAACCTGTCAGTCAATCCGCCCTGTGTCTCCTCCCTTTGCAGCCCCCCTGTCCCACTCATGGACCCCATGGTCTCTCCAGTTGCAGGGCCCCCATGGCCCATTCCCTTACAGCCCCATGTGGCCCCGCCCAATCACGGGTGCCTAAGCCCCACCCGCTCACAGGTGCTGTGGGCCACTCTGACACCCCCCAACCTCCCCCACCCCCCCGAAAACTCTGTGGAAACAGCCTTTTCAGGCAGAGTGAGAACACATAGTGAGAGAGAAGGGCTGTAGATTCCCTAACCTTCTCTGCAGCTGCAGGTCCTTCACACAGCAGAGAGGAGGAGGGACTTCCTGTCTCCCTCACATACTGAGGGAATCTGAGGCTGTGCTCGCCGGCGGCACTGTGCAGGAGAAGCCTTAGGAATGTCACATGTCAGCCTCCCACCCATTAACTTTCTGGTCAGTCATTTCTTTATATCTTGGGCTGTGGAGCACGTAGAGAGGTGGTTGATGGCTCGTTTTAAGGTAGGAAACTGGCCTTTCATTTAAACTCAACTTGCTTGGAGACCATAGTTCCCCTTTAAAAAGGCAATATGTCACCAGCAGCAATAACCTCCAGATATCTCTCCAGAGCTGATGTAGCATAGGAGCCTATACTATGACCCCTACTTGTATACATTCAAACAATACCTTTGGTATATAGAGACCATCATTATACTCAGGAACCCAATTGATTTTAGTGCATGAATGCCAGATGCTGGTTATCTTCACCCTTCCTCTGAGGGATTTGTAACTATCCAGGCACTCCTGGTACACGGGCATCCGTTATTGTCATTTGCTATTCTAATGTCAGTATCTGCATTATGTGTTTGTGAATATCTGTGTCAGCCTTTCATATAATTAAAGGAATAGTTCACACAAAAAGTGAACTATTCCTTTAAAGCAGTGATTTAAAGGAATATTTCACTTTTTTTTTTAAATTCCATCGCAACAAATGGGTATGCATGGCAAAATGTCCCCTCCCATTTCAAAATTGCCTTTCTTAAGCAGACATAGGGAAATAAAAACTGTGCAGTTTTATCCATCTATAACAGTTATAGTATTCAAAATTTGTAATAAGGGATAATAATGAATATAATTTATTTAAAAAACAAACAATTAAGACTGAATTTTAGGATAAAACATGCAGCAATTTTTTAAACAACGTAACCATTTATAAACAAGAATGTTAGATACATTTACCTACACAAAGACACAGAGGGGCTGATGCAGTAAGAGGTGCAAAAGTGTTCTTGTGCTATCTGCAACAGCCAATCTGATGTTATCTATCTGCAGTTAACCAGTAAAAAGTTACCATGTGATGCATTTGTAATGCTATCTTTTACAGTAATAGCATAGGCATGGGCGTCCACAGAAAATTTTCCAGGTGGGGGGGGCCCAAAAGGGAATAATAACCACAGTGGGCGTGGCCTTATGGGGGGATAGTTTGCTAAATTTAATATATTATTAAAAAATATAAATATAGCATAATATAACAGATAAACAGAAATAGACAGATACAGAGATATGAATAGATAGATAGGCACAGAGACAGACAGAGATATAAAAAGACATAAATAGAGAGAGACAGACAAAGATATTGACAGAGAGAGATACAGGCAGATATCTACTATTAGAATGCTAGACATACGCATATACAGGTAGATAGATCAATAGGTAAATTATTTATACGGGTGCAGCAAACTGAGGCTATTGATACAGGTACAGCAAACTGGGATTATTGAAACAGGTACATAAAACTGGGGGTTTGATATAGGTACAGCAAACTTGGATTACTGATACAGATACAGCAAACTAGGATTATTTATACAGGTACAGCAAACTAGGGGTTATTGATACAGGCACAGCAAACTGGGACTATTCATACAGGTACAGCAAACTGGGGGTTTGGTACAGGTACAGCAAACTGCTGGGGGGTTATTGATACAGGTACAGCAAACTGGGGGTTATTGATACAGGTACAGCAAACGGGGTTATTGATACAGGTACAGCAAACTGGGGGTTATAGATACAGGTACAGCAAACTGGGGGTTATTGATACAGGTACAGCAAACTGGGGGTTATTGATACAGGTACAGCAAACTAGGGGTTATTGATACAGGTACAGCAAACTGGACTATTGATACAGGTACAGCAAACTGGGGGTTGGTACAGGTACAGCAAATGCTGGGGGTTATGATACAGGTACAGCAAACTGGGGGGTATTGATACAGGTACAGCAAAACAGGGTGTATGATACAGGTACAGCAAACTGGGGGTTATAGATACAGGTACAGCAAACTGGGGGTTATTGATACAGGTACAGCAAACTGGGGGTTATTGATACAGGTACAGCAAACTAGGGGTTATTGATACAGGCACAGCAAACTGGGACTATTGATACAGGTACAGCAAACTGGGGGTTTGGTACAGGTACAGCAAACTGCTGGGGGGTTATTGATACAGGTACAGCAAACTGGGGGTTATTGATACAGGTACAGCAAACTGGGGGTTAGTGATACAGGTACAGCAAACAGGGATTGTTGATACAGGTGCAGCATTGTGGGGTTATTGATACATGTACATCACACTGGGATTATTGATATGGGATTTTTTTCCCCTGCTGCTCTGCACTTGAGATTGGATCGGCAGTTCAGAGCACTGATTTACAGAGTCAGAGCAGGAGTTTGAATCTCCTGTTCACTCTGATTTTGGTAACACTCGTGATTGGCTGAGACTCTACCTCTGCCTTTCATTAAAGGGCCAGCAGAAGATGTTGGTAATTAAATTTTTTTGGAGAGAAACCCAGTGGGGGGGGCAAGCGCCCTCCCTTGCCCCTATTTGCAGATGTGCACAGGCCCATTTTTGCACCTCTTATTAAATAAGCTTCATTATCTCTTCAAATATAAACTGCTAAAATTTAACATAACATAAAAGCCAGAAAAACATTCTTAGCCAAAACGTGCAGACCAAAATAAGTACTTGTATTCCAGTCTCTTATTATAATCCACTGTGCAATCATTAGTTATCTCAACATAATTATAATTCTCCAATTATCTTACCTAGTTCATAAGCTCTTATAATACATAAGTGTGATATTTTATAATGGGAGCTGCAGTGGTATATATCCTTATAAAAATCATTCAGCTATGTCACTAAGTGACTCATTTCTTATATTTCTTATATCCCACTGCTGCTCCAATTCCAGTGTTCATGCCTGAACAATGAGTCAGTGTTTTTTGCAGTGTTTAACTTCACTAACCGAAACCTGCTGGAGCTGCTTCCTGTCGCTTCATAACCAATGTCTCTCTCCTTCTCCACAAAGATTTGTTTAACAGCATAGATGCTGGGCTGGGATTTTATTAATGGGGAGCAGTGCAGTGAACTGTAAGGGGCGCATTATCCCTTTTTAAATTATACTATACATTATACTATACATTTTACATTATACTTACCTCTAGATATCTCTATGGATTGGATGTTGTGTAAGTTACTACCACTATTGGGAGCATATACTACAACCCCCTAGTAGTACCCATTCAAACAATGACTCTAGCATGCGACCCATTACAGGATAAACATCTATATATTCAGGGTTCCAAGCAATTTTAGTGCTTGAATGTCAGCCAATTATTAACTTCACGCTCTCTCTGAGGATGGATAGAGGAACACCTTATGTACATCTAGAGGTACATAATTTTGACCTAAACCTGGTTGAAGTTCAAAAATACTGGTTTCAGTGTAAAATTTTTATTTTACTGTTAAAATGTTCATGCTGAACTGCCAAAGTTTCAACCAGTGAAATTGTGTTTTTCGGTAAAATGTAAAAGGTATTGCTGTTTCTTTCAAACCAGTACTTTCCCCATAATTAAAAGTTTTTTTTAAGAAACAAGAGTAAGAACGATACTGCCTCAGTATTTCAGTAATAAATTGTATGATCCATATACAAAGTTTATTTTTATTGGTTTATTTCAGACTATAGAATTTTGAAAAGTACAGTATTTTGTATGTTTACAGTTTGTGGCACATCTAATTTATTTACTATAATGTACAAGCCTATAGCCCTTTCACAATCTTTGGCATACTTTTCTTTATCCCTTGCACCAACTGCTAGTAAAATGATGCTGACAATCAGAAGGTTATAATCTAATTCAAAATAAAATGTGAAATATAAATAAAACAATGGCTAACAAGTAATCAATTTCCTTTTCTATTTATAAATTTATATTAAATAATCTTCATTTTTTTCAGTTTCTTAATAGAAATCAATGGATATTGATTACAAAAAATGTCTACAATATTTTAGGTATAAATTTAAACAATAAAAACATTTCAAACATGAAAAGGTGAAAATGGAAAGGATCATTGTTAAAATAATTTACAGAAATCCTTAAAAATATCTTTAATTCCAAGGAAAATTATTCTATTCTAAAAAAAAAAAAAATGAATGTAAATTTATAGGATCAAATCCTTTTTGTGGCCCCATCATAACGTCTGCCATGTTCTGCCAGTCATTAGGTATATGGTTGTCGATGTGTCATGGAATCAACTAGAAAGGAAATACATAAAACAAAAGAAAAATGAATAAAAAAATAATAAAACAAAAAAAATAATAATCATGTCCTTTTTGCTAAGGGTCAATTCACACTTAAATTAAATAGCGGTGTAATTTGTCCAGACATATTCAAGAAAGTCAGCAAACTGTACTCTTTTGAATTCTAGAGCTCTCCTGTCTCAATATTGACTTTTAAGTATAATTGAGAGACAGTGTGAACACCAAAAAATAAATAAAAAAGGATTTAAAAAGTAAAATAGTATTAATAAAATAGCCAAAGTAGTCACTAGTCTTTCAAAAAAAAAATAGTACTACAACTTACTGAATTACAAAACAAATGATATACAATTAATAAAGTATACTTACTTTACTGGACATCCCTACGTTTGAATGGAAAACTCAAAATGGTAGGTTTAGCCACACCTCTAGGATTTCTACATGGGTCTCCATGTAGACACTAAAAGGAAGTGGAATTTTACTAACATTCAATGAGGTTCTGGTCTTACACTTTTACACACAAAAAAATTCTTAGGCATTGTACATGACAAGACAGGAAGTGTAAGGAAGTTCCTGTATTACACCCAATTATGCGCTGTTTGTAAAACATGTGAGAATCTTAGCCAATTAGAAAATTCTTCACTCTCACATTTACTCCCCTCTCCCCTCTTCATAGAAAGTAATGAGACTATCCAGTTTCTGTTAGCTAGACAGGAAGTGATGTCTGTATATGATATGTCTCTGAAACTACCCAGCATTCTTAGAGAAATGGCGAGTTTTCCCCTTTTTTCCACTATTAATAACATGAGTCTGTGAGGTACCTTCTGTTATAAGAAGGCTCTACTTCGTTTTACACTCTGTGGGGAGCTTTTAGCTCCATTATCAATACCTCTCCCTAACTTCTAAAACTAATCATTATCCTGTGTTTTCAAGTCCTAACTAGGGATGGCTGGTTTGCGGATCCGAACCCGGATCCGCCGCGGATTTATCCCGTTCGCGAACGGTGGATTTTCTGGATTTTCCGCCTTCCGAACTTCCGTACCGCGGATTTCTCGTATTTTTGAAAATTTTCGAAACTATGAGTTTTCGCATATTTTCGGGAATTTTCGAAAATGCGAGAAAACTCGTAATTTCGAAAATACGAGGATTTCTCTTATTTCCGCAAATATGTATTTTCGAAAATTTTCGAAATTCCGAGGATTACTCGTATTTTCGTAAATACGTGAAAACGCGTAATTTCGAAAATTTTCGAAAACACGAGAAATCTTGGAATTTTGAGGCTATTTTTCATTTTAATGGGTCCGCTCGCGGATTTTCGAATTTTCAACTTTTTCCGAAAATTCGCGGATCCTCGAGCGGACCGGATTTTGCGAAGTTCGGACATCTCTAGTCCTAACCCCATAGTGATTGTAAATCTGGACATTGCTGTGGTAAATACTAATAAATATGAACCTAGCATGTTAATCTCTTTAGGGTCTCAGGTTGACTAATGGTGCTGTTCAAATTGAACTACACATTGTGGCAGAATTGCCTGGGTCTGTGTTCAGATCAGCAGGTTAATAACACTTAGGCTAGATTCACATGCCACTATCATTTGTCCCAACTGAGTGCCTGCTTTGAGCGAGATCTCTGCCAGGACAAGTGATTGTTGGTCGCAGCAATAGTGACCGCAGTCAGCAGTGCACACAACCAAGTGATTCTTGGCAGTATTGGTTGGTTGCTGGTGTGTACCCAGCCTTAGACTTCATGAATTATAAATGCCAGGTAGGGGGTTTTTGGAAGTGAGGGCAAATATGGTAAGGTTTGTGTAAGATTCACCCATGTGGGATATACCAGACTCTGTGCGTCTCTGGGTGAATGTCAGAGTCACACATACTGTAAGTATGTGTAACGAGGAGTGCAACCTCTGGTAAATTACTTTGCAATAGCTGAGCAAGTGCCTCTTCCGGTACTTGCGCTGCCACTGCAAAGCGAGCCTTAAAGTCAAGCTAACAGATTGTAAAACTGGGGTTACCTTGACGTGGTTGGAAGGCTTTTCATTTATGTGATCACAGAAATTTATACTAAAACCCCTCTGTTTATAAAGTATGCCAGTGTGCAGATAATATGATATTGTATGGGGCCTAGGAATGTGCATTGATTATCTTTTCTATGTTTTTATACACACACACACACATATATATATATATATATATATATATATATATATATATATATTTGTACGGCAAAAGTATTTTTCAAAAACTGTAGATCATTCATAAAATTTGATTAACAGACCAGCTTTTATTTACTTCATGTCCAAAAGGACTTACTGTAGATCATGACATTTAATTCCCAGTGTTCTAGTCTGGTCTGCCCTATATCTGCCTCTGATGTTACTATATCTCTCTAATATTTAACTCACATTTCTTTTATGCAGTTTTAATTAACACTGTTAATAATTTAGTCATTTAGCTGACATTCTAGTTATAATGCTGAACACATAGAATAAGAAATATTAATAATGAGAATGATATTAGCCTTATGCATGACCACCAAAGTTGAAAAAAAATGTTTCCTTGTGAGCGCACTGCACAGTAAAAAGAGATTATTAATAATTGTTCAATGCATTTTGTACCTTGAAAATGATTTTTATGAAAAATGATATAAAAGATTTGCATTATACAATAATAATAAATCAAATTGAAAAAAATAGTTGCTATATAGTATTTTCATACTATGTTAATGTTGCACAAGCAGCAAGTGGGACGTTTTGATGTATCTATCAAGACCTGATTCTGTACTGCATGTGGGTTATTAATACTTGTTTGTAAAGTACTAATGTGTAATTATGGTAGGGCAGGGAACTGGAGATCAAAAGAAAGGCACGTCTTCCACCCCTCATTTAAATCTTTATTTACCTCCAGGAACCCCGTAGACCAACAGACTGCAATACTTACTTGCCCCTCTGATGAAATAGAAGCTTCTTAAAACATAATGTACTTCACAGCATCATACTATAAAATAGCATTGCCAAGCCTATCTAAGAAAAAAGGAATTATCTCAGCATTGCCAGAAAAAGTGGACCTTTAATGCCAGTGGTTTTGCAAACATGCATTGGCGCTGCACGTCTCCATCCACTTTTGTGGCAGTGAGAAATTCTATCCTATATTTTGAATTAGTTGGTCAATTCTATTTCATAGCACAAGGCTGTAAATTACCTTCTGTTGTAAGAAGGCTCTATTTAATTGTATACTCTGTGTGTGTGTGGGGGGTTGCTCCTTTAAGCTCACCTCATCTTAATTTATATAGCTGTTTGGTATCTTGTGCTCACAAGTCCTACCCCATAAAAGCTATGAATCTGTATTTTGCACTAATGAGATCTAATAAGATTGAAACATGTCATGTCTGCAAGTTGGATGAATGGTTCTATACCTTTAGGAAGTATTGCATGGTATATGCCAGTCCCCTAGACATAGGGTAGAAGCTTTGATTGTTTCAACCCACTTTTTGGAAATGCTGGGAGTAAGAAATCATTCCTTATATCTTGAATTAGTTATACAATGCTATTTTTTAGCATATGGCTCTCAGGTGCATTCTGTTTTTAAAAGGCTCTATTTAATGTTATGCTTTGTAAGGTGAATTAGCTCAATTAAGCCTACCTCACCTTAAACTGTAGAGCTGTTTGTTATCTGTTTCTCTGATGTCACTGAAGATAGCTATCATCCAGAATGTTCACACCTCCATAAAACCTGTATACCTCTTTATGAGCTTGCACAGCTACAAATGAGGTGGCTAAGGCAAGCATCCATCAGTGATTGGCTGTGATGTTACATTCTTCTATCCAGGAAGAGCCAGGAATAAGACAGGAGCTGCTGGTGAAAGTCAAGAGGAATTGCTATCTTCAAGGACATTGTAGGGATTAAGTATTGATTAAGTCTTTAGGTTTGGAGGGGTCCTGAAGGTAAGACTGGTGTTGGATATCCCTATTTTATAGGCTATGGTTTCAGAAAACAGCTTGAAGATATTGTACATTTAAGCTTTTGCACAATAATTCATACATCATAAATCAATATAAATCACAATATCAAGATAAACTCACTTTTACTGATATTACTCACAGAATTCTATTTTATGCTTGTACTGTACTGTACATTTTTCTTGCAAATATATTTACAGTATATCCATGCATCCTTTCTGACATGCTATAAACATGTAATATAAACATCTTGTCATGGTTCACATGTGCTTATTTTCCTGAATGTATTTAGTTTGTGAAACCTTTCTATGTAATAATTCCTGATATGATACTTCTGCAAAAGAATGCACAAACCCATCTCAGACAGCAAAACCGAAATTTCATGTTGAAATCATGAAATTTAAATTACAAAAGCTGGTTTTAATGGTCAAACATTCTCTATTTTCCCATCAAAATTCATCTGTAGTTTAACAGACAACATTTAGACAAAACGAGATTTGGGCTGAAACTCAAACTCTGGTATATCCTTACTCTATGGCTGTGTAAATGTTTCAGCTGAAAATGACAAATGACAAATAAAAAGTTTAATGAAAGTACCGTAAATGTTGGGACTTTTCTAGTATTGGTTAATTTTGCTTCAGAAAACCTAATGTTACAAATACTCATGACAGTGTAATTTGAGAATATAAATGGAACAAAATAAAAGTATACCTATGCAATCCTTTAAATAAGCCAAAACAAATACAGGGTATGTACACTGTAAATCCTTACTAGATAGCTTATTACACTGTAAATCCTTACTAGATAGTTTATGCTTTAAATGTAAAGTTGTTGTGTTTTTTAGCACTCTTCTATACCCTGGCATGCCTTTACTCATTGAAAGGTTTTGTCTTCCTTCTTTTGTCTCCTCCCATTTTCAGCTCCGCCCCCACAAAATTGGTCAAATCCCTTTGCCAATCAAAAACTGTTGCGTTCGCAGAGCACACACCTGATGTCACTCTGCGTCACAGCAAGCATGCTCGTACTAATGCTATCACGCCGCAACTTGCTTGGTCGTGGTGTGTTGACATCACATGTGTGCATGCTCACGGCACTGCAGAATGCCAGGGAACAAAGCTCTGTAATCTCTGATGAGTTTTTTTGCAAAAAACACGCGGTTAGGGGTGGTCACCTGCACTACAGAAAAAGTATTAAATGGTAGGGCACCAGGCAGCAAACAGGGATTCAGGGGGTGGGAGGGCTCCACTGGACATGCCAGAAACCTCTCAGAGGAAACGTAAGGGGCAGAAACCTTTTTACACAAAGGAAGGCTCCTATTCTTCACTTTCTGGGACTTTGGCGAGACATTGCAGGTCAACCATTTGAAGCAGAGATGTAAGGTAAGGATTTTTTAACACTACACAGTGGGGCCAGTAGTGGGGGGAATTTTAGTTTTGGTTGTGGACATGCCCTTTAAGTAGGAATTATGCTCAGAATAATAAAGCTTTATTCTATTTTTACAAACACATGATACAAATCAGTGGTGCTTTCAGATATATATTATTTTTTTTGCCTAGTTGCTGTAAATGGTATTAATGAGCTTGCAGTATAACCTAACAAGCATTTATTTATTTTTTGAAGGCCAACCTTATGTGTTTTGATATTGAACTTCTGTGTAATTTTTCCAGACCTATTGTCTACTGGTGCCTTCAGCTGGCAGTGGCTACAATTTCTATTATTTGTCAGAACATGAATTCCCTGATAATACAGATTTATCTCTAATAGTTTTGTTTGAACACACACTTCTAACTTTCAATCCTATCCCCAGGACTAATTTCAAGGCCTTAGGAAAGACTCTTTTTTTTATAACTGTACTGGTAGAATATGTATCCCTTTCTATAGACTAATACAATAAATTCTTTGACTTCAGAAACATCTAGCCTTGAATGTATTTGCAATAGACACACTTATATGAAACATACTTTCAGATTTTTAAATGATTGGCCTCTGTAAATACTGTATGTGAACCTACATTTATGTGTTTAATAATACATTACTTTCTCTGTATTGCTGCAGGGTCTAAGAAATGTTTAATAGCTTGCCAGTTGACCAAAAGACAAATCGTATATTAGCAAAATATTATACGAGACTAACCAATGTACAAAACAATAGTACACTGGAGTGTGCTTATATTTTCTAAATACACAAAAATAAGTAGGAATGAGAAATTCCTCTGACATTTTCAGTCAATTAATTATTAATTGGACTGACATCACAAATTAGCTACACATGCCTTCTCTGTCTGCCTTTCATGTTGCTAACAAAAATACATCACCTATGCACAGTGAGTGTTGTATTACCATATGCATTAATTCACAATTTCTTACATTTTTTAATTTTTTTATGCACTTCTGAAATTTCAAGTGATTTATGTCACCCTTCCTTCTGACAAGATGAGTAGCTCCTTAATGTATTTACATTAGAGCATGAAGTGCATCTCTTTGCAAGCACAGCTTTCTCTATACCTGGGAAGTTTCCAAATGACTATGAGCTAAGCAAATGCATCCAGCTTCTGTTAAAAATTAACCCTTTGACGGCGTAATTTTATCTTCAACACATTGTAGCCAGGCATCATTTTTGGGGAATACCGGTACATTAAGAATAAAACAAAATGAAATCTAGCTCCATCAATATAAAGGAACCCAGTATCAGATGGTCTCAGAAAATGCAATTAGTACTGAAAAATTATGAATGACTATAGGTTGCAAAACCCCAAGAATCTCTAAATTTGCCTATACAGATTCCAGTGCCTCAATGCCAAGAGCAAATCCTTACTTATTCTCTAAGAATAGAGAATAAGTTATAGAGAATTGATATTCCAAAAGCAAGAATCATAAGATAGTTTACAAACAAAAGTTATGCAAACAAAGTTTAAAGGGAACAGAAGGTCAATGAATGTTTAAGAACCTTTTAACTAAAGAATAGTATGGATTTACTGTTTGGTTGTTATCTAGAGCAATGCAGACTGTGAGACTATTAAATGGGATTTTGCGATCGCGTGTCGGTCGGATATTAGATCGAGAGAGACGGTCCCGGCAGGTTCGATGAACGTCGTGTGAGTGCTCGGTCGGGTAAGTAATATCGCTCTGATGTATGGCCACCTTAAGGCTAGGTACACACGAGATGATATTTCCACCCGACCCACTGATATTCTTTCATTTCGCACAATTGGGTCGGAAAAACGGTGGTACTTTTTTCGATGATACCAACCATTTTCGGCCGTTCTTTATCGCAAATTGGACGAAATTTCGACCAGACATGTTGGTATTTTTTTGCTGATTATGCGCTCTTATATGGACCACTTAATCAGTCGAGCTGTGGCTATTTCCACCTCAACCTGCGCTATGACTGGCATCCAGTGGGTTGAAATATCCCTCATGTGTACACGTGTGCAAAAGAACAGTATTTTTACTTCCAGAATTTGGTCTTTAAAAATAAAACTTTTAAATAAATAAATTTAAATTATTAAAACTAACATAAGGCTATAGACATTTATTTAAAAAGGAAATATTAAATTATCATTTATGTGTTACTTTTTGTCTAGTGATGACCTCTCCTGGTTAAGATGCACATCATAGCTATTTATTATTTCTCTGAAGAAAAGCATAGAATCTGTCTGAATTTAGAAAGGACTAGTAAAGTTAAACTAGTAAAGTTTAATGCGGAATGATCCAAGTTTTACAAGTTGGAGGAAAGTTTATGAATTATAAGAAGTGGTGTATATAACAAAAACAGTTACATGAAGGGCTGCTGAGCAAGCTGGTGTGCCTGTTTTCAGTCTTAAAATACATCTGTGAATCTTGTTGGATGATTAAACAAATACAATGAAAAGGCAGTGGAAAGTGGATGTTATGCCCTCTAGCTGCACTTATCTGTACAGAGGAAAAACATCTTTATTCATTTCGCTTATTGACTCAAATGGTAATGCATGCATTTTTAAATATGCATGCAAGTAAACATTAATTTACCATGTAAACAAACAATAGCAAATACAGTTAATGGGACCGGAAAGCCCTTGTGCATCTAAATGGTTTAACCTGCCTGCATACAGTGTAATGTATCTGTATACTATTCCTTAAGAGAGGGGAAATTAAAAAAAGAAAAGGATTTTACAACCTGCTGTCCTGTACACTTTTATTGCAATAATATTGCTTACCAGGCAATTTACTTGCATTTAAAATGAAACCAGTTCCTAAGGCACACATAAATCATTGATGACTGTGCTCTTCAATGGATCTCTAACTGAATGAATGGTACTCAACCATTCACACCACACAAAGGGTTAACAACCACAGCTAATCTGCCTTCCAACCTGTCCCACAAAATGAATGCACCAAGTAAACTGAATGAACCGATTTTTACATATTCAATTACATTACATGTTGTTAAACTACTAAATACTGTTTTGGCATACAGTTTTAAACTGCAATATTAACAGGCAGCAACCATCACAATAGTATAAATACATTCATTGTGTCTTTTCAATCTGTACAGTACATAAACTACTGTTACATAAACTACAGCTCCCAGAATCCCTTGAAAGCCATAAGCTATCTAGGAATGCTTAAACAAATAATCTAAAAACAAAACGCATGTAGCAAAAGTTTAACTTTGTGATAAAAGCAGAAGAAATAGAGGGAGAGCAATAAAATGTATGACATAAATAAAAAAATAAATAAGTGAGTCTATCCTTTCATTATTGTAATGGTTAATGAAAATTAATACAAAAGAAACAAATTAAAACCATTTTCTTTCTAAATCTGAACCTCTTTTCTTGGCCTTTAATATAATTGCTGCAAAATAAACCACACTTCCTAACAGAGCACTCAGTGGGAAATCAATTCACCGCAAACTTTCTTTCTTGGACAGTATGTCAGTCACAATAACTGAGCAGGCTGCATCAAAGCAGAAATTCATCTCATACAACTTCATTATTATAAGGCAGCCAATGCTAAATGTGCCTGTGTGTTCTAGACTCATTATTTCAGCTTGTCCTCTGGTACTGATTTACAATTAGTTCACTCAGTGTGCTCTGTTCTAAGGGTAATTAATAATAATGCCATACAGTGGGAGGCGTCCCCATGCTGTGATGCTTAATCAGACAGGTCATTTCATTGTGCCTGATAGATAATATTTTCTATCAAGGTCCAGCAGACATTAGTTATAGCTGATTGGGGAAGGAGCTTAACTTTAAGGAAATAGTGTCTGCTGCAGCCACACACTGGGTATTAACAAGGGAAAAAAGCACCAGAGGCAGGGAATAGGCTGTTTTATTATTGAAAGTACCTTTTAAAAGTGGGTAAGTTAGATAAGATGATAGACTTACAGGATGCAGGAGAAGCACTCCAGACTATGCAGCAGATGATGCTCAGTATCCCCAGGACTGGAGCAGTATTCTTGGCTCTCAATATCCAATGCATGGTTCCAAGCTTCGAACTCCAGATCTCTTCCAAGGTACAAGCAGAACTTCTCCTTGTTGTATTTCAGCTCTCAAGCTTTGCTGAGGAGGAGATTGATAAGATGGGTGGACTTGAAGAAGGTGAGGATGGGGGTGATACAAGACTCCTAAACAACCCCCCTCCCCTTGATAGGGGACAATGTAGTCACCAGACCCCCCTTTGATTCCTTAGTAATGTATTACCAAAGTTGCACTCACACTACTGCAGATCATGGCTAAGAAACCAGAACCATGAAAAGAGGTGAAACATTGATAAAACAGTAAAACTCAATCTAAACAACAAACATCTCCTGATCCTCCTAGTGAAGCAGCTTAGGATAAGAATGAGGAGGAAATCCCCAAATGGTCCTGGGGAAGCAGGTTAGGATTGAAATGATAGGAGCGAATAGATGGAATCAATGGTGCTGATGCTGCCTCTGCAGCTGCGCCTTTCGAGTTAAAGAGATTAGAACAGCCCTGCTCGGATACACGCAGTCATACTGTATATATAGGCACTCACACAGTAGGGCAGGCAGGCACAGGCAAAGACACTCCCCACAATTGCATTAAAGCACAGGGCTAGATTTATTCAGCTCTCTAACAGGAAGCAGCTACACAGCTACAGCACTGCAGCAGCCCACACCAGCCCCATTCCTCTGGCTGCTTCTTCCTAGCCTTGCTGGGTTTCTTTAGCTAGATAAGCTAAACAAGAAATCTTGCTTTTTAAAGGCAGTCAAAAGGAACAGAATATTCTCTGGCTGAGCGTGGATGGCATGGCGTGTGGCAGAGCCCTGGTGTTGTTTTAATCTCTGCACCAGCTCCTGCAGACTGATGGAAGGGGGAGGGGACCTATTAAAAGGCTGATCAGGGATACTGGGATGCTTGGGTTACAGCCTGCAGTTCACAACATAATCAGCAGATGGCCTTTCAGAAACAGTCAGTGCATTTCAAGCAAGACATTACAATGTAAGGTGCTGATGTGAGAATTCACACTTTTTTTTCTTCTAACAGTGGAATAGTAAAAAGCATTTTAAGTAAATCACATTCAGAAAGTTTGTTTATTTATTTTACTTTTTCTTTCTTTTTTAACTAATAAATCCCCCTGGCCCTGTGGGCCCCTCCATCTATGGGCCCCTGACACAATGGCTTAGTTTGTATAGATGGTAGATACAACACTGACTACAAATGTATATTTTTAGAAAATAAACTGGTTTTTGATTTTAAAAAAAAATGTTCATTTAATATTATTTGCTAACATATGTTGGCCTGTTTATTTTTACATTGAAGGGATCATTTTTAAGAAGTTTTAAAATTAGGAATATTAGAAATGTTAATCTCTGGGGATTATTGATAAGTGTTAATACTGTTTTGGTAAAGAAAACATCATATTGGGTTAATTCGTTGCTTTAAGGTTCGTACAGAAGTGTGACCCGCAACGCACGATGCGTCCGAACGTCCATTTTGGCCGATAATCGTCCCGTGTACAGGCACTTTATCGACCAAAACGGCCGCTTGTTTGGAGATCCACCCGGCGGATCAGACAACGATCTCCGAACAAACGCCGATAAAGTGCCTATACACGGGTTGATATGGCCGAAATGGCTGTTCGTACACATCGTGCATCGCAGGCGATCGAACTAAAGCTAGGTACACACAATAGTGATAAAGCCCTGATACCATTGGATCCGACTGTATTGGGGCTTTATTGTCAGTGTGTGAAGCAACTTTCCCGGATGAGCGCACAGTTTTTTCGTGAAAAAAACTAAAATTTCCCTTGGTAAAGGTAGACTTTCTATAGGGGGAGTCATCCACTATAATGGGAAACACACAATCCCAAACATTCTCCCTATGCTGTGAATAGGGAGAATGCTCGGGACTGTGTGTACCTGATCTTTGAAAAATAACAGACAGGATCTTGCAGATCTTCTCTGTCATCTTTCAAAAATCTTTCCTGTGTGTACCCAGTTTAAATCAATATATTTTTTTCTCTTGTTATACTACATTTAGGGACATCATTAATTATTGTACCCCCTACACACACACACACACCACAAACTACTCCCTCATCAGTTTTGATAATTAAGGAGCTCATACACACAACAATAAGAAAATTAAATTATAGTTGTAAAGATGTGTGGTTGACATACAATTAGTATACATACAGTACAATATAGGAATAATGTATGATCAGAATTGTTTCATGTATGGGACCCTTTACACCACTGATTATATCTGTATATTTAAAGCAAAAAAAAAAACAACCTTGAGTGGATAGCCTTTGTAAATTTGTGATTTTGCAGTTTTTAAGTTTCAGTGCAATATTTGCAAATTTTATGAGGTCACAGTGATTGTCAGTCTAAGGACATAATAAAAAGTGGTTAAACTCAGCAACCTTGCCATCAGGTTGTATTTGCAGGATGGATCCACAGGGATGCAAAACAACATGTATAATATTCCCATTTTCAAATGTATGCCCATATAATTATGTATGGTAGGGGTGTAAATAGCCTTGCTGTTGACCTAAGGTGTGTTACACCTTTTGATTTTGGTTTACTTTATTAAGTCCATATTCACATTTTTTACTAAGATGGACATTTGCAACTCAACCACAATGTGTAAATGTTTGTGTTATTTTTACATCTAGATTAATAAACCTTTTGTTAGAGCTTTCAATGTTTGTTATCTTCCATTCCAATTATTGTTTCAGTGATTTATCTGACACAGGCACCCGTCAGAGAAAGAGATAAAACAATTGCATACAAGGAGAATAACTAATATCTTGCACACATTTAAGGTGTCCATACATACGAACGACGGGATTTACCCATTATCGTTCATGTGTATGGGCTCTTTCCGACAGACTGGAGTGCCACCAAAGGACCACTACGGTCGGTCGGAAAGACGTACAACAAACCCGATTTGTACCTACAACAGCAGGGGAAGCACTAAGTTCCCACAGTGCGAGAAAAGCATTTATTGATCTTGACCAGTCCAATTCCACAGGTGTGATATCCCTGATATAACACAAATAAATATACAGCATATTATGTAGAAAAAGATCATCCATTTGTAATATGCTGGCCATACTCTACACATACATTTCAACGTTCCCGCAACATTCCAACAACCAATTCGTAATAGAAAGAGGAAGGGGACACCACACAGTACTTCAGACTGAAAACAATGCGTTTATTGCGACATGTTTCAAACTGCATTGAGTCTTTTTTCAAGCAACATTCCAACAACCATCTGGGCTGATCCTTTAGCAATAACCATTATGCTCATAATGTTGAACACAAAAAAATTATCCAGCCAGGAAACCTTGCAGGGATTTTGGTATCAATGTTCCACCAGAGTAAAGGTCCGTACACATGTATACACTGATGGATCTCTGTGTAGGGTGTAGGAACTGCTATAATATTTGTAATGTCTAGGGGACATATTTATAAAAGTTCATTGTTATCACATATAAATTACCGCCACACATCGCAGCAAAAAAAATCATTATCATTGCAATATTTAGACGACCATCATTGCGCTGATTTACAATACCGCGGCAATGTACGGCGGTAATTTGAGCTCTCTTCTCCGCCATAATGTACTAAGCGCAATGTGCTAAGTATAGTATTGCCGCGAAGGCATCAATTCCCAACGTATGAAGCAGGAGCTTGGGAGGGGCTACTGGGAAAGGATTGTGCCGGGGGCCCACTG
This sequence comes from Hymenochirus boettgeri, assembly GCA_019447015.1. Lineage (NCBI taxonomy): Eukaryota > Metazoa > Chordata > Amphibia > Anura > Pipidae > Hymenochirus > Hymenochirus boettgeri. The sequence continues at coordinate 100,311,554 of CM033474.1, forward strand.
GGGGGGTGGAGGGACCCAGCAGGGGGCACTGGAAAGTACCTTTTGGGGCTTAAGGGGTCCTGCAGCTCGAACCGGGACCCCCTCCCGGCCCTTGGAAGGCCCAGAGTAGGACCCTTTGGAGCTTAGGGGATCCCACAGCTCAACCCAGGACCCCTCTTTCTCGGCACTAAATAATAAGAAGTCTTGTAGGAAATCTGTGACCTTTACCCTCCTAATTACTTGTATGGTGCTCTAGTTGGGACCTCTGCGGGCAATCCACACTACTTAGTACCGATTTTAGGATATTATTTACAGTTTAGATCTATAAGAATACATTACAGAGGTGGATTATAAAACTTATAAAAAGTTTAAAGATAAGAAAAAAGTATTAGTATAACAAACCTTTATGCTGTATCAGCTTTATTGTGCTGGGTCTCCTGCCTACCACAACACAGCTTACTACAGTGTCTGCATACTGAAAATACTAGGATTGTGTAGTTTCTTTTTTAATGCTAATAATCTTTTATTAGCTCTTTTAATCCAGCAGTATGCTTGAGCCTTAATGTACCTTTTACATGTAAATGCCCCATCCCCAATAGCAGATAAATTAAGAAATACATGTAATAAATAAATAAATGGAGCACCCAGTTGGTAGCTGACTATGCTTTTTAATAAAACTTTGATTATGTGGAACAAACATGCAACTGAAATCTTTATTTTAGGACTTCTCATTCCACTAACCTTAAAGGGCATGTCAGTTATAGTTAACCCCAACTGCTATATTTCCCAGTTTAAGACATGTATTTAAAACCAAATATTTAATGGTAAGTTCTGTTAATTTCTGGCAAAGGTATCTGCCTCTTCCCTCTTCTCCAAGAGCTTCTTATATGCTTGAGGAGGCAGCAGGTGAAACAACAGTCAATAATTGGTTGTGATGTCAGCAGTGACAGACTTGATTGATTGCATGGAGGGAGGGGTCAGCTTACTAAGCTTATCCTTAAATATTTTGTTAGTAATGCAGGTAATAAAGTTCAAAATGCATCACCACGGTTTGGGGGCAGGTAACTGACAAGTGAAATTTTTTGTTTTAAGTGAATTCTTTGTGCATAAATAAATGCTTCCTGACCTCTCCTAATAGTGTATGGTCTTGCCCTTGAGTAGATTGCAAATTTGGCCCATGAACCAGCAAGGTAAACATTAAATAGCATTTTAAGAAAATAAGCATCCTAAGAATATGAAGGACTACTGCAAAAACTGAAATGGATGCTCATTACTGACCACAGCAGGGCAAAGCAAAAGATAGTAAATCAATTATTGTTTTAAAAAAGTCATATATCTATCTAAAATAATGTGTATGTGTAATCTAAAAAATATACAGGAAGATATAGAATACTATGGAAAAGCCACTGTACACAATGTGATATCAGGCTCGTGTGGGTTTTCTACAAATAAAATATTTCTGCAAATAAATTTAATTTTTCTTCAATGTAGGCATAAAAAAAACATGCTACTTACCTAATCTTCTGGCTCTCAAGTTGTATGAAGTAGTGACATTACATTGCCCTGATATTTTCCACTGATCTTTGCCTTAAAGTATTTTACTTAGGATTGATAAATAATCTTTATAAGGAGTAAAGCATCCCCTAGAAAAACAAAAATGTATATATGCCATCTGTAAGATTTCTGAGATGGGATAACATTTTATAATAGTTATTCGCAGGCTTGCATTACATAACTTGGATCTATTATACTTTCTTTTTTTTTTAAAGACACAAGCTTTTAGATATTAAAGGAATACTGACTTTTGAAAACTTGATGAAAACAAGAAAGAAATTGTGTGTCTAAATGATTTTTTATAAATTCACAATGGAAGTTATATTCAAGGGGCAAGAGCAGAATTCCCAAGGGAGGGATTCCTGAATGGGGAACCACTAAAAGACCATAGTAGGAAGGTAATCCAAATATTCCATTATATTTGAATCATGAAATAATATTATATATTCTCTACTTGTCATGATTATTATTACAGCCAATACAGTAATAACCTTCACTTTACTTTTTTAAGGTATATTCATATAAATAACTGCGAGAGCTAGCAAGATATTGTCTTGTATAAAGAGAGGAATAGATTCAAGGGAGAGAAATATTATTCTCCCTCTTTACAAGGCAGTGGTAAGGCCTCATTTGGAATATGTGGTACAGTTTTAGAATCCCATATACAAAAGGGACATCTTGGAAATGTATAATAAAGGGAATGGAGGGGCTTGACTATGTAGGCAGATTAGACAAGTTAGGACTGTTTTACCTTTGTATGGGGATATGATTACTTTATACTAATATATTAATGGGCCGTGAAAAAACATGTTGGGGCATTGTTTAACTAATAGGCCATATCAAAAGACACGGGGACATCCTTTAAGACTAGAAGAAAAGAAGTTTCATCTTCTGGTTAGGAATGGTTTCTTTACAGAGAGAACGGTGAAACTGTCTTCCAGCAGATATGGTAATGGTATGGTAAAGGTCATTGAATAACTTTAAAAGTGAGTGACTGGATATCTTTCTAAAATGAAATAATATTGAGAATTACTGGTATTTATACATATACTGTGGTTCTGGTTGATCCAGGGATACTTTCCGATTGCCATTTGGAGTCAGGAAGGATTCCCCCCCCCTCTCCATTTTTAGCTGTTTTTGCCTTCCTCTGGATCAACTGTTAGGTAGGGTTAAAGAGTAGGGTCTGATGGTTGGACTTGTTGGACGTATGTCTTTATTTAACTTTGACAACTATTTTACTATGTAGAATTTGTTGAACGTCTATCAACAGGTCCCATAACTGAAAAACTGCCACCTCCAGTTACTCTCTCCCTTTACTACAGTAGAGGGAGACAATAACATCAGATCATATATACACTGCTACACATATATTCTGCCGCACACATATAGTATACGTTACTATCCCACATTCCTACACTGCTACACACTCACATATTTGTATACACAGCTACACACACTTACACACATACATACATACATACATGGTTACACCCATGTACATACACTGTTACAAACACATACTGCTACACACACATATATACATTACTGTACACTAGCTCAGAGTGCCCCATGACAATCTCCCCTCACAATTATATAATGCAATATTGACAGTCATTTATACAACCACCAACAGAATTTCACAATGTCCCACTAAACTTCATCACAGTGTAGTAGGTAGGGTTAATGTTGAAACAGTTCTCTATGCTGCTGTCAGTCACAGGACAGAGTGGATACTTTTTTGAAACTAACAAATGCTACTTTTCACTCCCAGGTCAATTAACAATGTAACAGTCTATGTACAATCTACATATTTATGAGCACCTGGAGAAGTTGTTGAACAATAGACTGCACTGAGCCACCCACCCAAACGCGCCACTGTTATATTGACTTTGTTCCCTCTAAGATGTGCTCTTGTGTGTACGCTGGAACATACTGTATAAGCACTGCAGTGTGTAGCGCACACAATTTTGTTTTATATAAGCATGTTTAATATAGTTATAAAGTTAGGGAAAGTTGCTCTCTTGTAAAGATTTTGTAAGAAAACCTTTTATCAATGAAACTTCACATGCAAAAAGACAAGCTAGACATTTTTGTGAATATGGACTTGTCATAAAGTTCATCTTCACATACAAACTTTGAAAAATTTCAAACACAAGATCAGCATTACAAAGAACAAAACCGGGGGGCTCTTTTATTAACTATATTATTTTACAAAGTTTAATAATATATGACCCAGGGGAGCTAACCAATAGAAAAAAAAAATATATAGACTTGTTTATAATGGGAAGGAGAATTTGGTAACTAACAACTACATTTTTGATCAATAATTGCATAATTAACACAGGAGCTTTATCTCCAGAGCCAGGAAAAAGTATCTAGAGAAACTACATTAGAAAACAATTCTATAGGTGAAAATCTTTAAAAGACCCTGGCCAAGTGGTTTTTGCAGTAGAAATCATACCCAAAACCTGGATGCATTAGTGTGACCACACTTTAAAAATCAAGAATGCTGGTGCATTCAGAATCCAACTATTGTATTTAACAATTGGAATGAATTGCAATGTTACATAGCTGAAGGTGTTAAGGTTCTGAAAGTATATAGTTTGTGGGGGAGTATTTCTGAATTTTTATTTGTACTTGCTGCTTTTTTTCCATTTCTACAAAGAACTGCACCTGGAAGTCTGCATGTATGAATGCAGAAATGGCAGCACTATATAGATGGAAGTGAGTGCTTTCCAAAAATATATAGTTTGTTGGGGTTTTTACTAGGGAAAGGGGTATTTAGCCTGAATAGTTGCACGTAGAGCAAAGCTCTAAAGTTATACTCTAGGTCCATTTGGAATTAGTTGGTGGCCAAATCTCTGAGCACATCCACACATATGGCATACAGTTTGATTCAGGACATTTGAAAGAATGATATTTGTCAGCATTGAGTTCTATGGAGAAATGCATCCAGAAATCTGCATATATGTATGAAAGAATGGCACCATTACGTAGCTAAAGGTGTTTAGATTCCAAAAATAAAGTTTGTGGTGTGTTTCGTTTTTAAAATACAGAGAACCTTTTTTCTTGTAATGCACCTATGCATACATATGGAGTTAGTTGGGAGCCACATCTCTGTGTATTCCCACACATAAGGCAAAACATAAAATTCAGGAGATATTAGGCTTTAACATTTGTGAGGATTTCAAACTTGTTGTTACAGTTTTTGTGTGAAATTCACCTTTGATCTTATCTCTGATTTATTATTTTTGGAGAAAAAGGAAAATATGAGGGAGGGGAATCTGATTTGATGAACATTTGTGTCCTGGTATTTGCATTTTGATCAAAACTTACCCCACTTATAGCAACCTGGTTATGGAGTTTCTAAAATTAATGGATACTTAAAGGATAAGTGCACTGTAAAATCAAGTTATGTTCATTTGGAAGCTGCAGCTTTAAAAATACTGTTGCCATATTTTTTTTACCTATGCCCCTCCAGAGCCTAACTTTGTACCTTGAAAGTTGCTGACATCTTGTTAATGGTTTGCTGAATGTTAAGCATCCGCCCCCCTGAGATTTCCTCTGCTTTCTCCTGCTTCAGCCTCAAACAGTAATGCTTGTGAGTTCCGTGCATGGAACTCACAGGCATTACTGTTTGAGGCTCAAGCAGGAGAGTGCATGGAACTCACAGGCATTACTGTTTGAGGCTCAAGCAGGAGAGTGCACAGAACTCACAGGCATTACTGTTTGAGGCTGAAGCAGGAGAAAGTAGAGGAAATCTCAAGAGGGGTGGAGCTTAACATTCAGCAAACCAGTAACAAGATGTCAGCAACTTTCAAGGCACAAAGCTAGGCTCTGGAGGGGCATAGGTTAAAAAAAATGGCAACAGTATTTTTAAAGCTGCAGCTTCCAAATGAACATTGATTTTACAGTGCACTTATCCTTTAATATTTTATTTGTCAGCTATTTTATGTCAGAAGTGCTTATACGTTTAAACCTGGTGTAAAACTCTAGAAAGTGCTATTTTAGTTTGGGGGGGCCTCCTGGACAGGAAAAGTGGGGTATCTTCATATATCTTGTATCAGAAATCTCCAGAAAAGTTACAAAATTCTGTTATCTTGTCAACATCCACTTTGTGCCAAAAAAAACCCCCACACATAATAATCCCTGTTTACTGGTAGAGGATCCTACTGTAAATTGTGTCTAAATCCATTGAGGGCAAAATCCTGAAAGGGAGAACACACAGACCCCACACTTCACACCAACATTGTACCCAGGATGAGAATGTAAACCACTAGTTCCTCACCCCCTAAATTTGGTTTGCTTGTCCATTCCTCTCCACTTCCCTCTCTCCATTGGCAGAACTATTTGTCCATAATCCCAAAAGGTATGTTTGGTGCAAAAATAAAACAACACATCATCAAAAGTAAATCTTACGCACAGTGGGTAGGTAGATGAAGACGATCAGAAATTTTAGTTTTCAGAACAAAAACAAGCCAAATCATACATAGAATTCAACATAAAACAGGCTTCAACAATTCAACATCAATGTTCTGGAATTGCCCTGTCAGAACCTAATCCAATAAAAAATGTAAAATCTTTAGGGTAATTGGAAAGCGTTGTGAACAAGAAATGCCATAGCATGTTCACATTTTTGCAAGAAGTGGACCAGATAAAAAAAAAAAAAGCATAAAGGAGGCCACACTTCCTTTAAAAACTTAAAATTTTATTCTGGCATATCTACCACCCAAGAACACACAAGGCATGCTTCTGTTTGCCTCACAACCCGCCTGAGGAATACGCACTCCAACTGATCGGGCCTCACCTGCATGCGAGCGGCCAATTGTATGTGTTGACCAGATGAAAAAACTGTGGCATTCTATGTCAGATAATAGCTGGCGTTAAAAGTGCTGAAAAAGATACTGCGCCAAGAGCCACTATCAGCATATAGCATCGCCGGCATGTTTGCACCGGGGAGGCCGCGACTCTCAGTGCTCCGGGCTGTCTGTATTAGTTAGGTTTTAGTAGGTTTTCTTCTTCTCTTATTTGTCTTCTGACTTTTTAAAAACTTTTTTCAGTTAATGTGGAATAAGTTTGGATAGGATTTTTCCTGGTTTCTTTTTCTAAGTAAAAAAAAGGGATGTGTATACTTTTTAAATAAACTGTATTTGGTTGTCAATGCTAGCTATAGGTTTGGGGTAAGCTTAAAAGCCTTCCCCTAAAAAATTAAATGTAGTAAAATGCTTTGGCCAAATGAAACAAGGTTGAGAATGCTTGGAAGCTGAAAAGGAAGAGATGCAAGAAGAAGAAAATGTAAATAAAAAATCTCAACCACATGCGACTGGATTTACCCAGAGCCACAGCACAGCTTCCTGGAGTTAAAGTCCCGCTTACCTATTCAATATCAGTAAGCGCTCCTTCTTAAATCCAAATTTAACTCCTTCTCAGCTACTGTATATACTCGAGTATAAGTCGAGGTTTTCAGTCACTAACTGAAAAAGAGGAATCCGGCTACCGCATCCACTGGTCATCGCATCCACTGACATCATTACTCGGCGCCTGTCTCACTTCCCGGCTCCGAATAATGACGTCAAGTGGGATATCAGTGGATGCGGCAGCCGGATTCCTCGTTTCAAGTTAGTGACACTAAATTACCCACAGCCGCAAATGGATATTAAATCAGCGATAGCGGCTCTGGGTAAATCTCCCCGATGGGCTTTTGCAGTATCCTGAGAAAGTTGGGATTTGATAAAAAAGTAATTAATTAGTGACAATGCAATGTGTACAAACACAGTCTTGGGGGTGTTCCAGATATTAGTCCCCTGGTTTCCACATGGTTGCTGTTTTCTGTAGCTTTCCATCTGTCTGAATGATTAACCATGGATCACATGTCTCATACGTAGGCTAAAAAGTTTCCAACTCCAATACTATGTTACTATGTTAAATTTGTCTTGGGGAGTGGACAACTGTACAGTGGACCTTTGGGAATGTCAGTGCGTATGAGAACAGGTTTATATCAGGAAAATATAAGGAAGTATTATATAACAAAGTCATGTTGACAGAAGTTGCAGAAGAGGAAGGGAAGAAGAAATAAAATTATATCTTTATTTTCATTATGTTATGCAGTATATGGTTTTAGCTATAACATTTAGCACCAAGGAAATTAGCTTTATAGCGCAAGGGATTAGGGGGTTTAGTAAGTGAAGGATCTACTGATTGGTCAGGGTTTCTACTTTCAAACTGGGTGACAGGATGGAGGATTTAAAGAGCCATTCACAACACACAGAACACCAGTTTACTGAAGAGCCAATAGAAAGGAAGAGGAACAACCACCTGCCTCCCCCCATGGCGGTAGGTTTATTTTTATCATATTTTTAAAAAAAATTGTTTGTGAAGCACTTCTTAATGTGTTGGGGAAGTTGTGTGGAAGAAAAGAGAAAAATATATTTGGTAAATAGCATAGGCTGAGCCAGAGTTATTAAACTAAAGGCTGTCTGCTGGGTATCGGGGACTTAAAAATAAATAAAGAACAAGGTTAATAGAAATGTTAAAGGGGAAATCATTGGACAGTATTTTATGTGCATTCAAAGTTGATAAATTGCTGTGGATGTTCTCCCACAGTTGTGTGTCCTGTGTTTTTATTTAAGGTTGGTTTATGCAGGGTTAGTGCTGCATATAATACTATGAATTGTACAACACATTCTTTGTAGTCACAGCGTAGGTTATTATATTTGTATCTAGGCAACTATACATTGTACAGATCAAAAATATCATAGCATTTCATCAATAAATCTAAATTTATATCATCCAAACTGATTATTATAACTTTGTCTTTAGCTAAACATTTATAGATTCCTGTTAGCATTTAAAGGAAAACTAAACCCACATTTTTACACTTCAGAATCTGAACATATACCCTCTAAAAACACCAATAAACTGTAAAATTACATAATGTTCAGTGACCACACTGTGCAATACTGGAACAATAGGAAAGAAGACACAACCTTCATGTTAGAAAGTAAAATTTCTTAATAACCATAATAAAGTGAGAGGTGAGACATGGATTACTGCTTTTATAATAAGGAGATCTGCTTTCTAATTTAATGTTGTTCTGAGACTTTAGTTGTCCTTTAATGTGCAAATCAAAAATGTCATCCAATAAAATCTATAGTAAAAGAAAGCACAGATTATAATGTGTAAAATGTGCAATTAATCTGAAAATTGCAAAGCACAATAATATAGTTTTTGTGTATTTTCGAAATATAAGAAATTATGTTCATTATATTGTGTTTTGTTAAACAATAGCAGGCACAAATTCTAGATTTGTTAGTCACATGATTTAAATGTGTGTTGTCATTTGGTAAATGTTGAAGCAAGCCAAGGAGCTGTTTCCACCGCAGGTTTATTTTAAACTGTATATTTAGGGCTGTGGAATCGGGGTGGCAAGAATCAGAATTGGGGCAATTTCTTTGCACCTGGACTGGGAGTTAAAATGTTTTTTACTAAATACCACTAAATACTAATTTAAATTTTCACTACAAAAAGACAAGATTTTGAATGTCCTATTTCACAGATACAGTTATAATTAGTAAAGTCCTACTCTGCTGTAAGAATAAACTTATGTGTAGTTATAGTGCCAGCTAAGCTATCACAAGATACTGTATGAGACATGCCATACAGTAACATGACCTAAAATCACCAACCAAAGCTAACCCCCTGTGTATAAAAGTCAGAATTCTGGGTACCATTTGGTACTGTTTGCGCTGTGATTTGAGCAATTTTACATATTCAATAGTGCCTCAGAGAACCCGCCAGTATGGCCTAGACCTTGCACTATCTGCGGGTTGTACGTTCATTGGCCTGTGCATGAACAGTCCAGTTGGGAAAATCTTTTTCTCCCAATATGATTGTACAGTCAGCGGATATTACGGCCACAATCTTAACATCTATGGCTATCTTTACACAGTGGGATAGAATAGGGAATAGTAATCAAGAAACCCAAATGGCTATTTTGAGAAATCCCGAATTTACCTAAGTGATCAATTTTACACTGCTCCGTTAGAAAACTTGCCAGCGTGGCCTGACCTTTATTAGGTCATAGGTGCTACAATATTGGTAAAGGAGCTGTGTCAGCTCCTCTACTTCCTGTTCTTCAATAAAACTGAATAGCACAAACTCATTTTCCCCAGTGGAGATATTCTTTAAAGGAATAACATTTGTTTTTCTCTCCCTGTCCATAGAGGAAAGAGGAAAGCCCACAGAATAATTGAAGACCTGTAATTAATTGTTTCAGATTCCTAGCTAGTATCTCTTTGGTTTGTTGCCAAAAGTAGACATTATCTTTATATAGTTAAATTTATTATTAGAATGGATGCCTCGTGGGACTTGGAGGCTGAGTAAACACAGAGTTGTCATATTACAAAGAGTTATAGTCAATCAAAGGTGATTTGTGGACTTAAGTCTTGTAGACATGTACGATGTTGAACCCGATGAAGGACCCCAGAGCACGTGCACACACACAACTAACAAGCGTTAGTCGACCATGTCTGTCGTGGCCGGGGTCGTTTGTCAGGCGCAACATTGTACGTGTGTATGAGCCTTAATTCTACAGGTATATATTAAGTGTCGCACTCCAGAATTGGGGTCACCTAAGGAAGAGGGCAAATTTACCCCCCAAAACATTGTGTTTGGATGTGTGGTCACTCAATGAAGAATTGAACCTATACCCTGTAGTGCAACCCTCAGTTTAATATTCAGATTACTTTGCAGGTGGGATACCTGAGGAGTCAGCATCCACAGTTGCAGAGAGTGCATTGGAACTTTGGACCTTTTGGGCTAATTTTACAGCCCTGGTTCAATATGATCCCCTTACAACTAGGTTCTTTAACATGCCAGTAGAGAATGCACCAAGGGTGTCAACTAATAATAATTTATATTATGTGTCAACAAAATAATTTAGGTTCAAGCTGTTTCATATTAGTTTCAAAAGCTATTCATGTACTGTATCTCGTGAATTTTGCCTATTGAAATCATACAATAGCAGCCATATACACAAAAAAAGTAATCACACAATATTGGGATATCAAGATATCATATGATGATAGAAATGCTTGTGGTCCGGAAATGATTGAAAGAACCCCATGTTAAGGTAAATTACAAATTCCACAGCAATGTAGGAGGGGAACATCAAATAACTATATATATATGTCAAGGTGCTCTGCTATCAATGACCATTCAAACGTCTTTAAAGAACAAGAATACCTCATCCCCGGTCCTCTTCTTTCCAGGATCATTTGTACCTTATTCTTTCATTGGGAAGGAAAAGTCATTATTGTCCCTTAATATTTATTTGAGTGATAGTTTCATCCCATACTATACATACACAGGTGTGTTTTAAAAGCTGCTGCAAAAGAAAGTTTAAAACTTTACAGCCCAAATTTTCACATACAGGCTTGACTTGCCCTACATGCCTTTAAAAAAAGAACAAAATTAGTGCAAACAAGCAGGGCATATTTATTAAGAAAGTACATCTTTGGCAAAGTCACAGAAATGCACAAAATAATTCTATTCCAGGCTTTAATTTCAAATACAAACAAACACAATTCACCAAAAATATAAGTGGTATCTCTATTCCAAGCACTCTCATACCACAATAAATAATTTGCCCAGGTGACTGGATGTTATTGACCCCAAACTGCAAAGGAAGCATTATTTTTTTCATAACTACACATTCTAAATTCTGCAGAGATACTGATACTAGCAACTATGATTTCAATATTGAACCAACCTTTACAATTTACTTATACATAGCTTTATGAGATTTCTGAAATGTGGCGTGTGGTTTCTATAAGGAAAGGATTTATCATCTTTCTTTCTGATTTACCATAGCAATCAGAAGTTACCATATCATCCTATGCAGGAAATGATTGAAATTTTATCATTATTATTTAATAATTATATTATTATATATTATTGCTGCATCTGAAAAGCAACATGGTGGGAGTGATACTTTAATTTTCGCAAAAGGGAAATTACAAGGCCATTGCCATGAAATGATGATCCTTTTAAGGTATTAAAGGGTTTAAAATGTACATTGCATACCCATATATGATTATAAAAGTCTGATGACCTATAATGTGAGAGTCTCCTCCATTAGTGCATATTTAATTCAAATTGCTTACATTCTTTAAAAACAATAACTATCCCCATTCATATTAATGAATGGGTAAAGCCACTATGCTTTACCCTAGCATAGTGGGAACTGCATCATTTCCATTGTACAAGATGCAATAAGTAAAACGCGATATAGCATAAAATTAATGCATATTCAATGTAGGCATAAGCCGGTGCACCTTACGTGACCACAATCACGCAATTTAGTAAATCTCACAAAGGTATTATTGCATAGTAGAGATTGGATCTGGGTCTGACTCAGACCCGGATCCGACCCGGAACCCCCCGGTTCTGAAATCTGGATCGTCCGGATTTCGGGACTTCAGAGCCTAATTTCTATAATTATCGAACGTTCGAGGATTATCAAAATAGCCTTAATGTTCGATAATCCTCAAAAATACGATCAGAAACTTGAAAGTAGTCTCTGATCGTATTGCATAGTGGGATCCCAGCCAGGCAATTGCATGTCCCATGATTAGAATGGCATTAAATCCAAAAATACACAAGAGAGCCACAGGCTATGATCAACTAGTGGTCAGATCAGGTTTACTTCGTTATCCTCCATCTGCAGCTCTGTACAATGTTGTTTCAATGGGACATATTTATAAATCGTGGTATCTCAATTAAGAGATAACATGCTTTATCGGTAATGTACGATATTTACACTGAATGTTCGTTAATTAAGATAGAGTTATGGTAGATTTAACAATCGGAAATTAACGTTTGTTAAACCAATTGGAAATTAATGATAAAAGCGATACCGCACCTTTATAAATATGGCCCAATAAGTGTAACTATTAAAGGGGTAATATTAATAGGTATGCAGATGGAATGCAATATATGAGAGACTGTGGCAGGTTTAAAGCATTTATTTTAGGAGATTCTGGCAGATTTATAGCAATATCTAGGATGCTGTGACAGATTAAAAGCAATCTTATGGATCTTTTGGACACAAAACATCTACATATTACAGGGCTATGTAGCAGTTTATTAAAGACATGTAGGAACACCTGCAGCATGGCTAAAATAATGTTGTTAAATTGCAATCAGTGCAGCCCTACTAATTACAGTTATTAAGTGAGTGCCTGTTAGACCAAATGATCTGGCAACTCAGTTGTCACCTTTTGTTTTAAGATACAAACACATTTAAAATCTAATCTCAGAAAGGCTGGTTGCTATTTACATTAGAAGCATGATGCAGGTTGCATTGATTTTAATGTAGCCATACATCATGTTATAATGGATTATTACATAGCCTTGTAATATGTAGATTTCATGTGTATTTGCTTTCAATTTGCTAACATCTTCTGAAAATTGCTTCAAATCTGTCACAGTCTCTCAGATTGCATTCCATCTGCATTCCCTTTAATATTACCCCTTTAATAGTTACACTTATAGAAACAATATAGTACAGAGCTGCAGAGGGAGGATAATGAAGTGAACCGGATCTTAGTACAGTTCTATGCAATGCATTTCTCAATTGTGCACCTATTGGAAGGGCAATGAAATTTTCACTATTTGAAGGTGAATAAAACCTTCAGAGCAGATCTTCGTTTGTTACTAGTGTGGCCAAAGCCTTAGGAAATAATGATTTTTATGAGGTGCAACTGTAAATAACTAGAAATACATTGTCCTTTCCTTTAACCAGGAATACAATGAAAGCAGAACCAAGGTCTTCCATGCCAAAAAATGCTAGGATAGTATCCTGACAATCTCAATAGTATTTGCACTATTCCATATTGTTTTGGATAACGTAATTTTCAAAGTGTCTGAAACTTAAATATGAGGCAGTAGAAAATAACACTCAAATTAGACAGTTCATCTCACCGGAGAGCTGTTCATTTCCCAGTGGAGTGTGAGCTCAGATACATTTGTCAGTTATACTTATTAACCTGTCACTGTTATGGTGTCATCTCGGTCCTTTAATGTACAAATGCCTTGAAATTTATACTTGCCTAAGAGCAAATGGAGATATGACACAGGACAAATAATGGCAAAAACATTCTCATTTGTCTACCTTTGCTTTTCCCATGTTTAATTTTAGGCATAGATATAAAACATCAGTCAGTGGCAAGAATAGTGACATTTACTTCATACATTAATACAAACAGCTTTTCCTAAACATTGTACAGGGTTGGAACCCCCTTCCAGAATCAAGGTTTACAGAAATGAATTGGTAAATTAATTTGGTCACCTCACCATCAGAGTCAAGATAATTTGATTGTTTTAAAACAACTTTTAGGACAGTTGCCTTAAATTAGATTGGTTTAGTTTGCTGACTTCAGGTTACAACTTAGCATGTTAGCAAAATGTTTTTCATTTAGGTTAGCGAAACCGGACTCTTGTTGGCATAGAAGCATTTTATGCAGTTTATATAACATCAATTCTTAATTCATTTTATTTATTTTTATTAAAAAAAATGAAACCATATACTAATGTTGAAATATTACAGTTCTGAGAATTGTCCATATGAATAGAGAAAACATTTAATAAAGGATAATACTGAATACAAAGGGCTCTCTATATATGGATTGTTACTAGGTGGAAGATGGAACCACAACACCCGAAGGCACCTGAAACCAATACTGGCTGGATGAGTGCAGATGGGAAACAATAAAGATTAAAGTTTTAAGAACTGTATTAGGGTGGACACCTGTATATAAAAATGCCCTCTATCAGCCCCCATCAACTTTCAAATGACTGAGGGGTTTATACCCTTATGTTGGAAATCTAAGAGTCAGAACACTACAACAATACCACAAAATGGATCCTTGTTTCAATCACTGTATCTGGATACATGTATGACCTGTTTCATGCATAGAGTAATGACCAGACTCCTTTCATCATGAATTCCGTATTATATGCTTTTTGTGTAAATTTGGTAATTCTCTTTTATCCTATTTACAATGGGGTCAAGATACTCATGGGGCTCAAGGTCTCACAGTTTTGATTATAGTTTTGATTATTGAATATAACCAACTATATTTACTAAATGGCCTCCAATGTGCAACATATGAAAATTATGTATGTCGAACATTTATCTGACTGACTAATGTTCCAAAAAAAAGAGATTACCTTGAGAGGATTTTAAGAATGTTTTAAATATAACTCATTACTTACATGCATTACCTATTAGTACTAAGTATTAGCTATCAAAATAATTTAATTTTAATGAACAACTAAAGTTTATTAATATAAATTACTACTATAGTTTAGTAATTAATATCCCTGGTTCACTGGATGTTCTTTTTGTTGCAACTTTGAATTGGTGTGTAATATTTTAGATCCATTCCAGCAAACTCAATTAATTAATTGATCAGGTCATTTTTCATAAAATAAACTTATTAAAAATAAATCAATTATCCAGCATGAGACAATCAATTAGTATTAAGATTTTATTGGGTACAGGACTAGTATTGAGGGCAGCCAAAGGGCAGTGTTGCCTCTGGGCCTTACTTTGCCCAGGTCTGATATAATCCAAGGTATATTTTAGTCTTTGTTCTTCTTATACTGTCTTAAATTTGGCAGAAACTTTTGTTACATAAGATACATAAAAATTCCTGTTTTATGCAGTGCTGCAAGCAGCTTGTCTGACAAAAATATTGTGGCCTTACAACCAATGCATCTGTCTCACATGCCTTTTATTGCACAGAAATGCTGAGGCATAAAATTAATACAATGAATTGCTTAATAAACATAAAATCTTTTTTTTTTTTTTGCCAAAACAGTAAAACAGGTGTGATGAACGCTGCATTTTAGTGCATAAACAGTAAGTTCATTTTCAGACATAATTTCTATGTTAATAAAAATTTTAGGCTTATAGATCCATTTCCTTACTTAACACAGCCCAAAATACTGAAGCAGCTTTTCGAATTGACCATATGGGATGCATAAAATATATTAAATATGCTTTTCAAGAAAACCTTTTAACAGATCTATTAACTTTCATTTTTTTGTCAGCTGTTTCATAACTTTTAATAACCCCATACAGTATGTAATTTAATATAATAATATCATATATATTCAAATATGCACTCATCATGTGCTCACATCACCTTTAAAAATAGGGAATAAAGAGCTCTGTGTTTTATGTATGTATGTATATATGTATAATTTTATTTATAAAGCCCCACTTGGGTACGCAGCGCTGTTTTATAAAGATAGAAGGGGGGCAAAAAGTGGGGGTGTACATATTTATTTAGTAGAGAAATCGGACACTTTCTGTCGCCATTGAAAAGGTTCATTAAAATTTCCATAATGTTACTAAAATAATTCACTACAATTTTCTAAAATACATTCTAAACACAGGTTACCCCTCTTTATACAAGACAATGTCTTGCTGGCTCTAGCTGTTTGCTGCCTGGCACTACTTACTACATTTAAGTTTGTTATCCACCAAAATATTATTTTCCAACAGGGATTCACTTAGCACAGTCCCTTTTATAATATAAGCAGCACAAAAATTTAGTAAAATTCATGGATTTTAACACTTAAAGGGCATCTATACCGAAAAATAGGTTATTTTAAATTGACCATAACTGGAAACTATAATTCTTCCCAACTACCACTGTATCATTTTTTTGTTGATCTGCCCCCTATTTCTTTAGGTATCCATTCTAAAACTTCTTATATTTCAGCTGTCATTCAAGTTACTTGCTATAATCAAATTACTATACTGAAAAAGTCTTTTTTTCAGTATAGTGTCACTTTAACAAAGCAAACATCAAAGAAATATAGGGGGGGTGCAGAACTCAGCACTCCTCTTATCAGGTTACGGCAATGTAGTAATCACTTTGTGGCGGTTACTACATTGCTAGAACACAGTAGGCATGATGTGCCTGCTAACTGCCTCCCTCCCAAAGTAGCATAAAACTTTATTTATTTTTTGCATTAAGTGCCCAGCACCATTTATGAAAATGGCATGCGACTGTGATTGGCTGCCTCTCAGCCAATCACAGGCGTGGCTGTCTGTCTGGCCCCTGCTTGCAAGTTTTGGAGCATCGAGAGACTGTAAGTAACGTTCTAAACCTTTTTTTAACATTCTGACATGGCGGTTAGGGTTGGGCAGGGGTGCCCTACATTGTATAAAAAGTTTTTATTAGGGTGGACATTTTAAATGAAAGCCAGGTTCCTACCTTTAAAATGAGCCATCAACCTCCTCTCGACGTGCTGCACAGCCAAGATACGAAGAAATTAATGATCAGAAAGTTAGGGGTGGGAGGTTCTGAGTCTGTGATCACAAATACTAGTTCCTTTTTTTAATCTGTGGTTGACACATGCTCAGTTTAGGAGAAAGCAGAAGAAACCAGGAAGAGATTGAGTTACGGTGACTGAAGGATGAGTAAGAGGGGCCACAGGGGGTTTCCAAGGGACTGCAAGAGGAGGCCAATGAGGAGGAGGAGACACAGGGAAGAGGGACTGTCACATGGTTTCAAAGCAGGAAGTGCAGGGAATCTGTTGACCCTGCTACTATATCTTCCAAACTAGGTAAAAAAAATTAAATTGAAAGTAAATTACAAAAATATTTAGGAAAGCAATTCCTGTCAATATACCTAAAGTCATTTTTGTACCACAGTTACCCTTTAAGATAAACTTCCCCCATTACCTGGTAGATCACAATCTGCAACTACACAAGATTAGAGATGGGATCTGGGTCTGACACGAACCCTGAAATGGAACCCCAAAGGGCTGGGGGGAAGTGAGAGCCTGTTATATGGATCCAGTGCACAACAATGAGAAATGCAAAAGTTTGCTAATGGTAATTGAAGCAAAAATTACCATTAGAAGTTAGGACCTTCTAGAATGGGGTTACCTTGACGTGGTTGGAAGGCTTTTCATTCATGTGATCACTGTAATGTATACTAAAACCCCTTTGTTTATAAATTATGCCAGTGTGCAGATAATATGATATTGTATGGGGCCTAGGAATGTGCATTGATTATCTCTTCTTAATTTTTATGTTTGGGTGTGGAGATACCCTTTAAAGGGTACCTTCAGCCTGAATTAAAGTGTTTATTATTTGCAGCCCACCCCATCCCACCCCCAACCACTAAGTTTTGCAAGAAACTCCCCAGAAAGTTACTTGCCGACCTTCCATCCCTCGCTCTGTTACCATCTCTGTAAGCCAGAAACAGCAGAGAGGGGCAGGACTGGCAGCCATGTCTGTGATTAGCTAGCCAGCAGCCAATCACAGAAGCAGCTGCCGGCGGAACGAAGGTCTGTAAGTAACTTTCTGGGGATTTTCTTGCAAAAGTAACTCAGCGGTTAGGGGTGGGATGGGATGGACTGCACATAGTAAAATTTTAATGCTAGGGGGATGCAGCAGACAGGAATGATCTGAAGGGAGGGAGGGGGGAGGACTCCCCTGCCCATGTCACAGGAAGCAGCAGGGCCCGGATGACTCACTGACAGCTCCTAATCTTCACTTTACTGGATTTTGAACAAGCACTGCAGGAGAAGGATTTTTGAACACTATACATTGGGGCCTGCATCAAAGGGAGGGATAAGACATAACTATTCCCTTTAAGTATTAGGGTTGGTCAAAATTTGGTTTAACTTTATAAAAATATAACCTGCTAAAATATGAATGTACTCTGCCCATAAAGAAATGTTTTCAGCTTAATAGTGGAGCAATATAATAGAAAGTTTTTAGATGGGTCATTACGGAAAACACACAGAAACTGGCAATGTGGGGAATGTACAGGAATGTGGGGAATTTACGCACTTTGCCCAATGCATACTTTGAGAGAATAGCCAATTTGGTGTGGGGTATGTCCAGAGGGACCAAGCCTTCCCGGCTCTTAATAATCAATAACTGCAGTGAGCATACTCTAACTCAATGGTTCCGCTGCTGTGACCCAGAAGTTAATGTCCAGTCTTTTAAATGGCTGATCGCGCATATGTTTCCATCATACACGCGATCAGCTGTTTAAGAACAGCTGATTGTGGATCTCAGTCAGGGGAGGGGAGGGGGCCTGGCCTCCAATCTTGTGGCGGGCCCAGGCCCCTGCAGTTATGTCCTGCTTTGTAGCACATATACAATTTATATACTGTGGTTAGCATTTGCAGGAAAAGGACATACAGTAAAAATAAGCATCCCAATGTTAACTGTGGTTAAACTAAACTGTGGGAAACTGTCAAATATAATTAATTGGAATTTCTAAGTGTGCAACATTTTTTAGACATGAAATTTTCATCCCTGTCATAAGACCTTTCATCAGAAAAGCACAAAAATCATTTGGTATTATCCTCTCATAAATGTAGCTAATACAACAGTCTCTAGGAACAAATGTTTTGTTTTGTACAGTAACTACATGAAAACCAACCTACACCTCTGGTGAGCTATGAGAAACCTGAATGTGCCATTAAGTTCTGTTAGAGAAAACAGGTTTAAATATTTGTAGTAATGTAAATATAGTCAATAAAGTGTATTTTTTTTAGCAGAAATGGAGCACCTTGGGGCTCACGGAAGTGGGGGGCAGCCAGTTAGGATTATGCAGGGTGATTGTGTGGCCTAACCCTAAGAGCCATAAGCAATGTATTAAAGGGCATGTCCACCCCATTTGTAATTTTTTGCTGTAGTGTAGGGCTCCCTCCCCCAGCCCCAACCGTTATAGTAATTTTTGCAGAAACTCCCCCGATCACTACTTACATTACCTCTCTCCTCTGACATTCTGTGACGGCCCTCTGCTTGCATTAAAATGCAAGCAGGGGGCCGCAGTGGCAGCTGCATCCGTGATTGGCTGAGAGGCAGCCAATCACGGACGCGGCTTCCGGCTATGCAGAACGTCGGAGGAGAGAATGTAAGTAGAGTTCGGGGGAGTTTCTGCAAAAATTACTATGGTGGTTGGGGCTGGGGGAGGGAGACCTACACTACAGAAAATGGGTTTTGTGCTAGGGGGAGGGAGAGGAAAATGGGTGGGAGAGGGAGGAAGAGGGAGGCATGGAGGGCTGCCGTGAGCATGACATTTTTCTCCCGGAGGGGAGACAGGAGGCAGAGTCCTAAATGGACTCTGCAAAGCTCCTGGTGGTCACTTTTTGGGACTTTACAGGGACATTACAGGAGAACCATTTGGATCAGGAATGTAAGTCTTTTTATACACTACACAGTGGGCCAGTAGTGGGTTAAATTATAGTTTGGGGAGTGGACATGCCCTTTAAAGCTTTAAATAACATTTACGTCATTTTATATGACGGTTTTCTACGCTATGAAATGTATGGTCTTATCTAGATGCATTGAGAAATATTATTACATTTCTGTACACATCTGATGGCTGATAGTTATAGCACTGCTATAGTTCTAGCAATACACTGTGCCATTATGTAGTAGATGGTTAAAACACATTTATCCAATAACTAACAAATGGCAATGTATTATTTGCCGCAGAAAATATTATTAAAGGAAACTCAGCTTTTCTACCCAGAACACCTGTACATTGAATGTGTCTTCTTTAGTAAGTTTCATTTAGTACATGTAAATAATAGATTCTGTAACACAGAAGGCGTCCATGTTGTTGCCAGTACAACTCACAGCCCATGTTTACTTCAAAGAGCCACGCCCCCTGACCACAGTATTCACTGTCAATGTCATTGTTGAGTTGCAGGTGGCACACCATGTAAATGCCATGCTTTTAGGAACACAGGAAGTCACAAGTAGTCACAAGTTAAAATCCCCTAGTTTACTTGTAAACAATACTACATAGTCTACTGCCTAAGTTTATTGCTTTTTTTTTGTTGTTGTACAAACTTATATATACGTATATTTATAGCAGCTCTGTTTTTTATATACCAACCAGCATAAATTGCTGACAGCCTTCCTGGAGAAATAAAAAATAGTGAACTGATTTTACTGACATTTACTGAAATTTACTTGCTTCTTCTGCGTGTGCAGTGGTGGCGTGCTGCTAAAGCGCTGGGCCTGAAAATAAACAAACTTTTGGGACACACTCAATTCCCCAGATGTTTTATTTGATTCTATTATGTTACTAACAAAAGATAGAGTTAGGTCATGTGCTCGTTTGAACAAAGCACTTTAAACTAGAGAGTCAGCTTCAAGCATCCAGGCCACACAGGAGAAGCTGTCAGCTCATGTAGCCAAAAAGGCAAGTACCAATAGGTTAGAACCCAGTTAAAGAAAGCAACCTTGACGTGGTGGCTGAGCTTAAAATAATTTGGCCAACTTATTGAACTAATTGCTTTAATTTATCCAGGGTTTAGCAGGCTGTTTGTAGCAGCAACCTTATGAAGGTAGCCAATATGCAATTAGAATTGTTTGCGCACTAAAATTCTATTTTTTGTATGTATTATATTTTTGGTCTCTAGTTGCACTTTAATATAGATGAATAACAGCCAATTTTTATATATAAAAGATAGAGAGTATACATGTACTGATATCCCACCTAGTAGCCCTTCTGAGATAGAGGTAGAAAACTTTCTTTTAGAAAGACACAGTTTAGAAGGTTGAAGGTTTGATACCCCATACTTACTTTTATTTTTTTATTGAAATAATAATGTTCTGTTTCTTACATCCATGCTAGCAAAGATTACCGTATATACTCGAGTATAAACCGAGGTTTTCATGCTTTAAAAAAAAGCCTGAAAATCTTACCTCGGTTTATACTCGAGTCAACCTGTCTCTTACCTTGTCCGGCGGCCCTGCGATCCGCATCCTCAGTGCGCATCCGGATGATGTCACTACCCGGCGCCTCTCACTTTGCCGCGCCAAGGAGTGACATCATCTGGATGCGCACTGAGGATGTGGAGCGAGGAGCGAGCGGCTGCCGGACAAGGTAGAAGAATACTACGAATGCCAGGGAGGGCAATATTTACAAATAAGGGTAAAACCTTCTTTATTTGTGCATACTGTATGCACAAATAAAGGAGGATTTACCCCTATTTGCAAGTATTTGCCACTTAAGATGTTTGAAAACTACAACTCCCAGCAATAAAGCATGCTGGGAGTTGTAGTTTTTCAAACATCTTAAGTGGCAAATACTACCCCCTCGGTTTATACTCGAGTCAATGTGTTTTTACTCCTTTTTTTACCTAAAACTAGGTACCTCGGTTTATACTCGGGACAGTTTATACTCGAGTATATACGGTACTTTTCTTTTTTATATGAAAAGCAAAGGAGTTTTTCATTATAAGTACCAGGAGCATTTGTAATGTGTTTATACAAACTGCACTGAAATTCTCTGTCAGAGGGAGGGGTGATCTCTAAGCTGTAACAGCTTTCAGAAAGCAAGGCTGCAGCTTCCTGTGAAGTAAGCATTCACTTAGCTGGGTGTTCCTGGCCATGGTAAATTATGGGAGCTGACCCCTAGTACCCACAGGTTATTTTCATAAACCCCCCAGCATCCACAGCAAAGAGAGAGACACAGCTTTTTGTTTCTTTGTAAATGTGCTCTTTCTATTGGTGCAATGTTGTCTGGAGACTTAAGTTCCCCTTTAACATATGAAAACACTTTGATACATACAGAAATCACATGTATGTTGCTTACACTTAAACTGTCAATACATATTCCTGCTAATTTTCATTGCTTTACACCGGGGTTAAGACTGAATGAATGTACCCAATGTAATTGTATCATCATCATTAATATTTACTATTTAATATAAGCAATAACTTAATTTCTTAAGACCCTTTCATGAGTTTCAAATGTTGCTTATTTTTTTCATAAGGAATATTTTGGAGTATACTATTTATTACAACAAGCAACATTGTGCGTCCTCGTCTAAAAATTCCTTATTAAAGAAGTGTCTCTTCTAAATTATAATCATATAAGGGAGAATGGGTCTTATTTTTGTTTTTATATTTAATTTCTAAAGGCATTTATTTCACAAAGATCTATGTTGCTGACATGGCCATGGCTTGTGATGCCTTGGGCAAAATGTTTGCAGATAACAGATTCTGACTTCAATTATTTGCAGCTTTCCTCATGCGTTCAGTCTTTTTTATTTTTTTTTTAATAGTAATTGATACTTGACAGCATGTATGCAAATTGATAAAGTCACTCATATGTAAATCTTGCTGCAGTAATGTACAATGTGTTCCCCAGAGAAGCGCTCTTGTAGTGACCATTAGTACAGTTGAAATGTATTTAAATTACTTTGCATAGCAGCACAATTTATTTAGTCAGGGTGCACATAACGTATTTTTAAAGGGATCTCTCCCCTTTACCTGTTCTTCCTTGCACCCCTTATTAATTTGTTATTGAGATGGAGCCTTATGCAAAGGTATACGGTAGGTTGAATTTGCTGAATTAATGTTACTTAGGAGAGTTTTATTTCCTATGGTGTAAACTCATTTTGTACTCAGCAGAAACTCTTGGCCATGTGTACAGATGGTACTCAACAAGTTCAAATGAAATTATGAAATAGCACAAAATATTGTGGTCAATTAAAAACAGATATTTAATGGGTATCTCCACCCCCAAATCAAAAAAATTCCCACTCTGTAGGGGACCCCAGCCCTAAATGCTGTATTGAACCAGGACCAGGCAGCCACATCTGTGATTGGCTGAAAAACAGAGGGAGAAGAGGGAACAAAGGCGTGAAAGTACATTTCTGGCCCGAATTTAAAGATTTCAATATAGCGTTTAGGGTAAGGGGGGTCCCCTACAGTGCGTGATTTTTTTTTTATTTTAAAAGCATGATGGCAGCACCGAGCGATCCAGAGGAAGAAAGGGAGGGGGGGGGAGAGCTCCACAGCGCATGCCAGAGGCCTTTCAGGGTGACAAGGTATAGGCAGATACTTGTTAACTTGATAACACACAAAGAGGCTCCCATTTTATAGTTTCCTGGACTCTCAACAGGTACTACAGGACAAGCATAAGGAGCAGAGGAGAAAGGTAATGATTTTTTGGGGGGTGAACATGCTCTTTAAAATTGCAGAGTGACTATTTTAATATTTTCGACTCATTGAAGTTTAATTTTAATGACGTAGACTGTGGTGTCATGTTCACACAGTAAATTCCTATTATGACTTAGGGGCATATTTCTAAACTATCATTATTTTCGCCATTTTGCTATCACAGGTAATCGCAATGACAAAGAGCGCTTTTTTCGCTTTTGTGAAAAAGTAACACTGCAGTGATGTGTGATAGTAATATTGCATTATTTATTGCATTCTTTATTGCGTCTGGTATCGCGGCGAAGAGAGAAATACCAGACCAGAGAAGGTGACATATCAGAGCTATTTTTTTTATTTAAAGTTATTTATAAATAGGTGAAATTTCACCTTTTCTGCCTTTTATTGCATTTTTTTTTCGCCAAACATCATTACTTACTGGAATGTTCCATTAACATGACTATTTCTTACATAGCACTATGATATGTGCCCATATTAATGGAAATGGTTTGATAATTAGCTGTAGTTTGCTGAAAATAAGCAATAATAAAAAATTATTCCTATTAATAAAATAGAGAAAATTCACCTGGGTGAGTTTTACGCTATTTATCATATTTTTGATGAAAAAAAACACTAACATGTATTCAGTATGTATTAACCAATTTGATACTACTAGTACTACTACTTAAAAGGAGTGTTACCTTTTTTACCATGTTTTCGCCACCTCAGACTTGGCGAATTTGAATGGCTGAACTTAACACAGTAAAACACTTTTCGCTGGTTTATAAATATGATTGTGCGGTTACCGCAGCGATGTATGGCGAAAAGCGAAAAGTAGCGGTAATGACTTTTCGCCATTGGTTATCACTGCTTTATAAATAGCGAAAAGTCCAAATTTGGCGAAAAGGCTGTGATAACAGAGGCAAAAAGTTTACCAAATCTTTATAAATATGCCCCTTAGGGTATATTATAAGGACATCATGCTATAACCAATATGGATCCACACATCACCCATATGCAAAGGGCAAAAAAGCCCCTGCAAAAGTACACTAATAGAAGAGCACAACGCTGACAAACAGCTATCATGAAATGTTTATTCAGCCATAAAACCCCATCCCCAAAAGACCCCCTAAAACATACAATACAAACAACATTCTACACCTCTATAGCTAAAACCGGGGCGCCCCATATACAAAAAGAAAACCCTCCCCCAGAGCAGAAAAAACCCCAACACTCTGTATGTGTAAATATATTGCACAGCCCAATATAAATGAATAAATAAGTAAACATGCGGCACACTGTATATTACCCCTCCACTCTGCCTGTTGCCCCCAGGTTTGTACTGGTATCTGGTGGGACTTCAAATTGGCCGACCTCTTCTGGAATTCCTAGACTCCTCTCTCTGACTCAACACACACTTCAACTCCCCGATCTGCTGGTAGACACAGGACTTCACTTAACCAATATGGATTCCCTATAATAATACTCCAGGGGGCTGATGCAATTACAGGTACAAAAGTAACAAAACTTTGTCCATGCTATTAATCTGCAGAAGCCATTCAGATGTTATCAATGATATCTTATTGCAGTAACCTGGTAAAAAGCTGACATTTGATTGGTTGTTGAAAATGAATAGGCAAACTTTTGCACCTTTTATTGCATCAGCCCCCAGGTTTGCAAAATAAAAATATTAATTTTTTTAATCATTTATTTGTGATTTAGATAAACGTTATTTTACCTCCTGGTAAATAGCTTTATTATTACAGATTTTTGATACTTTAAACTTTATTGTTTGACTCTATAATCTGCATTATGCAGTTATTTCAGTATGTTAAAGATGATTTTCTCCAATGTAGATACAGTAATGTAATTAATGAGACTCACACCATTAATTGTCTAACAAGCAAAATCCAAAGAAATATATTAGAGATTTGTTATTGATTAAAATATAACTACAGTACAGCAATTTGAGATGCATTACTTACATAAAAACAGTCCAAATATTTTACCATTTAAAAATAAAAATAAATTTATAAAATCAAATCACCAAGAACAGCATCTATGTATAGATATAGATATATAATAGAGTAGATTATATAGGATAGACTATATAGAGATATATATATATATATATATATAGTCTCATTAGTTACCATGGTAAATGTCCTTTAAACTCCCAAGTACCTTTTGCAAATACTTTACATCAAATGGATAATGTTCATATAAAATTCATTCTCCAGTGTTTTATGTTGTTGTTTTACAATAAATTACAATAAAAATTGTAGAATGAGCATTTACAGGAGGCATCCAATTAAGGATATTCTTCTTCTGGCTTTTGCCTACACAACTCTGGCTAGTTAAAATCACTTTTAGTCAGCATGTTCCGAACTTAAGTAAATTTAGAGGGGCAGCTCAAATTTAAATTGCACAAACAATAAAGGCTAGGCCACAGTAGCCCGTTTCTCATGCGCTTACGATCACGTTTTGCTATCTGATTATAGCATTGCATGTCGATGTGGATGGCCACATTGCATTCCGTTTTCGGAGCACGTACTATTACCATTTTTTGTGTGAATCACACTCAAAATTATGTAAATGGCAGCAGTAACGGACACTTTTCACACTTATTACCATCCAGTCCAGTGTGGTGGTCTCAGCCAAGGGGAAGGTAATTTCTACTGTACACCAAACATTAAAAGCAGGGATAAAAATGTAAAGGGTCTTGATGCAGGGAATATTTCCGGAGAAAAGATTAAAAAAAAACAAACGTTTAAAAAAGGGAGCAATGTAATACCTAAATAATAAAGAAAAAATGGGAATACAGAAGGAAGTTGCACATGACAAGCAATATAATTACTATAAATAACATGCTTGAGGCCTTTCAGTTGATGTATGTATGTTTCACTGTAGCTACAGGGTTAATAACATCACAGCACGGCTTTTAGAAATCCTCATGGCAACAAAGGCAAAACTGTCAGAATGTGTCTGATTTATCCACCAATATTCAAAATGGAATATTTTAAAAAACCTACATTGCTCGTTGTTTTTGAGAGCAAGTACCGGTAAGCAAAAAACATGCACATCCTTTGCATTATTGTCTTATCCATAGGCAAATGAATATAGAAATGTTTTGTTAGGGACACTGTGATATAAAAAAAACTCCATGGGGGAGATGTCATAAAGATATCACCCAAATTAATTTAAACCACACTTTACCCAATGCAATTCTGTTATAATGGAGTTTATAATAATTTTGCAAGGCCTGTGCCATTTCTAAAATATTTTGGAAATTGCAGAGGAAACTCAGTGCACTTTAAGGCTTATTTAATAAGTGGCGAAAACGTTGCCTGGGCTGTTCATTTTCTCTATAAAAGATATTATCTTTTCTACTGGTCAGATTAAAAACACAGGCAAAATTTGCACCTCTTATTAAAGGAAAACAAAAGTGTCTTATACTGCCCTCCTCCATTTGAAAGTACCCAGGGCGAGTACCTAAACCTAGTGTTCTTACCCCTGGGTAAAGCTTCTAACTCTTGCACTTACTTCTTAAACTTGCAATTGCACTGTACTCTGCCTCCCCTTCTCAGGTCGATACCAATAGGAAGACATGATTCATAAAAAATGTCTTCCTATTGGTCATCTTGTGGCACAGGATTAGGAAGTGAAAAACAGTGAACTGGTGATCGAATGTTTGAGAGGTAAGTGCAGGAGTTAGAAGTATAGTCCAGGGGTGAGAACCTAGCTGTTTATCCTCGTACAATTGGGTGAAGAAGAGGATTGTGACTGAGATGTGTTTAAATAAGGCCCTTTAAGTTTTGCGCTACTTAATATTTTTGTATCTGGCATAAAACCCATTCAATCACACCTTACCTCAGTCTTGTGATGATTAATTGCGACAACGTGTTTGCTGCATTGATAAGGAGTGCGGTATGTCAAGGGCATAAAGCCTCTTGCATCACTCTGTTGATTTTGCTGAATTGGTTTAAAGTACAGACCACTAAATTTGTTAATCCATTGCATGTAAAGTATCAGTGGAAGCAGGGAACATGTGACATTAATGTAAGAAGGGTATGCAGGGGGCATGGCCTGACTGAGCATGGGCTAAGACGTGCACAAGCCAAGCTATGCTTCACATAGATCCTAAATAGATCCTGACAACCCACAAATATCTCCCAACACCCTGAACCTGCTGGAGAACTTAACGGGAGGAGGAGGGGATTAAAAAAAATACAATGGCTCCCCAAAAGAAAGCCGCAGAAACATCGGCTCCAGAAAGTCCAGATGGCAGGACAGAGAACCCGGCCTACAACCTCCGGCCACGTGCGACGCAGCAGCGCAGGTATCAGACATAGAACAGCCAGATAAACTAAATACAGTGCTGGAAGCAATCTCACAGTGCCAATGCACACTCACCTCGAAAATAGAGGTTAAAACTGACATATCACTGCTCCGGAATGACCTGCAGAACCTGCGTGGCTGCGTGTCAGAAATGGAGGCGTGCACAAGCCAGATAGAGGGCACACTACCCCCCATGTAACAGGCCGCTACTCTGCATAAATCCCAAATACAAATCCTAATGCAAAGACAAGAGGACTTGGAGAATCGCTCACAGCGCAATAACTTGAGGTTTGTGGGGATACCGGAGAGGGCAGAGGGATCAGACGCCACTACCTTTATTGAAAAATTACTATTGGACATGTATGGTGGGCATAAATTCTCCCAAATGTTTACGGTAGAAAGAGCCCACCATCTACCCTCATGCCCCCCACCACCAGGGGCCTCACCGAGAACCCTTATAACCAAGTTCCTCAATTTTCGAGACCAGGACACAGTCCTCCACCTATCACGAGAACATGGAAATATCACATACCAAAACTCTACAATACAGAACTGCAGAAACAGAGGGCTAAATTCACAGAGGTAAAATGCTGCCTAAGGTCACTACAGTTGAAATACGCCATGCTGTATCCATCCTGCCTCAGGATTCAGGTCGGAGGACAAACCCAATTCTTTAACTCCCCTGAAGAGTTGCTCTCATGGATAGAGCAAAAAGGAGCCCCCTGAACAAACTACGCAGAGAGAGACCGGTTTGAACAAATTTCTCTTAATAATACTATCATTTTAATAATACTATTAATAATGCTATCAGCTGACGTTAAAAACTTACAGAAAACTAGCCATGCAGCCTCTTGTGAATAGGTTGCCGCGGCTGCATAACTGTGCCCTGTGATACTTGCGCAGTGGCCGCAACCAAGGGGTTAAACATTTAACATTATCACGACTTTAATCTCTTAATGGAGCATTGTGTGTCTGCAGTGCCCCCTGGTAAATCTCCATGTATGTGTATTGTCCTGTTTTACTTTGGGAGTATTTTTAAAAAATCTTGGTAGAGGCATATGTTTCCCAATGAAACATGAAAATCCCAACAAACAATTTACATATAGCCTCATGCTATAACATTTCATATGTACAAAATATATAAATGTCTGCAAGTTGAATGAATGGCTCTATACCATTAGGCTGCATTACCTTATTATGTCAGCAGTTTGGGACACATGCCACAGGAACATAAAGGAGAAACTTTGCATGTCTCCGCACACTCCTCTGGGAATGCTGGGAGTGAGAAAAAATGTCTTATTACTAAATTAGTTGTTCTTTTATTTTTATAGTGAAATTTAGTTTTTTTTTTTTTATTTGTTTGTTATATCAATAAAATTTTCAACATTTAGTGTAACAAATAAAACATTTTTAAACATAGTAAACTTGAGTCCATGTCTATTTGTATAAGTATTTGGATATTTCCTTTTCTGCGTAGTCAGTAAATGGGGAGAAAACGCTGCTTGCTATTCAGTAGTAGTATATTTTCATAGGGAAGTATATATTATATATGTATTAGCATTCCTAAAATATACAGTACTGTATATCAGTTTTTAATTATTTCTTTATCTCCTTCACTTAACATTGTTTGTACATAGATTAAAGTAGTTGCCTTAACTTAAGTTGCTGCTTAACCATTATCCCTCCAAATACATGTACAGTATCCTTCAGCACATGAAATATACGTTAATTTATCATTATAGAATTTACCATGTTTATTACCATTTGAGCTTAAAGCTTAGGTTTGCCGCCATTGAGTTCCCACATGAATTTTAGCAGCTAACATAACATATTGTATAAAATGATTGTGCTGTTTATGTAATTCTATGATTTCACACCCCAGCAGAGTGGTATGTGGGGTGGGTGATACTTTATATTAAGTACTGTAGAAAGGAGGGAGTGAATTTCCCTCCAGTAAGACTGTATTGTGGGGTGTGTCTACCATATGTAGAAAAATTCACCTCTATGGCTGCATCCTCTAAAACACTATCAGGGAGATTCAATAAAAGTTCTTATTGTTAAAAATGGTGCTAATTTGGCCCCAACCAATCAGATACTATTTAACATTTGAAAGCTAACATCTGATTGGTTGGGGCCAAATTAGCACCATTTTTAATGATAAGAACTTTAATTACATCTCCCTGATTGAGTCTACACCAGAATATATTTTAGCCAATACTGTGGGTACTTTGTAAGTGCAGTAAATTACTTTTACAGCTGTCTCTCTTAGAGATACATTTAGACTCCTTTATGAATGTCTCCCAATTGAGTATTTTCTAGTATTTCTGCTTCCTACAAGTTGAAATTTGTGTTTGAAATAATTTTGAGCTGGGTTGAAACAGTTATATATCTATTTAGTATTGGGGTGATAGAAACATAGTTTTTGAAGCCCTTTCAAGGCTTCCTTTTTTCCCCTTTAATTTCATCCTGTTGGGTGAGTGGGGTGTTGTTTTCAAATTCGGTTGAATTCTAGCTTAGAACCCCTATAATAAAAATGAACTAGTCAATACATTCCTATTTCTCTCCACCATCTATATCCCTTGTCTAGATACCCGGGTTTAAAGGCCGGGGTTTTGTGATAGTGGTAAATTTAAATGTTCTATTCATGAAGTGGCATCAATACAATCACTTCCTAGTCTACTCATGTTTCTAAAAAGGTGTTTGTAAAATTTAACTGTGGCAAGTAAAAGACACACATGGAAGCATCAGGGAATAACCAACAATGAGGCGTACTGGATCGCAATTCTACAGCTTGTGTCCTGCTGGGCTCTAGACTGCTGTCGACAGCACCATGAGGATAATTCAGCTCTAACCTATTTTAGATATCTGCTTTATATCTTTAGAAATCTGCACTGGAACGTTACACAGTCTAAGCTTTTCAATGATTTATACAGGACACATAAAGTATAATCCCAATATAAGATACAATATCGCACCATATTTTATTCACACTTTTTCTTTGAATTTGCTCTCTCCTAATGAAAGCAATAAGCTGAGCCATAAAAAAGTATAGAAACGCATTTTATAAATATAATAAAGGCAGGTTATAACGTGTCTGTAATATGCATGAAAAATTAAATGTATTTCCATAGAAAAGCTGACAGCTTTTTTCTATTAATCTTTTGTTGATGCACTTTGGTCAGCTTAAGAAAAAAATATTAAAAATAATTGTATACTGTCCAATGTTAAATGATCAGGTTCCTCTGAAAATGGTAGTATAACTAGCAATTATATGGGTACTGAGCATCTAAGGAACTGCTATATTCACAGTACTTATTATGTTGAGCTTTTTTATTATTCATACATAACGACCTATAATCCTTTCATGTTTATCTTGAATTGTTACTATTTTCATTTCCAAGAGACAATTGGCATTTCTAAGGAACAACCCTTATTCCTGCATTGCTTGCTTCATATATACCTGAACAACAGATTACTTATAACACTAGATTGATGAGAGCTCTGGTTTGTCTTCTCTTCTGAAAAGTATTTTTTTTTTTTTTAATTTTCAAAATTATTGTAGAAATGGGCAAAAATGTAGGTAGGTATGCTCTTAGGGAAGTATAAATATTCTCTGTGAAATTTTAGAAATGCACAAAACTGTTTTCATTCCAATAGCGGTTTTGCCGAACCTATTGAAGTTCCATAAAGCCAAAAAATTGATTGAATTTAAATTTTTGACATGTAATTTGTAGGTTTTTGCCCTTCACATGGAGATGTGTGGTAGTAGTTTGGTTAAAGTGATATGCAGTGCTGTATATTTTATAGTTTAATAACAGAGAAGATGCAACATTGAAGCAAGAGCAAGGAATTAAAATGAACAAAATAATAATTACATGTATTACATGTATGCATGTAAGTATAGTTTATTTATAAAGCACCACTTGGGGATGCAGCTCTGTACAGTAACAAAATACAAAAAGTCATACAAGGGGAACAAATAGATAAATAGTTCACTACATAAATGTATAAATTATATAACTAAATATACTAAGTACTAGAGCCTTGCCACAAGAGAAAAACAGGTCACTGCCCCGTAGAGCTTACAATCAAGTAAATAACTAAACATACATAGAACAATACTTTGTGAAGAGAAAGGAAGTCCAATACCTGCCCACATCCCCATGACATTCCCCAGCCTAGTTTATTTTGGATTTCAGTGATTTCTTGCTCCCGATATCCACATATACCAAAAACACACAAAATCTCCCACTCTGCCCAAACTTCCTAACAGAATGTTTACAGAGGTAGGTTTTGATGCAGAATTTTGATGGTCACACATACAATTTCATGTCAAACCCACAAAATGTTGAATTGAAGCCTTGTTTCAACTATCAAAACTTCTGCAGTAGAAACAATGGTTTATTCCTAATCTCTATTATCAGAAGCTGTGGGGAAAAAATAAAGCTAGTTACACCCACTAACGATAAAGCCCTGATACCATCAGATCCGATCGTCAGCGTGTATAGTGTCTTTCCCGAACGAGTGCACTCCCACTGAACCTTCCTGTCGGCCTCAGAGTTGTTCAGAAAAGACACACAACCCCCGAGCGTTAGCATAGGGAGAATTTTAGAATGTATGTATCCTGATCTTTGAAAAATGACAGACAGGATCTTGCAGTCTGTCATCTTTTAAACATCTGGCATAGGACTCTGCACCTAGGAGGAGCTATAATTTATATTGTGGATAATGTACCCACTTCTGTAAATTATAAGGATATTATAAGTCACCGAGGAGTGACTCCGAGGAACTCCGAGGTGGTTATAATATCCTACTAATTTACAGAAAGGGGTACATTATAACCCACCCTTTTCCTAGCTTCTTTAAGTGCTGCAGTTTATCAGCCATTCACTCTCTATCTCATACATACACCATCCTATCTGGAAGGAGAGAGAGTGAAATCACCTCGAACACCAACCCCCCCTTCAAAAAAAAAGAGAGATACACATACCATGCTTCTGTTCTGGTGTGTGATAACCCCTCATCAACCCCTCCTCCATGCGAGTGAGCGTGTGCGTCCAGAAAGAGAGAGAGACGTTCTAGTGTTTCTGACAAGTCTCAGCCAATGTTCCTTCCTTTGCTTCCCCAGCCTCACATTGCATCCAGAAGGAGAATGATGCAAAGGACCGAGGGAGGTGAGTAATGTGAAATAGCGGGCATAGATTTGGGAACAGGAGATGCCATTGTGGGTGACTTCCGTGTTATAATTTGCGTGCTACTACTACTACTACTACTATTTTTTTACACTTGGGTCCCATTGGGATCCATGGGAGGAGGTTGGTTATAAAAAAAAATAAAGCTGTAATTTATACAAAACCATTGAGTTTCATTCTGATAATCATAATTTTCAAATATGCAAATTAAATGTCATGAGAGGATTTTGGAAGATATTTGGAAGACTGTATGAACTTTTGAGCTAAAATTTTATATTTTACTAAATTTTTTGTGCAACTTTTTGGGTGTATTTATTTTGATATCTTTTCATTTTTTCAATATTTAAGAGTTTGCTCATTTTGCCTGCTAGTGTACTGTGTGATGATATTTTCTGGGGCACCAGATTGTTTGTGATGGTACTGTCGTGTAATTAGCCAGTAGTAGAACTGTCTCTTTAAAGAGAAATGGTTTCAACGTTTTCATGGAAATCATCTTTGATTTATGCTTATGAAGGTTCTCATTCATCCAGGTCATGGTATATCTGTTGTATTCAATTAGATCAACTGGACTTGAAGTTTAGTTCTTGAAGACGTTTCGCTAGTCATCCGACTGGCTTTCTCAATTCAGAATGACTTGTACAAGAATCTGTGGCAATTATGTACCCTGGAAAATCCCAATTAGCATATCACAGCCAGGTGTTAAGGGCGTGATTAGATAGTGGCTAAGAGGTGTTATAGGAACGCCCAGAGTAAGGTGTCAAAACAGCATTGTACATGGCAGACAGATGGTGTTAAGGAGGCCATTCAAGAGAGGTGTTAAGGAGGCCATTTATGTGAAAATAAAGAAACCAAGCCTAAATAGAGGTGTGGGGGTTCGACACCATCTCGTTTCCATGTACAATGCTGTTTTGACACCTTACTCTGGGCGTTCCTATAACACCTCTTAGCCACTATCTAATCACGCCCTTAACACCTGGCTGTGATATGCTAATTGGGAATTCCAGGGTACATAATTGCCACAGATTCTTGTACAAGTCAATTGAATTAGAAAGCTAGTCGGATGACTAACGAAACGTCTTCAAGAACTAAACTTCAAGTCCAGTTGATCTAATTGAATACAACAGATACATCTTTGATTTACTGACTTGGTACCTTGTAATTGTAACAATTTGTTTGCATAGAGTATGCATTTTTATTTTACCTCACCATCTGAGGTGAGTAACATTGAAAAAACTTTAACATTGAAATATATTTTTTTTGAAAAAAATACACAGCATGTATAAAAATAATAAAAAGCTGTGCTCTTTAAAACATTCAGATGAGGTCTTTGCCCCAAATAATAAAGTGGGAATATAGAGATTGGTTGTAGTTATCATTTCTTAAAGAATACCTAAACACAGAATTGTGTAAGTTTGCAGTTGCTAAATTCTTTTAAGCTATATTTTGATGACCTGCAATGGAAAAGCTTGTCCTCAAATCTCCAGAGACCCATACATTTCCACTGTTTATCTGACATTGCTGTAAATTATAGGAATGATTACTGTACATTAAAAAGTGTATCCATCCTAAATACCCAGAGGCGGCAAATGAGAACATAAATCCACAAACCTTTAATCATTACACTATAAGGTCAACACTGAATCACGACCCTGCTTTGACAGTTTTTTAATATGAACATCACTATTTAATTTTATGCCACATTTGTAATACTTCCTGCATGCTGCACACATTTGTAGAACTGTACATGCTTGCAAAGCCATAATGCTTTAAAAAAAATTAAAGATATTTGAAAGGTTTGCTCTGGAAATTACCTGTTATTGTTTTAAAAATACTATATACAAAACATATAATGTTTTATAGAAGGTTGCGCGGGTGACTCGTGCATAAGGATAAAATCAATAGAAAAAAAGTATACGTTAAAATCAGGTTAAACTAATACACAATATTATTAAGTGAAGATGCTATGCCTTTAACTTTTTTTTTTGCATGTTCCTATTATTCCCTGTTTGATGGTGATTGGTACACAGCATGCGTTCCCTTAAATGGTAATTGTGGTCTTAAATTCTTCCAAACTAGTAAGGATTATATAAAAAGCCTTCCATTCGTACCTAAATCACATCTCTAGATAACATTTTTGAAAAGTTGTTGCTGGAAAGGTTCAGCAATATTACTTCCTGCTTGAACACTTCCTCTTTTTAACCATGTTACCGGCTTGCAGTCATGTGACCAGCCTCAGCTTGCATTAATAGGCTCCCCTTCTCAACTGTCAATTTTTTTTCCAGGTACTTCCTGTTTTCCCCAGCATAAAGTCTTTACTGAGCATGCTTCCCTCTGGGGCGGAGGGGCGGGCAGGTTAAGGTGATGTCACTCAACCTACTGGAAGCGGAAGTTTGAAAATTCAACCCAATATTGAATTTCTCACAGGGTGAAGCCATAGATGTCATTGTCGGCTAATTATAAAAGAAAAATGCAGGCTTTCATTTAGCCCTACACTTGTTGGAGACCACAGTTGCCCTTTAAAATTTAACTATTTACACACCAGGGCTGGTTCACAGTAGTTTTAAAAGGCTTTATTTAGCAAGAAACACATAAAAAGTACTTTCCCTTCAAAAGCTAGTTGAGGATGATAACAGCATACAGCAGTCTGTGCTGTTGTGCATCTAGCAGGATCAGAACGCATTTCGTAACTAAATAGCTTCATCCAGATCAATATAGCTTATATCTGCTTAGTTGTTTCAAATGCCTTTTATCCCGCTTTTAGCATTGATCTGATCCTGCCTAACTCCAATTGGCAATATAAGGATCCCTAAATGAAAACAACTATATGTATTAAAGGGCATGTCCACCCACCTTAAAACTAAGTCTGGTGACTCGTCAGTATCTGCCCATAGCCCTAACTACTATTTTTCCCGGTTTATTTCAAGTATTTGTAAACAAATGTATCTGCCTCCTCCCTCTGCTCCAGATTTTTTTTTATAAGCTTGAGCATGTGCAGAGGAGGCAGCAGGTAAACAGTATTCAATCATTGGTTGTGATGTCATTTGTCACAGCCTTGATTGACTGCAAGGAGGGAGGGGTCAGCTTATTCTGCCAGATTGGGGCCAAACTTTCCTTAAATATCTGGTTAGAATGTAGGTAATAATGTACAAAATATATCCATTGGGATAGGTGCAGGTAACTGACAATTGACCTTTTTTTTGTTTGTTTTGTTTTAAGGGTGTGCATGCCTTAAATACTACCATATATTAGATATACTTTTATACTAATACTATTTCTTTAGTTTTAGAACTTATCCAGACCACTTTTAAAGTTATTCAGTGAACTTTCCATATTACCACATCTGCTGGAAGACGGCACCACAGTTTCATCATTCTTTGTAAAGAAAACCTGTCCTAATCTGAAACTTCTTTATTCAAATCTTAAAGAATGACTGTGTGTCCTCTGAAATTACCCATTGGTGAACAATGACATGAGAGTTTATTTTAGGCCCATTAATATATTGAATAAAGCAATCCCCTCTGCAATTGCCACTTCTCCAATGTCGCCCTTGTCTGAACTCTTTCAATTTCCAAGATGTCTCTTTTGGATATGGAATTCCAAAACTGCACTGCATATTAAAATGAGGCCTTACAGTGCTTTGTAAAAAGGGGGGAATTATATTTTCTCCCCTTGAATATATCCCCTCTTTATACAAGACAATATCTTGCAAGCTCTAGCTGTTGCTGTTGGCATTCTTGCTACAGCTAAGTCTGTTATCTACGAACCCTCAAATCCTTTCCCAACAAATATTACTTAGCACAGAGCCATTTTTGGTGTAGGGGCACAAGTATCGCTGAACCCAAATGCACCATCTTACATTTATCAAACATCAGGGGGCGTCTCTAAGGTCTGAGAAGATATGGAGCACTTTTGGGCGCACTATGTGCCGTGCGCAATGCATCGAAAAAATAGACCATGCCCCTTCCCCGCCCCAATTAAGTCACACCCACTAAGTACATAATAAAGATAGACAGAGAAAACAAACATAGACAAACCGAGAGATAGATACACAGACAGTAAGTTATAAATAGAAAGACAGAGAAATAGACAGACAGAGGTGTAGACAGAGATACATAAATTAATGATACAGGGGCACAGTATTCCATTATACTGGTAGCAAGCTAGAAATTTCAGTATATACTGGTAACAAACTGTAATTTTCATTATATACTTGTAGCAAACTGGTATTTACATTACATACTGGTAGCACACTGGCAATTTCATCAATACACTGGTAGCAAACTGGTATTTCCATTACATACTGGTAGCACACTGGCAATTTCATTATACACTGGTAGAAAACTGGCATTGTCATTACATACTGGTAGCACACTGGCAATTTCATTATTAGCAAACTGGCATTTTCAACATACTGGTATCAGACTAGCAATTTCATATATACTGGTAGCAAATTTTTTTTCCATTACACACTGGTAGCACACTGGCAATTTCATTATATACTGTAGAAAACTGGCATTTTCATTACATACTGGTAGCAGACTGGCAATTTCAATATACTGGTAGCAAACTTTTAATTAATTTAATTATCTAGTAATGACCATGGGCATTTCATTACATACTGGTAGCCATGGCATTCATTACATACTGGTAGCCATAGGCATTCTTTACATACTGGTAGCCATGGGCATTTTATCATATACTGGTAGCCATGGGAGTGTTATCAATTCTGGTAGCCATGGGCATTTCATCACATATGGTTGCCATGGGCATTTCATCACATACTGGTTGCCATGGACATTTTATTACATACTAGTAACCATAGGAATATTATCACATTCTGGTAGCCATGGGCATTTCATCACATATGGTAGCAATGGGCATTTCATTTATATTGGTAGCCATGGGAATTTTTGTTCACATACTAGTAGCCATGGGCATTTTATTACATACTAGTAACCATGGAAATTTTAGCAAAACTAGTAGCCATGGGCATTTCATCACATACTGGTAGCAATGGGCATTTCATTACATAATGGTAGCCATGGACATTACATTATATACTGTAGCCATGGGAATTTTATCACATACTGGTAGCCATAGGAATTTTTACAAACACTGGTAGCATGGGCATTTTTACTAAATACTGGTAGCCAGGGCATTTCATTGAATAGTGGTAACCATGGGCATTTCATTACATACTGGTAGCCATGGGATTTTTTTCACATACTAATCCATAGGCATTTATCACATACTGGTAGCCATGGGCATTTCATTACATAATGATAGCCGCGGACACTTTATCACATACTAGTAGCCATGGGCATTTTATCACATGCTGGTAGCCAGGGCTTTTATTACATACTGGTAGCCATGGGATTTTATCAAACTGTAGCCATGGGCATTTCATTACATAATGGTAGCCATGGCATTTCATTACATAATGGTAGCCATGTATATACCATGTATAATAGTAACCAGTATGTGATACAATTCCCATGGCTAACATTATAACTTATTAAATGGTTGAAGCAGGGCACTGCTAAATAAAATGTAGAAAGGTGCAGCAAACCAAGTTAAACACTTTTAATCAAACTAAACCACTCGGGTTTTGTTTCATTACATATAAAATCCCTTTATTAGACTAGATGCAGGGGAATCAATTAAAAACATTTACAAACATTGAAAAGATCATGAGCCAGATGCTGAATAATTAGATTTAACTCGTAATCTATAAGACTCAGTCAAGACTCAGTGAGACATCAGCTCAAGGCTGGCTAGCCCATGGCTACCATTATGTATGAATGCCCATGGCTACCATTATGTAATGATCACGTAATGCGCAGCAAACTGGCAATTTCATAATATACTTACCCCATTTGCAACTGGAGGCTGGAATTTTTCCAGACATGCGAGGCAGCAGCCATCACTGTGCAGTAGCAAAGAACTACTGGGAAAGAAGATTCAGGTCACGGCAATCGGGTAAGTTATGTTAAAACATTCGGGGCGCGTGCCTATCTAATCAATATGAAATATGCAGGGAGGCACACTCAAGTAGAGGTTAATAGCAAACTTCCATTTATTAAGTGCTCAACATACAAGCCAGGTACACAACGCTTCGCGGGGTCCAACCCCCTTCCTCAGGTGTCATAATGGCGACCATTATTTTTAATGGACCACTGTGGGTTAATGCACAAAACAGCTGCATGCAGTGTGTTCCACGCAATGCACTGTATTGCAGAACATAGGTGTGAACGGTGCCATTCACACCTATGTGCAGAGTGTTTTGGTGTGATGTTCCCACTGGATATTGCACCAAAATGCTCTACAATGTGAACTAGGCCTAAAGCTGTGTACATACAGTAACGATAAAGCCCTGATACCGTTGGATCCGACGGTATCAGGGCTTTATCGCTAGTGTTTGTACCTTTGTTTCTGAACGAGCGCACCGCCGCCGTCCGAACAGGTCAGCCGAACGTTCGGGAAAGAACAAAAATTTTCATCGGCCAAGCTAGATTCCCTATAGAGGAGTCTAGCGCGGCCGAGAGAAACACACATTCCAGAGCGTTCTCCCGATGATGTGTATAGGGAGAATGCTCGGGACTGTGTGTATGCAGATCTTTGAAAGATGACAAACAGGATCTTGCAGATCCTGTCTGTCATATTTCACTGATCTTTACTGTGTGTACCTAGCTTAACTTCATGTAGTACTGATTGCAAATGCTTTTTTCTTTCTATTTCCCTTTTTACGTGAGCGGACCTAATTTTTTTATACTTGTTCCATAAATATATTTAGAAGTGTAATTGTTTAATACCCCTTTAAAACTAGTCCACTTCTGTTCCTTACTTAAGAACATATCACCCCAGTCTATGAGCATGAGTCTTTTAATAGCATAAAATTAGCTTTTCTAAAGTTAAAAGTTTTTGTTAACACAGTGCACTTTTGTTTTTTGTTTTTTACTATGACAGTATATCATTGGGTTATAAAATATTACCCAACCTAACAAGTAATCCTTTCTAGTAGAAACTTCTACATTCTGTAGAAAATGCTCATATAGCAAATTTTGGAGCTTAATGCGTAACTGTGGTCTCCATACAAGTGACCTTTATTAAAAAGAGCACATTCCTACCATTAAAACAACTCCAGGATCATGCTTCTAGCTGCAATCTATCCAAACCTATAGCAGTATAAAGGGTGGTGTTTCCAGCTAGTACTGTGAGCTGTGACATCACCAGCACCATTGCACTGACCCACATGCCACAGGCACTATGCATGCCCAGTTGTATCCTACTGCTGTAACTGTCTTTAAATAGCTTTGGGGTGGGGTGGGGCTTCTAACACAGCTATTCTGACTGTCTTGAGTGTAAATTTAAAAGCCTATAACTTAAAGGACAATTATACTCACCTTCCCTTCACTCCTCTTCTTCTGTCCTTGCTTTGTATCCAGGGGGAGGACCTAAACCGATAGGTCCTAACCCTGGGTTTGTTTGAGTTAAGCCATGTACTTACTTAAAGTTTGCAGCGCTGCTCCGTCCATCCTCTCCATCAGCGACGAGACCAATGGGAATATATCAAAGGTATAGCTACCCACACAGTCTCTATCCTCACTGGCTGCTTCTATGTCTGTTCAAAGACATAATAATCATGAAGTAGAATATAAGTAGTTGGAGCCTCTCAGAAAAAACACAACCACTCCGGAATTGCCAAAAACAGAAGTGCATTTATTGTGCTAACACAACATGTTTCGGACATCTAGATCCTTTCTCAAGTGTAAACACATATCCAATAAACCACCTAATAGCCATGCAGTGTGTATTGAGATAGGATGATTCCTACCAATTAACATTCAATATTACCTACAGTAGTTACCCCTCAAGCAGTGATATGTAATGTATAAAAGAAATGTATTACTTTTTGGTTTCTTCCAGGTAGCTGTTAAAACAATAATAGAAAAAAATTTACTCCAGTTGAGGTAACGTTCTATATTTAAAATACGATACAATTTGAACAATGTGCTTTAACAAGAGATTATCACAGTAGGCCAGTAGTTGGCAGTACTGCATACAGTTAGGTTTATGAGTAGTAACTGTTTGATATAAGGTAAAAACCTATGGATTTAACAAAGAGAGGTTTTTAATGTGTAACTAATTGATGTAATGTATGTATGGTATTTTATTAATTGTTTATCTGCACTTTATTCCTCTTTACTGAATTAACTTATTTAGCACTCTACAATCTTTGGGACAATTTGTTTTTTGCACTTTATTAATCTTATTGAACTACAGTACATTTTTGCACTTAATAGTCTTTGAGACATAATCAACATTGACATTTAAGAAACAGGACATTGGATTGATCTATTTTATGGACACTGCGTTTGTTTACACAGGGTTTAACTTGTGGATTATACACACAGGACCAATTGAAGAAGCAAGCACTTTAAAACAAGCACTTTAGGAATGTTATGGATTTTAGAATATAGCATATATTGAATAGATATGGGTCACAATTTTAAGTATAATAAATACATTTTCTAGCTTTGTTTTTAAAGATTCAATCTATCTCACTACACACTGGATGGTTATTAAAGGGGGTTTATTGGATATGTGTTTACACTTGAGAAGGGACCTAGATGTCCGAAACATTTTGTATTAGCACAATAAATGCACTTCTGTTTTTGGCAATTCCGGATGGTTGCATTTTTTCTAAGGGCTCCAACTACTTATATTCTACTTTATGAGCCAATTGTCAGGAAAGATTCTTACCTACCCAATCGTTCCGGCTCCTCCAAGATGGCGGACCCAGGCCGCCAGCGTGGGGGTATGTGACGGAGTGTGCCCACAGCGTGAAGATTCAAATTCTGCCAGATCCTGCACCGGTGCCTGAAGACCCGAAGATAGCAGCGTGTGTTTTAGAAGCTGTGCTGGGTTCCCTGCTCCATTTGTTCTTGGCTTTTCCTTGTATATGTTCCTGGTATCCTGCCTGTCTGTGTCTTTGGGACTTTCTGTCAGGATCCTGTTCATTGTTGGGACTATGTGTTTGGATTCTTTGCCTAATTCTGTACTGATTCCTGCCTCAACTCCTGATTTCTTCCGGACGTCCTTCCTATTGGTCTCGACTTTCCTGTTTCAGAACAGGTAACCTAACACCAATAAGAACACGAGCTGTGCAGGGAGCGTGCCCTCCTATTGGATGTATCACAAACCCAGAATAGGGAGCGGAGCAGTGCTGCAAACAGTACACTGACTTAACTCAATTGAAACCAGAGGTGAATACCTCTTATACAAAGCATGGACAGAGAAGAGGAGCGGGAGGAAGGTGAGTATAATATCGTTTAAGACCCAAAATA
This sequence comes from Hymenochirus boettgeri, assembly GCA_019447015.1. Classification (NCBI taxonomy): domain Eukaryota; kingdom Metazoa; phylum Chordata; class Amphibia; order Anura; family Pipidae; genus Hymenochirus; species Hymenochirus boettgeri. Next base: position 100,353,967 of record CM033474.1, read on the forward strand.
GCTAGAGAGATCTTTTAAATAGAGGAACACTTGTATGGATAACCCAGTTACCCTTTAAAGGTAACCCATTGCCCTTTGCAAAGTTAAATTATGTACTTGTACTGCCTTAATCCTATCTCTGTCAGTGAATCTGTTAACCATGGTGTCCGATTTGTGTGCAGCACCCCCCTCCCCCTGTTACCCTCCATGTCTCAACTCCGGCTAACCGACAAGCTTATCATGTGCAGTAGGAGTTAAAAGTTCAACATCCTGAAAAACACACCCACGCACAGTGGCCAATAGAAAGCAAGCTGTTCTGGAGACACGGAAAGAGTAGCTCTGTATAGTTTATGACTCTCACTTTGTGACACATCATCAATCAGTGAAAGCTATTAAGAAGGGGGCACAGTGTGAGCCTATATCTACCATCAAAGCTACTCTCTCCCCTGCTAATGCTGTTATCTCTATGTTTATTACAGAGCAGGGAGGGGGGATCACGTCACAGGATTTGATTGACAGTCCAAGTAGGAGTAGAGGAATGCAATCTCATATTCTTAACTGGTGTATCTCAGGACAGAGAGGGAAACTGAAAAAAGTGAAGACACTCTGGGGGTTGTGGGGAATTATAGAACACATGGAAAGAAAGAAAAAAAAGTTAATTTTCCCACTATAGATGCCTTTAATGCTTTTGTGGTGCCGGCAGTTCCCTTATCTTTGACAATCTATGTCAAAGAAATTAAAATCCCCATGACCAGAAGGTGCCCTGTTCCTGCAGCCTTCGCCAACTGCAAATGGGGGTACATTTTTACCTCCGCACTGGCATGGTGGCGTTTAACAGACGCTTTCTGTGCACATCTCCACACATGTTGTTTTAGCCTTATCATTATACCCCTAGCTATTCCATCTTTTAGATTTGGTTCTAATTCTTATTTAACATGCATTTTAGTTTACTATTAACTTATTTTTACACTTTGACATACATGTTCCCCCCATCTTCTCCCTCCATTATCTTATTAGCCCCCTTTCTTACCCCTCAATCTGCCCCAGTGTAGTCAAAAACACCCCCATACCTAGTTTAATTTCCTCCAATCCTAACCATCTTCTTCCCCAAATAGCTGCACCATCATTCTAAGCTTCTGTTGCATCCCTAGTGTAGCACTTGGCTGTGATAGTATTTATGAAAATACTACACTAGAGGTACTAACTTTGCATCTAACTCTAGGCCCCTTCGCCTCTTCTAACTTTTGTCATTGGCACCAATAGGAACCAAGCCCCACCCAATAATCTGTCTACACAACCACCAAATGTTGACCCTAGCACTAAGAAGGCAAAAACACTGTTTGCCACTTAAGACAGATAACCCTATCCCACATTCTAATAATGGAGTTCCCCAGCACTACTACCACCAACCAAGCCTTCCTGGTCCTAAGTCCCCCCCTATGATTTGAAATACTGGTCCCCTGGGTCGTGCTATACATGTTACTTCTTAGCTGTCCTTTTTCCCGCTTCATCACATAAGTTGGAAAATTTGTTGGGATGGACTAGCCAGGAGGAAGTGATCTTCTTTTAATCCCCATGGTGACCATTACAAAACTACCTTCCTTCACCAGCCTATCTGTCCCATTTCCCCCTGCATTTTACCTAAATCCCAGGTTTGCCAAGCCCTGCAATGCTGCAAGTTTCCCCTTAAGATTCTGTACCCAAATTCCAAATGGGCAACCCACTCACATTTGACACAGACAATGATCCCGGAACTGGCTCCAAGATCCCATACATGTGGGCAGGATACACATTGCATGGCCCCAAACCAAAACCCTTTTATGTTTTAAATGCTTTTGTTTTCAACACTTTTTTTTTTCTTAGATTTTTCTTAGATTTTCTTTAATCTAAGAATAAAAATTTTGCACAAAATATGAAATTCAATCTTTTCAGTAATTACAGTAGATAATAGATTAGATCTAGGCTGATTGCTGATTGCAAACTCCTGTTTTAGTTTAAGAGTCTGTTCCTAGTGTGTCTGGCAGCTCTCTGGGTTTTGCCACCTACTAACAACGCAATGGCACAACTTCAGTCTCTTCATTTTATTCTATCTTAAAGGGTATCCCACCCCCCAAATATAAAATTTAATGTAGTGTAACGCTAGGGTTTTAACTCCCAGAAATAGACCTAGCCACCATTGTTTGCTTGGCTTCTTCCTCTACTGATACTCCGGGAATAGTGTAGCAATAGGGGTGGACTTGCAGCCGTGTCTGTGATTGGCTGATTCTCAGTTATTGAGAGAGCCATGGGAACGAAGGTGGGTAAGTCTATTCTCGGGAATTTTTTTAAGTTAAAACCCTATTGTTTAGGGTTGGGGAAAGGGTCCCCTACTCTATAGAAAAGTTTGTATTTGGTAAAACTTACTGGACGGTTGGAGCTCCTCTGTGCATGCCAGAGTCCTCCAGGAGGACAGGGTAGGGGCAGATGACATTCAGAGATACTTCTTTTACTCGTTTCCTGGCCTTTCAGCAGGCACTGCAGAACAACCATAAGGTTGTTCTTTTTGTTGGTATTTTAATACACAATAAAAATGACCTTAAATTTCATTGTCTTTTTGTTTGGTGCTATTTTAAGGGAAGTGAATTGTGTGTGGGGTGGGGGGATCTGGAATAATGGAGAAATGAAAGAAACGTCTACTATTTTCAATTTGATTCAAAGATATATAATTAGGCTTTTTTAATGTATTCAGTTAATGGTTATAAGTATATAATCCACCCCTTCCCCTGATCCCTATGTGACCCAACTGTAAATAATATTGTTTTAAATGGCATGTACTGCGTAGTAGCGCGCCGATTATAACAAGGAAGTGGTTCCCCCTGTTCACTCACTGTGCAGTCCGTCTCTATGCTGCAGCATGACTAGCCCGATCATGCTGATTCATCCAGCCAGGATTTTGTGCAGAAGCAGAGGGGGCGGAGAGCAAAGTGAATATTAATTAGCTGGAGGGGAGGGAGCCAGAACAATCGAGACGCTGCTGCCTGTTCTGACTTCTGTGGTGAAAGGGAAGTGGTTCTTGAGGGGGGGAAGCAAGTCTGTTTAGAGTTTTTAGGTATGGAAAGCTGGGGGGGGAGTGAGTAAGTGTGTATCTGTAGGCAAAAAGGGAGGTGTGTATGAAACTAAGAAGGTGGGTCACTGTGTAGTCTGTTAACATAGAGGGTTGTAGTGTTACATGCAAGAAATGTCTGACAAAAAAAACTCGAAAGGGGTGATTATAATGGATAATGTACCCCCTAAAGAAATTATAAGGATATTAGAAGACACCTCGGAGTCCGTTACCTGTATAAAAGGTACTCGGGCTGTGGCCTTGTGCTTTTATATGGTCATGGAACTCCTCTGTGACTTATAATACATTGATAATTTACAGTAGGGAGTACATTATCCACTATATTATTTTTCCATCATTTTAAAGGATAAGTATACTGTTAAATCAAATTATGTTCTGTTGGAAGCTGCAGCTTTAAAAAACCTGTTTCCGTTTTTTTTTTCCTATGCCCCTCCAGAGCCTACCTTTGCAGCTTGAATGATGTTTTGCTGACATTTGTTTCTGGTTAGCCTAACAGAGTAAGGTGTCAAAACAGCATTGTACATGGCAGACAGATGGTGTTAAGGAGGCCATTCAAGAGAGGTGTTAAGGAGGCCATTTATGTTAAAATAAAGAAACCAAGCCTAAATAGAGGTGGGGGGGTTCGACACCATCTGTCTTCCATGTACAATGCTCGTTCAGAAACAATTACAAACACTACGATAAAGCCCTGATACCGTCGGATCCAACTTATCAGGGCTTTATCGTTACTGTATGTACACAGCTTTAGGCCTAGTTCACTTGTAGAGCATTTTGGTGCAATATCCAGTGGGAACATCACACCAAAACACTCTGCACATAGGTTGAATGGCACCGTTCACACCTATTCTGCATACAGTGCATTGCGTGGAACACACTGCATGCAGCTGTTTTGTGCATTACCCACAGTGGTCCATTAAAAATAATGGTCGCCATTATGACACCTGAGGAAGGGGGTTGACCCCGCGAAGCGTTGTGTACCTGGCTTGTATGTTGAGCCCTTTAAATGGAAGTTTGCTATTAACCTCTACTTGAGTGTGCCTCCCTGCATTTCATATTGATTAGATAGGCACGCGCCCCGAATGTTTTAACATAACTTACCCGATTGCCGTGACCTGAATCTTCTTTCCCAGTAGTTCTTTGCTACTGCACAGTGATGGCTGCTGCCTCTGCATGTCTGGAAAAATTCCAGCCTCCAGTTGCAAATGGGGTAAGTATATTATGAAATTGCCAGTTTGCTGCCATTACGTGATTCATTACATAATGGTAGCCATGGGCATTTCATTACATAATGGTAGCCATGGGCTAAGCCAGCCTTGAGCCTGATGTCTCACTGAGTCTTGACTGAGTCTTTAGATTACGAGTTAAATCTAATTATTCAGCATCTGGCTCATGATCTTTTCAATGTTTGTAAATGTTTTTAATTGATTCCCCTGCATCTAGTCTAATAAAGGGATTTTATATGTATGAAACAAAACCCGAGTGGTTTAGTTTGATTAAAAGTGTTTAACTTGGTTTGCTAGGCACCTTTCTACATTTTATTTAGCAGTGCCCTGCTTCAACCATTTATATAAGTTATAATGTTAGCCATGGGAATTGTATCAACTACTGGTTACTATTATACGTATATACAGGCTACCTTATTAATGAAATGCCCATGGCTACCATTATGTAATGAAATGCCCATGGCTACCATTTTGATAAATTCCCATGGCTACCAGTATGTATAAATGCCCATGGCTACCAGCATGTATAAAATGCCCATGGCTCTAGTATGTGATAAATGTCCGCGGCTATCATTATGTAATGAAATGCCCATGGCTACCAGTATGTGATAAATGCCTATGGATACTATTATGTGAAAAAAATCCCATGGCTACCAGTATGTAATGAAATGCCCATGGTTACCACTATTCAATAAATGCCCATGGCTACCAGTATTTAGTAAAATGCCCATGGCTACCAGTGTTTGTAAAAATTCCTATGGCTACCAGTATGTGAATAAATTCCATGGCTACAAGTATTAATGTAATGTCCTGGCTACCATTATGTAATGAAAATGCCCATTGCTACCAGTATGTGATGAAATGCCCATGGCTACTAGTTTTGCTAAAATTCCATGGTTACTAGTATGTAATAAAATGCCCATGCTACTAGTATGTGAACAAAAATTCCCATGGCTACCAATATATAATGAAATGCCCATTGCTACCATATGTGATGAATGCCCATGGCTACCAGAATGTATAATATCCTATGGTTACTAGTATGTAATAAAGTCCATGGCAACAGTATGTGATGAAATGCCCATGGCAACCAGTATGTGATGAAATGCCCATGGCTACCAGAATGTGATAACACTCCATGGCTACCAGTATATATGATAAAATGCCCATGGCTACCAGTATGTAATGAAATGCCTATGGCTACCAGTATGTAATGAAATGCCCATGGCTACCAGTATTAATGAAATGCCCATGGCTATTACTAGATAATTAAATTAATTAAAAGTTTTGCTACCAGTATATAATGAAATTGCCAGTCTGCTACCAGTATGTAATGAAAATGCCAGTTTTCTACCAGTATATATGAAATTGCCAGTGTGCTACCAGTGTGTAATGGAAAAAACAATTTGCTACCAGTATATATGAAATTGCTATCTGATACCAGTATGTTGTGAAAATGCCAGTTTGCTATAATGAAATGCCAGTGTGCTACCAGTATGTAATGACATGCCAGTTTTCTACCAGTGTATAATGAAATTGCCAGTGTGCTACCAGTATGTAATGGAAATACCAGTTTGCTACCAGTGTATGATGAAATTGCCAGTGTGCTACCAGTATGTATGTAAATACCAGTTTGCTACAAGTAATAATAGAAAATTACAGTTTGTTCCCAGTATATACTGAAATTTCTAGCTTGCTACCAGTATAATGGAATACTGTGCCCCTGTATCATTAATTTATGTATCTCTGTCTACCCCTCTGTCTGTCTATTTCTCTGTCTTTCTTTTATAACTTACTGTCTGTGTATCTATCTCTCGGTTTGTCTATGTTTGTTTCTCTGTCTATCTTTATTATGTACTTAGGGGGTGTGACTTAATTGGGGGGCGGGAAGGGGCATGGTCTATTTTTTCGATGCATTGCGCACGGCACATAGTGCGCCAAAAGTGCTCCTATCTTCTCAGACCTTAGAGACGCCCCTGATGTTGATAAATGTAAGATGGTGCATTTAGGGTTCAGCGATACTTGTGCCACCTACACCAAAATGGCTCTGTGCTAAGTAAATATTTGTTGGGAAAGGATTTGAGGGTTCTAGTAGATAACAGACTTACTGTAGCAAGAGTGCCGACAGCAACACAGCTAGAGCTTGCAAGATATTGTCTTGTATAAAGAGGGGAATAGATTCAAGGAAGAAAATATAATTCCCCCCTTTTTACAAAGCACTGAAAGGCCTCATTTATAATATGCAGTGCAGTTTTGAATTCCATATCCAAAAGAGACATCTTGAAATTGAAAAGATTTCAGAAAGGGCGACATTGGAGAAGTGGCAATTGCAGAGGGATTGCTTTATTCAAATATATTAATGGGCCATAAAATAAACTCTCAGGTGCATTGTTCACCAATGGGTAATTTCAGAGGACACACAGTCATTCTTTAAGATTTGAATAAAGAAGTTTCAGATTAGGACAGGTTTCTTTACAAGAATGATGAAACTGTGGTGCCGTCTTCCAGCATGTGGTAATATGGAAAGTTCACTGAATAACTTTAAAAGTGGTCTGGATAAGTTCTAAAACTAAGAAATAGTATTGTATAAAAGTATATACTAATATATGTATTATTTAAGGGCATCACACCCTTAAAACAACAACAAAAAAAGGTCAATTGTCAGTTACCTGCACCTATCCCCAATGGTATATTTTGTACATTATTACCTACATACTAACCAATATTTAAGGATAAGTATTGGCCCCAATCTGGCAGAATAAGCTGACCCCTCCCTCCTTGCAGTCAATCAAGGCTGTGACAATGACATCACAACCAATGATTGAATATGTTTACCTGCTGCCTCCTCTCTGCACATGCTCAGCTTATAAAAAAATCTGGGGCAGAGGGAGGAGGCAGATACATTTGTTTACAAATACTTGAAATAAACCGGGAAAAATAGTAGTTAGGGCTATGGGCAGATACTGCGAGTCACCCAGACTTAGTTTTAAGGGTGGGTGGACATGCCCTTTAATACATATAGTTGTTGTTCATTTAGGGATCCTTTAATATTGCCAATTGGAGTTAGGCAGGATCAGATCAATGCTAAAAGCGGGATAAAAGGCCATTTGAACAAACTACAGATATAAGCTAAATATTGATCTGGATGAAGCTATTTAGTTAGCGAAATGCGTTGATCTGATCCTGCTAGATGCACAACAGCACAGACTGCTGTTGCTGTTATCATCCTCAACTAGCTTTTGAAGGGAAAGTACTTTTTATGTGTTTTCTTGCTAAATAAGCCTTTTAAAACTACTGTGAACCAGCCCTGGTGTGTGAAATATTTAATTTAAAGGGCAACTGTGGTCTCCAAACAAGTGGGGCTAAATGAAAGCCTGCAGTTTTTCTTTTATAATTAGCCGACAATGACATCTTGGCTTCACCCTGTGAGAAATTCAATTGGGTTGAATTTCAAACTTCCTGCTTCCAGTAGGTTGAGTGACATCACCTTACTTCTGCCCCGCCCTCCGCCCCAGAGGAGCATGCTCAGTAAAGACTTTATGCTGGGGAAACAGGAAGTACCTGGAAAAAAAATTGACAGTTGAGAAGGGGAGCCTATTAATGCAAGCTGAGGCTGGTCACTTGACTGCAAGCCGTTAACATGGTTAAAAAGAGGAAGTGTTCAAGCAGGAGTAATTGCTGAACCTTTCCAGCAACAACTTTTCAAAAATGTTATCTAGAGATGTGATTTAGGTACGATGGAAGGCTTTTTTATATATCCTTACTAGTTTGGAAGAATTTAAGACCACAATTACCATTTAAGGGAACGCATGCTGTGTACCAATCACCATCAAACAGGAATAATAGGAACATGCAAAAAAAAAAGTTAAAGGCATAGCATCTTCCTTAATAATATTGTGTATTAGTTTTAACCTGATTTAAACGTATACTTTTTTTCTATTGATTTTATCCTTATGCACGAGTCACCCGCGCAACCTTCTATAAACATTATATGTTTTGTAATATAGTATTTTTAAAACAATAACAGGTAATTTCCAGAGCAAACCTTTCAAATATCTTTAATTTTTTTTAAACTTATGGCTTTGCAAGCATGTACAGTTCTACAAATGTGTGCAGCATGCAGGAAGTATTACAAATGTGGCATAAATTAATAGTGATGTTCATATTCAAAACTTGTCACAAGCAGGTCGTGATTCAGTGTTGACCTTATAGTGTATGATTAAAGGTTTGTGGATTAATGTTCTCATTTGCCGCCTCTGGGTATTTTGGATGGATACCTTTTTAATGTACAGTACATTCCTATAATTTACAGCAATGTCAGATAAACAGTGGAAATGTAGGGGTCTCTGGAGATTGTGACAAGCTTTTTCCATTGCAGGTCTCAAATATTAGCTTAAAGAATTTAGGCAACTGCAAACTTACACAATTCTGTGTTTAGGTAATTCTTTAAGAAATGATAACTACAACCAATCTCTATATTTCCCACTTTATTTTTTGGGGCAAAGACCTCATTCTGAATGTTTTAAGCACAGCACTTTTATTTTTATACATCTGTGTTTTTTTTTCAAAAAAATATATTTTCAATGTTAAGTTTTTTCAATGTTACTCACCTACAGATGGTGGGTAAAATAAAAATCATACTCTATGCAAACAAATTGTTACAATTACAAGGTACCAAGTCAGTATCAAAGATGTATCTGTTGTATTCAATTAGATCAACTGGACTTGAATTTTAGTTCTTGAAGACGTTTCGTTAGTCATCCGACTAGCTTTCTAAATTCAATTGACTTGTACAAGAATCTGTGGCAATTATGTACCCTGGAATTCCCAATTAGCAATCACAGCCAGGTGTTAAGGGCGTGATTAGTAGTGGCTAAGAGGTGTTATAGGAACGCCCAGAGTAAGGTGTCAAAACAGCATTGTAACTGGCCCACCCCACTGTGATATAAAAAAAACTCCATGGGGGAGATGTCATAAAAGATACACCCAAATTAATTTAAACCACACTTTACCCAATGCAATTCTGTTATAATGGAGTTAAGTGGCGAAAACGTTGCCTGGGCTGTTCATTTTCTCTATAAAAGATATTATCTTTCTACTGGTCAGATTAAAAACACAGGCAAAATTTGCACCTCTTATTAAAGGGAAAACAAAAGTGTCTTATACTGCCCTCCTCCATTTGAAAGTACCCAGGGCGAGTACCTAAACCTAGTGTTCTTACCCTGGGTAAAGCTTCTAAACTCTTGCACTTACTTCTTAAACTTGCAGTTGCACTGTACTCTGCCTCCCCTTCTCAGGTCGATACCAATAGGAAGACATGATTCATAAAAAATGTCTTCCTATTGGTCATCTTGTGGCACAGGATTAGGAAGGTGAAAAACAGTGAACTGGTGAATCGAATGTTTGAGAGGTAAGTGCAGGAGTTAGAAGTATAGTCCAGGGGGTGAGAACCTAGCTGTTTATCCTCGTACAATTGGGTGAAGAAGAGGATTGTGACTGAGATGTGTTTAATAAGGCCCTTTAAGTTTTGCGCTACTTAATATTTTTGTATCTGGCATAAAACCATTCATCACACCTTACCTCAGTCTTGTGATGATTAATTGCGACAACGTGTTTTCTGCATTGATAAGGAGTGCGGTATGTCAAGGGCATAAAGCATCTTGCATCACCCTGTTGATTTTGCTGAATTGGTTTAAAGTACAGACCACTAAATTGTTAATCCATGCATGTAAAGTATCAGTGGAAGCAGGGAACATGTGACATTAATGTAAGAAGGGTATGCAGGGGGCATGGCCGACTGAGCAGGGCTAAGACGTGCACAAGCAAGCTCCGCTTCACATAGATCCTAAATAGATCCTGACAACCCACAAATATCTCCCAACACCCTGAACCTGTGGAGAACTTAACGGGAGGAGGAGGGGATTAAAAAAAATACAATGGCTCCCCAAAGAAAGCCGCAGAAACATCGGCTCCAGAAAGTCCAGATGGCAGGACAGAGAACCGGCCTACAACCTCCGGCCACGTGCGACGCAGCAGCGCGGTATCAGACATAGAACAGCCAGATAAAACTAAATACAGTGCTGGAAGCAATCTCACAGTGCCATTGCACACTCACCTCGAAAATAGAGGTTAAACTGACATATCACTGCTCCGGAATGGACCTGCAGAACCTGCGTGGCCTTGGTGTCAGAAATGGAGGCGTGCACAAGCCAGATAGAGGGCACACTACCCCCATGTAACAGGCCGCTACTCTGCTATAAATCCCAAATACAAATCCTAATGCAAAGACAAGAGGACTTGGAGAATCGCTCACAGCGCAATAACTTGAGGTTTGTGGGGATACCGGAGAGGGCAGAGGGATCAGACGCACTACCTTTATTGAAAAATTACTATTGGACATGTATGGTGGGCATAAATTCTCCCAAATGTTTACGGTGTAGTAGAAAGAGCCCACCATCTACCCTCATGCCCCCCACCACCGGGGCCACCGAGAACCCTTATAACCAAGTCCTCAATTTTTGGGACCAGGACACAGTCCTCCACCTATCACGAGAAACATGGAAATATCACATACCAAAACTCTACAATACAGAACTGCAGAAACAGAGGGCTAAATTCACAGAGGGTTAAAATGTGCCTAAGTCACTACAGTTGAAATACGCCATGCTGTATCCATCCTGCCTCAGGATCAGGTCGGAGGACAAACCCAATTCTTTAACTCCCTGAAGAGTGCTCTCATGGATAGAGCAAAAAGGAGCCCCTGAACAAACTACGCAGAGAGAGGAGACGGTTTGAACAAATTTCTCTTAATAATACTATCATTTAATAATACTATTAATAATGCTATAGCTGACGTTAAAAACTTACAGAAAAACTAGCCATGCAGGCCTCTTGTGAATAGGTTGCCGCGGCTGCATAACTGTGCCCTGTGATACTTGCGCAGTGGCCGCAACCAAGGGGTTAAAACATTAACATTATCACGACTTTAATCTCTTAATGGAGCATGTGTGTCTGCAGTGCCCCTGGTAAATCTCCATGTATGTGTATTGTCCTGTTTACTTTGGGAGTATTTTAAAAAATCTTGGGTAGAGGCATATTTCCCAATGAAACATGAAAATCCCAACAAACAATTTACATATAGCTCATGCTATACATTTCTATGTACAAAATATATAAATGTCTGCAAGTTAATGAATGGCTCTATACCATTAGGCTGCATTACCTTATTATGTCAGCAGTTTGGGACACATGCCACAGGAACATAAAGGAGAAACTTTGCATGTCTCTCTGGGAATGCTGGGAGTGAGAAAAAATGTCTTATACTAAATTAGTTGTTCTTTTATTTTTATAGTGAAATTAGTTGTTTTTTTTTATTTGTTGTTATATCAATAAAATTTCAACATTTAGTGTAACAAAATAAAACATTTTTAAACATAGTAAACTTGAGTCCATGTCTATTTGTATAAGTATTTGGATATTTCCTTTCTGCGTAGTCAGTAAATGGGGAGAGAAAACTCTGCTGCTATTCAGTAGTAGATATTTTCATAGGGAAGTATATATATATGTATTAGCATTCTTAAAAATATACAGTACTGTATATCAGTTTTTAATTATTTCTTTATCTCCTTCACTTACATTGTTGTACATAGATTAAAGTAGTTGCCTTAACTTAAGTTGCTGATAACCATTATCCCTCAAAAAACATGTACAGTATCCTTCAGCACATGAAATATACGGTAATTATCATATAGAATTTACCATGTTATTACCATTTGAGCTTAAGCTTAGGTTTGCCGCCATTGAGTTCCCACATGAATTTTAGCAGCTAACATAACATATGTATAAAATGATTGTGCTGTTTATGTAATTCTATGATTTCACACCCCAGCAGAGTGGTATGTGGGGTGGGTGATACTTTAATTAAGTACTGTTAGAAAGGAGGGAGTGAATTTCCTCCAGTAGACTGTATTGGTGGGGTGTGTCTACCATATGTAGAAAAATTCACCTCTATGGCTGCATCCTCTAAAACACTATCAGGGAGATTCAATAAAAGTTCTTATTGTTAAAAATGGTGCTAATTTGGCCCCAAACCAATCAGATACTATTTAACATTGAAAGCTAACATCTGATTGGTTGGGGCCAAATTAGCACCATTTTAATGATAAGAACTTTAATTACATCTCCTGATTGAGTCTACACCAGAAATATTTTAGCCAATACTGTGGGTACTTTGTAAGTGCAGTAAATTACTTTTACAGCTGTCTCTCTTAGAGATACATTTAGACTCTGTATGAATGTCTCCCAATTGGTATTTTCTAGTATTTCTGCTTCCTACAAGTTGAAATTTGTGTTTGAAATAATTTGAGCTGGGTTGAAACAGTTATATATCTATTAGTATTGGGTGATAGAAACATAGTTTTTGAAGCCCTTTCAAGGCTTCCTTTTTTCCCTTTAATTCATCCTGTTGGGTGAGTGGGGTGTTGTTTTCAAATTCGGTTGAATTCTAGCTTAGAACCCCTATAATAAAAATGAACTAGTCAATACATTCCTATTTCTCTCCACCATCTATATCCCTTGTCTAGATACCGGGTTTAAAGGCCGGGGTTGTGATAGTGGTAAATTTAAATGTTCTATTCATGAAGTGGCATCAATACAATCACTTCCTAGTCTACTCATGTTTCTAAAAAGGTGTTGTAAAATTTAACTGTGGCAAGTAAAAGGACACACATGGAAGCATCAGGGAATAACCAACAATGAGGCGTACTGGATCGCACATTCTACAGCTTGTGTCCTGCTGGGCTCTAGGACTGCTGTCGACAGCACCATGAGGATAATTCAGCTTAACCTATTTTAGATATCTGCTTTATATCTTTAGAAATCTGCACTGGAACGTTACACAGTCTAAGCTTTTCAATGATTTATAAGGACACATAAAGTATAATACCACTATAAGATACAATATCGCACCATATTTTATTCACACTTTTTCTTTGAATTTGCTCTCTCTAATGAAAGCAATAAGCTGAGCCATAAAAAAGTTATAGAAACGCATTTTAAAAAATAATAAAGGCAGGTTATAACGTGTCTGTAATATGCATGAAAAATTAAATGTATTTCCACTAGAAAAGCTGACAGCTTTTTCTATTAATCTTTGTTGATGCACTTTGGTCAGATTAAGAAAAAAATATTAAAATAATTGTATACTGTCCAATGTTAAATGATCAGGTTCCTCTGAAAATGGTAGTATAACTAGCAATTATATGGGTAGGAGCATCTAAGGAACTGCTATTCACAGTACTTATTATGTTGAGCTTTTTATTTATTCATACATAACGACCATAATCCTTTCATGTTTATCTTGAATTGTACTATTTTCATTTCCAAGAGACAATTGGCATTTCTAAGGAACAACCCTTATTCCTGCATTGCTTCCTTCATATATACCTGAACAACAGATTACTTATAACACTAGATTGATGAGAGCTCTGGTTTGTCTTCTCTTCTGAAAAGTATTTTTTTTTTTTAATTTTCAAAATTATTGTAGAAATGGGCAAAAATGTAGGTGGTTAGCTCTTAGGGAAGTATAAATATTCTCTGTGAAATTTTAGAAATGCCACAAAACTGTTTCATTCCATAGCGGTTTTGCCGAACCTATTGAAGTTCCATAAACCAAAAAATTGATTGAATTTAAATTTTTGACATGATTTGTAGGTTTTGCCCTTCACATGGAGATGTGTGGTAGTAGTTTGGTTAAAGTGATATGCAGTGCTGTATATTTTATAGTTTAATAACAGAGAAGATGCAACATTGAAGCAAGAGCAAGGAATTAAAATGAACAAAATAATAATTACATGTATTACATGTATGCATGTAAGTATGTTTATTTATAAAGCACCCACTTGGGGATGCAGCTCGTACAGTAACAAAATACAAAAAGTTCATACAAGGGGAAACAAATAGAAAATAGTTCACTACATAAATGTATAAATTATATAACTAAATATACTAAGTACTAGAGCCTTGCCACAAGAGAAAAAAACAGGTCACTGCCCCGTAGAGTTTACAATCAAGTAAATAACTAAACATACATAGAAAATATGTCCAATACCTGCCCACATCCCCATGACATTCCCAGCCTAGTTATTTTGGATTTCAGTGATTTCTTGCTCCCGATATCACACATATACCAAAAACACACAAAATCTCCACTCTGCCCAAACACTTCCTGACAGAATGTTTACAGAGGTAGGTTTTGATGCAGAATTTTGATGGTCACACATACAATTTCATGTCAAACCCACAAAATGTTGAATTGAAGCCTTGTTTCAACTATCAAAACTTCTGCAGTGAAGTAGAAACAATGGTTTATCCTAATCTCTATTATCAGAAGCTGTGGGGAGAAAAAAATAAGCTAGTACACCCATAACGATAAAGCCCTGATACCATCAGATCCGATCGTCAGTGGTATAGTGTCTTTCCCGAACGAGTGCTCCCCACTGAACCTTCCTGTCGGCCTCAGAGTTGTTCAGAAAAGACCACACAACCCCAGAGCGTTAGCATAGGGAGAATGTTTTAGAATGTGTGTATCTGATCTTTGAAAAAATGACAGACAGGATCTTGCAGTCTGTCATCTTTTAAACATCTGGCATAGGACTCTGCACCTAGGAGGAGCTATAATTTATTTGTGGGAATGTACCCACTTCTGTAAATTATAAGGATATTATAAGTCACCGAGGAGTGACTCCGAGGAACTCCGAGTGGTTATAATATCCTACTAATTTACAGAAAGGGGTACATTATAACCCACCCTTTTCCTAGCTTCTTTAAGTGCTGCAGTTTATAGCCATTCACTCTCTCTATCTCATACATACACCATCCTATCTGGAAGGAGAGAGAGTGAAATCACCTCGAACACAACCCCCCCTTCAAAAAAAAAAGAGAGATACACATACCATGCTTCTGTTCTGGTGTGTGATAACCCCTCATCAACCCTTCCTCCATGGCGAGTGAGCGTGTGCGTCCAGAGAAGAGAGAGAGACGTTCTAGTGTTTCTGACAAGTCTCAGCCAATGTTCCTTCCTTTGCTTCCCAGCCTCACATTGATCCAGAAGGAGAATGATGCAAAGGACCGAGGGAGGTGAGTAATGTGAAATAGCGGGCATAGACTTGGGGACAGGAGATGCCATGTGGGTGACTTCCGTGTTATAATTGCGCGTACTACTACTACTACTACTATTTTTTTACATTGGGTCCAATGGGATCCATGGGAGGAGGTTGGTTATAAAAAAAAATAAAGCTGTAATTTATACAAAACCATGAGTTTCATTCTGATAATCATAATTTTCAAATATGCAAATTAATGTCATGAGAGGATTTGGAAGATATTTGGAAGGACTGTATGAACTTTGAGCTAAAATTTATTATTTTACTAAATTTTTGTTGCAACTTTTTGGGTGTATTTATTTTGATATCTTTTCATTTTTTTCAATATTAAGAGTTTGCTCATTTTGTCTGTGTGTAGTGTACGTGTGATGATATTTTCTGGGGCACCAGATTGTTTGTGATGGTACTGTGGTGTAATAGCCAGTAGTAGAACTGTCTCTTTAAAGGATTTCACAATTTGAGAATGGTTTCAACGTTTTCATGGAAATCATCTTTGATTTATGCTTATGAAGGTTCTCATTCATCAGGTCATGGTATATGTGTTGTATTCAATTAGATCAACTGGACTTGAAGTTTAGTTCTTGAAGACGTTTCGCTAGTCATCCGACTGGCTTCTCCATTCAGAATGACTTTACAAGAATCTGTGGCAATTATGTACCCTGGAAAATCCCAATTAGCATATCACAGCCAGGTGTTAGGGCGTGATTAGATAGTGGCTAAGAGGTGTTATAGGAACGCCAGAGTAAGTGTTCAACAAAGATTGTACATGGAACAGAGGTGTTAAGGAGGCCATTCAAGAGAGGTGTTAAGGAGGCCATTTATGTTAAAATAAAGAAACCAAGCCTAAATAGAGGTGGGGGGGTTCGACACCATCTGTCTTCCATGTACAATGCTGTTTTGACACCTTACTCTGGGCGTTCCTATAACACCTCTTAGCCACTATCTAATCACGCCCTTAACACCTGGCTGTGATATGCTAATTGGGATTTCCAGGGTACATAATTGCCACAGATTCTTGTACAAGTCAATTGAATTTAGAAAGCTAGTCGGATGACTAACGAAACGTCTTCAAGAACTAAACTTCAAGTCCAGTTGATCTAATTGAATACAACAGATACATCTTTGATTTACTGACTTGGTACCTTGTAACAATTTGTTTGCATAGAGTATGCATTTTTATTTTACCTCACCATCTGTAGGTGAGTAACATTGAAAAAACTTTAACATTGAAATATATTTTTTTTGAAAAAAATACACAGCATGTATAAAAATAATAAAAGTGCTGTGCTTTAAAACATTCAGAATGAGGTCTTTGCCCCAAATAATAAAGTGGGAAATATAGAGATTGGTTGTAGTTATCATTTCTTAAAGAATTACCTAAACACAGAATTGTGTAAGTTTGCAGTTGCCTAAATTCTTTTAAGCTAATATTTTGATGACCTGCAATGGAAAAAGCTTGTCCTCAAATCTCCAGAGACCCATACATTTCCACTGTTTATCTGACATTGCTGTAAATTATAGGAATGATTACTGTACATTAAAAAGTGTATCCATCCATAAATACCCAGAGGCGGCAAATGAGAACATAAATCCACAAACCTTTAATCATTACACTATAAGGTCAACACTGAATCACGACCCTGCTTTGGACAGTTTTTGAATATGAACATCACTATTTAATTTTATGCCACATTTGTAATACTTCCTGCATGCTGCACACATTTGTAGAACTGTACATGCTTGCAAAGCCATAATGCTTTAAAAAAAATTAAAGATATTTGAAAGGTTTGCTCTGGAAATTACCTGTTATTGTTTTAAAAATACTATATTACAAAACATATAATGTTTATAGAAGGTTGCGCGGGTGACTCGTGCATAAGGATAAAATCAATAGAAAAAAAGTATACGTTAAAATCAGGTTAATAACTAATACACAATATTATTAAGTGAAGATGCTATGCCTTTAACTTTTTTTTTTGCATGTTCCTATTATTCCCTGTTTGATGGTGATTGGTACACAGCATGCGTTCCCTTAAATGGTAATTGTGGTCTTAAATTCTTCCAAACTAGTAAGGATTATATAAAAAGCCTTCCATCGTACCTAAATCACATCTCTAGATAACATTTTTGAAAAGTTGTTGCTGGAAAGGTTCAGCAATATTACTTCCTGCTTGAACACTTCCTCTTTTTAACCATGTTACCGGCTTGCAGTCATGTGACCAGCCTCAGCTTGCATTAATAGGCTCCCCTTCTCAACTGTCAATTTTTTTTCCAGGTACTTCCTGTTTTCCCCAGCATAAAGTCTTTACTGAGCATGCTTCCCTCTGGGGCGGAGGGGCGGGCAGAGTTAAGGTGATGTCACTCAACCTACTGGAAGCAGGAAGTTTGAAAATTCAACCCAATATTGAATTTCTCACAGGGTGAAGCCAGAGATGTCATTGTCGGCTAATTATAAAAGAAAAACTGCAGGCTTTCATTTAGCCCTAACTTGTTTGGAGACCACAGTTGCCCTTTAAAATTTAACTATTTCACACACCAGGGCTGGTTCACAGTAGTTTTAAAAGGCTTTATTTAGCAAGAAAACACATAAAAAGTACTTTCCCTTCAAAAGCTAGTTGAGGATGATAACAGCATACAGCAGTCTGTGCTGTTGTGCATCTAGCAGGATCAGATCAACGCATTTCGCTAACTAAATAGCTTCATCCAGATCAATATTTAGCTTATATCTGCTTAGTTTGTTCAAATGGCCTTTTATCCCGCTTTTAGCATTGATCTGATCCTGCCTAACTCCAATTGGCAATATTAAAGGATCCCTAAATGAACAACAACTATATGTATTAAAGGGCATGTCCACCCACCCTTAAAACTAAGTCTGGTGACTCGTCAGTTATCTGCCCATAGCCCTAACTACTATTTTTCCCGGTTTATTTCAAGTATTTGTAAACAAATGTATCTGCCTCCTCCCTCTGCTCCAAGATTTTTTTTTATAAGCTTGAGCATGTGCAGAGGAGGCAGCAGGTAAACAGTATTCAATCATTGGTTGTGATGTCATTTGTCACAGCCTTGATTGACTGCAAGGAGGGAGGGGTCAGCTTATTCTGCCAGATTGGGGCCAATACTTATCCTTAAATATCTGGTTAGTAATGTAGGTAATAATGTACAAAATATATCCATTGGGGATAGGTGCAGGTAACTGACAATTGACCTTTTTTTTGTTTGTTTTGTTTTAAGGGTGTGCATGCCCTTAAATACTACCATATATTAGTATATACTTTTATACTAATACTATTTCTTAGTTTTAGAACTTATCCAGACCACTTTTAAAGTTATTCAGTGAACTTTCCATATTACCACATCTGCTGGAAGACGGCACCACAGTTTCATCATTCTTTGTAAAGAAACCTGTCCTAATCTGAAACTTCTTTCATTCAAATCTTAAAGAATGACTGTGTGTCCTCTGAAATTACCCATTGGTGAACAATGCACCTGAGAGTTTATTTTATGGCCCATTAATATATTTGAATAAAGCAATCCCCTCTGCAATTGCCACTTCTCCAATGTCGCCCTTGTCTGAACTCTTTCAATTTCCAAGATGTCTCTTTTGGATATGGAATTCCAAAACTGCACTGCATATTATAAATGAGGCCTTATCAGTGCTTTGTAAAAAGGGGGGAATTATATTTTTCTCCCTTGAATCTATTCCCCTCTTTATACAAGACAATATCTTGCAAGCTCTAGCTGTTGCTGTCTGGCACTTCTTGCTACAGCTAAGTCTGTTATCTACTAGAACCCTCAAATCCTTTCCCAACAAATATTTACTTAGCACAGAGCCATTTTTGGTGTAGGTGGCACAAGTATCGCTGAACCCTAAATGCACCATCTTACATTTATCAACATCAGGGGCGTCTCTAAGGTCTGAGAAGATATGGAGCACTTTTGGGCGCACTATGTGCCGTGCGCAATGCATCGAAAAAATAGACCATGCCCCTTCCCCGCCCCAATTAAGTCACACCCACTAAGTACATAATAAAGATAGACAGAGAAACAAACATAGACAAACCGAGAGATAGATACACAGCCAGTAAGTTATAAATAGAAAGACAGAGAAATAGACAGACAGAGGTGTAGACAGAGATACATAAATTAATGATACAGGGGCACATTATTCCATTATACTGGTAGCAAGCTAGAAATTTCAGTATATACTGGTAACAAACTGTAATTTTCATTATATACTTGTAGCAAACTGGTATTTACATTACATACTGGTAGCACACTGGCAATTTCATCATACACTGGTAGCAAACTGGTATTTCCATTACATACTGGTAGCACACTGGCAATTTCATTATACACTGGTAGAAAACTGGCATTGTCATTACATACTGGTAGCACACTGGCAATTTCATTATTAGCAAACTGGCATTTTCACAACATACTGGTATCAGACTAGCAATTTCAATATATACTGGTAGCAAATTGTTTTTTCCATTACACACTGGTAGCACACTGGCAATTTCATTATATACTGGTAGAAAACTGGCATTTTCATTACATACTGGTAGCAGACTGGCAATTTCATTATATACTGGTAGCAAACTTTTAATTAATTTAATTATCTAGTAATAGCCATGGGCATTTCATTACATACTGGTAGCCATGGGCATTTCATTACATACTGGTAGCCATAGGCATTTCATTACATACTGGTAGCCATGGGCATTTTATCATATACTGGTAGCCATGGGAGTGTTATCACATTCTGGTAGCCATGGGCATTTCATCACATACTGGTTGCCATGGGCATTTCATCACATACTGGTTGCCATGGACATTTTATTACATACTAGTAACCATAGGAATATTATCACATTCTGGTAGCCATGGGCATTTCATCACATACTGGTAGCAATGGGCATTTCATTATATATTGGTAGCCATGGGAATTTTTGTTCACATACTAGTAGCCATGGGCATTTTATTACATACTAGTAACCATGGAAATTTTAGCAAAACTAGTAGCCATGGGCATTTCATCACATACTGGTAGCAATGGGCATTTCATTACATAATGGTAGCCATGGACATTACATTATATACTTGTAGCCATGGGAATTTTATCACATACTGGTAGCCATAGGAATTTTTACAAACACTGGTAGCCATGGGCATTTTTACTAAATACTGGTAGCCATGGGCATTTCATTGAATAGTGGTAACCATGGGCATTTCATTACATACTGGTAGCCATGGGATTTTTTTCACATACTAGTATCCATAGGCATTTTATCACATACTGGTAGCCATGGGCATTTCATTACATAATGATAGCCGCGGACACTTTATCACATACTAGTAGCCATGGGCATTTTATCACATGCTGGTAGCCATGGGCATTTTATTACATACTGGTAGCCATGGGAATTTTATCAAACTGGTAGCCATGGGCATTTCATTACATAATGGTAGCCATGGGCATTTCATTACATAATGGTAGCCATGTATATACCATGTATAATAGTAACCAGTATGTGATACAATTCCCATGGCTAACATTATAACTTATATAAATGGTTGAAGCAGGGCACTGCTAAATAAAATGTAGAAAGGTGCCTAGCAAACCAAGTTAAACACTTTTAAATCAAACTAAACCACTCGGGTTTTGTTTCATTACATATAAAATCCCTTTATTAGACTAGATGCAGGGGAATCAATTAAAAACATTTACAAACATTGAAAAGATCATGAGCCAGATGCTGAATAATTAGATTTAACTCGTAATCTATAAGACTCAGTCAAGGCTCAGTGAGACATCAGGCTCAAGGCTGGCTTAGCCCATGGCTACCATTATGTAATGAAATGCCCATGGCTACCATTATGTAATGAAATGCCCATGGCATATCTACAATGTGCTTTAACAAGAGATTATCACAGTAGGCCAGTAGTTGGCAGTACTGCATACAGTTAGGTTTATGAGTAGTAACTGTTTGATATAAGGTAAAAACCTATGGATTTAACAAAGAGAGGTTTTTAATGTGTAACTAATTGATGTAATGTATGTATGGTATTTTATTAATTGTTTATCTGCACTTTATTCCTCTTTACTGAATTAACTTATTTAGCACTCTACAATCTTTGGGACAATTTGTTTTTTGCACTTTATTAATCTTATTGAACTACAGTACATTTTTGCACTTAATAGTCTTTGAGACATAATCAACATTGACATTTAAGAAACAGGACATTGGATTGATCTATTTTATGGACACTGCGTTTGTTTACACAGGGTTTTAACTTGTGGATTATACACACAGGACCAATTGAAGAAGCAAGCACTTTAAAACAAGCACTTTAGGAATTGTTATGGATTTTAGACATATAGCATATATTGAATAGATATGGGTCACAATTTTAAGTATAATAAATACATTTTCTAGCTTTGTTTTTAAAGTATTCAATCTATCTCACTACACACTGGATGGTTATTTAAAGGGGGTTTATTGGATATGTGTTTACACTTGAGAAGGGACCTAGATGTCCGAAACATTTTGTATTAGCACAATAAATGCACTTCTGTTTTTGGCAATTCCGGATTGGTTGCATTTTTTCTAAGAGGCTCCAACTACTTATATTCTACTTTATGAGGCCAATTGTCAGGAAAGATTCTTACCTACCCGATCGTTCCGGCTCCTCCAAGATGGCGGCACCCAGGCCGCCAGCGTGTGGGTGATGTGACGGAAGTGTGCCCACAGCGTGAAGATTCAAATTCTGCCAGATCCTGCACTCGGTGCCTGAAGACCCGAAGATAGCATCGCTTGTGTTTTAGAAGCTGTGCTGGGTTCCCTGCTCCCATTTGTTCTTGGCTTTTCCTTGTATCCTGTTCCTGGTATCCTGCCTGTCTGTGTCTTTGGGACTTTCTGTCAGGATCCTGTTCTATTGTTGCTGGACTATTGTGTTTGGATTTCTTTGCCTAATTCTGTACTGATTCCTGCCTCAACTCCTGATTTCTTCCCGGACGTCCTTCCTCATTGGTCTCGACTTCTCCCTGTCTTCAGAACAGGTAAACCTAACACCAATAAGAACACGAGCTGTGCAGGGAGCGTGCCCTCCTATTGGATGTATCACAAACCCAGAATAGGGAGCGGAGCAGTGCTGCAAACAGTACACTGACTTAACTCAATTGAAACCAGAGGTGAAGACCTCTTATACAAAGCATGGACAGAAGAAGAGGAGCGGAGGGAAGGTGAGTATAATCATCGTTTAAGACCCAAAATAGCTAGAGAGATCTTTTAAATAGAGGACACTTGTATGGATAACCCAGTTACCCTTTAAAGGTAACCCATTGCCCCTTTGCAAAGTTAAATTAATGTACTCTGTACTGCCTTAATCCTATCTCTGTCAGTGAATCTGTTTAACCATGGTGTCAGATTTGTGTGCAGCACTCCCCCCTCCCCTCTGTTACCTCCTCCATGTCTCAACTCCGGCTAACCGACAAGCTTATCATGTGCAGTAGGAGTTAAAAGTTCAACATCCTGAAAAACACACCCACGCACAGTGGCCAATAGAAAGCAAGCTGTTCTGGAGACACGGAAGAAGTAGCTCTGTATAGTTTATGATCTCTCACTTTGTGACACATCATCAATCAGTGAAAGCTATTAAGAAGGGGGCACAAGTGCAGCCTTATATCTACCATCAAAGCTACCTCTCTCCCCCTGCTAATGCTGTTATCTCTATGTTTATTACAGAGCAGGGAGGGGGGATCACGTCACAGGGATTTGATTGACAGTCCAAGTAGGAGTAGAGGAATGCAATCTCATATTCTTCTAACTGGTGTATCTCAGGACAGAGAGGGAAACTGAAAAAAGTGAAGACACTCTGGGGGTTGTGGGGAATTATAGAACACATGGAAAGAAAGAAAAAAAAGTTAATTTTCCCACTATAGATGCCCTTTAATGCTTTTGTGGTGCCGGCAGTTCCCTTATCTTTGACAATCTATGTCAAAGAAATTAAAATCCCCCATGACCAGAAGGTGCCCTGTTCCTGCAGCCTTCGCCAACTGCAAATGGGGGTACATTTTTACCTCCGCACTGGCATTTGGTGGCGTTTAACAGACGCTTTCTGTGCACATCTCCACACATGTTGTTTTAGCCTTATCATTTATACCCCTAGCTATTCCATCTTTTAGATTTGGTTCTAATTCTTATTTAACATGCATTTTAGTTTACTATTTAACTTATTTTTACACTTTGACATACATGTTCCCCCCATCTTCTCCCTCCATTATCTTATTAGCCCCCTTTCTTACCCCTCAATCTGCCCCAGTGTAGTCAAAAACACCCCCCATACCTAGTTTAAATTTCCTCCAATCCACTAACCATCTTCTTCCCCCAAATAGCTGCACCATCATTCTAAGCTTCTGTTGCATCCCTAGTGTAGCACTTGGCTGTGATAGTATTTATGAAAATACTACACTAGAGGTACTAACTTTGCATCTAACTCTAGGCCCTCTTCGCCTCTTCTAACTTTTGTCATTGGCACCAATAGGAACCAAGCCCCACCCAATAATCTGTCTACACAATCCACCAAATGTTGAACCCTAGCACTAAGAAGGCAAAACACTGTTTGCCACTTAATGACAGATAACCCTATCCACCATTCTAATAATGGAGTTCCCCAGCACTACCACCAACCAAGCCTTCCTGGTCCTAAGTCCCCCCCCTATTGTATTAGAAATACTGGTCCCCTGGGCGTGCTATACATGTTACTTCTTAGCTGTCCTTTTTCCCGCTTCATCACATAAGTTGGAAAATTTGTTGGGATGGACTAGCCAGGAGGAAGTGATCCTTCTTTTCAATCCCCATGGTGACCATTACAAAACTACCTTCCTTCACCAGCCTATCTGTCCCATTTCCCCCTGCATTTTACCTAAATCCCAGGTTTGCCAAGCCCTGCAATGCTGCAAGTTTCCCCTTAAGATTCTGTACCTCAAATTCCAAATGGGCAACCCACTCACATTTGACACAGACAATGATCCCTTGGAACTGCTGCTCCAAGATCCCATACATGTGGCAGGATACACATTGCATGGCCCCAAACCAAAACCCTTTTATGTTTTAAATGCTTTTGTTTTTCAACGCTCTTTTTTTTTTCTTAGATTTTCTTAGATTTTCTTTAATCTAAGAATAAAAATCTTTTTGCACAAAATATGAAATGTCAATCTTTTCAGTAATTACAGTAGATAATAGATTAGATCTAGGCTGATTGCTGATTGCAAACTTCCTGTTTTTAGTTTAAGATGTCTGTTCCTAGTGTGTCTGGCAGCTCTCTGGGTTTTGCCACCTACTAACAACGCAATGGCACAACTTCAGTCTCTTCATTTTTATTCTATCTTAAAGGGTATCTCCACCCCCAAATATAAAATTTAATGTAGTGTAACGCTAGGGTTTTAACTCCCAGAAATAGACCTAGCCACCATTGTTTGCTTGGCTTCTTCCTCTACTGATACTCCCGGGAATAGTGTAGCAATAGGGGCTGGACTTGCAGCCGTGTCTGTGATTGGCTGATTCTCAGTTATTGAGAGAGCCATGGGAACGAAGGTGGGTAAGTCTATTTCTGGGAATTTTTTTAAGTTAAAACCCTATTGTTTAGGGTTGGGGGAAGGGGTCCCCTACTCTATAGAAAAGTTTGTATTTGGTAAAACTTACTGGACGGTTGGAGCTCCTCTGTGCATGCCAGAGTCCTCCAGGAGGACAGGGTAGGGGCAGATGACATTCAGAGATACTTCTTTTACTCGTTTCCTGGCCTTTCAGCAGGCACTGCAGAACAACCATAAGGTTGTTCTTTTTGTTGGTATTTTAATACCAATAAAATATGACCTTAAATATTCATTGTCTTTTTGTTTGTGTGCTATTTTAAGGGAAGTGAATTGTGTGTTGGGGTGGGGGGATCTGGAATAATGGAAAATGAAAGAAACGTCTATATTTTTCAATTTGATTCTAAAGATATATAATTAGGCTTTTTTAATGTATTCAGTTAATGGTTATAAGTATTATAATCCACCCCTTCCACTGATCCCTATGTGACCCAACTGTAAATAATATTGTTTTAAATGGCATGCTACTGCGTAGTAGCGCGCCGATTATAACAAGGAAGTGGTTCCCCCTGTTCACTCACTGTGCAGTCCGTCTCTATGCTGCAGCATGACTAGCCCGATCATGCTGATTCATCCCCAGCCAGGATTTCTGTGCAGAAGCAGAGGGGGCGGAGAGCAAAGTGAATATTTAATTAGCTGGCAGGGGAGGGAGCCAGAACATCGAGACGCTGCTGCCTGTTCTGACTTCTGTGCGTGAAAGGTAAGTGGTTCTTGAGGAGGGGGAAGCAAGTCCTGTTTAGAGTTTTTAGGTATGGAAAGCTTGGGGGGGAGTGAGTAAGTGTGTATCTGTAGGCAAAAAGGGAGGTGTGTATGAAACTAAGAAGGTGGGTCACTGTGTAGTCTGTTTAACATAGAGGGTTGTAGTGTTACATGCAAGAAATGTCTGACAAAAAAAACTCTGAAAGGGGTGAATTATAATGGATAATGTACCCCCTAAAGAAAATTATAAGGATATTAGAAGACACCTCGGAGTTCCGTTACCTGTATAAAAGGTACTCGGCCTGTGGCCTTGTGCTTTTATATGGTCATGGAACTCCTCTGTGACTTATAATACATTGATAATTTACAGTAGGGAGTACATTATCCACTATATTATTTTTCCATCATTTTAAAGGATAAGTATACTGTAAAATCAAATTATGTTCTGTTGGAAGCTGCAGCTTTAAAAAACCTGTTTCCGTTTTTTTTTTCCTATGCCCCTCCAGAGCCTACCTTTGCAGCTTGAATGTTTGCTGACATCTTGTTTCTGGTTAGCCTAATGGTTATCTCCACCACTCTGTTTTCTCCTGCTTCTTGGGCCTCAAAGGCTAATGCAGTGCATGCAGGCGCGTGCATGGAACCAACAGGTATTATCCTTTTAAAGCATAGAAGAAGGACAACCATAGAAGAAGCTGCTGTAATGCTTCTCTTCTCAGGAAGGACAGATGGTGAACTGACATACTAATGCCACCTTCCATCATTCGATAGCTATAAAAATGTATGTAAAAATCAACATCTTGCAACATCATAGTCACATGATTGGCAGACAGGGACCAGAGTCTTCCATACATGTGACTTCATAACATATTCTATTGGAAGGATATTTTGGGCCATACAGTTGTTATAAAGAATCATTAACTGTAATGTCTGATAATAATATACATTGTACGTTACTAGTGGTAACTTTTTCGTCAGCTATAAAGGATTGTTATTGGTTAATCCAATTCGATTGTTATTTTGGTTAATATTCAAATATGCATATACTAATGTAGGTTTGTTTTTTGTTTTTTTAAGAATCTAACCAACAGGTATGGTTCAATGCATCTTTTTTGGTTACAACTCCTATGTCTGACATAAGTGCATGGGAGAAGATGGCGGGGCTAACTGGGGATGAACAGAAAAGCCGATAGGATAGTTTGGGCTAGTTACTATACATTAGCACTTTCGAGTAAAAATGAGAGGTAGGAGTTGTGTTTTCTCTTTCCCTGGAAATTCTATCTTTCATTTTTAAATACTTGTGTTGGGCACTTTAATGACCCTTTAAAGGGCAACTAAAGCCTCAGAAATACACAATGGGGGAGATGCAATAAATTTCAGTATCGCAACTGACCTGCACTTGTTCCTGCGATGTAGTAACCACTTTGTGACTGTTATTGCATTGTGTGAATGCGAGAGGTAAGTTGCAACCTTTTGCACGGCTTTAAAGCCACAATTGAAAAGGCTTTAATTTTGGTGCAAAAAATGTGTTGAATGATCATCTCTAAATTTATTGCATTGCTTGCACTAAGCTATTTACCAAAGTCTATGGAAAGGGTGCAAGCGATGCAAAATGAGTAAATGGTTGCTGGGAAATTTACCTTTCTAACATGGGGTTTGTGTTTTATTTCCCAACATTCCAGTATCACACATTGTGGTCACTGACCATTGTGTTATTTTACATTCCCAGTTCTGAACTACTGAAGGGAGTTGTTACAGCTGGTCACACACACTAGTAGTCTTTATCCAGTCCTGTTGCATTACATACACACAGTTATCTTATCCAGTTTTTCATGATATTACATTTACTTAAAAGATAACTATCGTGTGTTTTTAGAATACCATTAAAATGAGTACTTGGGACAGGGACATAGTATTGGTAATTCCTACCATCTGATATTGTTTCTGTTAGGAGTACCAGCCCAAAGAAAACTAATTCTGCCAGTCTTATTCTTGGCTTCAGCACTATCTTTTATACAGGTTTAGTCCAGGACTAACCTGGCAAATGAAAACTGTATGTATTGTAGCTCCTAAACGAAACAATATTGTAAAGAAGTTATAATCAATCCTACCTCCTTGCCTCAGGTACTTTCTATTTTTAAATAGTTAATTTTTATAGTATAGTTATTCTTTAATGCTATTTACTGGGATAGCAATTTATGGTTTATTGGTGTTCCTGGGGGGGGGGGGTGCTTTCAGATGATGTAGTATAAAAGTTTCAGTCTAGACCTTCTTTAAGTATAGAGAGTCAGATACAGCTAAAGGAAATGTGAAGTCCTGAACGTCCTCCTAATACTTTATATAGAGAGAATGCTCAGGACCGTGTGTAGGGGGATCTTTAAAAAAATGATAGATTCTGTCTTAAAGGGCATGTTAACCCCCAAAACTAAAATCTAACACCATAATGGCCCCACTGTGTAGTTTAAGAACACCTTTGCCTAATATATCTGCTCCTTATGGTTCTCCTGTAGTGCCAAAGTCCAGGAAAGTGAAGAGTAGTGGCTGTCTTCCTGTCCAAACGTATCTGCCTCCTGTCTTGCCTCCGGGAGGGATGGTGACAATTGCAGATGAGCCCTTTCTCCCCCTCTCTCCCACCATCCGGATCCATTCTCTGCAGCCATTGCACCTAGCTTGTAACCATATCATAGATCTTCCCAGCCCACTGCCAAGTTATTTTCTTTAAAAAAAACATCAGAACGCTTCTTACAGAAATTTGTTCCCGCGGTGTCACCATTGACCATCTGTTATTGGAACAGAACACTGTGGGAGAGAAGGGTCTGTAAGTAGCGATCAGATGGGTTTTTTTCAGCGGTTTGAGGTTTGACCCTGTATGATATGGCCAAACTTTTTTAATTTTAATTTTAAGCTGGACATGCCATATAAAGATTCTGTCATCCTTTAAAGAGCTGTAGAGCGTGTACCCAACTTTGGGCCCTTACCTTGAATAGATCAAATGAAAAAGGGGTTATTTTTATTGCAAGTGGGCTTGCTATTTTATTTTATTTTTATTTATTTTTTAAACTTTAGCTTGACGTTTGAATGACTACATTTTAAAAATGACTTGGATCGCTGCTTTGGGTTTTCCCGGAATTTTAAATCTGAGTATTCTTGTAGTTGTAAAATTGTTTTTTTAATTCAACACTTAACACACATAAACTGAACCTTTGTTTCTTTCTCCCTGTTTTCTATTATTAGTATCTGTTTAATACATGCGATGACTAAGATTGTAAGCCATAAATAATCCTTTTATAACATTTGAAAATTACTGTGGCTTGAAATGTCAGTTGTGATGTAACATTATCAAATGATAATGCACCAAATCAGATTTAAGAAAAATACTAATAAACTGAAACATCTTGTTAAATATAATGCATTTGTGCTGCTCAACATATTCAAATCCTGTCTTTTTTATATCTTCAGTTTCTTTCACTAATGTAAAAAGTAATATATGCTATAGCATTCCATTCCCAAGCTCTATGCCACATACCCTTCCAAAATATATATTTTTTGTTTGGATCTCCTGTCTGCTTTTTATTCTATTTGAGACAGAAATATATTTTCTTTCAAAACAACAAAATGCTTTTTTGTATTCTTTATTTTTTCTGGGCAATGCTCAAAAGGCACTTTGTTATAGGTGGGGTATCATCTACAGATAGATACCTATTTGCTATGTAATATAATGCAACAGGCTTTGATTTTAAGCATTAGAATTATCTAACGAGAATAGTGAGCACAAAATAACTTAATATGAGTACCCTTTCAGCATGTCTCCAAAAATGCATGCACAACACAAATGCTAGCACAGGGAGAAAATACTCTTCAAACTCAAATGCCTTTTAGCAGAATAGAATATCCATGCTTAACTGAATGTCCATAGTGAAATGCTAACAGTCTGGATACATTGTATGCCAATATCAGATGTTGAGAGGAAATATATTTTGATGCAATTGATGCTAATATCCAAGACCAGCAGTACATATCTCCAATCAGTCAAGTGAGAATCCAATCAGCCTCTCATGTTTTGTGCAATTCAGGAATTTAAAACTAAATAAAAACAAACTGAACTTAAATGAATTTGATGGTATCACAAGGGGGGCAGGGGGGGGCAGCAAGGGCTCTGGTGGAAGATTTTTGTGGCCCACAGACCTGAGAGACAGGGCAAAGTTGGGCAGGATCGCAACAGGGTTCATTGAGAAATTAAAGTTCAGAGTTGGGCATATAGAGGCAGGTTTACCTCTATCAGCAGCCTAGCAACTTACTAGTGCCACTAGTGCATCCCTTACTTTGCTGTAGCTAACAGATATCTAGATAACAGATATCCATTAAAAATGCTGTGATATTTCCTTATAGTGGGTTTGTAAAAGATTCCAACAAATGTATTTGAAGTCAATACTGGTTATTACTAATCCATCTTTAGAACTTAAACCATTACAGCATGCTACATGCTGTCTTTGATTTCTATGACAAAACAAGGACATTATAATCAGTGTACTTTACTTTACGGTTGGCTAAAAAGGAACAAATGATGCAGAGACAAGTGTTCTAATTATCCTTTTACACTTTACATTATGAATGTCAAATGCACTATTAAATTAATACTGTGATGATCATTCTCAATATGTGATTAATGGTCTGGGGTGCTATAGACTACTCGTTTTACTAAGCAATGAGATCTATGTGGCACTATCATTCATGCAAGGTATTGATATCTTAAGACACTTTCAGGCTTTCAGCTATTGTTCTATAATCTAACAAATAATTAGCACTGAAAGAATATGATAATAGGCATGTCAAACTCCTTATAAGCATGTGCACAAATTCTCAAACAATGGACTATATACTGTATTAAATGAATAAAGAAACCTATACACAAGTCAAACAATAGATTAAAAAGAAAATCTTTATTACGCTGACTGGTTTCATGGAACATCTTCATCTTCACTAAAATGTAATGGATTGGATTTTATTGGATTTTATTCATACTTCTTTATAGTTATTACCTTTTGTTATAGGACAATATGACAGGCGAGAGAGATGAAACAGTTACTTTAACCTTACTTAGCACGCATGAATACTGTATATGAGTAAAATGAGAAAAGGAATGTAATTAATTAGAAATACAGAGTAAACAAAAAGCTAGACATTTGTGTTTGTATTAAGACCTTAAGCTGACCATACATAAATTCGACATTCCGTATTATTCAAACAAAAGCGTGGCCCAATCTTTTTAAGTTTGATAATAAATGGACAAGAACTGGAATCAGGAGGTAAAACTGTTGCAAGCTATTTTGCATTTTGATGGATTCGGCAGTTGAACCTCAAATCAGTCTAATAACTAACAATTGTATGGCCAGCATAACCCTAACCCTAAAACCTAAATAGTATTTAGAAATTAAAACAAACTAAGGTTCTCCTTGACTGGAGACATCAACTATTTACTCTCAAACATACTAACCATCCTAGTAACTAGAGATGGCCGGGATTGCACATTCAAACCGGGTTTTGCACCAGATCTTCTTCTGCTTTCTGAATTTTTTCCAACGGTTGAGGATTTCCGAACATTCGAGAATTTTGAACGTCCGAATTAAAGAATCCTCGAACATTTGAGGATCCTCAAATTTGCCCGTTTGAGGATTATCGAACGGCCGAAAGTCCCACGGCCAGACGTTCGGGGGTCCCACGGCCTGTAAGCAGGAAGCACCACCCCTTTTATCGCTGTAAGTTTGTACTGGTTGCAACAAGAGGAATGATCCTGGATTAATTTTAAGGTAGCAGTGTGCTCTTTTTAACAGAGATCACTTATATGTAAACCACAGTTGAACTTTAACAAATAATATTTAGATGATCCATCCAGCTAAATAAAAGCATCGATACCTAAAGACACACAACCACTATTACCACTTACCTGATTCATCTCCTTGCTGTGATTAACATTTAGAAGTACTTTCCACCGAGCACACCTAATTTAGCCCAAACCGGTCAGATTTTGGACATTTGCACTCTATTTTAAGCTAACAGCTTATGTTTTTTTGTCAACTGCAACCAAATGTTCTGCATTTAAAGAAGGGTTGGTGGTGTCCATATACACGTACCTTTAAAATGACTACAGAATCATGTTTCTAGCTACAGTCTATCCAAAGTTATACATGTGAACTCACCATGTCATAGATCTTGGGCTGTATTAGGGTTGCCAAATCTAACATTGAGGCTCTGGATTCCTTATTAGGAATCATTATATTGTGAATATTAGGGATGGCTGGAGCACAAACCCGAACCCAAGTCGGGCCAAAGTTTTCAAGTTCCGCTGAAATCGAACAGTTCGAACTAGTTTGGGCTCAAACTAGTTAGTTTTCCGAACTTGCAGCTGTATTTTCGATAATTATCGAAAAATTCGATGATTATCGAATTTACAGGCCGTTCACTAACCCTCGAATAATGCGTTCGGTTTTCAGTAACCCTCAAATGTATCTTTTGGCATCCCTCAAATGTAGCAGTCAATTTCGGTAACCCTCGAATGTAGCTTTCATTTTCGGTAACCCTCAAATGTAGCGTTAATTTTCGATAACCCTCAAATGTAACTTTCGTTTTGGGTAACCCTCGAATGTAGCATTCGGTAAACCTCAAATGTAATGGTTAATTTCAGTAGCCCTTGAATGTAGCTGCCGATTTCGGTAACCCTCGAATGTAGCGTTCAGTAACCCTCAAATTGGCTGTAACCCTCAAATGTAGCATGAGGAAAACACACCAATTGCCCGATCGTTGGAAGGGAAGTGTTTAAACAAGTTTTAGTGACAGGTGCATGTTCCCCAGACCATTTCCCAGGTGCTACAGCCATTTACTGTAAGTTACCATTTTTATTTTAACTGAAATTAACCCAAACTTTCCAAACTATTAGGCTCCCATAAACTATAATGGGTTTGTTCCGAACCAAACTACCAAACTTTTATTGGGTGATTTCAAAATGCATTAATCTAATTTATTAATAGAAAAAAAGTATTTGTAATCTTATTAAGAAATAAGTATATGGTTATTAAATGGTTATTATTCTGTCTGCTGGTGATGTGTCCCCAAATCCTGGGCCATGTAATATCTCGGTCTGCCATCGTCCATGCCCTGTCTCAACTTCTCTCACCCCTTTCCGAAATGTGACTTTCCCAACATCACTTAGCTATCGAGTCCTCGCTTGCTCTCGGTGGGCTCCGCTTCTCCCATTCATATCACTCCTCCGGTCGTAGTGGGGGTGTTGGTCCTCCTTCTGTCAATTTACTAACATTAACCCCCCGTGTCTGACCTTTCATTCACATCTTTTGAGGCTCATTCAATTCAGCTCTGTCGCTACGAGTAGCTGTGGTGTACTGACTCCTCCGTCTACAGCATCTTCGCCCGCATTCCTCTCTGCTGACTGCCCTGATCTTATTCTGGGGGACTTCAACTGTCACACTGACAACTCCTTCCTCTCCTGGCCCTCTCGATTCCTACACTTAACATCCTTGTTCGATCTTCAGCAATAGACTAACGCTATTACTCATAAGAACATCTCAGTCTCGTCTTTTCAATCTAACCCCTTCCCGCTTTCTGATCACCATCTTATCACGCTTCAGGCTCAACACACTCTTCTCCCTCGTGTCCCTCTCTCTTCTGTGTTTGTTCGTAATACTAGATCTATAGATCTCCCAGCAAAGTCCCGTACAAAGGCTGACTTTCTCCATTGCAAGTTCATGCTGCAGTGTCTCAGCTCTAGGCTCCTGCTGGCAAAACGGAACTATTACAACAAATCAAACCCATGATGCCTGTTCTCCATCTTCAACTCCCTTCTGCGCCCCTCTCCTGCTCTCCACACTCTCCCCAGGACTTTTTGCTTTACTTTCAACATAAAGTGGAGTCCATCCGCACGCAGATCTCTGGTCCTAGGGATGACTCTCAGATTATGTTACCCTCTCTTCCCTCTGCTATTATTGGATCTTTTACTCCTGTGACCCATTCAGAAGTCTCTCACTTGCTTCTATCATGTCCGCTCATTACCTGTCCTCTTGATCCTATGCCCTCTGTATTACTAAAGCACTGTAATCATGTGCTTACCCCTATACTCACCCACATATTCAATGCCTCCCTTACATCTGGAATTTTCCCTTACATCTTTCAGCATGCCCATGTTAAGCCCATACTAAAAAAGCTATCACTAGACTCCTTTTGTTTAGCTAACTCCCGCCCGGTCTCTCACTTACCGATCTAAACTGCTAGAACAATTAGTATTTGCCCATATTACTAACTACCTCCATGCTCATAAACTATTGGATTCTTTGCAATCTGGATTCCATCCTGTGCATTCTACAGAGACGGCTCTGTGAAAGGTTGTGAATGATCTGCAGGTTGCAAAGTCCAATGGTCACTTTTTTATTCTTATCCTTCTTGACCTCTCCTCTGCTTTCGACACATTCGATCATTCCCTCCTAATGCAGATATTTGGACATTCGGAATGAAGTGGCATCCTGGTTTCTATCCTATCTCTCTAACTGAACTGATCATTTTCCCTCCTAAACCTAGTCCTGTCCCATCTTTCTCTATTTCTGTTGACCATAACGTCATTTTCCCCATCCAATCAGCACGTTGCCTAGGAGTAATTATCGACTACTCTCTCTCCTTTTCTAACGATATTAACAATGTGTGAAAACCTGCCACTTTTTCCTTCACAAAATAGTCAAAACCCACAGGCTCCTTTCTCTCCCGACCACCGCTATGCTTATTCATGCTCTGGACTGCGCCTGGACTATTTCAACCTACTACTTAGTGGCCTTCCTGGTTCCCACCTCTCTCCCCTTCAGTCTATACTTATCTCTGCCACACATATTGTTTCGCTGTTATTCGCTGCTAATAAACCGAATCCCAAATCTCCTCTGTAATGGACAACAGCCTGGCTCCCTGTTAAACAGTGCACTGTATACAAAATCCTTCTCCTAACCTTTAAATCCTTTCGTTCTGTTGCTCCTCCTTATATTTCCTCTATAGTGTCCCCATATGTTCCTACCCCTACCCTCTGCTCATCTCAGAACCATCTCCTGTACAGACCCCCCACGCGTACTGCTTCTTCTCACCTTAAATCTTTCTCTCTTCTGGCTCCCATCCTCTGGAATTCTATTCCCCATTCTCTAAGTCAAGAAACCTCAATTAGCAGGCTTAAATCTAGCTGTACATCCTACCTATCTGGTAACCAGCACAGTATATTATTGTTTTATTTGCACTGCATACATCTCACTCCTGCACTTATACCCATTCCATTGTCTCTGTATGTTACCTGCCTAACTAGATTGCAAGCTCTACGGGTCAGGGACCTCCTTAACTCTTGTGGCAAAGCTCTAGCACTTCTAGAATTTATTTATTTTGTTACTGTACAGCACTGCGTCCCCTAGTGGTGCTTTATAAATAAACTATACATACATACATACAAGTAAAAAGGACAGTTTCCTATTTGGACTATTTAACAAGGTTTGAAACTCAATACACAGTGTTTTTATTTTACATTTCATTATGTTAATGTTTCCTTAAACATTATGTTTAAGGAAATATTTGAGGCACATTTTTATTTAAAAATCTACATTTGCTTGGTATAGCGTGGATTGTAGTGATTTATCTCAGTATCCAGATTTCACAGAATATTTGCTTATTGCTGTTTCCATACTTACTTATGCTTATCATCTAAGCCAGCTTTTATTTGAAGATCTAACCAAATATAAAGAGTCAGATACAGTGAGAAATAAAGTCCCATAATATTCACATTTACAGTACTCTGCAATGTTTTGATGTACAATCAGGTTTTTGCCCCTGAATAGTTGTGGGGTTTTATTAGCACAATAAGTTTACATACTAATATGAATTTATTAATATTTGGTTAAAGTATACAGGATTGAGTTTGCTGCACCACTTAACTTACTCAAATTGGCCATGTTATGGCTTTAAAATGACTGTGAATAGCATAACAAAGTAAAAGCTTAACTGAAATATTCAGATTTAGGTACACTGTGTAGAAAGGGGCATATTCATAAATGTGTGGTATCGGACATTAAAGGATAAAGGAAAGCATGCAGTAGTAATGCTACCAACAATACTATTGTATAGGCGGTTGTACAAATACGATCGCAAATGGAATTGTACAAAAGTAATTGTCTGATCGCAGTTGTAATATTTTTAAAGGTGTGCTGTTGCTATTTAGCGATACCGTGCTTTTAGAAATTTCAACAAAAGTGCCCAAAGTTTAACTCCTTTTTAGAAGGTGTGCACTCGTTAAAGGGCATGTCCACCCTCAGATACATTTTGTATTTTATTATAGCGCTCCCTATCCCACCCCCAAACACTATAGTTATTTGTTAAAAAAACGATCCTAACAATACACACTTTGCTTCATTCCCCTGGTGCTATAAACCCGGCCCTCTGCTTGCTGGAACTGCAAGCAGGGGGCCGGACCTGCAGCCAGAAGCCAGATCCGTGATTGGCTGAGAGGCAGCCAATCACGGACGCGGCTGCAGGCATTGCAGGATGCTGGGGGAATGTAAAGTAAGTAGTCTTCAGATCTTTTTTTTTATCAAATATCTATAGCGGTTGAGGGTGGGTTAGGGAGCGTTGCACTACAGAAAAGGGGCTTTGAGTAAGGGGGAGGGAGAGAAAAATGGGATGGAGAGGGAGGGGGGGAGGGCTTCACTGCGCATGCCAAACTTTTCCTGGAGGAGAGACAGAAGGCAGTAGTGGGTTAAAATATAGTTTTGGGGGTGGACATGCCCTTTAAGCACAGTTTAAGTTAAAGAATATGTAAAAAAGCCTTCACTGATAAATATTCAGAATTACCATGCAGCTTACACTCTGTTATGTTCTGCTTAATCACTTTTCATTTATGTGTATAGGTAGTTGCAAAAGCTCCAAATTACTCCAAACCAGAGATGCACAAAGCCATCTGCGTTCGTTGTGCTGGTGGGTTTGAGAAACAGACCCAGGTTTTAATGCAGAGTTTCAATATTCAAAAACAAAATTCTGCATTAAAACCACAAAATTTTAGTGTTCGCATTTTTACCAATATATACTCGGTGCCATTGTCACGGATACATTTGTAACTGTAATACAGCCATAATGAAATGTTATGCTATTCATTTTCCGAAGATGCTAAGAGATGTAAAGTGAGATGTAATAATGTCCACCAACTTGTAAATGTGGGTTTTTACAATGCAAAAAGCTAAGCGTATGGAGGTATCTTACCTTCTGGGAACCCAGGAGGTAAAAGGAGCACCAAGGTAATTATTTCATCTCCCTGTCTAATTGGCAAAATGTTACCTAACATCTGTCTACTTTGATTTGAATGATATTTGGTTGTCAGAGGAGGTGGGGGACTGTTATTTGTAATATTCTGGCTGACTAGTAGTTACAAGTTATTTTATATCATTGTAAAATTTGCTGAGAGTAATTTCATAACATGAAGATGGCACAACTTTTATTAGCTAATCTCTGTTAAAATATCTGTTGTATTCAATTAGATCAACTGAACTTGAAGTTTAGTTCTTGAAGACGTTTCGCTAGTCATCCGACTGGCTTTCTCAATTCAGAATGACTTGTACAAGGATCTGTTCCCAATTAAGTACACTATACACCAACTGTCTGCCAAGAAAAATGCTGTTTTGACACCTTACCCTGGGCAGTTTCAATAACATCTCTTAGGGCCCTATTTGTATAAATGCGGTGTCATAATTTAGCGATACCGTGCGTTATTGATAATGTACAACCACGCTCGTAAATGTACAGCCACGGTCGTACATTTACACGGACGTTCTTAAATTATCGAACGTTTGGTCGTAGAATACCATGCGGCAGTAAACTACCGCAATAGTATTCTATGGGGATCATAAATCTATGGTCGTGTTATCATAGATTTACGTTAGCGGTAATCTGCGATCTTTATTGTTGATTAATGATAAATATTGTAAATTAATGATCGCTAAACCAATCAGGAATTAATGATCAGTTTAATGATCATTAAAACAATTGTTAAAGGCTAAAAAGCGATACTGTGCCTTTACAAATAGGGCACTTAGCCTCAATGCAATCTACTCCTTGCATTCAGAAGGTCCCTAAAACCTGGCTGACATATGCTAATTGGGACTTTCCAGGGTACAAGTCATTCTGAATTGAGAAAGACAGTCGGATGACTAGCGAAACGTCTTCAAGATCTAAACTTCAAGTCCAGTTGATCTAACTGAATCCAACAGATATACCATGACCTGGATGAATGAGAACCTTCACAAGCACACTGTCATAATAAAATGTCTGCAACCATAATAATAACAATAGCAGTGTACACCCCTTGCTGTCCTAAAGGTCCCTAAAATTATACATAAAAAGGTGACAATTTATTAGCCTATGTAGTACAGGACAAAAGCATTATTTTGGGCACCTTTGTAATAGTATAATAGTAAATTAGGGAATTCACAATATTTCATTTTGTTTTAAATCTATGTAGTATGTTTTATATATGGGTGAAAAGAACTTTATTTTTTACTGATGAAATAACAGCCAACAAACACTAGGTGGCAGATGTGCGATGTGCTAGCAAATGAGTTTACCAAACTTGATATTTTATTTTGAGAAAAAGCAGAAAACTTTTGATTAGCTTAAAACAATGATTTATAATTACCCTGACTTAAGGGAACAGTTCTTACTGTCAACTAAGATTTAATAATCTTATTTAGTCTAATTTATTACACATCCTGGGAGGGTTCTAAGTATGAATGGAACTTTTATTTTTCTTCCATCAGAATTCAGATGTCAACAATAAATGTTAAAGTTGCTATTTTATTTCTATTTCTAGTTCACCAAAACTGAGCATGTGTCAAATACAGAGAATAAGGAGATATTTACAGCATAACTGCTTCTTATAAACTACAAATGAGGCTGTCCAAAGCATTTAAAGTTGTTATATTTCTTTCCAGCATGCTTACATGGTAATGGTCAAAATAGCTTAACGTTATAAGCACTTATTTTAACTTTTAAGGTAATAAGTAGACAAAAACCTTAAATATTATAAACAGTTTAGGACAGGGGGTTGGAAAGTTGGAGAGTGACTCAGCAAGCTTAAATAACCTTTTTTGCAAGGTTGCAATAACTCCTTTAAAAGATTCATTTTAAAGTGCTATGAAATAGTATGAAGAGTAGAATAACAATAAACAATGAATGCAATAACCCTGAAATACCTCTACTTTAACGGTAAGGTAGAATTATAAATAAATCACTGTAAAAAAGTTTACAGGCAGTAAGTCTGTCATACTCCACTATTATGTAGTCTAATGAGCACAGTCAAGGTTTGGACTTGCGACCACATGAATTTGTCAAATAAAATTAACTACAAACTAATTCAGATAACTATACTGAATGAGCTTAACCCACTACTTTTCTTAAAGAACAACTATAATGCATATTGTAATTAAAAACAGTTCAGTACCTGAGGCAATATAATGTATGTAAGGAGCACCAGCACAAAGAAAACAGCTTCTGTCATGCTTCCTTCCGGCTTCAGAACTATATTTAATACAGGACCTGGCAGATGAAAACTGCTGTAGCTCCTCAATAAAACAATATTGGGAGGTAGGAATAATCAATCCTACACCTCTGCCCCAGGTACATTTTGTTTTTTTTTAAGTTATTTTTTAGATTTTAGTTGTCCTTTAAGCATTTAATCAAGGTAATGTTTCTCACTACTGCGAAATTTATGCATAATGAAAGTAACTCCAAGCTGGAGGCTTTGTTAAGCTTTACAATTTAAGTATATCTGGGTTCCTCTGATCCATCCAAAGAGTAATATAGCTCTCTACAGCAAAGTATTTACATAATGCCCATGCCTTGTTTGACCAGGAAAGGGAAATTTGCCTTAAGTTCTATTTCATGTTTTGAAAAAGTGCAACTGCTGCCCAGATACACATCCGAAATAACTGTATTTTCTTCTTTTTTAGCTGGTCACATAATAAACCACTGAGAAATAAAATAATTCAAAAAACAAATATTATCCTAATGTCTTCTGTTGAATTTGTATTCCATCCTAACAACTTATCCCAATTCCAGCTAAAATGCTAAATGACTGTACAGTAGTAAGAAAGTAGTTTGCATGTGCAGGCATAGCTGAGCCTTTGTCTTATAAATTGCACAGACAATGCATACATTTGATTTGTAGCAAATAATAGATCCAGACAGAAGGTCTGTGTCTGGGATGTTTCCTAATTATATCTCACTAGACATTGACTGTGTCTCATGAGTAAACAGAGCAGACAGCAAAGTACATAGTAGAGATCGCATGGCCTAACAGGTGCTCTTGGAAATCATTAGTAAATACATTATAAGCTTATATCTAATAATAACAAAAAATAGCACAATAGGTAGCTTTAATAAAGAATAGGCAGATTTTTACCTTATTTTTGCTTTCATTCTAAGAAAAAAACTTTTTTTTACTTAAAGAAAGCCTGAAAATGTCAATGGCAGCAAGTGACCAAATCCCTCAACACCACAGCATTTTGTACCATTGGAATGGATAATTAATGCTCACAACAGATTGTGACAGATTCTGTAATAGAGTTTAAAAAATGCTCTGCTGTGAAGGAAATAACACTGCCAGTCAAGATACATAGCAAAAGATAATCAGCATGCTTTTTGTGTTATACATTTATATGGTGATGTCTTCAAATAATTATAATGCAAATAATGCGAGTTGATTTTGTCATGTCTCATTGGTTTTGAATAAAATATTGAAAAACAATATAAATCAGTTAGATTAACTGTGATGATAAGTTGAGTTAAACTATTCCATCTGATTAAGGGCTAGGCCCCACTAGGCTATTTTGGTGTGAGCTGTGTTAGTGCAGCGTTCAGCACACACTAAGAGAAGAAGATGGGGATGGCCACACTATCTCCTCTTTCCCTGTGCTGCGCTGCCAACCCTTTTCACGGCGCATGCAATCACCTTTTTTCGGTGTGTACCCCATTTGCAACGATAGGTTATCCTCAGAGGAATTGCAGTGCATGCGCAGGGTAGAGCCCATGAATCATGCGACATTGCAATTTTTTTGCGTCAACGATTCTTGTGCCCTACCTAGTGGGGCTTTGCTTTAACCTCCAAAATATTACATTGGACCAGGTCAAATATAAGTGTTAATTTCATTACGACAGAACAATGTCGGATGAAGAGGCTCTCCAGACATTGCGCATGGGTTAATCCAGGGGTGACCAACCTGAGCCACACCGGGGGTTGCACTAGTGGCCCCCCATGCAGGTGTAGCCCCGTCCCAACCCAATCCCTCTGCCCAAGCCCCGCTCCAGAGCTTGAGGCTCAGCCAATCGTTGTGCAGCTGACAGTCCAGCTAGTTAAACCTAGCAAGGTCTAGGTTTGGGGGGGATCTTATGCAAGATCTTATTTTTTGGGGGCAGGGGAGTGGATATGACCTTTAACACTGGACTTACTTAACACTGTCTGGTGGACTAGATGGCTGACTGGCCATGTTTCCAGCCAAACCTGAGCAATCATAAAACATTCTGAGCCCAGTTATCTGGCCCCTGCTTTACTTTGCCTACAGTAATTCCCCAACAGCACAGAAAGCTGGCATCATTTTAAATATTTATGTGCCTGCATCCTCCCGTGCTTTTGTTTTTATAGCCCTTAAAAAGCTCCTCTTAATACACACACACACATAATCACCCACCTTTCAACTAACAAACACACATATCTAATCAAACATCTTATAAACCTATCAAACACACACATGTAATCACACCCCTAATATCTAATAAACAAACACACAGTCTTTCATACGTAATAACGCTGCTGTGTTGTGTTCCCTCTGCCTCTCTCCCAGCTCTGTCTTCACTGTATCTCTCAATATGAAGCAGCTCTGCTGGAAAGGACTATGTGCCTACTACCCTTAAACCTGCCTGTGCAGGCTTGAGAGAACACACGAAGGACCAGGCCAGCAGATATAGAACCAAGGGGCTGGGCAGACACTGCAAGTCTCTCCCAAAGTTGGGGCTGGGAATCTCAGGCTTAGGGCTGTCGGTCTGTTCTCAAATCAAATGAAAAAGAGCTTTATTGACAGTATCAATTTACATTTTGACATTGCTAAAGCTAACAAAAAATAATAAAACACATTCGTATAGAGGAGGTAATGGGTATCAATGAAAAAGTAATATATGGACGGTATTATAAGGGATATACAGGGGTTCAGCCCTGGGATATAACGGTTAGGGAAAAATAACGGGATAACTGGGCAAGTAGTCCATGGGCATTAAGTTCATTTATGCTCCTCTCAATGTGCCGTTACATAGTGTGCCCCAATATTTAGTGTGGCTTCCTCCTCTCCCAG
Organism: Hymenochirus boettgeri; assembly: GCA_019447015.1. Lineage (NCBI taxonomy): Eukaryota > Metazoa > Chordata > Amphibia > Anura > Pipidae > Hymenochirus > Hymenochirus boettgeri. The sequence continues at coordinate 100,396,197 of CM033474.1, forward strand.
CAGGATATAGAGTTTTTAATGGGATAAAGTCTGGGATAAAGTTCGACAATTTACAGTTCTCAAGAAAGTACACCCCAGCACACCTCCTTTGGCACGGCCTCCAATTGATAGGTGCAATCCTCCCAGCCCTCCACCTCAAGGGCCACAGCAATACGGCAAATGCAAAAAAGTTGGAGGAGCACACTATGTCATTTCCAGTGTTTATTTAGGCAAAACACATATGTGTGTTGTATGTTTTTTGCCTAAATAAACACTGGAAATGACATAGTGTGCTCCTCCAACTTTTTTGCATTTGCGATAAAGTTCGACAGCATCTTGAAATAGGGGTTTCATATTGCTTTGTATTTGAGGCAGTGTAGAAGGAAGTGGGTCTCATCTTCTTAGGTTCCCTAGTCACAATGCTGGCACAGTCTGTTCTCTCTTGGTTTATATGTTTGTCTGTGTTGGCCAGATTAAATTTCTAGGCTGTGGGCCAGATTAAATTTCTAGGCTGTGGGCTTTCTCTCTTTAGGGTTTACCCTGCATTTGCAACAAATGTTCAATCTAACCTAGCTCAGTGATTTCCAACTGTTCCTGTTCATCTTACACAGTCCTATCAGAACTCTGCAATTTTTAACAGACAGCTGAATGTTTTCATGGACATTCAGAGCCGGATGAAGGGCAAATTGGGACCTACAGTATTCATGTTGTACATTGCACCAGCAAAAATGTATGTATGGCTTGTGATGGTGGGTGTGGATGGCTAATTAACAGTGGCTGGTGAACTTGAGGGCTTACCTAGCAGTGGCTGGTGAACTGGAGGGCTTACCTAGCAGTGGCTGGTAAACTGCAGGGCTTACCTAGCATTGGCTGGTAAACTGGAAGGCTGACCTTACAGTGGCTGGAAAACTGGAGAGCTGACATAAATATGCAACATGAAGGGTGATAATATATATGCCAGTTTGAGACTGGTACATATAAGTTTGCCCACAATGACTGACAACATACAAGTTTGTCCATATTGTCCATATTCACTGGTTGTCCACAGTGAGGGTGACTTGTACATATAAGTATGCCCACAGTGACTGGCACATATAAGTGCCTGGTACGTCCACGTTGATTGTAAATACAAGTTTGCCCAGTGACTGATACATACAAGTTTGCCCACAGTAACTGGTCTGGTGCAGGCAAAGTTGCTCACAGTGAGTGTGACTGGTATATATGTTTGCCCACAGTGACTGGTACATACAAGTTTGCCCACAGTGACTGTGACTGGTACATATAAGTTTGCTAACATGTACTGGTATATAAATAAGGTGAGACAAACAGATACTGCATGATGTTTGTGCTGCATGTTCAGTCGTAACGCTTGCACATGGTTTTAAGCATAGTTGCCAACATTTACACATTTCAAGGGACACATATTAGAAAAAGTTGTGTGCCACCATAAGTTTAAAGCTAGGTACACACAGTCCAGATTTCTGAAAAATGACAGACAGGATCTGCAAGATCCTGTCTGCCATCTTTCAAAGATCTGCATGCACACAGTCCCGAGCGTTCTCCCTATGAATATCATAGGGAGAACGATCGGGACTGTGTGTTTCCATCGGCCGCGCTAGACTCCTAGCGCGGCCGATGAAAATTTTCGGCCTTTCCCGAACGAGCGTTCGGCCGACCCAATCATTTGGCAGCCGCATGCTCGTTCGGGAAATGAGCATACACACATAACGATAAAACCTAGCTTTATCGTTACTGTGTGTACCCAGCTTTAGCCATGCCCCATCTTTCACAAAGGCCACACCTACTATGATGAGCTATAGAGAGATAAAGATAGAAAGACAGAAAGAGAGAGACAGATACACAGATACTGTATATATAGAGAGAGACAGCAAGATAGAGACAGACAGATAGAGAGACACAGATAAACAGAGAGAGACACATGGACAGACAGACAGAGTGACAGATAGGCAGATAGACAGCTAGATAGACAGAGAGGTAGATAGACAGATGGGTGGGGGGACAGACAGACAGATCAGACAGGTGGATAAGTTACATAAAGATATAATAGATACATTACAGTTAACCCTCCAATACAGTCACTAACCTCCTCCATGTGTGTTCCAGGCAGAGAGATCGTACCCAGCACGACTTTGCTGCACTCCCCACTCCCCTTCCTAACGTGTAGAGTACGTGTCCCTGGAAGCTTAATTAGAGCTCTGCTCAGTGCTACATAAAGGAGAGTATCTGCTAACAGTGGCGGGAGGGCTATACATTTTAAAACTACATGCACATAGCTCCCAAACATGGACCATTTACAGCGACACTAGAAGATTGGGACTGCTTTCTAAAGTCAGGGGCTATTGGCAGTTATGTTTTTGCATATATATGAATACTATATTTCATTGGTACTGTCATTTATAATGCAAACACCATCTACTGTATATACAAATACCAATCTTCCAAATGTCTTTAATACCTACTAAAGATAATGCTTTGACATACAGGACTATAATACCGCCAATCCTTATATAATAAACACTGATATAATACACACTGTTCCAATTCTAGGATTATTGATGAATTCTGACAATTTAACAAATGAAAATCTGAAAGGAAGACAGGCGGTTTTTAGATTGATTACCCGTAAGATCAGGATTTCTGTTCTGTGACACTAAATACACAAACAAGTCATTTTTCTATATTTCCAATTTCTGACTTTCTTTATAGATTTATTATTCCACAATCTATAGTTGGAGGCTTTTTACTGAGTAAATAAAACATTAGAACAATCCATTTTATAAAGTTGAAAAATGTCCTGAAAATTAGAAATGTTATTAACAATTCTGTGTTGCAATAAAATGGAATAATATAACATTCTGTATTTCATTGCATGTAATGACCTTGTCAGTGAGGGCTTTTAATATACTTGAATAATATATATATTCAAACCAATTGACTTACATTAAAAATGTAGTTAACAACTAAGGCCCAATCATTGCCAAGTGGAGCATAAACCAATAATAGGTAAGAAATCAGAAAAAATAATTTAATTTAAGGGCGATGCACCAAAAGCAGCTATCTGCTCCCCGGCTGCTGATCATTAGGCAATATTATATACATATAGCAGATCTCATAACTTCCTCGTTACCCATGAAGCTGCTGCAATCATGAAGTTGAAGTTACGCTAAATGGTATAACAGTATTCACCCCAGCTATAGAAACTGTAATGTTGAAGACTTTTTATGAATGATCATGAGAAACTTCATACAAAAACATCAAGGTCTTTAAGGCCATGCCTTTTGAATTGGTAGATTGTCTGAAAGGAATATCAGGCCACAGTTAACCTGTGTGTCAGACAATGTCCTACTATTTTTTTACAGTTCTTTACAATCAGGTATCAAAGGTAAATTACATCTAACAGGAATTAAAAGCTTTTATTGAAAGGGAAAATATCAGTATTTTAAAATGCTTATTTTATATTATGATTAAAATCATGAAAGTCATATTATGCACGGTCAACCCCGGACCTCACTTTGCCCCCTCTGATCCACCACCAACTCCCAAATAAAACACAACAACTGTTTTGGGTAATAAAAGGCTGCAGAATTGTTTTACTAAATATTTTGTCACCCAAAATAACTTTTAAATATTAAACATTTGTCCACAGTATCCATTGACATTTTAATGAGTAGCAAATAATAATTTAACAAATATATTAACCAATATGTTAACAAATATATTAACAAGATATTAACAAATATATTAACCGATACCTTGCTAACTGTTTCTCTTATCTAATCTAGTGCAGCGCCCTAGCTCGCTTCCTGGGATTAAACCCGCATGCTGTCACTTAATGCCACCCCCCTCCTTATTTAGCCCCCGCCACGGATGCCTGTGAGTGACCCCTTATGAGCAGGCAACTCCCCCTTGCTAACACTATGGCCTTTTCAATCCCTTGCTCCAAAGCTAACAAGAAAAGGTCAGACCTTACATTTGACAAGTGAACCCCGTCCTGACGATAGTACCCTGCCAACTACCCCCCCTATTTTACAAATGTAAGCAGCCATCAGTTTATTAACCTTCCCCCTGCTGCGCTCCATGGTGGCCATATCCCGGGCATGATGCCAAGAAATTCGGGGCACCATCTCCGACCAAACCAATATTATATCCGGGAACAATAGTTGGATGCGATCAATGTCCTGTTTCATCTATTTTACCAGCTCCCTTTGCGAGATAATCCAAGGCCGTTCCCGCCAGCGTGCAGCGCCAGAATGTCAGGCCGTCAACCTGACTTGATGGTATTTAACAACTGAGGCCACACCTGTTGCCAACACAAGCCCCTTTGACCTAACCACTTTAGGAAGATCTGGACAGAGGCCATGGGGGGCAACTGCTGGGACCCCCAAAACTTCTCCGAAAGGACTGAAGCTTTTGTGCCATCATAAGTTTAAGCCATAGGCTTGTGAAGGTTCTCATTCATCCAGGTCATGGTATATCTGTATTCAATTAGATCAACTGGACTTGAAGTTTAGTTCTTGAAGACGTTTCACTAGTCATCCGACTGGCTTTCTCAATTCAGAATGACTTGTACAAGAATCTGTGGCAATTATGTACCCTGGAAAATCCCAATTAGCATATCACAGCCAAGTGTTAAGGGCGTGATTGGATAGTGGCTAAGAGGTGTTATAGGAACGCCCAGAGTAAGGTGTCAAAACAGCATTGTACATGGCAGACAGTTGGTGTCGAACCCCCCCCACCTCTATTTAGGCTTGGTTTCTTTATTTTCACATAAATGGCCTCCTTAACACCTCTTGAACCAGTCACGTTCCTTTGCCAATATGTTGGATAAAGGATAAAGGGCATAACTTTGAAGATTGTAATGTTAACATATTGGCAAAGGAACGTGACTGGTTCAAGAGAGGTGTTCATCGTACTTCCACCAAGTGAAGCCCCAGTAAACCCTGAAAGCCTCCCATATACCCTTTAGATAACAGAGAGTGACGAACATTTTTCTGGTGGTCGCTCCCTGATAATACTGGCTAGTATATAAAATTCCCTCAACCAATTACGAAATGTTTTAGGAATCCTCCTGTAACGCTTGGCCTTTTCTTCCTCATGTTTTTTTGAATCCTCCTTAACATCGTCCTTTAGATCCAACGATTAGTCAAGGGGGAGAAACGAAAAGAGCTCCAAATATTCCCCTTTCCATATTCTTTCTTTCATTTCAGTCTTCACATGCATTCCCAGTGGGCCTGCAAATGAGACATAAGCACCCTGTCTCGTGGAATCAGCTACCACTGTCAGTGCTGCCCAAGAATCCCTATCAACCACATTACCTGATCCACTATCTACCATAACCATAGGATCAGCGAAAATGTTGCGGTAATGCTGCTGCCCCTGCGATCCAGCTGTGTTAAATCAGACTCAATGGGGGGGTGGAGAATGGTTGGAGTCATCAGGACGGGAGCCGCGGCACCAACATTGCCGACCGTACTTGACATTGCAGCCCATACCTGGGCTGCCCCTGTATGAGATGAATCTACTTGATGGACCACTGGTACTGGTAAATTAGAATTTAAAGGACCCGCCTCCCAAGATAAGAGAAGTTGTATTAAGTCAGAGAGTAGTGTTGAATTAGCGCTTGATGATCCCACAAATGATTGTAAATTCTATCCTCCAGGCCCAGCAGCAGGTGCTGAAGGGGCCATAGCATTCTCCTAAAGATGTGTTCTGGTGTCCTGGGTAGTGGAAGCAGTTGCTGCCGGTCTTGTAACACTTATCACTGAGGAAAAGTGCTGTAGATTCGCACTCGCAGGAGACCCATCCAGCCGAGGATATTGTGATGCCGAGTGATATCTGGTAGAAGCTCTAGAACAAACCAAAGTGGGAGAAACAACGCCGGTACCGGGATTCCTAGCCAACAAATGGCTGTGGGTGACCAGAACGTTCCTGGGGGACCTAGTCAAATGTGACCGTCGATATTCACCTTCAATTGAATAAGGGGTCATTATGTCTATGACGGGAAGGTGTTGGAGTGTGGTCCAAGCTCCTGTGAGCTGTATGTTTGTGTTTACCGGATTCCCCCACTGGTTGGAACCGAGCCCTTCCATGCATGAACCGCATTCTTCCTGGCTGTTCTGAGATGTTCTTGGTAGAGACGTGTTGGTGGCCTGCCCCAACGCTCAGTCCACAGCACCCCATGAGGTAGTTGGGATTCTCTGCCAAGTAGGTCACCCAGCTGGTTCCTGATCCAATCCAGATCGTGTTTCTGTGCCACATGCCTGAGCTGTTGGGTCAGTTCATACAGAGGTACCTGACCTGCCATAAATGCTGCTGTATGAAAATCAGAGCAGCCGTTTGCCGGACCGGGAGGAGATGGCCTCTCTGTGCACTGATGAGTGGCTTGCGTGATCTCCCTCCACCCAATCTTCCCAGAATGCACATTACTTTGGAATGTTCCTAACATTCATTTCTACTGAATGAGCAGGTAAGGTTTAGTAGGATGGAAAAATACTGCTTTTTTTCTTTAAAATATATGTATTTATACTGAACTTTCCCTTTAAAAAGATTTTTTTTAATAACTACATACATTCAGAATTAATTCTACAATTTCTATGTTATATCATTAGCTAAAAAAAATACAGGGTAACAGAAACCATACCATTACTACATATAGGCAAAGCTGACAACAAGAAAGATTTAAAGGGAAAGTTCACCCAAACATTTTAAAAAATAACAATGCTTATCAAATCAACAAAGCACTGGTTTAACAAAAGATTATCAGTGTTCTGAAACGGGCCAAACAGAGCCAGATCCAATACAAAAAGAGAGTTTTACACAGAAGATTCTCATTTAATTTGAACATTTACAAGGCAGAGTGAGCTAAAAATTGGAAAATCCAGATGTGTTCTTTAAGAAAAAAACTGGTGCTTAAAGTACTGTTTAAAGGGTATGTCCACCCCATAGCAAAAATGTCATCTTTAACCAAACACCTCCCAAGACCTAGACCTCTCTAGGGCAAAAAGTTTCTCCTCCTCGCTGCTAAATATACTTACCAAGATTCGTCCCCTCGGCTCTCTGCTGCTGGTCTGTACCTTTTTTGTGTGCACAGCAGCAGCAAATAGCAGCTTCATTGATTGGCTGAGATACAATGTTGAGGGAATGAGTCTTGGTAAGTATATTTAGGAGCCGAGGAGAAACTTTTTAACCTAACTTTTTTTGGTACAACTTTCTTTTTTTTTTTTTAGTAAACTGTTTCGGGGTTGTTTTTCTCTTCTTTGAGTAGATGTCAAGAATATATATACATACAATAGTAGGATTGTGAAAGCACTCCCTGGACTAAATTATAATTACATTTTGCGGAAGTGCTACTGATCTGGTCAAACATTTATACAAACATTTATAAAGATCAGTATCACTTTCAAGCCAAGTCAACAGCACACTCAAAGTAGATGCAAAGCTGTAGGAATAAATACACTATATCTGTATATACAGCAGCATCAACAGGTAATGGACACTTGTATAAATGCTTTTCGTTAAATTTTATTATCTGATGCAATTTTTCGGGTAACACCCTTTCTCAAGCAATCAGACAAGCCTTGAGGTTAATCACAAGTAACATTATATATGAAACAACAGGAATTGTTACCATCAAGATTCACATCAATGTAACACACTGAAAAAGACATAAAATAGTTACAGTGACCCCCTGTGGTATATCTGGAAGGGGAACATAGACAGTTATAGAAACAAATATAAACCATAGTCCCTATTGAGTCCTTTAGAAAACAATGTGTCCAACCTATTGACCCACCAAACTTCCCTTCTCTTCAAGGTTAGTTGGCGATCCCGCCTCTAATTGGATCAATGTAATTTGGTCAGTTGTATGACCCTTTTCCACATAATGTTGTGGTACCGGTAAATGTCACCTCTCTAGTTTGGATAGACAAACTATGTTGAGTAAGTCTCATTTTCACATGGGACGGATGAAAGCTCTCATATGCCAAAATCCGATTCCGATCAGTCGGTTTAGTATATAATTCAGTACTTATATTCTTGTCCATTTTAACTTTCACATCCAGAAAACTAATTTCAGTCATACTATATTGCATTGAAAAGTTAATGTTAGGATGTATAATTTTCAGATGTTCATGGAACCCAATGTCACCCTGCCATAGGATGAAGACATCATCTATATATCTCCACCAGGCCAAACAGAGCCTGGTGAAGGGTGGAAATATATAGATTTAGTCCTCCTCTAGCCATGCCATGAAGGCATTGGCATATGACAGGGTGATGGTAGAACTCATCGCAGTTCCTCGCAATTGCATATAATATGTCTCATGAAATTTAAAGTATGATCTATATAGAATCAGTCTTAGACAAGCAACAAAATATCCACGTGTTTCACACACCCCTCCCACACAGCAACATGCAGCAAGAAGCCACTCCGTCGCTGCGGGGTATGGAGGTGTACAATATTGGCATAATAGGTTGGGTTACTGTAAGAACCCAGAAATAATAAATTTCTTGGTCATTTTGGTGAGAAAGCCTTCTAAATCTTTCTTAATGTTCCTTATGGGATCTCTTTGTACTGCATTAAACCTTCTCATCTTCAAGATGGCCAGGAATTTCACAGTGATAATATTCTGTATCCAATATTGAGATCGCACCCCCCTTATCAAAGGGTTTGATCATGATATTGGATCTCAGCTTAAGATGTTTCCAACTTCTTATGTGTAGTTACATTCTGATTTAAAGAAAAACATTTAACTTTTTTTCATTGCAGAAGACAAATTGTGTTTTACTTGTTTTTAAAACCCTCCACCCCTACATATGTTGTAGGGGGCACAAAATGACTTTTAGGATGTAAACATGTCTTACTTGATTTAGTACCGGTGCTGCTGTATAGGGCTGAATTACTGGGTTGTGTTAATATGCTATTTCCTGTGAAGGAGGGTATATATAATGTTTGGTCCACGGAGATGTATTCATGTGACCGTGGTGCGTGATTATGTCACTGGCAGTCAGATCCAGAAATACAGGTAGGAGAAAGAGGAGTCTCACGTCCTTTTCCAGCCAACGATGGAGACCGTGTTGGCAGGGTGACACAGACCAAGAAAACAACAGAGGGGATCCCTATACCAAAGCGAGCACTACACCAACGTACACTACACTAAAAGTAGTGTTGTGCCACTTACAGCTTATATAGGGGTGGAGGGTTTTGTGAACAAAGTAAAACACAATTTGTCTTTAAATCAGTTTGTGTTTAAATCAGAATCTAACTACACAGAAGTTGGCATTGAAACAACTTAAGCAGAGATCCAATATCACAATTAAACCCTCTGTGTGACATTGGATACAGAATATTATCACTGTGAAATTCTTGGCCAGCATGGAGATGAGACGTTTTACTGCAAAGTACAAAAAGATCCCATATGGGACATTAAGAAAGATAAAGATGGCTTTCTCACCATGTTGACCAAGAAATGTATTATTTCTGAGGACTTACAAAAGGTTCTTACAGTAGCCCATCCTATTACTCCAGTATTGTATACCCTGCCCAAGATTCACAAGAACCTTATCTGACCGCCTGGGAGGCGTATAGTGGCTGGCATAGATTCGGTGTTCAGCACGATGGCCAACACACTGACTGGGGTTCTTGCACCCTTGGTACAGGGTACGAAAGCTTATTTGAGGGACATGTACCATTTCCTTAAAAAATTGCATATGTCGTCACTATACACCTCCATACTACACAGTGATGGAGTGGATCCTTTCCGCAGGTTGCTGTGTGGTAATGGTGGGTAAAGTGAGCCACATGTGGATTTTTTTGTTGAATGTCTAAGATTGATTCTGTATAGATCATATTTTAAATTTGATGAGACATATGTGCAATTACAAGGAACTGCGATGGGTTCTAACATCGCCCTGTCATATGCCAATGCCTTCATGGCATGGCTAGAGGAGGACTTCTTCTATATATTACCATCCTTCACCAGGCACTGTTTGGCCTGGTGGAGATTTATAGATGATATCTTTAGCCTATGGTGGGGCCACGTTCGATTACTCTATCAGTTCCTCTACTCTAAATTTTTGCAAAGGGAATATTCCAAAGAGATCCTTTGCACTACTAAGGCAGACAGTACATATGAACAAAGTAAGAAGAGGACCAATAATAAACACATACCATTGGTTATGGACTTTTCACATGACAGCAACCTGGTTGGATAGATTATCCGTAAGAACTGGTATACTAGGACATTCCTACCCAGAAGTGGAAGAATTTAAAATCCCTCCACTTATCGCCTACAGGAAAGGGTTTACATTGGGCAATAGCCTAGTTACAGCTATGTTTAAGAGAGACAGGATTGAGAGGACTACATCCCTAGGTAAGACAAAGCCGGGCATGTATCCCTGTCTACACTGCCCAATGCAAATTTGTGGACAAAGACCCCAGATTTAAACACCCCAGAACAGGCAATGTATATCAAATTAGAGAGCTGTGCACCTGTACACAACATATGTTTTATATGAGTTGTAGTGTCCATATGGACAACTCTGTGCAGTGGGTTCACCAAACAAAGCCTGCACCCTGGGGGACTTACTGTAATAGGGACTACGACTTATATCATTACATTTGAGAGACATTCAGTGTGCCTAAACTTAGTTGGTTTTCCATGATGCAATGAATAAAATGCAACTTTGAAAATGGGTACATGGCGTTAATTAACAGGAAAGTCTGAATTAGTGGGTTGGGTCAAGATGTCATTTCCTGTGTAGGGGGGTATATATTAAGTTTGATGTTTATGTGATGTATATGTGATAGCCATTTTATCCAAGTATGTATAAGTAGCCCATATGCACACTAATCCCCAGGTGGGTGCAAAGATGTCCAAATTCCCCTACTTCACAGGGAAATAGGTCAATAACATAGATACAAGGTGGACTGCACTCCAAAATAGAACGTTTTATTCAAAGCCAAACATCCTTTTTTATTCAAAGCCAAATATATATATATATGCTAGCATAATTTACTCATTCAGTGTACATACTTATATATATGGTAATGGTATGGTATGATAACCCCACCAAAATGGCAGATATCAACTGCTACAAAAAACATATGAAGCATTTGAACAAAATCAGTGAACAGTGAACATGTATCATATTATGTGCATTATACTGTATTATTTATACATTATACTTGTGCATTTTAACATTAATAATATCTATATACTATATAATAATCTCTTAGTGTTACAGGACACTGCACTTTCAAGTGAATTGTCTGTATGTGTATATATTTGATGACACTGAAAACTTGCATTAGAAAAATGCAGTAAACTTTAAAACCTCTAGATTTAGGTTTATCTTAGAAATGGTGTGTGTGTGTTCTTTATTAATAGGAAGTTTAAGTTGTATCCATCAGGATGTATAGGGCAACTACAGTGGCTAAATGAACTTAAAAACTTTTTCAGGTTTTAAATTTAATCTCCTACCTCATTGACCTGTTAAAGTTTGCTAATGCAAAGGCTAAAGTTAAAGATAGGGGAAATAGTCTGTGTAACTGGTTCCCGCTGGTCTAGGGAAACTTTGACAGCTCACCGCTTATGGGAGGTAGGAAAAGTATATTCTACATCCCCGGGAAATGGACTAATATGAGAAAATCTTTGATGGACTGGATCTTATTATTTTGCTTAATTTTGTATTATCACCAAACACAGTAAAAAAAAATACCTTCAATTAAATACAAGGCTATTAGTTAAAAGAATCCCAAAAGGAAGACTACAAAAGAAATGTATTAACAACAAAGATTCAACCAGGAAATACCACATGAATCCCATATCCCACTTACATCAGCCTTGTGATCATCAGTCTTGTGATCAAATACATATAATTTGCCCTAAGGCACCTCAAATAACAAATGGGGAACTATACATTCTATCTAGTGTGATTTACAAGCATATTAATCAACTTTGTTTTCATGACATTTTCGAAAGCATAAAGCCGACAATATATTACATTGTATATGGCCAAACCAAAGTGTCAAATATTTACATTATTACATATTACATAATCAAAATATATGTAATATAATAAGGATATGCACTTAAATCATCATTATAGCGTAGATTTTTACTCTTTATAGTTGTGTGGAAAGAATAGGGAAACAGAAAACTTATGATATAAAATGACTTTGATTACAAACAAGCTGCTCAGAAACCAGTTTTAATGCTGAATCCATGCTAGATTACTATATGTATAAATCCTGGCCAGCTTTTAACTAATATTGTATTTTATGTGCACCCCAGATATGTATTAATAAATGTGTTTTCTTTAGGATCAATTTGCTCACTATAAGTTTATTCCCCGATTGACCCCGTGGATTGAGGAGGGGTTTATGTTGCTGCTGAGTCCCAAGTGGTGGGATAGCTGATTATTGAGGTCTTTGTATTAATATAATTATATAAGATCCCTCATGCAGAAAAAAGGTAATATAATTGCTCACACACAATGATAATATAAGTGCCTACACAAAGAGAAATGTAATAAACTGTATATACTAGAGTATAAGCAAATTTGAGTATTAGCCTAGGTACTTATTTTTACCTAAAAATGAGTACTCTGACTTGAGTATGAGCAGAGGGTTGACTTTCTCCCATAGACAGCCCCATAGATACTTCCACAAACAGTCCTATAGAAAGTCCAATACACAGCCCCATAGAAAGTCCCATACAACAGCCCCATAGAAAGTCCAATACACAGCCCCAAAGAAAGTCCAATACACAGCCCCATAGAAAGTCCAATGCACAGCCCCACAGAAAGTCCAATACACAGCCCCATAGAAAGTCCAATACACAGCCCCATAAGAAAGTCCAATACACAGCCCCATAGAAAGTCCCATGCACAGCCCCATAGAAAATCCCATACAAAGCCCCATGAACAGATTTGCCCTACATACCTTTCTGTGCAGCCTGAATATTAAAAAAAAGTTGAATCCTGTTAATTATACAGTTTTTTTCACTTTCCCTTCCAGTCTAGGCTCATCTAGTGACCAGGAAAACAATTTCAAGAAATCAAGAGGCTTCTGTGTGTTACAGGGTACAGATTTAGTTTTCCCAGGGCTATGTGTTTTTGTCCAGCTGCTCCTTCAAGCATCCATATCAGCCCAGACCTGGGTATAAGCCCAGGGGAGACTTTTAGGATGATTTTAAAAGTAAAATACATGGCTTATACTTGAGTATATATGGTAAGTGCCACACACACAAACAATGGTAGTATAAATGCCCCATACACAGACAATGGCAATATAAGTCCCCTCCGAAAAAAAATAATATAAGTGCTACACACAGAGAGAAAGGTATAATAATTTTCCCACACACAGGCAATAGTATTATATGTGCTGCACACACAGATAATGGTAATTCTAGTGTCCGCACACAGACAATACCAAAAGAATGGCAATATAAGTGCCCCCATGCAGAGAATTGCAATATAAAAGCCCCATCCACAGAACATTTTAATAAAAATGCCCCACATATTGTGAAAGGCAATATGAGTGCACCCACACAGACAATGGTAATATAAGTGGCCGACATGGACATTGGAAATATAAGTGCTCCCCCACTGACAATGAAAGTAATGAAAGTGCACCCATACAGACAATTGTAATAAAAGTTCCCCCCCCACACAGAGGAAGATATATGAACCTTACATACAGACAATTGTTATATAAGTGCCCACTCACAAACAACAGTTATAAAAGTGCCCCTCACACAGACATTGCTAATATGCATATCCCTATCCAAACAATGGCAACATAAGTAACCCCAGCACAGAGAATAGCAATATAAGTGGACCAACAAAGAGAATAGTAAATTAAGTGCCCCATACAGACAATCATAGTATAAGTGCGCCAACAAAGACAAAAGTAATAGTAGCCCCACACAATGATAATATAAGCCCCCACAAAGAGAATCATAATATAAGTGCCTCCCACTCAGACGTTGTAATATAAGTGTCCCACACAGAGAAAGATATTGTAAGTGCCCCCCACACAGACAATGGTTAAATAAGTGCCCCCCCACAATAGTAATATAAGTGCCACACAGGCAGACATTGTAAATATAAGGGCGCACACACAGAAAAAGGTAATATAAGTGCCCCCACACAAACAATGGTAATATAAGTTACCTCACAGAGAGGATTGAAATATATGTTTCCCCAACAAAGAAAGGTAATATAAGTACCCCCCACACAGAGAATGGTACTGTAAGTGCCCCCCCAAAAAAGGCAATATAAGTGCCCCAACACAGACAATGAAAGCATATGTTTCCCCATGTAGAGAATGGTAATATAAGCACCCACACACAGAGAAAAGTAATATAAGTTCCCCCACAGAGAGAATTGTAATATAAGTTTCGCCCAAAACAAAGAAAGGTAATATAAGTACCCCCCACACAGAGAATAGTAATATAAGTTCTTCCACACAGACAATGATAATATAGGTGCCCCCACATAGAAAAAGGTAAAGTAAGGACCCCACACACAAAGAATGGTAACATAAGTTCCCACCCAGAGACAACTGTAATATACGTTTCCCCAACAAAGAAAGGCAATAGAAGTGCCCCACATAGAGAATAGTAATATAAGTTCCCCACACACATACAATACAATGACAATATAAGTGCCCCCACACAGTGACAAAGAGAGACTTGTAAAGCAAAGTAATTAATGTCCTGCTGCAGCACATTGCTTTCCTACACTGCTTTCCTGCTGCCAGGTGCCATGACTTCACAAAGGGGGGAGCGAGTTTTGCCATGGGGCAAGAATGTGAGAACATTTTCTTTTTTTCATCCGCCCCCCCTTCTGAATTTTCCCAGGTGCCTTGACGTGGCATGCATGCATATTTTTAAGTGTGTTACTAACTGGAAATTTTCCCCTTTTTTATGTGTACAAATAATGGCTTTTTATCATTTATTGCAGCTAGTCAACTCCAGAATGAGGGTTTAACAGAGCACTGGCACTAGGGTGTTTCTAGCAGCTTGTTAAAGAGCAAGTTCAGTGCAAATACATATGCTTTTCAGAAAAAAGAGCAGTATTTTTTCGTCCCAATGACCTTAATCTGCCAATTCAGCATTCTGTCTGTGTTTTGTCTTCCGAAATACTGACTTCCTGTTTGCAGGACCCCTAGTAGAGACCGTTATGGTCTTGCCCTTGACCCAGCGCCTGGGCTGATATAGTTGCTCAGTAGAGATCTGAGCATGTTTGACCCATCCAACAGCCAATCAGTAGAAATTACTGTTAGGAACATTCCAAGGATGTGGTGCATCCTGGGAAGAAGAAGGACCATTAGAACCTGAAATGTCAGCTTCCTAATGTCAACAGCAGAGAACAGAAAAGGGGATGAAATCAAGTGATTTTTCAAAATGGAAGAGAATATGTAGAATAAAAACTACACAAGGCATTACACAAACTAACAATTTAACAAATATTGATAATCTCCACTGAACTATCCCTTTAAGGCCACAGCATGGGATAGACAGAGCGATGGCAATTTCTTTCTGTGTAATGGATAATATAAGGATAGTGTAAAACAAAAATTACTTTTTGGCTACAAATTATACCAAAATGCTTTTCAATGTGAAAATTCAATGTTCAAACTTTTACAGTTTCTTGTAATACAGTACAGTCAACAGTTACCCGTTTGAAGGAACCAAAAACATTAAAAAGAAAAAAAAACGTTAACAGCTTGACTCCTGCAGTTTCCTCCAGGTACATCAGGGACTACATATACCTTTGAAGAGTACAAAGGGTTATGACAAGTAAAAAGACAGTTTCAGAGTTGAGGATGTTGATGTTAAGACATAGTTACAGATAGTTTTTTAGTTTTTTGTATTTTTGGATTAAATATTAACAACATTCCAGAAATCAGTAAACACCACACTGATGGTCACATGGTAGAATGGGAAAGAAAGACTCGGAAAAATCTTTAACTGAACCTAGAATTTTCTAGGCTATAGCATTTTCTGTTAATCTGTATATATATTGTATGAAAGCTAAACCACAGAGAATCAGTATAGTAAAAGCATTGATGCCTTTGAGCTTTGACACGGTGAAGACAACAAGCCAACCCTTATTTTCCATGAAACAAAGATGGGCTGACTGAACCTGTCTTATTTTAGACATTTCATCAAAAGAATGAAGATATTGAAAAAGACAGTTACATTGGAAAAGGTAAAGAGAAGGAAAGAAATGGAGGGCCAGTGGGTGAATTTAGTTACAGCAATCTCGGACATTCCTAGGGGATGCTTGAAAACTAAAGAAGGTCTTTTTTTTAAAAAATGAAACACTATGGGAAAGATGTAATACTTACCTTGGCTCTCACAATGCATAAATTGCTTTACAGGGCAATAATGACCGCTAACTGGCCAAATCAGCGTAAAACCCCAAACTACCAAATGTATTATCGGGTCAACATGGGTTTTACACTGACTTAGCAGTGCCTGCTTTGAACAGCACAACTGATGCAATACAAGTTAAGATTTGCGCTAACTTAACTTAAATTGAATGGAGATGTAAACGCAAATCATGTAAAAGCGTTTAATACACTGCGGGATCTCAGCAAGTAACTTAAAACTAAAAAGTATTGCATGTCCCTCTAATTGTATTGTGTAACCAAGAAGATAAAATGCGCTGTCTTAATGGCTCCACCCAGAGGACATTAAGGAGGAGATGCAATATATTTCGCAATCGCAACCTCTGTGCACTCGTTTCCGCAATGTATTAACCACTTTGCGACCGTTAATACATTGCGAAAAACGCTAGCGATAAGTTGTGACATTTTGCGCATATTTTAAAGACACCATTGAAGAGGCGTTAATTGTAGTGCAAAAAACTAGCGCAAAAAACGGCGCAAAATTTATTGCATCGCTTTGCGCTGGGCAAAGAAAAAAAATTTGCGACATGGTGCAGGCAGTGCAAAACCTTCGCTAGCATGTTAGTACATAGGTTAGCGTGATTTTAGTGCTTACTGTATTTTCTCGTTAGCGCGGGATATTGCATCTCCCTGTAAGCTTTGCATAACATAGTAGCACAAAACTTAACCAATAGTGACCATTTCTGCATCCCCACCCCATATACACATTAAGCATTAGAGTTTACTTTTTTAAATACTATCACTTACATACATGTTTTATTATACACAATTATTATCTGATATCACTGGATGTACATTCACATGTGGTACGGAGATGTATTACATGGCAGGGAGGCAAATATGCAAAGTTTAGAAAGAAAAAGATATAGGAGTTGTTAAGATGTGGGATTTTAAACAGCAGCTTGGTAGATAATTTGTCTATTATTGTTGATATAATATTATTTAGTAGAAAGGGCAACCTGGGGATTCAAATAAAAAACATAATTAAAAGTTGCAATACACAGAAGTAATATCTATGCAAAAACAAACAAAAAAAAGAATTAAGGAGTTTTTAGCTCTTTTAAAATACAAAATACAATTGGTGGCGTCTGATCCTTATATAAATGTGGCTGGCGTCTCTAGCTGTTACATTATGATAACAGATTCAACAATAGCAAGACACAAAAATGAATTCCCAGGTTTTCTTGAAAATCACATAATCATGCAGTTCTTTAGTACAGCTTGTGCATCTTAACATAAAGAGATTTTTATTGTTTGTCTGCTGGGCATTTTAGGGAATATTGTTATACAATTGCATTTGATTGGAGGAAAAGTGTGGGAGATGACCCTGACCGCAGAGATTTTATTGGTTGAAAAAACAATTTATTCCTGTCAATTGGTTTGCGTTGGTTTTATTTGGGGGTGGGGAAAGGGATCGATGAACACATATTTTGCAGTACAAAGAGCAGCTAGTTCAATTCCTGATCTGCTAAAATCTAATTAAGATCAAGTGGCACAATGTAAAATATTAAGCAATATTTTTGATCAAGAAGTTAAAGATACACATCTAATAGTTTATGGCTAGAATTAGGGCTAGGCCCCACTATGCCCAAAATGTTTGGATCACATATTGTTCATCGTACAGACACCGCAAACTGAAATCATGCCCAACTATTTTTGGTACCATTTTGATGTCCATGCCCTATTTAACTTATTTAAAATGGAAAACAGAATTGCATGTGCTAATGTGCAAAATCTTGCATCACTTTTTCGAGCAATTTTGAGCAATATGGTGGGGCCTAAGTTTGAATCAAATCAACCTGATTTACTTCTTCGTTGTAGTTTCCTTATAATGTAATTAATGATACAAAAAACAGTCCCAAACTAGTGCTTGGAAACATGAAAATAAATGAATATTTTATGGGCACGTCCACCCCCAAAACTAAAATTTGCCCCACACCTGACCCACTGTAAAAATCCTTGCCTTTCTCCTCGGCTCCTTATGATTGTCCTGCAACGTCTATTCAAAGTCCAGGAAACTGAAGAATAGGAGTCTTCCTGTGTGTAAAAAGGTTTCTGACCAATCCCGGTCCTCCAGGAGGACTTTGGCATGCGCAGGGGAGGCTCGTTCAGTAATTGCCGTCAGACATTGGCCGTGATGTCACTCTCAGGAAGAAAAAGTTAACCGCGGTAGTTGATTGTGTATTTGTAAGTTTAATTTCTCAGCCTGGGAGCATTTTAAGTAAAATGGAACTGGGGTTTTGGGGGGTGCACTGTAACAAATTTCCCAGTCCCCTCATTAATTTAATTTCCCTTCTCTGAACCCTTTCCATTTCCAAGATGTCCTTTTTTTACACAGGATTCCAAAACTGAACCACATATTCCAAATGAGGCCTTACCGGTGCCTTGTAAAGAGGGAGAATAATCTTTTTCTAACACAGTAAATCCATACCCCTCTTTATACAAGCCAATATCTAGCTGGCTCAGCTGTTGCTGCCTGGCACTGCTTGCTACATTTTAGTTTGTTCTCCACCAAAACAAATTATCATTTTCCAACAGGGATTCACTTAATACAGAGCCATTTATAGTATAAGTAGCACAAAAATGCATCACCTTACATTTCTCAATATTAAATCTCATCTGCCACTTAGCAACCCAATGTGACAATCTATCTAGATCCGCCTGCAGTGACTGCAAATCATCTGTAGCTTTTAATGTTCAACAAAGTTTTGTGTTGTCCTCAAAAACACAACACTTTCAGGGTGATTTACCCAGAGTCTGGGTAAATCTCTTAACGCAATTAATAAATATTGCGTTTCTGCAAGTGGGTAAATCCCACAAATAGCCGGCATTAAAATCATGCGCTAAAAATAGCACAAACACAATATTGAATTGCCCCAGATGCACGGGTGTCTTTTATGTAACCCACGCATCCTGCACTAATATGGAGTTAAAGTCACGGTAACCAGTAGCGGACCATATAATTTCCAGTGCCGCCACCGTGTTTGTGTTTAATAGCAGAGATTAAAGGGAAGGTGTGTTCTTGCTTCATAGCAGGGTTTAAAGGAAAGTATACTATTTGCTATTTTATAACAGTCAGAGTTGAAATAAAATGTGCTATGTACCATTTTTTTTACATTTTTTTTATTTAAGAGTTTAAAGAGCAAATATGCTCATTTGCTTCATTTAATTGCAATTATTAAAGGAAAAGTGCTACTCTGTATTTTTTAATGTACAGCGCTGCGTACCCAAGTGGCGCTTTATAAATAAAATTATTACTGTACATATATATATATATATATATATATATATATATATATACACCAATACAAGAATATACAACTCAAACCTTTATTATAAATTACTTTCAGATGTGGTGTAAAGGAGGACCGGCAATTTATACATTACACAAAAGACTCCTGCACTCAACTACACATATAAGCATAAATTAATTAGATATAATAATCAAACATATATGCAAGCAATGAAGGGAAATTACCTGCACTAAAGTTATAATGGATACATTTAGTTACATGGTTTGTACAAACTTGCGTCAGCTGTTGCGCCACTTCAAGGCAGTATCCCAGCATCAGTCCTAACCTAGTGAGTAAAGTACAATCCCTGGGGGAACAAGACCATACCTGCTTCTCTCCTTATTTAGTATGACCTATTCCAGGGAATCATGGGAGCTTACAGAGCTTCTAAACCTTCTTTTTATCTGGACTGCCTTAAAGGGGTGGGGAATAAATTTACACAGGAAGCAAAGCATACAATAGTTAAAATGGATACATATAGTTATATAGTTTGTACAAACTATGGTATGGTCCTGTTCACCCAGGGATTGTACTTTACTCACTAGGTTAGGACTGATGCTGGGATACTGCCTTGGAGTGGCACATCAGCCCAGGCCTGGCTGGTTTTTGTTGCCACCAGGGACTGTACAGCATCCAAGACTTACTGCACTGCTATCTATTTGTGCAGTTCCAAGCATTGGCAGAACTATTTATCTGCCTGCTAGATACCAGCGCAATCAGATGATCGGCACTTTTACTAAGATATGGGTGATCAGCTGTTTAAAAATGGTATCTAGCAGGCAGATCTATAGTTACACTGCTGCTTGGGACTGCAGAAATGGGACTTACAAAAGTGGATAGCAGCAAAATAAGGCTTAGATGCAGTCACCTCTGTAACAGCTTATTGAGTATCTAGCCCAGCGCTGGAGAGGGGAGGAAGGTGTAACAAAGGGCCTGCCATTGGAGTAAGGTTGGCATGCCACATTAGCACATGATCGAGCCATAGGCAGTGGTCCCAGTCCAAAGGTGTGCTTCACAAACTTTCCCTGCTGAGACCCAGCACAAGGCACAAGCGTGACAGAATCCCAACAGTGTGTCTGCTAAGTATCTTAATAAAAGAATTCGGCCCACCGCAAAATCTTTTTGATTTTGGCCCCTTATGTGATTGAGTTTGACACCCCTGATCTAGTCCAACCACCTCTTTATGTTCCTTTCAGCGATAACCAATTTGATGCATCAGATCTTATATTGGGTAGCATGCTTGGTGCCATAGTACCCACTATTGATCTGGCTTTACAATATGTAAGCCTTGAAGTCATTGGAAGAACTCAGATTAGGATCTATACATAGAACATTGCAATGGTTTTTGATAATATTAAAAACTTGTTTGTACTGTTTAGTCTAAGTGGTGACAAAGTTAAAGGTATGATCTCTATTCTCTCTTTTATTAGAAATTTATTAGAATCTGACATTCTTCTCCTAGGGAGATTAGAAACAGGTTTTACCCTTGCTGTATTAGGTGATCCCATAATGGCATAGAATGTTCCTGGAATTTATCCCATGTTGAGCAAACCCTGCGTATACACAGGAACTGACTGACAGGGAGACTATTTTTTAAAGACCTGGGATGGCTACTCCAATAATGCAACAAAGTCTTCCTTATTATGGGTTTTATGAGTTCTCTATCAATAGTAGAATCTTGAGTCTAGAACAGAACATCTTGAAAAGGTATTTGATATCTATCACATGAGTGCAAAAACTGCAAGCCGAAATCATTATTGTTGCAATATGACACAAAGTCCAGGACCTCATGCCATACAATGATTAGGTGGTCTATGTATCTTAAAAATAAGATATAGAGATGACTGTCAGATATAACTAAAGAAAATGTTTGAGGCACTCAAGCATGTATAGTTATATAGAAAATCTCTTTATTATATATCAGTGCAGGGGAATCCATGTTTAAAAACAATTAAAAAAGTTTGTCCATGACCAGAAACCCATGCTATGTGACAATATAATGTAATAAGTCCTAATGCAAACACACCAAATAGTATATGCTCAATAATAGTAAACATAAGGCATATATGAAAGGACAAGTACCATAATGACAAATCTCCACTAGTAATAGGCAATCACAGTCCTATACTTAATAGTAATAATTAATAGTCATAGTCCTATACTTATCCCCCTTGGCAAGGTTGCACAGCATATATGTGTTGCAGCATAAGCAAAGGGCTTAGAAGTAGAGTAAAGTACAACAAGGCATTAGGTGCTAGATGACTCTCCAAAGATGTAGAGCCTATTCCATAAACCCATATAGAGGTTCACATAGGAAGGGCCAAAACAGGTGCCTATCACCGCCCCACACCTTTGAAGATAAAGCACACGCTTTGAAAAGATAAAAATTCAACAGTCATAAGATATTGCAAAATTTTCGTCCAGTTTGGCTGATATGCCTGAATAAAGCTTATTAAAAAAGGCGCAGCCTCATTTTCTGCTTTTTTTTATATGTATGGTGGAAGCCCGCAAGACGAATCTCATCCTGTTTGAACAGACCTCGAGTCTGTATTGAGCGGCTTGTCACTTTGTATTATTTTTTAGAAGAAAATGGTCAGTAAATTGTATAGGTAACAGTTTAAAATCCATTGGGGGAATCGGATCAGGTCAATCTGTTAATTGAAATATTGACAAAAACTAAACAACAATCTGTTAAAAACAACATAATCTAAACTTGAATCGCATTAGATAAATAAACCATATTCCTCAGCTGTTCAAGATGCCTCCTTAATAACAAAGGAATATGCATTATTTTATGAATTATACTTATCCAAAGCAAATAGTTTGACCTAAAAAGGGGGTTTTGCGTATCATATGTAAAATCAGAATGAAGATATTTAAATTATTTAAATGCAGTTTATTATGTTTTGCTGAAATAATGGGTATTGGGGCCCATCATCAGAAAGGCAAAGGCAACACATGTGATTGGTGGTAGGGAATTAGGATCGCATAATTGATCCTACCCCCAGTCACACCCAAATTTCCTTGTCCCTTGACTTTGCCCTGTTTACCCCATAATTTAGAAAATAATCTCCATTGTGATGCAATGTGATGATGGGCATCATTAGACCCTCAGCCATAATGGGCACCACTTCCCAAGGTCTTTAAATCAACCCTAAAGCTTTCTTAGCTAAAATTTGGGCAATTAAAACAGCAACCTAAAGGGCATAAAAATCAAGAATTTTCTTGTTGTATGCATAATCAAATAAAGGTTTTACAGATTCTCTGCTTCACAGCAGACAGTCTACCCAATGCTGTATTTGCATTCCTTTTATCCCGTTCCTGCATACTTTGCTGTTCTTGTTCTCTGATTTTGCAGTCTGCACAACTAGAAGTGGCATATATAAACTGCCATACATTTTACAATTACAAAATGTTCTCCCCCTTCTCTCTGCCTCTCAAAAGGTTTTACCTTCATTTCAAGCTTTCCAAGCTCTTTTACAACTCGAAATGCTCAAAGGAGGCAGCTAGGGGGAATATAATTTTGTAATTGGCAGTGATGTCAACTGTCACATCTATAATGACAACAGCTATCTGTAAAAAATGGAAGCAAAAAAGGGGTAATAGAAAATAAGTATAATCTTACATATCTCGGATTTCTAACAATTGCAATTTTAAGAGGTGACTTACCTTTTTATTAGAGGCTTGGACTTGTTCATTAAGTCTGTCTTTCAATGAAAATATTCACTTTTCAAGCTATTTTAAAAAATTGTGTAAGCCACTTTATTGGACTTTAAAAGTTACTATATGCGGGATCAGTCCATTAATTGTATTTTTGTAAATATTTTATTATTCCTTGGACAATACTGAAGATATCACACTTGATATAATGTAAAGTACAGCTTATACCAGTGTAAATTTGCTGTCCATTTAAAATAAACTCAACAAACAGCCAATAAAAAATGGCCAAATTGTGCTCAATAGGCTTAGGTCTGGAGATGCTTGAAAAAGGAATATACTGTGCAGCATCCCCTCTTTAAACATTTGGATAGAATTAGGTCTGGAGACAGCTTGGCTAGTCTAGCCCCTTCACCCTCAGTTTCTTAAGCAAAGCAGTGGTTGTTGTGGAGGTGTTTTGGGGGTTATTATCATGTTAAAATACTGCCCTGTGTCCCAGTTTCTGAAGTTGGGGGCAGAAGAAGACCACACGGGGGGACAGGTGGGACTCCAGTATGGTGCCTGGACTTGCCAGGGATCCGGAAGCTAGTCTCTGCTATAGCAAATTTTGCTTTACAACTACCTTAATAAAAAAAAAAAAAGTCACCCGGAAAAGCCTTGGGGAAGAAGACAGCAACTCCCTTAAACATAGCAGCTTGACCTCAAGCTTAAGATCCTCCAAATGCTGGTACCTAGCAACACCAGCACGCTTCACCCAGCACAGAAAGAGAAACGTTGCCTGTATGGGGAAGGACGGCGGCGGCATCATTGTAGGATCTAATCTACACTCGCAATCACTCACGTAACAGCTAGTGCTTTAACAAAGTGCTGTCCACTTCCACATGGCTTCTGGGAGCTTTTTTTGGAAGGAAACTTGACTCAAAATATGACACCCACTATGGCAGACTGTGTCCTTTGGCCCTTTTGAGCAATCTAGGGTGGAGGAGGGGGGGTATCTGGGCAGTATATACAACTTTATCAAAATGTTACAAATGTCTGTGTGCCAATGATTTTACCAATGTCTATGGGCCATTGATTTTACCAATGTCTATGTGCTAATTGCCAAACATTTTACCAGTGTCTGGGAGCCAATGATTTTACCAATGCCCAATGCTTTGTGTATACAGTCAAATTCTATTGTTATGGACATTAAATAATATCCTTATAATCAGCATGCTGCTACATATTATCGATCTGCCTCTTATTGTAAGCGAACAGGACAAAAGGAATTTTATAGCTAACTGTATTGTATTAAGACCCAGAAGGCTGAGAAGGAGTATCAATTGGAAGTTTTCCTTGCTGTGGTTGAAGCCAGGACTGCTTGGGAGTTTTTGATCATCCTAGATTCAATGATTGAACTTTTGATCTCAATGAAGATCTGGTACACATGGTACAATTTTTACCTATCTTTCAGACAAACAGACTTCTGACCAATAAGATGATCAGTAGAGTATTAACCAGAGAATGTAAGAAATTGGGTCATGTATACATACATAAAACAGTGCAATGCACTATGGGAATTTCATTAATCTTCAAAATCAACTTAAATAGCTTGTAGATTATTATGGATAACATGCCCCCTGATTTTAATTAAAACAGGAAGCAGATTATGGTGTGGAGAAGATTGTAGCAATCTTGTGATTTTTCAAATTGATGCGCAGTGTTGCTTAGTTTTTATTTGATATCAGCAATACTGTCATCAGAGGTACTGGGTGAATACATTGCTGTTTTTGGTGCTGTATGCATTCGGACATGTTCTTCAACTACACAAGGATGTCTATTGAGTGGTAAGATTCTAAACTTGAATCGCATTAGATAAATAAACCATATTCCTCAGCTGTTCAAGATGCCTCCTTAATAACAAAGGAATATGCATTATTTTATGAATTATACTTATCCAAAGCAAATAGTTTGACCTAAAAAGGGGGTTTTGCGTATCATATGTAAAATCAGAATGAAGATATTTAAATTATTTAAATGCAGTTTATTATGTTTTGCTGATAATAATGGGTATTGGGTGCCCATCATTTAGAAAGGCAAAGGCAACACATGTGATTGGTGGTAGGGAATTAGGACGCATAATTGATCCTACCCCCAGTCAACCCAAACGTTCCTTGTCCTCCCTTGACTTTGCCCTGTTTACCCCATAATTTAGAAAATAATCTCCATTGTGATGCTAATGTGATGATGAGGCATCATTAGACCCTCAGCCATAATGGGCACCACTTCCCAAGGTCTTTAAATCAACCCTAAAGCTTTCTTAGCTATAAATTTGGGCAATTAAAACAGCAACCTAAAGGGCATAAAAATCAAGAATTTTCTTGTTGTATGCATAATCAAATAAAGGTTATTACAGGTATTCTCTGCTTCACAGCAGACAGTCTACCCAATGCTGTATTTGCATTCCTTTTATCCCGTTCCTGCATACTTTGCTGTTCTTGTTCTCTGATTTTGCAGTCTGCAAACTAGAAGTGGCATATATAAACTGCCATACATTTTTACATATTACATATTTTTTATATAGACAAGACTGGCATTCCATAAAGACAGCATTACAATCTGGAATTGTCTCTTTTTCAGTACAGTGAAACTATTCTTTTATTAATAATAATAATAAGGTTTTAAAGTGCTAAACCCCTCTGCAAATGTTTGCTTTAGGAAAAGGAGTAAAAATATAAACCAACCACATAATGTCCAACATTACAAATGTTGGATCAAACGATAACGTATTTTAATTGTTTATTTATAAATATCACTGTTTAAAGGCCATATAAAAGTCTGCATGAAGTAATATACTCTTTTGGCTTTGGAAAAAAAATATATCTATGTGCAGTTGTAATCAATTATGTTAAATTGTAATTGATATGCTTGATATGATTGATCTGGCTAAGGAATTCTTCATGCTGGAATGCAAGGATAGTACCCCTAAAAGCTAAAGATTTTTATAATCTACAAAAATAGAATTGTTTAGCGTATGAAATGTTAATGAATCAATAGTATAATGTGTCCCACACTCAGGGTATCTTTTTATGGGTCTCTCTTCCCCTCTGCCCACGGTAACAATTACAGCAATCAAACAATGTTGGAAGGAAGAAGTTATTTTAGTTGCTGAGAGCATTGGAATAACATTTGTTTGCAGTGGAATACTGCCAACATTGTTTGATTGCTGAATCAATAAATAAAGTGGCAAGAGCTTAGGGGCAGGAAAAGTCCATTGTATGCAAAGTCAACATATTCTTTATAAAAACCCACCAAACCAGTAACATGAGGATAAATGTAGTGCAAAGCAACAATCTGTAACAATTAATTATTTCACAATACCGCCCGTGTTGTGTTTTCATTAAATAATGAAACTGTTTGTTATTTTACAAAAATCCCCGCCAAAATAGCCATTATTCCAATTCCCACGATAACCAGATTGTGGCTGGTTATCATGAGAACTGGAACCACGACTGTCTCTTTTATACATTTCACCCTTAATGCATCCTTATTATGCATACCATATATCTGTATACTGTAGGTGCAAATAAACTTTGTTGCCATCAATCAAATACATATTTCAAATGCTAGCTCTCCACATAATAATAATGCTAAAAAATCTTAAAATGGTTTGATCTTAATTACTTCAAAGCTCATGTAGGAATTTAGTATAGAATATTCTATAGTCATCCTTGTGTATATTAGTAACATAAAAACAGTAGTTTATTTGAAATCTGAAACATAAAATACATTAGCTTATTATTGGTTTTAGCTTATCCTTTAAACCCTGACCTATCTATAAAATCTAGACAATAGGACTGTTATACAACCTCAGCAGCTTGTTGAACTGATACAAAAAGTAATCTCTCCTTACTTTACAACCTACTTTGAGTGAATATCTTCATCTACAATCCTTCACTAGTTACCCCCTAGCCAAAAATAAGAAGGGCCTTGTGTTTCTCTGCCATATGAGTTTACTGTCTAATTTGTAGCTGTATATTCTTTTACAGATGGTACTATAACCCTCAGAATCTCAAGCATCTGTTATACTCCAGGATGTGAAAGTGCAGATAAATGCCTTTTTGCATAAAAATGTTCATATTACAATTATTTTCCATAAAAAGCTCTATAACTGCAGATCTATTTCTCTTGAGGAAATTAAACTGCCACATAGGTGTATGAACTGAACTCTCTATCCAATTTCAAGCCCCTTCTTTTAAGCAATCACATGTTGTCATGTTCAGATGTAGAATCAATGACCGTATTAAGTAAGTGTTAAAAACTAATTACAGTAGGTTTTCTGGGAAATGTTAAATTGATTTATAAATGCTTTTTTGCATTTGCAGTGAAAAATGTTTTTTCAGTGATGTTTTAACAGATTTATCCATTTAAAAACTATTATTGGAGAATAGTTTTTAAGCCTTATAAGTATGAACAGACATTTTAAAAAATCCGTTAATAAAATCCACACTGAAGTGATTTAACAGTTTGGGGTTTTTTTAGCAGAAGAGCAATGGAAGACTTTCCCCAAAAGATGCCAGTCGGGGGTTTGATGTCAGCCCAGAATAATGACCCAAGATAATTAGATAAACCCCTCTATTTGGTTTAATTATCACTAGCACTAGTACAGGTACTATTATACTACATAGCCCTAAAGCCATAAAGGGTATGTTTACCCCCCAAAATTATATAGGTACATAAATTATCCCCCAAACCTCAAAACCACAATATTTAGAAAGCTGACACATGTAGGACTAACCTGTTATGCAGCAAAATGTTCTCCCCCTTCTCTCTGCCTCTCAAAAGGTTTCTACCTTCATTTCAAGCTTTCCAAGCTCTTTTACAAACTCGAAAATGCTCAAAGGAGGCAGCTAGGGGGAATATAATTTTGTAATTGGCAGTGATGTCAACTGTCACATCTATAACTGACAACAGCTATCTGTAAAAAATGGAAGCAAAAAAGGGGTAATAGAAAATAGGTATAATCTTACATATCTCGGATTTCTAACAATTGCAATTTTAAGAGGTGACTTACCTTTTTATTAGAGGCTTGGACTTGTTCATTAAGTCTGTCTTTCAATGAAAATATTCACTTTTCAAGCTATTTTAAAAAATGTGTAAGCCACTTTATTGGACTTTAAAAGTTACTATATGCGGGATCAGTCCATTAATTGTATTTTTGTAAATATTTTATTATTCCTTGGACAATACTGAAGATATCACACTTTGATATAATGTAAAGTACAGCTTTATACCAGTGTAAATTTGCTGTCCATTTAAAATAACTCAACAAACAGCCAATAAAAAAATGGCCAAATTGTGCTCAATAAGGCTTAGGTCTGGAGATGCTTGAAAAAGGAATATACTGTGCAGCATCCCCTTCTTTACAACATTTGGATAGAATTAGGTCTGGAGACAAGCTTGGCTAGTCTAGCCCCTTCACCCTCAGTTTCTTAAGCAAGGCAGTGGTTGTTGTGGAGGTGTTTTGGGGGTTATTATCATGTTAAAATACTGCCCTGTGTCCCAGTTTCTGAAGTTGGGGGCAGAAGCACCATCAGGGGGGACAGGTGGGACTCCAGTATGGTGCCTGGACTTGCCAGGGTCCCGGAAGCTAGTCTCTGCTATAGCAAATTTTGCTTTACAAGCTACCTTAATAAAAAAAAAAAAGTCACCCGGAAAAGCCTTGGGGAAGAAGACAGCAACTCCCTTAAACAGTAGCAGCTTGACCTCAAGCTTAAGATCCTCCAAATGCTGGTACCTAGCAACACCAGCACGCTTCACCCAGCACAGACAAGAGAAACGTTGCCTGTATGGGGAAGGAGCGGCGGCATCATTGTAGGATCTTAATCTCACACCTCGCAATCACTCACTGTAACAGCTAGTGCTTTAACAAAGTGCTGTCCACTTCCACATGGCTTCTGGGAGCCTTTTTTTTGGAAGGAAACTTGTGACTCAAAATATGACACCCACTATGGCAGACTGTGTCCTTTGGCCCTTTTTTTGAGCACATATCAGGGTGGAAGGAGGGGGTATCTGGGCAGTATATACAACTTTATCAAACATGTTACAAATGTCTGTGTGCCAATGATTTTACCAATGTCTATGGGCCATTGATTTTACCAATGTCTATGTGCTAATTTGCCAAACATTTTACCAGTGTCTGGGAGCCAATGATTTTACCAATGCCCAATGCTTTGTTGTATACAGTCAAATTCTATTGTTATGCACATTAAATAATATCCTTATAATCAGCATGCTGCTACATATTATCGATCTGCCTCTTATTGTAAGCGAACAGGACAAAAGGAATTTTATAGCTAACTGTATGGTAGTAAGACCCAGAAGGCTGAGAAGGGAGTATCAATTGGAAGTTTTCCTTGCCTGCTGGTTGAAGCCAGGACTGCTTGGGAGTTTTTTGATCATCCTAGATTCAATGATTTGAACTTTTGATCTCAATGTAAGATCTGGTACACATGGTACAATTTTTTACCTATCTTTCAGAACAACAGACTTCTGACCAATAAGATGATCAGTAGAGTATTTAACCAGAGAATGTAAGAAATTGGGTCATGTATACATACATAAAACAGTGCAATGCACTATGTGAATTATACATTAATCTTCAAAATCAACTTAAATAGCTTGTAGATTATTATGGATAACATGCCCCCTGATTTTAATTAAAACAGGAAGCAGATTATGCTGTGGAGAAGATTGTAGCAATCTTGTGATTTTTCAACATTGCATGCGCAGTGTTGCTTAGTTTTTATATTGATATCAGCAATACTGCTCCATCAGAGGTACTGGGTGAATACATTGCTGTTTTTGGTGCTGTATGCATTCGGACATGTTCTTCAACTACACAAGGATGTCTATTGAGTGGTAAGATTACTTCATATGGTTTATGAACTAAGGTAAGACCTGAGATACGCAAGCAAACTATGCAGCAAATGGTGTGACAGTTAGCCCTCTGGTTCACTAATTACCCAGCGTGACAGTCTGCAGTTCACAAATCACCCAGTGTGACAGTCAGCCCTCCAGTTCACTAATCGCCCAGTATGACACTCAGCCCTCCAGTTCACCAATCACCCTTTGCGACAGTCATCCCTCCAGTTCACTAATCACCCAGTGTGACAGTCAACCCTACAGTTCACTACCCAGTCTAAAGTCATTTTAATGCTGCACTGATTGCAATCCAATTGAAATTAACTGCATTCATTGTGAGTCCCAATCAGTTTATAATTGGTGACAATTTGTGACACTCGCCCTGTTGCACTTTTTAACTATAACTTATTAAGACCTATTAATCTGTTGTGTAAATGGGTTGGGCACACCTCAACTAAGTTAAATAGGGACGAGATCTGACCTAGAATCCTTCATCGGGGCAGGCATCCGCAGTTTACCCAATTTTCAGGTCAAGTTTAAGTAAACCACAGTGAGTTTAAATAAGTTGCAGGTAAGATACAATTGCAAAGACGGAGTGGGTGCGGGTTATCGGGTCTGATAAATTTCAGGTGCTGGTCAATGCCAGAGCAGGTCGGATCAGGTAGCAGATACACTTTGCAGGTCTGTTTAATTTTGGGTGAGGGAACATTTTCCAGGTTTTCAAACTAAACTCAAATTTACTGCTAAGATACAATTAATAAACTCTGTTTTTTGGGAAATACTCACCTGGGGGCATATTTAAAAACCTGTGACCAGGATCGTACATTTACAAATGAACGTTCGTAGCAAAATAACACAATGGTATTGTAATCTGCAAGATCCTGCCTGTCATTTTCTAAATTACCCTCTACACACAGTCCTGAGCATTCTCCCTATGTTAAGCCTAGGGTGAAAGCTCAGGACTGCAGATTTCCCTCAGCCACAGCTGACTCTCTATAGTTTAGGAAGACTTCCGTGGGCAAGGAAAATTTTCAGACATTGCCAAACAACCCTCGGAAATGTGCTACACACACTAACCATAAAGGGACGATACCATCAAATATGATGGTATCGTCCCTTTATCGTTAGTGTGTGTACCCACCTTATCCTTGTACTTGCAGAATCAATCATATCAAGCAAAATCAAACTTAGAAAATATCAGATTACACTATTGTATGCCCAAATAATCTTGCCAATGATGACAAAACCTAATAAAAAATATGTGTAATGTATCAACTGAATAGTTTGATACCCCTTACTTATAGCTTTATCTAATTATGTCCCTTCAAGGAACCCTCCAACACAAAAGAGTACTAAGAAACTTCAAATTCATCAAAATACTCTGTGTCAGATGTAAACTCAGAACTTCATAATGTTATTGAAAGCAAAATACTCAGTTGTAAAAAATATTGGGTAAACATTCTTCACAAAAAAAAATCCTTTGCTAAACATAATGCTAATGGTTTAGGAGAATGTCAGGTGGCAATTTCTCACTTGCATGTTTATATAATCTGATTGTAAACACCATATACCTCTCTTTTTAGTGCTTGGAATCAGTGGGCTACCAATCTTTGTCTCCGCATCTTGAAGAACACTATTTATGTCACTGATATTGTTTTTCTTGTATAAAAAAGTATGTGTACAAATAAAAAAAATAGGTGAAATGCATACATACATTTTTGTTATTAACAAAGATGATCAGCAGATAACAAACCTGAAAGATGTGCAAAGTGTTATACTTGGGAGAATCACTTCCTAGAAAGCATTTTCCAGGAAGGCATTTTCTCTATCATGGTACAGAACAAAACGGAGTACTGAATACCTATTATTAACCTGTGCTTGCAAAGTCCTAGAAAACCCTGTATTTGTTAATGGTCTCTCTAAATCAATAAATGACAGCTTACTATTGTTAATAGCAGATAAACAGGCAGATTCAATACAAGTTCTTATCGTTAAAAATGGTGCTAATTTTGCCACAGCCAATCAGATGTTAGCTTTCAAATGTTAAATAAGATCTGATTGGTTGGGGCAAAATTAAACCCATCACTGCACTGTACCACCATTGGAATGAATTGGAGGCTAGAGGGGCACATCACCAATGTCAGAGGAATTTCCTGATCATTGCTGGAGGTTAAAAACGAAAGGGGAAGAGTTAGACCCACATTAACATTAAAATTGACAAACTTAGTATTGCAAGTATTTGTATTACAGTATTTGAAGAAAAAAAAATATGCTGATGCTATTCATTTCCCATAATTATGTCAGATTGGATATCTTTCTAAATGTTCTATATTGAATTTATGGCAAAACTTTTCAGATTGGAAGAACTTGCATTCTTCATGTTGGTTTGTTTTTTCTTAC
Source organism: Hymenochirus boettgeri (assembly GCA_019447015.1). Lineage (NCBI taxonomy): Eukaryota > Metazoa > Chordata > Amphibia > Anura > Pipidae > Hymenochirus > Hymenochirus boettgeri. The sequence goes on from CM033474.1 coordinate 100,428,870, forward strand.
TGCATACCTGATTAGTTAGATTTCACATTTTTGTAGAAAACCTTAAAATATTTAAAGGGCATGTCCACCCCCAAAACTAAAATTTAACCCCTTACTGGCCACATCAAGTAGTTTAAAACAATCCTTACCTTACATTCCTGCTCAAAATAGTTCCCCTGCTGTGCCCCTCCAAAGTCCAGGAAACTGCTGTGTAGGAGCAGTGTGTGACTCATGCTGTGCCTGAGACTTCCTCAACCTCATCAAGGTTGAGGCATGCTCAGTGCAGCCCTCCCTGCCTCTCAGCCAATCACGGACGCGGCTGCCGGTCCCGCCCCCTGCTTTCAATTCCATGCAAGCAGAGGGCCTGAACACTGCAGCGGAGGAGAGAGGGCAGGTAAGTAAGAATCGGGGGACTTTCTAACAATTATATTAATGCGGTTGGGGCTGGGGGAGCATGCCCTACCACATATCAAAAGTTAAATTTCGGGGTGGACATGCCCTTTAATTATCCACTAAATCTATAAACAAAATGACTACTGCATCAGCAGCTAGAAACATAATTCCCAATGTGGCACATGGTAATGTACATTCTGTAAAATAATGTATAGCCCTGCTGTAATATAAATATTTTATAGAAATTCTGTTAGTAAAAAAAATACCTCATCTGACAAGATGTGGGATTATCAATAAACACTAATTATGTGGACTTGATTCTAAACACCGATATCTATTCATAAACTAAAAGGAAAGACAATGTCCTAAGGTGAAGAAACATACCCCTCTTATGCAGTGCCCAGAAGCATACAATATAAGAAACCATAGAAAGGGGAAGATAAAGCAACTGGTAGAAATACAAATTTCTTCTTGCAGTGCACAAACCCAGGCATGTTTGCCATATAAAAAGATTTTTAACAAGTGTAACCAAACAGAAAAGGAGGTAAATAATGCCATTATACAAGGTTCCAGGGGTCCTTGCACAGTTCATAATAGTTCATAGTATAAATTAACTTTTTAACAGTCCAACAATTTTAAGGAACAAGTGGCCTGGAAAAAAGCCCTGTTGAACCCCACAAATGACATCACTAGACACCTCCGTAAGAATCACAGGTTCCAACACATGATGCCCCAACCAATCAGATCTTATTTAACATTTGAAAGCTAACATCTCATTGGTTAAGGCAAAATTAGCACCATTTTAAACGATAAGAACTTTTATTGAATAACCCTGATAGTTTTTAAAACTGTGATTCTGGATTATGTCTCAATAACTGTCCAGGATGCAGACAAAAACCCATTCAGCCATTTTTTCATTCATACTGGCGGTATAACCAGCTAAGTATATATTTTTGGGTAGATTCAAACTCAGAACTCAGGACTCAGCGCTGCAAATCATCAGTGCTAGCCACTTTATATATTTCATATAGATACATAGTATATTTAATACAACATACTACCATATATAAATTAAATATAAATACCAGTAACATGCAACCTTCTTTATTTTTAGAAACTCAACTAGTTTTTTTTTAAAGCTATCCAATGAACCTGTCATCACCACATCCAATGAAAGAAAGTTCCATAGTTTTACCATTCTCACAGTGAAAAACACATTCTGTACCTTAAAGGATGAGTATGCTGTAAAAAATAATTAATGTTAGTGGGAAGCTGCAGCTTTAAAAACAATTTTGGCTATTTTGTTTTTTTTCTATTCCCCCCCCCCCCTCGAGCCTACCTTTGCTGCTTCATAGTTGCTGGCTTCATCATACTGTATGTGAGATGCTGAGATCACCTGGCTCCTCCAGCTTCTGGGGCCTCAACAGGTAAGTTCCGGTTGTTTCACACACGCGCACACCCTCGCCTGTGTGCTTATGACGTAATCTTCCCGCACCTAATCCCAAAAGGGATTTACCCTATAGTGAACTGCTATGGGGGTAAAGCCCCATAAACTGCACCACATATTCCAAATGAGGCCTTAACAGTGCTTTGTAAAGAGGGAGAATAATATTTTTTCTTCCTTTTTTATAAGATAATATCTTGCTGGCTCTTGCTGTTGCCGCCTGGCACTGCTTGCTACATTTAAATTTGTTATCCACCAATTCTCCAAGATTGTTTTCCAACAGGGATTCACTTAACACAGAGCCATTTACAGTATGAGCATCACAAGGATTTTTAAGGCCAAAATGCATCACCTTACATTTCTCAACATTGAATCTCATCTGCCACTTAGCAGCCCAAATGTGACAATCAATCAAGATCTGCCTGCAACAATTGCACATTTATTTGTTGACAAAGTTTTGTGTCCTCCACAAACACAGACCTTGCTGACAATACATACTTCCAAATAATTAATAAACAGGTTAAATAGAAGTAGCTCCAACACCTCTCTGCATCTGATCCATCCACCAATTTTCTATCCATGTACAAATGTGCCACTCACATTTTTTTGTCAAGATAGTTCCCTCCTAAATCCATGCTAATTACTACTTAAGGTAGGTAGACACGTGCTGATTCTTCCTCCTGACCAACCGTTTGAGACTTTCGACCAGTCAGCCAGGAGGAAGCACTTGTTGGTCACTACAAAAGCAGCCATGTCTGACAGTAACCACGACCGAGTGTGTGGTCCCATTGAGGACTGCACGATCTGCCGTGGTTTTCCGACCTGTCCAATCGTGTGTTCATCCGATTCAGAAGAACAAACTATCACTTGTTTAAGAACATTGCTTCATTGGCCTCCTCTGTAACTATCTAATCCCCATTTTTTAATGGACCCACATTTTTAGTCCTCAGATTCTTACTATTAATATACTGTACTTGACCAGTTGTTATGGGTTAGTCTTCCTTTATTCAGCTATTCTAACTTCATTATTTATAATTTGAATTGACCTGAAAAATCTATGCTTTTTTCAGGGGCAAACATGATCTTCTTCCCAAATCTTACAGAAATGCAAAGCTATTGTAACACTACATATTATCACTGATTGTTACTTATGATGCTCTTCTTGACCTTTTGCAATATGATTTGCTAAATGTACCAATCCATTACATTGGTATTAATAAAATGAACCAAACCAATGATTATCTAAAAACATAATAACAATCTTTCTAATTTAGTGACTTTGAGGTGAATTTCACATGAATAAACTAATAGTTTCTGTATAAGTCTGTTAGCTCTTCAAAATCTCTGTTTTCATTTTACCACTTGAGGTTTCTCATTTGTGAGTTTTTTGGGTTTTTTTCAACTTGTTTTATTTTATAACAATGACAATATATATCTGAGTTATTGTTTACAATTCACAATAAAACATGTGTAATTAAAAAAATATTCCTTGTCTTTCTTTTCATAACATATATAACATAACTTGGTGGGGGGGATTGGTTAATTGGTTTCGAGGTTATATTGTTAGTACTTTATAGTATTTGTTCTCAGTGGATTATTAAAAGTTACCTTTTTTTTCACTGTGTTGTATATATATTATCTATTCATTTAGTCGATCGGAGGCTGCTTTTCCACTCCATCTTGGTATTCTCTGGCCTATGTTAATTTTTTTTTTTTTACATTTACCTGTGGTTTGTTTGTATCTGAATATATGAAAGCACTGCTTCACCTTTACATTTTAGTTAACTAGTACATTTATTTCATATGTTCCATTAGTTTCATTTGTACATTTTCAGCATACTGTTATATTTTATATAGTCGAACCAGGGCTCTATTGTCTAGAGAGCGTTTAATTTAGTGTCCATAATGACCATACTTTTTGGTATTTTGATGGGCATCCTCTATGTAGGTATACCAGTTCAATATATGGCAAGTCTTTGTTGATTTGGGCTGTCCAGCTTCTTTTTGTGGGTGGTTCTGGGGCCATCCATCTTAGTACAATGTTTTTTCTTGCGTAGAGCAAGGTTGCTCTGATAAAAGTTAATTGGTGTGTAGACCATGTGTCTGTTTCAGAGATTCCTAGAATACATAGCTTAGGATCTAATGGTATATTGAATTGTAGCATTGTGGATAGTTATCTTAGTACCTTGTTCCAGAATCTTATAACTTTTGGGCAGTCCCATATTAGGTGCCAAAAATCTGCGTGGTCGGCGTAGCACTTTGGGCATTTATCTTACCTCTGTTTTTTTTGTATATGCCTCATGTTTTTCGGGGAAAGGTATGCTTGTCTTAGAATATAGTATTGTATTAACTTATTATTCGCTGCTGGTGAGACCAGCGTATGGGACTCAGCTGCTTCTTCCCACTCTTCTGCTGTTAGGTTAGGAATATAATTTTTCCATTTGATTATCATATTGTTGTAGGTTGACATGGATTCTTGGTATATAAGCAAATTATATAATTTGGATATCAGATGTTTGCATTGTCCATGTCCTAGTACATTTAATAGAGGATGTGAGGTCATAGGTATCGTGGGTCCCTGAAATTCCGTACACAGACAGTGTCTTAGTTGTATATACCTAAAATAATAATGGTATGGGAGATTGAATAGGGTCTGAAGTTCGGGAAACGGGATGAGTTGTCCATTTTTAGTTATTTGACAAAATGTTTTAATACCTTTTCTTTCCCAATCTTGGTATGGACTAAAAGATGCCAACTGTGGGTGTTTAAGATTGTGCCATAATGGTGTTATGTCCATTAACCCTTCATATTTTATAGTTGACATGGTGTGTTTCCAAACTTTGTACATTTGTATGTGTAACACTGTGCCATTACCGATAATTTAATATTTAGGGTTTTGTAAAAAGGACAAGGGATGGGCTGGGAGGTATGCATGTAACATAGGTTCCATGGGTAGTAGGGGATCTTGCTTTCCAGTTTCCTGATCTGGTGTTAACCATGTTTTAAAATATTTAAGTTGGCTGGCTATATAATATAGCTGAAAATTTGGGAGTGCTAGCCCAGCTCTTATTTTTGCACTTTGAAGTGCTTTTGCATTTACTCTGGATCTTCCGGAGCCCCATAAAAAGGAGGTGATTATGCTTTGGAGTTCTTTAAAGAAGTTGGGGGGTATATAACACATGGAGTGCTGAAATACATATAGTAATTTTGGGAGAATTATTATTTTGATTAGGTGAATTTTGCCTATTAGGTTAATCTGTAGTTGTTGCCATGTTTTTGACCATATTTATCAGGGGGGAGATGTTGAGATCTTTGAATTGTTGTGGAGATGTTGTTATGTGAATTCCTAGATATTTGAATGTTTCTACTATAGGGACATGTATGTTTGGTAATTGAGGAATTGTAATATTGGGGTCAATGGGGAAGATTGCGGATTTGCTCCAGTTTATGTATAATCCTGAATATGGACCAAATATTGTTATTATTTTACATGCCGTTTGTAGAGATTGTAAAGGATCTGCTAGGTAAATTATTAAATCGTCTGCGTACAGACTTAAAAGACTGTAGTGTTCCTTTATTTTTAATGCTGTTATATGTGGAGATTGTCTAAATTGTAGTGCTAGTGCTTCTATACAGAGTGTGAAAATATATGGTGACAGGGGACATCCCTGTCTGGTTCCTCTGTGTAGTGGTATCGTGGTTGAGTACGCTCCGTTATTTCTTATTTTGGCTGTAGGGGTCTTATATAGGATGTTTAACCATTTTCTAAATGTTGGGCCAAATTTTTCTAAACATGCTTCCATATACTGCCATTCAATTGAATCGAAGGCCTTATTGGCGTCTAGTGATAACATCAATCTTGTGCCTGCGTTATAATGATTGACTTGTGTGTTTATGAGGGTTTTTCTAAGGTTTATGGACGTGAATTTGTTTGGCATAAAGCCTGACTGATCGGGGTGTATGATTGTTGTTATTACCTTTTGAATTCTGTTGGCTAGAATTTTTGTCAGTATTTTATAGTCTAAATTGAGTAGAGATATAGGTCTATATGATCCGCATTCTTGGGGGTCCTTTGCTGGTTTAGGTAGTAGGACAATAGTGGCTTCATATAATGTTGGTGGAAGTTGATTGGTGTTAAGTGCATCTTGGTATATGTGCATTAGGTTGGTTGCTATTGCCTCTAGATATTTTTTATATATCTCAGCTGGAAGTCCGTCAGGGCCTGGGGCTTTCCCTGTTTTCATTTCTGTGATTGCTTGTTTGAGTTCTTCTAATGTAATTGGGTCTTCTAGGGTATTCCTATCATTATCAGATAGGGATGGGAACCGGGTTGTTTCTAGATATTTTTGTATTTGGGTATAGTTGTATTGGAGTCGTGTTTGATAAGTTTCGGTGTAGAATGTTGTAAATGTTTGTAGAATTGATGGTGTATTAGTGTGTTAGTGTGTATTGTATTGTTGGAGTCCCGGATTGCTAGAATAGTGTTTTGTCCTTGTTTAGGGTGTGCTAGGTGTGCTAACCATTTTGCTGAGGTGTTGTTGTGTTCAAAATATGTTTGGTGTTTAAAGAATAATTTCCTGTTTGCTTTTTCTGTGTTATATTTTTTGTAGTGGTTTTGGGCTTTTATCCAGGAGGTTTTGGTTTCTTGTGTGGGATTTTTAATATATTCTTCTTCTGCTTGTCTGATGTACATTTGTATTTGTATGTCTGATTGGGCTGTGTTTTTTTTGAGTGCAGTGACTACGGATTGTAGATGGCCTCTAAGGACTGCCTTAAATGCGTCCCATTGAATGGTCATTGGTACTGTCCCGTGATCTAGGTTAAAATATTCCATTATCCTATCTGGTGTTAGGTCTGGTGTGGGGAAGTTGGCTAACCAGAAGGGGTGTATTTTCCATGTGGATGTTGTGTGTGTGTTATTTAATTTTAGCTTAAGCATGATTGGGGAGTGGTCAGATATATTTCGTGTTAGGTGTGTAATTGTGTGAAGGTCTAGTGCAGTGTTCTTATTTGTAAAGTAGTAGTCTAATCTGGAGAGTGCATAATATGTAGTGGAGAAGCATGTATATTCTCTTTTCCCTGGATTTTTATGTCTCCATATATCTATCCAATCTAGCTCATTTATCAAATCTGCTAGGGTGGTGGTGGTTCCTTATCTGTTAATGGGGGCTCCTGGTGGGGAAAGCCTGTCTAATCTGGGATTCATAGTGGCATTAAAGTCTCCCATACATATAAGTTTTCCACCATGGTGTTTTAGGGCGAAGGAGGCTGCTGCTCTTAATGGGGCTTGTGCGTCAGGGGGAGGATCATAAATACCCATTATTGTATACAGTGTATTGTTTACGTCCAATCCGGCAAATACATAGCGCCCCTTTTTATCTGTGAGCACTTCATGTATTTTAATTTTCAGGGATTTATGTATGAGTATAGATATAGATTTCCTCTAGAGAACGTGGAATGGAAGCTATGTGCTGACCATCCTATCCACGGTTATTGAATGCGATGTAGTGTGCTTGGGAGCAAATGTGTCTCCTGTAGGCATATTATGTCAGCTCCTAGGGTAATTAAGTAGGAGAAGATCAGCATTCTTTTGGAGGGATCACTCAAACCTCTCACGTTCCATGTAATAATTTTTAAGTACTGCCGCATTGTACGTTTTGATTATACATTGAGAAACACCTAACCAACAGCTTATATATTTTTATTGTTATTAGACCTTTTACTATGTGAAGCAGTGCTTTAACCCATATGATGACATTAATATAATTACCGTATTTATGGAGCCATTTCGGAGTGTTGTTGGCAGCCTCGGTCGTCTCTATCTGCAATATACAAATATTTGTCTGAGCATTTGTTTTTACAATATTAACCAAAAACATAAGGGAGATAATAACATATAACTTGTGGTTCAATATAAGGGAGTTAAGATTTGTAGTAGTCTTGGGGGGTAAACATTTCAACTGTCCTAGCATATCTAGGATACTTTGGGGGGAGTACCACAGTACTGCCAAGGGGTACATCTTGGGTTCCCGTTCGACCAATATTAGTTTGTTTTGAAACTGTTTCTGTTTCGTAATTTCCATACACTTATATTTGTTAAGTGGTGGGCTAGGGGGGTAAAGTTATATAGTCCAGTTTTGGTTTGGTTTTATTTTGTGTTTTCCCTGGGTCGGGAGGGTGGCAGAGTTCTCAGTAAAATATATCATCATATACATTGATTTAAGTTCTAGTTACTGTTTGGTCATCAGTTGTTTGTTTAGGTCTTTCCTTGATCCTGAGGGTGTTCGTCCGCCGTCTGGGGGTACATGGGTACTGTGTTGGTATTGTTGATTCCTTGTGGTTGTTTATTTATTGTCGAGCCATTCACATGCTTCTTTTGGGTTTTCAAAAAAGATTACTTTGCCGGCATCTACCACTCTTTCTTTTGCTGGGTATGCCATGGAGTATTTTATGTTGGCCTGTCGCATCCGTTTTTTTATCTCGATGAATGTGGCCCTTTTCTTCTGTAGATCAATAGAGAAGTCTGGGAATATCAGTGTATACTGATTTTCGTATTTTAACTTTTCTTTGGTCCTTGCTTGGCGTAGGATGGAATCTTTAGCGTTTAGTAAGCGTGCAATCAGTGGCCTATGCCTGGATCCCGGTGGTGGTGGACGGGCAGGTACGCGGTGTGCCCTTTCTATAGTGAACATGGCTGAAAGGGTTTCACATCCAAATGTATTTGTAATTCATGTTTCCAGGAAGGTTGCTGGGTCTTGTTTCTCGGTTCCTTCTGGGAAGCCCACGAGTCTGATATTTTGGTGGCGACTTCTATTTTCAAGATCGTCTAGTTTTGTCTGGATCTGGTCTCCTTGTTGATAGAGGAGTTTTACTTTGTTTGTGTGTGGTCCCAGAGTATCCTCAATGTGGGATATTCTATTTTCTGTGTCTGTCACTCTGGTTCTGAGGGACTGCATGTCCTGTCTGAGTAGGCCTATGTCAAGCCTGACCCCTTCTATTAAGCCTGTTAGTGAGGTTTTTGTTTCTTGTATGGCCTCCAGTAGTTGTTGTTATATATCTGCTGCTGGGGGTTCTGTGTGGTCTGACTGTCTCTTGGCTGATATTGGTGCAGGTGCGCGATCTTCCCGGTCCATCTTGTCTGCTGGGGTGGAGGTGGCCGCATCTTCCTCGTGGTGTGTCTGCTGCCTTGCATATTTGCCGAGTTTTTCAGCCATTGTGGTATCTTTTTTTGTTTCCTTGGGCCGCGTCATACTTCCTGGTGCGTTTGGTGGGTACGGGGTTGTTTTGTGTGCCCGGTGTTAGCCTCGGATTTCGATCTGCAACGGGAGCTCTGGGACCGTGCCTCCTATTCCATGTACGGCTTGGCCACGCCCCCTCATTTGTGAGTTTTAATAGCTGTGCCTCTTTCAGGGAACTCAAATATGAATCCTAAATTAAGTATATTTAATCTGCACTTAATCTGAAACTTAAACTTGACAAATGTATCCTTACAATATCTCGTGTTGACAGAATGAAAGAAATCTAGAAAAGCATAATTCCAGAGTATTGATTTTTAGCAATAACCAATTAAAGTTGGCGATGATTACTTGCTGTTCACAATCAACTTTTACCCAACTACTAATTTTTTTTTCAATCATTCAATTTTTATTGAATTTTTTTCATACATATTGTATTATGCATAACTGTTTATAAATTGTGATCAACATAGGTATACAACAGTACAATTTTCTCATTGTCATACCATAAGAAATCATAATAATTAAAGCATTTAGAGTAAAATTAAATTAAGTCAAATCAAATTAAATCAATTTAACACACTATAGTCCAATCAAAATAGTGTAGAGAAAAGTAAACTTTTACTTTTCTTAACCTAAAGTATGCATGGTTCCAGTCACCCAGGTATGTATTATATTATTACTAGACTTTCTTCCCTTTGCACCTTAATATTTATTGATATAGAGATCTATTATCAGTGTACCAGTATTCCCATTTTTTATAGAATTTGTGAAAGTTGAGTTATGGCGTACTGTTTTTCATATTGCATATTTACGTTTAAGTTCCTCAATAATATTGTGATGTTGGGTATTTTGGTAGTCAGCCAATTTCTGGTAATATATTGAAGGGTGATTATTATAATATGAAAGATGATGGTTTTTTGGTTAAGGGGGAACTGTTGTAAATCTATGAAAAGCAGAACTAATTCTGGAGTAAGTATGATTTGCTTTTGTAATATTGATGAGAGTACCTGTTGGTTTTTATACCACGTTCTCCTTATTTTCCTACAGGTCCAGAAGATATGGGTTAGAGTTCCTCGGGTTTCTCCACATCTCCAGCATATCGGTTAGTGTTTGGGGTTCCATTTTGCTAATATTGTAGGTGTTCTGTAGTATCTCAGAGATATTTTTTTTTGTGGTTTCCCAGTGCTGTGAGCATCTCGAGAGTTTGAATGGTGTAATAGCTGCTTCTGTCCATTGTTGTTCAGCAAAAGTTTTCCTTAGTTCTTCTTCCCATTTTATATGTGGTTTGAGTTTAGTTAATATATCTTTGTTGTTAATCAGGGTATAGAAGGTTGTGATTCCTTTGGGTGGGATTGTAGGTGCTATAAATTGTATCTCTGTTGCTTCATTAGATGTTTTCCATTTTGTTTTAGAGGTTGTGAGAAGGGATATTACTTGGATATGTTTGAAGAAGTCATTTGGGTTTATATGGTATTTGCTTTGTAGTGTTTGGAATGGAACTATATTTCCTTGTTGGTATAGTTGGTCTATTGTTATTAGTTGGTTTTGTTCACATTGGATATGTAGATCTGGGATTAATAGTTCTAGACTTTTGATAGGAATATAGTCATATAATGGAGCTAGGGTATTTTGATTTTTATGAATATGTCTCCAAATGTTGATAGAAGTTTGGGGTATAATATATGGGTGCTTTATTTGTATGTCTCCAAGGAGGATTGCTCCCATGATTTGTTGTAGATCAATAGGTTGGCACATTTTTGCTTCTATCTCACACCATAATTTCTTGTTTGTGTTACTTTTCCACCAATATCTTATTTGATCAAGGATTGTTGCTTGATAGTACTCTTTTAGTATTGCTATTGCCAGTCCTCCTGCTTTGCAGTTTTTAGCCACAGTTTGGTTGTTGATTCTTGCTTAAGTCTGGCCCCATATGAATTGAGTGATATTCTTTTGAGCTCTTGAGAAACAAGATTCTGGGATGGCTATTGGTAGTGATCTAAAGATATATAGGTAGGATATATAGGAAAGATTAACATTTTGGATGCCATTATTCTATCTATAAGTGAGAGCATTAGAGTTTTCCATTTTTTGTCTGAATTTCTAGTTTTTCTAGGAGTGGGATGAAGTTGGTTTGGTATAAGTTCTCAAGGTTAGTTGATATCTTGATTCCTAGGTAAGTTATTTCATTTAAGTCCCAGATAAAAATTGTATTTACTTGATAGGAAAATTTTAAGTGCACCAGATACATTAGTTTCCATAACTGGATTTAATTTGGATTCCTGTGATGTTTGGGTATGACTGTATTTTTTGCGCCAGAGGTTCCATTGCCAGGGCGAAGATTAATGGGGAGAGGGGGCAACCTTGTCTGGTTCTGTTGGAGATATTGAGAGGGTTTGATAGCATGTTAGATATGAATACAATTGCTATGGGGTTGGTATATAAAGCCATTATTGCTTTTTTGAATTTGTTTTGTATTCCAAATTTATCCAGTACAGAATTTAGATAGTCCCAATTGAGGCGATCAAATGCCTTTTCGGCGTCTAAAGTTATAAATAAGGATGAAATGTTATTGTGATTGGCCCAGTCGATTAGATCTACAATTCTCCTTGTGTTATCTGTTGATTGCATATTTTTTATGAATCCAACTTGATCTTGGTGAATAAGTTGTGGAAGTATGTTTTTAAGTCTTTCAGAAAGTATCTTTGAGTATAATTTGAGGTCATTATTTAGTAGAGAAATTGGCCTGTAGTTCCCAACCAGTGTCGGGTCCCTTGTTTCGGGATTGGGATTATTATTGCTTTCAACATTTCTTTGGGAAATGTCTGGTCTTCTATAGCTTTATTAAACATATTTTGCATGTATGGAGTTAGATTTGGAAGGTAAGTTTTGTAGTATTCATTGGTGAACCCATCTTCTCCTGGGGATTTGTTAAGTTTGGATGTTTTGATTGCTTTGATTATTTCTTCTTGGGAAATTGGTTTATCTAGATATTCTTTTTGGTTGTGGTTGAGGGTAAATTTATTGAGTTAAGGAATGTTTCTATTGTTTCTTTGTTGGGTTGTTTTACTTCTTTATTTTCTGCAAGGTTGTATAGTTTGGAATAGAAAAAGCTGAATAGATTGGCTATTTCTTGAGGATTAATTATTTTATTGTTATTTTCTGTAATATATGAAATTTTGGTTTTGGCTATCTTATTTTTAATTCTGTTAGCTAAGTTTCTGTTTGCTCTGCCTCCTTGGGCATAAGGTAAAGGCTCTCATTCTTCTGAGCATTCTTTCGTAGTCATATAGATTTAGGGAGTGGAGTTTATCTCTTGTTTCTAGGGGATTCATTTATTTCAAAGTATTCAATTATTGCTTTTTGTATTTTATTTTTGGGATTTTCAGAGGATAGTAGAATTGGATTAAGTCTCCATGTTTTTTGTTGGTTGAGTTTGAATTTTTCTTTTAGATGAATTGTTATTGGTGCGTGGTCTAACCATGAAACCCTCCAGAAAATCTGGGAGTTTCTGGAGGGTCCATTTGTCTACAAAGATGTAGTCCAGTCTGGAATACATATTGTAAGATTGTGAGAAATAGGTTTAGTCTTTCTCTGCTGGGTGCGTTATTCTACAGGGGTCAAATAGGTCTTCTGATTTTAAGAGGTTGGAGAATCTGTTATTTTTCTTTGTGTTGGGGTTAGTGGAGTCTAGTTCTGAGTCTAGTAATTGATTGAAGTCTACACATATTATAGTATTTTTTTTGGTGGTATTCTTTGACTTTATAGATGATTTTCTTTATAAATTTGATTTGTTTTTGGTTGGGTGTGTATAAATTAGCTAATACTAAGTTCTGGTTGTTTATGGAACAATATAGAATTATATATCTGCCTTGGGTATCAATCTTGGCATCATAGAGTTTAAAGGCTAATGAGTTGTTTATTGCAATGGTGACTCCTCTTTTTTTCTTGTCTGATGAAGAGTGAAAGATATGGTTGTATGCTTTATGTTTGATGAGGTGATTAGATGTTTTCTTTAGATGAGTTTCTTGTATACATGCTATATCTATTTTGTTGCTTGTAAGTTCTTTCCAAAGGAGAAATCTCTTTTGGGGTGAGTTAAGACCCCTAACATTGTATGATTGTATTTTAATCACCATTGAAATAATGTATTATTTTGCTATAGCGTTGTTTAGATAAATTAGTTAAATAGGGTATTATTAGTCTTATATATATCCCAACTTTTTGTATGGGAGATCTTATGATGGAGTATGTGATTGGTTTAATTTCTATATTGTTAAAAGGTGCCTTTAGAGTCAAGAGATTGTCTATAATATTTCTGCAGGTAATGTGGAAGTTAGGCGACTGAAACGTAGCATAAATAGTAAACATAAAACTCATAACGAACAAAATAAACGATAACCAAATAAACATAATCAACAACATTAAGAGGTAACCTCTAAGGGTTAATAAGGATTTCCTAGTCATCAAAAGATATCTGGTTTTTAGAGGGCTACTTGCCACCTGGATTTGTTGCATTATAAACAGGTCAATTCTTGATTATAGTTAACTTTGTGGGCATTATGTCCTTTTGATGGGATAGCCAGTTTAATTGTTACGGTACTGGGCTTGTCATTGAAATTATTCAATGTACTTTGGCTTTATGCGAATATGTTTATTAAATAGGACTATCTTAGTCAACGAGTTCCCAATTGATTTTTTGAGATGTATCTGAATTTTTCTATAATAATTCACAATATATTGATATTTATGTACAACAACATCTTTGTAAATAAGCTTTAAATCTTTTCCGAGTTAAGTATTGGGGAGGTTCCCATTTACTGGTTTACATTATGAAATATAATATCTTATTAGGTTTTTATTTACTCTTAGTCTTATAGCTGTAGCTTAGACTGATATGGTTTGTTTTATATATTTATTAGTTGTTAGGGTATTTCTGTTATCCATTATCTTAAGAAACCTTTAAACCAAGCTATATTAAATCATAACATAATGAGAATTACAACTTTAAAACATTAATAAACTTGTATATAAACTTTTAATCTTATAAACTTATATCTTGTATGGTTTCTTATTCTTTATTCCTTTATATTTTAAGAAGTCATTGGAATATAAGGATTTTTCATTGTTTTTGACTGTATAATTCTTGGAGTAAAAGATAGTTTAAATTTTTAACTTATCTGTAGGTTGGCTCAGACAGTTTTTAGGTAGGGTTCCATTCTTGTTGGATTTTTCCATTGTTGTGTAGATCTTTCAGATGATGTTTAAGGGATTTGAGTATAGGTAGTTCCCATTCTTGAGCTTTTTGGATGGCTTCTTTTGGTGTGTTGAAGATATATGTTTTGCCTTCTTTGGTTATTATTAAACGAATTAATCTAATTCAGAGTTTTAAACACTTTCAGGTATTCCTCTGATTTTTAGGTTATTTCTTCTTGATTTATCTTCTAAGTCTGTAATCTTGTTTTGGAGTGTGGTCACCGTTTCAAGTTATTGTGAGCATCTACCAGTTCATTAAATGAGGTTGTGAATTCTGCCATTTTATTTTCTATATGATTTGTTCGTTCTGCTATTTCCATTATATCCTTTTTGATAGAGTTGACCATTTCTGAAACATCTATTTTGAAAGCTTTATGTTGAGATATCAGCATTTCCTTTAATATGGTTTCTGAAACTGGTGTGTCTTTAGTAGGAAAATTATGTAAAGAGTTTTGAGTATATGTTAGATCTTTTATGGTAACTTCTTCTTCTGTTTCCCCATGTTTGTTTCTTTTAATAGGTACCCTCTGTGGTTGTGGGTATCTTGTAGGTGAGGCCCTGTTGCCCTGGGCTGGGAAGAGATCTGCGTCTCTAGAGTCCTCACTGGGTTTGTAATAGGTAAATATTTATCTTTTTTTTGTTCTTTATCAGAGTCTGTGTCTATATTTTGATATATTGCTGTCTGACTATGATTTCTTACTTCCTCTCCACGTAGGCTCCGGACCTCGTCGTCTCTATGGACGCCGCCATCTTGGAT
The DNA here is from genome assembly GCA_019447015.1 of Hymenochirus boettgeri. Taxonomy (NCBI): domain Eukaryota; kingdom Metazoa; phylum Chordata; class Amphibia; order Anura; family Pipidae; genus Hymenochirus; species Hymenochirus boettgeri. The sequence continues at coordinate 100,443,934 of CM033474.1, forward strand.
CTCGCTTCACAAGTCTGTGCTGTTGGGGAAGAACTGAGTAAGTTTCTTTGTTTTGGGCTTACCCGTGGCGGTTTTGTTTCTGCCCATATTTAGAATTGTTGGCTGATGTTTCGGGATTATTCAGACCTTGTTTAAGTTGTTTTATGTAGCTAAATTCCTGGTAGCTGTGCAGGAGCTATCAGAACATGCGTCCTCTTTCCAGGCTAGCTGGCCACGCCCCCCAACTACTAATTTTTTTATGAGCCACACATTTTATTAACATAACAATCCAGGAATCAGAGGGGTTGGATTCCAGCAGAGATTACTTGCCACCAAAGGATAATTAAAGATAAACTCAATTTGGCATAATTTCAGGGAAATTATATTTTTCGTTCTGCAAGTCTCAGCCTTTTCCTGAGGTCATGAGCCCTACTAAAGTAGTGTGCCCTAGACACTTTTAAATAGCTGCATGGGCTCAGTGAATTCACCATCTCCACACACATAATTAGAAAGTTACTACTGGCTGTCCTTTTCCTGACCTATAAAAAACGATCAAAACTCGCAATGAAGGAGGTCCCAGAAATCAGGAAAGGCCAGAAACCTGCAGAATTACAAATGATTCCTTCACACTGCTGAGAGTTTCACAGATGAGAGTTGCAGCTATTGGTTAGTTAGGAATTATTGAATTTGGTCAGGCTTTTTTATATTTTAACTTTAATTCTCAATTAAGTAATGATTGCTTCCTGCTGTATGTAGAGTAAAACAGGTGGTTGGAGTACTCAAACCATACATCCCCTGGAATTAAAAATTGCAGGTATATCTCTTTGAAAAATAAATGTAAAATGTAGCAGTCCTTTAAACTATTTCCACCATATAAAAAGCAAAACCAATAACTTGAAAGAAATAGCCATTATTGCCAAGTAGGGAAAGCAAGTCATCCTAGTAGATAAATACATTTCTGATATTGCTTTACCTTAGTTTATGAATAAAGTTTCGACTTCTATTGATTACAAACATTACCTTATATTTTAAACTGTTTTGCTTTGTTGGTTATTTGTGGTACGTTTTTGTAGTTTGTTTTACTATGTCTACGGGAAAGCAGTTCATTAGATTTAAAATATTTGATTTCATCATAAGAAATCAATAGGGCTGCAAAGAAATATGGAAAAAAAAAAGCAATTCAATGTAAATCTTTATAGGTTTAATAATGAAATATTGCTGTTTTTTTGCAGTTGACAATTCGTTTTCGCACATTTCAGTTTTTAATAAGCAGTAATTACTGCTGGTGAATAAAACACATTTTCCAGCAAACTTTGTTTATTTCCCTTAGCTGTCAATCTGGTTTTGCAAAAACTATTCTGCAGTTTTTTCAGCCATATACATTACATTTTGACATTGCTAACAAGACTGATATCCAATTTTACATTATTGGAATGGCATTGTTTATAATTTATTAAACCAACAAAAAACACTGTTTGATTTTCATAGGCATCCTTTAGCTGCAGGGCATAGCAAAACATTCATTTTGACTTGAACAGGCTGAATAAACACGGGAAAGAAATGATAAAGGGTAGAAGAAAAGAAAACAAAGATTTTACTTTTACTATGTTTTTATGAGAGAAAATGAGCCAATCTAATTTTTGCCAAGGTAAATTGTTCATTTAGTTTAATTGTTGTGATGAATGTAGAAAATATTCTTTATAAAGGATGTTTGCTCTAGTGAATGTTGAAGAAATGAGCAATGTTGGGGCTTCTAGAGTAAACTAAATGAAACAAAGGCAGACAGTGTTTGTCAATAACAATATAAGATAACAGACAGAGATTACTTAAAGAGCAAATAAATTGTTACAATTGATTGGGATTAAAAAGTTTTTAAAACAAAATACATGTGTGAGGTTTCTATCCCAGCCTTACTGTAAAGCAGTCCTTTGGTAGGGCATGCATACACCACCACTAAAGTTTATACTTACCGTATAAACTCGAATATAAGTCGACCCCAGTATAAGTCGAGGTACCTATTTTTACCTAAAAAATCAATAAAACATGATTGACTTGAGTATAAGTCGAGGGTAGAAAAAAATGACCACTCCTGCCTTCTGATTCTGTATTGTTTTAAAGCTTTAGTTGCTCTTTAAATTCCTTGCCACTCCAGATGTTTGGAAACTACAACTCCCAGCATGCTTTAGTTGCTGAGAGTTGTAGTTTCCAAACACCTTCAGTGGCAATCACTGCACCTACCATCACCACCACCCCCCCACCCACCCCCCAGTGGAGGAGTGGACTTGCCTTAAAAAACAATGTCTACACAACATCCAAGCCAGAAAAGTTCAGCATGTTCAGAGAAATCCGTCAGCCATGCTTCCTCCTTCTTCTGAATCCAATGTTCAGGCTTCTGATGTCACTACTCGGCACGGGGGAAGACCAGCGCTGAATAGTGATGTCAGACGCCTTAACATTGGATGCGGAAGAGGGAGGAAGCGTGTGGCTGCTAGAGTTCAGGTTAGTGATTCGAGTATAAGATGAGGTAATATTTTTAGGCTTTTTTTAAAGCCTAAAAACCTTGACTTATACTCAAGTATATATGGTACCTTCCCCTACCTCCAAACCCTGAGATCATAATAATTTCCTGATGTCTGCCACAGTCTTCCCCTGATGTCGTCGTCCTTCCTGGTTGCAGCCATCTGCCAAGACTATAATGGCTGGATACTGAAACACTCCTATGTGACCGCATGAACTCATGCACAGCTCATTTAGCTTGCAGAGGAAGCGTGAACTGGGGAGATCAGTGCCAGCAGAGACCAGGAGGTACCGGAGCTTCCAGGACCACGGGAAGGTAAGCAAGTAAAAGTATTTTATATAGCAGTCCCCAACCCCTTTTTTATGTTTCAAATGCCGCAATTTTTGTAGTAAGGAGCCCTGAATTCATACTAGTGTGTGAGGTAATATATAAGCATAAGCAAAAAGTCTTTCACAAATACCAATTAACTGAACACTTAAAGAGACAGTACACTCATGCAGTAACCGACTACTTTATGGCTTCACCTACAGCCAGCGTCCTTGTCAATCCATCTATCTTGGACAAATGCAAATATATGATAAAGTAGGGAAGAACAGATTGGGGAGGAGCCATAAAGCTGTCTGTTATTGTTTATATCTATGTTTGGTATTGGTGTTCTGAAATCTTTATGTGGGGGATAACCCTCGACTGTACTGCTCGCTAATCCTCAAATGTAGCGTTTCAGTGATAACCCTGGAATGTAGCGGTTAATCGTTAAACCTCAAACATACTGTTTTAGCTATAACTCTCGAATGTAGAGTTTCTGCGATAACCATCGAATGTATCGTTTCAGCGTTAACCCACGAATGTAGCGGTTCGGCAATAACCATCAAGTTTAGAGGTTCGGCGATAACCCTCAAGTGTAGCGGTTTGGCGTTAACCCTTAAATGTAGCGTTTCGGCGATAACCATAGAATGTAGCGTTCCGGCAATACCCCTTGAATGTAGTGGTTTGGCGATAACTCTCGAATGTAGCATTTCAACGATAACCCTCATATGCAGTGGTTGGGCAATAACCCTCAAGTGTAAAGGTTCTGCGATAACCCTTGAATGTGGCCATATCCCTTTAATGTATCATTCGGTAACCCTTGAATTGACAATGGCCCTCAAATGTAGCATTTGGTAACCCTCGAATTGGAAATAGTCCTTAATTGTAGCGAAAACTCAATGCGGAAGCCCAACAATTGCCCAATCCTGGTGAAAATTAGTGTTAAAACAAGTTTTGGTGATATTGACATGGTCCCCAGACCATTTCCCAGGTCCCAGAGCCATTTACAGTAAGTTACCATTGCTATTTTAACTGTATGTTATCAGAACTTTTTGAACTATTTGACTCTTATTGACTTAATTTTATAATACTGCACATCTGGATAATGTATGACGTCTGTTTTATATTAGGTTAGCTTCTTTATATGTGGATATTGGCAATGTTCTGACTTAAGTAGGTATGTTAAAGCTTGGGTTTTAGAATAAATGATGGTTTTGTTTTTGTTACCATACCAAAAAGATATTCAATTTTTTTGAACAGTTTCTAACAACTATTTATAAACTAATATTCATAAACTACAATTGGATTGGGTTTAATGTAAATTGGTTTACAAATTGGTCCTTTAAATATATATGGTGTTTTTGGTTATTTAGAAAATAGTTTTCCTTTATACATACTATTTTTTAGCAGCTTCTCAATAATAATTTAAAACTGGACCATAAAATGTTGTAAGTCATTAAGCTCCAGTAGTCACAGCTATACCTGTATTACAAAAAATAAGGGTCCTGCAATCTTGTTTAATTTGTTCTCCTGTTAAGCATGTCACTGTATTACATCTATCTTCCTTTTTTCTACTCAGCATGAAAGAAATTAGAAAAAATCCTAACAACTTTTATTACAATAGTTAATCAACCGCAACAAATATAATTGAATATACAAGTGTAGTCATTAGTTAATTAATTAGTTTCCTGGAATAATCAGTGTTGTAGAAAGAATTTGCTAGCTAGGGCACTAAGGAGAAAAACAACTTGAAGAACCACTATAAGCTTAACACATGTAAAGTAAAGTTTTGTGTAAGTGTTAATTTTCTTACATACTACCTAAACAAATAAAAAATTCCCAAAAAGAAGCTAAAGTATAGTATATATACTGAGCTGTAAGTATCACAGCTAGAGATGGATGAACTTCCAAAAATCCAGAACGATCATCTCTACGTGGTATGGGGATTGGTCGGCCATGTGACCATACATTGATCTAAAGTATCGGCTGCCTTTTCTTAAACTAAAGGTTGATAATGACCGCAGAAAATTTTCCATCATTTAGTCGGCATTGTGGTCTGTCGGTTTTGGTCCCTACACACTGCTGATACTGTTATTGTTATTTTTTGTTAATGTGTGTGGCTACCTAAATTAATGTTGATTAGCTGTTGGATGGGCCAAACATGCTCAGCTCTCTACTGAACAACTGAATCAACCCAGGCACTGGGCTTGACCATAACAGTCCTGCAAACAGGAATTCAGTGTTTCGAAAGCATTTATTTATACACAGACAAATTGCTGAATGGGCAGGATAAGTTCATTAGGATGGGAAAATACTGCTCATTTTTCTTTAAACTATATGTATTTGCAATTAACTTCCCCTTTAATCTTTATTTTTAATTAAAAAAAATATGCAATTTTTATCATATTTGCATCATATAGGGGAGAGCGGACCAAGGGATAACACTTCACAAGGCAACCAAGGGGGTTGACACTGCTAAAAAAGCTGTCATTGCTGAATTTCAGACATATATAAAATACTAAAAATTTCGATAAATCCTCAAAAACACAAAAATTTTTGAAATTCAGCAAAAATTCTAAAATTTGCCAAAGTTCAGAATCCGAAAAGTTCGAACTCGTAAAATCCGATTTGATTTCGAGTTCAAGTCTTGCATGCCAAAGGAAAATTAAAATTCTTTTTATTGCAAATGAGAAATGAGAAAGGAGTATGAGGAATAAGTACTAGTTCTGATACATGATAATTTTTTAGGAATGAAGAAGATGATTAAGTAATGATTCTGATACGTGATTATATCCTTTATAGAACATCCTTGTACTGCTAAAATTGATTTTTCATTGCTGATAGATGTAGGGGCTAAGCCATAAGAGTGGAAATTCTGCCAACCCATTTGACACTTTCGGTGTTAAAAAAAAGGAAGCAAATTATAACACTATTTTTAACCTATTGGTGTCTTCAGGGCTTTGATTGGCTTTTGCCCCCTCCCTAAGTCCTTAGTCTTACCAGCTCTACTTTTCTAATCTTACCCTTAAATTGATCCAGTGTTCTACCTCCATGGGTTTAAAAGACCTGGAGCTCTGAAGATTGAAGAACTCCATCTTCTTATTTTTGCTCCCAGAAAATCACTGTGGATGAGGCACAGATAGAAGCCCCATCATAGTTTTACAGGGGTTCCCAGAGATTCTTAGTTACTCCACTGCCCTGCAGTGATCATGTACCATTATAATGCATACCATATCAAAGCAAAAGTAATATCCGATTTACATAAAGATGTTTTTTGCCTTTAATGCTAAGAATTGGACAATGTGTTTATCTAGGCCACCTACAAAAATACAGTGCATTGCATTTCCTATTTCTATCAATAATATTGAAATGCACGTGATCATTCAGTTTGAAATGCGTTCCAATATTAACATGGAATGTAACGAATGCTATAAGAAAGCACTGGCAATGCAGATTGCAAAACAGGTTCTGAAACTCGCAGTTTGGGCCTAGCCCTTAAATGTAGTTTTTTTCAATGCTGTGAATGTTAAATATCCAGCCCCTACACACACACACAAAATGATACTTTACCTCCCCCTCCCACGAAAACACCCAAACTGCAATACTGACTTTGCTTCTTGCCACCTCTACTTAAAGTTGTTCAAGCTTGATTCAAGCTCACACATGTGTAGAGGAGAAACTTGAGCCAGCAGCCGTTAGTCATTGGCCATGATGCCATCTGTGATTGTCTGCTACACTGGGAACACAGGACTGGAGAAATGGGCAGCTTTCAGAAACAACGAGCAGGTACAGTAAGTCAGTTTTGTGTTCTTGGGGTTTTAGGGGGTGATGAGGTATGTAAGAATTTTTATCTCTAATAATTGATCACTGTGTGCCTGCTAATGTGGAAAGAATTTTGCAGTACTGTGTACTCACAATAATCTAGCTGTTGTGATTATTTGGTGAACACAAATCTGAATTACTTTTTATGTTAGTACTTTAGGATCTCTTGTAATTGTCTATGGAATAATGGTTGTCTAAGCTTAACAGCTTAAACACAGCTAAAATAATGACACAAAACAAGTTCTAAAAGTTTATTAAACAAAAACAAATTATCCATAATAAAAGAGAAAAAAGAGAGGAGAAAAAAAAACTCTGTTGCCTTGTCTTCGGGTATATAAAACTAATAAGTATACTATATGTATCCACAAGTTTCACAATTAACCAAGAAATATTAGATGTCAGAAAAACATCTTTTTAATGTCATTTGTGAAATTAGAAAATTATTTTTATCATCTGCTTAATTAACAATATGAGGAATCAACACACATTAATATGCTGAAAATGTGTTTCTTTTTCATGCCATTTTATAAAAAAAACTCTCGTACTAAATAACAATTGAAGATTAAAATCACTGCAAGATTAGCTATTCAGGCCTTCTTCCTTACAGAGGTCAAATTCCAATGAAATTACTTTAGAATAAATTATCCACTTGTGTGTGTATAATTTTTTTTAATCATTGTTTTTGAAGACATGTAATTGTCAGGGAATTTTATGTAGGAGACAGAACAACTAAAAATCTATGGGTGGTATTTATACGTTATTTATACGTTACCACAGACCAGTAAAAAATAAGACCATGGCCTTTAAATAACGAATTGTTAATGGTAATTTACAGAAACAGCATTATATTATAATTGCGACATAAAATAAGTCGTACCAATTGCTACCTCAGTGTGTTGTTTAGTTTAAAGCAGACAGGGATACGGTGTTTTTTGAAAATTCTTCTTAATTTCTCGGAGACCCCTGCTACATAGGGAATGACCATGTTCTTTCTCCTGTCTTGCTTTCCTCCTTCACTGTTGGTATACATGTTCTTTTCTTTCCTTCTACCCCTTTTGACAAAGGCCCAGTCCAGATATCCACAAGTTTTAAGGGCTCCTTTGAGATCTTCAATTTCTTTAGCCTTCGCCTCTGTGCTAGTGGGGATGTTCTCTGGTCTGTGTTGCAGGGTTCTGATGACACCCAGCTTGTGATCTAAAACAAACATCAAATACTGGTCTGTGTGGGTTGGTTTTCTGATAAACCTCAACTTCCAGTTAACCATTCTCCCTGACTTCTACCAAGCAGTCCAAGAAAGCCAGTGTGTTGCTTTGTATCTCTTCCCTTGTAAATTTGGTGTTTTGGTCTACAGCATTGATGTGTTCTGTGAAGGCTTGTACATCCTTCTGGTGGATTTTAACCCAGGTGTCATCCATGTATCTAAACCAGTGGCTGGGTATTAAGCACCTGTGTTTCCACTTCCTCCATGTAAAGGTTTGCCACGATGGGTGAAACTGGAGATCCCATAGCACATCATTGTTTTTGCTTATAGAACTAATCCCTATATTTGAAATAGGTGGTATTCAGGCATAAGTCCAGCAGGGAACATCCTATTCTGGATTTAGATCTGGTAAGGGTGCTGTCTTGGGCTAACCATTTTCTCACCATTTCAACAGCCTTCTTGGTGGCTATATAAGTGAAGAAAGATGACACATCATAGGACACCATCATTTCTTCTGCACCAAGTACTATATCTTGAATCTTGTTAGTGAAATCTTGGGAGTTCTGGGTGTGATTCTTAGAACTTCCAACCAATGACCCTTAGATACAGGCAGGGGAGAGACCCACTGGTCCGCGAGCATGCCTGGCTGGTGCTGGGAGCCCGTGAGTAAGGAGTGCTGTCGGGAAGAGAAGCGAGCCGCCATTACATTTGTCCCAAATGGCCCTTAGATGTTGGCTAGGAATTTTGCCACCTTGTATGTTACAGAGATGATATTGCTGACTATAGGTCTTAGTGGGGCCCCTTCCTTGTGTATCTTCAGGAGTCCATTTATACACGGATGTGCCTCCAACTGTCTATCATGTACAATGCTGTTTGGACACCTTACCCTGGGCAGTTTCTATAATACCCCTTACCCTCAATGTAATACCAAGTTGCATTCAGAAGGTCCCTGACACCTGGCTGTGAAATGCTAATTGGGACTTTCCAGGGTCCATAAGTGCCAACAGATTCTTGTACAAGTCATTCTGAATTGAGAAAGCCAGTGGGATGACTAGCGAAACGTCTTCAAGAACTAAACTTCAAGTCTAGTTGATCTAACTGAATCCAACAGATATACCATGACCTGGATGAATGAGAACCTTCACAAACAAATAATAAGGTAAATTGTATGGTAATGTAAGGTATAACTGTATATACTAGAAAAGTTAGTTAAATTATCTGGTAGTATTTTTAGTATATGCAAATGAAAGAATAAATTGAAAGAAAGAGAAACTGTAGAAGAGAAATATAGGAACTCTTGTCTCTTTAACTGAATTCAGGTGCATCTAAATGATGGTCCTCGTTTTCAACCTGATTTAAGACCAAGGGCTGCCTTTGGCACCTTGTAGTACCTTCTGCAGGAGAAGAATAGTTATGTATACCAACATGCAACTCTCTTTAAAATTGCCATTCATTTATGTAAAAACCCCATGAATCAATTTAAATAAATGAATACCTAACTTATGTTTATTCCTACTGAGATGTTTGAATATTTTGGTACAGAACATTAGATACTACCATGGAGTGGGAGCTTAATTATTTGTTGATTTTTTTACTCTGGAGCAATTCTTCCTATGCTCCCATAAAGAGTCTGCATGCTGTAGTTGAGACAATAACCAAGGTGTGTTTAAAGTGGCACACAAATATATAAAATATATATAAAAAAGATGGGATATTATGCATCCACAAATTATAGAATGAAATTAGTGGCCAATGAAATATACTATACATATAAAATAGAAACCTAGAGCACATCCAGTTCAATTTACTTACATATTTTATTCCCTTTGTAATGCAGCTTTAAAGGCTATTTTTCGCTATTTTATGATACTGCCCCTTTAACGTTCGTTGCCAAGATCGTAACTCTATGATCATGGTCGTAAATCAACTATAGCGATCATAAATGTATGACCACAATCGTAAATTTAGGATCCCCATACATGGTATTGCATGCACGAACATTTTTACAAGTTTTTGAATATGCCCCAAAATAAGCTTAAACTGTTAAGATCATTTCAGATGCTCAATAAACAAATCATAGACAAATTACAATAGAAGATGCAATAAAAAAAAGTATCACTACAAAACAAACACTATTGGAGCTATGTATGAAGAGCCTTTATCGGCTACTTGTGTCTTAAAAGTACCAGGGGTCAACACAGTTTTAATGCACAACTATCGGCAGAATGCAAGAACTGTGTAGCGCAACCAATGTACTGAGACAATAATGTCTCTTTAAGACAAAATCTTTAAAGCCAGCAGAGAGCTGGTGTTAAATATTTGTAATGGGTAAACCCCATTTGCAAGGCACTGAGAGACACTATCAGCTTGGTGCATTGCCTAAAGGGAGCAACAGAGAGTGACACTGGTTCTCGGTACATAACTTTATATTTAATGTACATACTTTAAAGGGGGATGCGGTTGCAAAATACCGATGGCACATTGCAAAATACTGACTTTAATGCAATAAGCATGCAGCTCAGTATTTTGCAATGATTCAGTCATAAAATAACGCTGCAGTACACACCGTAGCAATAACAATTGTATCTTGCTTTGGGGCTGCTGGATGATTTGTATTGGCACTGGGGGTCAGCTATCATAATACAGCTCTTAGTTTGGGTGGAAGACGCAGCAAACTTTACATGCTCTCTAGTGCACGGCAGATCAAAACAAGGAAGCTGCAGCCTTTCCCCCTAGAAGCTAAATGCCAATCATGTCTGCTTGGATATAAGTACATCTTGCTCAGTATAAAAAAAAAAAAGTAACAAAAAACTCATAACTGAAAAGCATCTCGTGTTCTTTACATTATCCTTGCCCAAACTGGATTTAAAAGGTTGAAAAAGCTGGTATAATCTTTTAAAGGATATCTCCACCAATAAATTAAACTTTTTACCATGTGCTGTCCACCCCTTCTTACCCCCAACTCCCGAGTTAGTTTTGCAAAAAAATCCGCAGAAAGTTACTTACAGACCTTCAATCTCCCGGGGCTCTATTCTAGACGGAAACAGCAGAGAGGGGTGGGACCAGCAGCCGCGTCTGTGATTGGCTAACCGCCAGCCAATCACAAATGCAGCTGATGGCTATTCAGAGCACCGTGGAATTTGGGTCTGTAAGTAACCTTCTGGCGATTTTCTTGCAAAACACTGCCCTGAACATCAAAGTCCTGAATTCTATTCCACCGTTGAGCACATTTGCAAGGACACCATTGGAATCTACACACCTTTAGCTACATAACCTTGTAGTTTGTTCATTCATACCATCTATGTTGTGGGTGCACTTTTAGAATCGCTTTAGACTATACACTGACCCCAACTTTTTTCATCTTGATCTTTGTATTTCTTAAAAAACACCCAAAACTTGGCGTAGCAAGGTGGCTCAGTGGTTAGCAACACCATCCTGAACACCAAAGTCCTGAGATCTATTCCACCATTGAGCACATTTGCAAGGACAACATTGGAATCTACACACCTTTAGCTATGTAACCCTGTAGTTTGTTCACTCATACCATCAATTTTGTGGGCACACTTTTAGAAACGCCATAGACTATACACTGACCCCAACTTTTTTCATCTTGATCTTTGTATTTCTTAAAAAACACCCAAAGCTTGGGGCAGCAAGGTGGCTCAGTGGTTAGCAATACCACCCTGAACACCAAAGTCCTGAGTTCCATTCCACCATTAAGCACATCTGCAAGCACAACATTGGAATCTGCACACCCTTAGCTACCCAACCCTGTAGTTTGTTCATTTATATTTTCAATGCTGTGGGCGCACTTTTAGAAATGCCATAGACTATACACTGGACCCAACTTTTTTCATCTTGATCTTTGTATTTTCTTAAAAAAGATCAAGATGAAAAAAGTTGGGGTCAGTGTATAGTCTATGGTGTTTCTTAAAGTGCGCCTACAAAATTGATGGTATGAATGAACAAACTACAGGGTTACGTAGCTAAAGGTGTGGAGATTCTTGTCCTTGCAAATGTGCTCAACAGTGGAATAGAGCTCAAGACTTTGGTGTTCAGGGTGGTGTTGCTAACCACTGAGCCACCTTGCTGCCCCAAGTTTGTGATGTTTTTTAAGAAATACAAAGATCAAGATGAAAAAAGTTGGGGTCAGTGTATAGTCTAAAGTGATTCTAAAAGTGCACCCACAACATAGATGGTATGAATAAACAAACTACAAGGCTACATTGCTAAAGTTATGTAGATTCCAATGTTGTCCTTGCAGATGTGCTCAAGGGTGTAATAGAACTCAGGACTTTGGTGTTCAGGGTGGAGTTGCTAACCACTGAGCCACCTTGCTGCACACAAAATTTGGTGTTTTTTAAGAAATACAAAGATCAAGATGAAAAAAGTTGGGGTCAATGTATAGGCTATGGCGTTTCTAAAAGGGTGCCCACAACATTGATGGAATGAATGAACAAACTACAGGGTTACGTAGCTAAAGTTGTGTAGATTCCGAAGTTGTCCTTGCAGATGTGCTCAACGGTGGAATAGAATTCAGGACTTTGGTGTTCAGGGTGGTGTTACTAACCACTTAGCCACTGAGCCACCTTGCTGACCCAAGTTTTAAGTGTTTTTTAAGAAATACAAAGATCAAGATGAAAAAGTAGGGGTCAATGTATAGTCTATAGCGTTTCTAAAAGTGCACCCACAACATTGATGGTATGAATGAACAAACTACAGGGTTACGTAGCTAAAGTTGTGTAGATTCCAATGTTGTCCTTGCAGATGTGCTCAAGGGTGGAATAGAGCTCAGGACTTTGACATTCAGGGAAGGGTTGCTAACTACTGAGCCACCTTGCTGACCCCAAGTTTTAGGTGTTTTTTAAGAAATACAAAGATCAAGATGAAAAAAGTTGGGGTCAGTGTATAGTCTAAAGTGATTCTAAAAGTGCGCCCACAACATAGATGGTATGAATAAACAAACTACAAGGCTATGTAGGTAAAGTTATGTAGATTCTGTACTTGCAGATGTGCTCAAGGGTGGAATGGAGCTTGGGACTTTGGTGTTCAGGGTGGTGTTGCTAACCACTGAGCCACCTTGCTTCCCCAAACTCTTGGTGTTTTTTAAGAAATACAAAGATCAAGATGAAAAAAGTAGGGGTCAATGTATAGTCTATGGCGTTTCTAAAAGTGCACCCACAACATTGATGGTATGAATGAACAAGCTACAGGGTTCCGTAGCTAAAGTTGTGAAGATTCCAATGTTGTCCTTGCAGATGTGCTCAATGGTGGAATGGAGCTCAGGACTTTGGTGTTCAGGGTGGTGTTGCTAACCACTGAGCCACCTTGCTGACCCCAAGTTTTAGGTGTTTTTTAAGAAATACAAAGATCAAGATGAAAAAAGTTGGGGTCAGTGTATAGTCTAAAGTGATTCTAAAAGTGCGCCCACAACATAGATGGTATGAATAAACAAACTGCAAGGCTACGTAGCTAAAGTTATGCAGATTCTATTGTTGTCCTTGCAGGGGTGCTCAGGGGTGGAGTGGAACTCAGGACTTTGGTGTTTAGGGTGGTGTTGCTAGCCACTGAGCCACCTTGCTGCCCCTAACTCTTGGTATTTTTTAAGAAATACAAAGATCAAGATGAAAAAAGTTGGGTTCAGTGTATAGTCTATGGCGTTTCTAAAAGTGCACCCACAACATTGATGGTATGAATGAACAAACTACAGGGTTACGTAGCTAAAGGTGTGCGGATTCCAATGTTGTACTTGCAGATGTGCTCAACAGTGGAATAGAACTCAGGAGTTTGGTGCTGCAAGGCAGGGTTGCTTACCACTGAGCCACCTTGCACCTTGTGTAGATTCCAATGTTGTCCTTGCAGATGTGCTCAATCTTGGAATGGAGCTCAGGACTTTGGTGTTCAGGGTGGTTGCTAACCACTGAGCCACCTTGTTGACCAGCAAGGTAGCTCAGTGGCTCAGTGGTTAGCAACACCACCCTGAACACCAAAGTCCTAAGTTCTATTCCACTGTTGAGCACATCTGCAAGGACAACATTGGAATCTACACAACTTAGCTACATAACTACATACTACAAGGTTATGTAGCTAAAGGTGTGTAGATTTCAAGTTTGTCCTTGCAGATGTGCTCAATCTTGGAATAGAGCTCAGGACTTTGATGTTCAGGGTGGGGTTGCTAACCACTGAGCCACCTTGGTGCCCCAAGTTTTAGGTGTTTTTTAAGAAATACAAAGATCAAGATGAAAAAAGTTGGGGTCAGTGTATAGTCTAAAGCGATTCTAAAAGTGTGCCCACAACATAGATAGTATGAATAAACAAACTACAAGGCTGTGTAGCTAAAGGTGTGTAGATTCTATTGTTGTCCTTGCAGATGTGCTCAACGGTGGAATGGAACTCAAGACTTTGGTGTTCAGGGTGGTGTTGCTAACCACTGAGCCACCTTGCTGCCCCAAATTTTTGGTGTTTTTTAAGAAATACAAAGATCAAGATGAAAAAAGTTGGGGTCAATTTATAGTCTATGGCATTTCTAAAAGTGCGCCCACAACATTGATGGTATGAATGAACAAACAACAGGGTTACGTAGCTAAAGTTGTGTAGATTCCAATGTTGTCCTTGCAGATGTGCTCAACGGTGGAATGGAACTCAAGACTTTGGTGTTCAGGGTGGTGTTGCTAACCACTGAGCCACCTTGCTGACCCAAGTTTTAGGTATTTTTTAAGAAATACAAAGATCAAGATGAAAAAAGTTGGGTTCAGTGTATAGTCTATGGCGTTTCTAAAAGTGTGCCCACAGCATTGATAATATGAATGAACAAACTACATGGTTATGTAGCTATGGGTGTGTAGAGTCCAATGTTGTCCTTGCAGATGTGCTCAATGGTGGAATGGAGCTCAGGACTTTGGCGTTCAGGGTGGCGTTGACCACCCTAACCACTGAGCCACCTTGCTGCCCCAAGTTTTTGGTGTTTTTTAAGGAATACAAAGATCAAGATGAAAAAAGTTGAGGTCAGTGTATAGTCTAAAGCGATTCTAAAAGTGCACCCAAAACATAGATGGTATGAATAAACAAACTACAAGGATATGTAGCTAAAGTTATGTAGATTCCAATGTTGTCCTTGCAGATGTGCTCAGGGGTGGAATGGAGCTCAGGACTTTGGTGTTCAGGGTGGTGTTGCTAACCACTGAGCCACCTTGGTGCCCCAAGTTCTAGGTGTTTTTTAAGAAACACAAAGATCAAGATGAAAAAAGTTGGGTCAGTGTATAGTCTAAAGCGATTCTAAAAGTGCACCCACAACATAGAAGGTATGAATAAACAAACAACAGGGTTATGTAGCTAAAGGTGTGTAGATTCCAATGTTGTCCTTGCAGATGTGCTCAACGGTGGAATAGATCTCAGGACTTTGGTGTTCAGGGCGGTGTTGCTAACCACTGAGCCACCTTGCTGCCCCAAGTCGTTGGTGTTTTTTAAAAAATACAAAGATCAAGATGAAAAAAGTTGGGGTCAGTGTATAGTCTAAAGCGATTCTAAAAGTGCACCCACAACATTGAGGGTATGAATAAACAAACTACAAGGTTACATAGCTAAAGTTGTGTAGATTCCAATGTTGTCCTTGCAGATGTGCTCAACGGTGGAATAGAGCTCAGGACTTTGAAGTTCAGGGCGAGGTTGCTAACCACTGAGCCAAAACTCATGGTAGCCAGATTTCTTTTGCCTGAGCAGGGGTGGTGGGGCCATAACATCAGGGGCGGAGGTGTGATGTCACGGTGGGTGGAATTTGGTGGGTGGATCCAATGTTAGAGGTGTGGCCACGGCTAAGGGAGGGGTTAGAGGCATAATGGCAAGGAGTGGGTGTTTTGGGGGCGTGGCTGTCAGGGCTGAGATTTGGATTCGTCCCTTCTACTCTTCACTTTCCTGGACTTTGAACAAGCACTGCAGGAGAACCATAAGGAACAGGTAAGGATTTTTGAACACTACACAGTGAGGCCAGTATAAGGTTAAATTTTTGTTTTTGGGGTGGACATGCCCTTTAATATAACCCAGCTACTTCCTCCACAGACAGTGTTTTAATTTCCTCTCTTACATCTCCCAAGCTTTAGTATTCCAGAATATTAAAGTCCGACAAAGAACACAATAGTAACATCTAGATATATTACTAAAGACAATTACTTATACTAACTATACTTTACTATCAGTCCCAGTAACAGCTGCTGTGTTTACACTGGCGCTATTCTTTGACAAGAAGTATCTGCGGGTGTTGCAGGAGGTAACGTAAATGGCAAGAAGGTTTTTAAAAACTATTTTTAGTTGAGTGGTAATTTTATTACCATCTTTTAAAGCTACTCTAGCAGTTATGAGTTCAGATTTCGATTTGCCAGGCCCGATCTCCGAGATTCTAATAATATATATCCACATTTGGCACAATTCGCCACCAGCCGCAGCGCTATAAAAAGGGGATAAATTCAAGCTAACTGATTCTGTACTGGTAAATCTTCAACCTTTTGCTTGCGGCAGCGGTGCGGATATCACAAAAGGCAGCAAGCACTTTGCCTGTTGCTTTGAGGTTTTTTATGTGTACGTATATGACGTACTAAATACTTACGCTGGGGTTAACCCTGTACGAGATTTACCTAGAGCCACAAAGCCACTATTCAATCTCCTGCACGGAGATCTACACAGAGAGCTCTGGCTAAATCTCTGTGATTGTGAATTGCAAATAGCAAGTTTCGAGATTTTTCATTTTGTATAAATATTAAAAATTCTCACAACTTTTAAGTGGAATTTCAGAATTTAAATTTAAATTTCAGAATTTAAACAGATCGTTTTGATTCTTACTTGTTGTTTGAAAACAAATATCATAGATATTATACTAATGTGCATCAGTTGCCTCTAATTTTAAAAAGCTATACAAACTGCTTAAAACAGAAAAATGTAATAATAAAACAAAACAAAACATTTATGAATGAATAAAGTACTGAACATGTGTCAAATGTTTTCCAAAAAATGCAGTTCCATTTCATTTGTGGTATATACATCCTGTCACACCAGAACAATATAGTTAGCTATTGAATTGACACAGAAATGTCAAGAGATTGAACAAAAAGCATTTTTACATTTGGAACGAGAACTAGTGTCAGATGGCATCTTGACTTATGTCAATGATATATTTATTTAGCCATGTACACTGATAGAAATCTGTTTTGGGAGCAGGGCTGTTTCAGAAGCAAATTAGACAAAAACAAGTGTACACGCTTAGTTGGCTTTGAGTGAAACCCAGCAAATGATAGTTCTCTAAGGTTAGGATTTTTTAGTGAAGAATGGAATGGAATCTCTACTGACCTCCAATTTGAAATCATCACTGAAATAAGTTGTTTGGCATACATTCCCATACAAGAGACAAACTATAACACTCAATCCGGAGTAGAAAAAACAGATAAATGAGATGTAAAAACACACTATAAGTTAGGGCGAAACACAAACAGGCACTGGAGCAGTATCATATATAGGCTTATAAAGGTACCAGGAGCCAATCAGAAAGGCAGAAAAACTAAACTGGAAGATCAGATTTGAATTTACTGCCAAAGCAAGCCGAAAACCAATAGAAAACCGAAAACCTCAATTGCTTAAAAAAAACAAATCGCCACGCATTTCCAGTAAATACAGTAGACTACGTATCCCGGAAAGGGTAACTAAAGTGAAAAAAAGATCTTTGGCTAGAATCAAAGTAAATTCTGCATTGTACATAAAGCGCCTACACAGAGTGATATCATCCCAACTGAATACAGTACATATTCAATTATGTACACAAACACACTCTCCAACATTCCCCTTTCAAAAGGTACATTTATGAAAGCAACATGGTGAAGAGCTGAAGGTGGAGGGTAATGAACTGAACCTGATCTTAGCACAACTCTCTGCACTGCAATTTTCATCGGTGTGCCTTATTAAAGGGAATATTGGAGGGTATTCAGAAATCTGATTCTTTGTCTGAATTAATATGTTATGAGGACACAAATAGGGAGATTCACCCAGAGACGCACTTACTCTGGGCAAATCTCCCCCATAGCAGATTTACCAGAGGCTGATTGGCTCTGGGTGAATCTCAGCCATGTGTAAGTATTTATCAGCTCTGCTTGGTACAGGATTCTCAACTCAATTTTATTATTTGTGTTACGAGTATATATGGTAGGGATAAGGTTGTAAAACAAAACATTACCAGACAGAATATCTACATATAACATAAACGCTAAGGTAAACATGGAACATAGATCGCTTGTGCTTACTGAGAAATCTACAAGCACATCAAGAAATGAAACTTAAGCTAAAAGCATGAGATTAAGATACAGTAGTGGTAAAATACAAAATGGATTCTATGACGAGGTATAAAACCAGGAATCCTAACAAGAAAGTTTGATTGTAGCCTCTGGATTAGCACCTTCTTCCTTCTATTAAGCGATTAAGATAATTATCTTTAAAATCACAGATTCAATTGGACAAGACATTTTTAAATAGTGTTAGATGACTAAAGGTTTGTGCACACGTACGAATGCGGGTGCCGACCCATGACACATGATGTGTACGAACGGCTGTTTCGGCCAATAATCAGCCAGTGTATGGGCACTTTATCGGGCAAAACAGCCGCTCGTTTCGGAGATCCGCACGGCAGATCGAGCAATGATCCTCTAAGGAGCGTCCGTTTCGGGTGATAAAGTGCCCATGCACAGGCCGTACACACCTTTAGATATAGTATGTGTGTACAAGGCTTTATACTTTCTTCCCCAAAGTTAAATATCTGTCAAATGATAGATTTAAGTGCAAAAGACAAAAAGTTATTACAAGATTAAAAATATGGTAGCTAATAAGGATATATAGATTTTATATATAGAATTAATTCAAGTTAAACATATGGTCACTGGATTGGCACCTTTTTCCATGAAAAAGTTAGATGTCTGCAAAAAAGCAGAAAAGAGACAAATATTTTTTACAATTGAATAGTTACAGATTATATATAGATGATCAATTAATAAGAATTATTAAATTATAGCCACTGGATTGGTGCACTTTTTTCTTTCAGTAAAAGACAATATTAAAAATGTTTGTCAAATGACAGATTATAAAGGCAAATAGACTAAAAATGTGGTGGCTAACTAGGACATATATACTGGGACCCTGTAAGGCTGGGTACAAGCAGTAAACTTCTAAGTCTCGCACAACCGTTTGCTACTATCGATCGGTCTGCTGGGACAAATCTCGTGACAAAAGCAGTCTGTAACAGACAGTTTTCCATGACTGATCGTGCAGCCACAAAAACACGATTTTTCTGCTCGAACGATCAATACACAGAAATATCAGTAGGTCAGGCCCAAAAATCTTTCTAATTTCTATTGGGCCCAATAGTTCCCACTGGGAATTCAAACATTAGAAGACTGTTAGGAATTTGAGTGGCCAGTTTTATAGCAGACGAAAAAAATCTGTCTGCCACTGGCTGTATGCTTAGGCCCAACTTACTTTGCCCTATTTTGTGTTACTCAATGACATTTTAATTACTATGTAAATTGTGGGAAGAACGTGTGCCTTGCAATCTGGTGCAATCACCATTTTTGGTCTGTTTCTGTCCATATCACACTTAAGCTAAGCTAATTTTAGAGGCACACATCTGGAAAAATGTTATTCCAATATTCAAAAGGGGTAGTCGTACACAGCTGGGTAATTACAGGCCTGTAAGTTTAACTTAAGTGGTGGGGAAGATACTGGAATGTTTAATAAAGGAACATATTCTAGAGTATGTTTCAAGGACTAACATTATAAGTAGTAACCAGCATGGATTTAGGAGGAATAGATCTTGTCAAACTAACTTGCTTGGCTTTTATGAGGAAGTAAGTAGAAATGTAGACTCTGGCATAGCAGTAGATGTAGTATACTTGGATTTTGCAAAGGCTTTTGATACCGTCCCCCATAGGCGACTAATGTATAAAAAATATAAAAAGGTCTGTTCGTCTGGGGACTCTCATTTGTACATGGATAGAAAATTGGTTAATGAATAGGATGCAGAGAGTAGTTGTTAATGGGGCTTCATCATTATGTACTTAAGTGCTAAGTGGGGTGCCACAGGGCTCTGTGTTGGGGCCGCTTCTATTTAATCTATTTATTAATGATTTGGAAGTGGGTATTGTCAACAAGGTTTCTGTGTTTGCTGAAGACCCAAACTTTGTCGACCGTTAAAAGCTTCAGAGGATGTGCAATTATTGCAGGGGGATCTAGATAGATTGTCACATTGGGCTGCTAAGTGGCAGATAAGATTTGATGTTGAGAAATGTAAGGTGATGCATTTTGGACTCAGCAAAGAGTCGGAAAAAAACTGAAAAACTTTAAGAAAGAAAGAAACAGATTATGCAAATGTGCAAG
Organism: Hymenochirus boettgeri; assembly: GCA_019447015.1. Taxonomy (NCBI): domain Eukaryota; kingdom Metazoa; phylum Chordata; class Amphibia; order Anura; family Pipidae; genus Hymenochirus; species Hymenochirus boettgeri. Next base: position 100,464,162 of record CM033474.1, read on the forward strand.
AATAACATTAATGTTTTGAGTCTGAAATGCAGGCCATTATGATATACCCTTTGGGGCATATTTATAAAGGTTTTTCAAATTTTTCACCACAGTTATCGCCACCTTTACACCAAATTTGAACTTATCGAAATCTATAAAGCGGCGATAACCAGTGGTGAAAACACATTACCGCCACCTTTAACTACTCATATATTTATAAAATGGCGGAAAGTGTTTTATTAAATCCCCATGTCTGAGGTGGCGAAAAGTGGCTATTTATCTAGACTGCCAAATAGAAGGCGTCAGTACATTGTGGAGTGTTTCTCAATACTAACAAGTTCCATGGGGAGTGTTAGACTATATTCCAGTATTTACAGTAATGTAATACAATCTGTGATTTCCAATTTTCCCAAGACCACTTTTTAACCCAGCACATACCATAGTGCTTTGTTAGAAAGTCATGTTAATGAAACATTCCAGTACGGTAAAATAACCCATTTCTGTGCTACTCCCCATAGATACATTTATGCCACGTCAGACAAAAATACACATTTTTGGATTTTATAAATACTGCTTTGATTTTCGCAGCGGTTTTAGAAATATGGCAAAAATAATGCTCTTTGCTATTGCAATAGCGAAATGGCGAAAATAGAGACCATTTATAAATATGCCCCATAATAACACATGTTCTAGTATAGTATAGTATTTAAGGTTGAATAAAGACATACTGTATGTCCATCTACTGTAGTCCAACTTACTCGGCAATAGAGGGCTGACCTAACAGTGTCTGGTGAACTGGAGGGCTGAACTAACAGTATCTGGTGAACTGGAGGGTTAACCTAACAGTGCCTGCTGAACTGAAGGCCTGACCTAACAATGTTGGTTGAATTGGAGGGCTGACCTAACAGTGGCTGGTGAACAGGGGGACTGACCTTACAGTGTCTGCATGTTCCAATATTTTAGAACATGTTTTCTATGTATTTACTTTATCTGTCTTTTTCCTAAATTTAAAGAAAAACGAAGAAGAAATAGAAACAACAGTAATTTTGCTCTTCAAGCCAAATCAATACACCATACAATGTTGCAATGCCACCGTATAAGTTGCTTAAAATTGGAAGGGAGGGCTTCCTGGAAAGGTTATTATGGGAAGCGGTGAGTTTATCACACTGCCAATTTAGCCACACACACCCATTTTAAAGATCACTCTTGTGTTAGTTTACTGTCTTTATATTTTCATTGCCTCTAGATTTTTGCTTCTTGATTAATGCTCCACTTTTTAAAAAAATATAAGGATATTAGAAGTCACCAAGGAGTTACAAACCCATATAAATGTACAGTTTGAGGTATAGGTATTAACATTAAAAAGTGTCTCAAAATGTAAATATTTTTCTATGCTTTGTTACAAGTGCAAATCTCATTGTCATATAAATCCCTGTTCCTTTCTAGAGTCCAGTCCATGCTATTACTGGTAACAGGACAGTAAAGCGTAAGGATGATACGTTTCAATGTGTGATACTCGGTGGGTCACACTCCAGGATATAATCCAAAATCTTTATTTAGTGACTGCATAGTAAACACAAGGTTTTGGGGGTAAGGTGGCCCCTTCTTCAGGCGAGGCCTGTGTAGCCTCTATCATTGTCATGTCTGTATCTTAGATCCCATTGTTTAAATCCCCCTTTAGAATGCCACCCAGAACTGCAGATAACAATGACTGTAGATAACAATGACAACAAAGACATTAGAAAGGGGAGATTCTTAGCAACTGTAACCCCCCCCCCCAAAAAAAGCCTATGGACCTCACCCCTTGGTCTTATATAATTACTTAGAACGAGCCTTGCAAAATCAGCTTCATAAAACCACTTTCAGGGTTCCTCTGCCATATCGTGCCTTCTCATTTATTAAATACAGGGTAGTGTGGGAAGTGGGTCTGGAGCCAGCTGCACAGAGCGAGTTTGCAGGAATTCTTCTGTAATACATTAAGACCCAGTGATGAGGAAATTGAACTTTAGGTCCTCACTCTGGGTGCTATCAAAAGGCATGGTTAAAGATGCATACATACTTGTTGCTGCCTATAAGCCTACAATACAAGGATTGGGGAAGCACTCCAATTAGGCTAATTTATAACTACATTTTGTGGAAGTGCTACTGATCTGGTCAAACATTTATACAAACATAGATACATTACTGTGACATGAATGAAAAGCCTTCCAACCACGACAAGGTAACCCCAGTCTGGAAGGTCCTAACTTCTAACCTTTTTTACTTCAATTACAATTAGCAAACTTTTGCATTTCTCATACTTGCACACTGGATCAATATAACAGGCTCTCACTTCCCCCCAGCCCTTGGGTTACCTTGACGTGGTTGGACGGCTTTTTATTCATGTGATCACAGTAATGTATACTAAAACCCCTTTGTTTATAAAGTATGCAAGTGTGCAGATAATAGGATATTGTATGGGGCCTAGGAATGTCCATTGATTATCATTTCTATGTTTGCCTATAAGCCTGACTTCCAATGTAAGTAAATAAAAACAAACCAATGTAAATGCATTTATGCAATTTGAACTGAATTGAATGTATACTTTTGTATCACTGGTTGCACTAATATTATATATATTCATTTTTTAGATTTTTTTTATTATTGCCTATTAAACATCCTGTGATATAAAAATAAAAAGAACATTATAATATTATTAAAACAGGTTAGATGATAGTGGAATCACTGGTATCACATTCAGAAACCTTGGAATAATGAGGCTATAACATTTTGTGACCCAATATACTTTATCTCTGTAGTGGCATTTGAAACCGTCTCTACAGCTTTATATTATGTATTAACTACTGCATATAATTAACAAAAAAGTGAAGGTCACTAATGAACATCTGATTTTTAATTTAATTGCTAGGCTAGTTAAATACACAATCAATAAATGAAATGGAATATAATTGTTTGCATGAACTAATGTAGTGTGTTGATCGCAACATTTTCTGCTAACATCTTTCTTTAGTAGCTTGTTCAGTAACAGTAATTAACCCATAATGATGGCATTGGAACTGAAGTTCCAAAGTCAGTATATTCGGTGTGTCTTTTTATAAGCTCCAAGGCAGTTTAAATGAATACTTGTTTTATAATTTAGTCCATGTGAAGAAAACCAAATATACCAAGGGAATAAGGGACCCACTTTTTATGGTTTTGTTGACAAAAAAAACCCAATAATGAAACAATCTTGTGTTCTTTATGCTGTATGGACACTTCATTCTCATTGTTCTTGGAATGGTTTACAACTGGAATAACAATAACAAAAAGAATAACCTCAAAATTCAATTTGTAAAGGTTCAAATGTATCCAGGTTATGGTATATCTGTGGAAGTTTAGCTTCTTGAATATGGTACACTAGTCACCCAACTGGCTTTGTAAATTCAGAAAATAAAACAAGAACTTTACAATAATAAAGAACACACAATAAGGACATTAATACTGTCATCGCAAAAGTTGTTGAAGAAAGATGTGAAAAGAGAACTAAAGTCTCCAGACAACATTGCCCCAATAGAAAGAGCACATTCACAGAGATAAAAAAAAGCCATGTCTCACCTCTTCCTTTGCTGAGGATGCTGGGGGATTTAGGAAAATAAACTGTGGGCACTAGGGGTCAGCTCCCATAATTCATCTTATCTGGGAACACCAAGCTAAGTAAACACAGTACACTTCACAGGAAGCTTCAGCTTTTCTTCCTGGAAACTGATAGCCAATTATGTTACAGCTCGGAAAACAGATTTAAGAGTTACATTACAAATGCTCCTGTCCCTAACGATGATAAATGTCTTGTTTCTACCTGTATACCAGGGCTGATAGGGGGATATCAGTAAATGTAGAATCTCTATCTAAAGGTGAGCATGGGGAATTGAACCTGTGCCCCAATGGTCTGTTTGTTTCCAAACCCAGCACTGGCAGAGTGCTACCACTGCAGATGAAATAGATACAAGCACATTTGAGTTAATGTCAGTAAAATCATTGGATTTCTCCAGGAAGGCTGTCAGCAATTCACGCTGGTTGGTAAATAAAAAAACAGAGCTGCTATTAATAAAGTTTGTACATATGTAGGAACTTCATATTTTTCCAGAAACATGATGGAAACAAACAAATAAAAAAAGCAATAAACTCAGATAATAGACTATATTGTATTGTATTATACAAAAACCAGGGGATTTGAAATTCTTGGGCTGTATGTTCCTAAAAATATGGCATTTACATGGTGAGCCATTAGCAACTCAACAATATATACAGGTTAGAAAATGTATCTTTCCCTAGAAACAAGCGACAAACTTTGTACAAAGAGACAGTGAATGCTGGGATCAGGGGGAATAAGTTGTACTGGCAACAATATGTAATCCTTCTTTGTTACAGAATCTTTTACTTACATATATGAAATGCAACTTACTAGAGAATAACTTTTCAAAGTATAGGTGTTCTGGAGAGAAAAGCTTTCACATTAGGATTTAAAAAAACAAGTTTAATTCTCCTTTAACAGAAATGTTGCTTTCAACAGATTCTATTAATTCTGGACTGAGATCCCAGTTGATCTAACTGTATACTACAGATATATCTTTTATCAGCCCATGTCTTGACTTTTCCTAATCGTAAATTTTACTACAGATTCTTGATTATATACAGTAATTAAGGGCAAATTATCTGCCATTTGATCAAGCACTTACTGAATCTTTAACACAGAGGATATTCCTTCTTTGGTACACCTATAAATGCAACCAAGCAGGGAGTGTCAGCCCAGATAAATGACCCAAGGTAAATTGTTAGGACCTTCCATACTGGGGTTACCTTGCTATAACGGGCAATAACGGAAAGAAAGTAGGGACTTAAAAAGGATGGTCAGACCAATTAGAGAAGCAAAGAGGGAAAGTAGCTTGAGAAATGGGAGAAGAGACGAAGATACAAGAAAACCATTTCCAGAAATGGTTGAAAAGCCAAAAGGTGGATAACAATTCTACATGCACTAATATTGTTGTTGTATTTTTGCAACTGTTAGGGCTAGGCCCCACTAGGCTATTTTGGGGTGCACTGTGCGCTGTGTTAGTGGAGCGCTCAGCACACACCAATAGAATAGGATGGGGATGGCCCCACTATCTCCGATTGCCCTGCCGACCCTTTTCGTGGTGCATGCGATCACCATTTTTGGTTTGCATCGCAATCGCAGTGCAGGGAAGTGCACATGAATCGTGCAACATTATGTTTTTGTTGCATTGCATGATTCTTACCCACTGCCTAGTGGGGGCCTAGCCCTTAGGCAGGAAATGTGGGTATTGCTGAGTAAGTTGAACTGGATGGATGTATGTCTATATTCAACCTCAAATACTATACTATACTATACTGTACACATCATCAGGGTCAGGAGGTGGGTTTAAACATTCAAAACAAGAAGGTAGGAAATAGGCTGCACTGATATATAGGTATAGAGAATAATGACCGCACACATCCAATAGTGCAAAGGGTCCTTAACCCATTTATTCAAAGTGAAACAACCAAACCGGATAACGTTTCGGGGGGCCTAGCCACCCTTCATCAGATGCACTGATATATAGTTTTTTGTACAGAGACCTCTTAAATACAGTTTATATCACTTTACCATACCTTTCTATAAAATATTGTGTGACACTGTACTACAGAAAGACATCAATGAACTGGAAAGACACAGTGCTGCATTTGTCTTAAAAAAAACAAACAAAAAAAAAAAAGACAGTAAGGTCCCCTAAGTATGGGAAATTGGTTGACTTCTTTTATTCTTTTTTTCAAATCATTATTAGAAAAGGCATTTGAGTGCAGCGCACATCTATTACAAACAAATAGTAAATATACAGAATGTGTATATTTTATGCAACTTTCGCACAAATGTGGAATGCAGAGAAAAAACACATTTTCTTATTCATGGAAGTTCCTTAATATACCTTTAGCATAGGTATCCCAATCTCCACCTGAGGGCAAACAGACATGGATGCCTCCAGGACTTAGAACCCAAAATATCTTTGCTGAGGCCGGGTAAACTCAAGAAAACACATACAACCAAAGCAGGAACAGCGCACACACAGTTCAGGTTGGTAACACAAAATCAGATGGCACAAGGTACAGAGGATTACGCAATACTCAAGGTCAGGGTTAGGGTAAGGCTGAAGGTCCAAGCCTGGAAGTTAGTTGGATCCAGACAAGGTACAAGGGGTCAGGCAGAAGTGAAATAATAACAGGCAAAGGTTGGCCCAGGCATCAGTCGAAAAATAGTCAAGAATAAAGCCAAGTGGAAAACCAAGAGACAAAACTAGAAACAAGAAGAATAGTTAAAGGAGAACTAAAGTCCCAATACAACATTGTCTCAATAGACAGAGCACATTCACAAACACACAACAAGCTGTGTCTCATGTCTTCCTTTGCTGTGCATGCTGGGTGATTTATGAAAATAACCTGTGTTTACTAAGGGTCTGCTCCCATAATTCACAGTTCAAGTGTGCGCCGGACACTTCACAGGAAACTGCAGTCTTGCTTCCTGGAAGTTGACAGCCAATCATGTTACAGCTCAGAGATCCCTCCCTCTGACACAGAACACAGATATCAGTGCATTTTTTGTATAAACACATTAGAAATGCTCCTGCCCCTACCAATGATAAATCCCTATGCTTTTCATATAAAAAAGAAAACTAATCTTTGCAGTGTATGTCTTTGCTAGCATGGATGAAAGAAACAACATTTAACATTTCAACAAAAAATAAAAGTAAGTATGGGGAATCGAACCAGCAACCTTCTATACTGTGTCTTTCTAAAAAAAAAAGCTTTCTACCTCTATGCCCCATGGGCTAATAAGTAATGAACTAGTACATGTAGAGTCTTTATCTTTTGCTAGACACATAATAAAAACAAAAAAAGGGAACATGGGGAATCAAACCTGTGTCCCAATAGTTTTTTCCTAACCCAGCACTTTAGCAGAACACGCCACAGGTGAACTCTCAATCGAGAGTAATATCAGTTCACTATTTTGTATTGCTACTGGAAGACTGTCAGTAATTCACACTGGTTGGTACATAAATAACAGAGCTGCTATATATAAAGTTTGTACATATGTAGAAACTTCATATTTTTCTAGAAACATGGAAACAAACAAACAAAAAAAGCACTAAACTCAGGCAGTAGACCATGTTATATTGTTTCATAAGTAAACTAGGAGATTTGAACTTGTGACTTCTTGGTCTGTTTGCTCCTAAACACACAGCATTTACATGGTGCGCCACCAGCAACTCAACTGTGACCACTCGTACATTTAGAAATGTTATCTTTCGCTAGAAAGAGATGCTAGAAACTCTGCACATAGAGACAGTGAATCCTGGGATCAGGGGGCGTGGCTCTTTGAAGCCAACATGGGCTATGAGTTGTACTGGCAACAACATTAGGATCTGAAAAAACAAAGTTTAGTTCTCCTTTAAACTAGATGCTATAACGGGCAATAACGGAAAGCAAGTAGGGACTTAAAAAGGATGGTCAGACCAATTAGAGAAGCAAAGAGGGAAAGTAGCTTGAGAAATGGGAGAAGAGACGAAGATACAAGAAAACCATTTCCAGAAATGGTTGAAAAGCCGAAAGTTGGAAAAACCCGAGGACACACAAATAGCAAAGAGTAGCAAAGCATCATGGGATGGTACTGGAGCTGACAGAAGGTGAAGTAAGAGCAGCCATTCCTGATAACTATGTTATGTTTTCTGTCAATCAAGGTCTGTTTAAAAACTCACAGCAACACATTTGCTAGACACTTGACATCCTCACAGGGCAGAGCTCAAACTCTCAGTTTAGCTTTTTTTATATTGTATTTAAAGTAAGTTTTACTAAAAGTTTTTTTTTTTTCTCTTGTGAAGTTAATTAAATACATGAATTTTTATCAATTGAACTTTATGTGCCCCAAACCTTTCAATCTCTTAAATGGCATCAATTGTAATAGAGAAAAGAGAGTAATCTGTTTGTAAATGTAAATGGGAAAAAGCATATTTATTTCATTTACATAAAACATGCTAAAGACTGTTATCTCTCTCCTGCAGATTCCACTACAAGTAATGTAATCTGACTCATTGTTAGCTCACATTCTTAAGCTAGGCACTCTACAGATGTGTGATAGTGCACATGACACCCGACTGCATGGCAAACAGACATTTTGGAGGAAAATTTGTTTGTTTATGGGCGTTTAGTCGGGCATCGTTGATAATCCAATGGGTCAGTAACAACTGACCTCAAGCACTGCATTAAATGTTTAGCACAATGTATGAAAAAATAAGCATACACACAGGGGAAAGTAACCAGTTGACTACAGCTAATACAGTCACAGACTTTTTCACCGGCTCACTCTGGAGCTGGAAGTGCATGGTTTAAGCACAAATACAACTCTTAGTGGTAGTACTAGACTTTGCCACTCTAACTACAGTATAAGTTACACTGACTGGCAAATACCAGATGAAGTACATGTACATAGTGTTTGTCTTAAAAAGTACTATTAATCACTTTCAATAAATCCAGTGGAAGCTCCAGAAGGTGGGGTACACTGAATGGTATGCGTAATTGGATTTAAATCTGAATGCAAGTGAACAACTTAATATACTTAGGGCCCTATTTATAACTTTGTACGGTGTTCAGTAAGTTAAGGAGAAAGTTACTCAATTGCTTTTGATAATAGCTTGAGTTTTTATACTGTAGCTTTTAGTGTGAGATGTGTACTCCTAAGTTTGGGTAAAACCACATAGGCCCTGAACCATGATTATTCTATAGCGCTGGAAGCTCATTAAGACTCATTAGTAATGCTTGTTAGAGGTCACTGTTGATTTCTCTTGGTTAGATGTTTTACATTCTATTAGGCCTTTGAGTGCCATTCTGAAATTTTGAATGCAACAAACCAGCACAGCACAACTCCAAATATTTTGTTTTGGACTGAAGCAATGTCATTTTAAGGCCACTGTACAGCTTTGTAATTTCTTAGTATTATATTACAAATGCTTAAAGGAATTAAGTCAGAACTTAATTGTCTGTTTGTTTCTAATCTTGTTTTATTTAAAAGAAAAATGTAGATGTGTTTCGCTGCATAGGATGTTATTTTATATCCATCTACTATACATGTTGTAACAGAAGGATTTTTTACAATGTTCTATATGAATATTAGGTCACATTAAAAATCTGTAGGTTTTAATATCTTTTTTTTTTTTCATTTTATGTCTCCCCCATATCTTTTCTCTTTTAAATCCATGCAAGATTCTCCAGGCTAGAGTAATATATAAATGTAAAAAATACAGTCTATGAATAATTCATATAATGGATCATTGAGATTGCTATGAGTCTTGAGAGAAAATTGTTCTGGTTTTGATTATATATCTGGAATTACCACCATAAAACAAGATAATAATGTTGCATAAATTAAAGAGCATTACAAAGGTCATAGGAAAAACTCATATAAGGAAAAACAAAAAAAACCTGAATGAAAATATTGTCAATGTGTTCTGTATTGTTTTCCAACAGACCTAAACCCTAAAATCTTAATGAAATGATCCTTTTAAACAATCAGAAGGATCTGCCTGATCGTAATCTTTCAAATTTTATTTTAGTCTTGCCTTCTGCACTTTTAACACTAATATCTCCTTGGGCTATTTCACTTTTCACTCTTCATGAAATTGTAAAATATATCCATAGTTTTATACCATTCCTTTCAAAAATATGCTGTTGACAGATATTATTCCAGAATTCTATCCTACAGTATTCACATTCTTTAATTTTTTCTAAAAAATTAAATAAAAATACTGTCATTTAAGACCAGCCACTTCCTCTAGCAATGTTTGAGCCTTGAGCAAAAAAATACAGTTTGGGGGCCTCCTGAGAAGTTGAGTCTCTGTTACCTTGTTTGCCCTTGTGCTTCAACTGGCCCTTACTGTCTACTTTCTTGTAATACTGTACTGGTTCAGCTACTGGCCTAAATTTCCACTGTCCTTAGGAGCTATCTTTAACCCAAAGGCAACCTCTAAGCAATATAAGCAAAATAATTGTCTGACACCAATCATTTTTCAGTTAATGTAAATTTATTGAAAACAAATTAAGTTCTGATGCTCTGCATTTAATTCTATGTAATTAGATGAAGTGTCTTACCTATAATGAGGTAAATATTTAGACCGAATGCTGTAATGTTAATGTTTAATAACCTTCTGAACTTCTGCTGTGTGCTAATTTGCAATACAAAGTTTGCAGTTGCTTAGTAATCACATTGAGCTGTAAAAACACTGTAAAATGAATCAAATTTAAATTACATGATGTATTATACAAAGACAGAAAAGAAATAATGCATAAACCAATATTGTGTTAAGCAAATTGTTTCCTTTTGGTAAGAAAAACCAAAGCACTTTTTAATACAAATTACTATCCAGCAGTGGCATTTTTACTTTTAAAACAGATGTTATGAAACAGAAACAATACAATTATCTCTAAAGTGCAACCTTTTGACCAGTTGTAACTAGTGACTGCTTTACTTTGTATACTAAACACTAAACAGTTATGTTATGTGTCATATACTGTATATACAAACATGCTCAGTTGAAAGAATGAAGGAGGGAATATAAATCTATTTACTTGTATGGTTTACATTGATTTTCATTTGTCAAAAGCCATTTTATTGTTTTGTTGTGAGAATTTCTTTGTTCGTTTTTCTAAGGCATCTAGTGCAGCAAATTCCCTGCCAAGTCCACTCAATATTGCCATCACACTGCCCATAAAAGAAATCTAGGCATGTAGACTCCTTCACTCAGTTGATCAAACATTTTCTTTTGACCCTTCCATTCTCTTGTTTGTGTCGTTATTGACATTTTTCTCAGACATGTTTGAATACATCTAATTTTATGATTCTCCATGCATATTTGCATATATTTCTAATTTCAGAAATTCTCCATGCATATTGTATTATTATTATTATTATTATTATTATTATTGCATACATTTGTTTCTTTTAATCTTAAATGGTACTTCCATCTTTAAAAGAATAATTTACATAATTAACCAGGACACCCCCCCCAACCTAGTTTTCACTATACTCACCTTTTCCAATGCTCCCAAGTTTTTACAAAAGCCCAATCTGTCCCCGTGGCTCTCTCATTCTTACAGCTGCTTCCAGATAACAGCCATCAGTTAAAGCTGTGATAGTGATGTCCCAGCCAATTGCTACCAAACATTGTACCATAGTAAGGTTGAATAATGACATCAATCTGCCTAGTCCAATATTTATAGTCTACCCTGCCAAAGGAAAAAGGGGGGGGGAATCCTTCCTGATTCCAAATGGCAATTGAAGAGGATCCCAAACAAATCCAGCCCGCTCCTAAAACAATCCATTACCACATCTGCTGTTTTAGAGTTTTACCATTCTCACTGTAAAGAAAGATTTGATGAAACTTCTTTCTTCTATACTTAAAGGATATCCACATGTCCTCTGAAATGATCTATTGGTAAACTATGCACAAGAAAGTTTATTTATACGGCCCATTCATGTATTTGTATAGTGATCATGTTACCAAGTAAGCTCTTCCAGTGTAAAAAGCTCTAACTTTTTTAATTTGTCCCGATTGTGAAGCACCTCCATTCCCCTTATTAATTTAGGTGCCCTTCTTGGAACTTTTTTTATTCCCTAGATGTCCCTTTTATATCAAGGATTCCAAAACTGCACCGCATATTCCAAATAATATTTTTCTCCCTTGAATCTATACCTCTCTTTATTTAGGGCAAACTCATAAACATAATTCCTTATTGGTTTTCAAAATATTATTCAGATGTTTACATACATTGAATTTGTAGAAATTACATTAGTAACATCATATTGTTTAAACAGCATCAGTAAAACAGAAAATAGGGAAGGGGTTTATGTAAAGTATATAACAAGGCTATATTTTTTAATACATTTTCTTGTATTTGAGAATGACATATTTATCACATTTTAAACCAAGTTAAAGGAATAGTTTACTACCAAATTGAACTATTCCTTTAATATATTGATTGCAGCCGGGAGGTTAAGGAGCTATGACTTGCCTTCCATTCTTCAATCAATAACTCAGGAGCCATGGACAAAGGTAAGTATATTTACCTTTCCTGCGATCTCCAAATCCCCCCAACTGCTTCCAGGTTTTAATTCTCTATAGCGTGCATTAACGTGCATGCGCACTATAGAGAACTAGAATCAGGAAGCGCTCGGGGATTTGGAGTTCTGCAGCGGAAAATCGCACAAAAGGTAAATATACTTACCTTGGCTCCTGTATGAGACCAATTCTCTATCCATGTACAATTTTTTTTTCAAGGCCAAAAGACCTTAGACCTTAGTTTACACAGAAGTTGCCCTTGTTGCTCAATATCAAAAGCTGTAGCAAAATCCACTGCTATGCTGGAATCTAAATTTGTCTCACATCTTCATAAAAACAAGCAAACTAGGTTTATAAGATCTATTTCTCATGAATCCATGCAGATTACTACTAACAGTATAAGATCAGTTTTTATCAGAATATGATTCCATAACAAAGTTTCCAGTATCTTTTCCACCACTGATGTTGTTATACAGGTTATAGTAACATAGAGGTTTTACATTAAGAAATAGGTGCATCTAGTCCAAACTTTATACCCTCCTCTTTAACCCTAACTGTTGATCCAGAGGAAGGAAAAAAAACAAACAGCTAAAAAGGGCGTGGGGAGGAATGAACAGGCTGTGAACGACTAACTTTTTTGAATTTGTATTACATCACCTTTATTTCAGTCCAGAGGCACATCTCCAGACACTACCATATTTTGGTAGTGACCTCAAAAATTCCTACAATATATTGGGCGACTGGCAAAAAAAAAAAAATCTGCCTAAAATATCGGCTCATGTGTACCTAACTTTAAGCAATGCTCATAATCAAATATATTGTGAAGTGCAAAGCAGCCTCTAGTGTTGTTGTGCAAGCCTGTACCCAGCTCACAACAGCAGCAGGGTAGGCTGAGCCAGCCAGCAAGGGATCAGGCTTTGTAAGTATCTTTCTCAGTGTCAGAAGAAAATATATAGTGAAGACATATGGGGAGAGACTCTGGTGGAAAATATTGAAACCATCATGGCAACTCACAAGTCACCTGAAAACACTAAAATAGAAAAGAAGGAGGAGGCTAATGTCACCACATTATAGTAACTTTAATATCTTTGGAATTTTAAATACTTACTGATTTAATCAGTGTAATGCATCAGTTGCATTTGTGTAATACTATTAGGGTTAAGAAAATAATTCTGAATAATTGTCTGTAAATATGTTTAGGTCTTTTAGATACTCTACCTTAAACACTTAAGGCCTTTACATACTTACAAAGAATTGTAATAGAAAAGGCCCCCAAACAATAAATAGTAATAGAAGTGCCCAAACAGAGTAGTATAATGTAAGTACCCACACACAGAGAATTATAATATAAGTGCTCCCACAGAGAATTATAAGTGCTCTATTGTGAATGCCAGTTCACTGGGCACATGATCTGACCAATCAGTCGGTAATTCGCCACCACCAACCCACATTTAAGGCCTTGGGAATATGCCACAATCACTCTTGACTCTCACTGTCAAAACAGACCCCTGTCCTAGCAGCTAAAAGGTTATCACACATTCACACTTTCCTGCCAGGGGTCAATGAGTTAATTAGCATTCCAGCAAGCAAAGAATTCAAACATAGTAAAAAAACCATTCAAACTCACATTACTGTATCAGCGGCTACCTGGGTTCTTTTAGAGCATTAAAGACAAACTTAATAAATTTTAGATTTAATATTTTCTAAAAGGTGAACAGTGCTTACATTAAACGGCAAGTCCATCCCTAAAATGAAAACTTACATACAGGTAAATCACCCCCAAAAACCCTAAACAGTAATAGTTTGAAATCTGGAATATATAAGTCTAACCTGAAATCCTGCACAATGTCCTGTTTCCCATGTTTTTGCTTCCTGGTTCTTCCAGTTGGCAACTGTCTGTTATGTATTTGATAGTTGACATCACAGCCAATGACTGAATGTTAATCCCCTGTCTGCCTCTTCTGAGCATGCCCAGGCTGAGTACAGGTTTCTAAATTGCTCAGTTTCCATGAGGCATCCAGAAGCATAGCAGGTATACAGTAATGAATTCAGAGGAAAAAGTATGATATATCAACATATTTTAAAGAGGCCATTCTTTCTAAAAGATGTTCTTATGAGGGTGGAGTTGTCCTTTAATATAAAATAAAAATCAGAAAATTATATTACAAAATTAGACATGCAATACAAACAGGGTTTCAAAATAAAAAGGATAAGAATATTCACAGACCCTAATTACTCACTAGACGTCTTGTGTCTTTGGGTATGAAGAAACATAACACCCATACCCCATTCAGAATGGCCCCTAAGTATGAACAAAGTTATAGGGGTTACAATGGTTCTCAAAACCCTCCTTAGATTTGCATGAGATGGGAGTGTCCAGGAATGTCCAGATTTATGACTTGTCTCCATGTATTCCATCCCAGTCAAGTTTCAATACCCTACTGCAAGTATTAAATAACAGCTATCAGTTGCCATTAAATACTTATATAAGTACAGCAGCACAACTTTTGGTGAATATCTTGCGGTGGCTGCACATATTGCAGTCTTTTGCAGCCCCTGCAAGCAAGGGGTTAAAGTCACCATAACTGGCTGTGAAGCGGTTAGCAAATCTTTAAAGGGACACTAATAGATTTAATGTACATCAAGTACATGAAATCAGTATCTATCACTCACAGGGAGGTGAGATTGCTTATTCCTGCCTCCCTGTAAATAAAAGAATGCCCAGGTAACAGACATAAAAAAAACAGAATTCTAGTGCACAAACAATTCTAATTGCATATTGGCTACCTCCATAAGGTTGCTGCTACAAACAGCCTGCTAAACCCTGGATAAATAAAAGCAATTAGTTCAATAAGTTGGCCAAATTATTTTAAGCCCAGTCACCACGTCAAGGTTGCTTTCTTTAACTGGGTCCTAACCTACTGGTACTTGCCTTTTTGGCTGAATGAGCTGACAGCTTCTCCTGTGTGGCCTGGATGCTTGAAGCTGACTCTCTAGTTGAAAGTACTTTGCTCAAATGAGCACATGACCTAACTATGGGTGGAGTACAATTTAACAGACATACACTTACCACTCGTGGCTTCTCCCCACCAGGTGGCGCTGTGTCCCAACTGAGCAATCGGGACAGCGCGCCTGTCAGCTGGGGAGGAGCCGCGAGTGGAGTGCCGGTAAGTAAGTGTATCTCTGTTAACCAAGCGTTCTATTATTCACAGGGAGGTGGGAATAAGCAATCTAACCTCCCTGTGAATAATAAACTAAACTAAATAAATTAAATCAAGTACTTAATAAAATCAGTTTAAGGTCCCTATCACCCCACATCCCCTGGCTGCTGCTTTCGGTGAATAGGGGTGAATGTGTTTGTAAAATAAATGAAAACTTTTGTAGATCACATCTGCTTTTGTTAATTTCTGATACAACGGTAAAATACTGACAAACACCGCACATTTAGAAATATGCCCCAAAATACTTTAATTATCATCTTACATGAGAGCAATATTCACACATTCTCTATCTACTGTATAAATATGTTTTTTTTCTTATATTGTGTCTGCCTTCTAAGTGTAATTAAATGAGTCCAAAAAGATTAACAATTAAAATAAATAAGCAAGTTCATTTCAGTTTTTATTAAGCATGGCCCAACTTTTTATTTTGTTAACATGATACATTATGGGAGATTCACATTCAGAAAAAGTAGATCTCTCTGAAGCTATAAATGGACCTTTGTGCTGTTGTTTGCTTACTCATCACATTTAACAGATGTAAGGCTTTAAAGTTGCTGATACTTTTTATTTATAGCAAATGGATAGAAATTGCACAAAGTAATAAAATGTTTTCACATTTAAGAACATCGAAATGGAAAGGCCAGTAAAGTTTCCAAGCTCATGCTACATTTAGACCAACAAAGTTTATCCACGTACAATTATTTCTCTGATAATTACAAAATGTACAATTAAAGGGGAAATAAAGTCTCCAGACAACATTGTCCCAATAGACAGAGCACATTCACAAACATACAAAAAGCTGTGTTTCACCTCTCCCTTTGCTGTGGCCATTGGGTGATTTATGAAAATAACCTGTGAGTACTAGGGGTCATCTCCCACAATCCACCTTAGCTGGGTAAACCCCCAACTAAGTGTCTGCGTACAGGCACATGCTCCATAAAGCTCAACAGATCAAAACTTGTACATTTATCCTGTCTTGCTAAAAGCAGAAGTCTTACCTCTAGACTAAGAGAGACACTATATAAGCCATTGGTACATGTAGAATATTGTAGTAGGAACACAATGGAAACAAAAAATAAAGATACATTGGGGGAATCAAACTCATAAACTTCTGAACTGTATGTGTCTAAACCTGGCATCTTACAAGGTGAGCCACCGCCGAATAAGCTTCAAGCCTGGGAACATTTAGAAGCTTTATCTTTTGCATGGTAATAGAAACAAAAAAAAGGTTTAGCTGGGGTATTGAACTTGTGATCTTCTGAACTGTATGTGTCCAAACATGGTGTCTTACAAGGTGAGCCACCACTGCACAAGCTGAATGTCAGGGTACAATTAGAAGCTTTATCTTTCTCATGGAATATAATAGAAACAAAAAAGCTACATCTGGGGTATTGAACTTGTGACCTTCTGAACTGTGTATTTTTTAAATCCGGTGCCTTACCTGGTGCGCCAACACTGAATAAGCAGAGAAGCCAGCTACATTTGGAAGCTTTATCTTTTGCTAGGAAAAGAATAATAAAAAAAATGGAATATGGAATCCCTGATAACTTAGAAAGCTGCTTGTTACCCTGCAGTTAATTTTCTAGCAACTCACAGTGTCTGGTAAATAAACTGCAGGATAACAAGCAGCTTTAAATGTCTTATCAGGGATTCCATATTGGTGTGTAGACATCTGTATAGAAAACACTTTGTGCACAGAGACAGTGAATACTGGGGTCAGGGGGCGTGGTTCTTTGATGACTTCATGGGCTGTGGGTTGTACTGGCAACAACATGGAAGCCTTCTTATTTACAGAATCTATTTCTCATATATACTAAATGCAATGTACCACAGAAGAATCTTACAGTGTATAAGTGTTCTAGGGAGAAAAACTAGAAAATTAGGTTTTTGAAAATTTAAGTTTAGTTCTCCTTTAAGCCCATTTCCAAACTGTAAATTTTCATTATGTAAGTGATCATTATGAACCACAATGCACAGTTTTGATATTAATTTGCAGCAAATATTCATTTTACTGGGTTACTGCAGATAATATCTAATTGGTTCCTGCAGATTAATGGCACAGGCTACTTTTGCATCACTTACTGCAGGGGGTTAAGATGTTTAGTTTAAAGCAGTTCAGGGCAAAGTAATGCGGACATTTGGCTGCCCCTGACTGGCCCCTCAATACTAGACCTGTACTCAAAAAATCTTAATATTAATTGATTGCCTCAGGCATAGGGGGGGGGGCATAGAGAGCTCCACTGCGCATGCTGGAGTCCTTTAAGAGAAGCAGGAAGTAGCAGGCACCGAATTCACACACAGACAGGCTCCTACTCTTCACTTTTCTGGACTTTTGTGATGCATTGCAGGACAACTATAAGGAGCAGAGGAGAAAGGGAAGGATTTTTTTAACACCACACAGTGGGACCAGCAGTGGGGCAAATTGTAGTTGGGGGGATGGGCATGCCTTTTAAAGGGGAACTGTGGTCCAAAAATGACCTTAGGTAAATTGCTAGGAATTGCTCTCCTGAGAATTTTTGCAATTTATTTTCATTAGTTATGAAGATATTTACATTTTTGTGTGTGATATGGCAGCAGCATCACCAGGTCCCCTGCACTTCCTGCTTCCTGCTCTGAAACCATGTCAGTCAATCTGCCCTGTGTATCCTCCTTCCCTTTGCAGTCCCCCTGGTCTCTCCCACTCATGGACCCCATGGTCCCTCCAGTTGCAGGCCCCCCCTTGGCCCATTCTGCACAGCCTCATGTGGCCCCGCCCACTCGTGGGTGCCTAAGCCCCGCTCATCTGTGGGTTCCTAAGGCCCGCCCACTCACAGGTGCTGTGGCCCCCTCTACAGAAAACTCTGTGGAAACAGCCTTTTCAGACAGAGTGAGAACTCTGTTTTCACATAGTGTGAAAGGAGGGCTGTAAATTCCCTTACCTTCCCAGTCAGGACTTCACACAGCAGAGAGGAGGAGGGACACTAAGGGAGTCTGAGGCTGTGCTCGCCGGTGGCACTGTGCAGAAGAAGCCTTAGGAATGTCCCATGTCAGCCTCCAACCCATTAACTTTCTGGTCAGTCATTTCTTTATATCTTGGGCTGTGGAGCACGTAGATAGGTGGTTGATGGCTCGTTTTAAAGGTAAGAAACTGGCCTTTCATTTAAACTCAACTTGTATGGACACCACAGTTCCCCTTTAAACTAGGGACACTAAACCATCTGAATAATAGAATGCTCCAGTAACAGAGTTTAATTATTCACAGGGAAGTGGAAATAAACAATCTCACCTCCCTGTGATAAAAATGATTCATTTGCAAGGAACATTAATAGGAAAGTTTAGAGTCCCTTTAATGCTATTCTTTAGTAAAAGGGGCTTTTACATTTCAATGCTGCAATAGTTTGGCCTGTCATTCACATGACAATGTAGATCTTTTATTCCGTATTTTTTCTGGTTAAAAGTACAACAGTGAATAAATAGCTTAATTCTGATAATACATTATTTTATATTCACTTTATTAAGTAAAGTGATAATATATTCTAAAACAGCAAGAGCACAAGTATTTACAACAATTAATAGCCATAAAGCTGATATAGTTTGTCTGCAGGAGACCCACTTGATACACACAACAACTAGAGTAATCCAAAAACCTTGGGTTGGATAGGCGGCGCATAGTGTATGCTCAACATATTTACCAGGAAATCTCTTAAATACAAAATATACATGGTTAAAACTGACCCATGTGGCAGATACATGTTTGTTTACACAGAGATAGAAAGCACGCCTATGGTGATATTCAGCTTATACAACCCTCCAAACACCGGCTCTCTATAATGGAAAATATCACCCCACCACCTCATATGCATGGGGGACTATGTGCCCAGCTAAAGATCGCTTTCACATCATACCCACCCCCACTAATTCAAAAACAGAAAGCGTATAACCACTGGCATCTTTCCCACAAATATGGGTGTGGATAGACCGTAACCCCAATACAAAAGAATTTACTTGCCATTCTCCAACTCACAATTCATTATCTAGGCTGGATTTTATTTTTCTCACCACAAAAACAGTCCCACTAGTAATGTACACAGCTCATCTTCCTCGTGGAATATCAGATCACTCACCCATCTTAACTCATATCACCCTCCCAAACAGTGCTACACAAAAAAAACAATGGAAATTTAACGCGTTCTGGCTAACCCAAATACTAAACCCCGACAATATATCAGGATATCTAGAAGATTTCCTCGCAAATAACTCCATAGAAAGCAACCCTAAGAACCTATGGGAAACCTTTAACGAATACATAAGAGGCCAACTCCACTCCACAATTTCATATATCAAACGTACTACACAACAACAAAAAACAATACTGACATCACAGCTCCTCCAAGCAGAAAAAGAATACATCCAACACCCGACAACAACAACCAAAACCACCTGGTTACAAATGCAATGCCTCTACAATAATTTGCAAATTGAAAAGGCGAATCGTAAACAATTCTTTATCAAACAAAACTTTTTTGAAAATTGCAGTCATTCAGCTAAATTATTAATATACTTGGTAAAGGACCACACCCAATCAAACATAATCCTCAATATAAACAATACTCAGCACGCACTAGTCTATTCAACCCCCCAAATTTTAGCAGTTTTCCACGATTTCTACTGGGAATTGTATACCTCCAAACTCACAAGCACTGATCAAGAAATTACTGAATATTTAAATGGTCTACAATTCCCCACCCTTACATCCAATCAAAAACTAGCACTAGATGTGCCCATAACATATCTAGAACCGCAATCAGCCCTGGGAGAAATGGCTAATGGGAAAACAGATGGGCTACTGACTGAAATATATAAAAAATACAGTGAACACATACTTCCCCCACTACTACAAAAGGATAATGAATCATACACCAGTGGTACACTACCCCCATCTCTATACAAGGCTACAGTTGTGGTAGTACCCAAACCTGGAAAAGAATATGGCTCCTATAGACCAATATCACTATTAACAACAGACTATAAAATACTTGCAAAAATCTTGGCACAACGCCTAAAATCAGTCATCTCATCCATAATACACCCAGACCAGACAGGCTTCCTGCCAAATAAATCCACAACAATTTATCTACGACGTACTATCATTCAAACTCAACTAAATCACAATAATGCTGGAGAACGCATCATATTATCATTAGATGCCCGCAAGGCATTTGATTCTGTAGAGTGGCCTTTCCTTTGGCAAGTCCTGAAACATTTCGGATTTGGCCCGGGATTCATTAAATGGGTAAAATTATTATATGCACAACCAATAGGCCGTATACTAGTAAACAGAGAACTGTCAACATTTCCACTCCAAAGAGGAGCCAGACAGGGCTGTCCCCTGTCCCCTTATCTCTTTGCCATTGCAATAGAACCTCTTGCCCTGAGCCTCAGAGCTAGCTCACAGGTACGGGGTTTCCGTATTGACCATATGAAGAGCGTATGGGTCTATACGCAGATGATATTATCCTATACCTAGATAACCCCGAACCCCCGCTCACATCTGCGTTCACACTTATTAACTCATTTGGAACACAGTCAGGACTAATGATTAATTGGGACAAATCAGCCTTATACCCACTAGATGACCTTCAAACACATATCCCCAGCAATATACCCATTCCGATAGTTCCACATTTCAAATATCTGGGCATAACTATAACCAAATTCCCCAACAACTCTATTCTCTAAATAGATCCTCATTAATAGATTACACAAGTACCAAAACTGGAAACACTTAACCTCTGGGATAAAACCCAGCTGATTAAAATATTCCTACTGCCAAAGATCTTATATGTAATTCAACATTCCCTAATAAATATCCCCAAGTCATTTTTCACTAAATTGAACAGCCTTATCCTTTCTTTTATTCGGGGTTAATAAAAAAGCGAGAATCAAAACTACTACTCTACAAATCCCCAAGCAAATAGGAGGACTGTCCTTGCCCAATTTACAACTGCACTACTGGGCTGCCCAACTAAAACACCTCCAATGTTGGGTTAATCCATCTACCCCACCAACAATATCCGATATGGTGATGTCCATTTATGTAACAAGCCCATTCATGGCCTACCTAGCTGCCCCAAAAATGCACATGATAGGACCGGGCCCCATTCTGCATAAGCAAACAATCAGAATATGGAACCATACTAACCACTTATTTCACCTCACTGACCATTTTGACCATACTCCTTTATGGAACAATAAACTCCTCCCTGAATTCCTAGGTCTCCCTGGTTGGGTGATATGGAAAGAAAAAGGGCATTTTAACACAAAACAATCAACTAATCTCCTTCCAAGACCTCCAACATATACATAAACTCCCAACCACACTACACTTTCGATAAGTAACTTTTCCCAACAACTTTGAAAATATATCAAAACACCCAATTATTGCACCCAATATGCACCTAAGGGTTGAAAGGAGTTATATCCAAGCTATATACCTAATAACAGCTAAATCTTAATCAGCTATTGAACAAATTAAAAAAAATGGGCACCCCACACACCAGGAGCCACAGAAGACAGATGGCCTGAAATTCTCAATGTACACTGCACAGTATCACAGGCAGCAAATAACAAACATACTATACAACAACACCAAACATACTATATACCCAAACAATTAAAACATATAAGAACTACACAAGCCTCAACATGCCTCAAATGTCAATTCCCAGATGCAGACTTTATACACCTATTGTGGAACTGCCCGAAGATAAGCTACTTCTGGCTGGAAGTTATAAACTTCTTAAGACCTCTCACTCCGCACCCCATCCAACCCACACCTGAGATTTGTGTGTTTGGATTACTAGAAGAAGACATATGGTCCACCACTGAACAGGCCCTCCTACAGGCAACACTATTTTATGCCCAGAAAACAATAATTATGAGATGGCTATCTAACAAGCCTCCTAAAATAAAAAAAATGGATTAAGCTCATCAACAATGACTTACCATACATAAAATTATCTATCAACATAGAAACTGTCCGGATAAACTCCAAAAAATATGCGGGGACTGGTTGGAATCAATCAACACAGTAATATAACTCCAGGAAACATAAAACCAAATACAAAACAATTTTCTGCACAAATTCTGTTGCATACTAAAAGGGGCCTCTAGTGACAGACCCGGGCAAGCGGATGACGGTTTGACACCAAGACAACAACAACAACAAAATAACATTTGTAAAGCTCTTTCTCCCGTGGGACTCAAATCGCTGTAAGCATGGCTCAGACCAATAATTGGTTGATTGGTAAATTTTGGTATAAAAGACACGCTGAAGAGCAATACAGGCAAGTGTTTTAATGATATGAGTTGATATGTTAATATTAAAATGTAATTAATACTATTAGACACAGTCAAGTTTAACTCCAATCTTGTTTAACTACTGCAAATTTATTATACAAATGTGTACTATACAGCAAATGCCATTGAATAATTGTAGAAATTATAAGTTGGAGTATCAATAAAACAAGTTTAAAAAAATATATACAGTAGAAGATATTTCTAGGGTTTGCTAGGTGTGCTTTATTCTTTAGTTAAGCCTGTTGCATTTGTACGAATGTATGCTGTAAGAAAAAGTGCAGCCTTTAAACTAAAAAAGGTATTTTAACTTTTAATAATTGTGTAAAACTGTCGCTTACAAGTACGTTAGTGTTAAGTATGCCCTCATGTTCAGCAGCCAGTATTATTAACTCAGCTTTCCAGTTCAGCAGCCACTGTTTGGTCAGATCACCAGATCACCACATCACAAGACTGGAAAATATAAAGTGCCAACATTGACTAGAAATTCTAAGTGTCCACAGAGACTGGTAAATATAAATGGCAACATAGACTGGTTATTATAAGTGCTATTGGTAAATATAATTGCCTACACATACTGGTAAATATAAGTGCCCGCACAGAGTGGCAAATCTAAGTGTAAGTGTCCACACAGGCTGGTAAATAGAAATGTAAGTGCCCGCATAGACTGGTAAATATAAGTTGTCCACATATACTGGTAAATATAAAGTTCCCACACAGACTAGTAAATATAAATATAAGATGCCAACACAGACTGGTAAATATAAGTGGCCTTTTGCATTTTCATGTTGCTTCTGGGGAGCAATGCCCCTGAATGCCATGCTAGGTTTTTGCCTAAGGTGAAGTAAGTCAAATATACTACAAATTAATAAATATAACACCAATTTAACCAAAGGGGTGAACAAGGAAAATGTCCAAGGCCCCTACTTCTAGGGGGTATACAAATTATAGCCTTTGAGTGGTGTAGGGATGTTAAAGGCCCTTAGAGAGATATTTTGTGCAGGGGCATCCGTAGGATTTAAACCAGCCAAATCACCAATAAGGCATTATTTATCAACATGGTAATTATGGAGTCATAAATGGGACAACAAAATATATAAAGGTTTGCTTCATTTTTCTAAATGTCTGAACCCAATAAAAGGATGCATATATAATAAAAGGAAAGTGACCATAGCGAATGGTCCCTGTCCATAGAAAATGAATAAAGAAAAAACCTATGTATGGATCTGTTTTGCAGAATATATTATTATATAGTATTGAAGCATCACTAGTTGACTACCTTCAACTGAAGCAATGTAGAAGGGCAATAATAATAAATGACAAATTTAGAGCATGCAAGCAAGCTTAAAAACAAGACTTAATTTTACAAGGCCACTGTGTTACCAAAAATGCATTACAGATTTCCACATTCAATAAACTTTTCCAGCACACTTATTCCAGCTGTGTCTTACACTGTCTATCATGCTGAGAAATTTTCACATGCGTAAAATGCCTTAATAGGAAACCTCGGTGTATTAAGAAGTTCTTTAAATATCAGTCAGTTGGATTAAAATCATTGTGTTCAATGACAAATAACATCATAGCGTAATATTTTTAAATAAACTGCTAATTTTATAATCCATCTAAAAAAACAGATCTTATAAAAAAAAACAACACAAATCATTGCACATAAAGTACTTTCAGCAAGATGAAAAATGTGTGCAGGATTTAGCTGGGTTTCTAAAAAGAAAGAGCGTGGTGTAAATCTTTACTACTATTGAGTTATTTAAACCTGTATTCATCACATAACCAAGCAATTTGCTCCAAGGAACTTGAAAAGAATTAAATTGTGACATGAAAAATGATTTAATTTTTCAAATCTTTCTTGCCCTAATGCATTATACAACACAATGAATGTTATAAGTATTGCATGATTTATATCTAATAAACCAGTAGTTGTGTGATCACATTATTTCATACATTACATATTTACATCCCCCTCTGAGATCAATGCTCCTCCTTGCTGATTTAAAAATAAATAGTGAAAAGTAATAAAATAACAACAATAACTATATTCCAGAACTAAACAAACAAGGGAAAATATATACCTGTATGAATTAAACTTCTTTTTTGTAAGAGCTGATGCCAAATACAGCTACAACAACTACAAAAACCCTTCAGTTAGTTAATTAACCCCAAACCAAACATGGGATAATATTAATGGGGAGATGTAATAAAAGCTGTTGACAGCCAAAAGAGTTAAACCCATGCTACTTAA
This sequence comes from Hymenochirus boettgeri, assembly GCA_019447015.1. NCBI lineage: Eukaryota > Metazoa > Chordata > Amphibia > Anura > Pipidae > Hymenochirus > Hymenochirus boettgeri. The sequence continues at coordinate 100,489,091 of CM033474.1, forward strand.
TGTAATATTGGATTAGCTTGGGTTATCTGTTGTATTCAATTAGATCAACTGGACTTGAAGTTTAGTTCTTGAAGACGTTTCGCTAGTCATCTGACTTGCTTTCTCAATTCAGAATGACTTGTACAACAATCTTTGGCAATTATGTACCCTGGAAAATCCTAATTAGCATATCACAGCCAAGTGTTAAGGGCATGATTGCATAGTGGCTAAGAGGTGTTATAGGAATGCCCAGGGTAAGGTGTCAAAACAGCATTGTACATGGCAGACAGTTGGTGTCGAACCCCCCCCCACCTCTATTTAGGCTTGGTTTCTTTATTTTCACATAAATGGCCTCCTTAACACCTCTCTTGAACCAGTCATGTTCCATAGCCAATATGTTAATATTACAATATTCAAAGGTATGTCCGTTATCCTAAAGATGCAGGTACACGGCTGAGTCCTGACCCGAGGAATCGGCTCTTCTGTGCTGGGCCATACGTTGATGCAGTTGCTGTTTGGTCTCCCCCACATACAAATCAGAGCATTCTTCACTGCACTGCACTGCGTATATGATGTCGCTTTTCTTATGTTTCGGTATTGGGTCTTTCGGATGTACCAATTGCTGCCTCAGTGTGTTGTTCGGTTTAAAGCTGACAGGGATACGGTGTTTTTTTAAATAATTTAAATGAATTTGTATTTTTCCGTTTTTTAGAGTTTTCTGAATATTTCGAATTTCCAAAATTTAAAATTTTTGAAATTTCTAGGATTTTTCAGCGGTCTGAAAAACCCGGAGTCCGAGTTCCAGCAGATCCGTTAAATTCAATTCGGAACAAGGTTTGGATTTGGGCCCATCACAAATGGAACGGAACAGGATACAAAGAGAAGGCAGTTGAAGGTCATACAATGACAAACAGGGCGGCAAGTTACAAAGTGAGGAAAAGACTAGAAGCATAGCTGAAGGTCAAACACAAGTAGTCAGTCAGATCTGGTGAAGTACGAAGGTTACAAATCATATTCAGAATGACAGACAGAAGGTCAGTACAGGCAGCAAATGGAAAAAGGTCAAAAAACAAAGATGGGTCTGTAAAAGGAAATCACAAGAATCAAAGACACACCAGTAAAAGGAAATCACAAGAATCAAAGACACACCACAAGCAGAAAGCCTAGGCAAATACTTAAAAATGCAGGCCAGTCAATGACAAGCACAGAAAAGCAGAAAACTGATTGGGCATTCAAGAAAATTCAAAGAAAGAAAAAAGAGCCAGGGGTGCTGCAAGGTGAAAATGGGGATGATAAAAACTGGCAACACGCTTTATAAATAAGCCCCTAAATATCTTGACTTTCGTGAAAATGAGACAGCATTCAAGGGTGAACTCCATTAACCTGGAACAGACCAACAGCAATTAAGGGAAACAGTCCAATATAAAGACAAAGAAATACAGGCCCTCTGATGTTTATTTCAAAGCAGTAATAGGACTGTGGAACCAAATGAATATCAATCCTTATAAGAATGCAAATAATACTCTTGCCCTCTGCTTACAATTATATTGATCATTTCTTTTGAAGCATGCGTTCAGTATAGGTTTTCTCAATAAAAAAAAGTTATTACCCAAGGTTATGGATAAAGTAAAAACTGTGTTCAAAGCAATTTTTTACTGCACCGAAACACTCAACTATCCACTTTAACACCCTCTGTTATTGTGTGAGTTTACAAACCCGTTGAAAGATAAAGCAGTTTATGTGCTGAGGCAATTTTGGAATACATTTGTTTCGTGCTGTGTTTCCATGAGCTCGGAAAACCTGTGATGTAAATGTCATTGATTTCACTCTACACACTTGTCGTTTATTACCTTTATGCAAAGTGAGAATTCCACATTCAAGATCAGTTGTTTCTATTATTCAATCTAAAAAAGACCGAAAAGCTTTTACAATTCACATTTATATAAACACAGAACATTCACGTGAAAGCTATTTCATGGTCTTCTGTTACACACAGTAGTTTTAAACAAAGCTTAGATTATTTTAGAATAGAAACAAATATGGTCTGTATAAAAAAAAATAAATTGTTGCACTACATTGTGAAATTTTTGTTTTGATTGCGTTAAAGGGCAACAATACCCATTTAATAACGCTTCCTTCCCTAATAGCACCCAGGATGAGGCAATAAAGTGCTAGGTCCTCACCCCCGGATTTCCTTTAGTTTCCATAAAAGAAGCCATTAAAGATTAGCTTTAGTGCAGCCCCTTTAAAGGAGTCCAGGTCTCACTCCTTGAAGATTCCATTTTGGGGAGCAGAGCCACACTGGCTCTTTGAGCCAGTGTTTGAGTGCTTGATTTCTGGATACTACTGGAAACCCAGGGGTGAAAACCTAGGGATTTAGGTCTTCATCCTGGGTATGGATGGGGGGAGGGGTTTTCTCTTATAATACATATCATCTGTAAATACACTAAGATAAATTCAGATACAATTTCAAAGTTGAGATAGCACAATTCTGTTAATATTTATACTGCAGCCTTTAATATCTCTAATATATTTTTTTTTTTCAAAAAATGGTTAAGATTATGAAAAAGAGTTTTGAGAGATTTATGAGTTATGTTAAGTGCGGTCTGAACCCAAGTAGGAACATAAATGGATCAGAAGTTTGTTAGATAAGAATTTAAAAACTACTTTGCTTTTTGTCTTTAATTGAAGAACAAGGGGTAATGGAGCTATGTCTTACCTCTCCTTCTTCTGACAGGAGCCAGGAGGGAATCCAGAGAACTTACCTTTGATTGCACTCCTTCGCTGCTTCCTGACATCTATATCCACGCTCCCTTCAACATGCATGTATAAAGGGAGTGTGGATGATGTCAGGACCTGTCAGAGGAAGCAGCTAAGGCATACAGTAAAGGTTGATCCCAGAGACCCCACCTGCCAGTATATTCCAGCCAATCAACAGAGATAGCAGCGAATATGATTAGCTTATTTAGGATTTGATTTGTGCTCAAGAAACAAGTGGGGGAAGCTGTTAACCTTTTGCATTCATGAAGCAACAACCCGTGAACCCTTTATTTTTTTAAGCATATATTTATCTATTTTTTCAGCAAGCAGCAACATTTAAAGTATAGAAGTGCGTGTATTGCTCTGGTCTTTAATCCCTTTATAGTAGTATATTTGCACTTTATATGTTTCCAGGCTTCTTTTCACTAAGTGAGGTAAGTTTAATTAATTAGCCTTCATCCAATATTAATAGTTACACTTACAGAAACAACATAGTGTAACAGATATGCAATGCATATTTTAACAGTGCACTCATTTAAAGGTGACTTTGGAAGGTTAACACATACTTAAAGGATATGTAAACTGTGCCAAATCATTTTTTAACTTAACAGTTATAAGGATTAATATTGCCAATCATAAATCTGTTTTTTTCCCTTCTCTGACCTTCCTATCACCTGTTTTTTTAGCTCTGGGAGTTTTACTTTTTAAAGAGGGCGTGGCACAGCTAGTAAGCAAAGACTGTCAATCACCCAGCGCCTCCCCCTGGCACACTACATGTAGAAACTGTCCATTCTCTATAAGTAAATCTTATTTCTCTGTCACTGCATGGCTAATTGATTCAGCATTAAGGTCAGGAAAGGAATAAGCATTATCTGTTACCCTGTGCTCTTTCTCTGCAGAGAACACCCAATCCTACAGTTAGCTGCTGTCTGTGTTAGTTAAGTCCCAATGTAGCACTGTACCTAAAGGAATCAATTACAAAGTCCCCCCCCTCCCCACACACACACTCACACACACTGGTGCTGCTTACCTTCCCATAGCAAAGCTGTTTTACTTTCACTTTCACTATAACTATAAATTACTGGGTGAATGCTATTGGCTGTAGTGGGACACAGATCATCCCCACTGCATATGCGCCACACTCAGTTTGGGGAGGGGGTCGATACATACAGAGGAGACATGCATACTAACTAGGAATCAGCTGAACAGGACATGAGGAAATCTAGAGACAGGATGCACTGAGAGCAAAAAGGTATCAAGGTCCTGGCAGCACTAAAAATATAGAAAAGGATAAAGGCAAGTCATTTTTTTCAGTTTAGTGCACCCTTAAACATACCTATCTCTCCCTAAGCTTTCTAGCTGCCTTGTCTACTGTACACCCAAGTCCTACACCATAGAGTCATGAATCTGTATCTTGTACTGATAAGATCTAACAAGATTGAAACACGTTGTGTCTGCAGATCAGGTGATTGGCTCTATATATATTAAGCTGTAATGCATGTTATTAGCCAGAGGTTCTGAACACATGTATAAGCTAAGGGACATAAAGGAGTATTTTGCATATCTCTGCCCCTTACTCTGAGGAACATGGAGTAAGAAATTACTTCTTGTTTCTTAGGTTTTGAGGGCAATGCTATTCATATAGCATGAGACTGCAAGATGCCTTCTGTTATAAGAAGGTGCTTCTCCATTTTTATGCTCAGTGAAGGGGTTTTTGCTCCTTTTGGCCCCTCTCTCCCTAAGCTTTCTAGCTGCCTTGTCTACTGTACGCGCAAGTCCTACATCATAGAGCCATGAATCTATGTCTTGCACTGATGTGATCTAACAAAATCAAAACTCATTGTGTCTGCAGGTCAGATGATTGGCTCTATATATTAAGCTATATTACATGTTATTAGCCAGCGGTTATGGACACATGCATAAGCTAAGGGACATAAAGGAGTATTTTGCATATCTCTGCTTCTTACTCTGGGGAACATGGGAGTAAGAAATTACTTCTTGTTTCTTAGGATTTGTGGGCAATGCTATTCATATAGCATGAGACTGCAAGATGCATTCTGTTATAAGAAGGTGCTTCTCCATTTTTATGCTCAGCAAAGGGCTTTTTGCTCCTTTTGGCCCTCTCTCCCTTAGCTTTCTAGCTGCCTTGTCTTCTGTCTAGTGCCTAATCCATGGGAAGACACACTTCTTACAGAGCACAATTTCCCTAGCTCAATATTACCTTTTTCTGAAAATATTGTCAGGTTATAGCTAAAAATATGCAAATCATGTTCTTTTGTCCATTGTCATAAATACATCATTATATACCACACTAGTAAAATCAACTAGAGCATTTGCAGAAGTAGGCAATACATTTCCCCATGGGGCAGAATTAGAAAAAGTTTTGGAGGGCAAAACCGATAGGGTGAAAGCAATTCTGCTCAACATTTATTAGCTGTTACAGATTCTCAGTAAAAGCAGCTATTAATAATAAAACAGAAAACATACCAGTGGGTTTTTTAATATTTTTATATTCAAGAATTTTAATTAATCAATTGATAACTTTTTAATTTAAAAATATAAATAAATAAACAAACGTGATACAAACAAATGAACTTATTTGGGACCATCAATTATTAATTTTCTCAGGAAGATTTTTTTTTTTATAGGTCTAGTAGAGTTAAACTTTTAAAGTATTTTAATACAATTATGTTTGTGGAGGTTCTCATTCATCCAGGTCATAGTACATCTGTTGTACCCAGTTAGATCAACTGGACTTAAAGTTTAGTTCAAGAACTAAACTTTAAGTCCAGTTGATCTAACTGAATACAACAGATATTTAATACAATTACTATTACATACTGCAAATAGTGGACATTATGCATTATGACATAGACAAAGTGTGGCACTGGGGCAACATCCCTCCCATTGGCTGTCACTGACTGGCCTGCTTTTCCTAGACTAGTTAGACCAGACTAATTCATTCGTGAATATTTTTTTTCATTAAATTTGATAAATGAATCCAAAAATCTTAAACAACTATTGGTCCTTCTCTTAAAAATTGTATTTCTAATGTTTTTTTAATTACAAGCGGCTATTGCTACCACTTCTGAGAACATATAATTAACCCAGGGTCTTAATTTGTATATTTCACACCTTTTTATCATGAGATCAGATTTGATGTCAACCTGTTGTTTTGGCCCTTCACAAAATTTGCAGTTTCTAATGTTTTCAATTTCCCACCCTGGTTTACAGGGACATGACACAAATGCAGTGTCTAAATATACAGATGTTGAATATTACATAATAATCAAAACAGTGGTGATGCAAAACCATTGCATTAATAGAAATAAAAGCTTAATACATAACCATGACAATTTTAGTGAACGTTTGTGCGTATTTCTTACAATTTAGTCCTGTAAACATTGTGCTAATGCCTCTGCATTAGCACAATGTTAGGCTAATGTTAGGCCCAAGTTAGGCTAGGGAAAATGGTGGCTGCAGTGACGGATTTTTAGGAATGGGGCCTATGTGCAACTTGACCTAGGGGCCCACAATGTTGGGACCCATCCCTGCCCTAGCAACTAATCAGTCACAATAAATATAGTTCAATTTTATATATGGGGGCTCATTCATATTTTATAATAGTGCTGCATTTAATCCCTATATCAGTAGCCATTAGGTCCTCATTTTTAGTAAAAACTGTGTAGTATACTTTATCCGAACACTGAGCACCAAAATGCAAGAACTATAAAATGGTAGACTAAAGGTTCGTACACACGTACGATTTGTGAACCGAACCACGACCGTCATTGTATGTGCATACAAACCTTAACTGCACCTAGTAGGTTATGCATTTACACACCATTATTTCTAGTAGGTTTATTGTTCATTTCATTACAGACTCAGAGCTACAGTCAACCTGAGGCACAATAAAAGATCTAATGCCAACAAACTGCATCATAATTATAGAACATTTGATTTTAATTTTTGTTTAGTAAATTTAAAGTCCATAAAATATTGGGATACGAACTGTAAGGCAGGCATCTGAATATAGCACTGAGCATGCAAAGAAAGCAATATATGTGAACAAAGCAATTTTCAATTCACTTTTCTCTACATCTTACATCAACTAGCAAAGCATCTAAATACTTTTATGTGTTCACCCTAAAGTGGAATTCTGGAGATTCTTAATAATAAACAGATGGAGCATTCGTCCCAATATTTAGATGCTGAAATTAAATTGTCACTTTTTGCAGCCTGCTTTTCTATTTATTTCAATGAACAAAATCTGTGAAAAAAATAACTCTTCTTTACATTCTATAGTAGAAGAGAATTGTACCGTGTTAGCCATAGATGAAAGTGAAGATTCTATAGTGAAGCAACAGTAAATCTGTATCCATTTTTTCACAGACCCCTTTGTTAAATTAGACACTGATCAATTTGGATGAGAATTTATGTTTTGATTTAACTATCTGTAGTTGAGGATAAGTACATAACCAATTTTTAAAATAATTTTATTTCTAATTATGTTCCTTAAGAAGATAATAAAATGTTAGCTCCACCTTCTCTGAATATTTCCATTTACTTTATGCAATATTGTGAGCTTTTCTGAGCAAAGATATTACAATAGATGCAAATAAAACAGTGTGATCTATTGTGTGATCTTATTGTATATAGATCATGTATGTTTATGTATGTATTATGCATGTATTGTTTATGTATGTATGAATATATGTTATGTATTTATATGTTTATTTATATATCGCCACTTGGGGATGCAGCGCTGTACAATATTAATTAAAATCTAATTCTGTTTACTTCCTGTGGTCTATAGAAAATTACTGAAGTAAGCAAAATGGCAGCTTCCAAAATTATTTATAAAGCAATGAAGCAAATAATATTTTGTTTCCACAAAAGTCCCACTCTTTACTTGCTGTTTATGGGTGTATTACTTATCCTAAACATTATTAAAATATAGACTGCATTTTCATTAAAGCCATAATATCCCTTAAAAATAAACATCACATAGCCCGAAACTTGCATATGATAGCTGTGTTGTCATTCTTAAGTGAATATTTACCAAATATAAAAACACTGGAAAATTAGCTATATGGTATATTCATTTTGGCTATACCTTTTAAACTTTCAAATGAAAAACTAATATTTCCATTTAATATCAATGATTATAAATATGTAAAGAGATTTTGTAATAAAATAGCTTTGCTGCTTGCTCCTTTCTGTTCTGTTTTTTGTTTGTTTGGGTTTTTTTGTGTGTATATATAAAGTGGGGAATATCAGATACGCTAGTTTTCATTGTAGTGTTAAAAATAAAAAAAATCTGATGATAAGCTACAAATGTGTCGAAGTGAGGAGGGAAATTATTGAAATAGACAAAATAAATTAGAAAGCAAAAATTTTCCACCCTTTATTAGCTGGGCTTTTTGTCTTCCTCTGGATCAACTGTTAGGTAGGGTAAAAAAGGAGTGTAAAAGTTTGGACTTGATGGGCGTACACTGTCTTTATTATGTCTTTATTCAACCTCAATTACTGTGTTACTATGTTGCTTAGGTTGTGCTTGCTTGGTGAATGCCAGCTTTGTTTCCCAGATAGGATGACTAGCAAAATGTCTTCAAGAACTAAAATTCAAGTCAATTTGATCTAACTAAATACCAAAGATAAACATAACCCATTTTTGTTCATTTATAAATTTTGCTTAATTTTTGTATTTCAGGTATGTTTAAGCTAATAACCCCACTCTCCTATTGGTTGTAATGTCAACATATATATCAATATATATATATATATATTAATATTAATTGATTTGTGCCCGTGGCTTTAATTTATTAAAGATAGTGCTGAAACATTGAGGAGTGGCAGAGGCAGTTTTGTTCATGCTGCCACTCCTCATAGAAATTATATTGGGAAGTAGAAAGTACCAATCTCTTTCAAAATCTAATGCCTGGTACACATAGGACAGCGTTATCATGATGTTACTGCTGATAATCTGACCAATCAAATTTGTGCATAAAAATGCATAGTACACGCAATCATTTTTCAAGATGTCCAATCACCATACTGAAAAGTCAGTTATGAACGTGTACAAATGTCACAGCTGATATTCAACCAAAATAACTAATCAAAATATTGTGTAATCAGATTTTAGCTTGATGAGCAAACAGGCTTGCATAGATTGAGTCATAGTTTTCAAAATGGCTAAATTATCAATGATCAAAGCTGCAAAGCAAAAAACCTGTTATTATTCTCTGATTGCTTGACTCTGAGGGAAATGGTGGTAGCTTTATGTGTAAAGCTGTGCAAATTGCAACTGTGTCTTAAATGTCTGTTTTATTTTTGCAGTGGGACAAAGCAAAGCATGACCAAAAATGAATATTCATTGTTGTCGAATAGAAGTAAATTTTAATCAATGAGATTCAGGGCTCACAGGTAAGATTATAATCATGAAAATGTAAACCCTCCAGACTAACTTGCGCAATGTTGCACAATGTTGCATGCGCTCTGATTAGGGAATTGCAGCACGACGCAGCCGATTACCCAGCGAAGTCAGCCCTCCAGTTCTTTACCCAGCGTTATAAAGCACTCCAGTTCATTACCCAGTGAAGTCAGCCCTCCAGTTCATTACTCAGCATTATCAGACCTCCAGTTCATTACCCAGCATTATCAAGCCCTCCAGTTCATTACCCACTGAAGTCAGTCCTCCAGTTCATTACCCAGCATTATCAAACCTCCAGTTCATTACCCAGCGAAGTCAGCCCACCAGTTCATTACCCAGCATTAGCAAGCTCTCCAGTTCATTACTCAGTGAAGTCAGCCCTCTAGTTCTTTTCCCAGCATTATCAAGCCCTCCAGTTCACTACCCAGAGAAGTCATCCCTCCAGTTCATTACCCAGCAAAGTAAGCCCTCCAGTTCATTACCCAGCGAAGTCAGCCCTCCAGTTCTTTACCCAGTGTTATCAAGCCCACCAGTTCATTACCCAGGGAAGTCAGCCCCCCAGTTCATTACCCAGTGAAGTCAGTCCTCCAGTTCATTACCCAGCAAAGTCAGCCCTCCAGCTCTTTACCCAGAATTATCAAGCCCTCCAGTTTATTACCCAGAAAAGTCAGCCCTCCAGTTCATTACCCAGCAAAGTCAGCCCTCCAGTTCATTACCCAGCATTATCAGCCCTACAGTTCATCACCCAGCATTATCAGTCCTCCAGTTCATTACCCAGCCTAATCAGCCCTTCAGTTCTTTACCCAGCATTATCAAGCCCTCCAGTTCATTACCCAGCTTAATCAGCCCTCCAGTTCATTAACCAGCTTAATCAGCCCTCCAGTTCATTACCCAGTGTTATCAAGCCCTCCAGTTCATTACCCAGCTTAATCACCCCACCAGTTCATTAGCCAGTGTAGTCAGCTCAACAATGTAAAATGGCAGTAGTGGTCTTTAATATGGGTGTTACGTCAAAGTGGGTGTGGCTTTGGAAAAGCAGGTATGGGGTGGGGAAATCGGTGTGTGCTGAAGCGTGCAGCTGCACACCTTATATTTTCCCTCATTGGACTTTCCGAATGTTGGAAGGCATGCTTATCCTAGGCTGTACCTCGCTTCTTGCTGTCCTCTATATGTAGTCTATATTAGACTAGTATTCCTGGCCTCTGCTCAGATACTTTGCACTCCAGGGGGCAACCGACCCTGGTGAGGCACGTCAATCCTCTCAGCAAGCAGGGGCTAGTCTATTGGTGAAGAGAGTGGTTGTTGATTGTGGCATCTGGGCTGTGGGCTGAAGGAATACTCAGGGTCTTGTAGAAATACTCATATAAAATGATTACCTATTTAGTAAATATAAATATTAACCACTCAACCATAAATCAACTAATTCATTTATTATTCCTATTTTACTAATTTATACTATTCATCTTTCGTTAAGAAAACATCTGAGAGATACATTTTCATTAAGACCTGAAGGGTACACAGTATTTAAATAATGGATCCATCTTCGCACTGTAACAGTTTTGGAGAGCAATCCCTTCCTCTCTTTAATTGAGGTATAGTACATGGTCAATACCCATGTAGTTAAAGTCTGATCTTTTTCTAAAAAATGTTTTGCCACTGGTTTGACACTTTTACCGTCCTGGTAAGCATTTTTTATTGCAGATCGATGACCATCGATACTCAGTCTTAGAGTCTCAAGTCAGTTTTTCCTATGAAGTATAGTCCGCATGGACACAAGACCATATATACTACTCGAGTAGTGGTTCAGCGGATAGAATGTTTAACAGATATAGTCTGTCCTGAATGGGGATGAATAAATGTATCGCTAGATACCATATATTGACAGACTTACATTTTGAGCATTTAAAACATCCGGGTTTTTGAATTATCAAGTAGAATGTTCTTTAGCTTGTGTATGAGTTTTTTTATCCGTGTATCAGTTTTCATTGAAAGGTCTCTAAGCTTTCGCCCACAACGATATCCAATCAATGGTTGCTGGGGGAGAACCTCCTTAAGGGTTTGATCTGCTAAAATAATTTTCACATTATTATGTATAATAGCTCCCTTGCGTGTACCCATTGTATCATATTTTAAGCTGCCAACAAATGGGGCCTGGTCTCCTTTATCTTGTGAGTTCACAGTGTGATTTCTCTGGTCTTTCAGTAATGCATTCTGTAAAATGTGTGTGGGATATCCACGTTCAACAAAACTTTGCCACATTTCCTGTATTTGGGTTTCCCTGATGTAAGGGTTTGAATTGTTTCTGATGACTCTGTTAAATTGGGATACTGGCAGGGAGACCTTCAAGAATGGTGGATGATAACACCTGTAGTGAAGCAACATGTTTCTGTCAGTTTCCTTACGAAACAGTGTATAAGGGAATTTCGTTTTAGTTTCTCTTTTTATTACAAGATCTAAAAAGGCAAGAGTCTTCACTTACTGGCATAGTGAACTTTATAATGGTCTCGAAGGAGTTAAGTAGTTTCACCATATCTTTTAGTTGATTTTCTGTTCCCGTCCACACCATGAAGAGGGCGTCAATATATCTATATTAGAGCATCAACAAATCACCGTAAACAGATTTCACCTCATACATATAGATATTAGCATAGGCAAGGGCCCCCATTGCTGTCCCTGCCCTCTGTCTATAATAGCTCTTTCAATCCTTATTTTAATCTGTATTTGAAAATGAATAGAAGGGTCTTCTTTTATTTTTTCATAGACCTCTCCATCTTGTAATTGTCTTAAGATCTCCCCTTTGTATTGCATATAGTCCATTAATACCAGCCCACCACCTTTGTCTGCTTGCCTAATTGTTAAAGAGTCATCATTTTTTAGCCCTCTTAGTGCTTCCCATTTTTTTAGTTAGGTTATAATGTTTTTTCTTACCTTTAGCAGCTTGAGCTTGATAAAGGTCCTTGTATTGCAACTGAAACATTGCTTTGTTTGCTATGCACCAATAAACAACATTTTTTTTTAACAAGACCCATCAGGAGTGCACCGATTTATCCAACAGTTTGCTATATACTTACCCTGCATCTATCGTTTTATATATATATATATATATATATATATATATATATATATATTTCAATAACCACATACCTGGCCTTTTATTCCCACAGTTCCACTTCAGCTTTTGGCAGTGCACGTGTCTGCTCCCATACCTCGAGGGTATGCGCAGGGGCTGTCTTCTGTCTCTCCCTTATCTAACAGTGTGTCTCTCAGTGTAGATGGGGCTGTGCCCTCATTGAACTCATAACTCAGCGAAGGTAGCTCTCCAGTTTATTACCCAGCATTATCAAGCCCTCCTGTTCATTACCCAGGGAAGTCAGCCCTCCAGTTCATTACCCAGCGAAGTCAGACCTCCAGTTCATTACTCAGCATTATCAAGCCCTCCAGTTCATTACCCAGCGAAGTCAGCCCTCCAGTTCATTACCCAGCAAAGTCAGCCCTCCAATTCTCTACCCAGCATTATTAAGCCCTCCAGTTCATTATCCAGCAAAGTCAGCCCTACAGTTCATTACCCAGCATTATCAAGCACTCCAGTTTGTTACCCAGCAAAGTCAGCACTCCAGTTCATTACCCAGTGAAGTCAGCCCTCCAGTTGATCCCGTTTTGTAAAAAATCTTTTTGAGCTGTTCCAGGTGCCGAGTAAATCCTGTTAATCTTATACCCTGGCTGTAGATAATGGAGTTCTTTATGTGTTTAGGGAGCAAACTGTCATTACTGAGGTATGTGGGTCGGTCTGTAGGTTTGCGATAGATGGATGTTTGTATTGTGTTTCCTTTAATCTGTATTGAATCCATTAATAATGGAATCACAATATTAAAGGAATCACATAATAAAGGAATCACATTATTAAAGGTATCACATTAATATTGGAATCACATATTAAAGGAATTGCATTATTAAGGGAATCACATTATTAAAGGAATCACATTATAAAGGTATCACATTATTAACGAAATCACATTATTAAAGGAATCACATTAAAGCGGAAATGTGGTCTCCAAACAAGTTGAGTTTAAATGAAAGGACAGTTTCCTACCTTTAAAACGAGCCATCAACCACCTCTCTACGTGCTCCACAGCCCAAGATATAAAGAAATGACTGATCAGAAAGTTAATGGGTGGGAGACTGACATGTGACATTCCTAAGGCTTCTCCTGCACAGTGCCGCGGGAGCACAGCCTCAGACTCCCTCAGTGTGTGAGGGAGACAGGAAGTCCCTCCACCTCTCTGCTGTGTGAAGGACTTGCAGCTGCAGAGAGGAAAGGAATCTACAGCCCCTCTCTCACTATGTGAAAACAGCCTTTTCAGGCAGAGTTCTCATTCTGCCTGAAAAAAGAATAAAAGAATAGCAGGGGTTAAACAAACAATCAGATACACTTCACCTCTAGTGTCCATGGAAGGTCTGGTATAAATGAGATTATTATGGGTTTGGGTGGTTTAGAGGAATTTAGTCTGAACTACTACATGACATTAAGATTAGAAACAGTGACAACAAAGTTTAGATCTTTGTTGAGTCCAGAGTCCCAAATGTTTGATAAGTTACATTCCCATTCTAACCTCTTCTTTTGGGATCTGAAATTTCCCATGAGCATGTGACTTTAGGTCTTTCAGGCTGTGTCCTTGGCTGCAGAAATGGGGCACCCACAGGGACATCTCATTTATTGTTGTTAATTGTGAATCGATGAGAGTTCATCCTTTGCCGCAGGGTCTGGCCAGTCTCTCCTACATAAAGTCCTGATGGGCACTAGAACAAAAATGGACTGACTGTATCCCTGACTGTATCCCTGTTTTGTAAAATCTTTTTGAGCTGTCCAGGGCAGAGTAAATCCTGTATATCTTATACTTGGCTGTAGATAATGGAGTTCTTTATGTGTTTAGGGAGAAAAACTGTTCTTACTGAGGTATGTGGGTCGGTCTGTAGGTTTGCGATAGACGGATGTTTGTAATGTGTTTCCTTTAATCTGTATTGAATCCCATTAATAATGGAATCACAATATTAAAGGAATACATACAATTAATAAAGGAATCACATTATTAAAGGTATCACATTAATATTGGAATCACATATATTAAAGGAATTGCATTATTAAAGGAATCACATTATTAAAGGAATCAATTATTAAAGGTATCACATTAATAACGAAATCACATATTAAAGGAATCACATTAAAGCGGAAATGTGGTCTCCAAACAAGTTGAGTTTAAATGAAAGGACAGTTCTATACCTTTAAAACGAGCCATCAACCACCTCTCTACATGCTCCACAGCCCAAGATATAAGAAAATGATGATCAGAAAGTTAATGGGTGGGAGACTGACATGTGACATTCCTAAGGCTTCTCTGCACAGTGCCGCCGGCAAGCACAGCCTCAGACTCCCTCGTGTGTGAGGGAGACAGGCAGTCCTCCACCTCTCTGCTGTGTGAAGGACTTGCAGCTGCAGAGAAGGAAATGGATCGTACAGCCCTTCTCTCTCACTATGTGAAAACAGCCTTTTCAGGCAGAGTATTCATTCTGCTGAAAACGCTGTTTCCACAGAGTTTTCAGGGGGGGGTGTCAGAGCGGCCCACAGCCCCTATGAGCAGGCGGGGCTTAGGCATCCATGAGTGGGGGGCCAGGGACATCGGGAGTGGGGCGGGGCCACGGCACCCGGGAGTGGGCAGGGCCACATGGGGCTGTAAGGGAATGGGCCAAGGGGGGGCCTGCAACTGAGGGACTATGGGGTCCATGAGTGGGAGCGACCAGGGGGGCTGCAAAGGGGAGGAGCACAGGGCAGATTGACTGACATGGTTTCAGAGCAGGAAGGAAGGGGACTGGTGGATGTTCTGCCATATCACACACAAAAATTTAAACATCTTCAAAACTATGTAAAATAAACAATGGAAATAAATTGCAAAAACTCTCAGGAGAGCAATTCCTCAATTACCTAAAGTCATTTTTGACCACAGTTCCTCTTTAATAATGGAATCACATTATTAAAGGAATCACATTAATAAAGGAATTGCATTAAAGAAATCCATTATTAAAGGTATGACATTATTAACTAAATCACATTATTAAAGGAATCACATTTATAAAGGAATCACATTATTAAAGGAATATTATTAAAGGAATCGCATTATTAAAGGATCGCATTTATAAAGGAATCACATTATTAAAGGAATCGCATTATTAAAGGAATCGCATTAATAAAGGAATTGCATTATAATGGAATCACATTAAAGCGGAACTGTGGTCTCCAAACAAGTTGAGTTTAAATGAAAGGACAGTGTTCCTACCTTTAAAACGAGCCATCAACCACCTCTCTACATGCTCACAGCCCAAGATATAAAAGAAATGACTGATCAGAAAGTTAATGGGTGGGAGACTGACATGTGACTTCCTAAGGCTTCTCCTGCACAGTGCCGCGGCAAGCACAGCCTCAGACTCCCTCAGGTGTGAGGGAGACAGGAAGTCCCTCCACCTCTCTGCTGTGTGAAGGACTTGCAGCTGCAGAGAAGGAAATGGAATTACAGCCCTTCTCTCTACTATGTGAAAACAGCCTTTTCAGGCAGAGTATTCATTCTGCCTGAAAACGCTGTTTCCACAGAGTTTTCAGGGGGGGGGTGTCAGAGCGGCCACAACCTATGAGCAGGCGGGGCTTAGGCATCCATGAGTGGGCGGGGCCAGGGACATCTGGGAGTGGGCGGGGCCACGGCACCGGGAGTGGGCAGGGCCACATGGGGCTGTAAGGGAATGGGCCAAGGGGGGCCGCAACTGGAGGGGACTATGGGGTCCATGAGGTGGAGCGACCAGGGGGGCTGCAAAGGGGAGGAGACACAGGGCAGATTGACTGACATGGTTTCAGAGCAGGAAGGGAAGGGGACCTGGTGATGCTGCTCAAATCACACACAAAAATTTAAACATCTTCAAAACTATATAAAATAACAATGGAATAAATTGCAAAAACTTCGGAGAGCAATTCCTATCATTCCTAAAGTCATTTTTGGACCACAGTTCCTCTTAATAATGGAATCACATTATTAAAGGAATCACATTAAAGGAATTGCATTATAAAGAAATCCCATTATTAAGGTATGACATTATTAACTAAATCACATTATTAAAGGAATCACATTTAATAAAGGAATCACATATTAAGGAATACATATATTAAAGGAATCGATTATTAAAGGAATCACATTATAAAGGAATCACATTATTAAAGGAATCGCATTATTAAAGGAACGCATTAAAAAGGAATCGCATTATTAATGGAATCACATTATTAAAGGGTATCTCCACTGAGGAAAAAGCTTTTTTTTTGGTTTATTTGAAAGTACACCATCCCCCAACCCTCCCCCTACCTTTTTTCCCCCCTTACCTTTTTTCCAGAATTCCCCTTCGTTTGATTGCAGAAGCATGGGAAAGTTGTGGCAGGTTCCTGGGGTGTGTCTTCCCCTGTGCTGGGAGTGCTGTCACTCAATATGCATCATCACGGTAGCAGACACACACCACTTGGAAGCAGAAGAGCTGACTCTCTAAGTTCATTTTTACAGCTGAGAGAGAGACAGGAGAGGAACAGTTAAAACCGAACTTGTTAAAACCTTCTTCCCACAATACTGTAACAAAGGCAGGGGAACTTGTGTTGTTTTTAATAAAGATTTTTTTGTGCCTAACTCTTAGAGGGGTGGTGATTTATAGGGTGCTGGGAATATAAGGCAATCTGGTATGGGAGGGGGTGGGAGAGAGAAATAGGAAGTACCTGATTACTCCTCCATTAATAGTGAAGTCAGCAAGCTGCTGTGGTGGTCATGTGATTATTCGTGTTGTGTGTGTGCGTGTGTGTGTGTGTGTGTGTGTATCGACCAACCAGCAGATCACACAAACAGCAGTCCCGATGGATCCTCTCACGTTCTGCACATGAACTAAAGGAACATGTGTCGGACTTTCCCAGGCAGGAGTCACTGAAAGTGGGCGGACCTGCACCATCACAGCGTTCTGGGAAGAAACTCATAAAATACTGCTCAAAGACACAGGATACTGCAGGTACATATCCACCTTAACAAATATAACCTACAACCCAGGTGACTTTTATCAGTGGAGATACCTTTAAATGAATTGCATTATTAAAGGATGCACATTATTAAAGGAACCGATAAAGGAATCACATTATTAAAGATATCACATTATTAAAGGAATCGATTTAAGGATCACATATTAAAGATATCACATATTTAAAGGAATCGATCAAAGGAATCACATTATTAAGTATCATATTATTAAAGGAACGATTTAAGGAATCACATTATTAAAGATATCACATTATAAAGGAACCCTGATCCTGATGAAGGGTCTGAGGCTCGAGTGGATGTTAGTAAAAATGTCTCCCTCCCTATTTTGCTTGATTTATGTTCTGAAATCCAACATGGTGAGGATAGAACCTCGCCTAATGGTCTAAGTGATGACTAGTGTAGCAGCTGTGTGAACGGAGATGTGGTTTTGAATGGAGAGGAAAGTTGGATTATTTAAATAATTTCCTGCATCTATGACATACAAATCGCAAAATAATGGCTCTACAGCGGGGAAATTATATCCACCAAAAGACATTTACATTCTCCATCCCCTACTTTCTAGCATTTAAAGAGAAATTGAAGATACTGGAAACTGAAGGAGACAACAAGCTGGCCATACACAGGCAGATATGTTCTTCAGATTCCTGATTGAGTGCACAATCAAGTTGATTTTGATTGTTAATGGAAAATTATACCTGGCCCAATCTTTTTTTTTCTGACAAACCTCAGAGTCTAGACAATCGCAAGCAGTTTACGTTATTGTGCAATACGATGAATTAATCAGATTGTTCACTATGTTGATCTCGTGTATGGAGGCATACTTGCTTTGCCTTCATTAAAGGGCATCAATCAATGAGATGTTACCCTATTACCCATTGTAGTAGACGGTAAAAAGATTGAAAATCGTATCTGATTGAATCTTATAAGTATATACCCCTCATATTCCTTATAAACACTTCCCATCCCCAAAACCTCAATAGTAATTCAAATTCCTAAACAAAGATCTTCAGAATAGAGCTCCCTGGCCTCTTCATTCCAGATCAATGCCTCCTCTTAAAGGGTTTCTCCACCCTCAAATTAAAAAAACTCAAATGTAAGGACTCCCCCCCCCAAACACTAAAAACAGGAATAGTTCACCGCAAAAGTGAACTATCCCTTTAATGCATTGATTGAAGACTGGGAGGTTATTGAGCTATAAATCACCTTCCGTTCTACAATCAATGCCCGTGGAGCCAGGAACGAAGATAAAACAAACTCACCTTTAACGCGTTTCACCGCTGTTCACACTGCAATTCCCGCCCGCTCCCTGGTTCTGATTAACTATAGCGTGCATGCACGATAATGCTCCACAACTTGACTTCTTATGTACATGTGCCCACTAAATCCCATATCACTGGGGAGACTCAGGGAAGTTCTATGAGAGGTGGATTCCTGTTATTGCTAATACAATAGATGTTTATATTCAGTGGATTTCAGGTGGGGCTTTATCCCTTAAAACCAGAAACATATGGTACCAGTTCCATATATACAGTACTTGCTGTATGGATCCATTGAATCCGGAGAATCATGTCGCTTATGGAAATGGTGACTTGCATTTCAACATACCTTGTGGTGTCAATAGTGGTGGATAATATATTTCCGGGATGTCATCACATACCAGTTGGGTATCTGGTAGTGTCATGTACAAGGTGAGAACATCTCAATACTTTTATTTTTCTCAAGTTTCCCAAATGTTTCCTTTCTTTTTTTTTTTCCTCCAATCAATATCCAGAATATAAAGACCTGGGGGCTATTTAACTGCTGAGAACATCCCATGACTTCTTAATCCTCATAAATTCTGAGGAGTTTAAACTTACGTCACCAGTTTTTTTTCTCTCTCTTTTTCTCTATTTTCTCCTACACGATGGTTTTATGGCTGGAGCAGATGGTGAGGCTTAATTCTTCTCCGCAAGGTGAACTCACCCTTTCCGTGAAGTCTTTTCTACAAGGGAGATTGATGAAACCACTTACGATGATTAGGCCCAACTGTGAAAGTTTTGTACAGATGGCCCTGTAAAGTAAAATTATTCCATTTGATTTATCAAGCTCCAGTTAAAACTCTTATCGTAAAACCTTCCTTGTCGCTGGTTTGTTTTTTATTTTTTTTCATATCGAGCTAGAATGTTCCATTGAGTATCCCATTGTTTTAAAGGGTATCTTTAAATCGAATTGTCAAAAATAGTACCTTTAGATACAGCAATATTCCACTTCTCCTAAACTTATTTTCAGATTTTAAATCTGAGCAGTAGATCCTGAGAAATCACCATTTTAATCACAGTGTTACAGGGAAGACCTGTCACTCAGGAGTAGAAATTATAATAATAAACCCATGCTCGACCTGTTACTAGGATGTTTGCCTGCCAGCACACTTTCTACAACAATTATGAGAATCAGCAGAGAAAGAAGGCAGGGAAGAGGGAGGGAGAGGATGGTAAGCAGAGCAGTGTCCATGGTGAGGCTGTACAGAACACATAAGTGTCGCAGACACATACAAGAAGGCAGTAAGTAAGGGAGGGTGTGGGAATTAGGAGACCACTAAACATAATAATTAATCAAAGCAAGCACAGATAAATAGTGAGTACCACCATTTTACTTCTCTCAAATTGTACTTTCAGAAAATGTAAAGTTTTGTTCAGTGAGTAAGTGACCCTTTAATTGATTACCCATTTTTTATAGTATTTAAGTTTTTTTCCTCTTTACAGTGAGAACGTGTGAAACTTTATTATACTAGTTTCCAATGATCATCATTGATACTCCACAGCGCGTCATTATTTACGGCCACCGTCGCAAATCTTACCGCTACTGCAGTTTTAAGTTGATACCGTCCACCATACACCACTTTAACATTACTCCCAATAGACTGTCAATCAAACATGATAGTGGAGAAGCCAACGTTCCGCAATGCTTCTGGTGAATCTTGTTTCACAGTCATTATACGGTTGATATTATGATGGGGAATTGATCACATAATGATCGGGCCATGTTGGACTGTTGCAGGAATGTAGGGTGATAAGTGTGCGGTGTGGCCAGTGTTACAGAGATAAAAACACCAATGCCTAATGGTTCACGTATGACTGTAAGAGAAACATGGCTTTGGTTCATTCTCTGGATCATATTACAATGTTTGCCTTGCAATTTCAATGTTTGAGCATGACAAATGCGGAATTTTTACATTAAATTAAGTCTAGCTAAATCCTGAGACCTACTGCAAACTGTGTGTGTGTTTAGACTGCGTTAACTATATATTAAAGGGCACGTCAAACCCCAGAACAAACGCTATACTTACCTTCTCCACCCACCCACACCCAGAGATAAATACTTACCTCCCCACAGTCCCTGAAGCCTATAATCCTTACATTACTCTGCCGCAAGACGATGACATCACAGCCAGTGATTGACTCTACATTCGGTCACGCCTCCTCTGTCCTGAGCGCCTCCTGGAGAGGAGAATGTGATAAGCTTCAGGGATTGCAGGGCGCGGACATGCCTTAAGGCACATTTTTAGGAATGGTTACCCTTTAAATGAGAATATACCTTTCTACTATACATCTTATATACCAAAAGATAGATGTAAATTGCACAGACGCCAGACCCAGACCAATGCTAACTTACCCTGGGAGTCTGGCTAGATATTAACTTACCTGAGAATCTGTATGGGTAACAGCTTACTGGGCTCTGCTGTGTTGTGATGGAATGTCTGATGATCGGGAGTTAACAGAAAATGATTTGCAATCTTATGAGAATCGGGGGTTAGCTAGTATTCTTAATAACACAATATACATAATGTACGTGAAAATAACTTATACATTCTGCATTTCAGCCTTTCCGTACAGTAATGAGGATGTTTTATACAGTATTATCTAGTATCTGCCATGTCAATCATTTAATAGAAGCCTGGGTTGTGTCTGTACGATAGGAGCCAGGGGGAAACCATGTGGCGTTTCTCCTTAAGTCGTCCCAATCAGTATTCACCTGGGTTGGTCCTGCCAGACGTGAATTAATGGGGACCAGCTGCACATTTTATCGGCATGTTTCTATAAATTGGCGAGTGCAAAGACCGTTTTTTCCGAATGCAATCGATGTAATATATTGTTATACAAACGGTGGCAATGTATGTCTACCATATGCTGCAATAAATGAAGGAAAACGTGTTTAGTTATGTGCCATATGTGCACCAAAAATGGACAAATCTGCTGGGGAATTCTCCGTGTTTAACACTCGTGCCAAACATGGCTCCCAGCACTTTTAACCTATGAAACATATGCAGCAATTTCACCTGTCCTTTATATTGTATTGGGTCAAATCATACCAACGTCTCAGCTGCCAATTTAAAGGGGGTCTATTCTGGAAAAAATGAATTGTCTTTTGATGCCCATTGCTGGAAGCTATATTCTATCCCAACTATCGTGGAACATTTCGTATTGTCTGTCTCTATTTCTACACATCCAATCTGAAGCATCTTACATTTCAGCTGTCAATCAGGTGCCTTATTATCATAAACGCTTCTGTCTTTTGAATGGTGACATTTGACATGTGTGAATTGCACCAGTGCTGCCTCGTAGTGATACTGAGCATGCTCGCCCTCACAGATAGTCAGATTGGTCAGGTAGGGGGGGATACTAAGCTTAAACAAAATAAGTACTAAATTGAAGTAAATGCAGCAACACACACACAATACCTCCAAATCCAGGAGGGATCGGGATTTTGTACAGGGGCAAAGCCTATTGACGCCCCCATTGGTTCTGTCCCAGTGAAAAAATCTAGGATAATTGTTTAGGGTTACAAAATAGGTTTTGGGACAATATCCACGAAGAAGCATTACTGATCTGTCTATAGATAGGTAATGGTCATCTGACTTATATCGTTGACAAGAAGAGTAAAGAGTGTGTGTTTGTATTAGGGGACCCTTGGAGAATCACTGCAGACAATGATTTCTGACTAAATTTCATTGGCCATAGTATTCTCCCACCTCCTCTCTACCCTACGGTCAGCAATGGAGATCAAAATTAGAAATTAGACTTGGTCTTAAGCAGGCGAGAACACAATTATGGAATTGATGCCTATAGATCAAAGCTTGAAGGGACACAGATGGAAGGTTCAACCTTAATTCTTACTATATTTATACCACATCCTGCTCACTTTTCTCTCCCTCACACATCCTTATATTCAGGGTTTCACATCTTTCAAAACTACCTATAAGGCACTGAGAAAGTGCGGTGAGGCACAGCTAATCTGACACTTGTTACACATGGAACGGAAATAACTAAAAGAACATTTATTTACTAAATCATGATTAAAATTATTTTCTGACCTATAGCCCAGGAAACTACCAAGGGCAACTTCACACAAAAAAGTCTAAATAGCTAAATTCTCAGCCCCCTCTCCCCAAAAACGTCAACAGTTAAAATCCTGAATCCATAACTAAATAAGAGGTAGGAGCAGGTTTTTCTTGCTTCTGTTTAGCTTAATTTAAAAGTATTTTTCGTTTTGCAGTGTTGCTACAAACAATTGAATATTGTTCAATGAACATATTTTTGCAGGTCAGCAGTCAGGTAGGAGAATGGTTTAACAGACATTTTACAAATTTGTAACAATATTATTAATTGAAGTTACAGTACTTTGTGCGGAAGAAGAAACCATGGAATTATAGATGGGGGTGGGGTTTAAGGGCTTAGCAGAGTTAAGCAATGGAAGATAATTTGTAATCCTAACAGAAATAAAATTAACATACAAAGATACATACTAGACTATTGACCCTTTGCTGCAGTTATTTCCCACTTCCCTCCTACCACTGGTTCAGGCATGCTCAGTGTGAGAGGAGACTTCTTTACTACCTTTATCCAGCTGGTGAAAGGAAAGGGGAGGGGCAGAATGAGAAATAGTGTACTAACTCCTAAGGTCAGAATAACTTGTGTTGTTAGTCTGAACTACTTTTAATAAAAACAATTTTAAAATAGAAAGGTTGACTTTGCATGAGCCTATCCAATTTGCCTGACATTGTTTCAATTTATCATTGTTGCCCATTTATCATTCATTCCAATTTAGACAACTAAAGAAGGTGACAGGGTAGAGGAAGCCACGCATAGACAGGAACCAGGAGTTTCTACATTACAATAAAGGTACAGTCACACAGCAAGCAAGGAAGTGGGATCACAAGACGGGATAATCTGATGAGCAAGACAGGTAAACGAGAATAATTATGCCAAAATATGCATGCAAATTATGTAAATGTATGCATATATTCGACAATTTGATTCCCGCCTGAGTTGGATAGGTTAAAGTATATAGGTGAATATTAAATCCTCCTGATGAAATTCTATTTGCATAGATAATGAATCAGCCAAGATATTCATGTTTTTGTGGCATTAAACGAAATTCTGGTTATGGACAAATTTTTTTTTTTACCATCAAGTGTAGGAAAAAAAAAAACCCAAAAAAACATGTGAGCAAAAAAACTTCTTGCATGAATAACAGGCATTAATAAATCTTACTTCCAGAGCAGATAATCATTCATTTTAGTGAATTTACTGTATGGGTGGAATTGGTGGACAAATTTAGAATGAGGTCCATCCAACTTCACAATTGACCATAAGGATAAGGTTCTTTTACATCATCATATTCCATTTTCTCATATTGGGGCACATTATTTACTATTAACCTAACTTATGGGTGTGTTTGTGACCGTGGGGGGAACCGGGTGGTCATTTAACGCCACAGTAAAACATCAAAGCTGTTGGTATTTTCCAAATGCGAAAAAGGCACGGTTATACGTACACCCATGAGTCCAATAGGGTACCGTATATTCTTTTAAGTATAAAAATCTGGCAGTGTGCATTCTTTTGTTTGAATTTGGAATCTGGGACCATATTACTTTCCAGTCAATGAACGCTCAGTCACTTTTAGCATATGACACCCAAATTCTCACTGATCAGGAAGTAGTGTATAGCTTGTACTAAATAGCTCTCTATTAATTACTACTGATATCTACTCAAGATTCCAACGATGAAATAGTGGTGCATCAAAATAGGAGGTATTACATTATAATCCCATATCCCCACCTCATCTGCGGGCATTCTAGGAATAATCTTTGATTCGGTCAACAACCGAACAAAAAAATGCATATTAGGGGACATTTGGAATTGTTTTTAATTAACAGAATTTACCATTTATCACTTAATAACGACTCAGATGTGTGTGATGAGATAAGTAACTATAAGGGTCTTGGGTTTGGGGGTTGTGAGGAAGGTAAGTATAGATTTTCATTCTAGGGTGGACATGCCCTTAAGAGGAGGCAGACACTTGGTAAGTATGTCAGTCTTTGGGGAATGATTACATTACAGTGAAAAATGCCTTTAAATGTAATTTATATAGACAATGAATTCCAATCCATTCTCTAAACTTATAGGACATACAGTTTTCTTTTGCCAGGTTACTACCCTGGGCCTCCTGTATTAAAGATAGTACTGAAGCACTCAGAAAGCCTGGCAGAATTTGATTCTTTGTGCTGCCATTGGGAGGTAGGAATTGCTGATCCTACCTCCTGCCCTGAGTACTTTTCATTTTAAGTGGTGTTTTGGGAAAAACTTTATACACACAATAGTTCTCCTTTAAGCAGGACATCAACATACATTATGTACAAAAAGAATGGTTCAAGACACCCAGCCATACAGTCCCTAAAGCTAGGTACACCACCTAGCGATTTTTCCTGACCGACGTTCGATGCCTTCGAAAGGTCGGCCAGGAGGAATGACTGTCGGTGCAGCAAAAGCAGCCGCGTCCGATAGTCACCGCGACCGATCGTGCGGTCCATAAGAGGACCGCAGATTCGGACGAGGTTTTCCACCTGTCCGATCGTCCTTTCGTCCGATTCAGACGAACGGTCGATCGGACATGGGCACATTCGGATTCGATAATTTCGGTCCGATCGACCGATACACTGAACTATCGGTCGATCGGACCGAAATATCTAATCGTGTTGTACCTAGCTTATATAAACACAGAGTATGTCCCGCATTACAGTAAGTATGAAGGGTTGGATGAACCAGGGGCAGAGTTTGTGTGAATAAGAGGTAGGGCTGTACTCACAGCTTCAAACAAGCAGACCCATCCAACTGCACTCTGGTCCACAGTCACTTTTCAGTTTATTGTGGGAGACGGCCCCCATTACTGCCCGCAGACCTCTGCTTCCCCCTAAAGACAAGTATATTATTTACCCCGCATTTACCAGAATATCAATTTACAACGCAGTCCTAGTGGTGAAAAGAAAAATGGCGTTTTATAAGACCAATATTCAGCTCTCCCCTCTGCTGATTTTCCTGAAGTAATTATCCCATTTTGTTTATTCATCTGTCATAGTGAAGGACAATGATTTATATGCTGGGTGCTAGCATAATTGTAACATTTCATGGAATGCGAGGGTCTGTTTAGCAGCAGATTAATGTACAGTAAACCCAAGACATCCACTTTAAATCATGCACATCGTCTATTGCCAAAAATTTCAAGAGGTTGGACTTGGATTGCGCTGATTAATTCTGTGTGCCCCATCTTCATCTTGCTCAACTATTAATTCCTATTAGACACATTTTGTTCTTAAAAATGCCGGACGAGGTAGCTTATCCCACCATGTCAAGGGAAACATGGTCTTAAGTGGAAATAAGTTCTCGTAATCATTATTTGGTGAATTTGTCCTGCACAATGATAGATCAAGAGCGCCTCTGAAGGATGGATGGAACTCGCAGGCACTGAGCAGAAAAACAACATGGCAGCTTCTCCTTGTAAAAAACTCAAAAAATAAAATACCCCCTTGTCTGGAGTTATTTTAAACTGAACTTGTGCGATTCTGAGTCTTAGTTCTCCTTTAAATGTTTTTTGAGCTATAAAGTCATTACTACAGCAAGAGTAATATAATGGAATTTTCCCGAATTCCAGCTTGTAGCGCCAGTAATTGTAAAAATTGCTGCAAAGTGACTGAATAATTCAAGTTAAATCAGCTGGGAATAAATCAGCAAAGGTTTGCACCTCCAGATGCGATTGTGTGAGATGCATCTGGGATGGTTATAATAAAGCCACACGATACGTTCCCCCCCCATCGTAGATTTTTATTTTGCTCTCCTGGTCGCCTTGTTTTATTGTTTGGTTAAGGGCCTCTGGGGAGGACGGCCGGTTCCTTCTCATCACACCGTCAGGCCGTCAGCTGTCCATCATCCCCGTAATTAAACGCTGTCAGGAATATATTTGCATTGTTATCAGTAGACTACGCAACATCTGGCCGCCGCACCTTGCCAGGCGCAAAGTGAACGTCTCGGAGAGGCGCAGATGGATTCGCAAGGAAATCAAACACAATTGCTGAACATTCCGTCAAGGAAAATATGTCTCTCCGGTGGATCTGTGGTTTATGTCTTCTCCTTCCAGTGTTGCAGAGGGCATGCTGGTGCCAATCGTTTAATGTATCACTTAATGGCATGTCTTCTCTCTCTCTTTATTTTCTCCTCGGTGTGATACAAAGACCATTAACCCCTCTGTAGCCACATTGTCAAAAGGTTTCCGATGGGAAAAGAAAACCACCGAAACAATGGTTAGATTCATTTTCAAAAAGACGGATTGTTGCTTTGCACTTGTGGGGGTGATGTCATAAGGGTGCAAAAGTTTCCCTGGGCATTTGCATCTACCAATGAGAGCTGTTTGCCTTTTACTGGGTTACTGCAGATCAGTTTCTGATTGGTTTCTGAATGACAAACCTTTATATGTCTGCTAGTAGCGAACTTTTGTTGACCCCAAGAACCACAATATTTACCCATTCCCAAATATTGTACAAGCCGTTACATCAGTCATTGCAGGCTCTGCCGGAGATCGGATAGCGGAGACTTGGGGTATGGAGGGTGGACCTACAGATAAGTTTAAATTAAGCAGTGGCATAACTAGGAATCACTGGGGCCCCCAGCAAAACTATGATGGGGCCCTATCCATGCTTTTTATCCACAGACGCTATATCTGTCATAGGAAAAAAAAAGAAGTTGGGGCCCCTTTTTGCTTACAGGCCCCCTGTGGTTGTTCCCTGTTTCCTGGTTAGTTACATTCCTAAGTTTGGGGCAGTGGGACTTATCCTTTAAACTCTTTCGGATATTTTAATAAAAGTTCTTTTATTACCAACCAATCAGATCTTATTAACATTTGAAAGCTAAATTAATGGTTGGGGCAAAAATTAGCACCATTTTTTAAACCATAAGACTTTTATTTAATAACCCAGTTTATCCCATATACAGGGTACATTCGCAATATAATGGGACTCCATCACTAAAACATGCTTCAAAGCAGGTCTGGGTGTGGGTTTAGGTTAACTTCTGACTCAATGTCTTACCAAGCTCATTAAGTTGGTGGTCACAAGGAGAGATTGAGCTGTCTAAACCGCCCCCTCTCCGTCGTTAATACACGGCACCAATCACGTTCCGACTGACACAATTCACAGGCGCGATCAGAAGATGAAAAGTTCATAGAAAACAATAGAGGACACATAGAGAGATTCTCCCAATACCCAGTGTTTATTATCTGATTTTCCTTGATACGAATGTTGTGGGTTGTCGCTGGATCCCATTGACCAGTCCCTCCGGTATTTCATTGGGACCTTTTACCTCACAATAAAATTATACCTTTGCACGATGTGGGGAATTGTTTGGAATTGTCAGATAACAACGAGATGTTATTAGGGTTTTTATATGAATGTGAATGTACGATCCTGTTCAGTGGGTTTTGCAAAAAAAAAAAAAAACACTTTAAAGGGGAAGTCTAACCCTTAACGAAAAAGTGTATATAGGTAAATCCACCGCCCAACCCCAAAACTGCAATAGTTTAAAAGGTGAGAGATATGGAACTAAGCTCAAATGCTGCACAATGTTGTCCATATTTCTGCTTCCTGGTTTCCAGTTAGCAGTGTCAGTCATGGGAATACAGATGATGTCAAGCCAATACTGAATTTTATTCCCTACAAAACATAGAATTTCTTAGTGCACAAACAATTCTAATTGCAATTGGCTAGGTTAGGACCCAGTTAGATATAAGCAACCTTGACGTGGTGACTTGGCTTAAAATAATGTGGCCAATTATTGAACTAATTGCTTTGTGTTATCAGGGTTTAAAGGTGTTGTTTTGTAGTAGCAACCTATGCAGGTATAGCCAATATGCAATTAGAATTGTTTGTGCACTAGAATTCTATTTATAGGGAATAACATTCAGTCTTGGCTGTGACATTATCGTATGTCCAAAAACTGACAGCTGTTAAATGGAAGAACCAGGAAGCAGAAATAGGGAACAGGACATTTGTGCGCATTTTAGCTTAGCCAATCATCTCAGCTTTTTAACTAATGCAGTTTTTTTGTTGGGGCGGTGGATTACCTTATATACACTTATAGGGTAAGACTTCCCCTTTAGGTTTTTTTTTTTGCACAATCCACTGAAAACAGGATTTGCCAATATGACAATGTGCACTACAAATTCTTGTTTTGTATGTATTATATTTTTGGTCTCTAGTTGCACTTTATATGGATGTACAACAGCCTAATTTTTTATTATATTAAATGTTATTCCCTAATGCCTTTTCTGAGCATGTGCAAGCTTGTAAAATATCTTGAGAGGAGACCTTAAACAGCACCCCACATCTCCAAAAACATGCACAAACTTACAAGTGTTAAGGCAATTCACATGCTTTATATTACTTAACGTAAGAACATACAGTGCAGCACAATTTACACATGCACCAATTACACACGTGTGACCTTTACTTTCAGTCTATCAAGTGAAAGTAATAGCAGGGACACTTTCCTTTATTGAGGCAAGCACATTAGGCAGAAAACATGAATATAATAGGGAAAAGGACACTACATTTTGCAAGGTGCAAATTTCGACCACAAACCTGGAACGTTTAAACAATAAACTTTACTTCTTTCTTCCCCACTGGCTCATGCCTGCTCAGTTTGCTGCTCAATTGTAAATAAGTGCTGTCCAATAGCTACTTTGTATTCCTATAATATTGGGGTGGGGGGGTGGGGAGTGAGAGTAAAATAGAATTGAATTTGTCATAGTCACAAACATTTTTGTTTATTTCCAATTAAAAAAAGCAAGTGACCCATTCATTAAATTTGCAGTCTCTGGGTTTTTAAGATGTATAATATTACCTACATCTGATCTGCGGATCGTACAACGGAAAACAATTCATGGTTCGATAGGTAAAATATTGGCCTGATTGTCTATACAGGGGTGCCCCTATTATGAAGCAAACTGAAAATTTGCTTGGGGTGCACCCCTGCAGAACACTTAAAAAGGCACAGCAGTTAAAAAAAAAACTTCCTTCCTGCAATACTGCATTTCAGCACCAGCCCACCATCACTGTTAGTCAGCCCACCACTCCCACCACCATGCCTATGTTCCGATGAAGCCAACGCCAATTCACGTGCCGCCCACCCATCTACAGATAGGCGGAATTTAAAAGTTGTTTCAGGAGTAAAAAAACCAGGAACACCCCTGTCCATAAACGATCTGACAATCGTAGTGTGTATTGCCAGCTTTAGCTAGAATGTCACTGTCCTGGATTAGTTACATGCCCTGTGAATGTTGGGAATCTATACAGAAGTGACATCACATAATACCTATGTCTAACCTTTATCTCCAATGGCAATATGTTTATTTTGCGATGTGTAATTAATAATGCAACGGCATCATTAAATTTGGACCATTATCGGTCATCTCCACCTGTCGCAAGATTTGGACACAAGTGCAAACTTCAAAGGCAATGGTATAGGGAATCTAGTAGTTTACTACTGATATAAGGGTGATGGGGGAGGTTGGAATGAACACTGCCCCCACCTCGGAACTCCCATTAATTTAAAGCATTCTATAATGACTTTGAAATTTGTATTGGTTAATATACAGCTGATGATAGAGAGATATGGTTAATGAATACTATGGCGTTCTCTGGTGAGGTTATTATAACAAGAGATGTTTCAAATTAACACCCCGGCCCCTTATGTGGATATTCCCATCCGGTATTTACACCGAGAGCATTGATTGTAGGAAATGACAATGAAATAGAATGACGTCCCGGCAACTGTGTTTCTCCAACAAAGAGGCAAATGTATTGGGATGTTTTGAACGGGAACAACGCTTCGTCTCAGCGGCGTCGATCTCCCATTTGATTTGTAGTGAAATCCACACGTCGCAGGATGAGTTTAATAAAAAACATCACCGCGTGCGCATGGCTCTAATTAGGGATTAATAAAAAAGAAAAAAGGGAACATAAGCCAGACGACAGCGCCAAATGTCGTAAGTAAAACATGAAAATTGAATTACAGTGAATAACTCACAAGAGGCATCGTGGCTGGGATGGCGAGCAGTTCCCTGACAGCGATGCTAACATGTGTTGACAGGATTCTGACATCACACAGATTCCAGCAGCATTCTGCCTGCTGGTCATAAATATTTATCTTCTAGTAAGCAAGGGGGGGGGATTCATAAACATTTCTACATGGATCCCCCAGATTTAGAATCCCTGATTTTTACTAGCCCGAATGCTACAGAAAAGGCCGGTCGGTGTCACCAAAAGTTCCATGGAAGAACGCGCTTCTCGATATTTAAAATATTCTGTGTGACATCCACTGAGAAAGCCAATCTGTCACCATCCTTGATTGTCTGCCAACGTTGTTAGGGTTAGTAAGTTATGGGAGCATAGGATACACTAGATGCAAGAACAGCAGAGAGGAGACCTTTAACTACTGGGTGACCCCGACTTGTGACTTTTTGTATTTAGTGGTACCTTAAGAATAAAAAACAAATTGTACTCACTAGGAAATGAATGGATGCAGCAAGACAATAGGGAATAATAATTAAACTTTTCACGCAACTTTTCCAAACTTTTCACATATAGTAGAGGCTAGTTCCCCCTGCCCCAACCGGCTATAAATTTTTTCAGAAAGTACCCAATCGTACGTCCTTCTCTACTTTCTCCTCCGCCGCAATGCTGGTCTTATGTTGCACAGAACTGCAAGCAAGGGGGAGGCCGTACGGCAGGCCGTGTATGTGATTGGCTGAGAGGCGCAGCCATATGACGGGGCTGCCGGAAGTTCAGAACGCGCCCCCCGGAGGAGAGAGGGAACGTAATAGTAGATCGGGGTGAGTATCTGGAAAAAGCTATTATAGGTGTGGGGCGGGGGGGTGGGAACTATCCCTAATATGTGGCGAGGGTACACACCGTCGTGAGGGGAGGGGAAGTTGCATAACGGCCCTCTTTCTCTCCTTCTATGTCCACTCTTACACACGGTCTTTTCCTGTGTTCTGCTGTTGGCTTCTCTTCCCTCTCTCTCTTCCCCCTCTGCGTCCTCCTTCTCCATAAGGTATCTGATTTATTCTTGTCTTTTTTTTTTTTTATTATTTTTTCACATTTTCCTTTACTTTTGTACACTTCCATCTCCATACTTTCACTTAACGTCGAGAGCTTTCCCTTTCTTCTTTTTTTTTCTCCTTACTTTTTCCATTTTTTTTACCTCTTCTTTTCTTTTTTTTTATTTTCTCTTTCTTCTCTCTTTTTTCTTTCTATTTATTTCTTCTTTTTTTTTTTTTTTTTTTTTCGTTCTTTTTGTCTCTCATTCTTTTTCTTTTTTTTTTTATTTTTTCCTTTTTTTTGTTTTTTTTTTTTTTTTTTTTTTTTTTTTTTTTTTTTTTTTTGATTTTCTCAGTTTACATTCCCATTCTAACCTCTTCTTTTGGGATCTGAAATTTCCCATGAGCACTGTGACTTTTAGGTCTTTCAGGCTGTGTCCTTGGCTGCAGAAATGGGCACCCACAGGGACATCTCATTTATTGTTGTTAATTGTGAATCGATGAGAGTTCATCCTTTGCCGCAGGGTCTGTCCAGTCTCTCCTACATAAAGTCCTGATGGGCACCTAGAACATAAAATGGACTGACTGTATCCCTGACTGTATCCTCTCTCCTACATAACAGTCGATGGGCACACTAGAACAAAAAATGACTGACTGTATCCCTGACTGTATCCCCTGTTTTGTAAAATCTTTTTTGAGCTGTTCCAGGTGCAGATAAATCCTGTATATATATCTTACTCTGGCTGTAGATAATGGAGTTCTTTATGTGTTTAGGGAGAAAACTGTCATTACTGAGGTATGTGGGTCGGTCTGTAGGTTTGCGATAGACGGATGTTTGTACTGTGTTTCCTTTAATCTGTATTGAATCCCATTAATAATGGAATCACAATATTAAAGGAATCACATTAATAAAGGAATCACATTATTAAAGGTATCACATTAATATTGGATATCATCATTTAAAGGAATTGCAATTATAAAGGAATCACATTATTAAAGGAATCACATTATTAAAGGTATCACATTAATAACGAAATCACTATATTAAAGGAATCACATTTAAAGCGGAACTGTGGTCTCCAAACAAGTTGAGTTTAAATGAAAGGGACAGTTTCCTACTTAAAACGAGCCATAACCACCCTCTCTACATGCTCCACAGCCCAAGATATAGAAGATGACTGATCAGAAAGTTAATGGGTGGGGAGACTGACATGTGACATTCCTAAGGCTTCTCCTGCACAGTGCCGCCGGCAAGCACAGCCTCAGACTCCCTCAGTGTGAGGGAGACAGCAGTCCCTTCCCCTCTCTGCTGTTGAAGGACTTGCAGCTGCGAGAGAGAAATGGAATCTACGCCCTTCTCTCTCACTATGTGAAACAGCCTTTTCAGGCAGAGTATTCATTCTGCTGAACATGTTCCACAGAGTTTCACAGTGGGTGTAGAGGCGTAGGGGTGCAGTCCGAGCGGCCACAGCCCCTATGAGCAGGCGGGGCTTAGGCATCCATGAGTGGGCGGGGCAGGGACATCCGGGAGTGGGCGGGGCCACGGCACCCGGGAGTGGGCAGGGCCAATGGGGCGTAAGGGAATGGGCCAAGGGGGGCCTGCAACTGGAGGGACTATGGGGTCCATGAGTGGGAGCGACCAGGGGGGCTGCAAAGGGGAGGAGACACAGGGGCAATTGACTGACATGGTTTCAGAGCAGGAAGGGAAGGGGACTGGTGATGCTGCTGCCATATCACACACAAAATTTAAACATCTTCAAAACTATGTAAAATAAACAATGGAAATAAATTGCAAAAACTCTCAGGAGAGCAATTCCTATCAATTACCTAAAGTCATTTTGGACCACAGTTCCTCTTTAATAATGGAATCACATTATTAAAGGAATCACATTAATAAAGGAATTGCATTATTAAGAAAATCCCATTATTAAGGTATGACATTATTAACTAAATCACATTATAGGAATCACACATTTAATAAAGGAATCACATTATTAAAGGAATCATATTATTAAAGGAATCGCATTATTAAAGGAATCGCATTTATAAGGAATCACATTATTAGGAATCGCATATTAAAGGAATCGCATTAATAAAGGAATTGCATTATTATGGAATCACATTAAAGCGGAACTGTGGTCTCCAAACAAGTTGAGTTTAAATGAAAGGACAGTTTCCTACCTTTAAAACGAGCCATCAACCACCCTCTCTACATGCTCCACAGCCCAAGATATAAAGAAATGACTGATCAGAAAGTTAATGGGTGGGAGACTGACATGTGACATTCCTAAGGCTTCTCCTGCACAGTGCCGCCGCAAGCACAGCCTCAGACTCCCTCAGTGTGTGAGGAGGAGCAGGAAGTCCCTCCACCTCTCTGCTGTGTGAAGGACTTGCAGCTGCAGAGAAGGAAATGGAATCTACAGCCCTTCTCTCTCACTATGTGAAAACAGCCTTTTCAGGCAGAGTATCATTCTGCCTGAAACGCTGTTTCCACAGAGTTTTCAGGGGGGGGGTGTCAGAGCGGACGCCAAGCCCTATGAGCAGGCGGGGCTTAGGCATCCATGAGTGGGCGGGGCCAGGGACATCTGGAGTGGGCGGGGCCACGGCACCGGGAGTGGGCAGGGCCACATGGGGCTGTAAGGGAATGGGCCAAGGGGGGCCGCAACTGGAGGGAGCTATGGGGTCCATGAGTGGGAGCGACCAGGGGGGCTGCAAAGGGGAGGAGACCAGGGCAGATGACTGACATGGTTTCAGAGCAGGAAGGGAAGGGGACCTGGTGATGCTGCTGCCATATCACACACAAAAATTTAAACATCTTCAAAACTATGTAAAATAAACAATGGAATAAATTGCAAAAATTGCAGAGAGCAATTCCTATCAATTTACTCTAAAGTCATTTTTGGACCACAGTTCCTCTTTAATAATGGAATCACATTATTAAAGGAATCACATTAATAAAGGAATTGCATTATTAAAGAAATCCCATTATTAAAGGTATGACATTATTAACTAAATCACATTATTAAAGGAATCACATTTAATAAGGATCACATTATTAAAGGAATCATATTATTAAAGAATCGCAGTTATTAAAGGAATCACATTTATAAAGGAATCACATTATTAAAGGATATCGCATTATTAAGGAATCGCATTAATAAAGGAATCGCATTATTAATGGAATCACATTATTAAAGGGTATCTCCACTGAGGAAAAGCTTTTTTTTTGTTATTTGAAAGTCACCACTCACCTCCCCCAACCCTCCCCCTACCTTTTTTCCCCCTTACCTTTTTTTCCCAGAATTCCCTTCGTTTGATTGCAGAAGCATGGGAAAGTTGGTGCAGGTTCCTGGGGTGTGTCTTCCCTGTGGCTGGGAGTGCTGTCACTCAATATGCATCATCACGGTAGCAGACACACCCACTTGGAAGCAGAAAGAGCGACTCTCTAAGTTCATTTTTACAGCTGAGAGAGAGACAGAAGAGGAACAGTTAAAACCGAAACTGTTAAAACCTTCTTCCCACAATACTGTAACAAAGGCAGGGGAACTTGTGTTGTTTTAATAAAGATTTTTTTGTGCCTAACTCTAGAGGGGTGGTGATTTTATAGGGGATGCTGGAATATAAGGCAATCTGGTATGGGAGGGGGTGGGAGAGAGAAATAGGAAGTACCTGATTACTCTCTCCATTAATAGTGAAGTCAGCAAGCTGCTGTGGTGGTCATGTGATTATTCGTGTGTGTGTGCGTGTGTGTGTGTGTGTGTGTGTATCGACCAACCAGTCAGATCACACAAACAGCAGTCCCGATGGATCCTCTCACGTTCTGCACATGAACTAAAGGAACATGTGCGTCGGACTTTCCCAGCAGGCGAGAGTCACTGAAAGTGGGCGGACCTGCACCATCCACAGCGTTCTGGAGAAACTCAAAACTATGCTCAAAGACACAGGATACTGCAGGTACATATCCACCTTACACATATCTAACCTTACAACCCGGTGACTTTTATCAGTGGAGATACCCTTTAAATGAATTGCATATTAAAGGATGCACATATTAAAGAACGATAAAGAATACATATTAAGATATCACATTATTAAGGAATCGATTAAGGAATCACATTATTAAAGATATCACATTATAAAGGAATCGATCAAGGAATCACATTATTAAAGATATCATATTATTAAGGAATCGATTTAAGGAATCACTTATAAAGATATCACATTATTAAAAGGAACCCTGATCCTGATGAAGGGTCTGAGGCTCGAGTGGATGTTTAGTAAAAATGTCTCCCTCCCTATTTTGCTTTGATTTATGTTCTGAAATCCAACATGGTGAGGATAGAACCTCGCCTAATGGTCTAAGTGAGACAGTCTGTAGCAGCTGTGGAACGGAGATGTGGTTTTGAATGAGAGGAAAGTTGGATTATTTAAATAATTTCCTGCATCTATGACATACAAATCGCAAACTCTTAATGGCTCTACAGCTCAGGGAAATTATATCCACCAAAAGACATTTACATTCTCCTCCCCCTATACTTTCTAGCATTTAAAGAGAACTTGAAGATATCTGGAAACTGAAGGAGACCTAAAGCTGGCCATAACACAGGAATGTTCTTCAGATTCCTGATTGAGTGCACAATCAAGTGATTTTGATTGTTAATGGAAAATTATACCTGGCCCAATCTTTTTTTTTCTGACAAACCTCTAGAGTCTAGAAACAATCGCAAGCAGTTTACGTTATTTTGTGCAATACGATTGAATTAATCAGATTGTTCCTATGTTGATCTCGTGTATGGAGGCATACTTGCTTTAGCCTTCATTAAAGGGCATCAATCAATGAGATGTTACCCTCATATATCCAATTGTAGTAGACGCGGTAAAAAGATGAAAATCGTATCTGATTGAATTCTTATAAGTATATAACCTCATATTCCTTATAACCCTTCCCATCCCAAAAACCTCATAGTAATTCAAATTCCTACAAAGATCTTCAGAATAGAGCTCCCTGGCCTCTCATCCAGATCAATGCCTCCTCTTAAAGGGTTTCTCCCCTCAAATTAAAAAACTCATAATGTAAGGACTCCCCCCCCCCAACACTAAAAACAGGAATAGTTCACGCGCAAAAGTGAACTATCCCTTTAATGCATTGATTGAAGACTGGGAGGTTTTGAGCTATAAATCACCTTCCGTTCTACAATCAATGCCCGTGGAGCCAGGAACAGAAGTTAAAACAAACTCACCTCTTAACGCGTTTCACCGCTGTCTCACACTGCAATTCCCGCCCGCTCCCTGGTTCTGATTAACTATAGCGTGCATGCACGATAATCTCCACAACTTGACTCTCTTACTGTACATGTGCCCACTAAATCCCATATCACTCGGGGAGACTCAGGAGAGTTCTATGAGAGGTGGAATTCCTGTTATTGCTAATACAATAGATGTTTATATTCAGTGGATTTCAGGTGGGGCTTTATCCTTAAAACCAGAAACATATGGTACCAGTTCCATATATCAGTACTTGCTGTATGGATCCATTGAATCCGGAGATCATGTCGCTTATGGAAATGGTGACTTGCATTTCAACATACCATGTTTGGTTTCAATAGTGGTGGATAATATATTTCCGGGATGTCATCACATACCAGTTGGGTATCTGGTAGTGTCATGTACAAGTGAGAACATCTCAATACTTTTATTTTTCTCAAGTTTCCAAATGTTCCTTCTCTTTTTTCTTTTTTCCTCCAATCAATATCCTAGAATATAAAGACCTGGGGGCTATTTAACTGCTGTAGAACATCCCTATGACTTAATCCTCATAAATTCTGAGAGAGTTTAAACTTACGTCACCAGTTTTTTTTTCTCTCTCTTTTCTCTTATTTTCTCCTACAACGATGGTTTTATGGCTGGAGCAGATGGTGAG
This sequence comes from Hymenochirus boettgeri, assembly GCA_019447015.1. Taxonomy (NCBI): domain Eukaryota; kingdom Metazoa; phylum Chordata; class Amphibia; order Anura; family Pipidae; genus Hymenochirus; species Hymenochirus boettgeri. The sequence goes on from CM033474.1 coordinate 100,526,691, forward strand.
TCTTATTCTCTCCGCAAGGTGAACTCACCCTTTCCGTGAAGTCTTTTCTACAAGGGCAGATTGTATGAAACCACTTACGAGTGATTAGGCCCAACTGTGAAAGTTTTGTACAGATGGCCCTGTAAAGTATAAATTATTCCATTTGATTTATCAAGCTCCAGTAAAACTCTTATCGTAAAACCTTCCTTGTCGCTGGTTTTTTCTTTTTTAATCATATCGAGCTAGAATGTTCCATTGAGTATCCATTGTTTTAAAGGGTATCTTTAAATCGAATTGTCAAAAATAGTACCTTTAGATACAGCAATATTCCACTTCTCCTAAACTTATTTTCAGATTTTAAATCTGAGCAGTAGATCCTGAGAAATACCATTTTAATCACAGTGTTACAGGGAAAGACTGTCACTCAGGAGTAGAAATTATATATAAACCCATGCTCGACCTGTTACTAGGATGTTTGCCTGCCAGCACACTTTCTACAACAATATGAGAATCAGCAGAGAAAAGAAGGAGGGAAAAAGAGGAGTGGCGGAAGATGCTCAAGCAGCAGAGTGTCAGGTGAAGTGAGGCTAGTACAGAACACATAAGGTCGTACGAGACACTACAAGAAGGCAGTAAGTAAGGGAGGGTGGGGAATTAGGAGAACCACTAAACATAATAATTTAATGACAAAGCAAGCACAGATAAATATGTGAGTACCACCATTTTACTTCCTCAAATTGTACTTTCAGAAAATGTAACGTTGTTTCAGTGAGTATAGTGACCCTTTAATTGATTACCCATTTTTTATAGTATTTAAGTTTTTTTCCTCTTTACAGTGAGAACGGTGAAACTTTTATATACTAGTTTCCAATGATCATCATTGATACTCCACAGCGCGTCATTATTTTACGGCCACCGTCGCAAATCTTACCGCTACTGCAGTATTTTAAGTTGATACCGCTCACCATACACCACTTTAACATTACTCCCAATAGACTGTCAATCAAACATGAATCGTGGAGAAGCCAACGTTCCGCAATGCTTCCTGGCTGAATCTTGTTTCACAGTCATTATTCGGTTGATATTATGATGGGGATATTGATCACATAATGATCGGGCCATGTGGACTGTTGCAGGAAGTAGGGTGATAAGTGTGCGGTGCAGGCCAGTGTTACAGAGATAAATACACAATGCCTAATGGTTCACTGTATGACTGTAAGAGAAAACAGGCTTTGGTTCATTCTCTGGATCATATTACAATGTTTGCCTTGCAATTTCAATGTTTTGAGCATGACAAATGCGGAATTTTACATTAAATTAAGTCTAGCTAAATCCTGAGACCTACTGCAAACTGTGTGTGTGTTTAGACTGCGTTAACTATATATTAAAGGGCACGTCAAACCCAGAACAAACGCTATACTTACCTTCTCCACCCACCCACACCCAGAGATAATTATACTTACCTCCCCACAGTCCCTGAAGCCTATAATCCTTACATTACTCTGCCGCAAGACGATGACATCACAGCCAGTGATTGACTCACATTCGGTCACGCCTCCTCTGTCCTGAGCGCCTCCTGGAGAGGAGAATGTGATAAGCTTCAGGGATTGCAGGGCGCGGACATGCCCTTAAGGCACATTTTTAGGAATGGTTACCCTTTAAATGAGAATATACCTTTCTACTATACTATCTTATATACCAAAAGATAGATGTAAATTTGCCCAGACGCCAGACCAGACCAATGCTAACTTACCCTGGAGTCTGGCTAGATATTAACTTACCCTGAGAATCTGTATGGGTAACAGCTTACTGGGCTCTGCTGTGTTGTGATGGAATGTCTGATGATCGGGAGTTAACAGAAAATGATTTTGCAATTCTTATGAGATGCGGGGGTTAGCTAGTATTCTAAGGGCGTCAATATATCTATTTAGAGCATCAACAAATCACCGTAAACAGATTTCACCTACATACATATAGATATTAGCATAGGCAAGGGCCCCCATTGCTGTCCTGCCCTCTGTCTAAATAGCTCTTTCAATTCCTTATTTTAATCTGTATTTGAAAATGAATAGAAGGGTCTTCTTTTATTTTTTCATAGACCTCTCCATCTTGTAATTGTCTTAAGATCCCCCTTTGTATTGCATATAGTCCATTAATACCAGCCCACCACCTTTGTCTGCTTGCCTAATTGTTAAAGAGTCATCATTTTTTAGCCCTCTAGTGCTTCCCATTTTTTTAGTAGGTTATAATGTTTTCTTACCTTTAGCAGCTTGAGCTTGATAAAGGTCCTTGTATTGCAACTGAAACATTGCTTTGTTTGCTATGCATCAATAAACAACATTTTTTTTAACAAGACCCATCAGGAGTGCACGATTTATCCAACAGTTTGCTATATACTTACCCTGCATCTATCGTTTTATATATATATATATATATTATATATATATATATATATTTCAATAATGAAATTCAAATCTGATAATACCAAAAAAGAATGGGGCTCCACACGTGTGTCAATAGAATCAGGCAATATGTATGCAGGCCTGGCTGATTGAGATCAGCAGTGATCTGTGAGGGCTGTTCAAGATCCAGACTGTCCTGGACCTGGTAGCCACAATATAGCGTTTCTTAACAATCCATATATATATATTTTTGCACATGGAATAAACAGACCCTGCTTCTTTCTCATTGCGATGTTCTGCTATAGCGAAATGGTGAAAATAGCGATAGTTTATAAATATGCCCCTAGCTTATTGTATGTTTATAGGGAGATGCAATTACGTACCTCTGCACTCCTCTTGCCGTCCAGGTTCCTCCAATGCAGTAATCATTTAATATTTACTGCAGCACAGGAATCCTCAAGGTAAGGAGCATAGAGGTTACGTCTCTATTTAAAAGTGTTCATGCTATAAAGTAACGCTAAAACTAAAGCCAAGGGAATTGAATGGGGTGCTTGACAAACTTTTCATTCATTAGAAAATCTAATTTTAGCTGTTGTCATTCAAAAGGAAATAAATAAAAGAGTAAATAAAAGTTCAGAGCATTTTATTCTATATATATAAAAAAGTCAATGTATGTATGTTCCAGAAAAACATCCGAACAGCTAGGACAGTTTTGATGAGACTGGGTATACATACGTTTTAGAACCTGGAAAAAAACAAGTATACTTTACAACTTTTACAAACCACCCCGGGTGCAGTTAAGGAATCCACCAACAAAGGGGGAGCGGGTCAGGGATTAGCTGGTGCGTGCTGGACTCTAATATGATATTGTGCTGCCATCTGTTGGTGAATTGAGTGATCGCGTATCTGAAAAATGACTAAACCCCAAAACATTTTTAGTTGTTTTACGGAAACTACTGCAGAAATAAATAATTCTGCTTCTTTTGTGTGCTAAGCTTGAGCTTTGTGCTCTCTTTTCCTATACGACAAGCAAGTGGAGCTGTAATTGTAACTGGATACAGCTCTCTAGTTGATTTTCCTAACAATTAAGCTAGCTCCATTAATTTGTGAGGTGAGGGCTGGTACAAACAGGGTTTTTTTTGATGAAATTTACCATGTGGCTGATAATTTTATGAATGGTTTTGAAATATTTTCCGCTAAAAGTGATCAAAAAGAACATCAGGCATGTCAGTAAGTTTTGGCCACACGATCAGTTGAGTGATGGAGGTAGACTTGAGGTAGTGCAGATTGGACTAAGAAGGGAAGGCAAATGTAATGGAACATGGTTGAGCAGAGTTAAATAAGAGAGGTATTATAGTTATAAAATTAAGCCCACCAGATTCCAGTTACCAGGGCCTATATGGCAACACAAGCTAAAACCACTTTCTTAGTCCCTAATGAATCTCTTATTAATAATAGAGATGGCCGAACTTTTGAAAGTTTGGTCCGTTTTCGAACTTTTGAACTATATGGAAAGTTTGAAAGTTCGAAAACGGATCCATTAAAGTCAATGGGAGTCAAATAGTTCGAAAAGTTCTAATGAAATACAATCAAAATATCAATGGTAACTTAAAGAAAGCCCTGGACAATTGAAATAGAGGGAGGGGCAACATGACAAGGCTGGGAGATAGAGCGGGAAAAAGCAGTCAGGAAAGAGAGGGCTTATGGGAAGAAGAAGGCAGGCTGTAGGAGGAGCTAGAACTGAGGAGACATCTTGCAGCAGGGGAGGAAAGCGTCAGTTTGGCTTAGAAGGATGGAGGGGATGCTGGCGGTACTGCGGTCGGCGGCGAAGGAAAAAGGCGAGGAGCGGCTGAGGGAGCTGATGGAGAGGTCGGTTGGGACGGAACAAGCAGGAGACCGGGAGGAGCAGGCAAACAGCGGACCGGAGCGTGTGAGTATGCGGCGGCCTAGAGTGCCAAACAGGTTGAGCCCGTCACCCGTCGCAAGGCAAAGAAGATGGAGCCAGAGCCCAAACAGATTAACAAAGCGGCCGCGAGTGGGGGCCAGGAAAGCAAGCAGCAAGGAGGGGGGAGGAGCCAATAGGAAAGGGGAGCAACAAAAGAAAAGCAGTAGAAAGGCTAATGGCGGTGAGAGAAGGGAGCAGAGTAATTACAGAATAAGGGAGACCCGTGTCAGAGGGGAAGGGGAGAGAGCAGATAATAGGATGCAAACAGGGGAAGAGTTAAATCAAGGAAGAAAGGCTTCACCAGTGCCATCAACAAGCACAGCAGGACTGCAAGTAGGGAGTGCAGCAGAACAACATAGGGATGAACAAAACAGGCGGGCTAGAGGTTCCCAAGCAGGAAAAAGGGCAATGAGCAGAGAAAGGGAGCCTCAGGCTCAGGAAGAGAGAGAGGAAAAGAAACTCAGACTGCAGCACCATTATCAGAAAGGCACAGCAGAGAAGTGGGCAGGGCTTGGGAAAGACTTACTAGAGAAACAGAAAGGGGAGAGCCAACCATGGATGTAAGCAGATATCATGTAATGGGGCGGCAAAGGGACACAACATGGAAAGCTTCACCTTCCAGAAGTGGAAGGGATGAAAGTGAATTTTATGGGAGGGAGGACGTACCGATTGAAGTGGCCGAAAGGGCCAGGCAACACGTTTTGCACTCTGTTTTATTACAGGAGCGGTTAGCTACTGAAGAGGCAGCGAGGTTTTCATTACCAAGGCAAACCTCAGGAGATCAGCAGAGGAATCTGGAAGATACAGGAGGCCTAACAGCAATTGGGGGCCTGAGAGGCAATATAGGAAGGAACGACGTCGATCGGATGCGATCTTTGATGGGATCAGGCGACGGTGCGACACCAAATACTCCTTCAAACAGTGCAGGTACTATACATACAATTTATAATACACAGCACAATATACCTCAAAATGTTTCTTTATGTTCAAATAGGTCAGGTAGCCAAGCAGGGGGGGACATAATGGGCGATATTGTGTCAGGATTAAAGGAATTACTCGGAAAATTGGAAGGGTTACAAGCAACAGGATCAGTGGCGAGCGAGGTAAGGGAAGGTTCAGAAGCAAGGTCATCAGGCAGAGTAGCGCCAGAGATAGGGCAGTTGTCATCAAGACGGGAAATGGAGAATAAGGAGACTAGCGAAGCAATTTCAGATCAGGTGAAAGGGCACACATATATATGCTTCGAAGGGCCGCTCGGAGTGCATTTAAGACAAGAAATAAAAGAGAAAATATGGCGTAGGGAATTTGTCGACATGTTTGCTTTATTGCCAATAGAAAGGTTTTCGCTAGATAAATTGGATAGGTTTAGGGAAGGAAGAAAAGAGGAAGACGAAGAGAAAAGGAGGATCTGATTAATACCTAGGACATTTGGAAATTGGCTCCAAGCTTTTGTGATCCTAGGAAGCATAGTAGGTGAGCGTAACCCTGAATTATGCTCTTCATTATTCTGTTACCTAGATGCCATCTGGGAGGCCCACAGGGTGTATGGGGGGCAGGCCTGGCTCAGGTACGACGAGGCTTTTAGACAAAAGATGGCTGTTAGGCAAAAATTAGGTTGAGACCACAGGGACATCGGACTGTGGATGAGAATTATGAATAATAAGAGTTTTCAAAGCCTCCCAAGCTATTCTAATCCCCAGCCATTTCTTGCTAGTGGAAACACGATGGGAATGGGAGGGCAGAAGGAAGGATTGTGCTGGCAATTCAACAAAAGGAATTGCAAATGCGGTGCAAACTGTAAGTTTAGGCACGAGTGCTCATGGTGCAGCGGGTCTCATCCAGCAGCCAAATGCTTCAGAAAAAACAGACAAGTCACCGGAAGGTACAGAGATAGTTTTGCAAAAGGGGGAGACTCCGGTGAA